>JAIUCV010000006.1:12626710-13935065 GCA_026724425.1 Erythrophleum ivorense | reverse complement strand
GTGATGGGCAATTTTCTTAACTTCATCAACATCTTTCTCCATTCTCTGCCTAATATCTGCAGAGGATGAAAGAGTGAAACAGAATTACTGAATGCACAGCAAGTATTAAGTCTTACACTTACTAGCATAATTTATAATCCTATATCATCAATCTTAAGATGTATCCCTATACTATGAAGTGCATTTTAACATCTAGAATAGTACCTATCCTTACAAATTATTTTCATATCTAAATTACAAGTAACAATACTAATAGGAAAAATATTCATTTCTCTATTGCAAACTTGTCAAAGAGGATGGATGAAACGAGACTGAATTTCTCATTTAAGGAAATGAACAGTATAATTACTCCGAGAAACAACATAAAACACCAGACAATGAAGAATTTTTTTTTTTTCTTTAAAAAGACTAACTCTTCATGGCAGGAGCCTTGGTCACAGCTTTGGATTCCTCGTGGGCATCCTGCGAACAAAGTTTGCATTAAAATGAGGAGAAAGCACAGAGTTTAATATTCATGTTGTTTAAGCTGGGATATATCAGGAATGTCAAGTTCAAGTAAACACTATCTGTAAGGCTTTATTAGGACAGCCCGTCCAATGTTTGATCGGCCACGTGCAAATAACCTTCTTCACCTGGAGGAAGCCTATCGCCCCTGTTTTTTTATATTTGTTTTCTGTTTTTTTTTTTTTGGGGGGGGAGGGGTGGGAGCTTTTACAGCTCACTTCTTCATGTATCATATTTCAGTGATGCAAACATATTAGATATCTATAAGTCGAGAAAAATCGACTTGATTGATTCATTATCACATCATCCAAATGCTTAGCAGTTTACTTGTTCAAAACTTGTTTATAAAGAGTTCTGAAGTCATCAATCAGTAAATGTGTAAAAGTACAACACCTATACCTGGAGCTGTCTCAGAAGCTTACCCAGCTTCTCAAATTGTTTATCAAGCTCCTGAACCTGGGAAACAACACATAGCCACGTAGGAACATTTGAATTGAGACGAGCAAGACAGTGGAACGTGGATTTTAAAATCATGCACAAAATGCACAAGATGGATTCATTACGCAGAAGGAAGTAAAAGTGAGAGAAGGTGATGGAATAAACCCATTTTATGAGGCATATAAAGATATTAAACACCTTTCTGAAGAAACCATCCAAACCCAGTTCTCCCGAAGTCCGTACATATGCTCCTAGCTCGATGTCCCCACCTCCATTACCACGCGGGATGTCAAATGATTCCTGCAAAAAGATAGTGAAATTAATACATTTGGCTAAACTGTAATCCTTGGTACTGGAAAATAGACATTGGAGAATGGTTTCATCAGCGTCTCTAACATGCCAAGAATTAAACTCATAACCACTTAGTCAACATGCTCTAGTATAACGTCAATAAACCAACTACCCCATAAAACTTAAGCTGTTAGGTGGAGACCAAGTACTGGTTATTACTTTTTATTAATATCTCTAATCTTCGAAAGATATGCAATCCCATAACTGCAATTTTCTTTGAAAAATCTTGGTGGTTCTGGGGCAAAGTCCTGACTTTCAGATTTTTTTTTTTTTTTTGGTCTTCTTTTACTTTGGGAGTTGGGGGCTACCTCAAAACTTCACTTTAAAACAAACTATTTGGATCTGTATAGATATTAAGCTTTTTCTTTGGCGAGATGAGGCTCGCAGACTTAAAAAAGGAAAAAACACACACATATACAAAACCCTATAAGGTAGAATCCGTTGTTTAATTTTCGTTTTATATATTCTTGCAGATTGTTGAGAGATGAAAATTAAAACTGACTGAATTATAAAATCCATATTAGTTGTCCAGGTAAAACTTTATTCCTTTTATGTTAATGGAGCAAGCCTCAACATATTGCTGGAATACCAATCATACTAATTATTTAGAACAGCTTATTCATATAGCAAATCATTCTGGAAGATCAACACTTGATTCCAGGTCTGAAACTGTAATTGCTCACATTTTCCAATTACGATATCTGACAGATAATTTGAAGTTAGAACGCAGAACAAAAATCTGTCTACTTAATTGCAAGTCTGAAACTTTAATTGATCAAATTCAATAAATTTGAGAAGACAAAAAGAAAGAACTATGAAGTGGGGAAGTATTATCGACTTATGTAAATGCACTGAAAGTCCTCCAAAGTTAGCCAACAACTATTAATTGCCGAGCTTAAGTTTTTATGATCACTTGAACAACTCCTTATCAATTTGTGGTGGAGCCCCAAGAGGGTCATATGGGCTGCTTTTTCCTGTTAGATGAGGTCGGTTACATGCATCAATGACGCCATTTTGACGACAGTCTTACAAAGGGTTAGTTTAGTTGGTAAGAAGAAATAATATGTCTCTTAGACAATATGGGTTCGAATCCTATGGGGCGCATTTTGTGTTAAATTCCAGATGCACCGGTTTATATGAGAAGGGGCGCCTTGTAAGATCGGCTAAAGAAAAAATAACCCAACCGAGGCCCGAAGATAATATATATATATATATATATATATATATATAATGCTCATGTCTCATTATGTTCAACGGTCCAGAATTCTCAACCTCCCTTTTGTTTCCAATACTTTCTTCGCAAACAAACAGAAGCTAAGGCAGAGAGCTAAATACAGCTGAAATTCATATTGCCCAACATAGAAAACTAGACCGGGACAACACCAGAACAAGAAATCCCCACAGACGTCCCAAAGGAAAAAAGAAAGCCTACGTAAAACGATTAATGCGTAAAAACCCAGGAACTTCGGAGAATAAATGATTACCGTTAGAAGATCGTTCATTGTGGAAGAGGGTTGAGAAATTCAATGCCAGGGTTCTCCTCTTCTTTTGTTGATGTTCTTTTGGTTTTGTTTTCTGAGAAAAACGAAATGTGATGAAACAATAATGGGAGAGGTAAGGCACTGGTTAACCATAAACCAGGCCTTCCAATTCCCAGAACGTGAATTTCCTTTTCGTTAATTTGTATGTAAGTTTGAAAGTGGAACCCCCAAGACAGGCGGACACAGCACGGACTGGTGACACATGGTGAAGGCAAAGGTATTTTATTTTGTTAAAACTCCTACAACCTTCTTTTTTCTTGCTTTTGTTTGATCCTTTTTTTCTCCGTTTTATTTGTTTTTGACAGTTTGAGTTATTCTCTCTCCTCTTTTTTTAACTTTACTTTTTCTGGAATGATTTACTATATATAAGGAAAAAAAAAAACTTCCTTCAGGTAAAAAGAGAGAGGAGATGAATTTTTTATATTGAACTGCAGGCGTACGTATGAGTTTGGTGAATATTTTATCTGTAACTTCTAGTCGCTTTCTTTTTGTTGGGTTTGGATGGGGTTTGAAATCAGTTCAGTTAGCATTCCAGTTATGGTTTTTTTTTTTTCTTTTTTTGGTTCAGATTAAGATTAGATGGTGAAAGGGGAGCATTAAATTTCTATTTTTTGGTTGGTCAAAGAGTTATCAATTTCATACTTATCATCGAAAATGCATTCAAACTATTAAGTTCACTTCATTACGTACGTTACGTCGATGTGAACTTTTTTTAAAAAACAAAAAAACCACTTTATTTTTCGTTTTTAGTCTTGTTTGTAAGAACTATATCGAAGTTAACAGGTGAAAACAATGCACTAGATTCTGTTTAAATCATTTTGTAAAGGCATAATTTTTATTAACCACAACAACATTGCATGCACTACCTACTATCTCTTTTTGCATACAAGATAGTCTGAGCATTTACGAATTTTTTTGTTGAGTAATATTTTTTTATTTCACCAGAAAACATTTTAATTTATAAGTGGAATATCAGGCTAAAAACAAAGATGATGAAATCCAAGCTGGTAACACAAGAAAGGCAAAATAAAAGGCGCTAATTGCGTTAAATCATTTTATAGCCTTTATATCGCAACAGATGCATGGTTCATTGCTCAAAGAAGGTTAAACTTTCCGATAATTTTATCAAATTTTTAATTCACTCTTTACACTTTACTTTTTTGTAATTTAGTTTTTATACTTTTTAAATATTTATCAAAAAGCTTTCGCAGTCAAAACACCATCAATGCTAATGTAGCATTACATGGCTGGGTAACTTGCCACATAGCTTCACGCAGCAACAAATAATGTGATGTGCTTTAAAAAAAAAAAATCACTGCTTCTTTCATCTTTTCCTTTTCTTTCTTTAAATTTTAATCATTATTTTTTAAAATTCACAATTAAAAAATTATGTTTCATTCTCTATTTTATTTTTTGAAAAATAAAAAATATATAAAAATAAATCTAAATCATTTAAATTTCTCTCGTTGGATGATTCATTTTTCCACTAAATGGAAGCAGAAGATAAAAGTTTTCGATTAATTAAAAAAACCAAAAGCTAGAAATTAAAAAGAAAATTACGAAATTGCTTCGGCTGATGGAAACTAACATTGAAAATACAGTCAAAGACATCCACACGAACACTGTTGAGCCATTTACTACCGGTGCTTGAACAATCATCACCTTACGGTACAAATACCATTTCCCTTCTTAAACAAATTCTCAATGTATTCCTCTTCATCCTCCAAAACAAAACATGAGTTCATCGAGTCAATGCCAAAATTTTCATCATCAACCTTCAAAAGGCTAGCTTCGTCTTCTTCACAAAAGAAGACTAGACAACGAAAACGAAGTGCCAAAGGTCTCTCATTGTCCTTTGTTCTCGCCTTAGCACATCTATATCAGAGAGGATTTGCAGGTGTCAATCAATAGTAGCCTCAGACTTATAAGTGCTTGTGTTCTTGCAATCTTGTAAACTTCCTGCATTGAATTAATTTCTTCTGGAGAGATCCATCCAAGTTCAATAAAACCCAAGTAGTGGCTCCCATCAAATGCAGCGATAGCGCTTGGCAAATCCTCATTGTACAAACCTAACCTATTGGTTTCAGTCTAAGTCAGTTTATTTACATTTTCAAAAAACATGATTTTTTTTTTAGCGGATTAACTCCATTTGGCTATTGAACCCAGAAATTTTTTACTCAAATACTCCACCATCGGTTGGCAGCCACACGGCTAAGGAGAAAAGATAGAGAAGATGAAACAAGCAGTGACTTTTAAAAAAACAAAAGGTCACACCACATTATTCACTCGTGTAAAGTCAGGTGGCAAGTTGTGAATGAGATAGCAGCCACGTAATGCTACATTTGCATAGGCATAACGGTGTTTTGACGATTTTTAATGATGGGGACTTTTTTTTAATAAATGTTTGAAATTATAGGAATTAAATTATAAAAAAGATCAAAGTGTAGGGATTAAATTGAAAATTTAGTGAAACTATAAGACCAAAAGTATTGTTTAACCCTTAAAAAATAAAAAAAATAAAAGAAGAAATAGCACAGTAAATGAATAGAATCAGCATAGGACCCAACAAATTGCCATCTCCCTTATGTATAATAGCCATTGTGAACTGAACAAATCGTAATTTTCTTGATTACGATTTCCATTGTGAGGGTGGGAGCCCCAACTTTTCTAGACGTAACAACCCTCCATTGTGATTTGGTTGAATTTCAAAGAGTGTAATGGGTTTAAACTGATGATTAAATTGGAATAAACAACACTTTATTGTTTAATGATTTAATCTTAATTAAATTGAGGTCAAATTATTTTTTAAAAAATATATATAAAAAGTATAAATATATATTGTATTTTACAATTAAATAGATATATATACTATAAAATAATATTTAAAATAAATATAAAATATTTAAAAATATAAAAATTAGATAAAATATTTATATATGACAATAAATATATATAAAATAAGTTGGGTAGAATCCAATAAGTTTTTTTTATTAGAATCCTTTGTTTTTTATAAATATTTAGTTAAATCCATAGTGGAGAAAAGTACTATCCCTAGAACCCACAATTTTGGCAAAATAGGATCTATGGACTCCAACTTTGGTGCGGCACAACTATTAAGAAAAAAAATTTGATTTAAAGGGACAATGATTAATGTATGATTAATTGATAATAAAGAGATAATGATTAGTAAATAATTAAAATATAATTAAGCAATAATTATTATATAATTAAATAATTAAAATTAATTGAGATATGTTTGTTATGATTTAGTTAATAAGTAATGATTATTGTATAAATAATTTGTTAAAGTTAGTTATAATTAATTTATTTAATCAGTGAGTGGATAATTAAAATTAATAATAATTATGTAATTAATTAATTAGAGTTAGTAATTTATTTGTTTTAGAATTATCATTCGTTAATGTGTTATATATAATAAATATTAGTTATGTGATAATTAATTAATAAATTTAGATGAATAGTAATTACTAATAATTGTTAATGAAGTAGTAATAAAAAAATTTAATTATTAAGGTATCCAATAAATAATAAATTAAGATAGAAAAAAATGAAGAAAATTGTGTAGAAATATAGTAAAAAATAAATCATTGTGGTAAAAAATTAATAACAATATAATATGTTTTTAAGTATAAAATAAATTGAATTAATATTACTGAAGTTATTTGTAATAATATACAAAAAAATTATTTGATCATATATATCAAAAGTAGTGATTATCAGTGTCACAACGAACCTTTCGTCTTTTACGTTGTGGTCACCTTTGACCTATAAGTTTTTAATGTTTTTTATATTGTTAGTGGATTGATAGTAGAAGTAGATGGTAAAGAATTTAGATCAAATTAAAAAAAATGCACTGAAAGAATTGGATGCTAAGGGATCACGAACTCATAATGCGATGATCCTCCAATTTCAAACAATTGACCATCGTATTCAACATTAAAAATTGTTGGGTCATCAAATAATAACATAAATAACCTAAATTGAGAGGGATAATGAGATTCAAATTGTGACAACGGTAAAAGAGGCATATGATAGGAGGGATTAACATCTATAAAGTTTGTATATTGGTTAGTAGAGATAGAAAAGGATGGATCAACTGTACTAAGGTGTTGTTATGTTACAACACCTCTACCTAACGCCAATGATACTGAAGCACCGATGCCATGATGATTTTGTTCATGGGGTTAACAAGGGGTAACCAGGCTGACATGTAACATTTGTGTCTCTTGCCTGACTTGTCTTCTAGAATTTGTTATCGTGGTAAATCAGGAGCATGTGAAATAGGCTGGGAGATCATCATGAAGCAAAGCGTTATTCCTAAAAGTTAATAAGATATTCATTTGGTGTTGTTATGTTACAAATCATACTAAAGCACTGATGCTGTGATGATTTTGTTCATCAGGGTTAACAAGAGGCAACCAGGCTGACATGTAACATTCACGTCTCTTACCTGATCTGTCTTCCAAAATTTTTTATCATGTTAAATTAAGAGCATGTAGAGCAGGCTGAGAGACCATTGTAAAGCAAAGTGCTATTCCCAAGAGTTAATAAGATATTTATTTGGTCATAACTCACTCTCTTTTAATAGTCATGATAGTTTATTTCTGGAGGGTCCTAAATGCTTAACCTGTATAAGTCATCAGCAATATCAACCTAAAAAAAAGTTACGTTGGTGAAACAAAGATATAAGATGTATTAAGAAAAAATAATAATAATGGCAACAAGAGAAAAATGTATCGCAAAACTAACAACACCACTAGCGGGGTGTATCTACTTATAAGTATAAATCTAGTACCATCGCATATATAAGAAAGTATGATCAATAGGTGCTGTAGCTATAAGCGCATGAGATAAAGCACTTTGTCATGGATTCTCCGCTTCAATGAAGTCTATATGCTCTTCCTGCCAATTCGTTGATGTTTTTCCTCACAAATGCAATGTATGACAAGCCTCTAAATTGACTAGAGAAACGAGAATTGGCAATTATCTCCCAAACTAGCAGAGCACATGATCTGGGGTGGCATCACTTGATGATATGAAAACAAATAAAAGACATTGAAACTAGCCAAATGTCTCGAAATGTTAAGCAATATTATGGAACAAAGTCTCGCACACTGTCTAATTTATATGACTGTCAAATGATCTATGCACAAAACACAATAAAGTCATAATAAATACATCATATAGTAGCTGATTTAATAAAGATCAATTCATATAAAGTAAATAAATCTCATTGTCTTGTATTGCATTTAACAAAATCTGATATTGTTGTAAGACTGTGACCTCAGGACGAGGAGGTTGTCCTACGTTTTTTTATTTGCAGTTCTAATAAAACATATCACAATATGTTGATAGAGAAATAAATAATGTTTTGAAATCGTATAATATGCACACATTATTTATTATGTCTTACCTGAACCCTAAAGGAAGTAGTAGTAGATAGATATCTGTCTGGAGATCTAGCTATGAAGGTTTATGTGGCATTAATATTAGGAATCTATTCCATGCCCAAAGATAAAGTATAGTCAAATAACTACCTTTACCCTGTTCCTCAAGATTATTAGTTGCATTGCAGAACTTTATACACAAGTGAGCTAATAGTGTAGATCTTCAACTATATTTGCTTGTTTGTTCAAAATCTCATAACAATGAAAGATACATCAAATATATATCTTGTGACTAGATCTATCTAGCATAAGAAAACCACCAATCAACCAACCTTAAAATATCTGTAGTGTAAATTAAAATCATCTTTTAAATTACATGCTAGGTAATGTGTTAGATTTAGTGATGCCGGATACTTATATATTAATTCAAATACAAATTGATTTGGAAAAAGTCATAATTTTTGTCCAATCATATGATTTAACCTTTATAGAGTGATGCCTAAATCAACTTTCATTATCTTCACTTTGACGCACTCAAATGACATACCATTTAGACCATATAAAATTCGTTCATTTGCAAATATACGTATAATCTCACTTCTATTTATCATTATTTTTTCCTATAGTAACATTTGCAAATAAAACGTATATAAGAAACAAATAAACTCTAGCAAAATATAAAGATAACAAAATTAACTATAAAAAAATGGATATCACATAAAAAATAAACAAACATGATAATTATATAACAAAGAAATAAATGTTACCAAAATAAATATAATCACAATATAAATAACATAGATATAACCACAACAAAGTTACATATAACAACATAATAAATGCAAAAGTGATAAATTGAATAGAAAGATAATTAATACAAACATACTAAATATAATAAAACATCAAATGTAAACAATATATATATATATATATATAAGCCAAAATTAAATGCCATGAAATAAACATATCAAGAAAATATATAACCAAAATAAATATAAACAAAATAGCTATAACAACAAAATTTAGAACAATCATGATTATTATAAGAAAAATAATGTAAAGAAACTAAATATAACACAAAAAATAAATGCAAACATAATAAAGATAGAAAACAAATTAAATCTAGCCAAAAGAAGTATAAAAAAATAAATAATAACATAATAAGTATAGCAAAAATATTAAACGTCACCAAAATAAATATTAAAACAATTAATGCAAGCAAACTAAATAAGTATAACAACAATTTAATATTCAAAAAATAAATATAAAAAAATATTTAGATGCAAGAACAAAATAAATACAAATAGTATAAATATAAGAAACAAAAAAATACAAAGATATTAAGTATAACAAAAAAATATGTGCAAAAAAAACATAACATAAAAAATAAATGTAAACTAATTTCGAACTAATTAAATAGAAAATAAAAAATAAATAAATTGAATAAAAAAATAATTAATACAAACATATTAAATATAACAAAACATTAAATATAAACATAATATATATAAACAAAAATTAAATGCCACTAAATAAATATAACAAGAAAATATATAACTAGAATAAATATAAACACAATGTAAATAAAATAGATATAATACCAAAATTTATAATAGTCATAATTATTATAAAAAAATTAATGTAAAGAAACTAAATATAATATAAAAAATAAATGCAAACATAATAAAGATAAGAAAAAAATTAAATCTAACCAAAAGAAGTATAAAAAATTTAATAATAACATAATAAATATAGCAAAAATATTAAATGTCACCAAAATAAATATTAAAACAATTAATGCAAGCAAACTAAATAAGTATAATAACGAAATTTTAATACTCAAAAAATAAATAAATAAGTAGTTAGATACAACAACAAAATAAATATAAACAGTATAAATATAAAATACAAAAAAATGCAAAGATATTAAATATAACAAAAAAAATATGTGTAAAAAAAATAAAAAAGATAAAAAATAAGTGTAAACTAATTTCGAACTAATTAAATAAAAAAGTGCAAAGTAAATAAATTGAACAAAAAGATAATTAATACAAACATACTAAATACAACAAAACATTAAATGTAAATAAAATATATATAAGCAACAATTAAATGCCATTAAATAAATATAAAAATAAAATATATAACCAAAATAAATATAAACATAATGTAAATAAAATAGATATAATAACAAAATTTATAACAGTCATAATTATTATAAAAAAATTAATATAAAGAAACTAAATATAACACAAAAAATAAATGAAAACATAATAAAGATAGAAAAAAAATTAAATCTAACCAAAAGAAGTATAAAATATTAAATAATAACATAATAAATATAGCAAAAACATTAAATGTTACCAAAATAAATATTAAAACAATTAATGCAAGCAAAGTAAATAAGTATAACAACACAAATTTAATACTCAAAAAATTAATATAAAAAATAGTTAGATATAACAACAAAATAAATATATGACCAAAAAATAATAAATGCAAAGATATTAAATATAACTAAAAAAATCAATACAAAGAAAACATATCATAGAAAATGAATGTAAACCAATTTCAAACTAATTAAATAAAAAATTACAAAGTAAATAAATTGAACAGAAAGACCATTAATACAAATATACTAAATATAACAAAAAATTAAATGTAAACAAAATATATATAAATAAAAATTAAATGTCACTAAACAAATATAACAACAAAATATATATAATCAAGATAAATATACAAAAAAAATGCAAATCAAATAAACATAACAATAAAATAAATATAGTTAAAAAATAAAGATAATCAAGTTAAACAAAATTATTAACCTTCTGAGGTCAAATAAGAAAAGTTAAAAAGCTTTGGCTATCTATAGTTATTAAAATAAAAAAAATTAAAAGTCAAAGTTGTAAATAATGAAGTGAAAAAGAAAAAAAGAAAGTAGGAGATGCATGTATAATGCTGAAGAAGAGAAAAAGGACGGATATATAATTTAGACAGTTGAAGAAGAGAAGATGTGTATGTAGGAAGTGTTCTGAAAAAGCATTTATATATAGAAGAAGAAAAGGCGGAATAACAATAAGAAAAAAAGATAAACTTTTTAATTAAATTAATTATTATCAAGTCAGGATTGCAGGCCTAATTTGCAAACTAAGCCTGTAGTGTTGAAGAGGCTGAGCTACATCCTGCATCATGCAGGCCTTCCTTACATGCTAGCAAAGTATATAGCTTTAAAGCTACATGTGTTGCACTTTATTAATAAAAAATAAAATAAATATTGGATATCGAAATGCATGGTTTCAACATCCAATAATTTTTTGAAAAAAATTTATCTAGGATGAAAGTTGAAAATATTGATTTTGAATTTCACAAAATTTATTTGAAAAAAAATGGAAGTTGAAATGCATGGTTCCCATTTTTATTAAATTTGTTAAATTCTAGTATAATATTTTATACAATTAGGGAATTTGTGAATTTTTTTAATAATAGTATTTGGCTCAAAAAGCTGAATCCAATAAGTATCATAAATTTTTATTATAGAATGCCAAAATTTTAATTTAGATAAAAAAATACAACAACTAGATTTTGACCAAAAAAATGCAAAAACCACCTTAATTCTTATGATTTCTAACTAATTTAACCAGCTTTTTACTTAGCTAATTTTTAGGGTTAATAAGACTAAAATTATGGTTAATTCATTAGCTTTCTCTAATCAAACCAACTAATTTAGTTTGGTTTCCCCAATTGTGGTTTGGTATGCATTAGCATTCATAATTTCCATCTCCTATAACTTGTAATACTATTTTTCATGGATTAAAAAATCGGATCGAACCAACCGGTCCGGTTGGTTTAAAAAACTGGTCCATTAAAGAACCGGTCAAAAATCGATTGAACCGGTCAAATTGGATCGCCTGAAAACCAATTTGAACCGGTTAGCCCATTTTTTTTTTTAAATTTTCTTATATAATAGGATAGTTTATCTTGAATAAATTTGATAAATAAAAAATAAAAAATATTAGAAGAAAGAGGGGATTGAAAAATTAAAAAAATTAAAAAAATATATTATAAAATAAATAAAATAAATAAAAAATATTTGATTATTTTTTGTGTTTCCTACTTATTATGTCCTCTCTCGTGGTAACATTTCTTTTAAATATAAAAATATTTGACTAAAATTACTATTGTCTTAATGATAAATGGAAGTTTCATACAATTAAAAAAGTTTAAAAATTTAATATTAAATACTTTTAACTTTTAATTATAAGCAGTTTTGTTTTTTATGTAAAAAATAATTTTTCAAACATTTTAAGAAATATTGAGTTAATAATCAAATATTTAAAATGTACTAATATTTATTTGTTATATTAAAAATTTAATATATAAAATTTAAAAATATATATTTAATTATTACTGATTCGACTACGGTTCAACCGTGGTTCGATCAATGAACCGTGAACCAGTGTTTTCACCGATTCAATAACCAGCCTGATTTTAAAAACATTGTTATTTTTTTTTTGACTGTGTGATTAGTATACCATGTACCTTTTTCATTGTTAATTGTCAATAGATGGGCCAAATAACTTTAAAGGTGTTCATTGGATCTGAAGGTCGGGTGGATTTAGTTATACCTAATCAAATTATGTCAAGTTAGGTTGAGCGTGAAAAAGAAAAAAATATAAGGCTGGACTAAGGCATAAAACTTGGTTAGGTTAAATATTGAATCGACCTTAAAGCTATATTGGCTTGGGTTGGTTTGAACAAATAAAAAATATTTTAAATACATATTTATATCAAAATTTTAAATTTTTAGATATAAAATATAATTTTATAAAAACTTAAATAAAAATTTTTATTTTTAAATATTATTTTATAATTTTAATAATAAACCCAAGTTGGCCCTAAGGGACATATTGGCCTAATTAGGGCAAAAAATGTTTAAAAATTAAAAAATATTTTTATAAAGATTAATATCAAAATTTTAAAATTTTAAAGATTAAAATGTAATTTTATAACGATTTAGATAAGAATATTCTTTTTAAGGTTGTTTTATAATTTTAATAATAAATCTAAAAAATACTGAGTTGTCCAATATTAACCTAACCTTACTCGATATTAAATCAGGGCAAACTAGGCCTGAGATAAAACTCGTTTAAAATAGGGTTAGACATTAGATTAGGTTAAAACTCAATCTGACTTGACTTATGAACATCCTTAAATAGCTTAATATCAAAGGTATAAATTGATGAACTATTGCATTATAATGTTAAAAGGAAAATTCATGGTTTTAAAAATTGAACTATACGGGTCAGTTCGACCGAGAAATGGTCTTTAGTTCGGTTCGATTGGTCCATAAAATTAGTCACCTAAAAAAACGATCAAATTGGTGAAAATCGAACTAGTCAAAATTGATTTGAATCAATCCAAGCCAATTTTTTTAATTTTTTTATATAATAGTAAATGTTAGGAGATTTTTGAAATTATGTTGGAAGACATAAAAACTCAAAAAAATTTTCATCAACACATCATTAGCAATCATTTTAATCATTAATTCTCTCATTAAACATAAATTTGTAGGTGCATTAATTCTTTAGTATACGTTAAGAATTTAAGTGTATTAGTGAATAGCTTCTGGTGATAATTATTATAATATGTTGTAATAATATTTTAAACAATCAGCTACCAATAAAAAAATCGTTACTAATTATATACTTAAAATGTTTATAGTTATATATTATTATCCTTCATAGTTAATTACTAACACATTAATTAAACATTATTAATACATTATAACAACCGTTATAACGACGCATTAAAAAGTCATTGCTAATATGTTGGTGCATTTAATTCTTTAATTTTGGTTATATAAATTTTGCCAAACACATATCTATAGCCTCAACAAGAAAATGTTTTAAGCCATCACGCAGCATATAGGTAGATTAGGATCCTCTTTAATTAAACGCAATTGCAAAGAAAATACACATATAATAAATTCTTAAAGAGTTCAATTTTATCACTTCTTTATTTTTATTCTTTTTATACTTGCTTTCTATTATGTTTGATTTTCTAATGATATTTCTTTCAAATATTAAGATACTTAGTCAAAAGTATTATTTATTTTTTAATTTTTTTTAATGATAAGTAGAATCTTAAAATAATTTAGAAACTTTAAAAATTTAATATTAAATACTCTTAACTTTTAATCATAGATAATTTTTGTAATATTTTAAGAATTATTAAATTAGTAATCAAATATTTAAAATTTACTAATATTTATTTGTTATATTAAAATTTTAAAAAATATATTTAATTATTATCGATTCGACCAATGAATCATGAATCAATATCTCTACCGGTTTAATGATCCATCTAATTTTAAAAATATTAAAAAAATTATTCACACATCAATTAAGGTTGCATGGTAATTTTATGCTTTAATTGCATATGCCTAAAGTAAATTTTTAAAATTAACATCAAAGAATAAATTACACTATTTTTCTTGAGATTTATTTAATTTCTTTGACATTTAATATATATTGCAAAAATCTCTCTTAGTTTTTATTGAAACTAACATTGATTTAATTATTGTATTAAAAATAAGATTATAATATCATATTTCATAAAAAGTTAAATCTATTGATAAAAATAAATAAAAAAGGATGTTTCTACAATATATATAAAATGTCAGGAATGCTAAATGATATTTTTAAAATGAAAAAACCATCAAGTGAAAATTAGCTAAATTCCAAGGAAGTTAATTTAAATTTATTCAAGGCAAAAGTAACTTTTTCATTCCAAAAGTTTTGAGTCATATTAATTTCATTCCAAACAATTATTTTGTATTAATATTATCTTTATCTTATATGCTAACTTCGTTAGTTAAAACTTTTGCTCACTATAATTAGATGAATTTTACATAGCTTATATAGATGTATTATATTACCTAATCTCATTACCTTAACCATTAAATAACACCATTTTTTATTTTTTTTCATCTCTAATCCTCTCTTATCAAGTAAACATTTTTCCAAGCTAAAAGTCAGAGCAGACAATATCCTTAATTTTAAACTTAGAGTTTAACCTGTGAAAATATAACAAGAAGTAAATTTTTATTGATTTAATTTATACAGTTAGTATTTAAAATAATATTAAAAAATTTAATAAATATATAAAATAAAATTAACACAATAAATATTTAACACAAAATCTTTGCAAATTTTTTTGGACCAAAGAAGAGTAATTTTGCCTTTATTCAAACATAAATCCGAGTTTCTTTGCTTGCCCCCGAAAAAGAGCTCGCGCTATGGTTTCAGAAACATATAATTCGTTTCCATTGTCTTCTTGCTACAATGCTAATAGCCACGAGATTATTCACATTCAGTGAGAGTGTAGAAATGAGAAATGAATAGAAAGAGAGAGGGTCATCTATGAATCTCAGAAGCTCGCCAAGTCATACGGCCTCCACGCAGCATCAGATCCCCGTGTCCTTCAAAATAAGCATATTCAGAGGGCGCAGGCTCGTGATTCCCATCACCACAAGCTTGTGTTTGCAATATCAAAATCGAAGTCTCCGCCGCAGAGTTCAAATCCGCCAACGTATCCCCGAGTGGTCCCAACGCAGCCTCGTCCAGCACAGGGTCCAGCGTTTGCGCCAACGACATCTTCCTCCCTTGCCCTCTCCCCACTATGTACAAATCAAAGCCTTTATTCCCCACAATATTTAGCAACATTATCGTCTCCTTCTCGTCTCTCACCACTTTCTCTACAAACTTCACCGACCCCCCCATGTCCCTTGTTTGGAATCTGAACAATCTTATGTACTCATCGTCTGTTTGATCAAATTCGTCACTGGGGTTGTCCCAAACAAGCCTTACCACTGTTAATTTTGTATTTGGGTTCTTACACATCCTCCATGCGTACGACAATGCTTCACGGTCATCTGCCCCACCAACGTAGAACATTGCCAATTTTTGCTCTTTGCCTCGCTTTTGACCCAACCCACGATCTATAAGTATCCCCAAACAGCATGGTGGCTCCTTTACTAGATTCTCAAGCACCACTTTTTTCTCATCCTTGCTTGAATATTCTTTGTTCACAATGTTAGCAGCTCTGGCTGTGGCTGTACCTGCACCTAAACCATCATATGTTGGTTGTTTGTAAAGCGTGGTTAATATCAGTGTTACCCCCCTCTGCTTTGCTAAATGGAAGATGTCCTTGTGCATGGTGTTGTAAGCAGACACGACCCTCAACTTCTCAGCGAATATAGCTTGGCTAAGGTCGTCGAAGCTTTGAAGGTTATCCTCTGTCTCTGTGTTGTGGTCCTGATTGAAGCTTCGCAAGAGATTTTTCTTGGATTTGGATTCGGATATTTGCTTATGAGCATCATCTAGGATTAGTGCTGTGGTAGGGCGGCTTGTCATCTTCACTAGCTCTACCGCGAAGACCTGTATTGGGGATTTAACGGTTGGGTTCGATGCTTTCAACAGATTGGTAATGACATTGGCGTCGCGTGATGTGTGAACACAGGCCAGCACTCTGAGTGGGATGTCTGGTCTTGCCCCTTGCATGGTCCTACGTAGACTATTCTCGATATTGGTACTAGTGAGTTTGTTTGTGGCGGCTAAGATAGGCCCAACAGGAATCGTCATTAGCCAGCATGTCAGAAGCATTATCCCAAAGGTTTGGTTGTTCAGTGCCTGCATCATAAGTAACATAAATAAATAAATAAATAAATATATCCACCTTTGATTGTGACAGTTGGGACAGGTTTGATGCATTGTTATTTCATATCTCATGATATTTAGGATGTTCATGTTTAGAATAACGATTGAAAATTATTATAAATGGGAGGCAAGTGGTATTTTATAAAACTAACGAAGCTAAAATGAGTATGAAGAACACAGATTTTTATTGGTAAGAGATGTCATTTGAAATGGTATCATCATATAACACCTTGATATCTTTGATGGCGCTCATCATCTTCGATATCATTGTTAACAAATACAAGCATCTTAGATGATGATTGACATCCCAGACATTATGGTACATACCAATTTCCTCTGTGTTAGTACAAATTAATTTGATATTACTATGATAGGTTGTTAGGTTAGCTCACCAGCATGTCCCTGCCAGTGGTAAGAACAATGATTGACACTGCTCCTTTGGTATTCAGAAGTAGTCCAAGAGACAAACCTTCCATGAGAGGCATCCTGTAGAGCGTAGAGACAAGGAAAGTGCACAAAATCTTTGCCACAAAAGCCAGCAAAACAACAACCACCACGGTTGTCCAATGGATGCCCAAGGTAAAGTCTTCGACATGGATTCTCTCCGCAAGAACGGCAAAGAAGATTGGCATCATGAATGCTGTCACAAAATCAAGCACCTTTTCCTGAACGGCGTTCGTGATGACACCCTTTGGGGTAATAGCTCCTAAAACGTAAGCCCCTGTTATGGAATGAGCACCCAATCCATCGGTGAGGAATCCAAAGAGCAAAACCACATGCAGAAGAAACAAAACTTGGAGATCAATCAACTCTCTGTCCTTTGTGCCAACTTTATGGAAGAGCCACTTAGCAAGAGGATGAATTCCAAAGACACATACTAACAGAAAGACGATGGTGGAGATGATGGATGCCAATGAAGCTGCATGGAGTGCTGCTATGGCTATTATAAGGAGGATCCAGGAGAACAAGTCATTGGTGAGAGCAGAGGTTAAAGCCAATTGTCCATTGTCGTTGAGAACAAGCTTCAGGTTTGTGAGGATCTTTGCAATCTCAGGGAACTCGCTGCAAGAAAGGGTGATTCCCCATAGCATAGCACCATCTAAGTGTCTCGTTCCAGTTATAGGGGGAGGCATGGCTTTGCGTCCCACGTTGGTGAGAAGCAGGTAGTACAATCCAATCCCAACAGGGAAAGAGAAGATTATACCAGCAATGGCAACAATTATAGCTTTCTTGTTTCCCGAACGCTTTATTGGCTTCAAATCCACCTCTAAGCCAATCAAGAACATGTAGTAAACAAGGGTTAAAGCTGCCACGGTTTCCAATGCCATCAAACTACTGAAAGTGAATATGTGCTTGACATAGAAATAAGAACGCCCCAGGACAGCTGGACCAGTTAAAAACCCAGCCTTCAACCACAAAAGCTCATGTTAACAATGAATAATTGAGATGAAGAATTCAAATTAAGAAAGGGCTTAGAAGTACTTACAAAAACATCAGTGACAATACGAGGTAAGTGCCATGGTGCTGAGGCAAGGATGCAGAGCCGATTCAGTGCGAGAATAATAGCGAATTGCAGAGCAAACAGAGGCATGGTTATTTCTAACGAATTTTCTAGCCAATAGCCAGACCCATAGGATACTTGCTTATCGAAACAGACCTCCAACGTGCTGTTTGGTTTAGGTATTAGAGTATACTCTTTGAAGTCTGGAGAACTCATTTTTTTTTTCCCCTTCAGTTTCTGCCGAACACAAGGTGAGAACCAAAGGGAAGGGAAGGGAGAAGAAGGTTTGACAAAGAGTTCAGCAAACAATTAATGTAACATACTAAAGACTAATAAAGGAAAGAGAGAGCTAAGCTGGGGAAATTCCAGTAAAATGTATTGTTGTGATTCAGGGACGGTTGCTTGCATATTTATTATAGGCAGTTTTGGTACCGTTTGGCTGTTTATTCTATTTATAGGTGTACAATATGTGTTACTCTGTATTTTGTCCCTGCGGGGAAACACACAAAATCTTGGTTTCCCAATTCATTGGTTAGTGCATACAGCTATTCTAGAGAACACTTTAACAGAATGAAAAAAAAAAAAAAACTAATAATAATAATAATAATAATAATAATAATAATAATAATAATAATAATAATTATTATTATTATTATTATTATTATTGTTATAAGACAGGTTGAAGTTTCAATCATAATTTGAGTTACTATATTTAAGAAGCTCTGAATTAAAAATTGTATAATAATCAATAACAGAATGTCTTAAATTACTTGTATAGCATGAATTAAGCTGTTGATACCAATAATAGGAAAACGGAATATTTTACAGCTTTTCAACAGTTTGAGAGCCAGAAATGCCTGTCCCTACCGCAAGGGCCGTGGCCTATCGAAGTTTTGTCTATATGTTATAAACATCAAAATTCTTAACTATTAGCCGTCCAAACAATCGACACACAGAAAATCTTCGTATGACCCTGGGGCTGGTCCAAGTTTTACGAAGAAAGGCTTAGCTGAGTAGTGAGCCCAAGAATTCCATAAATTGAAATTATCATTACAAGTTCACAACTCAAACATAAATCTAAAAGCACGCATAATAATAAGAAGTTACAAGTCTTGCTCCTATCATCATAATTTGGAAGTAGGCAATAATTCCTCCTCTGTATCTTCATAAAACAACTTCTTCAGGGCATCCATATGAGATGATTGCAAACAAATGGCCAGAACGAAGCCATCACCATTTCCGTTGTTCATAACGAAAGCCTTGCCATCAGAGTTGAAGTGCCCTGGTCCCATATGAGCAGGCTTTCCCCACCCAAAATCTGTGTCATAAAACGGAAAATTTGTCCACCCAACAAGAAACAAATTTGGGTTTCCCTTAAACTCTCCTTCTGGAGTAACTACAGGGGCGTGAAAGGTGTTCCTCACCAAATTCAAGTCCTTCTGACTTGCAATATAATCAAGAGCTGACCTTACATACTCATCGTTCATCCTCTCAATTGCTTTCCTTACATTCCTAACGGCATAACTCAGAGGCTTGTGTATGAGGTCATCAAACGAGCAAGTTGGTGTCACAGTAGGAAAAGTTGCATTTCCGAAATAATCATTGCGAAGTGGTGGCTTCAATCGGTTTCTACAATTAACCAAAGTAGATAATCTTGTTGGCTGATCACCGTTTCCCACATACCTTGCCTTGGAAACGCACCTCCACAAGTGCCCAGCTATCACTTCAAAACTAGTGTAAGGTCGTTGTTGTGTGCCAAAGTCTCTGACTTTCCTCTTCAGTTTCAGAACTTGATCTCTGGTGAGTTTAAAAATGGCAACTTTAGCCTCATGCTTTGTGTCTACCAATCTCCCTGTCCAAACGGGTGTTGGGTAAAACTCAGAATGAACAAATCTTGGCTCTATATTCAGCTTCCGTGAATCTAACAAAGTTCGATCGAGAAATGGCGTCTCACTAAGATCTAACTTCTCTCCTCTGGCTAACTTCGCCCACGAGTTCATAAACCCCGCGACGGCCAACCCATCATTTATGGCTCGACACAAGGCCACGCCCAGGGTAAGACCACCACATGAGAATCTGGTCAGCTGAGCCGCCAGCAGAGGCATGTCTTCGATTGGACGATTATAATCAATCTTAGGCACGAGTTGTTCTACGATCTGGGTGGACGAAAAGTCGCCTAAATCATCCAAATTGGCTTCACAAGTAGCTTCAAAGATCTGAGCTCCCTGGGCATAACAATGGAGTTCCCAGCGACCACCTTGGATCCAGCATAATCGAGCAGCAAGGGGATAGTAGTGAATCAAAGCTTTGCTGAGAGAAATCCTGAGAGTGTGGATCAGAGATATGTCAAAGGAAGTATAAGTGAAGTTGGGTGTGTAAACGAAAAGGAGAGGTCCATGAGAGAAGAGCTTGATTTGGTCGCAATGGGACAAGGGGAATATGCCGGTGGGTGTAGGCTCGGAAGGGATGACCGTGTAAGAAGAGTGGACTCTAACCATCTTGGCTGCTCTAACTCCAAGGGAACAAGGGAAGATGCTGAAGCCTCCAGAAGTCGGGAGGTACTGCCGGTCGGGGAATGATGCATGAGATGAACCCTATTTAGAAGAAAGTTGACTTTGTAAAATTCTAAGATTTTAAAAATTAAATTTTTTCCAAAGGTTTAAATGATAAAATATTTTAATATAATTTAAGAAATATAAATACAATTATCAAAAAATAAATAATAATTTTAAGAAATATAAGTAATAATTTTTATATTTTTATCTAATAATTGTAACAAACAAAAAATACATAGACCGTGTGATAATTTTAAGAAATAAGGATAATAATTTTTTAAAAAATATGAATAAAAATTAAGTAGTAAAAATTTTTGTATTTTTTATTAAATGGTTGTAATAAATTAAAAATATCTTTATAATTTTAAAAATATTTCTGTGATAATTTTAAAAAACAAGAATAGTAATTTTATGAAATATTAGGATTATCTTAATTATTGTAAGGCAAATTTTAAATTATTTGGACTTTCAAAAAATTTTAATTTTTACAATTCATATAAACTTCAGAAAGCTAAACATCTTTACTTGTCATTTTTAACAATTCTTCTATTTGTACACTCAATAATTAAAATTTATTTTACACATAAATCTTATTTATATCAGATATAAACTCTACTTTATAAATTTAATTTCAACCTTAATTTTGTCAGGTATATCACGTTTTAGGAACACCTAACAAAATTTCTGTCATTTCTCCGTAAGATAGTGTGGCGCAAGACGACACAATTTTCACGTTAGAAATACATACGATAATGGTCGTCACAATTATACGTAGCTTATCATGGTACGGCTGGAAACTTGGGTCACTCTCATACGGCACTGGTCGTCACAATTGTACGTAGCTCATCATGATACGGCTGGGTGAAGCTTGGGTCGCTCTCATACGGCACTGGTAAAAGAGTTAGGTACAATTCATTTGATACGAAGAAAATTAAATATAAAAATAAAAATAAAAATTAATTTTATAAATAAAAAATAATTTTAATATTTTTATTTTTAATAAATAATAAATAATAATAAATAATAATTATAAAAATAAAATAAATATTATGTAAAATTTTTCTCATCCTTTTTTTTTTCTATTGTCCTACCAATTGGGACCCCACACAAGTCAATTTTATTTTAACCCAGGTTTGAAAATTCATCTCAACATAAATGAACCAACCCAAAAAAAAAATGTTACAGCTCATATGCTCCGTTTAAATTTAAGCCAACATTTACCATTTTTATTTTTGGGAAATTAGATTTTATTCTTCCAAGTAAGATGAAATTATAGAATTAGTATATGCAGAGTAATTAAGATCATGATCTTATATATAATAGGACAAGGGTTAAATAGATTGAAAAGTAAGATTAGATGGAGGATGGTAACGGCTTACTATCTATATTACAATAAATATAAAATATTATATATTTGTAATGAGGATTTTTTTTGGTAAACTAGATTTTTTTTCATTAAATTAAGATTTATTATAAATTAGTATATGAATTTTAAAATATGACAAAATAATCATTGAATATTGGACAGAAATAAAAACACTAAATATCAATTAAAATTAACGGTAAAAGATCACGGAAGTTTGATTACAATAATAATACTTGACATAATTCAATGTTAGACTTGAAAAGAAAAACTTTTTTTTTAGTTCGAAAAAATATTTCTTTTAATTTCAAACATTATTAATTTAGTAACTAAACCTCGATCTAGAGGTAAAATATAATTTCTCATTTTATGACTAAATTCTTTTTCGGATAATTGAAATAAAATTCAAGTAAAAGAGGTATGGAGAGGAATAGATTAAAAGAAATGAGCAAAGAAGATAACAATAGATAAAAGATTCTTTTTTGTAAGAATACATATTAGTATATTTTAGATCCGTCTTATATTTTTAAAAATTTAAAAAATGTCACATAATATGAAAAATAAAATCTGTAACGATGGCTATAAAAATTTATAAATTAACTAAATAAAACAGTAAATTTTGATAATTTTAACTGTCATCTAATGTGATTTTTATAATGATTGTTTTTTTAATTTTAAAAAAAATGAGATGCAATTAAAACGACAATATTATTTGATATTCTTACACAACAGGATTCAATCCACTCAACAATACGCAAGGAACCGGCTTCCTGCACATGTTCCCTAAATGCAATCTGGACTGCAGATTTAATTTTACATTTTTTTAAGTCGTAATCATCAATTTTTTTAAAATTGACGTCTAATTATTTTTATTCTTTAAAATTAAAAAACAAAATCTAAGACCTAATCTAGACAATTTAAAATGAGAGATGCACCCCTACGCATCCTAACGGGGGATCCATTTTGCAATAAGCGCATAGCTCTTATCATTTTCATTGTAGAAATTATCTTTCCATTAATTTGGATGGCCTAAAATGAGAGATGCACTCCCTGCACTTCCTAACAAGGAATCCATTTTGCAACAAGCACATAACTCTTATGGTTTTCATTACAGAAATTATCTTTCTGTTATTATCGTATATTGTTCACATTGCATACTCATATTTCCGTATTATTGATGAAAAAAGGTCAGGTATAACTTGAACGTTAATTTTTCAGCTCAAAAAGAAACACTTCATCATTCATTTACCCTTCTTGTATTTTACATGCTTACATATATGAGTCTAGGTTTTTTTAAATTTTTTATTTAAAGTTCTTGTGGAGTTAGAAGAGAAGAGGAAAACAGAAAATGAATAAAAAGAAAAAAAGATTTTATCCACGTCTTTACTCTTCGTATCACACTCTTCTTAAACCATACCAAAATTTAACTATAAAAGACTCTAAAAGCATCAATTCAGGTAGCTAATGTTTCCATGCACTGACCTAAACTGTGTCTTCAAGCATTAACTTCCATATTTGCACCAGACAGTTTTTTCCCTCACCCAAACACCCTTAGGGGAAAACCGTCAAATTTGACAGAAGTCACCAATTTTAGTAAGCTCAGTAAATACCATCTTTGGTAATGAATCCCTCAAAAAACAAGAAGTACAAATAGTTTGCATCAGAGAGATCACGGTTGCGTTCAACTTCTCTGTGACAAAAATATTCATTTAAGCAGAAAAGAATCTTACCCTGGAAAATTTTCCTGTGGTAGCGCTAGTGGATGCCCTCTCCTCTTCCAGTCCGTTATTATATTCTGCACTTTAGTCAGTTTCAGGATTTTCCTATTTATGATCATAAGAAAAGACTTTCTTGGCTTAAATCCCATGCCTCCTTTCGTCTTGGGTTCAAAAGATGGAAATCAATTCTGCAATGCCAAATAGAAAGACAAGGCTTAGTAAAAATAGAGTTTCAGTCTTCTACATGCGTGAAACGTGAGAATGCATGCTATATAGTTGAGATCGCGGGACTTCTAACTGTCATCACATCTTCAAAGTTAAAGATGCCAAAAAATCAAATTTGCTAGAAAAGGGAACATCATGATAATCATAGGAAGTTTATTGTCTTTGAACTGCCAGAATTTTTAACACCTACGTGCTCATCGCATCCAATCCAAGTAAGATCAACATAAACTTCAGCAAATATCCAGGGTTCTACTTGAAAATTCACTTGAAAGAAGCTACAGAACAAACCCAAAGTTCTGTCACAAATTCGCAATCATCACAGTTTGGAAGTAGAAAACACCTCCCCTACTTCCTCGTAAAACAACTTCTTGAAAGCTTCCATATGTGACGCTTGCAAACGTATGCCTACGGTGAAGCCATCACCAACACCATCATTCATCAAGAAAGCTTTCCCCTCAGAATTAATATGCCCTGGTCCCATATAAACAGGTTTTCCCCATCCAAAATCAGCATCATGAAAAGGAAAATTCATCCAACTAACAATATGTAGATTTGGGTTTCCCCTAGATTGTCGGGGAGCAGTGTTCCTCAGCAACCTCACATCCTTCTGACCTGCTATATAATCAAGAGCTGACCTTACATATTCATCTGTCAGCTTCTCTAGTGCTTGTCTTATTTCTCCGACGGCATAACTCAGAGGCTTACAGATAACATCATCAAACGTGCTCGTTTTTGTCACAGTAGGCATCGTTGCGTTTCCAAAGTAAGCATTAGAAAGAGGCGGCCTCAATCGATTTCGACAATTAACCAAGGTGGACAACCTCGTTGGTTGGTCGCCATTTTCCTCGTACCGTGCCTTGCAGACACATCTCCACAAGACCCCAGAGATTACCTCAAAACTTGTATAAGGCCGCCGGGGAGAATCAAAGGCACTGGCTTTTTCCTTCAGTTTTTCAACTTGGTTTTTTGTGAGCCTCAATATAGCAGAAATTTCCTCATCCTTCGTGTTTACCAAGCTACCTAACCAAAGGGGTGGAGGGGAAAACTCAGAATGATCAAAACGCGACGCCGCATGGATTTTTTGTGAATTTGACATAGCAGAATCACGAAAGAGGATTTCCCTGGAGCTTAAATCTAAACCCTGTCCTCTAATTAACTTAGCCCATGAGTTCACGAACCGCACGATAGCTACCCCATCAACCACAGCACGTGACACAGCAACCCCGAGAGTAAGACCACCGCAACGGAATCTGGTTAGCTGAACCACCAAAAGAGGAATCTCCTCGATTGGGAAATTATAATCAATCTTGGGCATTAATTGTTCAAGATTTTGGGTGGGCTCGAAATTACCGAAATCATCCAAGTTGGCTTGGGAAACGACTTCTAAGAGCTGAGCCCCCAGAGCATTGCAGTGGAGTTGAAAGCGACCACCTTGGATTTCACGTAATTGACCAGCGAGGGGATAGAAGTGAACCAAGGCTCGGCTTAGAGATTTGGTAAGAGAGTGAATCGAAAACGTCACGGACGCTGGATTGTTGAAATGGTGTCTGTAAACATAAAGGAGAGGTGCGTGACTGGGAAGCCTGATTTGGTCGAAGTCGGAGAGGGGAAATATTCCGGTGGGTGTGGGCTCGGAAGGCACCACTGCGCAAGAACACAGCACGGTCACCATTAACCCTGTGTTTGGATGGGGAGAAAAGCAGAGGGGAGGGGAGATCAGGGGGAGGGGTCACGTTTTCCCCGTTTGGATGGGGATAAAATGCGCAAGGGAGGAGAAAATAAGGGAGAAAATGAGCGTGGGGCCCGCGTGTTTTTTTTTTCTCTCCAAATGTGGGGAGATTTTGGAGAGAAAATGGGATCTTGGTTATACGTTATTTGTATTTCCCAAATTGACCCTCAATATCAATTTCTTTTCGGCCTTTGTTCTTGATAAAAAGGTGCCAGCCAACCCTAATTTTTTTTTACCCGTAACTTTGAATAAGGTCTGCCTCTTCGTTTTCTCCTGAACTGCGGCGTTGGACATTTTGACCCCCTTCATCCCATACTTCTCAAAAATCTCATACTGCTGCTCGATCCGTTAGTTTTTCCTCCCAGCTTCGCAATATCATAGTCGGGTATTTTCAACTTCTATTTTATATTTCATTATTTTTTATTACCATTAAAATCAATTGTTATTATTTTTTTATTATGGTTATTGTTTTAATATCTTCATTTCGTAGATAACCATATAAATTTTTTTTACAATAAACATTTTTATAGCAGAAATTGAACTTTTCATACAGTGATTCGAAATGTACCATAAGATTTGATTTAGAAGATAAACTGTGATGTTATCTTTGCTTCCACAACTGTACAGACAAATTCCTCCGAAGAGAAATTTTATGTATTTGTATGCAATTGTATAGTTGAGTTGAAGTCAGATATATCTCTTTCGAAATATATTTATTTAATTTGTCAAAATAAACGATTTTGGATGACTTGATTGTTAGCCTTTTGAAAATCGGGATTCCTTAAATTGACGATTTGTTAAATTCTAATGTTACGTTTTACATATTATTGCATAATAATGTAGCATATAACATGTTTCTACTGTATCATAATATTTATTATATCTTAATATTGTATACAGTATGCATTTATAAATTTTTCCTTAGCCGATATACAATCTCCCTTTACAAGTGTTGTATGATTATCTAGTAGGGCGATAATTATATGGAATTTACAATGGAAGAAGATATGGATGATATTGACTTTGAAGTTAAGCAATTAATTAATTTTGGCGAAATAAATGCAGGCTCAAATTTGAACCATTTAATAGAAGAGCTGGACAGACATAAACATACATGTATGATCCGTTTTATATGTCTGCTTGTACATGCAATCCATTTATTGGAAGAGATGTCAAATCTCAAGACTACATCTATTAACGTTAGTGATATCAATCGATATAATATGAGAAGACAGTTGATGATACGGTTAGAAGATGAAAAAAATTGTCGGGATATTTTACGTATGAGCCCACCAGCCTTTAAGGAGTTATGTGAGAAAATTCGAAGTAGTGGAAGAGTAAAAGATTCACGGTGAGTTACAGTTGAAGAACAAGTTGTCAAATTTCTCCATACATTGGCCCATAATGTAAAAAATAGAACACTGTGCTTTTACTTTCATCGATCTGTGGAGACTATTAGTCGCCATTTTTATAATGTTTTGCGTGCGGTGGTTTCACTTGAGGCTGAGTTCCTTACACAGCCCTCTGGAGCAGAAGTTGCTGTCCAAATATGCAACAATAATAGATTTTATCCATATTTTAAGGTATGGTATTATATTTATATTCATCTAAATCATGAACAATGTAAATATTTCATAATATATTAGTGTTAACTAATTGTATATGATAGGATTGTCTGGGAGCTATAGATGGAACTCACGTTCGAGCAAAAGTACCCAGAAAAGAGGCTGCTCGCTTTAGAGGACGAAAAGAGTATCCTACCCAAAATATTTTTGCTGCATATTCATTTGACATGAAATTCACTTATGTTTTGGCTGGTTGGGAAGGCACAGCTTCAGATTCTAGAGTTTTAAAAAATGCTTTATCCCGAGAAGATAGCCTTATAATACCTCAAGGTATTTATACCACTTATTAATAATTTATAATATTAGAAAAAAATTAAGTTTCTTTGTGCCTGCTAATCGATATTTGTATTATGTAGGTAAGTTTTATCTTGGGGATGCTGGGTTTCCACTCATGCGAGGCCTATTGACACCTTATAGAGGAGTGCGTTATCACTTGAAGGAATACTCAGCTCGATCACCACAAAATAAAAAAGAAATTTTCAATCATCGACATGCTTCTTTACGAAATGTCATCGAGAGGACATTTGGAGTTTTAAAAAAACGATTTCCAATCATAGCAAGCGGCACTGAACCCCATTATTCTTTTCAAACTATGACTGATATTGTGATAGCCTGTTGCATATTACATAACTTTTTGATGGGCGTCGATCCTGATGAGAATTTAAACATACCCATACATTCTTTGATTTTTCATCCACCCATGAATTGGTTGACTTTCGTTGATGAGTTTTTTGATAAAGTTCAGAAAATGAAGGATCTCTTCCCAACTCTCGGGCCTATGAAATGAAATAAAGCTATATTACATAAAATGATACCTTGAACAAGAAAATAAAATTATAAATTATACCAATCTTCGTGCATGTTCCTCCATTGATGTAGAACCTCCGGTGTGTAAAGAAGCAGCAGCACGATTTTTCTTTTTCTGCTCACTGTTGGCACGAAATTCATTAGAGTCCCAATGATCACATAAATTTTCCCAAATTGGCTGTTTTATCCATGAAGGTCTTTTCCGTGTATCGCGTACATGTCCAATGATATTCTTTAACCGTTTTTGCACTCGATTTTTCCAATTATGCCAGATTTCATGGTGATGTGATGGATCCCAATAATAACATTTCTTATAGTGAGACCACAAAATCAATACAAACAAATAAAGAGTTATGTCAGATAAAATTAATTAATTAACATTTTGGGTATAGTAATCAAAGAAATCAGGTAAACCTCAAACTCGTGAAACCATAGTTGTTGATATTCGTATGGAACCTCACTCCAACAATTCCATGGACCATCATATTTATCTTTGAAAATAGTAACAATTGAGTTACAAACATCCTTATTATTTGGGTTGAACCTACAAGAAAAATAACAATGGAAGCAAATAAATTATGACCCACTACCAAAAACTATGTAATAATATATGTAAGAAAATTAAAGGTAAAAACCCAGTCTCGTCAGGCATAATCAGTGTAGGAAGAACTTCATTATGATCAGTAGACGGCTCATCATGCATTTCAAAATTATCTTGTTGCACATTATCTGCTTCTGACTGAATATTAGGTAAGGTTTGTGAACTTGGTTGTGTTTCTTCCTGAACAGTTGATGATTCTCCGTGAGAAGAATTTTTCCGTGTCTTTTTTCCTTTCCTTGAGAACATCCTACACAACAACAAGTAATAAAATATTTTAATAATAATATAATAATATAACCATCCTCACAAGACTAAGATGATAATCCTTTATACTTGCCTTGGCACCTTCGTGAATAAGGGGGGAAAAGAATATTAGAAAAGAATGTTGAGAGATGAGGAGAAGATGAAAATGAGATAGGAATATATATGGATATATATATAGGACACATATGTTGATATATATGTCCGTGTGAGTGCCTACGTATACATGCATTATTGTTGATAAAGCCATGTGATAAGGATAAGACATGTGAATCTAGGTTGGATAAGTACAAAAGATAAAGAGATAAAAAGACAAACTATATATATTTTTACAGATCTAGGTGTAAGAAAAGATTCTGACCTATAAACAAAAAAAGTAAAGTTATATAAAATATTTTATCAAATAAAATAAAAAAAGTAAATGTTCATCAAATATTTTATTAAATAAAATAAAAATGAGAGACATATTTTATGTTACTGACATTGTAATACAAATTTATAAATATAAATAAAACAAGTTTACACTATTACACAACATGATTAAAACTAATAACATTAATTTCTCTTAACTTTTGCATCAATTTTTTTTTGTGGAATTGTTTGAAGAAGATGGTCGATTATTCGCATGATATTCATAAAGTTCACGTTGCATCTCAAATATTAATTTATCATTTGTATCCATTTGCATCCGAAGGTCTTTTAACTTCTTATCAATATCAGGATGAAGATTGCCTCCTGGATATATAGCCTCCATTGCACTTGGATATGACAAAAGATTATTTCTTTGACCATAATTATAGCCATATATTGGATCATCTACAACTTCATGTGCAACACTTCCTAGGCCATATATTGAACCTCCACTTTTTTTTCCTCCGGCTGCTAGTGTCCACAGAGCAACTTCATTTGGCAGTGTAAAAATTTGTTGATCATTTGTAGCAGTTGCTACATTAGTTTTAAGCCTAGCATATTCATCCTGAGATAAAATAAGTAATGAAGAATGTTATGTAGTTATAATTTAATAATATTGAAAGCAAATGAAAAAATTAACAAGATACTTACAAAAGTTTTTTCAGATTTTTTATCAACCCATTCACCGGATAATGGTTTTTGATGAGTCCGAACGTGAAGCTCTACTGGAGTTATTGGCCTACCGAATTCCTCAGCTAAAGTAGCAATATGATCTGTGAATGGAATATTTCCACCTGTATGGAGCGATGGTCCATAGACAGAGTTTGAAGCTCTATTTTTCTTCGCCCGTTCACTTCTCTCTTTAAATTCCACTTTGTTCCAACTAACGCATAAATCATTCCATATGTTTTCATTAATCCAGGTAGGCCGTTTTCCTTTATCTCGAACATAACAAATTAAATCTTTTAACCGATTTCATGCTCGATCCTTAAAATTTTTATGAATTTGGAAATAATCCTCCCGTGTCCACACATAGTATTTCTATTTATTATGACAAACCATTAGTATAACTAGGTATATTTTAACAAGATACATATAATAAACTTTCTAGCAGGTCAAAAGTTACCTGAAATTCTGCAAACCATAACTGACGAACAGATTCAGAAACCTCTTTCCATGAGTTATAAGCTCCCACATAATTATGCTTTATAATAGATGATATATACTCAACTGTATCATTTCCATCGGGACCAAACCTGACAAGAAATAATAAACCCACATATTGGTAAAGAAAAATAATTGTCAGAATGTTTCGAGGTTAATTTGTACCATGTTTCACCGATTGGATAAATAAGTTCTTTTCCTATATTAACTCCGGCGCGAATTTGAGAATACAAAACATCTCCATAGGATCTTCTATCCATCTACAGCATAAATAACAATTGATGAACATTATAAAGAACAATAAATGCATATAAAAAACCATTTCAACATACATTATTCATCATGAACATTAATACAGACGGATTACCTTTTATATTTGTATAATAATAGCAGCCTCAAATAAGTAGAACTGTGGGTAAAATAGATTATATAATTCTGTCCTCAACTTCACGGGAATTACCACAGCTCAAATCTTTTAAAACTTTTTCAGAGCACCATCCCTTCACTGCAACTAATATATGACCAGGTACTCCTCTCCTGCATGGCTATATATCGTGTTTGTGAGACACGTATAAAGCATGCTATACGTTGCATGCTAAGTCACAAATGAGGACGAAAATGTGTCATTTGAGTCACATGCTTTTTCTTTACTTCTTTGTTCTTCTTGCAGTGTCCTCCGTCCACTTTTTCCTCTCCTCTTTCTCTTTCCATGATGGTGTTTTCCTCGTGAAGTTTTTCTTGGCGTGGCATGGTTTCTATACTTGTCTTCGCATGGCATGAAGTTTCACGGGAAACTTCCCTTTTTGTCTTGGCATGATGCTTCCCCTTCTTGTCTTGGCACGAGGAAGCTTTATACGGAAGGATTTCTTTTCGTCCTCATATCGCGTGTGATTTTTTGATTTTGTACATTAGGAAAAATATAATATATATAATTATAAAGAATCTAAGTATGTTAATTAATAATATATCTAATTTATTTTACATTATTCAAATCCCGCTACTGTTAATTACATATTATTTTAATTAATTTCAAATCAAATATTCAAATTAATTAAAATCTAATTCTTAAATATTTATCTTTAATTAATTATAACTTCATTTTTATATTATTTTTAAGTGCGTATCAATTATATTTATAATTATTGTTAAATTAATTTAATATTGAATCAACAAAATTGACAGAAATTTGAAATGAAAAGAATTCATTGTCGCCGTAAACTTCAATATTTATTCAATTTAGACGGCTTAGGTAATAAGGACAAAATTGTCATAAAAAATTTAACCATTTTCTCTCCTCCGTGTTTTCTCTCCCCCTATCCAAACACGGAAAGGGACAAATATTTTCTCCCACTTTTCTCTTCCCCCGTTTTCTCCCCACTTTTCTCCCCCCCCCCCAACTTTTCTCTTCCCCCATCTAAACAAAGCGTAACAACAAGTCAGCGAGTCAAACCGACAAATGTAAGGAGTTCAAAACTATCTGTTATGCTTAAGAAAGCAATTCAGCGAGGACAACATTTCAGCACTAAAAGCGAGTGGTTATGTACAGAGGCAAGGAAGTAACGATTCCTAAATAAAATAAATCATTCTCCATTTTGGTTATATCTAGCATCCATAATCTACAATTCCCAACCGAAAATCGTGCAGAGGCAAGGAAATGAAGAAAAAACCACCATGTTAATAAGGAACACCCCCAACCTCCGACCACTGCTACTAATCTTTGGCCAGCGCAGACAAAAAGGAGTAGGGGGAAGGGTTGAATAAGATGATGGAGTTCAATACGGACGACTGAACTAGGCAATGGGGTTCAATACGCAGACGAGCAAAGAGGAGCAGAGCATAGAAAGGGCTGAACAAGGAAAGGGTTTAAGGGATGAGATTACGCAAGAATAGATGGCTGTGATTGCATTTTGGCTTTCTGTGGAATGTGACATTATTCTGTTCATTGGATTGAACAAGCGGTGCAGATCAGGCGATGGGTACCGCGTGCCCAGCCAAACTCTGGGCAGAGGATCTGATCACACGTTAATAATTTGCTAAAGTATATTTCTTGCATTATTTAAATTAAAAAAAATTACATTTAATGATCTATATTATATAAAATTTATAATAATAAATTTTAAAAATTAAAATTATTTTTAAGACCTATTATTATTATTATTATTAAATTTTAAAGAATTTATTATTAATTTTAAAAAATTTACTATTAATATTTTCTTATTTTTAATAATAAATTTTTTAAAATCTGATAATAATAATAATAATCTTAATTTTTAAAATCTTTTTTTATAAATTTTATATGATATGGGTTTTGGAAGTAATTTTTCTTTTAAATTATCCTATGACGCACAAGCAAGAGGACCTCTTTGATTTGGATTTGATTTCTTAATTTCTAAATGGATCCAATGCCTATTATTTCTAACTTTCTCTCCCTTAGATTTATATTTTTATAAAAAAAATTCTTAAAATAATGATAAAATTATTTTTATAATTTTATTCAATTTTAAATTAGTAGATATCGTTTAAAATTTTAAAAGTATGTATTAGATCTTTATAATTAAAGTTTTTACTTTATCTTTTTTTATTGTATTTCATTAAGTTTTATTGTTGATTAAAAAAAAGTTTGATTGGCCTAATTCGGTGTAGAAACGTCTCTATCGTGCTTTGCATAAGGGACTGTATTTGTAACGATGTTAACACTTTTGGCCTTGTTTGGTTGAACCGCAGCTTTGGCCTCCGTATTTCTCTCTCTTCAAGACTGGATTAGTTCAAATTTAAGGGGAAACTAGGCGTGTGTTTGGCTTGTACGTTGAAAAAAGTTAAAATCACGTTTACAAACTCTTTTTATGGAGAAGCAATAATTTGGTACTCCTGTTAAAACCACGTTTTCATTCTCTCCAACGTACAAAACAAACACACACCAAGTTAGTTGGAGAACTGAACTGGAAAACTGCTTTTGGCATGAATTGCTGATGCATTTGGGTGAAAAGATGCGAGTTGGGGTTTGATAGAAAAGAGACCACTTCGTCTGACCCGGCCTTCGTTTGTTTGTTCAAAGCTGAAGAATGCATTGCAAGTTTACAAATTCAGTCCAACATGGGAAAGATATGCAGAAGCGAAATCTTGATTGGTTGACAATTCTCTCTGAATGACTGGGTTCAAGTATATGTTAATAAGTTTAAGAGCTTTAATTTAAGTGGAATCTCTTTTAAATTTAAATTTTAAATAAATTTGATGAACTTAAGTTCAATCTCTATTTCATTCTTTTTCCTTCTTCCAACCTCGAACGTAAATGTTAGCGCCAAATCAAATAAAATTTAAGGTGGAAAGGATATGAGAATGTCCGCACATATAGTACGAAGTACAAGCTTTAGCTTCCTATTATAATAAGGAATTTTTTTTATTGAGTAGCAAAAATATAATCCCACAATGGCACTTCCTTTATCTGGCATTACTCAAGAATGGAGGGAACGATATCTTAAAGTTGAGTTTCTAAGTGGCCTTATTTGGTTTGGTGGTAAGGCCAAATCCATATGGGAAGAGAGGGTCGTAATGAGCATCTCCAACATTCATTGGTAGCTGATCAACTGTCTTGAACCATGTCCGGGGAAGCTTACCAGTGAAACCGTAGTCACCAAACAAGACATCTACCACACCTTGACCTTCTGTACCTGGAAACCAAGCAGCAACGAGGGCATCGATCGATTCAAGATATGGTTGAATAACAACAGGCCGACCAGAAATTACAACAACAACACATTTCACAGCTCCACAAACATTATATATTGTGCTTGGGCCAGGGTCAGGGATTGTCAAGTTCATGCTATCACCCGCAGTTTCTGCATATGGATGCTCTCCTACTACCACTATGGCATATGAGAAACCATTAGACTTCACGAAGTCTGCATCTGGGTTCTCCTTGTAGACTACCTTGGTATTTGGGTCAACAATGCTTTTTATGGCAGACAGAATTGTTATGCCTGAAAATCAGATTGTTAGTATCAACACTAGCGTATTAAGCAATGTTTTACAATGAGAGTTGAGGACAGATTTGTACCGATAGTGAGATTGTTGCCACTGAGACCTTGCCACTCAATGGTCCAGCCACCACACTGATAACCTAGATTATCTGCATGGCTTCCAGTGACAAGTATCTTTTTAGCCTTTTTAGGAAGAGGGAGTAAAGGCTCATCAGCAGATTCACCGTTCTTTAACAGGACCACTGATTTCCTCACAGCTTCTCTAGCCAATTCTCTATGCTCCTGTAAGTGTCAAGAGATTGTGCTAAATAAAATTCAAGGACAAGAATTTAGTAGCATAAGTTGCTGCATTGAAGAAGAAAAAAATGAATAGCTAACCTGACTCCCAAGCTCACTAACAAGGCTCTGATCAGCCAATGGGTTTTCAAAAAGACCCATCACAAACTTGACCCGCAATATTCTCTTCACAGCATCATCAATTCGGCTTATAGGTATGATTTTATTCTTCACCTGTGAGGTTAGTCCATCTATGAATTCTGTGTAGTTATAGGGAACCATTATCTGCAACATTACCAGAGAAATTGTGAGAAGGAGAATCAAGTAACAACATATAAATAGAAACTCGAATTCACTACTTACCATGTCAATCCCAGCAGTGATTCCAGCTTGAATGGAATATGAATAGTTAGCATGAGGTGGCGATGTAATCCTATCAATTCCCTGCCAATCTGAAATGACAAATCCCTGTCAACAAATAAATGTTAGTTGGACTATAGTTAATGCCATAATGTTGGAATTCAAAGCTCAAAAAGAAGTTACTTTACCCTGAAACGGAGTGTGTTCTTGAGAAACCCAGTAACTAGGTCACGATTAGCATGCATCTTTACTCCATTCCAGCTTGAGTAAGAGACCATGACGGTTGAGACGCCCTTGATGATTGAGGTATAGTAGCCTGCCATGTGAATGCTAAGCAATCCATGTCTGTTTATTAGTGTATTATTCTCATTGATTCCTTCTGTTGTTCCACCATCACCCACATAGTGCTTAGCACAAGCTGCAACATTCTTTCTGTCGGAAGAAACATCACTTCATCAAACACTAGAAAGGAAACAAATTCATGGTGGTGATGTTTTAGCGATCTAAGAAATGAATTTCAAGTACTTGAAAACGTAATTTGAAAGGGATAGGGGGAACAAAATTCATGACAGCTATGTTCAAATTAAGAGCAAGAGCTGACAAAGTAACTTGATTATCAAGTCCAACTACAGAGCCATTAAAAATGGGGTAAGATCCAAAAATAACTGATCAAGAAATTTAAATTGAATAGGAAAAGAAAAATACAATGAATTCACTACATCTTTTACAGTCATAAATAAAAGGATAGGAAATACTAAATAACATAAGGATATGAAAAGCATGAAATCTTACTTCCCAGCGACGAATGGAACACCCTTGCGTGAGCTAGAAGCCATGTTACCTTGCAGTCCTGGAACAATCTGAGTCATAGCTTGAACTAATTTAGGATCTTCACTGTAACTTTCATAACACCGACCCCATCTTGGATCTCTACAGACCTATACAAACAAAGATTGTTTAAGGCACCATAAGTAGGCAGTTCCCTTTCTATGCAACAAATTTTGGGTTCCTCAATTACCGCTATACAAGGTGCGAACACATAGGGAATTCCAGTCGCCCTAACTTCAAGAGCAGTTGCAGCACCAATCTTTTTAACAAGTTCAGGGTCCCTGCTTGTTCAGACACAAACTCCATCGTCAAGGTGCAGAAGCATAACCCCATCCCATGTGACTCACAAATTAAAAGACTAAAAACATATTTGCTTTGCTATCAAGGATGTATTGACGCCTATCCATGAATTAAATCCAGAGTTATACCAGAGGAGCGCAAAACATCTAATTCTCGAATGAATGCACCAGCAAGTTTTCTTTTGTTTTTGGGGGGAGGAGGTTAGAAACTACCGTAGCTAGTCAAAGAGCACTTAACTGATAATTCAGACACTATAGTAATAACTAATAATAATAAGCACAATAGAATTGAAAATATTATTAATTGTGGTACAGTGCAAGACAGACAATAACATAATATGTGCAGTTAACCAAGCATGAAATAGTTTATTGATAAAAATTTGTTTAATAATATCATCACCAGTCAATCATTTGGCAAGCTTCCATACCTCAACCTCTTATCATTATTTGTTTCGTTCGTTTGGATAAAACTCACTGCATAAAAAACAAATTTTTATAGTGTCTGTCGCCTTTAGACGACATAAAAATTTTAGGATATTTTAAAATTTGTGTACAACCGAGACCTTACTCGTTTTTGTCGATATTTATGAGTTCAAAAATTAGGAGTCAACTTTCATCAACATTGAAGATTTGAAACCAAAGTTATTGTACAGACATTAATATATAGCACACTGGGAGGATACCCGGTAGCTCCTAGACCAACGTTGTGAGGAAAAATTGTTGCCTTATAAACATTGTTATGGCCATGAACAGCATCAATCCCATAAATCATAGGAATTCCCAGCCTAGTCGACAAAGCCCCCTTTTGAAAGTCATTCACCATGTTAATCCAATCTTCCGCAGAAGCCTGTTTCTTCGGAACACTCCCTCCCCCACTTAGCACACTCCCTACAAAAAGAACATTTCAATTTCTCTTCGTCATATATGTTTGTTTTTATTCCTTATTCCTTCCCCCATACAAACAAAATTAAAGAAGTAAAAACAAAGGTGAGACTGTGACAATGGCCCAAATAAAGGAAAATTACATTGGCACTATATGCCATATATGTTTGTTTTTATTCCTTATTCCTTTCCCCATACAACTAAAATCAAAAAAGAAAAAGCAAAGGCGAGACTGTGACATTACCAATAAAATACTTCTTCATCACCTCAGCCGAAGCAACACTGCGATCAATCTGCACCATTTGGCCAATTTTTTCTTCCAAAGTCATCCTGTCCATAAGATCCTTGATACGGACATTCAATGGCTGTTTAGGATCTTTATATTTGGCATACTCTGCCTCTGCCAAGGCATTCCAACAATGAACGAGCAGAAGGCCAACCAGGAAAATGTGGATTTTGGCCATTTCTTTTCCTCAACACAACTTCACAATGAAATTAGGATAGATGTTAGGGGTAAATAAAATGAATACGAAATGTTGAACGGAAAACAGGGGACAGGAAAAAAGGTAGCAGACGATGTGAGATTCCATACGTGATAAGCCAGTCTAATCAAATCACCAAATCAAGTTGAAAATGAAATTAAGCTAGAAGCATTCACCAAACATCTCTAAAACGGTTTAAACGTACTCACGGACTGAACTGACAAATATTAAGATTGCCAGTTCAATCCGAGCAGATTCTTAAACCTCACTTGTACAGTAACGGAAAACAGAAAACTATAGCCCGCAAGAAGCATGAAACAGACACTCACACAAAGCATGTACAACTCGTGTATAGCGCAGTTGAGAAGTAAATTATAGAAATGACTAGAAATGGAAGTGATGGAAGAGCAGGAATATTGGTTGGGTGAAGGAACCCAATGGGCAGTATTAATACCCAGAAGGCTCTGTGGCCCCCCCACTTAAAAGAAAGAAAGAGACAGTGATTTGTTTGCCAGCAATGCCACGTCGTCGTCGTTGTTGTTGATGATGTTGTTGGTTTTTTGTTTTTTTCAAATATTATTAGGGGCATAATACAAAGTTTCGATCTATACAAAAACTGAAGAGTTAATACAGCTAGGACCACGCCGTCGTCGCGTCTGAATTCATACTCACGATATTATCCTTTTCTATTTTTCTAATGGTTCCTCTCTATCCAAATGGATCTGATCATGTACCAGAGCACGGAACTACGTAATACAAGATTGATTGAATCTTAAAAAGTAAAAATAAAATAAAATAAAATGAAATTATGGCCTCCTTATATGGAGGGCCCCTGCATAACATGCCAGTGATAGCGGGCTGCCTCACAGGGTATCTGCACCCTTCTCTTTATTCACTAATAATCAGAAATTAGATTTGTGTCCTATAATTGAATTTATTTTCAACAATAATGAAATTTTTTATTAGGGATGAAATTGAATTTCTTTCCTTCTTTTTTTTTTCTTTTGCATCTTTCCGTTATATCTCTACTATATATATATAATTAATTTTTCTGATACGGAATATCTCGATAATATTTTTCCTTGTAGATCCATAAAATATCTCCGTTGTCTTACGAGCATGAGCATCTACCTCATCAATTTATATTGACAATAGTTTGTGATAAATATATTTGAAACCAATGCTTTAAAAATTGAATGGATTATTGAATTGAAATAGACAGTAATCGATAATTTAATAATCTTATTATAGTTAAATTAAAGTTAAATTATGTTTATAAATGTATATTAAAAATATAAAAAATATATAATATTTTGTAATTAAATTAGGAAAAATATTTAAAGTAAACATGATTACTTAATAATATAAAAATCAATTAAAATATTTTGTATATAACAATAAATTTATATAAAATAAATTGAATAAAATATAAAAACATTATAAATCTTTACTACAAAATATTGAAATTTCAATTTAAACAAAAAATAACATTAATTTAGTAACAGAATTGACTAAATTTTGATTGATTTAACTAATTTTTAACAAATACCAATGTATAGATTTTTTTTTAGTTCAATCGTTTGATTTGATTTAATTTTTTTAATAGGTGATTGAAACATAAAACTCGTAATTTGAAGAGATTTTGAATAATTTTATCTCTATTATTAGCATACTTTAACAGTATACATTTCCTCCAACGCCACCTGTTTGCTAGTCTCACACGGAATGCGACTCTAGGAGACTTAGGCCCGTTCAGTTTACATGGAAAAAAAGAAGAAAAAGGAATAGGTGAAGGAAGAGTAAAAAAAATTATAAATTTATTTTTATAATAATTATTAAATTATTATTTAATTTTTTTAATAATAATTATTCAATTATTAAAAATAATAATATTATAAATATTTTTTATTTATAAAAATTATATTTATATTTATATTTATATTTTAATTTTTTATCTATCAAATATGTTCTTAAATTAATTTAACAATTAAGGCATAAAAGACCATATAACTTTAAACATATAAGAATAATTTATCGAATAAATAAAAGAAAAAATATATATATATATATATATGTTTGTAATAAAGAAATGGAATTGTCTCTGATGTGATCCTTGTCGTGTCAACGTTATCAAGGTTTCAATGACAACTAACAAGTAATAATAATAATGTGACTCTAAATCTGCCCCCACCGAAATCATGACGGAAGAGAAGGTACATTCCCGAAATTCATATTCATGTTATACTTTTAATACAATTGATGATATATCTACATATATCCCTAATAATTTTTTTTTTTACTATGTCCTACTTCTAACATTACATTTTTTTTTTTAAATTAACTTGGCCTGTCTATTACGAGAAAGTTTCTCATTATTCCGTAGTTTGGGAATGATAAAGGATTTTTCCTCCACGAAACGTCTCTTCTGGACATGATCTGCTCTGGTCTTATTTGGAGGCCACCACATGAATTAATTCAATGATTTACTAATATTAAAAAGTCCCAAGAGGGGTCTTTATACCAAAATATTCTTAAAAACTTATAAAACAAGATTCTATTGATGTTGAACGAAGACTTGATTTTATTGACACGAAACCTTTGGATGTTCATTGAAGCAATCAGCAAATTTCTGTCCCGCTAATTAAATTATAAGCTTGGCTATTTCGTTTGACATTATCTTGGGTGACACAAGTGTTATCATTCAGTTTTTTAAAAAATAAAGTGTTATTAGATAGAGTAACAAAATCACATCTTGGGTATATTCATTTGAAAACGGGGTCGTTGTACCAGAAATATTTATTATACTCTTCATCCATTTATATTTTGATAAAATAATAATTATTATTATTTAAAATTTAAAATAACTATAATTTAATATTAAATTAAATGACCTTGACTGAAAAAAGAAATGGGTTATAACAATAATATGTAAATAACAATATTTGGTGAGTGCATTTTCAGTACTTTTGTTATATTGAACAATAAATATTCAATATTATTGTTATTTATTAGTTTATTTTTTGGTCAAAATTATGTAATATAGTTTTTAAATATAATTTCTAACATTTAAATTTCAAACCAAAATTACTTATTTATTAAAATATAAATAAAATTGGCATTAAAATTTCACTTTTACGAAAATATAATGAATATTTTTGTACCTACTAATACCGAAAATAAACTCTGGAAGTACGATACATCCCCATTTATTATCACTAGTTGAAATATAATAAGTTAACTTATTGATGCATTAATATAGCAAAAGCTATAGAAGTTGCTATTGGTTAGTTGGTTTGGGTGGTTGATATAGATTTGGGTAGTTTAGATTTTATTTTTATTTTTATTTTTACTTTCAAATATTTATTTATTTATTTTAATTTTTTTAAGAAAATAAGATAAAAATAAATTTTCAACTTTTATCAAATATATTATTTCTATCATGCGTTTTATTTTTTTAAAATAAAAAAAAATCAAAATCTAAACAGTTCAAAACTGCTGCTGGAAGAACAGATGATCCATATTCATATAAGTTGTTCCAAATTGAGAGAAATAAAATTAAAAAATAGATAGGATTTGAGCATGTAGGCACAAAAAGTACAAAATCCAAGCTTTAGCTTCCTACGGAGTTATTCACTTGAGAGTAATGGAAAACAAAATTCGACAATGACACTCTCTTGATCTGGCAACACTCATTGCTAACGAATGGGAGGGAACGACATCTATAAAGCCGAATTCCTAAATGGCCGTATTGGGTTTGGTGATAAGTCCAAATCCAAATGGGAAGAGAGGGTCATAATGAGCATCCCAACATTCATTGGTAGCTGATCAAAACTTTTGAACCATGTCCGAGGAAGCTTGCCAGTGAAACCATAGTCACCAAACAAGACATCAGCCACACCTTGACCTTCTGTACCTGGAAGCCAAGCGGCAACGAGGGCATCGATTGATTCCAGATATGGTTCTATTACAACAGGCCGACCAGAAATGACGACAACAACACATTTCACAGCTCTACAAACATTATATGTTGTGTTTGGGCCAGGGTCAGGGATTGTCAAGTTCATGCTATCTCTTTCAGTGTCTGCATATGGATGCTCTCCTACTGCCACTACGGCATATGAGGAATCATTAGACTTCACGAAGTCTGCATCTGGGTTCTCCTTGAAGACTACCTTGGTATCTGGGTCACAGTGTTTTTTATAGCAGACAGAATTGTGGTGCCTGAAAATCAGATGCTTCATGTCAATACCGGAGGTCTTTCATTTTTTTTTTTTGGGGGGTGTTGAACCAAGTAAAGCCAAACACAGCTACACAGCAACAGTCCTAGGGAAAGCTTTCCCCATCATACCTTCCATGTACCAAAGTATTTTCAGTACAAGGCAATGTTAAACAATGAGAAACGGGAAATAATTAAGTAGATATAATATATTATGTGATTATATAATAAATGAATAAATATTTATGATAATGACTGTTGCAATTGATGGGATTTACTAACTCATTCACATTGAATTCTTCGTAAGTAACAGAGTGGAGATTTGATAACCAATATTTACCGCTAGTAAGATTGTTCCCACTGAGACCCTGCCACTCAATGGTCCAGCCACCACACTGATGAGTGATAACCTAGATTATCTGCGTGGCTTCCAGCGACAAGTGTATTTTTAGCCGTTTTAGGAAGAGGGAGCAAAAGCTCATCAGCAGATTCACCATTTTTTAACAAGACCAATGATTTCCTCACAGCTTCTCTAGCTAATCCTCTATGCTCCTGTCAAGAGATGGTGCGAAATGTAAGTAAGGTCGTGAATATATTACAATATAGTTATATAAAACTGGAGGTTGAAGTATACACATGAATAACGAACCTGACTCCCAAGCTCACTAACAAGGCTGTCATCAGCCAATGGGCTTTCAAAAAGACCCATCATAAACTTGATCCTTGATATTCTCTTCACGGCATCATCAATTCGGCTCATGGGTATGGTTTTATTCTTCACCTGTAAGGTTAGTCCATCTATGAATTCTGTGTAGTTATAGGGAACCATTATCTGCAACATTAACAGAGAATTTGGGAGGAGAATCAAGTAAGAACATATAAATAAAAACAAGAGTTCATTACTTACCATGTCAATCCCAGCAGTGATTCCCGCTTAAATGAAATATGAGTAATTAGCATGAGGTGGTGATGTAATCCTGTCAATTCCCTGCCAATCTGATATGACAAATCCCCGTCAGAAAATAGAAGATGTTGGTTAGACCACAATAAATATCATAATGCTGGCTTAAAATGAAGCTCCCTTCACCCTGAAACGGAGTGTGTTCTTGAGAAAGCCAGTGACTAAGTCACGGTTAGCATGCATCTTCACTCCATTCCAGCTTGAGAAAGAGACCATGACAGTTGCTACGCCCTTGATGATTGAGGTGTAGTAGCCTGCCATGTGAATGCTAAGCAACCCATGTCTGTCTATTACTGTGTTATTCTCATGATTCCTTTTGTTGTTCCACCATTACCCACATAGTGCTTGGCACAAGCTGCAACATTCTTTCTGTGCGAAGAAACACCACTTCATTGGACACTAGAAGGGAAACAAATCACCATGGTGATGTCTTAGCGATATAAGAAATGAGTTTCAAGTACTTCGGAAAGTAGTTTGAAAGAGAGAAGGAAAAGACCCAAAAAAAAAAAAATCTTGACAGCGGCGTTCAAATTAAGAGGAACAGCCGATAAAGGAACTTGATGATCAAGAAATACATAAAAGAAAAATAAAACTCCAATATTTTTAAAATCATAAGTAAAAGGAGAGGAAATTCTAGATGACATAAGGATGTAAACAGCGTGAATTCTTACTTCCCAGCAATGAAAGGAACACCCTTGCGTGAGTTAGCAGGGATGTCACCTTGCAGTCCTGGAACGATCTCAGTCATAGCTTGAACTAATCTAGGGTCTTCACTGTAACTTCCATAACACCGACCCCATCTTGGATCTCTACAGACCTATACAAACACAGGTTGTGTAAGGCACCATAAGTACACAGTTCTCTCTCTAAGCAACAAATTTTCGGTTCCTCAATTACCGCTATACAAGGTGCTGAAGAATGTATACAGGGTGAATAGGTACTTTTATACCAAAAAAATATAAGATGAAAGACAATTGAATCAATTATATATTAATATCAAATAATTTTAATAAAAATACTTAATAAAGAGTATTGATGTATAAACTTTATAATTAAGCTAAGATTTTGTCGACAGAATTTTTTAAAGAATAATTGAGAAGTAAAGATCAAGAAGATAAAATAGAGTTTTGTCAACAAAGTTTTAGTATAAAGGCTGAAATAGAATAAAAAACGAAATAAAGGAAGGAAAACACTTTATATATCTTGGTTCGTTTCTCAAGACCAACGTCCAATCCCCTTAATACACAATAAAAGATTTCTACTATAAAATTAGAGTATACACCCACAGAATCTAGGTTTCCAAATTCACTTAAAATTTTTATAACATTTGGATTTTACACAAACTTATCCAAAACTTACTTTCCCCATATTTAGGGAAGATTTACAGAAAAATGATATGAAGATATATCTAAAATCCTTATCAATAAAAGATTACAATAAGTTTATTTTCAAAAGCTTTCACAAGTTAGATTTACCCAAAAACTAAGCTCAGAACATTTAAATTGAAGAGAACAATGAATAATACAACTTAACTTTTCTTTCTTTGCTTTTTGATTCTCTGTATGGCTTCAATTCTTCATCCTACTATTATATAGTGGCTTCAAAAAAATATATCTATTGGAATACAGTAGAGCTTGAGTAGCCAAGAGATAGCTGAGTGGTTTAGCAAAAGATCAACGATACTTTAATCAATTAGCTCAGAGTTTTTTTCACCATTTCTTTTTTCGGTCAGCACGTCAAAGAGAGTGTGTAAATTTTATATTTTCAATAAATAAACAAAAGGGTAGGAGTTGACTTGAGAGCTAGGCAGAAGCATAGTCTCAGAATAAAAATAGCTTTCAACTTTTTCGTGAATCTGTGCAGTGATTATTGTTTGGCTTTTGTATTATCTTAAAGATCATAATATTGAAGCAAAACATAATGACTGTTGAGACAAGATGCTTTAACTTTTCTCTTTTCCATTCTTTGTCTTTATCTTTTGCTTTTCCTCATTAAAGCCTCTAAAAGAAAATTTCTGAACAATCCTCTGTTTGTTTGCTCTGCTTTCTTTCTCCTTTCACCAATTTGCTTCTGCAACTTTGCCCAAATGAAGACAAAAGACTTTAGATAGAGAGTTTCTGCAAGAATCTTGAACAAGTTGACCTTTACAAAGGAAGTACCTTATATTATTTAAGTTCTTCATGCTCTTTTTATCTCCTTCAATGGTTTTTGTGTCTTTATCTCTCTTCCCTTTTCTTTTTTCTTCTTTTTGACTATACGTGGAATGGACATTTGCTTTCACTTTATAACACCAGATTCCACTAGCTTGATGAATCAAAATTTGCAAAAGAATTTGTGTAGTTTTAGTTTCCCATATCCCTTTATCTCAAACAATAATCTTTGCTTCTTTATCTCTTTGGTTTTTGTTTTCTTCTTATTTGGTGTGCTTTTCTGATTGGTGTGTAATATATTTGTTAGAACTTCTTTTTTGCTTTTATTTTATGACACCAAGTTACTTTAATATTTTTTGAGCTTTTACTTTTACATTGTTCAATATTCATTTCACTTTCCAATGCTTCATTTAATGTTTTACAAAAGTAAAATGTAACCCAACAATATATTATACTATACAAATAACACATCTTTTTTAATGTCTTTAAATAATTAAAATATATATATATATATATAACATGTACTACTATTATATTTTTTTTTAATAAATAATTATTTTTAATTTTAATACTTATATAAATTTTAATTTAATTATTTTAATAATTTAAAAATTTTATTATTATTAAAATAATTAAATTAAAACTTTAAAGCTCCGTGCCAACACACAGGGAATTCCAGTAGAGGAGTTGCAGCACCAATCTTTTTAACAAGTTCAGGGTCCCTGCTTGTTCAGACACAAACTCCAACGTCAAGGTACAGAAGTGGAACCCCATCTCATATGACTGACAAATGAAAAGGCTGCAAACATATTTCGTTTGCTTTGCTATTTACGATGTACGAACTCCTATCCATGAATTACATCCATTACTAGCTAGTTTTCTTGTTTTCGGGAGGGGGAGTTGTTAGAAATTACCGTAGCTAGTCAAAGAGCATTTATTTGTTAATTCGGAAACTACGGTAATAATCGATGATAATAAGCATAATAGAATTGAAGAAACGAAACTATTTTAGTAATGACAGGGTACACTGCAAGACAGAAAATAATAATATACGTCAATCTCTACCATTATTTGGTTTGGTTTCGTCCGCTTGGATTTATTTTTTAAAATTTGTATACAAATACCAAGACTATACTAGTTTGTGTAGAGATTCAAGAGTTCAATATTAGGAGTCAACTTTGATAAAATCAACCATATATCAACTTTTAGGGCATATAACATCTTCCATTGTCAAGATCTGCAACTAAAGTTATCGCACAGACATTAAATATATAACATGCTGTGTGGATACCTGGTAGCTCCTAGACCAACGTTGTGAGGAAAAATGGTTGCCTTATAAACATTGTTATGGCCATGAACAGCATCAATACCATAAATCATAGGGATTCCCAGTCGAGTCGATAAAGAACCCTTTTGAAAGTCATTCACCATGTTAATCCAATCTTCTGCAGATGCCTGTATCTTCGGAACACTCCCTCCCCCACTTAGCACACTCCCCGCAAAGAGGACATTTCAATTGCTCTCAAACATTACGTTGGCACTATTTGCCATATATATGTTTGTTTCTTATTCCTTATTACTTCCCCCATACAAACTAGACCATAGAAGGTGAAGAAACAAAGGTGAGACTTAGACATTACCAATTAAATACTTCTTCATCCCCTCAGCTGAAGCAACACTGCGATCAATCTGCACCATTTGCCCAATTTTTTCTTCCAAAGTCATCCTGTCCATAAGATCCTTGATACGAACGTTCAATGGCTGTTTAGGGTCTTTATATTTAACGTACTCTGGCTCTGCCAAGGCCAACCAACAGTGAACGAGCAGAATCCCGACCAGGAAAATGTGGATTTTGGCCATTTCTTCTCCTTAACACAACTTCACAATGAAATTAGAATCAGGTCAGTGGTAACTATAATCAATACGAAATGTTGTACGGAAAACAGGGGACAAGGGAATTAATATAGCAGAGTAGCAGACAACATGAGATTCCAAGCGTGATCACCAGTTTGATTTTGAAAATAAAAATAAAAGAAAGAGAAGTTTCATCAAATATCTCACAAACGATTTAAACGTAATCACGGACTGAATTGACAAATATGAAAATCGCCAGTTCGATCCAAAGAGATCCCTAAACCCCACTTATGAAGAACCGGAAAACAGAAAACAATAAGCCGTATGAATATCATGCCCGTCACCAATGTACAAGTATCCGTTTGGCTAATTTTCCAGGAAAGGAAATGAAGATCCTGACTTATACATAAAATAAAAACTCACACAAATGCACGTAAAACTCGTGTATGACATAGTTTTGAAAATAATGGAAGAGCAAAAATATTCGTAGTGTGAATATACAGTGCTATGAAATGCTGAAGGAACTCGCTGGCCAGTGCCCGTAGGCTCTGTGGTTCTGCTCCTTAAATTTCGTATCAATTAATGAAACAGAGGAGCAAAATTGAACCAGCAGAAAAAATAAGGAGACACCATTTTTAGTATTTAGCTAAGGAAACCAAAGTAAATCTTTTATAAAACTAGATAAACTAAAACTGTATTTAAATCCACTATTTATGGTAATGATCAGATTCGTTTCCAATCTTTCCTTCTAATTCTTTCCATGATATCTATCTCTTTTTTATATATCCTTTTAAAATATCAATGTAAACGGGTTTCATGATTAATTTTTCTATTAAAAAATATCTCGATAATATTCTTCTTTCTAAATTCTTATATATAATATCTCTATTGTTTTACAGGCATCTATGAAATCAATTTATTTTCCGAGAAGCAAAAAAGAGTAGGAGTTATATAGTACGTAGTTTGTGATATATATGATTGAAACATAAAATCTGTGCATAATTATTAAGGGATTTTGAATAATTTTTCTGTATTAATATTAGGATACTTGTGTTTGATTTGATTCTTATTATTGCATTACAATGTACTTTTCCTTCAACGCCATCTTTTTGCTAATTTTACACGGAGATTTAAATTTATTTAGCAATTAGGACGTAAAAGCCACAAGCCAAAAACAATTATATTTCTCTGAAGTCTAAGAACAACTTGTTGAACAAATAAAAGACAATTACATGCACTATTATGATACATCTCACGCTTATGATTCTCGACGTAAGAAACAAACGAACATGGCATTTGACATTCAAAGGATGAATCAAATCTCGATCCGCCGATATGGGGTCAACCTTTTTTTTATTCTTTGGCGGCTGATATTGTGTCAACACATTCGACAACTCTTCTAAAGTAAGCAAAAGAAAAAACAATAACGTACATACAAAGCGTAAATACAAAGTAGCGGAATAAATCAAACCATGCATTTTGATTTTTGAGGCAGAAACTCTAGGACATAAGAATGAGGATCTTCTGCTGCTGAAGGGAAGCAGTAGATTTATGTGGTCTATTTGTTAACCTTTTTTTTACTCTCATTCATTTATTTATTTTTAAATAAAACAGAAGATGAAGACAACCTTTTTAACTTCTATCAAATAAATTGTGAATTTGATAAAAATTGAAAAATTATCTTCATCTTACGTTTTTGCTTTTTTCAAAATAAAAAAAAGGATGAAAGAAGAACTGAACTTTATAGACCGTATAGATCTGCTATTCCAACAAACAATCCTCCTCCTTGATATAATGGTATACTTTAATGGTGCACTTACTTTATTATTTGTTCTATCTCATAACTTTTGATTTTTAACAATTAAATGGGCTGCTGGCTGCCCTACCAGGAAACAGCCTCCTAGCTTTCGTCCCACTTTATTTCCAGAAAGTTTGTAAACAAAATAGGAAATACAAGAGGAAGAGAGAGAACTTCAGCAATGAAAAACTTGTTGAGCTCATTAGCAGATATCTCCTATATATTTTGCATCTTGGGAAAGAGACCAAAACTTCACACACACTAGCATTAATACCAATTTATCAAATTTCACACCAATTAAAATCCTTACTTTCAACAAGTTTTAAACATGGCTTTATTGAATCCAGAAAATATAGCATAGATCGAGGCATATAAAAACGTGTGGTCTTAGCATTCAATCACTTGTTGAGCACATAAGCAAAGCTCCCAGCTGCCAAACAGCCGATCGAAACCTCATCAAGACTTGGCAATTTCAGCCATTTGCTCCTCCAACCACCTAAATATCGAAAGTTTAAACACAGTAATCATCAGAAAATTATTGAATTCTAGTCCAGAATATGCATATATTATTCACATACATTTCATTTAACTGCCAGTAATGAACAAACCTATCCCAGTGCATTGGGGAAAATTCATAACTTAGATTCCATTAAAAAGAAAATCATAACTTGATGTAACCAATCCTTGGAATCATAATAATATATTGTACTGCTTTGTCGATCAAATGGTCCTTATCATAAGAATATAATAGTTTTGATGAAGCCTACCTGTTACTTTTGAAATCTTCTGCTCATTCTTGCCGTGAAGAGAAGTACTCGGACATAAATCCAGTCATTCATGTTACAGAAGAACTGAAAATAGGCTTGTCTCCATGAACTTTTGAGAATTAAAGTTCCACAAACTCCCCAAAATCCAATGATGAATCCAAAAAACATGCTGATGTAAAACCCGAAGTTTATTAATTGATCAGGATCTGAATTATCAGAACTTGCGTCTCTTGGACATTCTTGTGTGAGAGGTGGGCCACAAAGTCCTTGGTTTTCCATAAAACTGTCAGCGTCAAAGGATTGAAATTGGGTGCAAAATGGAATTTCTCCTGATAAGCTGTTGAAGCTCAAGTTCACAAAAGCGAGGTAAACCAATTCTGAAAGGCTTGTCGGAATTCCACCAGAAAGAGAGTTGCTTGACAAATCAAGACACTCCAAATATTTCATCTGACCCATGTTGTCCGGAATGAATCCTGTGAGATTATTTCTTGAAAGATTTAAGGCAACCAATGCTGAAAGTGTTGTTATGCTATCAGGGATCTCCCCTTGTGAGTGATTGCAAGAAAGATCAATCAATGCCACTAATCCGAGGTATTTTTTAAATGTCAAATCTCTTCCTTTCCATACGACCATTATACTGTCAGTGAAAAGGGGAACTATAGTTTCCCCATGATAATCCTCAATTGAATATGAAATGTCTTGCCCCGTAAACGTACCTGACAAGGCAAACAAGTGACCGAGGCAATGGGGTATTGTTCCTGTAATGTTATTTTGAGAGAGATCCAAGATTTGAAGATGTTCTAGATGACATACACTTGCAGGTATGCTTCCTTGTAACTTATTTGCCTGTAGACCTAAAACAATCAAATTAGGCAAGCTATTCCCTATCCATGTGGGTAAGTTTCCACACAAATTGTTCTGCCCAAGATCAATGAATTGCAACTTAGAAGAGTGCGTGAAAGATGGTATTTCACCGGAGAGGTTGTTGACATTGAAATGGATAGTCTTAAAGTGACTTAAAGTACCAATTGAATTTGGTATTCTCCCTGAGAAATTATTGTTTGCCAAATTCAAAACTTCCAAGTCTTCAAAACGCCCCCAACAATCTGGAAGTCTTCCTGATAGCAAATTATTGGACATGTCAAGAAAACGAAATCCTTGTTGCGTCGTGAGTTTTGGCAAGGCCCGATGAATTTTGTTATAGGAAAGATCCAAGTATTTCAAAGGTGGAGATAAGTCCCAAAACCATTCAGGAATGGAATCTGAAATTCTACCATAGGAAATATTTAGTAACTCAAGTCCCTTTTGATATTTGAGCCATGATGGAAAGTCAGGACCCAAAATGCACGATGACGTAGATAATTGATGCAGTCGGAAAGTTGGCACCCAATTTGAACTGAAGTTGAAAGAAATGAAATTTTGGGAGACGTCCAAAACTTTCAAACCAAATAGAGTTGATAGATGTGCTTCGTTGATTACACCACTCAAATTATTTGAAGAAAGTTTCAATTTACTAAGACTAGAAAGTTGACCAAGAGTATGTGGAAGAGTCCCATTAAACTCATTGTTGGACAAATCTAAGGTTTTCAATGATAAAAGTTGTGTAAAGTCAGGTAGTAGTCCACTCAATCTGTTATAACTTAGGTCCAAATGTTTAAGACTTAGTGAGTGCCCAAATGGCTGTGGGATCACTTGTGGAATTGATCCCCAAAGGCTGGTATTTCTGAGGTTTAGTGTCACCAAGGATGAAAATGCTGAAAAATTAGGAAATGGTCCATTGATGAATGGGTTATTACTTAGATCTAACTTCTCTATACGATTTGGGGCACAACATGATTGTTGCATCCAATCACCAAGTTGGCCAGACAAGTTGTTGAAGGACAACAATAACTCTTTGAGTTGACACAAATTACAAATAAATTTTAGTGTGTTACTCTCAAGTTTGTTGTTGGAAAGATCAAGATATTTAAGAGAAGTCATATTTGTGAAAGCACCTGGAGCAATATGCTGCAAAGAATTATATGAGAGGTCAAGATGTACAAAGACTTTGCTAAAATTAAACACCCAAGATAGAGTTGAAGAGTTTAATTGGTTTCCGCTAAGATTGAGGACTTTTAGATAAGTGGAAGAGTTCATGCAGAAAAAAGGTTGGTGATTGACTTGAGGAAGTTGACTCTCATTTAAGTGAAGCTCTATTAAAGAAGGAACTTTGCTTATTGATGACTGCCAATCATTTGCTCGACTTAGATCAACTCGTGCCAAATTGAGATATCTCAGAGAAGAAAGGTGAGAAACCCATTGAAGGTTATTTGTGATCATATTATAATTACCCCCAAGGTCAAGAGTTTGAAGATTGGACAAATTCTGCAATTCACTAGGAATGGTACTAATAAGATTAGCTTTTTTTAGCATCAGCTCTCTCAAATAACCAAGTGAACCAATGCACTTTGGGATCATCTGTCCTTCAAAATCATTAAAACTGAGATCCAAGAAAGTTAGATGTTGCAAGTCACATAGTGAAGAACCAATAATACCTTTTAGTTTAGTAGAATGATCAAAAGCTTGGAAATTTAGCTTGGTGACGTGACCAGTTAAATTATTGCATGAAATTCCTTTCCATTGACAGCAATCAACTTCTTTTTCCCAAGAAGAAAGAATATCCCATTCATCAATGAAGCTATCTTTTAACTTGAGAAGAGCTTGCTTATCTATTTCTATGCAACTCTTCATGTTGGAATTACCTACACACAAAACGATACATAAAACCTCAATCAGACAAAAGAGACTGAGCTTAGAGTTAATCATGTTTGGGATTGTTTTGGATATCAAAAAATGAAGAACAGGTGTTGTGTCATGTGAAGTGAAACCTAAGGTCATTTATAGACAACATATTTCCAAAGAGGCCTAGCTATCTGATCTGAGTCCATCACAACTGTTAATTGGTCTCATGATGGCAAGCCCCGAATGGCTGACTTGTAGTCAGATGAGATGTTGATATGGTATACTTTTGGGTAGTAGTGGAAAAATATTTCAAGGGAATATATAAGCGTTGATCTTTTGGTCATCCTCATTCTACGTCCCTCCAGTGTTATGTAAGATATAGGAATAAATATTGCAGAAAATAAGCTTGATCTAGCTAATATGGTCTTTTTCCACATAAAAGTTTATGCATCAGATTAAGTCAAGCATGGCCGGCCATCGTTTGCGATTTGTAATATCCCCGTGAATCATCTTCTATTGCTTAGAGCCATATGAACTTGTCACCGGGGGGCCAAGGGCAAGACTTTATTATGTGTAATAATGCAATAAAGTCAAGTCTGGCCAGCGTCATTTAGTCCTTGTTTGTTTCTCCATTCCAAAGGGCACCAAATGGTGGTTGGCCACATAACGTTCCAAGGATGCCTAGTCGTCCCAACACTAAAATCTCCTTTCAAATTTTTAACAGTCCTATGTTGAACAGCCTCTCTATGGTAAACAATAAAAATTGCCATTTGAAATTCATAAGATGAACTTCATCTTAAAGCCATAAATATGTTGGATCAACACCTCAAAATGAGTCTTATAAAGTAAAAAATTTTAAAATAAAAATAAAAAGGATCAAAATGATTAGAAAGTGTACATTTTGGTATACGAAGAAAGTGACACTAACTTTTAAAAACAAAATATATTTGGACTCAACTTGAACTTTTTTTTTTTTGGGATGAGAACATGACTTTTTTTAATCCAATCTCACAAGAATTTTGGAATAGATATAAATTTAGACTTGAGTTCAAGTCTCAATTTTTTTTTTCAATGACGGAACAAGCTTAAAATTTAAAATTTTAAATTTTAAAATATTTAAGTCTATATTTGAGGCTCTATCTCTTTAAGCTTCTACTCTTTTTCTTTATCAACAAAATATTTATTTTTAATGTTATTTTTTGTATATAATTAATTTATTTATTTTTATTTTTATAGGAATATAGGGAGAAGAAGGGTTGAGAAAGAGTCAAGAAACAAGAAGAACGTGGAAGGACACTTGATTGATTATATGTAGATTAAAGGTAGAATCACTAGGGAGCTGGCACAAGGACTTTAAAGTATAGAATGCAAAATCATAATTCTATTATGCAGCTGGCACAAGGACTTTAAAGTATAGAATGCAAAATCATAATTATATCATGCCTTGTTTTCATATATCTTGTAAAGAGGCCATGAACAATAGGAAGCATCACATTTTGATGATTTGAGTGTAACTCAAGGAACGGATTTACAGGGGTCAAGGGGGTGATTCCTTTACATATAAATATTATGGTTCCAGAAATTCAATTGTGAAAATTTGCATAGTCGGCCTCTAGACCCACAATAATTATATTAAGATTAAACTTATATAATTTTTTTATCAAATTTGTTAATTAAAACATAATAAATATATAATTTTTAATGTTATCATGACAAGCATATAATTTAATTGGAAAACTATATACTTATTTACAAAAATTATACACAAATCTTAATATCATTAGAAAACTTTATATTTGTTATATTTTAATTAAAAATTTTGATAATAAAAATACAAAAAATTATCTAAATTTTTTTTATATTATGATATGACATGTGTACACAAAACACACTAGGCAGTAGGCCTCTCTAGCTTTTTGAGTAAGAAGTGTGATTCTTGAATAGAAATATGTCAAATCCATATCAATAAAAAAAATTACACTCATATGCTATAGCAACTTTGAAAAGCGAAATTGTAGCATCCGATATTAAGAAGGATCACATTTTTTGAGATAAAAGATTTTTTTTTTAAACTAAATGCTAAAAGTTCTGACTTCTAACCTATTAATTTGCCCTATCAAAAATTTTTAAGACCACATGAAGTTAGAATCTGCATCACTGTGCTTTTGTCTATTGACAAGAGCACAATGATTAAAATATTTTTTAAATTTTTTTAATTGAAATGAGATTCATATAATTTGACTTCCATAAAAGTTATTTCTTAAAAAAAATTTATATACTAAAGTTGGATTTGTACAATCTAATTTTAGTGTATATATATAAATATAAATATTTTTTTAAACACAAAATTTGCTCTATTTCCTTGACCTTTGCTCTAGCTTGTATCCTATTCCTCTAGATAGAATGGTCATATCATCACAGGGTGGATGTATCTTTTATTTCCTTTTAACCGAGTCAATTTTCGCTTGTTATAAGTCCTCTCATTTGTGTTTTGCTCTTCACCCTTGCTTCTCATTCATTTCATTTCACTTGTTGCTGGTTGCTACATTGTTATTCAATATTTAGCTTTAAAAATTTGAACATATGTCTTCCATCTACCTTAAGAAGTAGGTTGATTTAGCTTCTTTTTCCAGTATTAGTTCAAGCTCTCAATTCTTCTTTTGTGGATTAATTTTAACATTTTAAAAGATAAAGGTAAGTTTAAATACTTTATATTAAATATATATATTTTTACTAATATGTCATTTTTAATAATATTTGTAATTTTTTTTGTATTTAGTTTGTTATTATATTTATGTATTCTATTTATGTTGGTACAAATTTAGATCTTGCCAACATGTATCTTAGTTTTGCAACAAATCTATAGATATATTAGTTTTTTTGGACAAATGTATATATATGTGTTTTATGTCACATTTATGATTTTGCTTGTATTTGTCTGTTATACTTTTAGATTTTGTTTATGATGATATTAATTGAACTCTTGCTAATATGTTTTTTATTTAGTTTCATTTGAAATGTGTAAATAATAAATGTGTTAATTAAATATGTTTTGACGAGTTAGCTCAAATTAAAAGATTTTTAATTTAAAAATATATATATGCATCATTTTATGGAATCAATTAAACATAACAACTTTTAAGTATAATGAAATAATGAAATATATTTTTTAGTAGAAAACATAATTTAACTGATAAATTTTAATTTTAATGAAAATATAATGAAATAAATATATTTGAAAAACATAATAGGATTTTAAAAAATTATATTGATGTCCTAAAGTAATATAATGGGTTTTTAGTTAAAAATATTAAAAATTATAAAAGGTTTAAATCCCACAAAAAGAACATAATTTTTTTATGTGTAAACATAAATTTTTAAAAAAGAATTACATTTTTTTAAAAAATAGGTTTAAAAATAATTTTAAAAAATTATTTTTGTTTGAAAAAGTATATATTTTTCACATCGTACTATATTAATTAAAAAATTATATTTAAATCATATTATATGATGTTTTTATAAAATATATATTTGAAAAACTATATTTAAATCTGAAAAATGTATAATGGGTTTTTAATTATAAAAAATATTATAATTTTTTAAAAAGATATAACGGGTTTAAATCCTAAAAATAAGTATAAATTTTAAAAAATATAATAGATTTAAGAAAATATGTTCAAACATAATTTTAAAAATATGTAGTTCTTTTAAAATTATGTTTAAACATATTTTAAAAAAATCAACATAAATAAATATATATGGATTAAACTAACATAAATAAATATTTGTTAATATAATTTGATAGATTAAATAAATAAATATACAAATAGTTTAGAATATTTTTATTTAGTCTGTTAATTGTGTACTATTGCAAGATCTTATTTACAAATTAACTTATAAAAAAATAATAAATAATACAAGTGAAATTGCGTGCATATATACGAACAAATGAATGTATAATGGTCCAAATGGCATGACATTTGAGTATCCCTGAGTAAAAATAATGAGAGTTGATTTAAATATCACATTAGATTAGTTGAAGCAATTAGTTGCACAAAAGTTAAGACTTTTCTCAAATCAATTTGTATATGATCTAGTATATAGGTACTTAGCATCTCTAAATCCAACACAGTATAAGGCGTGTAGCTTAAAAGACAATTCAGATGTTCAGGAGATGTGACAGGTAAACTTGTGATACTCATTCCAATTGATAAGTGCCGAGTTGTATGCTTGTATTTCAACTAATTAATTAGATTTGAACCTTGAATTGCAATCAGTAGAGGATAATGTTGCATGCATAGTCCCATCCACAAGCAATATCCATGAGCCAATTGAACAAGCATCCTTATTCAGCTCTTATGTTAGAGATATTCACCAATTTAATACACAGCTAAGTTATATTCCATAATGTAACATCTCTCTGATGGCACACATGTCCCAACCAAACTCATTTTATCAAATGGTTGATAATAATATACCTTATTTTCTACTTGTGGTAACAGAAGACATAATGGATGAATCTAAAGATGAATATGAATATGATTTTGCTATAAATTTTCATGATGATGACGATGACGATGACAATGACAATGAGTCCAACAAGGAGAGCAATGTTGGAGGGGATGATTTAACAGATCTTAGTTTTTGTGGAATTATGGGTGGACCTGACGAGCCAACAACTACTTTTTTCTTCACAGGTCTATACAAAGGTAGGAAGTGGCTCTGGCTTTCTTGGAAAGGATGCACCCATTGAACTAAGTGATAATTTAAAGTTGAATGTTGATATGTAGTAACAGATATAAAGGTATTATATCGTGCAGTAAAATTGTATTCCATTCGAGTGCACCATACATTTCATGTGTATTATTCTTCTAAAAAGAACAAAGAATATTAGTGTATTAACTATGGCTATAATTGCAATTAGAAAGTTAAAATATGCAAAAAGACAAACAGAACACATTAGGAGATTATAAAATATAAGGGACCATATACATTTCTTTCTATGTTGTTATCCTAAGATCACCTAAAATTAGATTATAATGTTATATCATCTTGTATTGTGGCAATGGTAACCAATAAGTTTGAGATTAAAGTTTTTTTAATTATGGAAAGGATGCAAAGCATATTTGGATACAACATGTTATATAGGAAGGCATGAAAAGCAAAACATCGAGCCCCTGCTATAACTTTCAGAAACTAGGAAAGTTCATATGTTTTATTGCCAAAATGGTTAGTCACAGTTCAACATTTTATGTCTAGCTAAATTATACATTTTTCTAATAGACAATGCTTGCAAAGTAGTTTTGATGGACAACCCCAAGAAATGTTTCATTATATTTTTTAGGCATTCAAGCCATGCATTGATGCATTTGACAATTTTATGTCAATCGTCCAAGTCAATAGAATGTTCTTATATGGAAAGTATAAAGACACACTTTATGGTTATATCACAGGATGGTGATAGAAAAGTCATACCCATTGAAGTTGCTGTAGTAGAGCAAGTGACACAGTTGGCTTAATTATGGTGTCTTTTCAATTTTTGGATATGTGTAGTAAAGGACAAAAAGGAATATGTTTGTTGTTAGACAAACATCCTTTAATTTTGGCTACTATGTCTAATTCACAGTTAGGTGGTAATTGCCATATGGACATCATGCTTTCTGCTTTCAACATGTGGCTTTTAACCTCTGTAAAGCATGGGATTAATTGGTTAAAAGACAAGTTTATAAATATTGAGTATGAACACAAGCATCTTGTGGTCGATAGAAAATTGACTGAGCTAGCAATTTTACACAACTAAGCAACTAGTTAGATAGTTGACATTCTGAAAGAGCAATGATCACGTGCATACGATATTAAAGGATGTTGATAGAGCCACATGATAATGAATTTGGCCAAGGCTATGAATAGTGTCTTTAAAAGTGCCAAGAACTTGTCCATTATCAGCCTTACAAATGTAGCTCTATATAAGGTAAATAAATATTTTGTCAAATGAGCTCAATAAGTACACGTATAAATGAAAATTGGTCAAGTATTTTGTCCTATACTTAAAAAGAAAATAGATATAGTTGCACAAGCTACTCCTACATATGTTGTGTGCTAGTTTGATAGGAGAGCAACCTCATTTGAGGTTCAAGAACCCTACGATATGCAAAACTATAAATTTAGTCAATATTGCAATGTTAATTTGCTTAAGCGTAAATGTAATTGTGGTAAGTTTCAAATTGAACACTTTTTATGCTAACATATTATTACAGTTTGTGCCCACATTGGCCTTGATGCATAACAATTTGTGGCTCGAGTTTTTCATTTAAAAACAATACATTCTACATACAATAATGAGTTTCGACCTATTAAAGGTGAGGTGTATTGGCCATAACAAGAGAGTCCAAAGTTGATTTTTGATCCTTCAATTATTAGAGCAAAAGGTTGACCCCCGCTCATCTCATATTTGGAATGAGATGGATTGGACCCAATCAAGACAACCTAACAAGTGTGGGTTATGTTGACAGGTCGGTCATAATCATTTCTCTTGTCCACACAATTAGCGTAGCCAGTAATACAACTTATGTTGATTGAATTAATTGTATCTTTATTATATTAATTACGCCTATAATGCGGCTTCTTCACGTAAATGTAATAAACAAAAACATAAATCACGCAAAAGTAATAAGGAAGAAAAATATACCCCCAGAAGTAATAAACTGTTCAAATTCGAAGAGGAGTCGTCTAAATTTGAAGGAAGTCAACTTTTTTTAAAAAAAATTCGAATGACAGTCATCCAAATTTAAAGGAAATCTTTTTTTTTAAAATTCGGATGGATAACATCCAAATTTAAAACAAATTAATTGTTTTTTATAAAATGCAATGGGAATTCGGACCTTTGAGTTATTTTTTTTATTGTGTTAAAAAAAATTTTAATTGAAAAGAATAAATTATAAAAGATATTTATTTATTTAAGTAACTTTAGTTATTAAAATATTAATAAATATAATAATAATTAAATAAAATTAAAGAAGCAATGTATATGTAAACAAATTATTTTGATGTAATAAAAAATTTAAGAAGTAATATCAAAAGATTTAAATAATAAAAAGAAAGGTATTCATCCGAATTTGAAAGAAATTAAAGTTTTTTTAAATTCAGATGAATATCATACAAATTTAAAATAAATTAATATTTTTTATAGAATAAAATGAGAATTCGAATTGGTATAATTCGAATTCTCTTTGAATTAATTTTTGTTATTTTGTTAAAAAAAGTTTACTTAAGAAGAAATAAATTAAAGAAAATACTTATTTATTTAAGTAATTTTAGTTATTAAAATACAAATAAATATAATAATAATTATATAAAATCAAGGAAGCAATGTATGTGTAAAAAAATTATTTTTATTTAATAAAAATTTTAAGAAGTAATATCAAAAGATTTAAATAATAAAAAGAAGTAAGAAATAAAATATTGACCAAAGAGTAATAAACATTTAAAGTCAGATTGAGTAGCAACGAAATTTCACACGTTTTTTAAGTAAAAAAGAAATTTGAATTACTTTAATTAGAATTTCATGCAATATTTTTATTTCAATTGAATATAATAAGATAAAATATTGATCTATATTTTCAAATTTATTTGATTTGAATAATATGAAAGATTAAATCAAATTCCTATTGTATTATATTATATTATATTTTATAATATTATTTTGAGATTAAGATTAATATTCTATGAAATCTTTGCTTTATAAAAATAAGTAAATATGTATTGTCATAAAATTTTTTGTTAAATACTTGTTTGATTGAATGTTTATTTTGCAAAGTTAATTTAATAGTAAGTTTAATAAATTAACTTAATATATGTTTAGTATTTTGTTAAAAGTTGAAAAAAATTAGTTGAAAAATAACACTAAATAAATAAATTATATAAGAATTGATAAAAAAATTACATCAATGTAAATGTTATAAATATATTTATACTAAATGATTTCTTGTACCGCAACGAGGTCTTCTCCTTTCATGATGTGGTCGTTGTTGCCCTAATTCTTCTTGTTCTTATTGCTCTTGTGCTGTGAGATTTGTATTTAAATCTAAAGATGGGGATTGAATTGAAGGAATCGGTTGATGCGGCGTCATATATCCTGGTTGTGATGATCCTTCTAGCTCAAAGGAGCAACTAGGATATATAGCATTAAACATTAATGTGTCAAACAAAAACTCAGCAAATGATCTAAAAGAGCCAAATGAAGGTGGGGGCTGCACGGAAAAAGAAGGGCCTGCTCTATTAATGTCACTGAACTGGCCTGGTAGTATAGGATAAGATGGACCAGGCATGCCCATATTCTACTACATTGGCGTTGGAATGTATGGAGAGATATTAGGAATATGGAGACCAATATTCTGCTGCAATGATTTTTGTTGTTGCTGACTATTTCTTCCAATAGTAGGTTGTTGGGTAGACAAGTAGCCTTGACGTCTCTTTTCCGGACGACCTGGTAGAATTTGAGGTTTAGGAAGATCCGGTGCTTAGTCAGCTGGTTTAGAAAATAATGAAAATCACTGCTCACCGAGAGTACATAGTATATTGCTAGAATTTCGGCCGACGATATCATGAAAATCTATAGGTAAAGGATCTTGTAAATGTATCCTATAAAGCTCCTCTGCTAAGTCAACCTAACAAAATAAAGAATAAGTAGTTAAATATTGATATGAAATGAATTTAAAAAATAATAATGATAAAGTTGATAAGGAATAGAAAATCGTACCGCATATCCAATAACAGCACTAGACTTTCAAATCCATCAACGCGTGCTTTGCCAATACCATCACATATATTCAGATGTGCGATTAAAAGGCTCCTCAGTGACAGAGGATTGAGATATAGTATCTCGTCATCCATACCATCGCTGAATGAAAATATTATGCTCAGATACTCAGTTAATCTAAGTTCTTCCTCGAAGTTGTAAATTATGGAGAGAGTCCAATTTGACTGATTCTTGAGGAATTAGTTGATGGTGGCCAAATTGTCGTAAGGTGTGATCTGAATGGAGCCACATTATGATCCAGAAGCATATGAGTGACACAGATGCAATCCAAATATCTGGAGAAGTCAAATAGTACTCCAGAATCAATTCTCGTACCACTTGCGACTGGTATAGACGCCATACAATCTGTAACCGGCATCAGATAGAATAGTAAGTAAATAATAAATAATAAAGAAATGATGAATATCATGAGTTTAAGTCAAGCACACACTTCATTATCCCTCATTGCATCCAGCAAAGTGCTATATAATCGAAGGGCTCTAACACTGGGACGTGGAGGTTGTCCAACATTCCGTCATTTGTTATAATAAAAAAAACATATTATGTAAATTATAAGTGATAACTGAAGGTGGCATGATTAAATTAAACATGTAAAAATATTAATTCTACTCTATACCTGAAACTTAGAGGTGGAATCAATGGATATTCCTCAGTCCAAGAGTCAAGAGTAGGTGATACCTCAGGTGCAAGCATAGGAAATCGATCCCATGCCTATAGATGTAGTAAGATCAAACATTCAGCGATACCAAAATCATTCTTATATGTTGCATTACACAATTCACGGTAAAGATAAGCTAATACTACTGATCCCCAACTATAACAGTTAGTCTGCTCAAAGTCATCTAATAAGGGTAGATACATTAAGTAAACTCGATAATTGGATCTATCTAGCATCAACCACCCTCCAAGCATACGAAGAATATAGGCACGGGTTAACTGACGCATTGTCTGATCATCTGCGTCATCTGCTAGATTTTTGGGCCAACCAAGCTATAGAAAGTCATTGTCTATCAATTTGATCAACTGGTGGTGTAATTCCTAAAAGCCATTAACACATCTCTGGCCAATTGAAACTTGTTCCACCTATAACAGGGTCTCTCTCGATCGATAGCCCTAATTGTACTGTTACGTTCTCAAGGATAATCGTGCACTCTCCTCAAGTAGTGTGAAATGTATGTATCTCAGGGCGCCATCGCTTTACTAGTGCACTCACTAACAATGTATCGTACTCAAACTGCTTAACTCGTGCAACACCATAAAAATCAAATTGTCTCAAATAATCGATAATAACTAAAGGTGGATCACCTAAGCGATCATCGTGTAGAACTCGTCGAGGGCGAAGTATCTGATCGTCCTACAAATAAGGATAAATCATATAAATAGGTGAATAAATGAAACAATAACTAGCAATAAATATTTTATCACACCTTGCCATCCCAGATGGCCTGTGAGATCTGCCGCTTTTGCAGGTATAGAAGTGAAGCATATTTTGGACCTGGATGAATGGGTTGACCAACTCCAGTCATGACAGCTATGGGCAAAAATCACATAATGAACAAACACTTATCTATGATAGACATAAATAATTAATAAAAAATAACTTATCATACAAAAATTTACAGTGAACTATTATTCTTTTTCAAGTTTTTAATATGAATGTCATACAATAGTCTTGTTAATAGACACATACAGAAAATGAGTTATGTAACATATTTATTAATAGTTATAATTTTTGTTAGTACACTATTGAGGGCCAACATTACGATGCGAGCAGGAGGAATGATTATGACCAGTCTGTCTGCAAAGGCCACATCTACTTGATTGCGATGAGGTCCTGAAATCCATTTCATTTTGATAACGAATCAAACGAGGTCGACCTCTCTCACGAAGCATTGATGGATCTAGGATTAACTTTGGATCATTTGGATGCGACCAATATTCTTCTCCTCCAATGGGGTGGAACGTATTACTATACACATTACACATTGTGTCCAATCTAAATACAGGATCTACATATTGAAATGGCTCAAGTGCTGCTGCTACACATGCCGTAAAAGCATGTTGGCACGGGTATTTCTCCACTTGAAATTCACCAAATCACATATACACTCAATCAAATTAACCCTACAACAACGACTATATTGGCGATTCATTTGGTCATACAGCTTTTTAACCTCGAATAATGCAGCTTCCTGATTAAACATACGCACAACACATGAATGGAAGCGTTGCACATTGACCGCCATCCTTTTTATCAGGATCTACAAGTAAACCTGACCTGCATTCATTTGAGTATTAATCTACTGAGCACGTTGCACAAAATACTGGCTGACCCAATAATGTGTTGCTTTTGCGATGCCTGATATCAGTAAGGATTTGACTCCTTTTAAAACGCCATTCATGCACTTAGTCAGGTTTGTTGTCCTATGGTCGTATCGTCGGCCTTCTACATCATATGCACGAATCTATTATTTTTTAGGGACTTTTGCAATCCATCTGGCTGCGTCTTCATGTATGACAGCTATCTCGGCTAACTTCTCATCAACATACCAACGTTCATATGCATAACCTGTATAACATAATTAATGTATCTATTATTATTTACTAATAATGTACGACAAGTATAACCAAATAGAGAACAAAAGCATACCAATATTTTTTAATTTCTGCTTTAAATCAGATGACCTATAATGTGGGTGGAGGTTGCTTGCCACATGACGAAGACAAAAAATATAATACCCATATGGTGGTTGCCAACTAGTTTGAAAATTAGCTACGGAGGATAAAATCGATGATGGATGTCTGTCTGATATTAAACAAATACCATGTTGTCTTGGCACTATTCGCCTGTGCAAGTTATACAAGAACCATGTCCATGCTGATTGTGTCTCTCCCTCCACGACAGTAAAGGCAAGGGGGACAATATGGCAATCACCATCCTGTGCCATTGCCATTAATAGTGTCCCTTTATATTTTACGTAAAGAAAGGTGCCATTGACTTGAATTATCCATTTAAGATGTTCAGATGTATCTATACAAGGTTTAAATGTAACACCTTCATTTCTAACTCATACCTGAGCAACAAATGTAACACCTTCATTTCTAGCTCATACCCATCATGCCTTACATGCTCATATACATATGGGAAGCATAAAAGGGAGATCATTTTCTCTAGGTTCATATTTTTTCTCTATGGCTTCATGCATGGGGAAACATTCACTTTAGTGTCACATGGATCGGGTGAGCTCTTTCTATGCATCCTTATGTTTAATTGCACTATTAAAACTCATTTCAATCCTAAAAATATGCTTTAAACCCATGGAAAGCATATGAGACCTGCAATTTCATTTTCGGCAGATTTGGCTTCATTTCTGGGCTGAGTTTGAAAATTCAAAACTAAATACAGAAAAATCGAAAGCACATGATCTCAGTCATTCTAGAAAGCTACAGACGTCTACTTTATGCTAAAAATATGTAGAAATCTTAAAATCTCATGCACAAAGCTTTTGACATCCGAAAACATCTACTGGTCAGAGGGGGTTCTGTTACTGTCACAGTTTACTGATATGAACTTCAAAAATATCTAACTAATTCCAAAAAAATCCAATGCTTGTAAATGATATCACTATGGAAATATATGGATGTTAGCTAGAGAGAAAAAATATTTCCAGATCAATTCATCAAACCAAACTCCCGAAAACCGATGAAACAATATCTCGGGTCTGGTAGGATGACTGATTCTGGGCTGGAACTTCGAAATTGCATATCTTTCTCTCTAGATCTCTAAATGAGGTGCTTCTAGTTCCTACAAGTCACTGTGACTATCTAATTTCTATGTATAAAATTTCATAGTCATTGGACTACGTTTGCCTCTCGGATGACACGGTTTCTAAACTGATCAAATGAATAGTGTTTTCTGAAATCCGAATTTCTGATGCCAACTTTGAAAAATCATAGAAAATGATATAGACCTCCAAATGACTTGATCTTTAGCTTCCCAACAAGCTCTAAACAAGATCTAGTCACATATAAAATTTCAAAGCAAGAAGAGGTTATTTGGTCAACTTTTGACATCATGTGCAAAAAGGCCATTTTCTTGATTTAAAAGGGGCTCATGGGGTCCAATCTTAGTTCTTCTACCTTTGGGACTCTTTGAGCACATGAGAAAGTATCTATATGGGCAATCAATCATGGCTCAAGTGTCTAACAACCTAGATTGGAGAAACTCATTATCCTACACCCACTTATACACTCATGTGGCCTATACTAACATTATGCATTTCATAATCAAACTTGCTTCTTCATTCAAAATCATTCTAATTCTCATACATACATCATGAATACATTGATTTACAAGTATTTGTAGGTACTACATCATGTACATCATTAATTTACATCCCTTGTCTTAAGTACCACATAATTACAAGAAGTTCCTTTACAAGTCTTCATTAATCTCCCTAGCTTCAAGCTTGGTGGCTCCCATCTCTAGCCTCACTTAGTCCACCTAGCATGTTTGGATGGTGGAGAGGGAGGGTGAGATTCAAAGAATCTCAATAGCTCATCTCTCATTCAATCATACATATATAACATGCAAACAAGTCTCACCATGTATGTATAGCATGTTAGCATATAAAATCATAATGAAAGCATTTGCAACATTTAAACTGGCCATGCATAAAAGAAAAACATTCTCAACATGTGAGTAGGCCATACATAACATATGAAAGCTTGCCAAGTACATGGATTAGTCTCACCCACTCACTTGTAGATTTTGGACTTACCTCACCCATATTTAAGAGGTTCTTAAACTCAACCCTTACTCGTTGGGAGTCAACCTCACTTTTGGGAGACTCTTTACTTTGTCTCAACCAACTTGAGGGTTTTGGCTCATCCTCACTATGGCTAAAGGGTTATTGGCTTTTCCATACTCAAGCAAACCCAAGAAATCACATAAAACATCATTAAAACATATAAGGCATCATCATGCTAACATACTTCTTATAGCTCAAATCATACATACACACAAGTAAAACAATGTAAGCACACAATTATGCATGAAAGAAGGTGGAGAGAGCTACCTTTTTAGCTAATCATAACTTTTCCTTTCAACTTGTCTCCTCCCTTGTGGTTTTCACAATCAACTCTAGATGGGAGTGCTTCTCTTGAGCCTAGCCACACAAGAAGCATAGAATTATTTTCTAAATACTTATTTATAAGCTAGGGATTTCTTCTAGCAACCCTACTAAGCATGTAAGAGTTAGGGTTCTCTCTCTCACTAGAAACTCATCCACTCTCCTTCCTCTTTCAAGCTCTCACACTCTTAAGAATAGAAAGCAAGGAAGAGAGGGCTACATGACTTCTAACCTCCCTCAAGAGTGGTTTTCCACTTTCCCTCCTTTGAACCAAGCTCAAAACATGGCTACTTTTACTACTAAAACCATAGAAAGAGAGGATAAAGAGAGAAGAACAACATACTAAGAGAAAAGCCATGAAAATCCTTACCTTTCTTGTTCTTCCTTCCTCCTCTAGGCTTCTCTCTCTCTCCTCCGCCCTTTTCTCTCTCTTAAAGTGAGCTTAAGTAGGTTACAGAGTGAAAGAAAGAGTTGGGACGCTTTAAAAAGTCAAATTCTTTATTTTCACGTTTTTTCGGACTAACCCTCGCTACGGCGAGCTCGAATCAGTCCTAGACCCTTGCCTTCGCTACAGCGTGCGCTATGGCGAGCAACTCCCTGATTTTTGTATGGGGTGCCCGAACTCGCTATAGCTAGAAGGCAGTCTCGCTATAGTTAGACCATTTCTCGTTATAGCGAACAGGTACATTCGCTATAGCTAAGCTGTAGCTAGCAGACTTAGAAAATTTTCAGCTTCCAAAAATTTTCAGCTTTTCTTTTCTTTCCTTTTTCTTTTCTCTTTTCTTTTCTTCTTCTTTCTTTTTCCTGGTTGTTACATTAAACACCCAAAATACACGCTTAAATATTGAAATTGGCCCACTAGTAGAGATATTCTGGGAAGCTTCATTTATCACAAATTCAACATACGATCCAGGCATGCTCTGTTGGATTGCAGCCATCCATCGAGGTAATGTGGCATAAAAGCTCTCCCAGTTACCAAAAGCAACAGCAGCGGCTTTATATTTTGCTTTCCATACCTTTTTATAAGAGATAGTATAACGAAACAAGCTTTTCATCTACTTGATTATCTGCTTGATTAGAACATCAGGTGTTTTCGTCACTATTGCCACGATATATGATGAGATAACATCAGAATCCAATTTTAGATAGTCTTGTGACATGATTGAAGATAAACATGTATGTGGACCTACATATCTTGTAATCTGTCAGAATGACCCCTTGCATGCTCTGACCCGCCATTTACAGTTACTACCATAATTTATACATCGACATTCTTCATACTTTTTATTTGTAATATACTTCTTGAAATTTGGTGTGCCCTCACAGAATAAAGTTTCACGACGTGTCACAATGCTTTTTTATTTGAATATGTTAATCCAACAAATAACTCTTGATCATTTATTTGCATTTAATTAACAAGCTCTTCAAATTCATCACCCCATGTATTAACTTGTTGGAAGAACACAGCAGTAGGGTCAACATAATGGGATACTGGTTCAATATCAATAGCTTCATCATCATCACCTTCACTATCATACATGTCATCATCAACATCATTATCAGTCTCACCATCATCATCTTCATCGTTATTGTTATAATTAGGGTCAAGCTTTGCGTCATACTCATATTTATTTTCAAAGTCTTCTAATACAATTTCTTATGAGCCAGATGGAGAAGGAAGTTCATCAAACTCAGTTGCTGGATAGGATGAACTTGGATGCGAACTACCCGCTACTGGGACCATTTGATAAGTTGTTGATCTACATAACATATCAAGTGAGGGCATCACTTCATTCATTGGGGCTGAGTAAAATTCAATACTTAAAGGATGATCAATATGTTGGATGTTTGCATATATTTTAATTGCATTCAATTGTGTGGGGAAACGCGAGTATGATTGCCACATCCTTTGCACATCACCATCATCTTCCAGCATCACCGCTTGGTACCATGTTAGATTTATTGTTGTCGAGAGCTTATATACTAAATCAGATACAATCTGGTTTGTAGGAAGGCGTAGTTTTTGACTAATTACTTGTTTCAACTCCTCCAAGATGATATCAGTGTCAATTATTATGTATCTTGACATTGCACACTGAAAGGTCGTACCCTGTGCACTTTTCGAAGATTCTTCTATTCGCATAAATGCAATCAATTTCATTTCTCCTAACCATTTTGTTTCCCTCAGATATCCTAATCACAAATATACTCAAAATAGTTATACTTGTAACGTATTTTATCTTTTTATATTTTTTTACCAATATTTTTCACTTGCACATTTCTTTTCACACATTTTTTTTTAATTATGCATACTTTTAATACATATAAATGTATTTCCTTTAACTTTATTCTTCTTTACTTACTATACACATTCATTTCTTACCCTCTAAATATAAAAGATTTTTACAACTTTTTAATCATATAACCTTTTTTCCTTTAACTATATCACTTTTTTGTAATTATATTTTTTCTTCCAACATTATATAACATATTTTTCCTTACTATTAACATTACTTTGTACAACTACTTTTTTTACTATTAATAAAATGAATTTTGAATTCATTTTTTTTCTATTTAAATTATTTTATGCTAATATCATTTTTTTATACTATATCAATTTTTTTTTTACTCTTTATATCAAAATTTATTCTCTTATTTTTTTACTATTGTAATTCATTTTCTTCTATTATTATCTTACTTTTATTCATATAAATAATATATATCATATTTTTTAATAATTAATAAAAAATATTTATTTTTTCTCTCGATTATCTAAATTTATTTCTTTTATCAATAATATTAAATTTTATATTCTTATTTGTTCATTATTTAAATATGTTTCTTCTATTATTCTTTTTGTTCTTATTAATATAAAATATATCTAATATAAATTTTTTAATAATTCATAAGACATATACTTATATTTTTTTTTTCTTATATAATATAAACCATATACTTACTCTTTAAAGTTACTTATATAATATAAACCATATACTTATATTTTTTTATTTACTCTTTAAATTTATTTCTTTCATTATTAATTTCAAAATTTATCCACTTATTTTTTAACTATTTAAATCATTTTCTTCTAATATTCTTTATTTTAAATATAAAATATCTATAATATGAAATTTTTACTAATTACTAAAGTATATATTTTTATTTTTCATTAACTATTTAAATTTATTTTTTATTCATTTAAATTCTTTCATTCGTGCTTTATTATTGTAACAATTAAAATAAAATATATTTCTTCTTGCATCTATATCATTTTATTTCTTCTCCTACATTCTCTTTATTTTCCACCTATATGTTATATTTTCTTTCTTTTTTAATCTATTTTAACTCATTTTTCTTTCATCTTTTTTTCCTAACCAAAATAACAACAATAGTAAAAAAATCTAAAATATTATTACACAAAAAAACCTAAAATAACTAATTTTCATCATTTCCATATTTCATTTCACATAAATTTGACGTAACAACAACAATAATAAACATTTACAACAAACAAAATAATTATATATATGCACTTAAACATTATTACCCAAAAAAAAAATGAACATGTATACATTAAAAAAAATTATCATTCCACATATTTATCAATAACAAAAATACAATATTAAAAATAATATTACAAACATATTTTTGTTACTTTTTTCAACTTACCTTATATTTTGCTGAAAAAACGCGACTTCTCTAACCAATTTTATACTGCTTTGCTTTGAATTTGTAGTAGAATCAAAATTGACAAGGTAAAAACAAGTAATTTTGGCAAAAAGAAATTTGAGCACTTGAGCCACAAAGAAATGAACGCAGTGAAAATGCTCGGAAGGATTGAATTTATAGTCAATTACTAGGGGCATTTTTGTCCTTTTACTCTAATCTTATTTATTTTATTTTTTTAAACCAATCAGAATTTACAAAAATTTTGGCTCCACCAATTATCTTTTGTCACGTGTTTTTTGTATAGTTTGTTTTCTCATATCTCCTTTTAACTATTCTTGACTATGTCTGCATATGTAACAAGACATTTCCTGCATGCGGCGTGAGAACGCAGAGTTAAATTCGGACCCTATAGGGCCGAATTCAGATCTGAATTCGGAATTCAGAATTCCAAATTTAGAATATGAATTCAGCACTTTTTGACCAAGCCAAATTCAATGCTTGCACAGTAGTTTTTATTACCTCCAGGACAAATATGCTTCGTGTTGTTATGTATGGTGAATTTATTATTATTTTTGTTACTTCCTTGACAATTAACGCCTATAATGCTTATGTTCCATAATTAAGTATTTTGTATTAAGTAGCTAAAATTGTAATTATTTTTTTCTATCTTAATTTAATATATTGAAAATTTCTTGCAACCTTTTTGTGTATATAAATTGCCATGTGTTGCTCTAAGAATTGATTATATCTTTATTATATTTATGATACTTATACCTGAATTTAATGTTTTTTTAAATTTTTAAGTTATTTTTTTATGAATTTGTACTTTAGTTTGATTGTGTAGACATATTAGAAAAATGACATACCCGTCACAAGTTACCCATCCAGGGCCAGAGATGATTCGCTTTTGTACCTTTAGACGAGACATGTTTCATAAGCTGTTTGGGCAAGAAATAATAAATTACTTCATTCATGACAAGTCATACATAGTGATCATCTGTCTACTCTTCCACTTATCATTGTTGATTATCTATGACAAGTTAGTTTTTATTGGGTAACTCGATTAGGGTAATTTGAATATAATCTTGCACTTGTATTGACACTTGTAGAGAGAAATGGCATCCCAAGACTTATACTTTTCACACCACTAGAGGAGAGTGCTCGATAAGTCTAGAGAATGTTGCTATCTAGTTAGGCATACCTTGTATAGGTATCTCTGTCATTACTTATACAAATTATATTTGGAAAAACACATGTGAATAATTGCTTGGGATCAGATCACTAGATGATTAAATCTATAATAAAGGGTGGTAATTATTTGGTTGGTATAGAGCTTTAATCACTTATCAGACAATACAAATGATGAAGAAGTGCAATGATTTGCACAGACATACATACTAAAATTGATCAAAGATTTTTTTATACTAGATAAATCTAGTCATAAAGTATACTTGATATACTTACCATTATTGTGAGATTTTGAACAAGTTAGCAGATACAGTTGGAGATCTGCATTATTAACTCACTTGTATAAAGAACTTTGCAATGCAACCAACCACTGAACAAGATATAGGTAGATGTATGATCCTCCTCTATCTTTGGGCATGAAATAAATTCCTAATATTATCTCCATAGAGACCACCATAGCCATATCCACAACCAAATATCTATCCATTATGTAACACCTATCTTAGTATCTAGACACTTAGCATATAATTCGAAGTATTGATTATAGGGACTCCAAATATGCATAATGGGCTACGATCTTCATCCTTAAATCATAGGCCCAAGTATCTATAATGATATAACAATAGAGGCTCCACTTCTTTAAATATAATTAAAAGCTCTAAATGAAGGCTCAACCCTATTTCCACACAAATACCTGCTTAACATTTATTTTATAATCAGAGGGTTCCATCCATTTTATTCAATTCAAATTATTAAAAATTCAAACTTCACAATTTAGGCATATAAATTAAAGTACCCAATCCACATAAGTAAATCTCAAATTACTCAGCATAACAAATAAGTAAAACAAGATCCTATTAACCAATGCTTAAATCATAATTAAAATATTATAGTCCAAAAATAATAAAACTAAATAGACATCTTAAGGTCATGACAAACAGTAAACAATAACCCAACATGTACTTGGGGAGCACAAGAGCCAGTGGCTCATTCCTCCGATGCCTTCCCTTATCTCTTATTCAATCCTTCACCTATAAATGTTAAAAGAAAGGGGTAAGTACTAACGTCTTAATAACCTAGAGTTTTACCCTAAATATACGACTCAACAATTATATACAAATAGCATACCATAGGCATATAGACAATTCCATTAATATTATTATTAATTATTAGCATAAAAGATTATAAGGTATAATCCATGAGTTATATACAAAACATGATAATATGCAATATGTGTAACCTCCCTTATTTCTCCGTCCATTCTTATACTGCTAACTAGAACCATAGACTCATCCACGATTTGTCCTACACACTGGACCGACCAAAGCTCTTCTGGAGCTTGAGATGTACTCGGCTAACGGTACAAAGTCCAAGCCCAAACTGTGGTTCTCCTATTTAAGGAAATAAACTAAGGGGTGTCACTGTCTCACATTCCCTTTTTACAAATTCAGCCAAGCAAGTATTAAGGAACAGGGCCCTACAAGAGGCTAAGCACTATGCGTAAAATGGAGGCAAACCACATAGTCACTAATTCATATATATATATATATATATATATATCAATATCATCATCTTTTCAGCCCATCACCAATGCATATCATGCATATACATTATTCATAATGTATACAAGCATACTTGGAAAAAAAATAAGGTACTTCATTGAATCATTAAAATGAGTAACAAGCATGCTTGAAAGAATAAAACCATTCCAAAATATCACAATACTAGTTCTAGAATGCTACAATATTAGTTTGAGTTTACAAACATGCTTTAAAAAAAACACTACATTGAAATTATATTACAGCTACAAGCATACTTAATAGGATTCTAGTAATTTCATTAATTCAACAATAATTTTCTTTATCATATCATACCTAGTCTATATACTTGTACTATATTTAGCAAGATAAAAAAATTATTTATTTAATGAACCACATAATAAACACAGTTCGCACACACATAGAAAAATTTTGAATTACTTATTTTTCTTTACTCACAATATAATCAAACAGCAATTCAAGCTATAAATGTTTTCAGCAAGAGTTTACAGAGGTCACACATATACAAAAATATTAATATTTAATTCAAAACTACTACAAAATTATTCTAAAGCTACTCTAAGGTTACTTTAAAACTACTATAGGATTTTAAATCTACCTTAGAGAATCTAAGATTCCTTTTTAAATCCATATCTCTTTATAATTTAATTTGTTCATTAGATTAGTCAATTTCATGTCAAATTTTAATTTATAAAAATTCTCAAATTTCTAAATCTTAATTTCTAATCTAAATTCATATTATATATATATATAGTCATATTATATTATGTGTGTGTGTATATATATATATTCTGAAAGCAATTATTCAATAAAAAAAAGAAAACGACAGATATGTGTGTATTGTGTGAATGTGTGTGTGTGTATTAATTAATGGTATAAGGTATTACCTTTGACAATAAGAATAGTGGTAGGAGGCGTTGAAGAAGAGAGAGAGAGAAGAAGAAAAAGAAGAAAAGAAGGAAAAGTACTTGTGAGAGTGTGTGCAACAAAGCAATGAAAATGTAGAAGAATGAATAGGTATTTTTTTCTCATTTAGGTTAATTTAAACTTGTAAAAATCATAAAAATTTAAACTAGCTTTCCTTCTTATCTTATTATCGTTGTTGTTGTTATTATTATTATTATTTTATTATATTGGATATAGATAATTTCAAGATAACTTTACTTTCCTTATTATTATTATTATTATTATTATTATTATTATTATTATTATTATTATTATTATATTGGATATAAATAATTTCAAAATAACTTTAAAATAATTTGAAACATTTTAAAATTTAACTAGATTTTTTTTATACTTTATCATCACTTAATTTACCCTTAAATATACATATATATACTTTTGTGTTATCTTTCATTACATATATATATATATATATCTATATTAATAACTATTTATGATTATTAATTTTCTATTTAATTCGTTTTTAAATCTCTCTAGTTTCTTTAATCTTTTATAAGAAAATTTCTAATAGTTGATAATTTAATTTCTCCCCATTTTCCAATCTATGTCATACTCTTTAGGCCTGATACTTAATCTTATATCCTTTCTAAGGTTACAACCAACTCAGTACGTTTAAACAAGAATTGGGATGTTACAAATTACTATCACTTTTGGAATTCATATAAGATTAATTATATTTATATAGTTTCATAGGTTCACTCATTTAGTTTTAATTTGTTATAATTTCTTTTTCTATAAATCTATTGTGATATATTCCCTTATAATCATAGGTGGAGGAATGTAAGTAAGCCTCCCCATCCATAGGACATGGCCTTGCAACAATATCAGATATTATTAGATGCAATACGAGATAATGAGATTTGATTTTGTTAAATGAACAAAATTTTGGTATATTTAGTGGTATTATTATGACACTATAATATTTGATATACAGATTATTTGGCAACCATATAAATTAGATAGTGTTCATAATCTTATCCCACAATACTATTTAGATGGTCGAAACATTTGGCTAACCTCCATGCCACTGATTTGCTTTTATATCATTGCGTGATACCACCTAGATTGCATGTTACGTCAGTTTGGACAACAGCAGCCAATACCAATACCTCTAATCCATTTAGAAGCCTTACATACATTGCAATAGTGTGAAAAAACTACTACGAATTGTCCAGAAGAACACTTCACATTTGTTGAGTTTTTGAATTGATGGTAAAATCTTCTAGTTCTGGCATCCCTTGCTACTGTACTTGTGGATCACATTTTTGATTATATGCGATGGTATTTGTTACATACTCGATGATGGATCCACTTTGCGAGTAGTGTTGTTGTTTTGTGGTAAAGTTAAATTATTTGTAGCTATTATTATTTTCCTTCATTTATAAAATTATATTTCATTATTTAGTGATGTATTTTTTTTATCACTAATGAACTTTTTAGGTTGAACATTCGTGACCCTATACTAATAGGGTATTATGAGTTTCGAGAGAAGGTGAGTCAGGACCAAATGAACATCTTACTTACTCTTGGGGAACAGTGTTTCACAATGATCTCTCCACTTGCTCCACCAGCACTTGATTTACCAGTCCCAAAAATTTCGAAGGGTAGGCCAAGCAAAAAACGTGATGGTTATATGTTAGCTTGATTCCCTATTGTCATAGAAGATGAACTACATCATGTTGGCACTAGTGCAATGACATCGTCTATATCAGTTAGAAATGTAATAACTCAACAAGATATTGGCACTGTTAATCCATCTTCTTCTATGTTAATAATAGGTCAATTTGCTGATTTTGGAAGTGCAGGTCCCTCCTATTATATGCCCCCATTACTATTGTCACAATTTGAATTTTTCGATCTCTCTTACTTTGGATTATTTATGTCATTATTTGACAATCCAAATGTTTTTAATTTTGAGTACAGTGGTCAAATTTTTAAAATTGGAAGATCATTGTATTAAGGGTTTGTTACCCCATAATAGCCAATTCATCAAGTTTCTTTCCCAATGTTCGATTCAAATACTTTACCGATTAATCTTATTAACAATCAACCTGATCAAGAACATGAAAGGTGAAAAACTCGCTGTGGCACTGGTAGCTATTATTTTTTATACATATGATCAAATATATTATTATTTTTTGTATTTTGTAAAAAATAATTTTGATAATATTATTCTAATTTATCACACTTGTAAAAACACTTAATATTGTCTTTAATCTTTCACCTATTTTGACAACATCAGATAATTTTTTTTTATTTTTTATATCTTTTATTTTTTAATTTATTTAATGCATTAATAATTATTTTTATTAGTACTATTTTATTAATATTTATTGTCTAATTAATTTTATTAGTCAATCATTATATAATTATTATTTGTTACTAAACCTTATATTTATATGGTAATATTATTAAAATTACTAAATACTTATACTAATCATCAGCGTTAATTATACTAATTAGTGACTAATTATATAATAATTATTTTTTATAACATTTAACTTTATCTATTTAATCATATTTTCATTCTTTGTTATGATTAAACTAACAAAAATTGCCTCTTATTTCTTAAAACCAGTGCAACCTCTAAATTAGATTTATTAGATCTGATTTTCCAAAAAAAAAAGAGCATCTAAGGGTAAATTTTCTCATTGACATGGATTTCACAAAAAAAAATTGAATAGCACAAATTTTGATTAAAAAAACCTTAAATTAATGTATAAGAAATTCATTTTTAGGCATGATCTCTACAAAATTTAATTTAAAAGGAAATTATATGTTATGATAAAATTAAACATTACGGGATTATTGAAAAAATAAAAACTTAGAGAAAAATTTTGTTTTGCTTTTCACTTTTTGTACAAAAAATCTTAAACAATTACAAAATTTTTAGTCATTTTGATTTCAAAAATTTAAACTTTTCGGTAATTTAAAAAATTTTTTAAAACATTTATAAAAGTTTATAAAAAAATATTAATATTTGTTACCTTTAAAAAAATTCATAATTTACAAAATTAACCTATCTAATTTTCACATCACATAACTAACTCAACTAACTTTTATTATCATAACTAACCTAACAAACTTTTAATTAGATATCTATGCTAACAAACTTTTAATTACATCTCTCATTTTCGATTAAAAAATTCCGTGCAAGTCGTTCTCTTCCCTCAAAATCTCATAGAAGCCAAGTTTTATCTATGTGTAGTATATGGAGTAAATAATGTTATTTGGTAAGGACTTGACACATTTTAATTTTAGCAAATAGGATTTGCCTCTAAAAGGCAGCCTCACTCTCTAGCTTTGCGAAACAAATTTTTTGCCGTTCGATTTTTTCAGATTCATTCGATTGTCTGAATATTTGTATGAAGTTTGTCCAAAGCATTACCTTAAATGTTCGTCACTTCTGATTGCGTTTGTTGACAGTATAAGTAAACCCATATTGTAGATAAAACCTTGAATGACAAGGGAAAAAAAACAGAAAAAGAGATATTATGGAATTTGATTAATAGATCAATTATATCTGAGAACATGTATGATTGCAGGAAGATTGAAGAAAGGTCGTTTAACAGTAATTCAATAATCAATTCAACTACCGTGCTTGATTCTTCATATCAATCACCCTCTTACTCCTCGCTTGCTGAGTGCTGTCTAGCTTCCTTAGAAAGAGAAGTCGAGTGCGTGTGTGGGTGTGTACAAAATCTTATATGTGCTTTCAGACCATTCCTTGCTTTGCTACTATTCATGGATTTACTTTTTCTTCACTTTAAAAATAGAAAATCTCTATTATAAAGTATATGTCTAACAAAAGTAAATTTTCCTCCACGGAAACGTTCTTTGGAACATCAGCTCTGCCCTAGTCTCTTTTTGATGTAACACCTAAATTTATGCAATATTTTACTAATATATATTATGAAGTCTTAAGAGAAGTCTTCGGACCAAAATATTTTTCAATAATTTAGATAACAAAAAAAGATTGTACTAATGTTGAACGAGGAGTTGGTGGCTAATAAATTAGTGATGTTGATTTGAAACTTTTGAATGTTCACAGAAGCAAGCAACCCTAAATCGAGAGTGGAATGTGACCTTCTAACTAGCTTAATAATTAAAAATATATAGCTTGGCCTTTTAGTTGGACCCAATGGATCTACCTAATTGTGAAAAATATAACCCTATTTAGCTAGATTAAAAATAACAAAGTATGAGGCGCAAGCTGAAAATCAACAAAAGAACACTAAATATTTTATCCATATAAACCAACACCATTCAAGAATAAAGACTAGGGCAGAGAAGTGGGAAAATACAAAATATATCAAGCTGCCTTCATCTCCTTCTACTTGCTCAAATTTAAATGGCATATATTTTTCACTGGAGTGATTGAGAGCAGCTTTTAGTGAAAAATACCTTTCAGATATTTAGAGTTTGCTAGTTTCTTTTTAAAAACGTTTTGGTGAGAGTTTTGGTATAGATTCTTGGTGACGAAAAACCTAGCGGTAAAACTTGTAAAAGCCTTAGAGTTAATCCTTTGAGAATAAGGTTTTAAAGAATTAGTTGGCTCTGCCTATTTGTAAAAGTTTGCCTGTGTTCTTAGTAAGAAAAACTCTATGTATCTTTTAGGCTGTAAAAGCTAAGTGTACTTGATCCTTATTTTGAGACTTGCCTTCTTGTATTAGTGCATGATCTCCCAAGTTTATATAATTTTTTTGCTTTTGTGCTTGAGAAGAGGATGCAAGCTCAAATTGATGCGAACCTTTATAAATTGCTTTATTCTGTTTTTCTTCCCCTCTTCATCTCCTAAAACATACTTATTTTGGTTCTGTTTAATTATTTGAGAAGCATTCCTTAGACAAAATATAAGGCAGACTTTATAAACCGTCTAGTTTATTTAAGTTTTTGAGAATAAATAATATACTTGAAAATATTTTGGCTTTAGTTACAAGTGCAATTGCTGCAAAAACTTCCACATTTATTGCGATTAATTATTGTTGCATGCGTTATTATTATATGTGATACATCCAATGTTTATGGATCTCCATGAAAAACAAAGGAAAATGGCATTTGAAATTCATAAGATGGACTACGCCTCAAAGCCATTGTTGAGGACACTGTAGGATGTAGTAAATCTCTTCAAGCTATGTTATTTTATTGGGTAATTTGTCAATTTAGCAGTTGATGGGCTCGTTAAGGTGTCTTGTAAGGAAATATGCCATGTTGCTTAGACATGCCATCCCCCATCCTCTTTAGCTGCTGTCTTTAGTGTTGATTCTGTTTCCTGTAGGGTAGGTGTTGGTTAATTTGGTGGGTGCTCTGTTTCTGCTTTCGAGCTTCTGGTTTTTTGTTTCTGTGGTGTACTGTTTTACTGTTATTTCAATTAGGTTTTCTTTTGTGGCAAAAAAAAAAAAAGATTGTGAATCACATCTTCTCTTTGATCACATTATAAAGATAATTACGTGAGTTTTGATGCAAAGATGGCAATACCGTAGCTACTAGCTAGCACAAATCCCGCAAAGAAAGTGGTAGGGGGGATGTTATATAGTGAGCCAATTGAAGCTCCCCACAAAGAAGCCTCATGAGGCATTAGTCATTAGTGAACCAACCTACATACTCTAAGCGACAGAAGAACCTGTTTGGTCAGATAGAGAAACGGAGGAAACAGAGAAATAAAAGACAGTTATGTGGGGGGCTTTGGCCTTAGATTTGTTTGGGGTAGGTGATATATTGGGTAAAGACTAAAGAGGACCAAAAAATAAAAAAGAAGATCTTGAAGTTGAAAGTGAAAATCAAGGATCAATTAATTTTATGTATAAAAAATAAAGGGTGAAAGGATTTGGCGAGCAAAATAATTGAGTTTGGGACACTTTGCCACAAAGACCTTGTTTGGTAGTATGTGACATAGGAAAATGAAGAAGGAATTATTTTTCATATGTTATTTGGTAGTTATATGTTGTCCAAATACAAAGAAGGGAGATGGAAGCCATTTCCACCGTACAAACATGGGAATTGAGAATAATTATTGTTTTTAATTTATGTAAAGCCTATTATACTCTTATTATTTTTACTTCTTTTTATTTATTTTGTTTTTTGAAATAGAATTCAAATATTATTTTTATCTAACTAAATATATAAAGAGAATAATATTTACATTCTTTTTTATACTATATCAAATATAATTATTTTATTTTATTTAATATCTCATTCCCATACTAATAAGTAAGTTTTATTGTTTACTCCATCACCTAGATTTTGACACCTATTCATAAAAAATTATTGAATTTCTAGTCCAAAATACGTATATAGTGTTATTTAGATGTTCTGCTAACGATATGTGGAATAGAATGACTAAAGATATTAGGAAAGTGGCACAAGAAATATTAGGTGAATTAAAAGGTTTTGGACCTAGAAATAAAGAATCCTGGTGGTGGGATGCAAGCGTACAAAATAAGGTTAAAGTGAAGAGGGAGTGTTATAAAGTGTGGTCATTATGTAAGAGTAATGAAAATTGAGAGAAATATAAAGTAGCTAAGAAAGACACTAAAAAGGCAGTGAGCGAAGCGAGAACGAGGACATTCGATGGGTAATACCAATATTTAGGTACTAAAGTTAGAGAAAGAAATATTTACAAGTTAGCTAAAAGTAGGGAAAGAAAGACAAGAGACGTGGACCAAGTAAAATGTATTAATGATGAAGAAGGGAAAGTCTTGGTCACGGAACGAGATATCAGAGAACAGTGGAAGAGTTATTTTCATAGGCTTTTTAATGCAGGCTACGAGATTTCATTGCAATCGAATAGATTAGACACTAGGGAAGATGATCAAAATTATACATTTTATCGTAAGATTTGTGAGACAGAGGGAAAAGAAGCATTAAAGTGAATGGAAAGTGGCAGAGCAGTTGGACCGGATAATATACCTATTGAAGTATGGAAGGGTTTAGGACTGAAAGGTATAAGTTGGCTTACAAAGTTATTTAATGAAATTATAAGATCTAAGAAAATGACAGATGAATGGAAGAGAAGTTTTTTAATTTATAAGAGTAAAGGGGACATTCAAAATTGTGCAAATTATAGAAGAATTAAGCTCATGAGCCACACTATAAAATTATGGGAAAGAGTAATTGAGCGATGATTAAGGAAAGAGACCCAAGTTACGGAGAATTAATTTGGTTTTATGCTAGGAAGGTCAACTATGGAAGCAATATATTTGTTGCGAAGATTAATAGAGAGATATCAAGAAAATCAAAGAGATTTATACATGGTGTTTATCAATTTGGAAAAAGCATATGATAGAGTACTAAGAGAGGTTCTATAGAAGGCTCTGGAGAAAAAAAAGAGTTTGTATAGCTTATATTCGAGCAATACAAGATATATATGATGAGGCTACAACTAAGGTAATAACAAAAGGTGGACCTACAGAAAATTTTTCGATAACTATTGGTCTACATCAAGGGTTAACTCTGAGCCCTTATCTCTTTACTCTAGTATTGGATGTGCTTACTGAACATATCTAGGAGCCGGTGCCACGGTGTATACTTTTTACAGATAATATTATCTTAGTTGAAGAATCAAGAGTGGAAATAAATGAAAAGTTGGAGATGTGGAAATTAGCTTTGGAAACTCATGAATTTCGTTTAAGTAGAAGTAAAACGGAGTATATGGAGTGTAAGTTTAGTAAAAGACACACTACTTCTAGCGTATAAGTGAAAATTAGAGAACATATTATACCACAAGTTACACGATTTAAATATCTTAGATCTGTCATACAATATAACGGGAAAATAGAAGAAGACGTAACACATAGGATTCAAGCAGGGTGGATGAAGTGGAGGAGTGCTTTGGGTGTTATTTGTGATAGAAGAGTACCACTCAAACTTAAGGGTAAATTCTACCGTACAGTTATAAGACCTACTATGTTATATGGAACTGAGTGTTGGACAATAAAAAGTCAACAAGAGAATAAGTTCAATGTTGCAGAAATGAGAATGTTGCGTTGGATGAGTGGACACACTAGAAAAGATTGGATTAGAAATAAATACATTAAAGAAAAGGTAGAAGTCGCACCTATTATGAAAAAGATTGTAGAATCAAGGCTTAGATGGTTCGGTCATGTCGGGAGGAGACCTATAGAAGCCCCAGTTAGGAGAGTAGATGAGATGGAAAATAGTCCAATAATTAGAGGTAGAGGAAGACCAAGAAAAACTATAGGAGAAATTATTAAGAGAGATTTAGATTTAAATGATTTGCCTAAAAATATGATTTATGATAGGTGTTTATGACGTCGATTGATCCATGTAGCCGACCCCACTTAGTGAGAAAATGCTTTGTTGTTGTTGTTGTATTTAAATTTACTATGTAAAGAGAATGCTACTAAAAAGTGTGATTGGAAGTCCCCTAAGATTAGTTCAGATGATAAGATAAGTAAGAATTTGGATAAAGGGTTATAAATTCAATCCCTTATATGTAGCAAAAAATAGAAGTCTGTCACTAAATAAAGGTCAAATCTTCAAGAAGTGATCCTCAAAATAGCGTCAAACTATTGAATACTATTAGCAAAAATGATAAGATAAATATGATCATGGCAAAAAAAAAATTTATAGCTTTAACCAATATTAAATTACTATTACTAACAATTCTATTGATACCTTTTTCTGTTTTTAAATTGAAAGGATTACAAAGAATTACACACTTCACCAATTATTATTTGATCTATCTCATAAATTTTATTTTCTTCTGCCGACACAGTGCAACAAAGCAAATGACGCGCTACAAAGTGTGCAAGCACCCACAATGACACCTTTTGGCCTCTTTTTTTCTTTTATAACTTCCAAAAACTTTCTAGACAAAACAGGACATAAGAACTAGGACCAAACAACTTATAACTACTCATTGAAAAAGCAAGAGAGGAAGCAATGGAATATATGATATCGTGCACTTTAGCATATGCCACCTTGCACTCCCAGCATCCCCGTGGACGAAACTTTGACAAAGAGGATGGGAATTTCGACCATTTCCTCTAGCCACCTACATATTCAAACAAAGTCATCACATATTATTCAATTTCTGGTCTGCTTAATAATGAACAAACCCATCTCAATGTTTGGAAGAATGTACAATCAGTTAAACTTACTATTTGTGAAGGGTACATAGCACTAGTTATGGATTCACTTGAGACACATAAACAAAGGTATTAAAGAAAATGAGCACTGCATTATTAATGCTAAAATTCATAACTTGATGTAACCAACCTTGGGATCATTATATTTCTTGTAATGTACAGTCCATCAAATGATAACTACGATTATAATTGAAAATATTACAGTTATAATGAAGAAATATACCTGTTAGTCTTGTAATCTCCTTTTCATTCTTGTCTTGAAGATTACTATTTGGACATAAATCCTGTCATACATGTTATTGAAGAAATGAAAATAAGCTTGTCTCTATGAATTTTTAAGAATTAAAGTTCCACAAACTCCCCAAAATCCAATGACGAATCCAAAAATCATGCTGGCGTAAAATCCAAAGCTTATGAGTTTATCATCTTCATCCACATCAATGTTGTGACTGCTCTTAGGATCTAGATCAAGACTTTCCTTTCCTGGACATCCTTTTGTGAGTGGCAAACCACAAAGCCCGTGGTTTCCTATATAACTAGAAGCATCAAAGGTTTGAAGTTGGGTGGTTTGTGGAATTTCTCTTGATAATTTGTTGAATGACAAGTTTAAAAAACTGAGGAAACTCATGGCTGAAAAGCTTATCGGAATTCCACCGAATAGAGAATTACTTGACAAATCAAGTGATTCCAACATTGCCATTTGACCCATATTTTTAGGAATGAGTCCTGTCAAATTATTCCTTGATAGATTTAGGGAAGCCAGTGCCACAAGGGTTGTTATGTTATTGGGGATTTCTCCTTCTAAGTGATTACAGGAGAGATCAATGGTTGTCATCAATCCAAGATTCTTACGATACTCAACATATTCTCCTTTCCATGTCAACATTGCATTGTCAATGAATAATGGCCAAACTGCTACCCCATAATCACCAAATACCCCCATGTCATAAGAAATGGTATGCCTTCGAAATGTTGTATTTGACAAAGCACTTAAGTTATTGAGGCAATGGGGTATTATTCCTATAATATTGTTATGTGAAAGATCCAAAACTTGAAGAAACAATAAATTACAGAAACTTGTAGGTATGCTTCCATGAAACTTGTTTGCTTGTAAACGTAAAACAATCAAATTAGGTAAGTAATGCCCTATCCATGTGGGCAATTTTCCATGCAAATTATTCTGCCCAAAATCAATGAACTGCAAGCAAGGAGAATTTATAAAAAATGGCATTTCACCAAAGAGGTTATTGTTATTGAAATGGATAGTCATAATGTCTTTTAAAGTACCAATTGAATTTGGTATTATCCTTGAGAAATTATTGTTAGCCAAATTCAAAACTAGTAAGGAGCAAAGTGACTCCTAACAATTAGGGATCTTCCTGATAGCAAATTACTTGACATGTCAAGATAAGTTAATCTTGATTGTAATGTTGCACAAATAAAATTTATGGAGCCTGAAAACTTATTATTTGAGAGAATCAAGGTTGATACATATGGTGAAAAATGTGGTAAAGGACTAGATAAATTGTTGAAACTCAAATCCCAAATATAATTAGAAAACAAAACCACTTTCATTTTTGGTAATGATTTTGGCAATTTCCCATAAATTTTGTTATGGGAAAGATTTAAGTATGTCATATCTGAGATTAGCCAAAGCCATTCCTCAATTGAATCTAAAATTGCATCATTAGAGATGTTGAGCGCTATTAGCTCCCTTTGATGTCTGAGCCATACTGGAAAGTTGAGGCCTAAATTGCACGATGATGCAAAAAATACTTGCAATTGGAAAGGTGGTATCCAATTTGTACTGAAGTTGAAGGAAATCAAGTTGTGAGAGGCATCTAAAAGTTTTAGACGAAATAAAGTTAATAGATGTGCTTCACTAATTACACAATTCAACTTATTTGAAGAGATTTGCAATTTAACAAGGTTTGGAACTTGCCCAAAAGTCTGTGGAACTATCCCATTCAGCTGATTGTTAGAGAGATCTAAGTTTTCCAATGATGGAAATCCAAAAAAATTTGGTAGTGGCCCACTCAAATTGTTATTACTTACATCTAATTGTAAAAGACAAGGAAAGTGCCCAAATGATTGTGGAACTATCCCATTTAGCTGATTGTTAGAGAGATCTAAGATTTCCAATAGTGGAAATCCAACAAACTTTGGTAGTGGCCCACTCAAATTGTTATTACTGACATCCAATTTTAAAAGACAAGGAAAGTGCCCAAATGATTGTGGAACTATCCCATTCAACTGATTGTTAAAGAGATCTAAGATTTCCAATGGTGGAAATCCAACAAATTTTGGTAGTGGCCCACTCAAATTGTTATAACTTAGATAAAATTCTAAGAGATAAGGTAAGTGCCCAAATGATTGTGGAATTGACCCATAAAGATTGGTATTTTGAAGTTGTAATGTCACCAAGGATGCAAATCTTGAAAAATCGGGAAATGGCCTACCACTAAATGGATTTTCACTTAAATCCAATGTCTCTATATTATATTGGGCAAAATATAATTGTGGTATCCAATTACTTAATTGTCCAAAAAAAATTTTCCTAGACAATATTAACTCTTTCAATTGACACAAATTAGAAATGGATCTTATTGTATTGCCTTCAAGATTATTTATAGAAAGATCCAGATGTTCAAGAGAAGTGGCATTTGCAAAAGCATTTGGGGCAATATGTTGTAAGGGATTCTCTAAAAGATATAGAAATTTAAGAGAATTTGTATTTAGAGCATTTGAAAAAATATGTTGCAAAGAGTTTTGTGAGAGATCAAGATGTTCTAGGACTCTACTAACATTAAACACCCAAGATAGCAATGAAGAATCTAAGTAATTTGATCTAAGAGAGAGAACTTTGAGAGAAGCAGAAGAATTAATGTGGAACAAAGATTTAGGATTGACCTTAGGCAATGCGCAATCATCTAAGCAAAGTTCTACTAGAGAAGGGACTTTGCTTGATAACAATGATTGCCAATCAATAGCTCGACTTAGATTAACCATTGACAAATCAAGATATCTCAAAGAAGAAAGGTGAGAAATCCACCCAAGGTTATTTGCAATCAAATCATAATTTCCTTTAAGAGAAAGAGTTTGCAAATTGGATAGATTCTGCAATTCATGAGAAATAATGCCAACAAGAGCAGAGTCCATAAGTATTAACTTTTTTAATTGAGAAGGAACTTTGCTTGATAATGATAATTGCCAATCAATAGCTCTACTTAGATTAACACTTGACAAATCAAGATATCTTAAAGAAGAAAGATTAGAAATCCACTTAAGGTCATTTGTAATCAAACCAAAATTATACCCAAGGTCTAGAGTTTGCAAATTGGATAGATTCTTCAGTTCATGAGGAATAGCGCCACCAAGAGTAGAATTTGAAAGTATCAACTCTCTTAATTGACCAAGTGAACCAATGCACTTTGGAAGTTTGTTTCCTTCAAAATCATTGAAACTAAGATTCAAGTGAGTTAGATGTTGCAACTCACATAATGACGAATCAATATTACCTCTCAATTTGGTAGAATCCATAATAGTTGTGGTAGCATTAAGGTGGACATACAACTTGGTGACATGACCTGTTAAATTATTGCATGAAATTCCCTTCCATTGACGACAATCAACTTCATTTTTCCATGATGAAAGAATGTTTCAGCCATTAATAAAACCATCTTTCAATTTGAGAAGAACTTGTTTATCTGTTTCTATGCAACTCTGTATGTTGGAATATCCTACACATAAAAAGATGCATAAAATCCCAACCAAGCAAAAGAGGCTAAACTTAGAGCTAAACATGATGATCAACATGCTTAGGATTCTTTTGGATGATAAAGTTAAAGAATAGGTAATGTGTCAAGCCAAGTAAATTGTTGGCCATTTATAGACAAGTAATTTCCAAAGATTTCCACCACTCTTCTGATCTTTCATATCAAGAATACTGTATCTTTCATATTTATTTTAAATATGAGTCGAAGTAGACTTTCCAAAGTCAATGAGACATTGATATGGTGTATTTTTGGATGCTATTAGAAATCAAGATTTTAAGGAATTATATACTAATTGTATTTAAGTTAGTGGGTAATTTTGGCTTTGTCAATAGTGATTATCCACTAACTAATTAGGGGGTAATTATATTTATCACTAACCAATTAACTAGTGTGTTACTTTGAGTTTGACTAGAAGTCAAATTTAAAATTTTCAAATGACTCTAATACTAGTGTATTAAATCTCTTTCGTTTATTACTCTCAATGAGAAGTATGAGTGTTTAGTTATTATAAAATTTTAAATTCAAACATCTATTCTGTTCTATACGTAGTATAAAGAAAAAATTACTAACCACTTAACTTTCGATTTTTCCATGCTTGGTTTCTGGTCCCTCCTGGTTACGTATTGAATATCCAAAATAAATGTTTACATGGGCCATAAGCTTTAGTTAGTGAGAAGGTTTATAGCGCTGATAATATTTCTATTGTGATTTTAAATTTTAATACGAAAATGTTTATGGATGAGTAAGTCAAGTATATGTGGCCATCACTTATGATGCCATGCCTTATCCTTATCAACCATCCTTATCAGATGCTTCTGGTCTTCCGAATTTGTCACGGAGTCTGAGACTCATGCAATAATGCAATGTCGTCATATCACTATGTGGAAAGTCTAAATTTCCGCTAATTATAATTTAATGTATTTAATTATTGATTTCTACGAAAATTATATATAGCCATCAATATTCAGTCCTCCAGTGGCCATAGATTTTAGAAAATTTACTTGTAATCTTTTTAAAATATAGCTTAATTATGACTGTATTACGTAAACTTTAAAATATAACATTCAATTTTTTAAACTATTATAAAACTGAAAAAGTTGTATATAAATTAAAAGTTTAAAAGTCATCTAATAACTTATATGCATCAATTGTTTGTTTTAAATTTTTTCTTTCACTTGAAAAATCATTTGACAATCAAATAATTTTAAGTTTTAATTTTTATTGATATATAATGTTTTTTTATTTTTGTAATGATTAAAGAGAATTAAATCACAAACATTAGATTGTAAAGTTTGAATACCAAGAGTGGAATTATATGTCTTCTCCTTTTCAATCTTCATCACTTTTATAACTGTAGATCTGAACTTGCCTCCGGGGTTGAGAGCGAAGAATATTAGTGCAATAATCCAATGTTCTCTAATTAACGCTATGCAAAAAGTCTTTTCTTTATTTAATAATTATAATTTTTACGAAAGTGATAGTCAACGAACAAGTCTAGTTAGGAGTATAGTTTTTATTTATTTCTTCTTCCACTTTCTCTTTCCCTGGGTAAACGTTATCATCTTTGCCTCTTTTCTTCTTTGAGTGAAAGAAAATTGATTTTATTTTTATTTTTATATATCATTAATTTGTTTCTCATTTGTATTTTTTCGGTCGACAAAACAAATCTTTTGTATTTCTTTTGCGAATTTTTTTAATTATAAATTTTACTTCAAATTTTAAAATATTTTTCAACAATAACTGAAAAACCTGTTTTTTAAGTTTTGTTTTAACCCATTACTGACAACTTATTACTTCATCACCTCCTAACATCAAAGTCCACCGGGTGTTACACTTGAGCCTAAAATAAAATTTTTGAAATTGAGTCAAGTCTATATCTTTCAAAACCAATCGATATATTTCTTCATCTTCTGCTTTGAGCCCGATAAACAATTTTGAAAACAAGATATTTTTGAACTCGATTAACTTGAACATTTTTTTATGAGAACATAAATTTTTTTTTATTCAATCTCACATAAAACTCTGAAATCTATATAAATCTGAACTCAAGTTTAGGTTTTTTTTTTTTTTTTAATTTGGTCAAGCGAGCTTAAATCTAAAATTTGAAAATTGAAAATATATAAGCTTAGATTTAGATATTTTTATTCAGTCAAATTCAAAACAAAGCAATTAAAAAAGTTTATCTCACCAATAATAAAATAGCTTCGGTTTTTTAGTTGGAACCGATGGATTACATTAACTAATTAATTAATGGGGACAAATAATTACTATTCAGTTTAATTAAATAAATAAATACGTAATAAATGAGGTAGCGGTAAACACACACAATTGCATCAAATCGATGTCGAAGATGCATGTGCTCTTAAAAGTGTTTGAAGAGGGGCTTAATCTTATTTAACATATAAACTAACTGGAGAACGCTATTATTATATAACACACCCAAATACACATGATTTCTCCTAGGAATTCAATTTGAAAATGTCAGTTGAATTGCCACGAAAACCTTGCACATTTCTTATCATTATTACATTAAAGTGCATTTGGTTTGTGAAATTTTATATTCATTAAGATAACCATATTCTTAAGAATGTAACTCCCAAGAATTATATTATTAGGAATCAATCTTCATATCAATCATTCTCCTTATTCCTTGCTTTCTAGTCAAACCAACTTGCTCAGGAGACCGAGTTGTGTTAAAAAGTTTTTACTCGTTGACATCTATTATCAATATATATATATATATATATATATAAAATTTAAAGGTCAGTTTTTTTCCCAACTCGTAAAATAGTGTAGCTAAACCTTGTGCGGCGTGTCATTTCTTTATTATTATTTTTTGTTGCTTTTTTTTTTAATTTTCAAAAAATGCATTTCAAATCTATCTATAAGCCCAATTCACTGTGCACTACAGTCCAGGAATGCATTATGTTGTACTTAATTATAATTTCCAAATTAGATTTATGCCGTGCCTCATTCTCCATATCAATCATATCTTTCTTATTTGTCGCTTCCTAGTCAAATAAACTTGTTCCATGGGCCTAACTTACGCCGTGCTAATCTGGTTGGATTCAAAATCTTTCCTCTTGACTTCACATTCATTATTTCTACGTAAATGATACTCAATGAGTCAAGTCTGGTTAGGTCCATTTCTATGTTTCTTCCCCCTCCTTTTCTTCTTTCACGCTCTTCTGGGCTCCCTCTTCTCCCCTTTCATCTCTTTGGAAAAATGATTTTAGGCCCGATGCAAATATTTTTTTTTATATAATTATATAAGATTTATTATATTCTTATAATTATTTTTTATTCATTGAATTATTATTTTAATTATTAAATTATTTTTTAAAAATAAAAAATATAAAAATTATTTTTTATTCTACTTATTCTTATTTATTTATTTTATATATTTTTTAATCGTCAAACCAAATATCTCTTTTTTTTATTAAAAAAATCATTGGAATAGGACTTATTTCTCAATTCTTGTTGAGTGCTGTCTAGCTTTCTCTGAAAGAGAAGTTGCATATATGTATTTACATATGTAAAGGTGCTGTCAGACCCTTCCCTGCTTTGTTACTATTCATGGACATCACTTATATGTCTAACAAACAAAAGTTAATTTTCCTCCATGGGAACGTTCTTTGGGCCATCAGCTCTCCTAGTCTCATTTTGAGACTAAGGCCTAAATTAATTCAATATTTTACCAATATTATATGAAGTCCTTAAACCAAAATATTTTTAATAATCCAGGTAACAAAAGAAAATTCTATTGAAGCTAACTATCACTAGATGCTACGTCTTCTCCTTATCAATCATCGTCACTTCTATAGCTACGCGTCCCCACTTGTCCTAGGCCAGGGTCAAGAGTGAAGACTATCCTTATGTAAAAAGTCCTTCGTGCATTTAATATAGTTTTGCTATGAATGACAGTCAATGAGCCTAGTCTAGCTAAAATCATAGTTTATTATTATTATCATTATTGTTGTTATTATTATTGTCTCTTCTTCTACTTGTGCTACATTTTCTCAGTCAAATGCCCAACATTCACCATCTTTCTCTCTATTTTTTCTTTCATCAAAAGAAAATTGATTTTAATTTTATTTTCTGTATATCATTACTTTGATATTTTTTTACTCAACTTTTTCTAACAAAAGCAAATCAGTTAGTGATGAAGAATTGATATTTCCTCTCAGTTAGGATTGTTTTATTGGATTATAAGAGAAAAGGAAGAATAGATACTATGTCACATAAATGTAATCCAAAGCTAGCCCTTTAAAGACAACTAAATAATTTAAGAATAACTTGTCCCGGGGGACAAGACTTGTGTGTAATAATGCATTAATGTTGTACTTAATTATAATTTCTACGAAAATGACAGTCAACGTAGACTTCTTTTTTCATCTTCTAATTCTTTGAACAGAAACAAAATTAGTCTTATTTTTTGTACATAATTAATTTACTTGTTTTGTTTCTGAACAGACAATTATTTAAAAAGAATGATTAGGTTGCCCTCATTTTTTTATTTTATAGTATGAATTAAAACAAAAATGTTTAAAGCCTTCATTGATAATATTCCACCGTGATTTTAAATTTTAATACAAAAATGTTTATGGATGAGAGTACGTCAAGTGTATATGGCCATCACTTGTCAATCATCTCCATCGGATGCTTTCTGGTCCATAGGATTTGCCACGGGGTCATCGACTGCAGTAATGCAATGCAATGTCATCATATCACTATGTGGAACGTCTTAATTTCCGCTAATTATTATTATTTTAATGTATTTAATTATTGATTTCTACGAAAATTATAGCCATCAATTTTCAGTCCCCAGTGGCCATAAATTAGGGAAATTCACATGTAGCCTTTTTAAAATATGGCTTAAGCATGACTTTATTCTGTAGACTTTATGACGTAACACTTAACTTTTCAAATTATCATAAAACTGAAAACATTGTGTATGAATTAAAGCCAAAGTTTAAAAGCCATCTAATAACTTATATGTATCAGTTATTCGTTTTTTTTTCTTTTACTTGAGATATCATTTGATAATTGTATATTTTTAATTTTTATTGACATATGGTGTTTTTAATTTTTATAATAATTAAAGAAGACTAAATCATAAACATAACATTTTAAAGTTTGAATACCAAAATTATAATTAAGAGTAGAATTATATGTCTTCTCCCTATCAATCAACATCACTTTTATAACTGTCGATCTGAACTTGCCTTCGGGGTCGAGAGCGAAGAATATAAGTGCAATAATCCAATGTTCTTACTTCTAATTAACGCTGTGTAAAAAGTCTTTTCTTTATTTAATAATTATAATTTTTACGAAAGTGACAGTCAATGAACAAGTCTAGTTAGGACTGCAGTTTTTTATTTATTTCTTCTTCCACTTTCTCTATCCCTGCCTGGTTAAACGCTACCACCTTTCCCCCTCCTCTTCTTTGAATGCAAGAAAATTGATTTTAATTTTATTTCTATATATCATTAATTTGTTTCTCATTTGTTTTTATTAAGCTCCATATTTTCCTTCGACAAAACAAATCTTTTGTTTTTCTTTTGCGAATTTTTTATCAATATAAATTTTACTTTAAATTTTAAAATATCTTTCAACAAAACCTCTTTTTTAATTTTTATGTTAACCTATTACTTCATCATAGGCTAATACCAAGTTTACTGTGTGTTGCACTTGAGCCTAAAATAAAATTTTTGAAACTGAGTCAAGTCTATATTGCTTGAAACCGAGCGATATATTTCTTTTCCATTTTCAGTTTTGAGCCCAATTAACAATTTTGAAAACAAGATATGTTTGAACACGATCAACTTGAACTTTTTTTTTTTTATAAATGAGAACGTAAATTTTTTCTACATAAAAACTCTGAAATCGATATAAATCTGGACTCGAGTTTAGGTTCAAAATATTTTTAAAAAATTTATTCAAGCGAGCTTAAATCTAAATTTTGAAATTAAAAAATATTTAAGCTTAGATTTAGATATTTTAATTCAAGTCAAATTCAAAACTAAGCTATTAAAGAAGTTTATCTTACTAATAATAAAATAGCTTGGGTTTTGTAGTTGGAACTGATGGATTACATTAACTAACTAATTAATGGTGACAAAGAATGACTATTCAGTTTAATTAATTAAATAAATATGTACTAAATAAGGTAGCAGTAGACACACATAATTGCGTCAGATCCGGGTAGAAGATGCATGTATTCTTAAAATTGTTTGAAGAAGGCTTAATCTTAGTTAACGTATAAACTAATTGGAGAATACCATTACTATATAACCAAAAAAAAAAAAAACGCACACACACACACTCACACACGTGCACGCATAAACACACGTGATTTCTCCTACGAATTCAATTTGAAAATGCCAGTTGAATTGCCACGAAAAACTTGCACATTTCTTATCATGATTACATGAAGGTGGCATTTGGTTTGTGAAATTTAATATTCATTAAGATAATCATATTCTTAAGAATGTAACTCCCAGGAATTATATTATTAGGAATCAATCTTCATATCAATCATTCTCCTTATTCCTTGCTTTCTAGTCAAACCAACTTGCTCAGAGGGCTGAGTTTTGTTAAAAAGTCTTTACACCATGACATTATCAATATATATATGTATATATATATATATATATATATCACTTAAAGCTCAGTCTTACTGGTCACAAGTAGTAAATAATGAAGTAGAGCGGCTTGTCATTTTCCTTTTGGGGTTGCTTTTTCTTTAATTTTTAAAAAATGTATTTCAAATCTATCTATAGGCCCAATTCACTGTATGCTACAATCGGGAATACATTATGTACATGAATGCATTATGTTGTACTTAATTATAATTTGTAAATTAGATTTATGCTGGGCCTCATTCTTCATATCAATCATGTCCTCCTTATTTGTCGCTTTCTAGTCAAATGAACTTGTTCCAAGGGCCTAGACTTATGCCGGCTAATTCGGTTGTGTTCAAAAATTTATACTCTTGACTTTACATTCATTATTTCTACGTAAATGACACTCAATGAGTCAAGTCTGGATAGGCTCATGGATTTGTTTCTTTCCCCTCCTTTTTTCTTTCCACATTCCTCTAGGCTCCTTCCTTCCTTTGTCTCTTTCCTTAAGAAATCATTTTAGTCTCATTTGCTGTGCATCATCAATTTACTTTTTTATTAAAAAAAATCATTGGAATAGGACTTATTGTTCAAGTTTTGCTGCACTATCCTAAAAAAAAAAAAAACTTTGTAATTGTTGAATAACAACTGCTAAAAGTTAGAAGCTACGATGGGTGCTTCTGCTACAGCAATTTAACAGTGGTTGTTGACAAAGCCGCTGCTAAATAGCAGAGTGGAAAAAATTGTTATTACATATTAGTGGTTGGTTAAAACATTTAAAAAATCCCAACCCTGTGCTAGTAGATCAGATCTGCAGAAAAAATTTGCCTTTACTCTCTGCAGCACTGCGAAGAAGCATGAACCAGCCCCTTTACCTAGCCGCAATCAAAACATGGCGCCGCCATCCATCCATTCGTCAGGTTGCCATTTTTGTGCATCTCCACTGTTTGTTTTCAATTTCAACGTATTTTTCTCCAAGTTCTTCCATTATTTAAGATTGGATTGTTAGTTCAAAAATTGTTCGATTGCTTGATTATTATTATTATTATTATTATTATTATTATTTGACTATTTAAAAATCTAACAAGAAATCTTTTTTCTATTTTCATATTTATATTAATTTGTAGAAAGCTTTCATTTGAATATTGTGGAGATTGTTTGAATAGATCAAGTTTTTTAGTAAGATTAACCAATTAATTGAAAATCAATTCAAGTTTGCTTTGCCCATTTTGTGACATAAGAAACCCAACTTGGTATGAAAAGAAGTGATTGATGCTTGCATTCACAGTGGAAGATGCACACAAAGTAAACCAAGGTAGGAAATTTCTTTATGTAGTTTACTCTGTAATCTTCTCATAAAGTCGGTGAATGCACTTGAAAATTGTGTAATTAAAGTACTTGCATATTTGAAGGTAAAGAGCCACCACAATTTGTTGCTCTTTTTTAGCCTATGGTGGTCCTTAAAGTATCATGTTTTTATTGTGCGATAGCATATTGTGTCCTCTGATAACATATGCAGTCTAAGCTTGTGAATATGATAAGTTTGATTGATTCTATCTTGTTACACCTCCATAAGGGCATAATTGACACACTGTACAAGCTAAACTCGTATTCGTAAGCCTTCTCTCAACCAAATCAAAACATAAAAAGAGTAAGGTAAAGTAAATTTTTAGAAAATTTAAAAATTTTTTGCTTTACTAAAAGGTTCACACAATAAACCAAAGGGTTTAATTACATGTTAGTTAATTTAATTTTTTGTAAAAATTTTAGTAAAACCTCTCTTAAACATAGGATTATCTAAAATTTCTAAAAATAACTAAACAACCAATTAAAATAATCAAGAGAGCTCTGCTCTCAACTTGAAGCATTATATAATAACAATTAAGGGTAGGGACCTTACCAGTGCATAAGTGGAGTCACTATTGAGAGAAAACAATATACCTGATACAATTCCAATTGTAATTGACAAAACAACACCCTAGCAAAAATCACACAGGGCATCAACAACAAAAGTGGTCAGTTTGTGCCGCCGCAGCTGGTTCTAGACCCATATGTAATGAAAAGAAAGTAAAATGAATGAGTTAAAAACTCATAGAGCAAATAATACTAACTATGACCGAAATACAAATTATAAAAAATAACCTACTTTCAAACTTAAATTTACATAAAAAACGTAAGCAATATCATGGCATCCAATAAAATTCATTTTTTTTCATTTATATTAGATAAATTTGATAATGCACAAAAAACAAATATTATAAAATAATGTATAGCAATACAATTGACAAATCTAAATAGAGCCAAGTCAAACATCACTCACGAGAAAATAATAATACAAAGATAGCTTATGTTTAACAGTTCAATAGATCCACGGGTGGTGACCGACACATAGGACTAGCAATACCCTTACTAGTTAAGGTTCAAATTGAGGTATACTAAGACTGACAACTACTATTATTATATGTAGAGTTCTATTTTACATCGTATTTTAGTCTTAACACTGCTATACACTAATAAAGATAGATAAAGTAATCGAACAAGTAATTACCAAATATATTTATCTAACTAATCAACTATTAGAATATTTCAATAACAATAATTAATATTACTTTTTCAGACACTACAGATCAAAATCAAGTTTACCCTTCCATTAACTTACGATTAATAAGAAGTATAATTACTTATAGCAAGTATTATCTATTCATAGCGTATGTTTACACCATAATTTTCTGTAGGCATTAATCTGACAAAATGCTTGATATGGGATTATCTCCAAAATCTCTTAAATTATCCATAAACAATCTATATAACTAAATAACACATTAATTTGCATAGGGTCAAGCTCCTTTTATTTGTTATGATCTTTTTTTAAAATATAACTTCCATATTTTACTATAGAATATTTTCACTTAGACCCAATATTTAGATTCTAATTAGCATACAATTTCTTACTTATTATCTATACCATTCAATCTGTTAAGTTATAACATCAAATAAATTCTCTTTCTTAATTCCATGGTTCTCAAAAACGGACTGGATCGGCCGGTTTGACCGGGAATCGGTCCCTGATCCGGTTCGGTTAAGGTTGAAAACTGACCAAGCAAAAAACCGGTGAAAACCGGATCAAAAAAATCGGTTTGAATCGGTCTGAAGTAATTTTTTTTTTCTTATATAATAGAATAATTTATCTTAAATAAATTTAACAAATTAAAAATAGAAGGTAATAAAAAAGATGAGGGACTTAAAATATGAATTTTTTTTTTAAAAAAAAAGAGAATATAAGAAAAATAAAATGTGCATAATTAATTATTTTTTATACTTACTTTTTATTATGTTCAATTTCCTAATGACATTTCTCTCAAATATTAAGGTACTTAGCTAAAATTATTATTTATTATTTTATTTTTTAATAATAAGTAAAATCTTAATATAATTTAAAAATTCTAAAAACTTAATATTAAATATTCTTAACTTTTAATCATAGATAATTTTTATTTTAAATTAAACATTAATTTTTACAATATCTTAAGAAATATTAAATTAATAATCAAATATTTAAAATTTACTAATATTTATTTGTTATATTAATATTTTAATACATAAATTTTTTTAAAATAATATATTTAATTATTACCGGTTCGACCACAATTCAATTACAGTTCGACCAATGAACCGTGAACCAATACCTCCACCGATTCAATGACCAATCCAATTTTGAAAACATAGCTTAATTCTCAAATTTTCCTACCATTCAACAAGTTAAACAATTAAAACTTCACTCCCAAAAATTCATTCAAATAATTTGTCATCTCCTAACTTAAACTTTAAGCTAACATGTGAGTTACGAAATTTCTAATTTCATTTAACACTCCAATACCATCACAGAAGTTTTAACTTAGGTTTTCTCATAAACACAAAAGAAGTTATAATACTTTCATAGCACTTGAGGGAATTAATATCAAAGAAAAAATAGAGTTGTTACCAATATACCTAATTTTCTCTGTTTTCAGATCAAACCCTAAGTCGAACCTCTCCCTTCTCCCCTGTTTCGGATGCAAGAATGAAGCAAGTTTCATCTATTAAGTTCCTTAAGACACACTCAGAGTTACAGCAACAAGACTAAAGGGAAAATATGGTTCTTGACCTCGAAAATCAAAAGAAAAATGAAGAAAATGGAAGCAACCCATATAGAGCTCAAGACTCCAACATCTTCTCCCTTCAACGCTGCTGCCGTGACCAAAGAAGGGAAAAATTTTGCCGCAGCCGTGTGAAGGGGTGGTGCAGTGGGCCAGCGGCTGGACAGAGATGGACGGAAGGGAGGAAGAACAAAAAGAATGGAGAGATTGAGAGAAGGAAGAACGGAAAAGGGAAGCGAAAAAAAAAAGGACCAGAAGTGAGAACAATTACCCGGCAGGGAAGGAAGGAAAAAGTGAAGAAAGTGGGCGGTTAGATTTTTTTAATATATTTTAGATAAAATTAGACTTTGGCCCTTAAAAATTTTAAAATGCTATGATATTATCCTTGTGTCACATTTTTTTTTTTAACTCCCAGCTTACTTTAACTTATCTTACCACCACTTTCCATCATTAAATAATTTATTTTACTTTATTATAATTTGTCTTGATTATATTGTTAATTTTTTTTAAGCTTATAGAAATCCAATTAACATAAAATTTCCTGGGGTGTTACATATCTATTTTAGTGAGGCTAAAGCTCTGGTTACAAAAGGTTAATGACAGAGAAAGGTTTGCCAGATGAGAAAAAGTGTTGCACTTATTCGAATTTCTGGAACTTCAATTCATAGTAATAAGGCAATGCAAGTTGTTGCAATATGTGCCCATTAAATTCTTCATTTTGTTACATCATATTGAAAGTGTTAAGAGCTTATCTTTTCATGCTAGTCATTTTTAGCTGCATTATATCAATTATGCTATTCTTTTTTAGGTAGGAACATCATTAAATTCTACTGAGTGTTTCCTTCTGCAATCTGGTTCATCACTTTTCACTTGGCATGGAAGTTAATGTTCTTTTGAACACTAGCAGCTAGCGGCAAAAGTTGCTGAATTTTTGTGGGTACACTGTGTTTTCCTCAATGTTTTAGGATTTCTACTAAATAGTTCAAGCAGTATCATTGAAAGTTGGAGCATTGCCAAATTGTCTCAACTTCTTAGAGTTCATATATGTAGTAAATAACAATTATGGACCATCCAAAAAACGTACTTTTTTATACATGAAAACATAGAATATGTACTTTTGGAGATGTTTTTCATATTTCTTCAGTGAAACTATTACACTCTTTATTACGGCATGGATTGCTGAGAGTCAATCACAGTTCACATTGACTTCACCTGACTATAGCCCTTCTAGTTATACCAATGTTGGAGGTGAACCAATAAACTTTCGCGAAGTCTATTTTCGAAGTCAGGCTTTGGAGGGTATAATAGGGCATAACAATATCATTGGTATGTCAGATTATGACAATTATTTTTGTAGAGTTACACAGACATGTTTTCACATTTTGTTAAGTACAAGAAAAGTAACATTTTGTTTGTTCTTATATTCAAATGCACTAGGAGATCCCTCATATTGTGTAGTCTTCCCAATTGCCTTAGTATCTCTCTAGATTAAGTTGGAGAACTCACGCTAAAATTGGAGATCCCTCAGTGCATGTCCAACTAAAGTGGTGTTATCAAGTAAGTTTCTAATCTTGTAGAGAAAAAATGTTCATAGATATACTAAGATATGCTCAATCATCATATTAAGAAGTCTAAGCCAAAGGTAATGTCTTGTTTCCAGAAGTATATGTGTGATGTGAGGCAGAAGTATGTTTGTGATGTGAGGCATGGTGTTAGCCTGATGAAAGCCTCCGTGTAAGCTTCAGATTTAGAATTTGCATGGGTGTGAAGTTCAAGTGGTCCGATTTAAATTTTCTGCTATCTCATCTTTCTTTCATCGTGGGCGTGGAGGAATTTAGAACTTTATATTTCATTATTTATAAATGCACTGCGTCTTGGTCCAAATTATAACACAAAAATATAATTAAATTATGTTTACCATTGGAGAGAAAATTATATATATATGTTGGAAAGGATCAGTTGCTGATGAGTTAAGTGTAGACAGTATAAAGGTGAGCAAGTGTATGGGTGAGAAGCTAGAAGCCGGACCTGTTTAGGTTAATCGTCATGATTTGCTCCCCAGTAGAAGCTGATTTATGTGGGATGTCCAGATTTGAAGTTCAGGCTCAAATTAGCGTATATTAATTACTTATAGAAATGCCTACTTTTATGTTTACCATATATGCTTAAAATTTAATGTAATAACCTAAATTAAAATAATAATAGTAAAATAAATAATAAAATAAAATAAAATTATTTTTAGAATAAATATAATATTTAGATAATTTTAAGGATAATTTTAGAATTTTAAAATTATTTTAAAGAGTTATTTTAACATCGACTTTATACTTATTAAGATATTTTTATGCTTTAAAATTTTAAAATAAGTTAATATAAGAATTCTAAATATTCGCAGAGTTTTTATCTTTAATTTAGAGATGTAAAAATAACTTTTCCTTGAATTTTTATAAATCTCATTAAAAAAAACTTTGGATACCTTTTTATACTTTTTTTTCTTATAATATATTTTTCTTCTTTCTCCCTTACACCAATCAGAGACACGTCACCATCCCTCGGGAGTAGATCCTCGACATTTGAAGGCAGGAACTGCGCAGCAAAGTTGGCAATCCTGCGACCCACAATGCGCCACGCGTCGTCCCCTTTGGTTGCTAAAACATAGGCAAAAAACGCACCGTTTTTATTAGTTCAAACGGAATTCAAGAACACATTCCCGTCTCTTCCCAAACGGCAGCCCAGTTCCCGCCTTCAAATGTCGAGGATTTGCTCCCGTGCCGGGCTTATAACAACAGTGTTCATAATATGTAGACCATTGCAGTGCAGGGCTGATATCTATTATGCATAGCTGCATACTACTAACGGTTTTAATTAAAGCCAAATCAGAATCTGGAGCATCGTACAAAAACAACCAGATACACAGATGGAAGCAGGGAAAAACTACAACATGGATGATACAAGACATGAATTATGAGGTATGACTTCAAACCATATTCAATATCCATCTATTTTATGGAAAGGGAGGGAAACATGTGTTAAAGGGGGAATGGGGCATCATATAGAATAATTTGAACTTTGAAAGAGGAGATTAAAGAAGCATACAACAATAACAGAGCAATTAATATAAAATCTTCATTATAGCATAGAACAACACCTGACTTGCAACAGATGACCATCACTAGCACTACCTGACAGCGAGAAATGCATCAAATTATTATTTCAAAATAAAATACGGACACCCCCAATATATAAAATGTGTTAGAAAAAAAAATTACTTGAGCATTAGATATAATAGGATCTTTGAGGATAGATTCTAAGAGTTCGCGAGCCTTTTCATAGTCTTTTGCTTGTAACTTGAGAAGTCCTTCATGATAAGTTTGAGACAGATGAAATTCTTGAAACAGTTGAACCAAAAAAAAATCCTGAAACAACAGGGGAAAAAAATGTCTTGCAATCTTCGCTAGATTGGGCTGCCGTTTGGTAAGAGACGGGACTGAGTTCTTGAATTTCTTTCTTCGACACTTTCAACAAGTACAAAGTAATGACAAGTAACTAGCAGAATGGAGACACTTTCGAGGACGTCAATGTTGCTTTTGCTATCCTTTGGTGTGAACAAATTTTTGGAACACTATTAATCTCTTCCAAAATGATGCAAAAGCTTACCTAAAATGGAGCCAAAAATTGCACCATAATCTACAGCCATGAACGTCGAAATAGAGGAAGAAAGAAAGCTTCGAAGCTGCCGTTTGAGAAGAGATGGGTTCTTAAATTCCATTTGGGAAAAGACGTGACTAGGATGCCGTTTGGGAAGAGACGGGAATGGGTTCTTGAATTCCATTTGAACTAATAAAAATGGTGAGTTTTTGGCCTGTGTTTCAGCAACCAGCAGGGACAACACGTGGCGCATTGTGGGTCGCAGGATTGCCAACTTCGCTGTGCAGTTCCCGCCTTCAAATGTCGAGGATCTGCTCCCCCATTCCTCCCTTCCTTTTTCTTTTCTTTCTTCGATATTTCTTTAGCTTTCCCGCAATGCAGCATTCCTTTTCCTCCTCCTCCCATTTTTCTTTCATTTCCTTGTTGCTCATCAGTCGTGCCTCACCCAATAATGCCTTTCCCACCTTCCTGTTCTAGTGACCAATGCTGGAAGATCGTAGCTACCGTGTGAAGAGAAATTCTTAGGTAATAAGCTCTATTTTCTTCTCCTTCTTCCTTTTTTTTTTTGGCTTTTTGCTTCATTTTCATTCTTCTCTTTTCTCTTGTGCTTGGAGTTGCTTTTCCTTGATTTTAACTTCCATTCTTAAGTTGTTCAAAATGATATATATTTTCTTTCAGATTTTAATATTCAATTACAAAAGTTTAAATTGACCTTTTCATCTCTACAATTTAATTTTTTTTAAAATTGAATCCTTATAATTTTATTTTTTTTCAATTAAGTACATATAATTATATAATATTTGTAATTTTTTTGAATTATCTGTTATTTTAACATCGAATTGTTGTTGTTACCTATTAGACGGAATGCTAGGTTATTATCACAGTTCACAGTTCTTTCTTACTTGTCCGCCCAAGCTCCTGGTGAATCACACGTGACTTTTCCCTCCCCACCTCATCAGGTGCTCTCTTTTATGTCTATGGTGATCTAAAATATCTATGGCAACTCTCTTTTTTCATTTTGGCCTTGGAAAGCTTAAATGAGGGGTTTTTGATTTAATCCTCTAATGTATGAATTGGCACTTCCAACTTGCTCATTTAAACTCCTTAAAATATATTATCAGCTCAAATCAAATTTTAGAAGTTTAATTTAGATTATGGTAGTTAGTTTGTGAAACCCAAAACCTAAGATTAATAGTGGTATTAGAAAATTTAAACTATAATTATAGGTTTAAGTGCTAAAGGATAAAATTAATTATGTTGAATATATTAGAAGCTAATGGAGTAATTAAGGTGATATTCTCATGTTCAATATAATTATAGATGATATTGATACTACTCTTTGAATTGGATATTTCTTCAAATTTTAAGAATTTAAAACCTTTATGATAGCCCCACAAGTGAATGTATAGATAGCAAAGTGGCAGTTTCTTTTCACTCCATGCTTTGTATTCTAACCTAACTTCACATTTTATGATTTATCTTGTTCATGTTGTTGGGGAAACAAATCTTGCATTCTAAACGCTATGTGGATCATAATATGCATGTGAAAGTATATATATATATATATATATACATGGTTATTATGTTAGAGAAATGATTAATGACTTTTATTTATAATTTTATTTTATAAATTTGTTTATTCATTGTTTTTATTTCATCTATATAAATTTGTAAATTTGTTGATTCGTTGTTTTTATCCGATCTAAATTACTTCTTTTATTTTATCTAATTTTTATTTATTTACTTACTTGTTGCCATTAAATTTATTTAAATGACTTCATTTTAAAATTTTAGATGGGAATTTGGTTAAAACTTTGTAGCCGTTAGCGGGGGTAAAGGCCTAGGTGCACTTAGTTAAAATGATGGATAATCACTGTGTGGCGGCACTCATTTATAACTATATTGGATACAATGTGAAATGCACACTGTATGGCGGCACTCAGTTATGGTGGTGATATTGTGATATTGGACAGTGGCATTAATGATAGTATTAAATCCTGTGTAGTGGCACTCAGGACTGATTATGGTTCTGCTTTGCAATACCTATTTCATATTACTTCTTTAATCTTAATTACACTTTTGCTGATAGTTTGCGGTATAATTGAGTTGTTGTCATTAGATGTATATTTATATGTTTGGTCATTCGAGTGTCAAAGTACTCTATTGCGAAATATTCTATGCTCATTTGTTTCCCCTTCCACTTGCTTTGTTGTCTGTACATTCACTAAATTAGTGGTAGGCTTACCTCTTTTCCTTGTAAATTTTCAAATCAGTAAATTGAGATGTTCTGGGATTTGCATGCCTCCCAAACACGGATGGTATGATATTTTGGTCAGTTGATTATATAAGAGCTTCAAAACACATTGACTACTAAGTGTTACATTATCTTGAGTCATGTGGATGTTATGTTTCTTTTGCAAACTATATAATGACCATTGTAATAATATTTGATTATATTTTAAAAAACTCATGTACATATTGTATTGTGGTAAGAATTCAAAGGTGTATAAGATATTGGTAAATTTTTGAAATGAAATGAATTGGTTTGTGCTAGATTTGCAAGACTGAGATATCCAATTTTTAGAAAAAGTGCTGCTGAATTTTCGACAAACTCTAATCATTGTATGTATATTTATATAAAAGTATGAGTATTGAATGAGTTACTAGGCTTACTAGGTTGGGTCAATCATGCTTGGTTTGGTCTAGATGCGAGTCATAGCCCAGAGTTTGGGTCATGACATTTAACTTCAAAACATATAGTTCTGGTTCAGCCAACAAAGTTCCTAAAAGTCTGTTTGGGCATTGCATAGTCGCATCATTGTTTTTCTTTTCTGACAATACTAGTTATGCGTATGTTTTGTCCATGATGAAACGCTGTCAGTGTTAGATATCATATATGAATTAGTTGTTGATGGCTATCATTATTTTTAATGTAGTGTTCTTGTATTTGTTTAAAAATTCTTTGTTGAATCTGGTGACAGGATAAGTCCAATGGATCAAGTGAAGGAGAACCAAGACAAAGAGCAGAAGCCTTATCTTCTGCACTTAATTCATCGTCTGAGAAAAAATCCAGCATGGTATGTTAACTTGCTCATAGTCTATAGATGATTGGCTAGCATTTTCTTTTTAGTATTTTTTTATTTTTGGGCTCCGTTTCAATTCTCTGATTGTTCTCTTATATATCAAAATTAAGTATCAAATTGTAGCTCGTAGAGTGGGATTTCCATAAGAATCAAATTCGTGGTCCAACTCAACTGCATGTGGGATCAAAGGCGTAAGTGTGTCTAATGAACATAAAATTTTCGTTGAAGTTGTCATTGACAGTAGCGATGAGCCAACTTTGGGTTCTCTTTTTATGCATCTATGGTATTTTTTTTGGGTCGAAAATTATAATCGGGTTATCCTATGTAATGTTAGCTTTCCATAGAGTTTAAAAATTTAATAAAATACCTTAAGATGAGAGAGAATTGATGATGCAAAGTGTGTTTCATGAATTAAAATTTCACTGCAATTTTTCCATTTGCCAACATTATCAAAGAATCTAATATCTGAACAGATAATTTATCCAAAAGAAGTGAGGAGAATAAGGAAAACAGGGAAAGGTTAGGCATAGCTGCTCTGCCTCAAGGAAAGTCAGCTTTAGAAACAACATCTGCTGAACCAGCAAATGCACATATCAGAAAGTTGATGTGTGCGTTTAAGAGTTCTCTTTTGATTAATTCTATAAATTCTATAAAATATTTGTGGTGAAGCATTATATTGTTTGGATTATTATCTCATTAAGTTATTGAATTTAGGTTGAGAAGGCAAAACAACATGATGCACTTTCAGATCTGAGCGATATCTTGGTCGATTTGAAGGGTATGCCAGTTGACACGGGAACTGAACTAGACAGGTAAATTTTCTCCTTTGTTCTCCATCCTTGCCTTTTAGTCTTACTTTGTGAACTCTTTCTGGTGCTCTCCTCAACTCTTTTCCTCTTCTTCCTCTCTAGACTTTCCGTGATTTGATATTTCAGTCATGATGGGTTTTATCGTGTGAGTCCCATTTTATTCATATCATAACTCGTGTGCTATCTGGGAGTAATTTAAAGACCTAAATTGTTTAAAGCGAAAAATAGTTTGGTATTTATTATATGAATCAGTTTAACTCAAAATATTCTTAAGATTAACTATCTTTTTCTGAAGCTTAAAAAATTACTTGGAACCTTAATGTGAGCTTCGATAGTTATCTTTTTCTGATTACAGTCACAGCTCAGTAGATTAGCAAAAAATGACGGAACCAATTGGGTGAACTCTGTCCAGAGAAACAAGAGCGGGTCATTTAGTGCCTCTAAGGATGAATTGGATGAGCAACTGCAAGCATGGAGAGAAAATCGTCTTAGGCTGACAATCCATCAAAAATAAAGGTGATGTATGAAGTTTGCTTTCCTTCTTGGCTTGTTCTTAGTAAGAAAACTTGTCTTTCTTAGTAAGAAATGGTAAATAAAATAAAGAAATGATTATTGACTTGATATGATCAAGACATGCCAAAAGATTTTCATGCTATATGGTTACCATCCTCTATTTTGTTATGATTTCTAATCATTCATGTAATTCGTTTTATAAAGCTATCATTGATATTATGCCTCTGTCTCTTATATTTCTTAAATTCAAGTTAAAACTTCAATTCAACATGAAAATTTGAATAATCTTTTAAATAAATTTCTCACCTACATTGATTTAAGTGTTCTCTACTCAAATATAATTAATTAGATAGTTTTTTTATATTATAATTATAAAGTTCTTAAATTTTATTGGAAATTATTTTTTTGAAAAAAAAAACTTGAAAACGTATTCAGCAAAATCAATAATATTATTTTCTAATCAGTTGAATTAATTATTTTAAACCATTTTTATGTTTAAAATTCATGGTAAATTATCTTGAGTGAGAATAAATCCAAATGGTGAAAGCTTGTGGTTTCTTTTACCATCCAATCGCAATTGATAATTTTTCAGGGATTAGCGTATTTAATTTTTTATTGGGTTTAATAGTGTTGGGCTACAAATGGTGAAAGCTTGTGGTTTCTTCTATAACCAAGAGAAAAATTTGTCAAAGTCCGACATGCTTTAGGCGTTGGGCCTAGATTTAAATCTAAAATCTACCTGTAGTCTGCATTTAAATTTGGGCCATGATCTAAGTGTTGGGTCTTACTTTCAATTTTTTCAACTTTTTTTTAAATTCATTTTCTTAGCATGCCTTGCAACAGACAGGGTATATGAGCTCAGTAAATTGCCACACCAAATTATGATATCTTGGCTAAAATCGTAGAAGGAAAACTGTAAGTTATGGAGCACTTTTATATGCTATGAAATTTTCATTCCATAAACAGTAATTAAGGGCTTGTTTGATTCTGTTTTTGTTTTATTATTTCAAAATAGATATTTTTTAGAATAAGTTTTGAGAACAAAAAAATTAAAAAATTTGTTTGAATTATTATTCTAAAAAGTAATTGTTTTCTATTTTTTTTTATTATACAGAATAAAAGTTACAAAACATCTAAAATATGTTTTGATTTTTCTGTTTCCGAAAACAAAATTCTGTTTTTTTGTTTTACAAAATATTTTATTAAAAACACATTATCAAACAAGTTTTTTTATTTTTTTATTCTTAAAAATAAAAAACTATTCTAAAAACAGTTTACCAAACAAGTCCTAATTTTTTCATTCCATTAAAATATTTTATTTCTATTTAATCTAGTAATTGATCAGCAGGTTTTGTATAGATGCAACACTTCTACATGCATTGAAATTTTTTGTTCGGCAAAGACTTTATTAAGTTATATTTCAAAAAAGGAAAATAAACTTCTAATATTTTTCTCTTTGGATGTTCCTTAAGGGACATCAGCATTATTGTCTTAAATGCAATTCTTAAATGCAATTCATAAATGGTGCTTTCTTGACACTGTATCATATGCATGGAGATATAGCTCCTCATAGTTGGTCCACTTCATGCACTGATCACATATGAAAGTGATGTAACATATGCCTTGATGTATATCAGTGCTGTTTTAAATTGTTAATACTGATAAAATGTGATTAATGGATTGAACATCTAATATTGATTTATTATAATTTCAGGTCTTGTGATGGCTTTAATCGGTTTTGTACTTAGTATACTTGTGGTAAGCATATGATTCAATCAAATGAATAAAGTGGCCAATGTCTGGTGATATTTAAGTTTAAAAAGTTTCATTGGGCATTTTTTATGTTTCTAATTGACATTTTATATTTTTATATGTTTCTAATAATATTTTATATTTTTAATCTAAGCATCTGATTAAAGGAGTGTGTATTAAATAAGTATGTTAGATTATTCTCTACCATCTAATCAACAAAAAGATTATTAGTAGATTTATAACTCATAAGATATTTTTGTTAAATGATATTATAATTATAGGATTTAACTATTCACTTGTTATATGTTTGTTTTTATGGTAGTATTATTACATATATTAAATTTAATTTTTAATTGTAATAACAATTTATTTTTATATTTAATTATAATTTAAAATTTATAATTATTTTAATTATTGTGTATAAATCATTTTTAGCTATATTTATTTTAGGCTCAAAAATAAATAAAAAATTTAAAATTTAAAATGTGAAAAAAATTTAAAAAAATAGTTACAATTGCATTAGCGATGTATAAAGCAAGCTTGTCACCCTCTCTATTAAATTCTTGTCATAACTTGTAATAATTGTGTTAATTGTCATAAAAAACTTTTTACGATGATTGTTTCTATGATTGTAAACAATCGTCATAACATGACACTTGATAGACCTTTTAGCAGCAGATTTTACAATTGCTGCTAAAGTTTTTAACAACAATTATATATCCAAAAATGATTGTCATAAAATGTCATTTTTGTGGCAGTGTTATGTATTTGCAATAATACTTGGATATGGAACTTTCACTATTGACTTCCTTATTTCAAAGGAACACCACATTCCTCTTAAGGACAAAATTATAAAGATATGTAACTGCTTTGTTTTTGTGAGAATGTCGTTTAGCATAAAGTGTTAAAATTATCATTTTTTTTTCATAAATGATGATCAGTTTGTAGATTTTTATATTTAATTTTATAAGCTTTTTTTTTTTTTTTTACTACTAGCTATTTTATACGTTTTTCATCGTGTCCATAATAGATATTATTTATTTATTTCAGTAATTTAATATTATGTTTTTGGCATTTATGCATGCTTTCTTATTTCTTAATTTATTTGTCATTTTGAATTGACTACTTTTGGGGACTAAAACTAAATAAGTCTAAATTCAAGGATTAAATTATTAGTTTATTCTCTTTTTCTTTTTTTGTTTTCTTTTTCTCTTGGATGTTCAAAACTGCAAGTTGTCTGATATTAGACCATTGTTCTCCATATAATATCACTTTACTATGAAAATGTCTTGTATCATAGGTTAATTTGGCAGCTTAACATTCATATAGGCTAATTCCCACTAAAAATTTTCAATCCAATAGATTTTTTTTTTTAATTTAGCCTTTGCCATTAAACTTAGAGTTCTTTAGATTCTTCTTGATTGATTGTCTTAAACAGTCTTAGTGTATCTTGTGTTTCTTGCAACTACTTTCTGCATCTTCTAAATCCTTAAGAACTCACCAAACAAGGTACATGATTGATTTGGAAATTTAGGATACAATACAGGAATGGGAAAAAGAGGATGCATTTGGAACTAAAGGGTATGTGCACATCCGATACAACCTGTTGGTTTTATTTCCATATTTCATTTTGATAGTTTGTTTCAAATATAAAGATTTTCATTCTTTCTCTATTATAAACATCTAATAACTACGTCACATTCTTTTATGCAGAACATTTTGTTGGTGAAAGGGATCTAAATGAAGAGCACTAAGATAAACATCTCCTATATATAATAGATCAAATACTTTTGTTGTAAACTTTTGTTATAAGTTTGTATGACATTTCTCTTTTTAGTTATATCAATTAGGTTATATATTGTAATTGGATCTTTGATTTTTTTTATTGGCTGTTGATATGGAACAATCATTGTGAAATGAAATTTCTCTTTAAGATATTAAAGATATATGCAATAGCTTTTAAGTTACATTTTTTAAAATGTGATTTATATTTCAACAAAATTGTCCCTAAAATATGAAAAAAAATGTTGCGTATTGCTTATAGGCAGCAATTTTTTATTATAGTTCAAAAGAAGAACGTTTTGCCAATATTAAGAAAAGTTGTTGCCCATTCTTTATAAGCAACAATTTACTTTTGAGGTTTTGAAAAAAAACATATTGTCAAAGCTAAAAAATTGTTGCCTACTCTTTATAAGCAATGGTTTTCTCTTGTTGCCAAAAAGGACAACAGTTGAACCCCATTGCCATCGATGTTAGTTGAAAATCGTTGCCCATCGTTCATGCAACTGGCGACTATTGTTGCCGAAAAGGGCACTAGTTTTAAAACTATTGCCTTAGCTATTAGGTGAAAACCATTGCCTTAAACAATATATAATGGCAAAATATACTACGGTCAAACATCATTGCCTAAGTTTTAGATAATAATTTTTTAGCATTGCCAAAGTCCAAAAATATTGTAGTGAATGTCATTATCAGAGATTTTATATATCTTATAATATCTTTTTTAACTACAAGAATAATCCTAATCCTCTATTAATACTCTTGTTTTTCTTTTATCCCTCATTAAAAGGAAAAAAAAATGGAGTGCTTTATTTCTATTTTTGTCGAAAAACTTTAAAATATCTTGACCTATGTTTTATAATTATCAAACAAACTGAAGAAAATCAATTAGTTAATATGCGTAATTATAAAATAAAATTATTAAATAAATTAACATCTTGAAACAACTATACTTTCACTTTTTTTCCAAATTTTTTCTTTACTTTTAGCTCGGCCAATTACCCCTTTTTCTTTTGATTATTTGTAGATAAGTATTATAGGAAAATTGTATTCTTTTAGACGCCATCTGTGACGGATTGAAAAAAAAAAATCGTCGCAAAACAATGTCCCATCCACGTCTTTTTTTTTTGGGTTTTGTTTTCATTTTTTTTTTTGGGGGTAACGTATGGCACTCTTATATGATCTAAATTGGGCATCTTTTAAGAGTAATTAATGGCGGGCAATATAGGAAGCCGTGACGTAAAAGATGCTTATCTGGTGTTCAGAGCGTTAGAGGTCCATTAGAGTGAAAGTTACCAAAAAAAAAATGGAACCCGTGAGTGAAAGTCACCTACTAATGTTTCTTTTGGCCCAAAACACCTACTCGTATGTTACCTAAACCTCGAGGCTCTTCTTAAAGGGGTCCACGAGGGAACTCTGCTTGCTCAGATGGTACTTAAGCCTAATTAAAAATCTCTTATCGACTGATATTTTGGGATTGGCTCTTTTCATAGGTTTAAAATTTTTTTGGCTAAAAATGAGAGTAATGTTTGTACCAGGATTTAAATGTAGCAATATATATACACATATATATTTGTAGGATAACTGTCTAAATCAATAGGTATCAGGTAGAGATGAATTTGATTTTTCGTGAGTAATTTAAAATTTGTGACATGACTTTTTCGAGGGTTCAGAATTGACTAATCCTGTAATTTGTTTCAGTCCTTCAAATTTCACCACTTCAATTTGTTTTTAGGTTGGGACAAACTTCAACGTAAGGCGCGATTGATGGCGCAACTGGTAAAAGACAACTTAATTTACAAGTTGCCCTATAAATTTAGAAGATATAATACAAAATGCTTTAACACTGTCCATTCAATCATGCATTTTCAGAAAGACTAAAATAAGATGACTTTCTGATCACCATCATCTCTTATGGATTATTAAAATTGGATTAAAATGAGTAGCATTTTCTCCATTTTTATATACTTAATTCAAGTCTTCAAAATTATACTGAAATTTAATTAATTTAACATAACCAAGTTTACCTTTTTGCTACGTCAACTACGTATTAAAAAAGTACCCCATAAAAATTCGGCTTGTTCACAAATAAAAAAGATATTATTGTAGATGAGTAGTCTTTGGGTTCACAAAATATTTTACCACTCTTACTAGTTAGTACTTCACATGAGGTATATATGCATGCCAAGTGCATTAGTCTTCATCAAAATCATATATTTCTTCTACTATTTGGTCAAACATTTCCTAATAGATATTAATGGTAATCGAATGGCAAGGACTTGATTGAAAAAATTGAAACTCATGGTGCTAAGTTAGAATGGGTCATGTATCTAGGAAAGTGTGATTAGCGTAGATTGCATAAATTAATAGATTCATTAGTCAACTTTTCTTGTAAAGCTATAAATATCCGTATACTTGATGATTTGATATAAGTCAAATAAATAAAATAAAAGTAAGTTTAACCCAATTTTCTTCTTTCATAAAATAGGTACCCTTCCTCTTTCCAACACAATCAAACTAAGAAAAATTACACTTATACAGAATTCCAGATCTTTACTTCAAATTGCAATATTTTCCCCAATCTAAAAAAAAAAAATTCAGTGACCTCTTAATCTATTAATCCTCTTGTAATAAGTCCCTATCATCTAATTTTAAAACTTGTAACCATGTAAAATTATTAAAATACCCCTTCTCCCTCCTCTTCATCCCCTAACAAATCCAAAATATGATGCCATCATATTTTGTGTGGAATGAATAAGAAACGCCCTCAAGATACATGATTCTCGGAACAGTTGTAACTATTTAATTTGTGATGATGGAAACATGAACAACTAGAAAAAGGGAAGGCTACCAACAGGCGTTGGTCCGAGTGGAAGGGGCTCGGTTCCGCTTAAGCAGAGGTCTCGGGTTCGAGCCCTGTGGATGCAACAAACGCCTTTGGGAGCGCTCCCCCCGCCAATCGGGCCTGACAGTAGCGCGATCCGAATTAGTCGGCCCGAAGGGTTGGATACCGGAAGGTGCTTCACCAAACATCAAAAAAAAAAGAAAAAGGGAAGGCTCTTACAGAAATCCATTCGAGAAAGTAATAGAAAAGGTGGCAGTAGTGAATCAAGATGGTTTTAGACAATTTAATTAACATATATATTTATATATATAATTTATTTAGAAAAATAAATTTCAAAGAGTCTCTTTTCATTTTTTCTTTTTAAGCCGATTGACTTGTATAGTCAACTCATGAGGCACAATATCTGAAATCTTCTTTTTTATATGGATGCATGATTCATGGCACAACATGGCTTAAGAAGAAAGAAAAAGTTGTGAACCAAAATAAACTCACCAATTTTCGTTTATTACAAACTCTACATTGTCCCCTTCAAGTACGTTTGTGGCTCTAATTTTTTATGAAAAAGAAAATATACTAATATCAGAGTTAATACAAAATCCTAACTAGTATACTGTATAACCCAAAAATCACGCAAACCTTTGTATTAATAGAAGCACCTCCTCCATGCTCCTTCCTCACTCATCCATTCCTATTTCCTAGTTGCCTCCCTTTTGTGTTTCTCTAGAACTCTTCAAACATGCATGCGTTTTCACTCTTTTTTGCAGTACTATTCTGTCTTTCAACTTTTTCCATTAATGCTGTAGCAAATATGCTCCCAAAAGGTTTTAGCATCGACCTTATTCATCGTGACTCACCATTATCACCATTTTACAACTCCTCAATGACCCAATCGGAACTTGTTCGAAATGCTGCATTGCGCTCTCTGTCTCGAGCTAACCGCTTTCGCTCATCTATAGATGAAACAAGTAAGTTAGCTGAAACTGATATAATTCCAAATGATGGAAACTACCTAATGAAAATCTTCATTGGTACCCCACCTATAGAGACATGGGCTATTGCAGACACAGGAAGCGATCTCATTTGGGTCCAATGCTCACCTTGTACTGATTGCTACCCTCAAAATGCACCGTTCTTTGATCCAAAAAGCTCTTCTACTTACATGGGTGTGTCATGTGACTCAAAATCTTGTGCAGCCCTCCCCAAAGGGTATTGTGGAACATCGAATGAGTGCTTGTACTATTATTCATATCAGGATAAGTCATACACCATGGGAGAATTGGCTACAGATTCAATTAATTTTGGTACAAGTGGTGATGGCCAATCCATTTCGTTTCCTAAGTCCGTGTTTGGATGTGGACAAAACAATAGGGGAACGTTCAACAGGAATGTCGCAGGACTTGTTGGGCTTGGTAACGGGCCTTTGTCCTTGATTTCACAACTGGGGGATGAAATAGGTCGCAAATTCTCATACTGTTTGCCTACTTTCAATGAAAAGTCCACAACTAAACTAAGATTCGGGGAAGAAGCAACAATATCAGGAAATGGGCTTGTGTCCACTCCATTGATTATCAACTCTAATTTTCCAGCCTTTTACTACCTCAATCTGGAAGGTATTGTACTTAGAGATTATAATAAAATTATCCACATGTCTTCATTTGAAAGTTTGAGTTCGAATGATTCTTGATATGCTATAAAATGGGTACCTAGAGCTTAGCCCATTACTACCCAGCTTAATCCTGCTTAATTTAAACTTAATGGACAAAAATTAGACTAAATGTTAAAACAAGGCTGTGACAAGCCTGACTTGTGTTTTAAAAAACAGGATTGGCCCTATGCTTATAGTTTGAGTTGTTTGATTGAAATCATCTTTGACAGGTATCTCCGTTGGACAGCAAACAGTGCAGACAGGTCAGAGCAATGGAAACATAGTGATCGATTCTGGGACGACATTGACATTTCTTCCATCAAGCTTTTACGAGGAGGTTGAATCCTTGGTGAAGGAAGCCATTGGCGTCGATGAAGCAATAGAACAAAATCCTCCTTACCAATACAAATTGTGTTACACAAATGTTGAGTCTATCAAGAGTTTTCCTAATTTTGTGGTTCATTTTACGGGGGCTGACCTTTCCCTGAACCCTCAGAACTTTTTCCGTCAGATAAGCAGCAATTTGCTTTGCTTTGCGGTAATCCCCACGGATGGGATTCCTTTTTATGGAAATACAGCGCAGTTTAACTTTGACGTGGAGTATGATCTTGATGGGAAAAAAGTTTCTTTTGCTCCTGCCGATTGTACTAAACAGTAGAGAGTACTGGTAATCATAATCATATGTACAACGAATAATGCACTTTGGCATGTATATATATATATATATAGCTCAAGTGAAGTACAAGCATTGTAAACCCAGATGTACCCTGCTATATATAATAAGATATCTTTATATGTACTTCGTTTTTCTAGAATTAGGTTAAAATAGTAATTTCGTTAATTATTTTAAATTGTTCTTTTAAATTTAAAATATTTTAAAATAATTTCTTAAATTTTAATTTCATCTTATAAATTTATTTTAAATAAAATTCATTAAATATCTAACTATCATTTATTTCTTTTGCTGACATAAAAATTACGTATATATAATTTATTTTAAATGATGAAGTGGCACCTAATTAATATTTATTTAAATTAAAAAAAAAAGACCGAAACGCCAAAACGAGGCAGCAAAGTAATTCCTTCTCGTGGACCAAAATCAGACGGAGGCTTGACCGAGACTTGCTTCTGTGCTAGGGCACGATAGGCTTCTATGGCAGCAGGCGGTGTTGGACGTCGACAGGCGCTGATCTGGCGACCGACTAAGAGGAGTTGGCAATTGCTGGCAGTGTTGTTTGCAGTCCTCCATCTCTCTTGAATGATGAGGGATTTGAAGATGGTAGCTTGCCATTCATCTAATCTCAAGCATTTTATCTAAACTCAACTGCCAGTGGGTCAATTACTTTTTGATACATTAAGTATAAAATTGGGGTTATTTTATGTTTGATTCGTTTAAAGCCAATGTCATCAGATATTGCTTACCCAACGCATGCAGCATAGTTAATCCTTGTTGTCTCTTTCTTTTAGAAGCTCAGGCTTTCATTGTCATTTCTTTTGAACCTTCAAGTGTTAAAGGAGTATCAAATGCAATTCTTGATGACAGTTTTTAGTATGTAACAAAATTGGGAGGTATTATATAGTTCACTCTAGGCATATAGTTATGCTTATGATATATAATGCTGCTAATCTACTATCTTGTTTCTCTGATGTATATTCAGATCAAATTCTAGAGGTATCTTGTCAGCAAATACTATAATATCTTTTAGTTAAGTCAACAAACTTCATCCTTTTAAAACGCCGCAAACGCAAATAAAGAAGAAAACTCCTAATTTTAGAGAAACGATGTACTAGCCTTATCCGTCTCCAGTTCCTTTTAAAGTAAAGATATGCCTAACCATCCAAAACATCCTCTAAAATTGTAAGGTAGAGAGAGGTTCATTCCCAGGCCACCAAAGCCAATAATCAGTTATGAACTAGCAGTTCAGTTGAAGAAAAGTTGACGACTTGCACCACTGCCAACGCAATCCTCAACTCCCTTTCCTTGCTTGCTGGAAACCGTCGTAGGTTGCCACACGCCGTCATCCAACACTATTGCGGCCGTGGAAGCCTATTGTGAGCTAGCAGAGGAGCAGGCCTTGGTCAAGAGTCTGAGTTTGGCCCACGAGAGGGAGGGACTTTGCCACCACTGCGTTTGGTGCTTGTTTGTTTGTTTTTTCTGTTTTTAAAGAAAAAAGTCTTGATTAGGAGCCACCTCATCATTTAAAATAGAAGAAAATCCACATATAGCTTCTATATCATCAAAGAAATAAATGACGGTTAATCACTTGACGGATTTCACTCAAAAAACAATTTTATGAGATAAAATTGGAATTTAAAAGACTACTCTAAAATGTTTTAAATTGAAACGATAAATAAAATTAAAAGACCAACTTATTTTTTTAACCTTAAAGTTATCTGAATGTATGTTTAAGAATTATGAATCTTTTAATGAGAAGATATCATTATTTTAAATTTATATCATCATCTTTTTTCGACTAGAAGTAAATTAATTGTTATTAAAAGTATGCTATATCAAATGGCAACTACAATATCTAATACTCCCCGTTTTACTAAGTGAATTAATTGTAAATTTAATTAAATGTGAGTATTGGAAAATTTATTTGTCATCTTATGTCTATGTGATATCTTTTTAACCACATGAAAGAATCCCAATCCTTTATTAGTACTCTTGTTTTCCTTACCCCTAATACAAAGGGTAGTGTTTTACTTCTATTTTTGTTGAAAAGCTTTGAAAATATGTCGATCTATGTTTAATATTTATCAAAAAATGAGTTATCTAGTGTTCAAGAATTAGAGCGAAGGTTATCAAGACCCATTTGAGTGAAAGTAAGCCAAAATATCTCTCCATGGGTGAGAGTCACCTACTCGTATGTTACGAAAGCGTTAAGTGGTCCATGAGTGAAATCTGCCTACTAGGGTGGTACTTGAGCCCATTAAGACTCTCTTATCAACTAATATTTTGGGATCGGTTTTTTTTTTTCTTTTTTCTTGCAGTAGCTTATAATTTCTTTTGGCTAAAATGAAAGTAATGTTTATACCATGATTTAAATGCAGCTATATATATATATATATATATACATAAAAGATAACTTTCCAATTCAATAGCCGTAATAAGGTAGAGATGAATTTCATTTTCAGGACTAATTTAAAATTTGTGACACTATTTCGAAAGGGCAGATTGACTAATCCTGTAATTTGTTTCAGTACTTAGAATTAGACACAGTAGAAGACAACTTAATTTACAGGTGGTTAGGTATGTGGATTGTAATGGAGTTAGAAAAAATTCATATTAGAGTCTTTGAAACGCATGTCAAGTATATTGTTCTTAAAGAAATATTTGTCTTTATTATGTTGTTGCAAAGTTTAGGCAAATTACTATTACAATTTATCCAAAGGTCCTTAGAAGATTACACTAAGCAATTATAAAGTCTTTTCCTCAAAAACACTTGTAAAAAGGTTAGAGAATAGAAGATTTAAGAAGAGGGAGAGGTAGTTTTCATTTGTATATTTGTCTATATTTTTCCAAGTATTCATAACCCCCTTTTATAGATGTAAATCTAATTGGTCATGGCTTTTCTTTAGAAATTTTGAATTTCCATTATGTTATTTGATATATCCATAATGTTCCTAAATCATTCAAATAGTTACTCGATTGTTTCCAGCGAAACCCTATAATTTTGGAACCTAACAACTATTCCAATTGTCATATATATTTTTAAAAATAATTGAAGTTCTATTTATGACTAGTTGATTATCAAGCATGATCAGATGATTAGTTCATTTTCTTTGACTTCTTGGGTTGCTCTTGGATTTTCATCAGTTGACTATAGAAGGCCATGATGACAACTGTGTAATTCCTAAGCTTGATTAACTACCACTACTCAAAGACATGATTATCCTTGGCAATGATGTCAAACTAAATGTGTGTTTTTAATTAGAGGCATTAATCTAGCAAGTGTATTAGTCACTCAAGTAATACAAAATAAATTTTGAGTTCAACATCAATCTCTCAAAGAAAGTACCTCCTACTATCAACTGGCTACCGGCTAGCATCCATAAAGATTGGATTTTGCTTAATTACTTAATTCTAATCTAGTATGTCCTAGCTAACTTAGTCACTTGCATTATATGTGAAGAAATGAACCTAACTAACCTAAACTTATTCCTATCCTAAAAATCTAGATTCAATCCTAATTATAAAGCAATGACACGTAGACTTTAAAAGGAGAATATACACTAACTTAAGAAAGGACATTTAACTCATTAGGGTTATTATTGATGCTTAGTTGGCAACTCTAATGTACTAAAACTCCTCATGAATATTTCAACTTATCTAGTAACTAATTTAGATAAATACACTCATTTTTAATTTATACTATTCTCACTAAGTCATTAGATGAATGATTAATTGAGCTCAGGATTATTGGAGATTTAGAATACTATAATTCATTTGCCCAAAAATAGTATGATTTTGGTGTAAGTGTGATTCCTGTATTGGATATTTAATGAAGTTCATGAAGTTGGTAATTTGATGTGAGTGAATACAAAGAGAAGTGAGTCAAAACAAAATTTTTCCATCTTGAAATAGTTCCTTCTCCTCTTTCCAACAATAATAAATTAATTAAGAAAACGTACATTACTACTCACCCTAATGTTTGCTTCAAATTATAATATTTTCTCTAATTTGAAAAAAAATTGAAACCAATCTCTTAATCTATTAATCTCATCGTAACTGTAATAAACCCCCTATTATCTTAATTTTAAAATTTTAACCATGAAAAATTACTGAAATACCCCTTTTCCTTTCCTTTTCATCTTTCCCAACAAATTAAAATATGATCCAATCTGAGGGGAATGCTTACTCTGATGCATTATGTGTGGAATGGCTGAGAAATGCCTCAAGATACATATAATTTTCAAACACTTGCAATTATTTGTGATGATGGAAACAACTAGAACAAGGGAGCTCTTAGCTCTAATAGAAATCCATTTACTCATGAGTCGCAGGTGGCCCAACAATATATAATCTTTTAAAAAGTTATTTTTTATATTAATGATACATGATTCACGGCACAACGTGATTTAAGAAGGAAGAAAAAGTTATGAACCAAAATAACTCACCAATTACATATATTACAAATTATACAATGTCCTCATCAAGTAGATTTATGTCTTTAATTGTCTATGAAAAAGAAAATATACTTATGTACGTTAATGCAAAAACTTGACTAGTATACTTTATAACCCAAAAATCATGCAAAACTTATCTTCACCTTTGAGTTATTGACTCCTACTCAACTCATAAGTTACATGTAGCTTTTTTTAAGGAAATTAAATTTTTTATAGACATGTAATCATATAATCAAAAAATAATAATAAAAAAATAAATATATGTGTATATATATATAATTCACTTTCTATCATAGTTTTTATAATTAGATCTGACCAGCTGATTCAATTAATTAGATATCGGGAATTAGATCTTAATCCAATTCAGACTACTATTTAAATAGGTATTTTTAAGAATCGGCCAATTTTAATCAAAAATTAAATTTGATCGATTTTGGACTAGAATCGGTACAAGCAAACTAGTTGGAACCGTTCTCCTTAAAATTCTTTTCAACTCTGCTATCAACTTGATTTGAACCCACGCCTGCATACACGTTGCAAAATGCTCAAATGCCAATTGAACTACAATGCACTGCCAACTTAGGTAATAAATCTTTATATTAATAGATGTTAGTTGGTTGCTTGCATAAAATTCTTTCATACTCTAACACTAGCCGAACTCGAACCCACATACAGCTTGCCATCAAAATACTTATATGCCACTTCATCTCCAATGCACATCCAACACATATGTGCAATTTTTAATATAAATATAGTGGGTGCTTGCAATTCTTCGAAAAAGTAATCATGTAAAGTATCGAACCATTGAACTAATAGAACCATTTTGCTACTTGCTTTTTATAATACAATTTTATATAAATTATATAAATATAATTATAGTATTTTCTTTGCAATTTATGACATTTAATCTAAAATTTATTAATTATCATTTTTTACACTATAATTAAACCTTCAAAAATTAATTATACAATTTTTTTTTGAAAAATGATAATTAAAAATTAAAACCCTTTAATAGTTAATTTTATAATATCTTAATTTTAATACTTGTTTCAACACATTAATATTTGATGATTATATTTATCAATAGATAAGTTAATTATTCTAGACTTAACTTTTAAAATTAAAAATTTGATTGAATTTAAATATTATATTATATCTGATTTATTTTTATATATAATTAGTAATAAAATGTTTTAAATTTTATTAATATTTGTTTATTATTAATTATACTAAATTTTTAATATATATATATATATATATAATTATTTATAGTTTAATTATGATCAAATCAATAAATCGTAAATTAATGTATTCATCGATTCAATGACCAATTCAATTTTAAAAATATTATTTTCTATCTCTTCTAAAATATTGTTTTTTTCATAAGGAATGACTTATGACAACGTCACGGTAGTCTAGCTTCCTCTAAAAGAGAAGTTGTACATACTTATGTATGTATGTAACTTTATTTGTGCTTTCAGACCTTTTTTTTTAATAAAACTTTTTTGTTTAATAAAACTCTGAAAGAGAAGTAGGACATCACCTTTTTTAAAAAAATTTAAATGTCTAAGAAAAGTTAATTTTCCTCCATGGGAACGTTCTGTAGGTCATCAGCTCTCCTAGTCTCATTTTGTGGCTAAGACCTAAATTAATTCAATATTTTACCAATATTATACGAAGTCTTTAGGCCAAAATATTTTTAATAATTCAGAAAACAAAAGAAAATTTTATTGATGTTGAACAAAGAATTGATGGCTAATAAATTACTTATCTTGATTTGAAACTCATGGAAGCAATCAGCCCTTTTTTTTTTATTAACAGCAATTAGCCCTAATGAGACAGAAATATTGTTGTTTAGCTTGATTAAAAATAATAAAGTATGATGTGTAAACTAATTCGACAATACTTTTGTCATACAGTAAACAAAGTTAACAAATTAATTCCTAAATAAACTAACATTAAACATACATAATTTTCATAACAAATTCAATTTGAAAATAGTACATCTTGTGGCAAGGTTATTTCTTTGAGTTTTGGTATGTCAGCCAGATTTAAGAAAGCATAAATACTTGATAAATATTTTTAAAAGAACCTTGACATGCCAAAGCTTCCTAAAGCACAAGTTGAAAAAGTTGGTCTAACGTACAATATCCATTTTGGTTAATATCACCTTGTCCCATGTATCATGCTGCCAAATGCTATAAGAGAAGAGTAGTGTGCTTGATGTGCAGGAACAACTTGGCTTTGTAGGAACAAAAACATGTCTACTGCAAATTAGGGACCAAGGGACAAAAAATAATGCTGCTAGATAAAAACTCCATAAACCAGACGGGTCTAATTTTGAATATGTTGCACTTTGGTGCATTTTTTGGATACTAAAGAAAAACAAGATTACAAGAGATTAAACACTAATTGATTTATCACTAATTATTAGGGGGTAATTTTGATTTTGACTAGAATTTAAATTTGATTTCTTCAACTTTTGAGATGATTTTAATACTACTAAGCCACATCTCTGGTTTATCACTATAAGTGGTGAGAGGCATGACTGCATAAGTAATTAGTATACGTAATTGGAGATCTTAAATTCAATCATTTACTCTGTTATAACTGTCTGTGCGCTCCCCCCCCCCCCCCCCAAAATTACTAACTAATTAACTTTCGAATTTGACATGCTTCGGTTCTGGTCCCACCTGGTTACGTAATGAATATCCACAATAATGTTCATATGGCCTTTAATCTTTACTTAGTAAGCAGGTTTATGGACCTGTTTTGATAATGTTATAGGGTGGTCTTAAATTTGAAGTACAATATTTGTGGATCAGAGTAAGTCAAGTATAGGTATAGCCATCACCTGTGATGCTATGGCTTTTCTTTATCAACCAAGTACATGTTTTGAAACTTGATAGTTTGTTTCAAAATCACATCTTCTCTTGAATAATTAATTGTTACTTCTATATAAACGCGATTTGTCACGGTAATTCCAACCAGATCCCAACATTATCTCAGTTGCTTCCAGTCTTGAGAATTTATCAAAGTAATCCGAAATATTTGACGGCATCTAAGATGCCCCAGTTTCGCAAAAGACACGCAAGGGCTCAAAAATAAAAGCACCCACCATTACTCTGACCCTAAGATAATAGGAGGTACAACGTAATATTGATGTATCCTTGTTTTATAATTTTATTACTGAATATTTACGAATCAGATTCAGTCAAATATGGCCGTCACTAGATGCCATGTCTTCTCCTTATCAATCATCGTCACTTATTTCTACTATTATTTGTCCCAACTTTTCTCCCGCCAGGGTCAAGAGTGAAAACTATACGTGCAATAATTCAATGTCCTAATCTATCCTTATGAAAAAAGTCTTTCCCTTCATTTAATAATATTTTTGTTATGAGAATGACAGTCAACGAGCTGAGTCTAGCGAAGACCATAGGGTTTTTTTTTTTTAAAGGATCTCTTCCTATGCTTGTGCTACATTTTCCCTTTTCTTAGTTAAATTTCCAATAGTGACTATCTTTCCCTCTTTTTTTTCTTTCAACAAAATAAAATTGATTTTAATTTTATTTTCTCTACATCATTAATTTGATTTTTTATTAAATAATGCATTAATGTTGTACTTAATTATAATTTCTACAAAAATGTCAGTCAATGACTCTCGTCTCTAGCTAGATATAGGACCACAGCACACTTGGCCTCCTTTTTTCGTTCTTAAGCAACGCCCAATAGTCATGTTGGCTTCTTTTTTCTATCTTCTAATTCTCTGAACAGAAAAAAAAATTAATCTTATTTTCTATACATAATTAATTTACTCACTCATTTTGTTAATTTTCTAATTTATTAAGGTGGAAAAAATACTGTAGCTATTTTTGCCCAGGCCCTCTTCAGTTTATATCTCCATACCTATTTAAAGTGTAAAAAGTGTAATGTTGATGAATCTGTAATGACAAATATAAATAATTAAGGTATAGATCTAAGAATATAAGAAAATTATGATTCGGTTGCCCCAATTGTTTTTTATTTTATAGTATGAATTAAAATAAAAGCATGGATGAGAGGATATGAGATATTAATGGATGTGATTAAGTGAAATATACGCTGGTGATGCTATCTCGTTTGTCGGACTTGTATTCGGATTCTATTTCAGAAAATTTTCAGAAGCAATAGCCAGGGGCCTTGTCTGATGAAGAGGTGAAAATGCTGAAGCTTTTGGAGAAAAATTCCTAACCAAAGTATCAGTTTTAAAACTTTCATCATAGTTTGGGTTGGAATTCAAATCCTCTTTTGCCCAAAAAATTTTCTAATTGATTGTACTCCCATCAATTGGTTATTTTAGTTTTATTTTTGTGGCATTTTGACTTAAATATTATTAAAAAAGTTAATTCTTCAAATCTTGCCCTGCTAAAATAAATTGCTTTATATCCCATACTTAAAGAAAAAAAAAATTGAGTGCTCGTAAATTAATACCTAATGGGTTTTATGATAATGTATATTTTAATTTAATACTTATTATGTTACGCTAATAAAAGGCTAATAAAAGGAGAAAAGGTATCTAATTTATAATTAGCTCACTCAAAAATTTTTTTTACTAGAAGTTTACTATTACAAATAATATTTCTTTAAGTTAAAAGACATCCAAATAGTTTTTGTGGTAATACATACTTTGATTTGACAAGGATATATAATTATACAATTTCTATTATGTAGCAGATTTGAGCCCCATTAGACCCCCAAAAAAAAGCAAAATTTTTTTTAGAAATAAAAAAATTAAAAAAAACAAAAATAAAAAAGACAATTATGATGTGAAGTAATTTGGTTTGGCAACATAAGATTTGAAGAACTAAAAGCTGTTTATAATATTTCAGTCAAAATGTCTTATTTTTCTGCTGCAATTTGCCATAACCTAGATTTAAGATTTTTTATGCTCTAGTAATTTATTTTGTTTTTCACACTGTCTAGATTTAGAGCGATGATATTATGTTTTCGAGAACACTATTTTTTCTAATTATGATATAATACTTACTAAATATAAAATTGTGTTTTTCTTATTTTAATAGATTTATTATTATAATTACAAAAAAATAAAATTAATTATTTTAAAAGCTACAAATTATTAAATAAGTTAATATTTTAAGTAATTATTTAATAAAATATTATTTTATAGTTAATAATTATTACATCATAACTAAAAAACATAATAGTCCCAAAATTATAATATCATCACTCATAGTTTTAACCGATCAACCTATTTGATATATGATTTGTGTTGTTAGAAATTTATCCCATGCCGTATGAGATAGTTCATCTCCTTTGTTTTTTTTTTTTTTTGAATGAATGAGGATCTCTATTTTGGTCACCCAAGAGAAAAAAAAAATTACTATTATCAATCACTCTCATTCTTGGCTTTCTAGTCATACAGACTTGTTTGAAGGGGCAAGATTTATGCCGTGCTAATGTGGTTGTGTTAAAAAGTCTTTCGCATGGCTTGACTTTTATAATTTTTGGTGATATAAATGACACTCAATATAAGTAGAGTTTAGCTAGGTTAACTTATTTTTAAATAAATTACACAAATCTTTCTGAAGTTTTATTAGAATTATGTGGACATCTCTTCTATTTTTAAAAAATAAATAACTCTCTCCTAAAATAAGAAGTCACACTACATTTTAGTTTAATTTTAAAATTTTAAATTAAAATACCCTTCATTAATTTAAATACATAATTTTTTAAATAAAATACATTCTTACATATTTTTTATGAAGGGTGTTTTAGTAAAAAAAAATTAAGATTAGATTAAAGTGTGTATTTTAAAAATAGAAAAGCAATCTATATAATTTCAGCAAAATGCAAAATTTAGAGAAAGCTTATGTAATTTACTGTGTGTATATGTGTTGAATTGGCAGAGATCCAATGCCTTACATTAATTTCGATTTTAATTTCCTAATCTATTTTAAAATTTAAATTACAAATTGAGATGACTCTACATATATAGATAAAACTTTTCAAAAAAGAGTTGACTCTTCATAAAAAGTTGTATTTATGCATATTCTTATTATAAATAAAGAACTGAATACATATTACAAAAGAACTAAGAGAAATAGTGAAATCTAAAAACTAAAAATGTATCTCTTCTCCATCTCTAAAATTTCATAAAATTCTTGAGAAAAAATTCTAGTACTTGTTGTTTGTCAATCTCAGGATAACTTGTTCTATACCGGACATCATGGAGACAAATATGTCATCTTAAAGACAATGTGATTTGCACATGTTTCCAGACATAATTTTTACCTTCACAATTTTTTCATATTATTTAATTTTAAATAATTGCCATTAAACCACATAGTTTAACTATAATCATGTATCCCATAGTTAAGCATACGTCTTAATAATAATTACAAAATAATTATCATTTAAGACACATTTTAATGACGATTATACTTAACCATCATTAAGACGAGCTATAACTATGTTTAAGGCTTAGAAGTTTATAAACCATCATTAAGCCTAGGGCTAATGACCATTGCCAATTGTCATTAAGCTTCATTAAAGGCCTGTCTTAATTAGGAATGGTCGTTAGGCCCGTTAAACAAATAGCTTAACGATGGTTTAAAGAAACTATGGTTAAAAATGGACCTAATGACAGTTAACATAGCCGCTATTAGGCCCATTAATACATGCCTCCTTAGGAAATCCACCACCCCCCCCCCCCCCCCTTCGTGAAACCCCAACACCTGCTAGCGTTGCATGAACCCCCTCCCAACAAAATTTCTCTATTTCAACGACACGAATCGTCCCCCACCATCAACGGTTCTAGGCACATATTTGCACTTTGCACATGTTTCTAGGCACAATTTTCATCATCTTCTTCTTCATATTCTTTAATTTTATACTTCTTTCTCTCTTCATCTCTCCTCACCAAAAAAAAAAACAGTTTTTGATCTTATTTTCCATACATCATCAATTTAATTTTTTTTTAACTAAAAAAAATCATCGGAATAGGACTTATATTTCAGGCGTCGTGCCAAATGGATAGTTAAATAATAAGAAAGTTGTTTATTTTGGGCCACATCCAATGTTGAAGTTTCTAAGGAAGCCAAATTCCTAAGTCCTAACATCATTTTAATAGTATATAAAATTTGCTTAGGATACGGCTTCCAATCATAAACAAATTTTTCTTTTTGGTTCAATATTATAAACAAATTTTGTGAAAGAATTTAATAAAGGGTGAAACACCTGATTAACAATACATAGAGATAGCAGTTGAACGGATCAAGCAGGTAGTTCACCATCTATCTTTGTCCCATTTACTTATAACCTACCCTATTTCTGCTTTAAAATTTTGCAGGTTTTTTCCCCCCACACTTGAATCTTGTGGGGATCAGAGCAGATGGAGCAAGGTAGGGTAAAATATTTGCTCGCAATAAATTTAGTAGATGAACATAGGAGACTTCAAGACACAACATTGAAATGGATGAATAGAACAATGAAGTTGATTGTTTAGATTTTGGGTGAATGATTAAGTAATATTATATGTTAAATTTTAAATAAAATTAAATAATTGAACAAACAATAAATACTTAAGCATTTTGATAAAAAAATGAAATATATATATATATATATTAATCAGTGCAACCTTAGGGTGAGGTTGAAAATTTCTATTCAGAGTTTTTCTTTTTAAATTCACTTCAATACCCAGTTAGCCGTTGGGCTATCCGCCCCAAATGAGGACAAGTCAAATTGGAATATGTTGGGCCGAAATTGGCATCCTTAATAATACACTACATTTGTCCAAGAGCCTTAAATAATACCTTCTTTAGAGTTAAGTGGACCTTGTGCAACTAATTAAGTTCGACTCTTACCCCGCCTTTTTACACACTTTCAAACTCTCTTCTTTCATAACATTATGATGATGATGATGATGGTGATGCATATCTTTCCTTATAAAACACATGACACGAAAGCTTGATATTAATTTATAGGAACTATTATAAATTAGCATTGTTATATATCTAAACGCCGTAATTTGTATAAAATTATCATTTAAATATTATCATGAAACTTATACATTTAATTGATGATTTTATAAAATAAACATACATTCTTTTAATTATTCGGACGAGGATTAAACTTGAGGCATCTTGTAAATTAACACCTCTTTTATCTCTACATTATACTTGTAACTTAATTATAAGATGTATTTCCGGGCGACTATATGATGATATGATAATTATTAATGATAGTAAAGACCATTAATATATATATATATATATAGAGAGAGAGAGAGAGAGAGAGAGAGGATTGTTTTAACTTTGTTATTTGTTTATGGCACGCATGTAAATTAAAATGGTAGGATAAAGTAATATTTTACTAAATTCTATGCCTCTCTTGTGTTATTTCATATATGTATTCAAAAGTGAGTAAATGATTGTTCTTCAGCGTAGCAAAAACTACCACGTGCAAAAGAACTGAATCACTCAAGGCCTGAGTTAAATCTGATCACTCCCTCACTTTTAAGACACAGTAATTTTATGGAGAAGTTATAAAATGAAATATATATATATATATATATATATGTATATAATCCAATTAATATATATACCTTGGAATTAATCGAAATCAAACAACACAGTTAGGAGAAAAGCAGGGGGCTTGAAGGACTTTCTTTTTCAGCAGGAGGACGATCATAAATTTCTCCAAACATGAATATCAAGCTTTATCTTATCATTCATGCAATGAATGAAAATTTGATTAATTAATGCAAAAGATCATCATTTATGTGTGCTAAAGGTTTACAAGCTAAGGTTTCTCGCTAGATACACCAACATATTATTTGCGATAGTAAATTAATACTAAATAGGCTTTGTAGTGATGTATATTTTAATTTAATATTTATTTATTATATATGTAAGTAAGAGAAAGAGATAATATTTAATTTAATTGGCACACTCAGGGATTCTTTTTCATATTAGTTTGCCACTTATACATAATACTGAGATAATCTTTAAATTAAGGATCAAATGAGTTTAGTGATAATACGTAATTGATTTAATATTTATTATATTATATAAGTAAAAATAAAAAAGAGTATTTAATTTAATTACTCACTCAAATTTTTTTTTTCGTACTAATTTACTACTTACAAATGGTATAGAAAATTTTTAAATGATGAAATAGATTTTGTGATAATGCATATTTTGATTTAATAAGTATAATCATACAATTTCTATTATGTAGGATAGTGGAGCCCTACTAGACACACACCCAAAAAAAAACAAAAAAAAAATTCAACACCAAAATAAATAAATAATTAATTAATTAAAAATATATAGGATATGAAGCAATTTGTTTTGGTGATGCAGGATTTAAAGAATTATTTTTTAATAATATTCAAGTCAAAAAAACCTATATTTTCTGCTGTAATTTTCCATAACTTAGAATTAAGACTTTTCATGTTATAGTAATTTATTTTGTTTTCCATACCTATTTAGTTTTAACTGGTCAATATACCTGGTAAATTGCTTTTGTTGTTGGAAATTTTTCCAATTGAGGTTCATCTCCTTTCTTTTTCTTTGATGAATAAAGATCTCTATCTTTCCAAGAAAAAAAAGGGTGCTAGATAGGGCTTTTTCCTATGTAGTAGTGGCTTATCAGCATGCCGATTCCCTTTACGTTACATTTTCTCAACTCCCCACTTCTCCCTATGACAAAGTATAAAATCTCTGATCATGTTCATCCTCATACATTGAACTAGGGTAAATGTGATATGATACTCCACAGTATTCTTCCATACAACATAGTATCACAGAGCATGAAATAGCTAAGTCTCGTTTTCATACCCTATATCTCGATCTCTTTTTGAAAAGTTCAAATTCAATAGAAATAAAATAGCAAAAAGCTCACAAATAAATCCGCAAAAATAGATAGACTGCTCCCAGCCAAAAACAAAAAACAAAAACCAAAAAAAGACTGCTACATATGTACCGACTCGCACCTTTTCAATATTAATGCTGTTTCTTTTGGGCCACATCCAATGCTGTAGTTTCTAAGGAAGCCGAATTCCTACATCTGTAGTTACTTACATTATTTTAATAGTATACAGAATATTTGTTTGGGATACGACCGTTAATCATGAACAAATTATGAGGGAGAAATTAATAAAAGGTGAAACACTTGATAATAACCATATATATCCAAGAGCCTTGACTCAATTAGAAATTAAGTATTAAAGGGACATGATATATTAAAATTCAATTCTTATTCTGATTAATCTTTTTACATTTTTAATTTTTGAGATTGTGTCTCCTTTATAATAATAATGCTGCATAACTCTCTTTTTAAAATACGACAAGAAAACTTGATATTAATTAATAATTTATAAATTAGCATTGTTATATATACAACGCCTTAATTTGTACAAAAATAGCATTTAAATATTATCACGAAACTTATACATGTAATTGATAATTTTATAAAATAAACTATTTTTTTTCATTGTTTGGACGAGGATTAAACTTGAGACATCTTGTAAATTAACATCTCTTTTATCACTAGATTATACCTACAAGAAGATATGTAATATTTCTGGGCGACTATATGATGATTTGATGAATATTAATAGTAGTAACAGTCATTAAAACATATCTATATTTCAAATAAAAGTTTCTGTCTTTTTATAACTTCTCCATAAAATTACTGTATCTTAAAAGTGAGGGAGTGATTCAGTTTTAACTCAGACCTTGTGCGATGCAGTCCTTCTGCACCTGGTAGCTTTTGCTAGGCACTCAAAGAACAAACAATTACTCAGTTTATAATTCATCATATATCGAATAACGCAAGAAACGCATAGAATTTAGTAAAATATTACTTTATCCCATGCATCCCACTTTACATGCGTGCCATGAACAAATAATAATCAAAGCTAAAACAATCTTATATACATATAATCCAATTAATGTATGCCAAGGAATCGGAATCAAACAACATATAAAGCAGGGGCCTTGAAGAACTTTTTCTTTTTCAGCACCAAGACGATCATAAATTTCCCCAAATGAATATCAAGTTTTACCATATTGCATTCATATGCCATGAATGAAAGCTTGATTAGTGCAAAAGAGGTATATGTGTGCTTAAAGTTACAGGCTAGGGTTTCTAATTATATACACCAGACATACTAGACACAGAGAGATAGAGTATATCTATATAAATGTATGTTCTCCAATCATGAAAAGGGTTGGGGAAAAGTGGAAGAAAAAACGACAATAACAACAACAGAACCACTAAATTAAAGCTGCAATGGAAATTAAATCTTTAGTTAATAACAGTATGTATTAAAATATATTGAATCATTCAGTGCATTGCTTAATTGCAATATTTGAGCTGCTAGCTGATCTATGTAACATTCAGAAGCCCCATGAACAAAAATGAACTCGAATTTCACTATAAGGTAACAATGAATATTATTGCACATTGATTAGCTTGTTACATTTTAAAAAGGTTATATGGCACTAAGTATAGGTTTTTATCTCCTTGTACAGTAATTGGACTATGGATCTATGAATTAAGCTATAGATTGATATATATCATTTGGTTCTGAGCTTAATTATCAAAAAACTACAGAAAGATATGTTCTCTTTGAGCCTCAAAAGCTACAGTTATTATATATATCATATTTGTGAAATTTTTTCCATTCATGAAAATTAAGTAACCATCCTCATCCTCTCCCAAACCACCAAAACCATATATATATATATATATATATATATTAAAATAAGGAATATCGTGTAGTCATAGATTCCCCTGGCTAGAACATCAAATAATTAAAACGACAACAAAACCTATCAACTTAGACCTCATAGTCTACCGTTTTGGAGGAGAAAAGAAGGCTTACCTTTGATAGTTGCTGGTTGCTTCCACAAGAAAAGTTGGGTGTGAGGAATGAAGCCTGGTCCGAGATCAGTCCCTTCCCATGCATGAAGTACTAACACATGTATATGCAATTGTAATGACTAATTAAATTATAAGAAGGAAGTAAAAAGATAAGATATGATGTGATGATCTTGGATCAAACTTCATTCCAAACACCACCTTTCCCTTGCCTTATCACAAATCTCTCTTTTCTTTCTGTTTACCACGTTTCTCTTAGGCAGCAAGCAAAGTTAAAATACTACGGATTAACACAGACAATGATTTCGGATCGAACTTCATTCCCTGCGCCCCCTTTCCTTCTTTAATTCAGGAATCTCTCTATGATGATTCATCAAATCCGCTCTTTCTCAATCTCACTCATGAAAGTAAGAATAAGGATGCCAGGGAAAGAACAAAAAAGAAACAAAAAGTGCAGATAGAACTGCACTCCCAAACGCCCCTTTATATCCAGCTCTTCAGTCTCTCTCTCTCTCTCTTTCTCAAGGTTCAAGAAGAAACAAAGGCCTGCAAGCACTCAAGTTCCCAATCAATATGCCACTAACTAAAAAATCAAATTGAGGACAGACAAGGGGAGTAGATCATATGAAATTGAAGGAAGAGAGAAAAATTTAATTTAAATAAAGAAAAGAACATGATAGACAGGTCATTCTAGGAATATAATAATGAAAAGGGGAGGGAAGGATGTTGTCTTGTTCTAATAAAGCGATTATAGCTTTATAAGGAAGACGACCCACTAGAGGTTGCTTTGGAGTTGATCAGACTTTTTCAGGCCTTAAAACAAAGGGAAAAAAGGAAGCAAAGGAGGACCAAAGGAAAGCATGTAGGGAAGGGGCCCCATAGGCCTCCACAGTTGCATTTTTTTTCATTATATATCAAATTAAAGTTGGGAGTCGTTGGAGTCACATCCAAAGAAAAAAAAAAAGTTACACAAACAACAATAGAGATCGATATCTCATCCATCTTGAAGGAAAAAGGGTCACCTCCACTCTTGCCCTTAAGCACATGATGCTGCTGTTACTCGCATTTGAACACCGTGCATGCATGTTACCAAATACACAAGATACCCAAAACATAACTATAATCTGTAGTATTTACTGTATATATATCTGAATCATCCCAGAAATATACAATATGGTACATTTCAATAACTTTTCTATATATCACTTTTACAATCACCATTACTTACTTGGAGAGTGAGGGTAAGAGGACAACGTTTGCTGCATCTTCTATACGCCGAGCCAATCACAAGTCACTTCATTTATGCATCAAGCGAATTATAGACGTATATGACAGCTACCTACATAACGCTGAAGATTTTATCTAGTGAATTTGTCTCGGTATAACAAGGATTCTTTATCATATTTATAACCAGCACGAGAAACTGATTCATATTAAATTGAAAGATTGTAAGGGTTCAAAATATGGAGGAGGAGCATCAAATTGAAAACTATGTAACGTTTTGATAATTAATGTTGTTGTGAATGATGTACTATTCAACTAGTGCTGCTCTTTGGAGATGAGTGTTTTCTTTTGCGGTGTCGTAAAGTATTCATCACTTCTTTATTTAAAGACACCAAATGGCGGAAGCAAGTAAACCTGCTCTCCCTTAATTGGATGAGTAATGTTGTCGATACAAAAGTTGTCTTGTGTCCCACTTTTGTGTAGAGTCATTCGAAGTCAGATGAGTTAATCTGTATAAATGACCACCTAATAATATTAATGCATAGTTGTGCTGATAACATTAGTCTAATTGAATTTGGTATGATTGTCAAAAAGTTGTCATAACTACTACGTATTTAGAAAGATAAATGGGATTGATGATGGCTCTCTCTGACTAGCTAGCTCTAGATCCATTTGTCACAAGAAAAACATCATGACTGATTAGAAGTTGAGTGATCCTAAGTATAGTTTTACGATGTACTTCTATTTGTGAATAATGAGCATTTTGAAAACTATTTATTGTTTAATCAGCTTATGATGGCAAGGGGAACCAATATTTGTCTCTGTCGAGAGTTGAGCATAGCAAAATTGCCAAAATTTACATACTTTTGATCATTTGTTTAATCAGCTTAGGATACCAGAATTTGGTTGTCTCTCCTGAATATATAAGACGGATCACAATGAAGGTTTGGATCAATGGTTATTGAAATTATTACTACGTAAATGATTGTCAATGATACAAAGTAATATTTTTTATTTTCATATCATTGACTCTCCAATTTTATCAGTCATAAACAACCTTCTTTTGTGTGTGTGTGTGTGTGTGTGTGTGTGTGTGTGTGTGTGTTTTCCTCTCTTTATAAAAATTTGCTTCAAAGAGTTTCAGAGGCGTAAGTCTTTTTATTGTTGGATGACGTGTGTGTTTATACAAATTTTAAAAAATAATTCAAGAATAAAAATATTGTGAAGCTAAGCTCTCCATGGTCTATATATCATTATTTTTATTCATATTATGTCCTTTATATTTTGATGACATCGGTGGCTCTTAACGGGTGATACGTCAGAGAAAACAACTCTACTCCCAAACAAACAAATTTCGCACTGTGAAATCTCTCAAACTTCCTTCTTGGCGCGCGGAGCCACTTGCCCCCCAACATATCCAATCTACCCTTTTTTTTTCTCCTTTTCAGTTCGTTTCATTTCTTTTCCTCTCTCTTTCCTTTTTCATTTTCTGTGTTCTTCTTTTCCCTGCGACACAAACGCATGCTTTCGATGCGAAAGGAAATAAGACATTGCCCAAATGCTATTTGACTGTCCCTGTGTCTCCTATTATAGGGCTCTAAAGACTCTTGAGCAGTTTGTCTGGTAACATGAAAATAATTTTGCTTTGGAGGGTTACACCTCTCACAAATTGTACTATTGAAAGTTTAATTTCTTGAGATATTGAGTTTTTTTGTATTACTTCAAGGTAATAATAATAATAATAATAATAATAATAATAATAATAATAATAATAATAATAATAATAAATTCAACAACAAAAAGCATGACCTCTCAAAAAAATTCAAGTCTTCAAAAAATTGCGCGGATAAAAACTTGAAAATATAGAGTAATATCCTCTCTCTAATAATTCCATTAACTCGTGTTGGTATGTAGCTCTCCTGGCTACTATACAATTTCAGATCCACTGAAAATTTGCATAATTGGCCTGTGGAGCCGCAATATTTATATTAGGATTAAACATGCATATAGTTCTTTATAATTTTATTATTAAATTTTTTAATTAAAATATGATAAATGTATGATTCTCAAATACCATAATGACAAGTGTATAATCTAATTAAAAAATTATATAATTATTTACAAAAACTGTATATTTATAATAATATTATTAATAAATCATATACTTGTCATGCTTTAATTAAAACTTTTGATAATGAAAATATGAAAAGTTATGTATAAATTTTTTTGATTTTCTTTTTGCATATACTTGTTTATAGTAAATAAGGTTTTGAAATGCACATTTATTCCATTTTACATTTTTTTTATATTCTTAATAATTTTAAGTATCTATTTTGTTTCTTGAATTATCTTTATTTCTTTTTATTTGCCATTTATTTTTTATCTTGGCCTACCTTATAACCATAATAAAAACTTTATAATTCATACATTGACATTTGATTTTGAGTGATAGAGATATAGATGATAGTCAAGCATATAGTAGTAAAATTGGATATGTTCGAATTTGAGAGTAAATATTTAACCCTAAACACTAAAGAGTATAGTAACAAATACTAACCTATGTAAGAAATTATTATTACATTTCATTTTTGTTGAGTATATTACTATAGTACTTGTTGCATTAATGCAAATGATATAACTTGGAGAGTTAGAATGTTGACATGTTACGATTTTTCTTGTGCTAAGTGACCTATATATATATTTTTTTAGTTTCTTTTCATTACCCGAGTTTTGATTTCTTTTGTCTAGAAGTGCAAAACTTTAAGTATAAGAGAATAATGCCGTAGAGGATGAAATGAGCTGCACCTGTTGCTACGTGTAAAAACCCGTGAGTCATGAATGTGTAAGTATGCAATGGCCATGTATGAAAAAGTTCTACATGTCTATGAGAGAATATGCAAATGGAATGAATGAGGATCCTTTGAATTGCTTGAAACAGAACCATGTAGCGTGAAGTATCCGTGCCTCATCATTCCCTTTTTTTTTTTTCAATTTCCGTGTTCTAAAAATTGATTAAAAAAATCTGCACAAATAATTCCTTTCTTTAAATTACACAAATGAGGCCTCCATTTTAAAATCTTGGCTCTTGCTTCAACCATTTAAAATCTTAGCTCCAATTCTCCTCCCAATTAATTTTCACTATTTTATTTCTATTTTTTCATTAAAAATCTATATAAATAATAGAAAAAATTCAATAGGAAAAATTCACAAAATTATTTTTTTAAAATTATATATTAAAAACCAATAATTTTACAAATTAATTTTTAGAGTGAAAAATAACCAATAAAATCAAATCTCATACAATTAAATCCATTAAGCCATAATTTATCATTTAAAAGTCTAAATTAAGAGGAATAAAATATATAAAAATGATGTTTGTTAGTATTGCATCAAATAACTTGCTTCTTTGCATACCAAACTCCCAAGCCTTTTTGTTTGAAGATAGTTTTTTTGGTTTAATTGAGTATAACCAATATTATTTTTTCCTCCTACTTGAGTACTCATCAAGTCAAACGCGACTCTTTGTCTAAGGTCAATATCATTTACCAAATCAATCTAATAGCACTGAACTTTATATATAAATCATTGAGATACTAACATATAAGTTGTTTCTGAAAGATGAAAAATGTGGTTATATTCTTCTACAAAATCATACACTCTAAATTTTTCATTCATATTGATAATCCTTATCATTACTTTGCAATTTGTTCTAGTCTTAAGTCACTGATTACTTATCAAATAATCTTTTTTGCCTAGCTTTCACAAACTCTTTTTGTAGCAAACAAACCTACATGTACCAATGGAACCATCTTTTTTTCTCTTGTTATGGTATTGTTTTATAACTCCAAACCCAACTCCCCGCCATAATCAATCCAAAATCTCCAAGTGATCTCTAATCTATCAAATATCATATCCACTTTAGACTTCCAATCAATTTTATATTATATCAATAACCCTGTAATGATAAGATTAATAATATGAGCAATCATATTTTCTTAGCATTTTGTTAAAATGTGGATGTCTAATAGTTTGTTATCAAATTGCAACTATGAACAGAATTTATAAATGTGCAAGATTAAGAATTATCATGCTACTACTTAAAGACACATCCTTTTTTCCCCTTTTGTTTTCGCCAATTAATAACAATTCATTCAAGCAAAATAGTTTACTTGGTAAACAAAATAAAATAAAAGTTTTTCTTAACAATATGAGTTTTTTTAATGGGTATTTTAACAATATCATTTTTTTAAGTGTGATAAATAAATATAACAATACATTTTTCAAATCAATAAAACAAAAAAATTAATAAAAAAATAATTTAAAAAATATCAATAGCAATCTAAAAAGGTCAAATTTTTCTATTTTTGTCATTTTGTAACTTCCAATACAAGAGTAAAAAAAACCAAGCTACTAAAAAAATATGACTAGTTCATTAACATTTATTAACAGATCACACAATAGCATTCTTACAAGCTTTCTTCTTATACAAATTATAAAAAATTTCACATCTTACAGTCGAGGTAGATTTACAAGAACCAAACTCTAGTGAAGACTAAATTTTACTTTTGCCCCAACCATTTCTGCAGCACTCAATGGTTATAGGGAAAATAGAAAATGGAAGAGGGAGAAAAATGATGGAAGACAAAGGGAAAAACAAAAGGGAGGGAACAAGCCAACAGAAAAATGGAGGGAACCATCCTATGTAATATAATCCTTGCAAAATGCACCATTTTTGTGCGGTTGAATCTGTCATTCTATTCTTCTCAAGATGGTGCGCTTCATTGCCTATAATGCGTCATCTGCAAAAGCACATATATTCTACTTCATCTTTAAGCCGTTGGACGAGATCAATGGCTAAAATTTGCTACAGGAAAGACACTAGAGGTGTTCACTGGGCTTAAAGGCCCTGGGCCTAGCCTTATTCTGGCAAATCGAGTCAAGTTAGGCCAAGCATAAAAAAAATTTTAAAAAAAATATCGTGTTAAGGTGGGCCACAAAATCGCTTAGGCTTATGTTAGTCCAGCCCGACTCGAAAAATAAATTTATTTTTTTATAAAAATTTTTTTATAAAAATTTATATCAAAATTTTAATTTTTTTAAAAATAAAACATAATTTTATAAAAATTTATATAACAATTTTTTAAGTATTATTTTATAATTTTAATAATAAATTTAAGTTGGCCCTAAAAGATATATTAGTTCAAAAAAATATAAAAAAGTATTTTTTATAAAAATTTATATCAAAATTTTAATTTTTAAAAAATAAAATAAAAGCTTATAAAGATTCATATAAAATTATTTTTTGAGGTTATTTTATAATTTTTATAATAAATAAAAAAATGTCAAATTGCCAAGTATTAAAACGGGTCAGGCAACCGACCGGCTTGAACACGAGCTTCAATTTTGAAACATATTTAAAATTGAATCGAACATTGAGTAAGGCCAAAATTCTATCTGATTCAACCCATGTATATCCTTAAAAGACACTGCAAACAAGCTTACAAGAGGCAATCCAAATCCCAAAACATGCTGGGCATTAGGCCTGTCTCTCTAGCTTTGAGAAACTTAGGGCCTGTTTGAAATTGTTTTTGTTTTAATGTTTTCAAAACAGGTGTTTTTAAGAACAAGTTTTTGAGAACAAAAAAATTAAAAAATCTGTTTGAATCATTATTTTAAAAAGTACTTGTTTTTTTGTTTTTTACCTGATTCTGTGGAACAAAAATTACAGAACACTTAAAAAGTGTTCTGAGTTTTTTGTTTTTGAAAACAAAATTTTGTTTTTTTGTTTTACAAAACACTTCATTAAAAACACATTATCAAACAGATTTTTTTGTTTTTTTGTTCTTGAAAACAAAAAAATTGTTTTACAGAACTGAATCAAACAGGCCCTTAAATTTTTTGTCGTTCAATTTTTTCGAGATTCATTCAATTGTCTAAATATTTGCATGAAGTTTGTCCTAAGCACTAAAAGTTCGTCACTTTTGATTGCGTTTTGCTGACAGTTCCAAGTAACCCAACATTGTTGATTATGAAAAACTTTAAATAAAGAGAGAGAGAGAGAGAGAGAGAGAGAGAGAGAGAGTATTGAACTTGATTAATAGATCAATTACAGCTGACAGCTGTATGATTGGTAGGACGATTGAAGAAGGACCGTTCAACAGTAGTTCAATAGTCAATTCAACTACCGACGGTATTTAATGACCAAGATGTATTTTTAAAGTATGATAGCGTTCGATGAAAAGTTCAAAAGTTGAGACGTGTAGCATGAGAAAAAGAGAAAAAATGCATAAAGGAATGGACTAAATCATTGTCCATAGGAAATAAAATTTAAATAATAAACTGATTTTGACCCACACTCACAGATTATATAAAAGGTAACAGAATCCGTCTAGCTTGAATGACAACACTAGACTCCAATATTTTCTCTTTTTTTACACCCTTCCATCTCTGTTCCCGCTTCCTAAAACTAATGCTGCCTAATCAAAGCCAGGCGGAAACGCAAAAAGCTTTGAAAATTAATACAGTTCACAACTAAAAATTGCATCACCCCTCAAAGAAAGGGGAGGAACTTTTTAAGACAGTACAAAAGGGCCACCGTTGAAGATGGATATAAACTATGGGGAGTAGGGCTTGGAAATAGATGCTATACGCCCAAAGGTGGGTACATTCAAAGCCCTTTATTTCGCAATAAGTGAGAATGCCCTCTTATTCTGAAATTCTTGTGCCTTGTGGTAGCTTGAGTAGGGACCATGAATGTCCCTGTATAGTTTCTAGTATTTGATGCTGCTACTCATGTTAGGGCAGGATCATTATTGACTAGTCTTCATCTTCAGAAACACTTACAATTAAGTACTTGTAAGCATCCCAGTCATGTACAGTGCTGATAAGGTGGAAAACGAATGACCAGAAATGCAAGACTAGGATGCTAAGAAGCTAGAAACTACACTTCTGATTTGGAAAGAAATGAATGTACAGCGCAACTATCTGTACAGACTAATTTACAGTCATTGAACTAAAACCGATAGGGAGGAAAAAAATAAAAAAAGAGAGAAGAATATCTGTTGCCACCTGAGCAAATAGAATAGATGGCCTTAAGACTCCTTTTTGACAATCTTAACGCTGCTGTAGAAGCGCTTGAGATCCTTCATAGCCTTCTCCTCAATCTGAATTGATCGAATTGAAGATGGTGTCCCCACATCTGGCTTGAACCAGCGGTTCACACCAGAAGCATCAGATGGTGAGCCTTGCCTGGTAGTTATATTGAATCCAGCTGTTCTAGTCTTTGGACTATGGGAAAGATTTTGTTGCTTCTTTCCCTGTTTGGAAGAAAATATGTCAGTTAAATGTAACACTGCACTAAAACATTTTAGGGCAACACGGATTCACAAGCAACAAGATATTAAATGCAAGTAAAATATGCATAGCACAGGAAGAGATACAGAAATTTCCCTCACTGGTTGACAGCAAACATCACAAAATCGCTACATGTAAACATGAAGACAGAGACGTGAGAGGAAGCATTAATTCACAAACCTGCTGCATTTGGATATCCCTAAGAGACGGGCAAGAGAGATGAGGAGGGGTTCCAGAAGCAGCCCAAGTAGGGGTACTTCTTTCTCCATCAGAAACCTGGGAACTGTGAGTTGACGCAACAGGTATTGGACTGGAAGGAAGAAATGAACTCAACCGTATTTTCCCTCCACTTCCACAATCAGAAACATTTTCCACTTGATCTTTGCTCCTAGCTGGCTGGTTCTCCTTAATTTTGCTCTGCTCATCCTGGATTTCACGAAGAGTAGCAGAACCCATCAAAAACTTGGCCCCACCCCATGCAGGACCCTCATTTCTTGGCGTTGGTGGAGCGAGAGCCACCTCTTTAGGAGCCTCATCAAGAGCACCACTCAAAAACATAGAAAGCCCACCCTTCTTGCTCTTCTTCTTAGAAACCTTCAGTGATTGGCCCTTGTTTTTCGGCAACTCTAAAGTATCATTCTTCTGAAGAACAAAAGCTGACTCCTTTGCACCTTGGTCAGCCATAGTTTGTTCACAAATGTCAGCTTCCACCTATCAAATATAATCTATAACTTTAAGAAAAACAATCTATAACAGGAACTAAGCAATCTAATTTTTTTTCGATAACCTACAAGGCAGGAAATTCTTGAAGATATGTTCTTCACAAGAAAGAAATATTCAAGTCAACATGTAAAAGGTGTTCATCCAATTAACAATCTCTTCAAGTGGGATATCCTTGAAACCTATAATTTATTTTATCTATCTTGATTAGTCAAAAGGTCTAAAGGACATCTATACAAACGGACAATCAACAAACAGATATGAAACTACAAGGAGCAATCTATTAACTAACAGTACCTTCAGACTGTATTTCTAACCCGGACACCAGATGTTCATAGGGGAGCAATATGAAACTATAATAGGGTCAAAATGATTTTACGTTGCCCCCAAACTCTTCAACACAAAAGGAAACCTGGGCAAGAAAAGCAATAAAGAAGAAAAGGGGAAGGAGAAGACTTTAAAAATGTAAAAATATAAAATAAACCACTGTTTTAAGGACCGTTAATGTCCAAACCACCCCTTCCCTAGTCCCCCACCCAAAGAAAAACAAAGAAAGAAAGAAAAGAAAAGAAAATAACAGTGAAAATCCATGAATCAGCCATTTGGTCAATAATCTATCTTGAATATTGCAGTTGGAATTTGGAAACCAACCTTTGCATTAGGAACTTCCAAGATATCAATGCCCAACAAGTCCTTCACAGGTTCTGGTATTACTTCAGTTCCAGAGTAGACAGATTCAGCTTCCATCTGCAGTACACTTGATTTGCTGCTCTTCCTCCTCTGTTTTTTTGATACTTTACTCTTTTTACTACCTTTCCCTTCTGACAGTATAGAAGAGGATTCTTTACCATGGAAAGTCTCAACAGGAACACCTAGCTCCGCAAGTGAGCTCAGAAGAGCTGACTTAGATTGAAGCTTTGCAATCTGCTGGTCATCAAGAAAATATCCATTAGACTGCTTAGCTTCAAGCATCTCAATCTGCTGCAACTTCTTCCTTAGAGCACGAACTGCCTTGGAGATTCCCTGATTGCGATCATCTTTGGGCTGTAGAAAAGAGTTCTGATCTTTCTCCAATATCAATGCAGACAATTTCGTGGATTCGTCATGAGTCCTTTGAGACTCCATCTCGCTGTCATCCTCTTCACTGTTAATGATGACAGGGAAAGTAGCAGTTGGAGTAGGGAGATGATGGTGACTCCATGGCTCAGACGATCTCTGATCTAATGATCTCTCAAGGTTGGCTAGGATATCGGGTGAAGCACTTGCAATTGCATGAGATGAAACTGTAAAAATATAATCAAGGTTGCGCATGACAATCTCCTGAAATCAGTACATAAAAGCTTCAGTATATTGGGCCACTTACCACATAAAGAAAATCCAACTAAATCTAACAGCAATGACCACTGGAACCACAAAAACACATTCAAGATGGTAGCATTATATGATCTGTAATGCTCCATAATACTATTTTCAAGAAAAAATTTTAGATGGTAATTACTCTGACCTGTATATGCTCCACCATTAACGCATGTTCAGAAAAATAAAAAATAACTAAATCAATCTGGACAAGAAGCAAGAGCACAGGGCCAATTTGATAACTAATTATATGTCAAATTATTTGTGCAGAAGTCAATAACAGTACCTCACAATACTTCTTCAAATCATCTGCTCCAAGAGAATCAGCAATCTCAAGTAACTGTATGGCATTTCGTGGCTCCACTAGACACTCTGCTGCTACTTTTTCACAAAGGCATTTTAAGCTGGGTACAGACCGTTGCCCAGAATTATCATTTTGTGTACTAAATATCATATTATTGATTTCCATATCCTCAAATAAAATCTCTTCACTTAACTCTCCCACATCATCCCTGTTATTCAACTTGAGCTTATGAGAATTCTCAATCATGTTGGGAGGATAGGTAGGATGGTAGAGGGAAGCCACAATTAGTAAATGTGTTTCACCAACTGAAACTGATGTAGCCCTCTTTACACCATGCAACCGAGTTGCAACAGGTGGCTTATCCTTTCCTTTCTTCCCATCCCACATGTAAACATCACCTGTAGCTGTAACTGCTGCAGTCCAGTATTTTCCAGCAGATAAGCTCACCATATTTTTTCCACACATGGCATATATCTGTACAGAATTTTGTAAGAAAAAGAAGAAATGAAATATTTCCAATCAGCATCTTTTCTTGGATAATCACAATGCCAGTGAAAAGAGAAATTCAGTAAATACAAACCTGTTGACATCTAAGATCAGGATCTGACGAGGCCCAATAAAACAATGCACCATCATCTGTCAGAGCCATGCTGTGTACCATTCCTGCAGCTATAGAAACTACATGAAGTCGTTCCATGCGATGAAACTTCAAAGGAGTGCTTCCACTTTTCTTTAAGTTCCTAGAAATTACTACACGTCTTGGAGTGACAAGTCGATAACCCCAAGTGTATACCTGCAAAACTTGGTAAATTAGAATATAAAGATGAAAACAACTAATGTTGCCAAGAAAAAGAAATAACTAATGGTAAATATCTACAACTAAGCTCTACATAGAACTAAATCATGATAAAATGTTTATGCTCCATATCCATGTGACTAAGAATATTAAAACAGTTAAACATAATGAGGGGAAAAAACAATATCCTTTCCCATGACCCCCCCCCCTTCTCTTCTTTTCTTCTTTTGATAGAACCCCATAAATTTGGTCTTATACCTCCCTAGAGTAAGTTTAGGTCCCATATTTAAGTAGCTAAGAATAATTAAGCAGCTGAACCTAATTTTTGGAGAGAGCAATATACATGCCCCCTAACATAGGTCATTATCCCTCCCATCCCATCTGCTTAATATTACTTTGGAGAAATTAAAACAACTTGATCTGTTTACTATTTTGGACTTAAAATAATTTCCTCCTGGAGTCAAACCCAGTATGAGGATAAAAACAAAACAAAAATAAACTCTAGCATGAAAGCAGGAAGGGAGAAGATGCAACTGAGAGCACAGAAAAACAGCACGCTCAATGAGGAATTCTGCCTCAAGTAAGAAACAAAATGTCTTATAACAACAATTATCATCAGCAATATCAAAGCGTTACTATCCTTACAGTAATGCAGTGATCAACATGAAAATGTAAAACACTCTTTATCTAGAGCCCAAATATTCTGGTTATAGATATAATAATTTTCTTCCCATTAGAAGAAAATGAAAACGAACAAGATAACAACAATATGCAAAATAGTTACCTCTCCATCAGATCCTAATACAATTGTATGATATTTTGCAGTAGAAACTCCAATTAATTTCTTTCCCTTCAAGTATTCAACCACACGTGGGGTGTAATTAGATGCCGAGTTTGAGGTGCCATAACCAAGCTGACCCTCTCTATTGCAACCCCAGGTAAAAACTTCACCTACATCAGAAACTACAGCTGTGTGCTTGTTTGCCGCAGCAACAGCAACAATTTTTGACCTAAGAGAAGTCACTCTACGAGGTGTGGGTTGGCTATCTACAGAAGTGTAGCCAAGCTGTCCCTCTGCATATAAAAAGGGGGGAAAAGAAAAAAAATACATTAATGACACCATCCATAAATGACTAAATGACATAAAGCATAACCTTTTTTCTGTGTCATCCCCAAATTTTTTCACTCTATAGTACACAGCATAAATCACAACAACCTAACTCTTTTCCCCACTAACCACTGATAATTGGCACAATATAAAAAATATATATTAAAAAAAATAATTAAAGAAAGGCATGGCAGGGCTGCAGGGGGTTACTAGTCAGTTATATAAAGCGAACAGTCACAACTAACAATTAATATGAACATCAGATTTTACCTCTATTGGATCCCCAGGTGAACACTTCCCCACCTTCAGTAGCAATAACAGTATGATGCTTAGCTGCAGCAATTGCCTTCACTCGGCGAGAACCCAGTCCAGAAGTCACCTGTCGAGGAGTGATGACTGCAGCTTGACCACTGCAATGAGCAAAACAAAATGAAATCCAACAGGCAATTGTCCAAAAGTACAATCAGCTGACAGTAATATACCCAGTATTCATAAAAAACCTAAACTGCAAGTAATGCTGAAAGTTAGCATGCAGGCCAATTGAAATAAGTGCCCATACAGGCTTGCAGTGAAATTTCTGCAAAAGTAAGAATTCCTCTCTTAAAAATCTTGAGAATCACGTTTTAAACATAATAGAGTTGCTGCCAAAGTCATTTTAGTCTCTGGGCATTGGCAAAGCACCATCAGAAATACCAAAGCTTTTTTATTATTTAAAAAGTTTTTTAAGTTGTACAGCATCTTGGTCAAAACATTTGGTAGAAGGTGCTTAAAACTGGAAGCCATATTAAAATGTCAATCCCTTAATATACACACATGGATATAGAGAAGTTATAGGTGAGCATGCACAATACATGTCCCACATTGCGATCTCACAGTGCCATTGCAATCCTGTTGTAAACAATTGAGTGTTAATGACCAATTTATGAATAATGGACTTTAGTTTTTTCTTTTATAAAAAAATGAAAAAGAAAAAGAGCATTAGGTGAGATGTTCAACTTGATTTCTCACATAAGCCATTCCAGTTGGGGAGACTAAAGAAAATTTGGAACCCAACATTGTTTAGGCACTTACTCAAGCCAAATTGCTTCTCCATATATTCAATTATTTAATCTTTGATAGTAACCAACGTGAAGTTACCAATATGTGTTATACCAAAGCTAACAGAAAGAATGTGCAATAGACTTCATATAGAAACAGAATAGTTACCTGTGTATGTCAAAATCAGGGTGTCCTAGACGGCCCCCCCTGCCAAATCCCCAAGTATACACTTCTCCACTAGCAGTGACTGCAACACTATGGAACTTTGCAGCAGAAGTCAACTTTATGAAAGAACCATTAAGTGAATCAACTTTGCATGGTAACTTTTGTATATGCGCATTTCCAGTTCCAAGCTGATAGTTTGTGCCACTTCCCCAACTAAAGAGCTCAGTAGCCACTAAACATGCACAAAAATCAGGTTGTCATCCTACGTGGCTACTCACTACTTTCTATTTGCAACAAGTTGAACCATACATTCAAAGCATAACATTTTTAACATTTTATACCTGAATTGTTTTCATTTCTGATAACCTGCAATACAGGGCCCGATAGGAGATCTACAGGTATTCGAGATTTAGAGTCCTCCAATGTAATAGAGGCATCATACTGAAGAAGGATGCTTGCCACAGCAAGATGACCAAAATGCAAAGCCCTGTGAAGGCAACTCCATCCTGATTCTCCATCCTGAAAGTAAAACAGGTTTCCAGCACTAATGGATCCCAAGAGTCAGAATTACTAAAAGCAATCCAATATGGCCCTTAAGAATATGCTAAAAATTGGACAGCTCCAATTTCACCAGATTCTCCTAAATTTGTCTTATCCTAAACAAACAAACAAAAAAGAAAAATACAAAGAAATGTGAAGATAGACAAACAATCAGAAGTTATTAAATTAAGATATCACAGTTCTATGCCTTTGTTTGGGGCTAGCAGTCATTTATGATACATTTCATCATGTTGAACCACAAATCAAATGCAAGTAATGCATAATAGAACAAAGGATCGTCTTCCAGAATTACCTGTCCAGTAAAGGAACATCATTAATTCATGTCAAGCCTACATAGCCATTTCCATTACATATATAACACACACATACATATATGGGGAATGCTAATCTCCACATTAATTATTAGTTCCAGGTTAGCATAAGATAATTAATGCAAATGATCCCAATTATGTAACTTTGGGTCTCCACGAAGTTGATTCAGAGAAACTTTGATCAGTGGTCAATCTGTGCAGAGTCTGCAGACTTTTATTAATTCTTTATCATACCAAGGTTCTAAAACCAATTGTTCACCTTTAAATGACAAGTTATTTCCAAAACTAAAAAGTCATATAAGGACATTTTGTTTCCTCATAAATTAGTTTTTGATAGTTTCTTGAATACAAAAATTTTATGTCATTATCATCACTAAATTTTGAAGGTCATTAAGTTTATTGCAATGATAATTAGACTTAGACAACTTGGTAAAAGCTTGTTTTACAAAATTTCATCCATCAATGCAATAAAGTTTATTGGGCATATAAAGAAAAAGCTCATATTAACAAGCTCAAAATAATAATCTGTAATCCGCACACAGGTTCATATCTCTAAGGCTAGATCAATTTGAAATGAAAAATGATCATACCCGAGCATCAGGATCAGCACCAGCGGCAAGAAGCCTCCTGACAATGGGGATGTGGTTTCTCCAAGTCGCAATATGAAGTGGGGTCAACCCGAAGGTGTTCCTCAAATTGATATTACCCCCACTCTTCTTCATTAAGGCCAAGGCCGACTCTAAATCATTCAGAGATCCTTCTCGTGCAACAAGCCACAGATCCTTTTGGGACCCAGCAAATAAATTTTTGCGTCCAGGTGTCTGCAAATTCTGCTTTTGTGCTTGTGAAGAAACAGTTACTTCCATCTTTACAGAATGTGCAACCCAAGTATGTTAGTTATCTTTCACAATATTTTCTTAGGCCTACAAACTGACTCTAATGTCTTAGCAATTATATGCCTCTAGTCAACTACTTATGAGATCAAAAACAAGATTCCCGAAAATTATTTCACTCTAATAGATTACTCCTTGACACCTAATAAAAATTACTCAGACCTTGGAACCATCATCTGATTCTGACTAGTCCATGTTAAGACAGTTTAGTGATACAGTAAACAAATCAGCAAGAGATATATAGTCACAAGCAAAAATGATCCTCTGCTAATCCACTATCAACATCATCATCATCACCATCCTTATCGTGTACACAAACAAGTTGCAGCAGCCATTGACATATCCCAGCTCGGATCATGCCCCTCAGAGAAATCTCCAATTAAAACCAGCACTGATCTTGTATTTTTTCTGTAAGTAAAATAAACCTTGATGACAAATAATAACAACTAGGAAAAAAAAAGAAAAAAAAAACAGAAACAAATATGCACAAGCAATTAAAATCTTTTAGTACATCTTTGACAGGGCATCAAAATTTGTAGGAGCCTCACAAATCAGGCACATCTAAAAATGGAAGTCACCTAATTGTTTCTATTCAGAAAAAAGGGGTCCAAAACAAAATGATCGTAAAAAGTATGCAGCTCTTCACCGATGTAACTTCATAACAAGATCACAATGTCTCATCAGATGATAATATACTCCTCTAACCAAAAAAACAGATCAAAAAAAGGGGCAACCATTAATTCAGCTTATTCCTGGAAAAACAGGATTCATAGGCTCAAGAGTTCATAGGAGTTACTTGAACAATGATCAGATTTGAAAATTTTCTATTCTAACGCAAGCCCTTTGAAAAAGTCGAGATGCAAAATGAAGTCCCTGTTGCTACGCTGGTTATGGATTAAATTTTGAAAAGGAAAAAAACAATGAACAAAAAATCAAATGCAATGAATCTTGTCTCTGTGGAGTCTGCTATCCGATCTAGGATGTTAACGGCTCATTCCTTACATTCGCTCCGACAAAATTAATTTTTCATTGCAACTCAAAAGAATTAGGAAGCGCATACAGCATCAAAACTCAAAAGAAGCAAGACTCAAACCACCAATTATTCCCAGTTACACTTGCTAAGGTGAAAATGCAAACTTACTGTCACCAATCAAAATTAAGCATCCGGCCACATATGTTGAAAATCAGACCAAAAATCAGAGAAATTACACGAACCCATTAAAACTTACCACGCCAAATATAGAAAAACACAATCTTCGACATCAAATACGGCAATACGACTTTAATACAGAAATCAACAATGCAACATATATCAAAACGTTTCCCGGATCATCCACCCTACCCAGTGAAGATTTTATATAGAAAATGAAAAATAGTAACAATATGAATCGGCCAAGACAGATAGAAATCAAATTACAACGGAAACAAAATCCTTACTGAAACATGGCAAAGAGAAACCAAGGAAGTAATGTGAAAAAGAGCATTAGTAGTGCATTACCTAATAGCCCTTTTTGAGAGACAAATCCACAGCTCCCTAATTAATGAAGTATCGCTTTAGACTTGAGCTGAGGAGTTATACGTGGTGATTTCTGTTGGGAAGGGTATCGAAACCAGGAATATACCCTCACACCAATGGCATATAATGGGTGAGAGAGAGAGAGAGGGAAACGGGGACGGGAAACAGGGCTCTTCAACAGGGAGGATAATTTCGGAATTTAAGAATTTTCATTTGGACAAAAGGCCCCCTCACTTGGCGGACACTGCCGTGCATTACACCTATTTCCAACGACAATCAGTTGTGTAATGCTCTACAGAACAGGCGCATATCTGGATGACACGCGGCCGCTCCTAAGATGGATGCGTGGTGCGAACTCCAAAGGGTAAAATATGTAGATTTTTGTGAATTTTATTAAAATTATATAAATTTTAAAATTAATATAAATCTTATTTCAATTTTATTTAAATTATATAATTTTTTAAAATTTTATTAAAATTATAAAAAATATCTTTTCTTTTTTTATAATTTTCTTTAAATAAAGAGTAAATTACGTAAATATTCTCTAAATTTGTTAGAATTATACAAATATTTTTGTTGTTTTTAATAGAGATTTATGTATATTTTAAAATTAAAGATGAGGTTTGTATATTTTCAACAAAATTTAATAGAAGCTATAATTTCAACAAAATTTATAAGATATTTTTATTAATTTTAAAAGTAAAAATGAGGTCTATATAATTTCATCAAAATTAAAGAAAAATTGGTATTAACTTTAAAAATAAAAAACAAGTCTTGTAATTTTAACAAAATTTATGAGAACTCTATATAATTTATTAACCAAAATATTATATTTACATTTACACATACATAATAGATTTACAATTTATATTCACCTTATAATATTATTACAACTCCTTTTTCAATTTCTTGAAAGGTATAATTTTCTAATGGCTGTTGCAAACTATTTTAACCTCTTCTTTTTTAATAAAATAAATAAGTAAATATATATATAATTTTTTAAAATATATTAAATTACATCTAATATTTTTATTATTTAAAAAATCTTACTTGACTCTTCTTTAATTTATTTTTATTACAAACGTAACTTTTTATTTAATATATATTTTTAGAAGACAAATTTACTATCTTATGTTATGCAAAAAATATATTAGAATTAAATATTTTACAATATATTTATATTTATTAATATATCAAGGGAATGGAATGTAATTTTTAAATAAAAATGTATTAAATATGGTTTAACCAAATTTTAAAATAAATTAGCATAATTTATTTAAAAAATGTTATCAATCCTTCAAGCTAACGACGGACATATTCTTGAAAATTCATGTATTAAATGGGTCTAGCATTTGATTTAAATATCATCATTAAATTTTATGCTATGATAATAGACAAGTTATTACATGTAAAAATTAAAAGAGAGTTATTCCTCTTTAAAAATAGGCCGAAATAGGCAGAACTATCTTTTTTGTCTCAAAAGTTTAGAATTATTGTTAATTTCATTTTAAATATTTATTGTTTGTCAAGTATGTCTCATATATATATATATATATTAAAATTCTTAATATCATTCTAAACACTAACCCTATCAATTAAATTAATAAAAATTAATCATATGTAACTATATATGTGGGCAGGTGGAACTCAAGTTTTGGATTAAAGACTTTATCAACTTTGATTTTCTGCTTAAAGAAGTGTTTGCTTGATGACAAGGGATTAGGGATAGAGAAATAGAAACAATGTCATTTATGGGATTAATTTTATAAGATTAAATAATAAGATATCCACATAGGTGGTGTATAATCTACTTTACCATGTTATAACAACCATTAGTTTATGTACAATAACAAGTTATGAATTCTTGTAATCTAATAATCTAATTAATAGAAGTAACATTTAGAATAACATGAAAAAAATTGACAAACATGTATTATAACATTAATCTAAAATAAATATTTGAAATATTTGAAAAAATAAAGGTCTTTTGCTTTTGAAATAAGAAAATGAAGGGAAAAGCTAGAATACAAAGTGATAATGTTTTAGTTACATAATTATTTTATTGAATGTATCACATCACTAGAAATTATGCTTGAATAAATTTATATTATATTAAAAAAATTTATTTTATCTCATTAATGGGACATACAAAGAAAGGAGGGGAAAATTAATTTTGAGTTCATTATTTTTTTTCCTTCTTTCTCTTCATTTCAAAATATATTTCATCAAGGATTGGCATAAGGCCATTTGCTGAACCCTACATGTTAGTCTCACACGTTATGCTGACCTGGATTCGTGCCCATCCTTAATTGTGTTATTGAAGTAGTTTAATTTGTTCTCATATTAGAGGATGTTTAAGGATAAGATTTAGATATAATCTTTTAATCTTTGGTTATTAATTTTGTCAATTAAAATATGATAAATATATAATTTTTTAATAATATGATGACAAGGATATAGTTTAAGTAATAAATTATATAATTATTTGTAAAAATTATATACTTATTATGTTAAAATTATGTATTTATCATATTTTAATTAAATAATCTGATAACAAAGATATAAAAAATTATATGTAATTTTTTTAATATTTAATCAATATAAATTAATTGTTTGAGCTTAATTCGTTAGTCATATTTTAAAGGTGATGTTATTAATATTATTATTATTATTATTATTATTGGAATGGACAATGTAACAAGTTACAACTACCAAAAAACTTTATTGAAGGAAATCACCTTGAAAATGGTTCAAATGGGAAGTAACAAACGGTATTCTTAGTTCCATGCTGTTTGGTAGGTATTGACCACCACCGGAAGATTGACAGGAACGAAATAAAATTATATATATATATATATATATAGTATGTTTTTCTTTGTATTTTTAACAATATTTTTTATTATTTTTTAAATAAAAACACTTTCATATTTTATTTTCTCAAATTTGTCTCATGCATATCAAATGCAACCTAAAAAATAGTAAATTACACTAGCTTGTGATGAGAGGTGGTTAAATGATGCCATGATATAATTTTTTATTTTGAGATTATATTCAACTTTTTTTAATTTACTTTTTTATTAACAAGGATTTTTTATACAGTATATATTTGTTTAAAAAATTATTTAAATAAAATTACAATCTTATATTGTGCAAAAAAGGTTTTTATAATATATATCAAAATATTAAAGAAATCAAGTGTATTTTTTTAAAACAAAAATGTATCATGTGTAATATAATCAAATCTTAAATGAAATTAACTAATTTACTCTAAAAAGAATGTAAGGAAGCTAACCCATCGTTTTGACATTTAGATGTTACAACCAAGCTATAATAAATATAATTAAAGGAAGTTACATTAACCTCCCTTAGGTTTACTTAAATTCATGATATCTTTCTTGTTTAAAAATTACATCCGACCCTTTTAACATTTTGATGTATATTGCAAAAGCTTATTTGCTTATTTTTCAATTTATTTTATGTTAAACAAGTTAACTTTCTATACAATATAGGTAATATGATAATAGGATTTTATCCTTACTATGACATTAAAGATAATTATGTTAATATTAAGTTCTAACATAAAGTTATAATTTTATTTTTAATATAAGAGCAAAGACAATTAAGTAATTTTTTTGGGATACGAAAGCACATTGTATAACAAATTAACTTTCTTGACAGAAAATAAATAAAAAGGAAGTTGAATATAAATTTTGAAACATATTGGATATCAAATATAATTTAACTTAAACCTAAGTGAAGGTGAATATAATTTTTACTTGATAAAATATGAAGAAAACAAAAATTCATGCATGCAGGTTATTTAAAATGTCACTCTTGGATGCGTGCTTTAATTAGTTAGTTTCACATGCACACCAGACGATATATAGGATTGTAAGATGTTCAGTTTCAAGAAAGACATAAACGTGGAGTGGATTAAAAGTCAAGAATAATTGTGGCTTCTTTCTTTAACTACAATTGATAGGCCACATTCACAACTTGAATTTCACATTGTTTATTTTTTTTAGAAATTAAAAGGACGAAGCTAGCTCTCCAGTCTCCACCATAATCTGCGTTTAAGCTATTATTATTTAAACTTAATTATCTGTCTTTTCTTGTGGTTGTGGGTGACTCTCAAACGCACATGCTCTCCATTATTAAAAAGATAAATAAATAATATTTCCTTGTCTTATTAGGGAGAATCTAATGACAATCCGCAAGTAAACAGAATAATGAAACATGCAAAATTGGTGCTGATTGCTCCAAAGCAACTAAACATAGAAATATTAGTGTTAAAAAGTAAGCATGTCTCTATTTTGTTCGGTACACAATGACACACAAACCTTTTTGCAAATCTCATACCACTATATCACACAACGACTTTTATGGAATTCTCTTAAAGAGAAAAGAGTACAGTTTTTGTTTGTTATCAAAATTTTAACAACAATATTATAGGTAAATATTTTATTTAAAAAATATATCATATTTTTATTACCAAATCTACTAACAAAACATAAAAAAAAATTTACCTCAAATTTCACCTTCCTTCTAACACCCTGGCCCCACGCACAGCACTGAACATGAGAATGCTCAAATGAAATAATGACTAATGCATTTCCATGGGATGCAGTCAATCGCTGACTTTAGCGGATCAAACGCCACCTTGATCGGCCAACAGCCGTCATTGGATCAAAACTCAAAAGTGAAGAATGGAGAGAGTTAAACTTCAAATCTTATGTAGGATTCTATATTATATACAAATCTATATTTTGTCTGTACCCCAAAAAAAAAAAGTGCGTGCAGGTTGAAATTTACTTCCTTTTCAAGGCTTATTTTATCCTCCACGAAGAGTATTGTTCCCAATGCAATAATCTCAGATATCTTTCAAGAATTAATGACAGAACAAGATCGGAAATCTTACATGCTCAGTTAATTTCTAACAGCATTATATTTTATCTATAATTTCCTTTTCACAAAAATAAATCGAATTAATCACAGCTAAATTACAAATTAAGAAGCAACGGCCAAAGAACCACGGTGATAAAAGAATATAAAAAATAGGATAAAATTAAATCACCACACTTGCCACAAGCAAGAAACTGTTGAAGGACCGCATGCCCATCTTGGCCCTAAAGAGATCATGATTTAAGATCTCTTGAAGTAACCATGAACACCGAAATTCCAACTTATGCAGCAACTGATGGTTCCAGGATTGATGGATGAGATAACATCAACACACAAGGATGTAACCAGAGTTAACAGTTCAACCATACGAGGAGGAGAAAAGAACTAGAGGTTAGGGACAATGCAGATTAGGGGCTGCAGAAATTGTTGCAAGAGCAGAAGAACCTACCTTCACTGTCAAGTTTGATACAGCCAAATGGAGCTTCTCTCTAGTTTTTGTACCAGCAACTTGTCCTTGCCACCTCACCAAAAGCACCATTTAACCATGCTGCTCCAGCAGTCACATATATGCATTAATTCAATCAAGGTCAAGTCATTAACAAGACGTACATATTAACATCAACATCCAAAAATAATATACAACCTAAGATCTAAATAAGCCATAACAAGCATGCCCCTTTCACTCTCTCTCCAACCTACAGTCCATCCAGGTATGAATCATACAAATATCTGAAATTTTTCAAAATTATGTGTTTCCTTATAGGCAGGATCCAGCTAAAAGACCATTGCAATTTAAAATAAAAACAAGAGTCGTTAGGTTTAGCAAGAAGGGCGAGAAAAGTCTCTCTTTCAAGTAGACAGCAACTCCAAAATCCTATTGAATTTTCATCCAGTTTCAGCTTACAAGACAAAAGGGCTCCCTATGGTTATATAGAAACAAAGAGACAAAAAAGGAAAATATCCTAAACAAAATATCCTAATAGAATGACTATATTAGGATGAGTCTTCTTCCATCAGCACCCTTTGTTTGTTTTGGGCCAAATCCATTCGTAACAAGAGTGCAGAGGCAGCAATAGGAATCATGTATCAGCACCAATCATGTCTTCCATGAACATGGAAAAAATTGATTAATTCATTAGATGCAACTCAAATGATATTGAATTGCAAAGAGCTTTTTCTCAAGCACCGACTTTTCTTAAAAAAAAAAAAATTCAAACCAACAGTTTAGCTAAGGGTCACAGAAGTGTCCATCAGAAACTTAAAAGCTAGCTTTTCATGTCATCGACCATTGTGAATAGTATAATGCTCTCAATAGACGACAAAGGCGTTCAAATCAAGGGAAGCCTCATACACTGATACATTACCGTCAGTGACAATGTTTTAAGGATATAGTGAGTTCAATAATAACAATGGTGAGCCTCACAATACATCTCCAGTATTTACACGACTTGCTTCATTTGATTTACAGCCAAACTGCTAAAGTTCAATGATATCTAAATTGACAGCAAAAAAACTTTTTTATAGTACTGCACCTCATCACACGTTATGTTGGGGACTCAGATGCTGAGGCTTCCTTGAGGGAAATTCCATCTTAGAGTTCCCAAATATCAGCAAACAAGCTACCACTATATACCTTTCCCTTACCCCTAATATCTCTATTGGGAGGGGGGTTACTGAATACTGAGCACGGCAAAGACATGAAAGATAATTTCATCTTCTTAAGAGGCTGACTTATGTTAGAAGAACACGTTTTATTTGGGTTAGTATCAGGATAAGAAAGTAAGGGGCATAATAATTTTCATAGCAAGAGATATATTTTTGAAAAGAGTTGATGACTCTAAACCTGCTTGTTTTGACAGCAGACCCAGTTTCATTCAATGTCCTCTCAGCTGCCAAAATTGCTGCCATTGTTTTATCTGAAACATGAAGCCTCTGGTCAACAGACTTCACCTTCTCATTGACCACAGAAATGCCAACTGTCAATTCTCAGTCAGTCTAACTCTCTTGCCAAAAAGAAATTACCTTTGCAGACACATTAGCAGTCAACCGATGCTTTTCATCAAATGCTTTAGCTTTGTTTAAGACATCTTGTGTAATTGCTGAACCCTTCGCCAGCATACCAGTAACTACATCCTGTGCTCTACTAACGTATAATCTTCCACTGGTAGTGGAGCTAGCTTTTTTCCTGCTTAAAGAGATGTGGTACATCAGACCAAACACTTCATCAGCTATATAGGATGCAGAAAGTACTAGTGACAATCGCCTGGCTATCAAATAAATTAAAGGTGCTGCTGAAGATTATGCATGTGAATTGTGAAACAATACAAAATTCATAATTGAGATTCTGCTGAAACAGTCAAATGTAGAATCGAAATGTCAAAGCAATATGATATACTGATGGAACCCCAAACAAACTCCTGTATTATTTATCAAACAGAGCTACAATATCCCTACCCACTGAGGAAAAAGGCATAGGATAGAAGCAGATTACAATGTTTACAGTAAGCAAGATAAAGATGAAAATAAGCAAAAGAAAGGAAAGTATTCCCCTGATATACGAGAGACCAGAGATTCTCCACTGAGCTAAATGATTTTTCCTCCCCTCCTCCTACACTGAACCCACACCCAATATAATACCCCCAAAGGCCCTCCTTCACACACATTCCCCCTCACACATCATGTGACAAGTTAGTTACTAGGGTATATTCTCTCTTTTGCCCCTACCTCCAGCTCATTACTATCTTTATCTATTTTGGGCTACCAACCCCCTTTTTCTATCTTTCTCCTCTCATAAACACTCCCTCCCTTACGCTCATTAACATTGGGTCCATCATATACTTACGTTGCAATCTAGTGCATAAAGAAAACCCCAAGAATACAAATCATATAACTTTGCATCTTTTAGAAATAGCTCATCCCCCCCCCCCCCAAAGGGGGGTGGGAGATTATATTAAATTCTTAAATTTGGGTTCTGGTTTTATACCTCAATATTTGGTGAAACATTTTCACAAGGAACAACATTTGTAGCATTTTCCACCACCCTCACTTCCTGCATTAATTGCACATGATCAGTTCAGAAAATTCACATTAGCACGTCGATATATGACAGAGTTGTTAATATATTTACCTGCATCTCACCTTTTGGTACATAGTTCTCAGCTCTAGTTACACTCACAATTTGGTCTATTATTGTTGCTCCCTGCCAAATTGACAACAGAAGTTTCACTTCCACAAGCCATGATGTGCAATAGCTTACGTAAGATGAATGAATTCTCAACTCAATATGAAAACCGAACCGTGAAGGAAATATTGCCTTTATAATGTGAAAACATCAGGCTTTGTAGTTCTAAATGTGTGAAAACCATCCTTCTGAAAATAAAATGATAGCATGAAACTTAATATACTAAAAATAATGGTAAACTGTTATTTCTTTTTGTCTTTCTTATGCACAAGAAAAAGGATGGTTCTATGCTTGGCATTATTTCTGGAGCTCAAGTTCATCATTCATAAGGAGTTACTTTCCTTCATTTTCTTTGAGGTGAGATCAGAGATGTATAAATGAAATCACTCTCTTTCAGAAACCTAGTTATGTCATACAAACAAGTTATGTGATGTTAATTATCTATAGCAAGATGCAAAGATGTTACTTACGAAACAAACAAACACCGTTTTCTAAGTTTCAGAAAGAACTCTAACTTCACCCCAATCTTAAAGTTCATAGATAAATAAAATTAAAAACATTCACTTGTGTCCATCATCATTCTTAAAATTGCCCTGGATAGCTTTCAGAATGTGACACACATATAAATCAAGCACCAAGTGAGAAATACTATTTTCGAATAGTCATTATGAAAATTACTATGATCATAGATTAAACTAGAAGATTTAACACAGCTCCACTAATAAAAACATAAAAGAATAGATAATTACCAATAACAATAATGCAATTTAAAGCGCTTTTGGATCTTTAAATGTCACAAAAGCAGTCCTTAAATTCCCTGAATCAGTGCAACCAAGAGACGCAAATATTAAATCATATTATAGATCCGATTGTTAGCAACAAGAATGAAGAAAGTAAAGTGATATATGTGCAACAACTGAATTAATAAACAGCTTGTTTTAATCTAGAACGCAATTTCACATTCAAATTATTGAACTTACTTTCTCTCTCATCACATTTTCTAAGCTATCATTGAGGAGGCTTGAATAGAAGGAAAGCACATCACTTTAGAGCAACAAACCCTGCCCTTCTCTCCTTTGTTCTATTTTAATGCATTTTATCACTAAATTAAAAGTAGAAGCACCCCTTGTTTGTCTTTACTTCTCCTTCCCTCTCTCAGCATATAGGCAGAGGTGGGAAGATTAGAACTAGCAAAATTTGAGTTTGAAGAACCAAAAACCTTAGAATGTAAGCATTTTAGTATGTGAATCACCCACCTTTGGATCTCAATATGCTCGACTTCTCTAGAAAACGAAAAATATTCGCGAATCTCTCTCTCGCTAGCTAGATCCGATATTGGCTTTACTTGAACTGTACTTGTCTAGAGAAACCCAGAAAGTGAAAACCAAATAAGATTCTTATTATAACAATAAAACCAAAAAGGTCATCATTTAAATTCAAAGAAGCAGCAGCTAGAGATGAATGACTTGGCCTTTGAATTCGGTGAAATCTAACCTGCATTGCGATCAGGTAGTAGTAGGACAAGGAATTTATACAGCAGAAAACTGTTTGCACTTTGAATGTAGATAGTAGAGTCTACTAATTTTCGTGGCGCGTAGATTATGAAAAGTGAGAAAAAGACACAGACAGAGACAACTCGGAGTGACAGAGTCCCCGAACAAACGGGAATCGCATTGCACCGAAGGGAAAAAGGTTATGGATGTAAATATGGACAGGGATGTACGGAGATCGATTTGTTATTTCCGGGCAGATTTTAAGCTTGCACGCAAATAAAAGTGTATTCATATAATTAGTAATGATTTTTTATCATTAAAAATTTCAGTAAATTAATATAATTAGTAGCAACTTTTTTTTAATAGCTTAGAAACCTATTAGTAACCTTTGGTTTATGTAATAACTTTTAATTTTTTAGGAATTAAGTAAATCGATATAATTAATAATAATTTCTTATTATATTAATAACGACTCTGAAATATATTGGTACATTTAATTAATATATTAGTAATACGATACTAATGATAATAATTTGTGGGTACTAGCTCTTTAAGAATGTAACTAGTAGAATCTTCGCCATTTTGGTAATTAGATGCATAGGGTGCTAATTAATTGATTGCTCAAAATGCTAGTTACTAACACATTAACTAAATGTTATCAATACAATTATTACTAGCAAAATAAGAAGTTACTCACTGAACCTGCACATTTAAATCTTTTTAATGTACGCCGAAAAACACCACTTATTTTAGATAAAACTTAATTTATCTCATGTAAATAGTAGCATTGGTAAGTGCAGAGTTAATAACATATCCAAGCACAAAACAACAATTATCATAAAAATAAATATTAATCAATGTATACGTAAGTAATTTATATTCAATTACTCATTTTTTTATTTATTAACATTATACATATTAACAAGACTTAATTATGTTGTTTTTCTCTAAAGTTTAGCTAAATTACATCAAATACTCATCTTATTTTAAAAATTATATTCAAATTTCTTAACTTCTACTCTAATTTATTTTTTTGTAAAAAAAAGTAAATTTTTAGTATATAAGACTATAAATTTGATTTTTAATTCGATTATAAAGATAATTAAATTGATATTAAACTCTAATATAAAAATATGATTTTATTTTTGGTATAACAATAAAAGTAACTGAATAAACTATTTTTGAAGAAATATATATATCTTGTTAAAAAAATTGATATCCAGAAACATTACTAGGTGGTGAAAATAAAAAATTTCTATGCTTATCTCATAGAAATTGATCTTGGTTAATGTAAAAAATGGAGCCGTTTGGCTCTTTGGCATAATTGATACAAAATATAAATTAGGGTATGGGAGAAATAATTGCAACGTTAGTGTGACTGCTCTTCTGGCAGGAATTAAAAAATGGGAGATTAAGATGGGAAATTAGGCTATGGGGGGAAATAAAAAACCTAAGAATATAATTGATATCTTATAAAAAAAAATAGATTCATTTTATCCGAGATGACACCCTTCTTATCATGATATGTGAGATAATAGGATCAGAATCACAATATACCAAAACGCTTTCTTAATCTTAGAAATGGCTGCCACAAGGATGAGGTTTTGGAAATTCAATCTTCTTTTGGACATGATTTAAGTAAACGTACAATGTGGATATATGTTTATTGATTCTCAAAATACTGATAACTATACATTGTCACAAGTAATAAATAATGGACATTAGCTATACATTATCAACATATTTAAATATATAATAAAAAGTTATTATTAAAATGTACTAATACACTTAAAATAACGAATGAAACCTTTCTTTTATTATATATAATGTTAAAATTTATATAATCTCTTTAAAATTTGAATTATATACATATAATTTTTTATCTTTAAATTTTGATAATAAATTTCTTAAACTTTTAAATTTGTATAAATAATCCCATTCCGTTAATAAATCAATTAATTTATTATTAAAAGAGTAATTCATCAAATTAAATAAACTTTCATAAATTTTATTTTTTATGTAAATAATCTCTTTAAATTTTAAATTATATATAAATAACTCCAATAAATTTTAAATTATGTTCAAATATTCCTTCTAATATATCACATTTTTATTACTGAAATAATAAACTAATTAATACCAATAAATTACTTATACATAATCTTAAATTTAAAATGTTTATTATTAAGTTTCAAAAGTTAAAAAAGTATTCACACATGAGTATTAAATTTAATTTAATTAAATTTCTAAAAATATGATCATTTCAAAAATTATCTTCACCTTTATTTTACGCATTTTAGCATTTTACATATATAGGAATGACATTTTTAACGGAAAGAAAAACTAAAAATCTACGCTTTCTTCATTTCTTTCTAGTCTTATCAAGTTGTGTATTCATCTTCTCTTTCTCATTATCGAAAGCAATGATGCCTTCAACCAACACATCCATCTCAAAGTTCATTTACATGCAGCATATTTTTTCTTGGGGCAGAACGCCAAAACAAATGGGGCAACCATCACAATACCAATTACCAACCCAATACAAGGGTGTTTACGGTGGATTTGGTTCGCTTTTAAATATCCTTGAAAGCAGTTTTCTTAATAAAGATATTCTCATTGACATAAATTTTTACTATCAAACTAAATAATTACAAATCCTGCTTCAAGGCATTCGATTCAAACAAAATTTCAAGTCATACACAATTATCTCTAAATTATTTGAATTTCAACAAGTTTTTCTTAGATATACAAAAATTAGAGATCAATTGATGTAGTTCTGTCTAAAAAGTCATGATTAATTTGCTCATCCTTTCCCTCTCTAGAAAAACCAAAATTTCTTGATCCAACTTCCTTTTAAAAGAAATAAAGATCTTAATCCTATAAAAGTATCTCACCTTAGCATGAATCCTAATGACTTAGATCTAGCTAGAGAAGGATGTGCAACTTTATTGAAGTAAGGTCTCATTAAGTCTACTAAATCAGACTGGACTTGTCAAACTTATTAAATAGAAAAAATATCAGAACAAAAGAGAGGAAAGAAGAGATCAGTCATCAACTATAACCTTCTGAACATGTTTCTCCAATATGACAAGTTTTCACTTCCAAAAATCAATTTGCAAATCAGTCTTCTCAAATATGCAAAAGTTTTCTCAATGTTTGACCTTAAAGTTGGATTCTAACAATTGAGCATTGATCCTTCTAAAAGATACAATATAGTATTCTATATTCCTAATCATCAATATTGGTGGACAGTCATGCCATTTGGTCTTAAGATAGCACTACTCCTTTCCAAAAGGCAATAACAAAGACTTGTGAGTCTATTCTCCATGGTATTCTTATTTACATTGATGATATTCTTCTTTATTCCAAAAATAAAAAAGATCATAAGAGACTCCTTCAACAGTTCATGGATATCATTAAGCAATATGAATTTATGCTCTCAACCCTTAAAAGTCAATTGGGTCAAACCTTAATTGAATTTCTCAGAATGAATCTTTCAAATGGACATTACTATCTAGGCCCACATCTTACTCAATAACTACTCAACTTTCCAAATGAAGATCTCACCTACAAGTAAATTCAATACTTCTTTTGCATAGTCAATTTCATCAAAAACTTTATCCTTCATATGTCAAATCACACAAGCCAGTTGTCAAAACTTTTGAAAAATAAAAATCCCCTACCTTGGGGACATGAACAAACAACAACAGTGAAGCATATCAAGAAAATCACTAAAAATCCTTTATCTTTAAAGATTCTTGACAAAGTTAAAAGGATACTCTAAACTAACGCCAATGATGAATTCTGAGGAGTTGTTCTCATGGAAGAAATTGATGGAAAACAATATTATTGTGATCATGCAAATGGACAATTTAAGGACTCTGAAAAATACTACCATACTATCTACAATGAGATTTTAGCTATTAAGAAAAGGGATTGAAAAGTTTAGTTTCTATCTCAACCTTTATAAATTTGTGGTTCAAATAGACAATTCATCATTCCCTAAGATTTTAAAATTTAACAAAAAATTCTTACCTGATAAACAATTATTTAGATGGAAAGATTGGTTCTCACGCTATAAATTTAATATTTAACATATGAAGGGTCATACAAATCTCATAATAGATTACTTTCCCAACCTAAGGTAGTGAACCTCCTCACCCTTGCAAAACTAGTACATTTTATCTTCATGGCTCATTCAATTCTTAGTTGTATTATTCACTAGCCTTTCCCATTCTCAGCCTAAATAAAAAAAGACTTCCCTCTATGTTCCTTAAAACCAACAAATGCAACGGAAGTGAAAAAACTAGCAGAAAAATTTCTTTTCTATTACCTTCACTGGTATCTCAAAGATTCATCCATTCTTATTTATCCATCCTACTTCAACCCAAAACATTATTTTTCATCCTTTTCAAAATCCACACTCTTGTCACTGAAGATACACTATGGTATCTTTGGACACTCACTGCACTTTATTTCAGTGCCATTGAATTCCCTCTTCTCCCAATCTATAATTTTTTCTATCAATCTAAAAACTAAGATTCTAATATTTGGATCCTTCTTGTATGGTTTTCACCACTTTATTAGTGTCATAAAGAATTAAAAAAGATTATCTCCCTGCATAATTTATGGAATAATCCTCAATCAAATAATATGGTTGCTAGCATTTTCATCCTTCATTGACATTATTGGACCAATAGGCAAAATATGCTTCCAACAAAAAATTATGCATGAGTGGAATACTTTCCTTGAATAGCCGAAGTAGAAAGATCAAGTTCTCAAAAATCTTAAAATATTTTTATGTGAGATTAATAATTATCAAAAAAACCAATTTATTTTCTACACAACTTTAGAACTATTTCCTAGACAATTCATCATTGGAGAACCAAGGTTATCAAAAGTCAATTTGCCAAACATTGAAGTTTGGACTCCAACTTAAATAACCAACTTCCTGCAAGGATTAAGCTTATAATCTAAGCCCACTAAAGTTCATGATGAACATATGCAAGATTCCCAAGATCATAATGAACTAAATGATTTTGATAAGATTGAAGAATGATTGACCACATATTTTGGAAAAATAAAGGATGACCTAGATGATATTGACAGTTGGACCCAAGCCTATCTCCTTCACATGAGTCTATCATAAAAGTATAAGGCTTATCTGTTGTCATATTGTTACATATGTAATCATTATACTATAATTTGTCTGTATATTTTACTTTTTAGACATGCTTTGCTTTCAGACTGTAAAAGTAGTTTTAAGAAAAGGTATATCTGCATAATTATCTTTTACTTTTGTAAAAGTAATTTGTTTACTTGTATTAGTTTCTGGATACAAGTAGTGAGTCTTTCCTTAGCTCTCGGTGGAGAAAGTCTTATATTCAAGTTTGCCTTATAATATAATCTCAATGTTCTCCATAACTTCTTTTTTAAATCCTCTTATTCTTCTAGAATCTTTTATAGTAAATTTTTACGATTATCTTATCCATATGAGTATGCTCTACACTTGCCTTATATAAGGATCATATGCAACAAAAAGTATTAGTTTAAGAGAATAATATTAGCAAAAAATCCTACCTTGTCTATGAGCTCTTTGATTAAAAAAAGTTTTTAAAAAGATTAAAAAATTCTTTAATCCTAAGAGGTTAGGACACAGAGAAAGTCCAAAGGAAGAAAGGCTAATTCTCTAAGCATATTGAGGAATCTAATTGAAATAGTAAAATAAAATATTTTGTTTTACGAAGACAAAGTATAGAACCCATTCCTCCCTTCTTAAAAGACAAATATTGAGGGTATCCATAATTTTTTTTACCAAAATTGTTCTCCTTTAACTCTTGAGGAAAGGGCTAAGTTTGACCGAATTATTCCACCACTCTCCTTGGATCAAATCTGGTAGGATCAAGATCTTGGCTTGCATTCCGGATAGTATTCTGGACTCTGACCCTTTTTTTCCTTTTAAAAAAATTGGTTTGACTTTTTTTTCTATTTTCTAGATATTTATTTTACACAAACACACACATACAAATATATATATATATATATATATATATAAGCACTTGCATTATCAATTAAATACAAAAGTATTTAATTAATAATACACTTAAATTTAGACTTAATTGTTCAATAATTAATTGATATAAACTCTAAATTCTAAAAAATAATAAGTAAATATGTCACAAATTAATAATCACATATATATTTTTAAATACATTTCAATTTTTTGTTGTTGCACACATCACTTCATTAAATTTCAATGTAACTTAATCATTGATAATAAATTAGCCATGTATCATATTATAAAAATGAGTGATTTTATATTTGAGTTATTAATTCAACTTGATTCAATTTTAATCAAATCAAATCAATTAAATTGGTTTTAACTTGCAGAAAATTGAATTAGACCTATTTTTCTTTTCTTTTTTTAATAATTTTGATCGATTTGGTTCAATCAATTTGATTACCTTCCAAAAGAATGACATTTTTTCATAAATAAAGATATGATTAATTCAATTATTTTATTACACAATTAGCATTTGAAATTTGTAATTGTATAATCAATATATATATATGTGTGTGTGTGTGTGTGTGTGTGTGTGTGTGTGTGTGTGTGTGTGTTCTTTTGACTAAACTTAGGTATAATTTTTTTATATCTTTGTTATTAAGTTTTTTAATAAAAATATGATAGTATAAATTTTCTTACAGGCTTAATTATGTAATACTGAATTAAAAAATTATAAATTTATTTATAAAACTCGATCATCATTAGATAACTTGATATGAAAAATATAAAAATTATACTTCTCCAAAAATTGGATTTTCTACTACTTAGCTTCCGTACTACACAATATGAGAACTACCAAAAAAAAAAGAATTAAAAGGAGACAGCCCCTTGTTTGCGGGGTGCAGAACTACTACTATTACTCAAACTGAGTATTCCGAATGCCAATTCTCCATATATTTTCTCATTTTAAATTATTTTTATTATTTTTATGTTTTTACACTTATACACAATTACAAAGCACCATCCTCTCCTTTGTAATGAAAATAAGCAAGAGGGTGACAAAATTCTATCATAACTCTAGCGTAACGTCCTCAATAGCACTAACTTCACCATCGAATTCCATTGCCTCCATTGTTATTTGCAAATATATCGATAATGGATCAAAAAAATTATATTCATAAAAGTTTCAGGTTGTTCAACATAGTCAAGTACAAACCTCATTTACGACAGATCGTTTGCCACGCAAAGAACATCGTGACAGAGGAGGATAGAGAACTACTAAATCGCCTCAAACATGGGAATATCCCATATCACCTTATTTGATAATTCCTGGATTTCTGTTCCAAGACAAGTAGGACGGATCCCCAAGAGGTCTGCATTTAAACCAATATGGCAATGTCAGCTTGCAAGTGCTAAAAAGAAAGCCGTACAGATGATTCTTGACAAAATAGAACAATGTCAGTTTGACAAGGATGACGAGACACTCAATTTTAAGCCTAAATATAGAGAAGAAAAGCTAAATCTTGGGGTTAAAAGGGTGTTCCAAAAAAAATTTGCGGATTATTATTCGGATATATTGTTTCTAGAAACTCTTAGGTCATTGGAGATGAAGGCTATCATCATTCTAGCTATCAGACTAGAGTCCAACATCAAAAGTATAGGGTTCTCACGCAGGGTTTATATAGACCTAGGAAATTCCAATCTCACGAACTAGTCCCCCAGAAGGTTTATACCAATTGGAAGTGGTGACAATGATATTAAGGTAATGCCTCTCAACATGATCTCTGTATAATGAGATTTTGATGTGAGGCTTATATGATATTTGGGCCCTCCAATCCCAAAAGTTCAAACTGAAATCTCAATTTTCCATGTAAATAAGATTGAACCTACAACAAGCGGTAGCATACAAGCATGGAGTTCACCAAATGCAAGTTATGATTGCTGCTTAGTCCATCATTCACAAAATATAAAAAAAGAGAAAGAACCATAAAGTGAAGGATGACCATAGTATTTCCTCACCTTGGCTTGAGCACATACAGAAGTGTGAAGCCTACGGCAAAGAACAAGGATAGACCGCCAATAAAAATATAAGCCAACCCCAAGAAATCATTTTTTCCACCAATCCAAGTTGCAGTTGACAGAACCAGCGTCTTCTTGCCACCAAAAGCATATGTGTTATAATTGTTCTCTATCACTAGGAGTAGCTCATCATCAGCTTCAATGTCAGTCTCAATCTTTCCATATAGTTTTCTGAAAGTGGACAATGCTGCTGTTCGCATCCAAACAATTAGATCCTCTTGTTCACTCAACTGATGAAAGTCACACGACAAATATTATTATTTATTTTTTTCAAAACGAAAAAAATGAAAGTAAATAGACTATTCAGCAGTATAGATATATTTACAGGTATGCTCTCATTGAGTTTTGCACCCCCAATCAAACCTCCAGCCTGAAAATTTTTTGGGAAAACATTAGCACCAAATTTTTTGTTCTGGTCACTCTGCCATGCTATGTTCTTTTTGTTGATCACCAAATCCTTGTTCTTCACTATTATTTTGTATGTGTCATTGAATAGACTCCAAGCAGTGAGTCCACAAGGAACAATTGGCTTATTATCTGGTGTTCTGTCTTCGGGTTTACATGCGTCTGTTTGCTCCTCAGCAGACTTATACCGCAGTTGATTGTCACTTCTGCTTTTAACATATCTGCAAACATCATTCCAATTTCCATAATGAGGCAGGGATAAGAATTTCACCATTCAGCATAAACTAAGAGCAAGGAGAACTACTAATTTCCTGGACTGTAATAAGTCCTAAACTTGTTAGTTTGAACTCTATAAAGCTGTGATCTATACAAGAAGAACGGAAATTGCAACCAAAGACAAACGAAATAACATCACAAAAAGTGTTCATTGCAATATATATATATATATATATATATATATATATGTATATATGCATGAAAAGGGGAGTAGATTTAAATAACATGCAACTTCCAAATTTCCAATCGTTCCTTCCTTCTTCCAAAATGTAAGATATGAGCATTGTATATAAAGAAAATCTGTTTTGCTTTCATTTTTTTTTTTATCAAGCCTAAAGCAGGAATAAGGCCTTCTGATAAAAAATGAATGAAACAGCACATCAATGCACGAACACATATACTCTACATAGAGAAGAAAAAGAGAAAACAATTTCACTAGTAAACTGTACAAACCTGCGATGGTTCTGGAAGTAATTATTTAGCTGATAATAAACATAAACTGGCGATTTCAATCTCTTTTCGACCTGTAATTTTTGAACTAGTTACCCCCTTGTAGATTGCAGCCTCGATTATGATAATAAACAAGGAAAAGGAAATATGTATATTGCTTTCAACCACAGCAGCAATACAGGAATTATACTAACTTTCCATATTCTGGTGCAAGTCTTGTTCGTACTAGTGCTTTGAATATATGCTACTGCATTGTTACTATAATTAGAAGGAATGCATTGTTGGTCATACCGAAATGGCAATTCCACAACCTGTACCAGAGTGTTTTTTGTTCAGTATATAAAGAACCTGAGCACCCAAATTTCCTTCAACACTAGGTATGTAGATAATCATTAGATATTACACTTTCTGATGCGGATAATGATGTGAGGCCAATAGGAATGAAGATGATTCCAGTAAAAGCAAATGTTGAAATGACCTGTAATAAAAAGATAAATTTATTGATTACTTATTAGAGCATGTAAAAATCAGAAGCCAAGACAGAAAATGTTGTTAAACTATATTAGTTGTGTTGCAAGCTATACCCATCCTGGTGTTAGAATTGGCTTCCATGCAGGAAGTTCTTGCTGTGAGAATTTAGAATCTACAATCAATGAAACTTTTCATGAGAAACATTACCAGTATAAATGCTCGAAGACACGTAGACTACATAAACGCATAGACTATAAGCATCAAATGTAACAACAATAACATTTTGCTAAACAAAGACATGATAAGACAGTTCAATTCCTGTAATGAAGAGAGGGTCTCTTTCTCCAGCAAGAAAGTGACGGACATACATAGAACTTCACAGAGACCAGATAATAAATCATGGCTCACATAGACAGATGGATGGACACACACAATGCATATTTGAGAGCCAACATTTTCAAAAACCTGAATGAATCTAGCATTTGCAAAATCCTAATTTTTTGTACATATTTCTCAACCTGCTTCAAGTAAAATTTCCCTCGGTAATTACAAAAAATCCTGAATGAACCTAACGTTTCACGATGCTCCAGTGAAATACACTTAAAAACAGACTACAGTAACAATGGCGTAAAATAAATCAAAAACAAAGAATCACCAAGTAGAACATAATGATGAAAGAAGAAAAAAAGATTGGGTCGAGGAAAAACTCACATTTGGGTTTCTTGGAATTCTTCTTGGAAGAAGGACCCGAGGATCCCTCTTTACCACCTGCTGAACTCGTTGAAGGTTCCGAAGGCATAGCTGTAATTCCTCCGCCTAGTGCGACAGAAACACAGGGAAGAGGGTGTCAATAGGAACAATTTGATCAAAGATAACTTGCGAAAAATCGTTAATTTGAAAAAAAAAAGCAAAATTGCTTGGCCTTTTATTTATATTTTTGAATTGCCAGTTGGTTCTGCTTTGTGGTATAAATCATGATTTACCAGTAAAGGTTTGAGCTCTGTGGAGAATGCAGGAGGGTGACGGCGTAGCAGAGTTTTAGAATATCGTAGGATCGTAAAATGACAGTGCTTTCGAACTGCAAGGTGGACCTTTTCACGAGCGAAACTACCGGTCTTCTTTTCTCTTACCCAGTTATGCACTTGTTGGTCGTTGCCCAGGCTCGGTAGATATCACACATGCCGCCGTGGATGGGAAGCTAGAGATTTTATAGGTAAGTATTATTTAATCAAATTATTATTCTCCTTTTTAATTTTTAATTTGAATCATTGTTACTTTTACGGTCATTTTATTTTTGCTTAAATACTATCTTGGCACATTTAGTTACAGAAAATTTGCATCTGATCTTTCTAAGTCAAAAGTAGGTCATGTTGGTCTATCTATTTTCTAAAACAATTTAATTTTATTACTTTTGTCGTGTCTTCAAATTTTAATGCTAAATTTAATATTTTATTGACTTACACATTGAATGTAAGCGTGAGTTAACAATATCGAGTAAAAATATATAATATTTAAGTTAATAAAGTGCTAAACCTACATAAATATCTTAAATGAATTGTATGACAAATGAGCAAATTTAAATCATTTTAAAAAATGTGGATAATGTCTTTTTGAAAAAAAACTAAGGGTGAGTTCAAACTTTTATAAAATTAAAAGTATTAAAATTATTTTTAAACCTCCAATTTTCAATGAGAAAAAAATTTGCTACCTATTTGTAATAGTTTTTTGAATGGGAAGAAAAAATTAAAAATTTTATGTTAAGATAATAAATTAGCTGAATTCAGAAGTGGTTCCGAATTCAACTGAATTCAGAGTCTCTGGCTCTGAATTTAGTCTGAGCTAGCCTGCTAGCTAGCAAGCTACGCACGCTGCCAAAAGAAATGGAAAGAATAAATTGCAACGTGACGTTTTATAAGAGAGTAATTAGGATTGCAAAAGAATATGATTGGTTGAGAAAAAAATTACATATAAGATAGAAATTAAAAAAAAAATTACTCTTCTTATATACACAATTCCATGGACGCATCTCACATCTTCTTCCATTTCTAAAGCTCAACTCATTCAGCTTCTCTCATTTTTCTCTCAATAAAAATTCTCTATCCATCCCTTTTTATTTGTTGTGGTTAAAATTTTAAGATTTGAGTGAAAGAAGGAAGACCATGAAAGAGCAAGTATCAAGCTATATTTGTTATAAAAAATATTAGGTATGTCAAATATTTTATTATATCTAATATTTTAATATTTATCATAACTAAGATATATATAGTTTGAAATATTTAGACAAAATTAATGTTGGTAAAATCATTTGATATCATACTTTTTTGTTATATTTGTTGTATGGTTGATATAGAATTTAGTTTATATTTGAGAAATACATTTGAAAAGAAGAAGAAGGAAATGTCTTGTTACTAATGGAATTGTTTAGGTAATATTGATTTTGTTGTATTGGTTTAGATATATTATGAGGTAGAAATAAATGAAAAAAGAACAAAAGAAATGGAATCAAAATTTGTGGTTGAAATAAAATAAAGGAAAATATTAATATTTAAACAATATAATAAAAATAGAGGTGAATATAATTTGTCGTTAAATTGTGTAAATAATCTTGAAGGGAAAAATAATTAATGAAAGTAAATATGATTAAAGTAAAAGAAAAGTGAAGGTTGACTAGAGAAAAAATGTATAATATGCAAAAAAATTAATAAAAATAGAGAAAAATAAATTGCACAGGGCATAAAAGAAAAAGAAATAATTGTTAGTTATAAAAATAAAGAAAAATATGTATGTATATATATATGTGTGTGTGTGTGTGTGTGTGTGTGTGTGTGTAAATATATGTATGTTTGTAATGAAGAAAAAAATTATAAAAAAGTAGAAATGTAGGAAAAAAATGATGTAGTACATAATAATTAAAATATCATTCAGAAATATGTTAGAAAAAAGTTTTAAAAAATGTTATAGATATTATTTAAAATAAGGGCAATGAGAGAAAAAGTTTAAGAGATGAAAATAATTAGAAATAGAATTTATGAATTTGGGGAAAAAACAAAAGAATATTTGAGAAATATTGGAGATAACAAAATGTCATTAGTTTAAAGTCACTGAAATTAAAAAAGAAACGTGGAATAATTAGGAAAAGGAAATGGCTAAAATAAGGAAAGATTTCTTTGAAAGGAGGAAGTGAAAAATAAAGAATAAAAGAAATATCATTATTGAAATAATTAAGGTAATAAGTAAGGAGGGAAAAACAAGTAAAAGGAACGTACTAGAAATTGCTAAAATGAGAAAATAATGGGAAAATGAGAAAAAAGAAAAGAGGGAAAATGTGTAAAAAATAGTTAAAATAAGAAAAATGAGGGAAAAATGCTAAAAAAAGTTAAAATAAAAGGAAAAATTTTGGAATTTGAAAAATGAGGAAAAATACAAAATAATAAAATGATGAAATTAATTTAATTTTTGGTAATTGTAAAGAATGGAGAAAAATTTTGCCTTCTTTATTCGCAATGGAAAAAGTAAATAGAAATGTAAGGAAAATGGAAGTAGTACGTAATAATTAAAATATCCTTCAAAAATAAGTTAGGAAAAAGTTTTAAAAAATGTTACAGATATTATTTAAAATAAGGGCAATGAGAGAAAAAGCTTAAGAGATGAAAGTAATTAGGAATAGAAATTATGAATTTGGAAACAAAAAAACAAAAGAATGTTTGAGAAATATTGGAGATAACAAAAAGTCATGAGTTTAACGTCACTGAAATTTAAAAAGAAATGTGGAATAATCAAGAAAAGGAAATGGCTAAAATAAGAAAAGATTTCTTTGAAAGGAGGAAGTAAAAAATAAAAGAAGAATAAAAGAAATATAATTATTGAAATAATTAAGGTAATAAGTAAGGAGGGAAAAACAAGTAAGAGGAATGTACTAGAAACTGTTAAAATAAGGAAATAATGGAAAAAATGAGAAAAAAGAAAAGAGGGAAAATGTGTAAAAAAATAGTTAAAATAAGAAAAATGAGGGGGAAATGCTAAAAAAAGTTAAAATAAAAGGAAAACTTTTGGAATTTGAAAATTGAGGAAAAATACAAAATAATAAAATGATGAAATTGATTTAATTTTTGGTAATTGTAAAGAATGGAGAAAAATTTTGCCTTCTTTATTTGCAATGGGAAAAGTAAATTTATAATAAAAAAAAGTAAATAGAAATGTAAGGAAAAAGGATGTAGTACGTAATAATTAAAATATCCTTAAGAAATAAGTTAGGAAAAAGTTAAAAAAAATGTTACAGATATTATTTAAAATAAGGGCAATGAGAGAAAAAGCTTATGAGATGAAAGTAATTAAAAATAGAATTTATGAATTTGGGAAAAAAAATAAAAGAATGTTTGAGAAATATTGGAGATAACAAAATAGTTGGATACTAGAAAAATAAGTTTAAAATTTTTTGTATTTATAATAAATAAGGTTAAAATGATATAGTTAATGAACAAATGTAGTTAAGGGTGGGTGGAACAAACGAATAAATAAATATTTATATAATTGATAAACAATTGACGTAAATTTTGTTCACTTAAAGTAAGAAGGTAATTATTACAAATGTAAGAAATGATTAAAGTAATTATCTGGAACATGTCTGTGATTAGGATATTTGGAGGGTAAAAATGGCCAAGAGGAATGAAATTATTTGCATTTATACAAACGACAGAATTTATGAAAGTGTTTAAGGTACGATATTTCAATGTGCAATGTCAAAATACATAACAATAAGCACTGACATCACTTTGGACGAATTAAAACAAGCAATTAGTCAAAAGTTGCGACTTCCCCATACCCATGTTATATCTGATTTGATATATAAACTTCTAACAATAATAAATCTAACATGGTACTAAGCAACTATACTTGACGATGACCATGATGTGCAGAGGATGTGGCAATCACACTTACACTTTCTATCACAGTTGAATGCAGTTAAGGTGTATGTGAATATCTCAGATACTAACCAACAATTGAGTATTGAATATTAGGCAAACCTATTTTATCAACTGCTTAGATTTACTCAACAATATAAAATGGCGCAAATAGAAGGCAATTCACAGACGAGTTCCTCTCATCAAATGATTGGCTTTAATGAACCTTCTTCTCCCCTTGGATTAGAAGAAAATGTATTAGAAGACTTTGAAAATGAAGATGAGTATGACATAGAACTTGATCCTGATTATGATAATGAAACTGAAATAATGATGATGATGCATATGATAGTGAGCATGAGGGTGATGATGATGATACCTTTGATGTTGAACCAGTGTCTCAATATGTTGACCCTGCTGCTGTATTCTTCTAATAAGTTAATTTGGCTTTAGCACAGGATGATGAGTTCAAGGAGGTGGGAAATCAAGTACAAATGAATAATCAAGAGTTATATATAGGAGCACAGTATCCGAATCAGAAGGCATTATGTTTTGCAGTGAAATTGTATTATGTGAGGGTACATCGCACTTTTAAGAAGTATTTGACAAGCAAAAGGTATAAAGAATGTCGGTGTGTGCATTATGGCAAAAGTTGTAGATTGAGGGTCAGAGCATGTAAAAAAAATAGTGGAAGAGGATCATTTTGGCAGATTACGAATCCACATACATGTTTGTTTGTGACAATATCGCAGGATCATTTAAAATTGGACTCTGATATTACCTCATCATCCATCGTTGCAATGGTGACAGAAACACCTAATGTTCCAATAAATCAAATCATTGAGCGAATGAAAAGTTTGTTCAAATACACTATATCTTATAGAAAGGCATGGAGAGCAAAGCATAAAGCTGCAGCTGTTGCTTTTGGTAACTGGGAGAGCTTGTATGCAATATTGCCTAGGTGGATGGCTACGATACAACATTTCATACTTGACTTATATGTTGAGTTTGTGATAAAATACTCCCCCTAGAGTACCTCTAGTAGTGAGCTAATTTTTGTGTTTAAATGTGTATTTTGGACATTCAAACCTTGTATGCATGCATTTGAGTATCTAAAGTCGATGATTCAAGTCGATGGAACATTTCTGTATAGCAAATATAAGGGGTCACTGTTGATGGCAATGTCACAAGATGGCGACCAACATATTGTTTCCCTCGCCTTTGCTATTGTGGAAAGAGAGACATAATCAATATAGACATGGTTCTTAAAAAATCTACACAGGCGAGTGGTACCTGGACGATGGGTATTTATTTGATATCAGATAGATATCCATCCATTGTGTCAGCTGTTGCTACTCCACAGACTGGTTGACAGCCACCATATGGTTATCATATTTTTTGTTTTTGTCATGTGGCAAACAACTTCCATACTCATTATAAGTCATTAGATTTAAAACAAAAGTTAAAGAGCATTGGTATGTTTCTCCCTTTTACATGATTTTTTCATTTTTTTTAGTTGATTTGGAACTAATAGCAAAGATATTAACCATGTCACATAGGTTATGTATATGAGTGTCGCTATGTTGATGAGAAACTATCTGAGATAGCGACTATACATGATGAGGCAAGAAGGTGGATTGCTGAAATTCCCAAAAAATAATGGACCCGTGCATATGATGTTAAGGGTCGGTGATCCGACCACATGACTACGAATCTAATAGAGTGCATGAATGACGTTTTGAAAGGGGTCAAGTCCTTACCCATTTTAGGAATAACAAAGGCAACATATTATCGGGTCAACTAATATTTTGTGCAGCGTGTCGAGCAGATCAATGCTTAGCTTACTGCAGGTCAAGTTTACTTACAGACCTTGATAAAAAGGATAGCAATAAATGTTCAGCGATCTCATTCATGTATTGTGTGGATGTTCAATCGAAAAGCTGCATTGTTCGAGGTTGAAAAGTCGTATAACCAAATGAACTGCCAATATAGTCATTACTGTAAGGTTAACTTGACTGAGCAAACCAGCAATTGCAGTGAATTCCAAGTGGAGAAGTACCCATGCTAGCATGCTTTAGCAGCATATGGATCGGCGGCTCTTGAACCATTTCAGTTTGTAGATCCTGTATTTTGACTAGACACAATGCAAAATGCATACAGTAATATGTTTCACCCTATTAGAAGATAGAAAAATTGGCTACAATTAAATGATCTAAAGTTAATCCCTGATCAGTTAATGTTTCGTGAGCGAGGTCGATCTCATTCAACTTGTTATAGAAATGAAATAGATTTTAGAACCTCGACATAATCAAGTAGATGCAACTTGTGCAGACAAACCAGTCATAATCGTTCCTTCTACTCACATCTCCATTCTGCCTTTCATTAGTGTATAAAAATATTGTAATTGTTTACAAATATGTTATGCTACTCATTTTCTATATGTATAAGTTAAAAAGAATATTGTATGATATATGATGATGTTATAGTATGCATTACCTTTTATGTGATATGTTATTCTGTTTTAATTATTTACATCTATGTTGGATAAATATTAATTTATTATATTCTTTTGTCCTATAATTACTATGGATGGAGATGGCCAGCTCATTCATCTAGACCCATATGACGCTTCACTTATATACCTACAGGAACAACACATATCGCAGGTTATTTGGGATGGTGAGGTAGAATAAAATATTAATTATTATTTTCTATTTCATTTAATTATTTTGATATATGATTTATTCTTATTTGTAGGATGATCAAATACTTCGCCATCGCTAAGTTTAACATGACGATCTTTTAAATGATCCATCTTTAACAATTGTTAAGTATTTGAGGCAGTCTGGTTTTTATGGTATTGCACAAATTGGCCAATTTGAGTACAATACCTCACTCATGAGTGCATTAGTAGAACGGTGTCATCCTGAGACGCATACATTTCATACCACTCGATGAGAGTGTATGATCACCCTCGAGAACGTAACAGTGCAGTTGGGCCTGCCAGTTGAGGGGGACCCTATTGTGGGTGGGACAAGTTTCAATTAGTCGAAGGTGTGCCAATAGTTTTTAGGAATCACACCACCAGCTGATTAGATCGATGGACAGTGACTTTCTATCACTTGGTTGGCACAAAACTTTACACATCTACCAGATGATGAAGATAATGAGATAGTCTGCTAGTTCACTTGTGCTTACATTTTTCGTATGATTGGGGGGTGGTTAATGCTAGATAGATCTAGTTATAGAGTTCACTTGATGTATTTACCCTTGTTGGATGACTTTGAGCAGACTGGCCATTGTAATTGGGGCTCTGCAGTGTTAGCTTATCTCTATCGGGAGCTTTGTAATGCAACCTATAAAAGTGATTATAGCATTGTTGGATGTTTGACGTTGCTACATTTGTGGGCATGGAATCGATTTTCTATACTTACACCCGATAAACTACATTTCCTTAACCCTCACATTGAGGAATACCCCATACTTCCATTTCTTGGTTTCAAGTTTAAACTACCCTACTGGTTCATTGAGGATTATTTTAGTAATTACCTATTATTTGACTAATATATTTATTCATTATAACATATGAAAAAATATTGGATGCCCTCCGCCCCCGAGTGTCAGAGCTCTTCGATTATATAGAGCTTTACTAGATGTTATGAGAGATAATGGGGTGTGTGCTAGATTTTAGCTCTTCGATGTGCATAAATTTTTTATTGTTAATTATTTGTTATTTACTTACTACTTTATCTAATATTTTTCATATATTATATGGCGTCCATATCAGCCACAGGCAATGCAAGAATTGATTTCAGAGTACTGTTTGGCTTCTCCGAGTATTTGGATTGCATCTATGCCATTCATATGCTTCTGGATCATAGAGTGACAACATCCAAATTGCGTCTTACGATAATTTGGTTGTCATCAGCTAATTTCTCAAGAGCCGGTCAAGTTGGACTCCATTTATAATTTATAACTTCGGGAAAAAACTCAGACCAACTGAATGTCTGAGCATAGCATTTTCATCCAGCAATGATATAGATAACGAGATACTATAGCTCAGTCTCCTGTCACTGAAGAGCCATTTGATTAGACATTTGAGTACATGCAATGGTATTGGCAACGCAAGCATCGATGGATCCAGAGGTTGAGTGCTGCTACTAGATATGCGATATAATGTTTTCTTGTTCATCAACTTTATCATTATTGTTTTCTAATTTTTTTACATGTCAATATTTAACTTATCATTTTTGTTTCGTTAGGCTAATTTAGTCGAGGAACTTTATAGGCTGCACTTATAGGATTCTTTACTTACCAATTTTTGTGATATTGTCAGTCGAGACTTTAGCAATATACTACGTGCTCTTAGTGAGCAACGATTGTCACTATTTTCTCAGCCAGCTGACCAAGTGTCGGATCTTTCTAGGCCTCATATTCCTGCTAGTTGTTTAGAAAAAAGACGTCAAGGTTATCTATCGACCCAACAGCCTACTACTAAAGAAAATAGTTAACAACAACAGAGTCTAGTACAACAAGATATTCCCAGTATATCTTCATACATTCCATCCCCAATTTAGCAACATATTAGCATGTTTGATCCTTCTTATTCAATGTCATCTAACCAATTTGATAACGTTGGTAGAATAGGGCCCTCTTCATGCATGTAACCCTCACCTTCGTCTTCCTTTGACACCCCTCAGCAGCTGTCTCTCTCTTTCGGATCATTCGGGCAAATTCTTTTTTATAAATCTGAATTTAATGCTATGTATACTGGTTACTCATTTGAGCCAGAAGGATCATCGCAATTAGGATTTATGATACCGCATGAACCGATTCCTCCAACTCAGTCTCCATTCATAGATTTGACCACAAATCTCACAGTACAGGAGCACCAAGAACTAGAACAATCAGGGCAACAACACCACGACGTGAAAGAAGAAGACCTCGTTGTGATACAGGAAGTCATTTACTATATATGTATTTACAATATTTACAATAATATAATTTAATCTCAATGTATTGTTAATTTTCTTTAAAGTTATTGGTATTTTTTTTAATTTTTCTTATGTTAACAATTATTAAATAATTTTAAAAGTTGAAAAGGAAATTGATAAAATTTTATGTAAATTTTATTAAAAATTTATTAAGTTAATTTAATCAAACCATTATTTAAAAAAATAAATATTTAATATAAAAAATTTTATTAGACAAATATTTCCTAACAAATAATAAATATATATTATGCTATTCTATTAACTTCAAATAAATTATACTAAATTATTAATTATATTAACAAATAATTTTTTTCTTATTCAAATAAAATAAATTTAAATATATTTGGCTTAATTTTTTTTCAAATTATATTAATAAACAATTTGGTTTAATTTTCTATCTTATTCAAATAAAATGGATTTAACAAAATATAGATAAATATTCTTCATAACTACACTCACTTTACTTAAAAATATTACATTAAATTCGAATGGAAGCAAAGCAAATTTCATTTAACTTAAACAAATTGTACCATTGTCACACCCGAAAATGCAACATTTTTTATTTTCAAAGAAAATGAAAATTAAAATAAGATTATAGGGTTCAGGAGTCGCCACCAAAATTTTAATCTTTTAAAAGGTAAAACTTTAAAAAAACTTTTTTAGTTTGAAAAAAAAAGGGTTTACAAATCAGATTCGGATTCGGGAGTCGATTGCGAGTGGGGAAGGTGTTAGGCACCTCACTACACCCGTTACTGAGAACGGTTACCCTAAGTTAGTTGTGCAAAATTAATATGGCCTCTATTTTATTCTGATTCTCCCTAATAAATCACATGCAAAACAAAAAATAAAGGAATTAAAAGAAATAAAGTGAAAAACAAAAAAAAATTAAAGAAATAAAAGAAATAAAATATTTTATTTACAAAAGTGAACTTGACCTAAGAAAAAAAACTAGGGCCTACGTATCCTCTGAAAGGAATCAAAGTCCACATAGTTCGAACGAAAGTTGCATTTGGTTGATGTTTTGTTTTGTTTTTGTTTTTATTTTTTGTTCCTTTGTTTTTGTTTTTTGTTTTTTTGTTTTTGTTTTTTTTTTGTTTCTTGCTTCCTCTTTTTTTTGTTTTGCATTTGTTTGATTTTTTTTTATTTTTGATTGATTTTTTCTTAGCTTTACTTTTGATCTTTTTTTTATTTGTTTTTTTTTGTTTGTTTTGAAAAGATAAAGAAGATAAAAATTATATTTTCCTTTAACTTGAAATTGGTTGATGTGCTTAGATTTGTTAAAGCAAAATTTAATTTTAATCTTTTTGTATTTTCGTTTTTTTTTCTCCTCTTTTTTTTCATCATTTTTCCTTCCGTCTCTTTTTTTTGGTTTAGTTTAATTCTTGTCAATTTTTTCATTTCTTTTTTTTTTTGGTGAAATTTTTTGGGTCAAAATTTTCTATTTTAATTCATCTATTTTTAAGTTTCAAAATGATGTTTGTCAGTAGTCAAATTTCTCACTTTCCTCCTTTTGTTTTAACTTTTATTTTATTTTTTGTTTTTGTTTTGTTTTATTTTTTTCTTGTGTTTTTTCGTTTAATGATTTTTTTGAAGTTAAAAAGGTTTTCCTTTTTTCTTTTTGCATTTTCAAAAACTTTTTATTTAATTCGATTTTAATTTTCAACTTTCTTAATTTTTCTTGTATTTTGATTTTTGTTTTTGGTTTTATTTTTGACTCTTTTTTTTTCATCTTTTTTCTTTATTATTTTGTTTTTGTTTTGTTTTTGGGTTTTACATTGCTTCATCCTTTATTATTATTATTTTTTTAATTTGTCGTTCTATTTTTGCTTTTCTTTCTTCATGTGTTTTTTTTAGTTTTATTTTATTCCTTTTTCTTTCTTTCTTCTTTTTTTTGTTTTTATTTTTTTGTTTTGTTTTATATTTTTTTATTTGTTTTTGTTGATTTTTGTTATTATTTTTAATTGATTTTCTCTTGTTTTGTTATTTCCTCTCTTCTTTTTTTTGTTTATTTTGTTTATTTTATTTGTGTTTTTATTCATATTCTTTTTGACTTCTCACACGTTATTTGTCTTTTTTTTATTTGTATTTTTTTTGGGTCACATTTTGCTCTCTTCATTTTTTATTGCCATGTATTCTATAAAATTTGTATTTTATTTTGTTTTGTTTGTTTTTTTTTTTTTGCATTTTATTATTATATTTTTTGTTTTCTATTTTGTTTTGGATTTATCTTTTAATTTTTGTTTTTGTTTTTGGTTTTCTTATTATCATTTTTTTTAGTTTTTTTTAATCCTTATAATTAAACTAATTTTTGGTTATCAAACTAAAGTTGGAAGAAAATCCAAAGTCTACAAAAGGGAAAATTGATTTTTGTTTATTAATTTTGTTTGGAAATGGGAATTTAAAAAAGTTTGATTACTTAAAATTTAGTTTTGAATTTGAAAACTTTATTTAACTTGCAAAACCATTTCTTTTCGTTCTTTTTTTTTTGTTTCTTTTTTTATCCTATCTCCTTTTTCTTGAAATCTTTATATATATATATATATATATAGAAAGAAAAACCAAAACATTATTGAAATGTAAATTTAAGACCCAAATAGGTACCAAGGAGGCTTTATTGCCTCACATGACCTATAAGTTTATTCCTATGTGTCTGAGGGGATAAAGAATCCCACACGACTATTCTAATATTAAAAAATAAATTTAAAGAAACAAAATACCATACCAACATACAATAATTGGTGATGGTGTGTGCCATTGTGCATAGTCGAGTAAGCATAAGATACAAATGCATTTTAGATACATAAAGAAGGACATAAAACCCATTTGTCTTCATTCGGTGTCTCCATCCCTTGGTTAGGTTGATATGTGACTCTCGAGTGTTTTCCAGCGGGTTCCATGTGTTGCTCCTCTGAGGCATCCCCCCTTAACCAGCGGAGTGCCTTCTAACTCCTCTATACAACTTCCCTTTCTCTTTACTCCATTGATTCCAAGGACCTCACACACAACAGAAACAAAGAGGCATATTAGCTTCCATGATGATAAGTTATACTCCATAATTGATTTAAGCATCCCATATAAGTTTGGACCAATCCCATTTGAACCAGATTCCCAAACCAAGACATACAGCTCCCTCAAATTAAATCAACCCTTAACCAAATATCCTAAAGGAACATAAATCTGAACACCCAAACCCATAGAGTTGAGTCAAGTTCAAACAAAGAGGCCCTAAAGGACAAGAACCAATGGATACCAAGACTTGTTCCTCCAGCCAATACATACTTTCTAATAACCAAACCAGAACAGAGCAAAAAGGGAATAGGGAACAATTACAAGACCCAAAGGAAAGAATGGCAACTGTAAAATATGATCTTGTGAATAAGTTATTCCAAGTGAGGCTCTACCATGTCCAAATTCACAAACATAAAGGAAGAAATTAATGGAACAATGAGCATCGTACCTAGCCCAACCACTATCATGAATCAGTGAAATGACCAGCCTTGCCAAGCCAGAACTTAATCCAGTTTCCAGTGCAAAACAACGACAGATTAATATTTCCATATTTATGTTTCATTTTTTTATGGCAGAAATTGCATCATGGGGACACTGACTATACAAAGAAAACACGCTAGCTGGAACACCATATGATCAATCATGGAGACCTGATAAAACATGGAGCATTTTCCCATCCCCGATTAAGAAATGCATGGCTAGAGCAAAGGGATAAACTCATTATAACCCGAAGCTACCCCACTGCACAACTAATTTGTTTAACTTTAGGAAAAAAATGCAGATAGCTCATGACATTATGGGACAACTAAGAAGAGTCTAACTTATTCATGAAAATTTCTCATCACAGTTCAAACGTGAAAACAGATCCCAACAAGCCACAAAGACAGAGCCTAGACGCAACAGTTATATAACCAAACAAATTAGTTAAATTCTATACCAAATTTTAAACAGAACTCTCAGATACATCAAATGATTCACAATCACACAGAAGGATAATCTTCCATTAATGCAGAGCCAAATCAGAGTATACAGGAGCAAAGAAAATTTTACAAATCAGAACCTATTCTTCCACAGAATCAGAACGTGCAATAAGAACAATCTCATAATATACTTTAAAAATCTTTTATATAGCAATAATACGCTCAGGAGAAACAAAATTCAAAGGAAGACAACCGCGAAAACATACCTCTAAGGAATCTAGAAATGATGAATCATCCCTCGAGCTCACCTCCGTCTCTTCCGCATTTCTATTTCTCGATTTTTTGGTCTCTCATTCGCCATTTTTTCCTTCTCTGTTCGTCTCTTTTGTTCTCTGCTTCTTCCTTTCGTTCTCTATTCTTGGCCTCCTCCTTCAATTTTCCATCTCTCCTTCACACTCTCTGTTTCTCGAGTCTCATTTGCTCTCCCTGATCCCCAATTCAAAAGTCCCTTTTTCCTTTCCCCTAATCCTTCGCTCGTTCCTTTTGAATCTCCTATCTCTCCCCCCTCGATTCGAAATCTCTAAAGCAGAAGGCTCCCTTCCTCTTCCTCTATGCTTAGAGTCCTTCCTCTATATACACTCCCTCTTCCTCTCTCTCTCTCCTCATCTTTTCCCTTTTGTGCGCGTATGAGCATTCCTTTTTTTCTTTCCCGCTTCTGTGCCTCTGCCCCCTCTCTTTGTGCGTCTATGCGTGTTTTGTGTCTGCCAGAGGAGAGGACCGAATGGAAGGGGGAACCCAGGGGGCCACCGGGTAGGGTTTGCTTCGTGGATACTGAGGGCGCTGATGTTTTGGTTTAGGCTATGATAGTTTTTTTTTTTTTGTTTAGGCCCGATGGTTGGATTTAGATTAGGTTTTTTTTTGTTACCCTTTTTTTTAATTACTATGTTTTGAGTATGTGGGCTTTAGGATTTGGGCTGTTCTTGGGTAGGTTAAAAGTCTGGCCTTAGAATTTGGGTCCTGTATCCTCTTCTTCTTCTTCTTTTTTGGATTGTAGCAGTTTAGGCCCCCTGGTTTTTTTTTTTTTTTTTGCTTTGGCTTGGGCTCTCTTGGATTAGGTTTCAGAATATTAATCTTTCTTTTTTGTTTTTTCCCTCTATATATTATTTTGGTTTTTTTTGTAGTCTTTTTTTGATGAATTTTTTTAATTATTATTATTATTTGGTATTTTTTTATTTGCTTTTAGCCCCTTTTTTCCTTTCTAGGATTTTACTTTTTTTTTTAGTTCTTCCTCTTTTGATTTTTTTTTGAGCTTATTAAGCTAAAAGGACCTATTGATTTGTGTTTTTGTTTATTTTCTATTTTTTATTAGTTTAATTTTATCATCATTTTTGGAGTATACCCGGACAAAATACGGTGTTCACAACCATAATCCAATTTAACTTTAAATATTTATTACTCTTTAATTAATTTTTTATTTCTTATTTTTTTTATATTTAAAGCTTCCGATATTACATCTTAAATTTTTACTTACATTAAAATAATTTATTTTTACATACATCACTCCCTTCGTTTTATATAATTATTGTTATATTTATTAATATTTTAATAGCTTAGATTATTTAAATAAATAAGTATCTTTTTAATTTATTTATTTTTAACTAACTTTCTTTTATTAACAAAATAAAAGAAATTAATTTAAAAGAAATTTAGTTTGTTTCCCTTTGATTTAAAAATAATAATAATTTTATGTAATTTAAAAACCATTATTCTGAATTCTATAAAATTTTGTAAAAAAAATTAAATTTAAAATCAAATTCGGATGCATACATCTGAATTTTAATTAATCCACTTCAAATTCGGTAGCATAGCATTCGAATTTTCCCAGTGGTATTTACTTTTGAATTTTCCTTGGGTGCACTTGGTGCATGGTGTACCAAGTGCAACCAATGGCCAAAATTTAATTTGTATAAGTAGGGTCTATGTGTAGTACAGGTGGAATTCACATGCAGAGTAGATTTTAATCATTAAGTATATAAATGATGTGGCGCTCTCGGTGCATGTAAGAATTACTTTTTACTTTTTGTCCTCCTCCTTTTATGCAATTTTCACGTTAATTTATTGACTTCCTGTCAACGAGCCTCTTTGTAATTCTCTAGCCAATAATAAACTAGCAGTTATGCTGACACAAGCTAAAGATTGAATATATATATATATATATATACATATATATATTTGTAATATATTTATTCGTCAGTACTACATTTTTACATTTATTTTCTCACACAAACAAAATAAATTTATTTGTATAAACTATTAATGTAGTTGTTTCAGCTTAATAATTGATCAAAGCATATATCAAATTAACAAGAACTTTATTTGATGCACAAAAAGTAAAAAAAAAATTATATAAATAATTAAAATTTTATTATTTCGACTTCAGGAAATAAAAAATATACCTTTTAAAATAGGTTGATTTTCAATTTTGATTTTTTGTTTGTTTTACCTTGGTAGAGTAATTATATTTATATTTCACAAGGTTTGTTTCTCTTCTTCAGTCTTCAGTCTTCAGTCTTCATGTCAATGGCTTCACAACTTGTGGATTTGTTAGTTGATCCCTTGCATGGCGTGCATGACATATGCGAATGGAACAAAATGAATTTGGCCATTCCTAATTCTTAGACATGGTCTACACACGAAGAAAGAGTATCTTCAAGCAGAATTAATAGAAACCCACTAAATAATTGCCAAAGGGATAAGAAGACTTTAAAAGGTTAACAAGGAATGATTCTTGATCAAGATGAACCCCAAAAGAAACCATCAAGCTCTCTTTATCTCTAAGTTTCTTCTGCTTTCTTTAAAAGAATATACAGAGACACCTGAGTCATGAAAACCCAGAACATCAGACCTGAAAGAAAGCCTGTGCTATGGAAACCAAGCATCCCTCGACAGCTAATCGGTCCTATGAGGATTTTGATCCCGTCTGCAAATGGCGTAGAGAAGAAGGCCGTGACACCCTTGAAGTTCATCTTCCTGGTATGTTCTATATATCTGGATTATACTATTATGGGTTTAATCATTTTCTTTATATATATATATATATATATATTTATTTATATGTATTTGTAATATGCTTATTCATCAGTACTATTATTTACCAGATTTTATCATGGGTTTTTTTTTGGGGGGTAAAAGAACCAAAGACTAGAATTTAAATTTGGCCTTTACCAAAGGAGGAATGATGGGTGAGAAAAAGGACTATCTTTTATGCAACTCAAGAACCCAAAACATGCTTTTAAACAGGTCTATGTACCCCCCCGCCCCCCAAAAAAGTCTATATATCTATAAATTAAGAGAAAAAAGCTCAGGTAGAAATTTTATATATTTATTTCCAAATTCTCCTATAAAATTGTAACTCATAAAAAAATGTTATTTTCGTAGAGTCAATAATGATGCTAAATTGTAAAAAGTATGTGTGCATATATGTTTTTATTTGCTGATAGCAAACATTTAACTAATAAATATTATTTCAAATTAAAATAGATTAACTTGTCTTTATATGCCTTCGAAAAATTGAACATGGGTCGTAAATGTTGCAGGATTCAGGAAAGAGCATGTAAAAGTTCAGGTGAATCATCTGGGTTTTATAATAATAAGCGGAGAGCGACCATTAGTGGATGGAACTAGATGGAGACGTTTCAAGAAAGAAATTGAAATTCCAACATATTGTGATGAAAATGCAATTCATGCCAATTTCATGGTGAGCATACTCACGGTGGTGATGCCTAAGAAAGTTTCTCCAATTTCTTATGAGGACCAAGAAAGACAAATCCCAGAATTTGAACCCCAGAAAGACAAACGGAAAGATAAAGAGACAGATCAGAGTATGGCATTTACACGAAGGCACACGAGAGAAGAAACTGAATCCACAGGCAGTGAAGCACTAAAAGAGGACATGGACGAAGCAGAGGATGAATTTGAGGGAGAAAGTGCAAAATCAACACCCGAAACAACTAGAGAAGTTGCCTTTAAAATATTGGTTGTGGTAATTGTGATACTAGTCATAGGAAGTTATGTAGCAGACGTGTGCAAAAGCATCCTGGCCAATTCTTATTTTCTCAATTAGACGAGACTCTCCTTTAATGTTGTCTAAATTAAATATATATATAAGCAGTGAACATCATGTATATATTACACACCATTGTTTGACACTAGTTTCAACACAGATTTTAACGGGGGAGTAACATTTTAAATACATCCAGATTGTTGTGTTATACGTAAATTCCTCATTTCAAATAAAATTGTAGACATCCTATTGAGATATTGCACAATAACATATGAAGAAATCGTCAAATTTCAATCAACAAACAAATACGGTTAAGTAATAGTGGAACGAACACAACGAAGAAATTTAGTTAAGGGGTCGAAGTCTTATTATTTCTTGCAGACTAAGATAAAACCACCATTGGTGAGCTCAATCTCTTACGCGAAGATTGCTGCAGCAGTGGCAAGCGTGGCTGTCATGAAGACCCCAGAAGCAGATGATAACAGAGAGCAAGCGGAAGAAGGAGCAGGGGCAGGACCAGCTGATACAACACTGATGGCAAGCTTCATTCCACGGGCAGCACAGTGATCAGCTTTACCACAAACGTACCACTTCCTCCCTGGGGTGGCTAGTGCTATCACGTCCCTTCCGGTGGGCTTCGTTCACATCTGGGAAGATGCAATCCTTGAAGAGCGTAACGTTCACTTTGAACAGCTTGGGCTTCGCACTGTCGTAGTTGAACACTAAAACAAAAAGAAACAGTTTTTAGTCTCAGAGAACAGAATCCATATATGGAGTGATGATACAAGACATACGTACCAAGGCTGTCACCGACACGAAAAACCTTATCCTTGGCTCATTCTGTATAGCTGAAATCAACAGTCCAGCCCTTGTAATCGCCCACAATATGATCAGTTGCCATGGCAACATAGGAAAGCAAAATCATGGAAATGGCAAGGAAGGCGAGGCGAGCACAAGCCATTTGATCAACGAAGGATTGCTATGATATTGCTTGATTAGATGATGGGCTAGCTCACACGGCAATCTACATAACCCTTTGAGGGCTCTTGTAGGACTTGGATGGTAATATTAAATATGAAGGACGCGGTTCCCGCTCTGGTCGGCTTTTACCAAAAATGTATGAGAATGTTCAGCTTTGTTTTGAACGTAAACGAATGGTTTTATAATTAAGCATATATGTAGGACCATGCTTAGAGTGTGAATAGAATATATTTTTTGTTTTAAAATAGTGAGTTTTATTATATATATCCCAAAACCTGCATGCGTATATATGGAATGTTCTTCTGCAAACTTTGTTTGGTTGAGTGGAATAAAAGAAAGGAAATTTAATGCGTTAATTATAGGTGGGAAAGGGATAAATATGGCGGCTTTTACTGGCATCCACCTTTTACAATCCTCCCACAAAAAGGATTTTGAAGGGAAAATACTAGTAGACAAATGATATAGTTGGATGAGTCAATTACATTACAACCAATGCAATTTCATATCTTATACTTATCTCAATTTTTATTTGGAAAAACATGTCATTTTTGCTTCTACATACTAAAACCAAACTGGAGTAGAACATACTCACTGCAACTTTCTTTGGAGAAGGTGCAGGTCTAAACCCATTTGGTTCTGTCTGGGCTTCCCACGGCCTCTAAAACTATCTCTATTAATATTACATGCCTTTTTATAATTGTAATTCAAGGTATTTCTTAAAAATTGACGTGTGTTTTATATTAATATCACGACTTTAGTTCTTATTCCCCACTCTTTAAAACAAAAAACAGCTTGGAATTAGTATTTACCCATTGTGGCTTTTGACTATAAATAGTATTTTGCAATATAAATTATTTATACATATGTTTGAAAATAAATTAAAATTCAATTAATATCTAGCAAAATGTAACGAAAATTTCAATTCAATCTATATTCTAAATGATATAGTTGCAACCATAATTTCAATTTAACAAAGGTATTGATTGTTGATTTCAGTAAAAATGTAATCTCCCATGGCAAAGAAAGTAGAAAATGCCAAATGGCAAGACAAATACTTGTAATATCAAATAGGAAGGATCATCTCTATAATATTAGTTTTTACTTTTACTTATGATCGTATTATATGCACTTGGAGACAAACACTATCTCCACAAGAGAAAAAGACTGTGTGATATGGATTCGGACGAATCCTAAAGCGTTACGAGCTTTATATTTTCCAAAGGGTAATGATAACAAAAAACTTTCAAACTTCCTATCAAAACACACACAAAAAAAATCTTTGAAGCTAGCTAGTGTTAAATATAATTAATATATTTTTTAAAATATTTTTTTAATATTTAATATTAATATCTAAATTGCTGTTAAACTCATGAATTGACCCTCTCATTTTAACGAATTAAAATTTTTATTTAAAAATCGTGTTAACTCATTTGTAAATTCAAACTCAATACAAAGTTGGTTTAATTTGTTTTTTATTTAAATAAATTCAGTTAACTTAATGTGTTTTGAACCGAATTTAACGAATTCCCATGTAACTGAGTCAAATTGAATTTTAAAAAAGATAAAAATTCTTAAATCCAATACAATTTATTAAAGAGGGATTTAAAAATAATATTTATGTATAAATTTTATTAAAATTTTTATATTAAAAAATATGAATTATATAATATAAATAATTTTTTTAAAAAAATTAGCATAATTTAAAGTATATTTAAATAAATTTTTATTTGTATATTATATTTTATATGTGATTATTAATAAATGTAAACTCTTACGAATTTACATAAATTTATTTTTTTTTTACAAATTTACTTATATTCACACATTTGACGACCTTAGTATCCAATGTAAAGGTTTTCAAAATATTATACATAGTCCCCAAAATAGTTTAGTTGATAAAATGAAATAGCATCTTTGTTATTAATTTATATTTTTAAAGAGTATTTTAGAATTAAAATCCTAAATGTACTAGGTTAATACGGGAGAATATATTCTTAAGATTCATTAAAAAAAAAAAGACTTGAGCAAAACCTGGGAGGCAGTCTTAACCATAATACATCAATACAAAAAAAAAGTTATAAATAAATGTTTTATATGTGCCTTATTTTAAATTAGGAATTATTTACTATTTTAAAAATTTTAGAAGACTATGAATTTCAGGCAAACTTTGAAAGATCTAGTGCAAATAAATTATTTTGTGATAACTATGATAATCTCAAAAAATTATGACAGATCACCTTTTTTATTGTCGTTACAATGAGGCTCAAGGGTTCGAAAATAGTTTTTTTTTTTAAAGGGCCGGCTTAGAATCAAATTTACATGCATCATAAAATCTTGGTATTTATGTTTAAGAAACATTCTACTTGATCCAAAACTTTTTGGCAAAATACTACATATTCTAATATTAGTTTTTTTATTCAATTGTTTTTTTAATTAGTAAATATATATTAACTTCATAACTACATAAATATTTGACAAATCAAAAGCTTATATTTATTTTAAAATTATTAGCATGTTTAATATTTAATAAGTATTCAATCAATATTTTTATATCTATAGCAATATGATGTAAAGTTCTTTTTCATTTATTCGAAAAATTGCAGTTATGCACGCCGATATTTACTTCTAATTATAATTATAATATCTCCTTAATCTAAAAAATTCACAATCAACCCTTAATTTGTTAGCTCCATTACGGTAAAATTACTAATATATCTTTCTTATCATTTAATATCACTTTTATTCTCTTCTTCATTGCATTATATCCATATGGTGTGGGTGAGAGTGTTTTAACATAACTTTTCAGATTTTATACAGAACCAAACAGATCCCAAACGATTAAGCAGGTGGGGCTGCCTTTTATTTTAACTAAGACTTCGCTTTCTTTTTGATAGGAGATACACAGAACAGTAAAATCCAACAGACGGAATTCTTATTATGGATGATTTCTTTCATCCAATTTATATCCATAAATATTTTATTAGAAGATTATGAATAGATTTTGTCAAAAAAGATGTAGAGGAAAAAATATATTAAATAATAGAAAGAATAATTTAATAATTCTATATAATTAAAATTTTTTAATTTAAACAGTTAGATCCTTTTGGCAATGAAACTAATGGATTAGAGATTTGATTGTCATTTTTAGGTTAAAAAGAATATTGTAATTAAAAGTAAAGATTAAGATGGGTTAGTATAACTTCTTTTTTTACTTAATAATAAAATTTTAATCTTTAAATAATAAATATTTAAATATAAACAATGTGATTAATAAAATTGTTTAATTTAAATATGATTCTAATAAATATTATGATTAATAATAACATTTACAATGCCGTCCATCCTGCAAGGGCAAAGGCTAGATTTTTTGTCTATTATATTGCATCAAATTGATATCTGTGTGATTAATCCTACATATTAGAATATCAAAGAAATAAAATCATTTGAAAGCCCACATTTCTTTTTGGGCATTGAAAGTCATAATTCAAGTTTGAGTCCTTTAGCTCAGGCCCAGGCCACGGTGGCCCATACGAACAGGGAAACAGGGAATTCTTTCCTATTCGTTCTGCCGCCACACCAGTCGCCTGAGCCATTGGAGCTCTTCCCTCTTCAAGCTCCTTTGAAATCTCCCTTTGGTGAAGTTGATCAGCGAAAGGCGTTGATTTCACTCCAGTTTCTGCTTATAAGAGTTCGCTCCTCCAACAGCTTATTTTATATTATCCTCTCGGATTTTCTTTTTTGTTTTTGTTGTTTCCCCCAAAATTATATGCGATTGCCGGAAGTTGGTTTGCCCCTTCCTTTCACGGACTATCTCTGGTTCCAACTAGTTCAAAAGCACCTGAAACTTCTTTATATAAATTTTAACTTTTTTTCCCTGGTTATATTGGTTGTGCAATTAGCTGTTGGTGAAGTTCAATTGTGGAACATGGGTAAGCTCTTTAACATCTTTTTCTTTTTTTAATCTAAGTTTTCAACTTGCATTAGGTGAGACGGAAAATGTCTTAATTATATCTAACCTCTGTTGCAGAGAAGCAAACAAGTGAGAAATCACGGCGAGAAAGGCGAAAAGAAACCCGCTTGGCAAAGAATGCGACAAAACATCAGTCTTGGCTCCATCACCAGGTATAAGTTGGACCCTTTTTATTTCTTTTGAAAGATTTCAGGGCTTGATTGGGAGGATGTGATTGGAGTGGGATGGTTTAGATATCCAAATCAGTGTTTAGATGCTTTGAAAAAAAAATGGTGAGCTCGGATGGTTCCCCACTCATTCTAATCCACCCCAAACCCCAATTCCCAAACCCCTTCAAACTGATGGTTTGTGAGGATTAGTTGCTTTTCTTTTTTCATTTATTCTTTTACTCTGTCAACTTGATTGAAAGGATTAAATAAGGGTAATATTGCCACCCCTCTCCGTTAGTAACATTCTAACTTCCAAACTCGACAACGGGTTGACATCTTTTTTTTTTTCAATCAATTAAACTTCCAAGCAATTCCCACCCCACCCCACCCCAACCTCTTCAAAACTCCCAAACAAACCCTGATATTGTTCTCATTCTTTCATGCTTTCCCACCAAGTATTAGGAAGTTATTTTTTAAGTGCGTAATATAATTTTATGCTTATAGAAATCCCAAGCAATGAAAAGAGTTAACAAGAATGCAAAGGCAAATACTACATACAAATCAAACCATTCGGTCAGTACTATTGTAAAGGAAACAGGAGTTAAGAAGTCAGAATCTAACTCTGGCGGACATAATACAGCTGAGGAATGTGCAATGTCAAAGGAAATTACAATTGAGTCAAAATCAATGAGTTATCATGGTTCTGTTGCAACAATAATCAAGAAAGGGAATAAAGGTTCTAAGGAAAATCCCAGGAGGAAGAAGTCCAGAGAGTTTTATGAAATGGGTATGACAAATGTTTCTATAGCTGCCAGGAAGGATCAAGAACTGGAAAGGAAACTTGCCAAAAAGCTCAAAGTGAAAGATGGAAAATTAAGGGGTATGGATGATGGTCTCAATATATTACTTGATGGAATGTCATCTGTTATTGATTTCATGGGAGAAGGGGAAGTTCCTATTGATGAATTACCTTCAAAAAAATTGAAGATGAGATCTTCAAATAATAGAACTAAGGACAGCATGTTGTCAGAGGAAGTGCTAGAAGCAGGGTCAATACCTGAAAGGCCTGTAGAAACATCTAACCAAGATGTAGGATCGACTGAATTTCCTGCCAGTGCACCGTCAAGTAAGAAGCATAAGGAAAGAAAATTGTTAGAACAGCAGCAAGAAGGTAATGTTGAGGAAGATACTGCCATTTGCATATCCAAGCCTGTCAATTCCAGTGAAAAGGAGGTGGCATCAAAGCACGTTTCTACTCTGGTGCCAGAAAGGAGAACTAATGAAAAATACATAGCACCTCATTTAAGAGCTCGTGCTGGAAATGAGCCTGAAGAGCATACCCAGATTCGAAGGCGAATACGAGGCAAGAAAGATGGACTTTGAGCTGACTTTGCATTTCTCTGTTGTCTACCATTAATTTTCTTGTCTAAAATTAAACTTGTTTCAGGTCTTCTTAACAGGCTTTCTGAATCTAATGTGGAATCAATTACAGGGGAGATTTCCATAATCTTTCAGGTATGCCACTCCTATTGTTATATATCAATCTGATGCTCATTTATGTTATTTTTTTAAATAGATTATTGCATATTATTTCTTCTTGAAATGATAAAGGAATGGGCAAAAAGGGAAGACAAAAAAAAAATTTAGGAAGCCTGTATGCATTCCTTCCCCCCCTCTTCCAATTGATTTTTCATTTTAACGTTGTAAATAAAACACAATATTCACTGTTCATATCTTCTTCACTCAGTAAAATTAAAGTGACCTAATGATGCATTGAGGGGCTTTTTTCTATACTAGTTGGATTTACGTATCTTGTAATTGTAATTTGCATTTGAAACTTAGGGTCTAGTTGTCCCTTTTCTTGAGATATCTTATTCCTTTCCTAGTAGGATTAGTAATTTATTTCCTGTTGAGTCTTAAATTTGGGTTGCTTCTAGTTGAGTTAAAGCAGTTTGAGGAATCTATGTTTTGAAACTTTAATTCGCCCCCCAGAGTTGCATCTATGAATAAAACCGGTTGCTCTTCTGAAATTCTAACCCTTACTTTTTGATGCGATCCCTTTGCAGTCAATTGCTCGTAGTGTTGCTTCACAGATAATCAGTGAGGAGATTTTAGCTTCTTGTTCTGGAGGTCCTCGTGGCAATGAACAGTTAAGGGTTTACTCCTTTTATATTATGCTGTAGTGTTCTTGATCTCCTTATCAAAGTAGCTACATCCTTTAATTTTTAAAATCTTTGTTGGAAACTGTATGTTAAACACCATTGTTTCACCGAGGAAAGGTAGGCTTTAGTTGTAGAATCAAATGGAGGGATAAGATACTGGTGAATGATGCTGACACTTGTGATGTGGGATGCAGATGCTTCAACCAGTAAGAGTGACATGAAAAATGATAATATAGAAAGGAGGCGGAGGATATAGTCTCTATAAATGAGGAAAGAAAACATGGTTACAAAAGGCCTGGTGGAGAATGTCATTGATGTGATTGAATAGTAAAAAAATTCTTGTGCAGGGATTTTTATTAGTCTTTTCCTGGCCATGTATTATATTTGTTCTTGAATAATTAATGTTACGGGCTGAAGTGGCTGTTGTGTGGCTTTTGTAAATGTTGTATAGGGATTTAGAAAGTATAGTTTGGTATTCAGGCAAATCAAACTCTTCCTCTGAATCTTTCTTTGAATCTTGTCTGTCCTTAATTTCTTTGCATTTTCCTGGTGGCATTTGAAAGTCACAGTGGTCAACAACAACCATTTCAACTCAAAAGCTTAAAAGCTGTTAAGTGACCATGAATAGTGTTTTAATAATCTTAAATCCACCCCCTCATGCAAATGCCTTATGAGGTTGATGTGTAGACAAAGCAAAGGCTCACCATTTGTTGTGTTGAAACATTTATTTTAATTATCAGAATGAGGAACGACAAGGATCAAACTCTTGACCTCTTTGTAATACCATGTTAAGGATCCCACTTCAACTTGAAAATTTAAGTCATTAAGCGAAGATTTATGAATTATGAATTAGTGTCTTAAGGTCCAGTCTTTTTTTTTTTTTTATAACTTTTGTTGTGGTCCATAATATGATAAATTCCAATCACCTACTTCATGGGGTTTAGTAGTTTGAAATCCTAAAACCGATTGTTCTTCTATTGTTCAATTAGATTGTTTTACAATCTTTGGGAAGATGTGGGTTTGCCCCTTCATTTTGAGGGAACTGTTCTTGATTGGTTTTAGAGGCTTTGGAAGTAAGAAGGAAGCAAAATTTCTGGGGATACAAAATGCTTGTAGTAGGGTTCAGGAATCAAGTTCTGCCTATTCATTTGCTTGGGGATAGAATAGTTCAGTATTATTTGTGGTATTGAGGGGCATTATCTCTAATTGACAATCAATGGGACTGAAGGAGTTTATAGTAATGTTTTGTCTCTTCTCTTAACTCCCATGGGGTGTCCTTTCATTCTTTCGTTTTTTGCCTTCTCAATTATTTATTTTGTAGAGAAGTTTATTTATATCCTTAGTTGTCTAAAAGAAAATTTTGGTTATGATTGATCACTATCCTGTACCCCTGCTGAATGTACTGTTTGATATAATCTATATCTTGTTCCAATGAAAGATTTAAATCTGGCACTACCGGAATTGTATGAGAAGTTGCGTGCCAGAGTTGTAGTTGGACATATTTCTTATATTGTAGTTTCTTAGCTTAAATTTTCTGGTTATTGTATTCGATGAAACGATTAAGTTAGCTTGATTTGTCAAGCATTCTGGCTTCTATATTTGTTTCTAATGTAAGTGATAATCTTGTTTATTCCACTCTTCTGTGAAGGTATGCTGCTGTTTTCGCCACATTTGTTGCTGGGATGGCCTGCCTGATTGGTGTTGACTTCAGTGCAAAGTTTATGGCCTCCTTTGCCAAATGCTTTGAGGTATAGCATTTAAATAAAAAAATAAATTTCAAATATTGCTAATTTTGTCTATTGGTCAGATTTTTGGGTTTTTAGATCCTTCTCGAGTCTTTATTGACCTTTCATAATCATTGCAATGTTCTAAATACCACAATCTTCTAATTTCTTTTGCTTTTTCCCCAGGATGAGTACCAAAAAGAAGACAATCTCTCGTTGCGAAATCTTACTCTTCTCTTATCCTATTTATGCATATTTGGGGTCTGTTCAAGGTGTGTTAACTGTACTACACCAAGCACTTTTATATGCAAAACATGTGTACATGTATTTTATGGACTTCTTTCCTAACTCAAAATATATAGTGTCAGATTATACCGCAGCCAGTTGGCTGTCAGCTGTGGCTTTGCTTGTGGTTCAAAATTTCAACTTTTATAATTCTTTGGCAGGAATAAAATTAGCGTAGTGTGATTTAACATACTGTTTTGCAAATGTTAGGTGTCACTTCCTTTGCGACTATCTTGGTTTGTTGGATTTCTAACTTGAGTTTCCATTATAATAAGCAGCTGCTTGAAGGAGTTCATTTACATCTTTCTAATGTGATATAACTATTTTTTGTTCTGAATCGTTTTCATTTACACATTTCTAATAATCATATCTTGCAATTCAGTGATTTAATATATGACTTTCTTATCATGCTGAGTAAGCGGTTAACGGAGATCGATGTCTCTACCATTTTGACAGTACTACAATGTAAGTTCTTTTTTTTTTTCTTTAAATATAATCTTTTAAGCTATGCATGTTTGGTTTGGGTTAATTTTACATAGAACTGCTAGGGGTGTAAACCGCTTGAAATAGCTCATTGAGACATCTGCATGGGCTTAATTCATTTTTCAAAAGTCCTGAGTTAGGGCCTGCTTTTAATGCATTTTTGGCAAAATAGTTGTGCTAGAAAGTGGCACAGCATATTGTACTTTCACAAGCTTTACCATCTGTATAATGTTGTACTATAATATGTTTAGATTTTCATATAGAAGATATATATTTTACATGTGATATGAGTGATTATGTTCCTTGGTATATTTCCTGCCAGTTTGTCAAAAATACAATTAATTACTTGAAGAAGAATGTAGAAACACACCCCTAAAATTGTGTAGTGGCATAAGCTAGGAAGTCCTACCACTCATCTGGCTAACTTAATATTGTCATTTGATTGTTCTCATTTTTGTTTTAGTTTTTTTTTTTATGTACGCATGTGCATGTGCATGTGTTTCTGTTTATTTTTCTTGCTTTCTTCTCTTTTTTCTCTTCAATTTTTCCTTTTGTATATGAACTGATGTCAGAAATCAATATTATGTAGTAGCATGGCTTTACTTCTCTATATTATTTGCACAGAAAGTTGCTGGACTAGTGAATCCTATCTGACCTTAACTTCTGTTTAAATAGGTTGTGGGATGAAAATAAGGGTTGATGATCCAGCTGCCATGAAAGATTTTATTCTTAGTGTTCAGAATAGGACAAACGAGTTGAAGGCTTCTGGTGGTGACGGCCAGAAAAAGATAAATAGCAAAAGAGTGAGCATGCTATGTTCTATTATCAACTTGCCTTCATTTTTTCTAGACAGCGTCCAGCACTGATTATTTGGTAACACTTGTAGATGGAGTTTATGCTTGAAACTATATGTGACATCAAGAACAACAAAAAAAGAGCAAAAGAGGACCCTGCCCATCACACACGGATTAAAAAGTGGTTACAGAAGGTGCTATTCTCTAATCTGAATGTTTTGGTAGCCTTGTTTATTCTTGAAATTCCTTTGGTATGCTAAGATTAATTCTTGTATCTAATTTATTTTGATAGGGGTTAATTCTGGTATTTCTGTTACATTGATAAGTATGCTATTTGGTGTAGTTCTACTTGTTAAGCATACTTGATCAGCTCAGGATGATGTCCCTGCCAGTGTCCTTCTTACAAATGCTACTGTGCTACTAGTAACCCCGAATTATGCATTTTACTTGCAGAAGTGCCTGTATAATTTAATATCTGAGCCTAAGTAATGTGGTTTAGTTTTGCATGTATGAGAAATGGTAAGGCGGTTGGTGACCCACTGCTCAGTGCTTGGCTGCTTAAAGTTTGGTTACTATATTATATTTCGTCAGATCTGATTTAATGGTCTTAAGACAGTTTTGTGTTATAACCTTGTTGAAAGATCTTACCTGATGTGGCATCGTTCTAGAGCAAATGGCCTCTGTTATCTTTTGGTGTTGAGTTTCTTCTTCTCAAAGTCAACATCTTTTTGCTCTTTCTTTGAGAGTGGAATTATATTCTTCTTTACTAACTTTCTAGCCTTGATATGTCTAGTGGCTTATATGCCTTTGCTGCATATTTTTGTTATTCTTTCTTATCCTTTTACTTAGAACAAATAATTTTTATTTAAAAACATTATCTGAAGTTTAAACTGTCAGTTTGTTATTTAAACGACATGCATAAGTGATACTTTTTTAAAATACTTTTTCCAGGTAAGAGTGGATGATATTTTGATTAGAGGGCTTAAATGGAAAAAGCTGCTTGATCCTGATAAGAAAGGCCAGTGGTGGTTGTCCGGGGATGCAGCCTCCGCAACAGATAATGTTGTGGAAGTTGCTAGCAGAATAGACAAAGATGTTCTTGAAACCCAACGAATGCTGGAGCTTGCTGCTGCTCAAAGGATGAACACAGATGCCAGAAGGGCAATCTTTTGTATAATAATGAGCGGGGAGGACTATATTGATGCATTTGAGAAGCTTCTAAGACTGGATTTACCAGGCAAGCAGGTCAGCCTTTTTCACAGTTTAGTTGTGTCATATTTTAGCTCTGAGGCCTTCCATCTAGTGATACGTAATTCTTTCATGTATTTACAGGACCGAGAGATAATGCGGGTTCTTGTGGAGTGCTGCTTACAGGAGAAGGTTTTTAACAAGTATTATACTGTATTGGCTTCCAAGTTATGTGAGCATGATAAAAATCACAAGTTTACTCTGCAGGTAATTGTTTTCTCTCTTTGTTCGAGGATTAAGATGAAAACTAAATATTGACAAGAAGTGTTTAGTATTCATCTCATGTGCCCAGATGACTACATCTTTCTATCACTTAACTAGGGAAAGCATAACATGAAAGGAGTGGTGGTTATGAGAGAGAATAGGCCCATGTTTGATTCACTAGGTAAAGTGACATCAGTCGTGACCTGATAAGTGGTCCTTTAATTTTGATCCCTAATTTGCAATTCAATGGTTATGATAATGCTTCTCTCATCTCTCAAAATCACTCTTGTGTGATATGTATTATTTTGTGATTATTCTTTGGGCTAACAGGTCTTTTTTTTTTTCCCTTTTTTTTTGGGTACTGTTGGCTAAATGTTTTATTTTGTGCAATAGTATATCTTCTAGTGATTCCAACTTGACAAAAAAAATTTGTATGGCTGCGACCAAATTAATTTTCAAGAGCCTTATCTAGGATGCATGCACAACTGATTTTCAAGACAAAATAATCTGTAGCTTACACATGGATCTGTCCAAACGGGTTGTTTGGCATCTCAGCTATTTATCCTGTAGTCACTGTTAAAAGTCTGCATTTGTGTTTGTTCTGAGTCCAATATCCCCATGAAGATCTGGTAACGGCAACCTTGGTGTATTATAAATGAGGCAGTCAGAATGGAACTTGACTCTCTAATATCTGGGGTGATGGCTGCATAAGCCAGCATAAAAAACTCCGTTATACATTTTGTACGTATTTGTGAGGTGCTGTGAGGTGCAATCACCAAAACATGTAGAAAATGCTAGTATCCTAAGGTGGAAGAATTCAAATATTTTCATATATTTCCTATTTATTTGGGGAGGAATTTTTCTAAGGAATTATATTTAGAATTCAGATAACTGGGAATCCTTGGAAGCTTACCCTTTTTTTAGCTGTCTTTTCATAATTGACACCTCAATTTGTTAGTTTCTTCTTTTAAGGCAAAATGAGTTGTAGATTGCTTTGTTCATGAGTTTCTTTAGCAAAATGAATTGGATTTGCTTAAGAGCACGCACATGCAAACAAAGGAGAGAGTAGTGGTGGTAGGATTCCAATTTTGGTGAAGTGAGCTTCTATTTTCAACTTTTGACTAGACCATTGAACATTATGAGGCCTTCTTGTTATTAATACCTGAAAAATAAAAATCGTCTGAACGAGGCCTGGTCAGTTGTGTGATCTAGTTAACTTATATTTTTAACTTCTGCCTTGTACATCATAATGTTTGAAATAGTTATTGTTTTGATTATAAATTAAGGGATTCATTTGGGCTTTTCTAGAAGGCAGAACAAGTCCTACCGAAGCAAAATCTTTGAAAGCGTGAATTCACGAACCCAATAGCGAGAATTTTTCACATGTTATCTTGTAAAAAATTGGACTGGAGTTGCATCAATTACAGGATAAGATAACAAGTTGTGTTTCCTTTTGTTACGCATAGAAAAATATTGCCTTTTAATTTGTCTTGTAATAAAGTATGTGGCAAGGACATTGATAGTGGCCATAGTTGAGGAATTTGTAAAAGATTTACGCTTTGAAAGTGGAATTTGATTCAAATTAATATATTTCGTCTCTTTTATTTGCAGTTTTGCCTTTGGGACCACTTTAAGGAGGTGGAGTCAATGCAGCTTATGAGGTCAATGCATCTGGCAAAATTTGTGGCAGAAATGGTTGCCTCTTTCACTCTCTCCCTCGCAGTTTTGAAGACTATTGAACTGGATGACATCACCCAGTTAACCCCAAGAAAAATCATGCATTTCCGCATGCTTTTTGAGTCCATTCTTGAGTATTCGGATAGCCAAGTATGGAATATATTCACACGGGTTGCAGTGACCCCCGAGCTTGAAAGTCTTAGACAAGGCATTGAGTTCTTCATCAAGGAATACATTTTGAAAGCCAATAAAGCTTTTACTCAGAAATTTAAGTTGGCAAAAAAAGCCCTTCATAATTTAGAAGGAGTACTGATGTGAAGGTGTAGTTTGGATTATACCAAAATTTTGTAGCTTACGTTATAGATATATGATATTAAAAAAAAGAAAAATTGATTATGCTTGATTGTGATGGTATGACTATAGAATAGAAAAAGAAAAAAATTCATTTTTTTATATATTTTTGCTAGTAAATTTTTTAATCAAAATGTGAGAAATATATAATTTTTTTAATAATAAAATAGAAAAATCATGATTGTGGGACGTGAGACATATTAAAGTGTTCAATAAATGAAACGGACGCAAATCTCCATAAGAGAAACGCCCCAAAATCCAGTAAACCTGAGGTTAACCGCCTTGAAAAGGGAATCAATAAGGGAACTTGGTACTAGTTCTATTTGAAGAAAAAGGAGGAATCTTGAGTCCGTACGACCTGTGTTAAATCTGGATGTAATAGGGAGTGGAACGAAGGGAGGTTTGGGAGGGATGCGGACTGCTGCCTAATTTATTTTTTCAGGGCAATGATGATCTTTATCCCGTTTGTAGGCAAGGTTCGAACCATTAAGAGTTGCTAGCCTTGATTCTTCCAGGAATGACAGTATATCCGCTGATTGTAGAGAGTAAATCAAGAGATGAGCAGGACCACCAAGACGAATGTTACCACTCGTATTCTAAGCAATTCGCACCACATTAATGCTCAGAATGTTCATCATAGGAATCAGGAAACCACTTCGACGTTGGTTTCAGAATTTGTAAAGGAACAGAAGCAGAAATCTCTATGGCACCATCAACCGCCTAATGTTAGCACAATGCAGAAGGACCACATGCTTAGATTCAATTTTATGTAAAGACTGATTTGACTTGCTAACATTTTCTCTATACAAGCCAAAATTCAACCACGACATGTAATCCCCGTATTAACCATTATGTTTATTTAGACATTCTTGTCAAAAACAAATCTCTAAGGCGGTAACCACAGCGCACACAGTTTCTCAGTTTGGTTCCCTCCCAAGGACGCCATTTGAGCAACTATGAATCATACAGTTGAGCCTGTAACTCAGCAAATCTCTCACTCTGGATACGAGTAAGCGACCCAATTCTCATCGCTTATCGGCAAGAGAGTGCCACCTTGAGCAATCTCCACGTTTGTCTTGCGTGAGTAAACAGTGACCTTTCTTCGGGTTGAGGTGCTAACTGGAGTGGAAGGCTTGCCGCCTAAGTTTATTACCAAATTGTCGCTGTTAGGGAGTGAAGGTGAAGACTGGACATTTGATAACGTCGCGGTGTCCACACAGCCAGTAGTAATTTCAGATGAAGACGAATCTTTGCCACCTATAACTGTGATGGGTTCTGAAGATGGGATGGCAGTGTGATGACTCTTAACTTCAGCAGCGCAATCTGTAGTTATATTCATATTAAAAATTCTTGTGAGACTTAAATTCATCAATGCATTATGGACTATCCGTAGAAACAAATCTCAACTTGCTAAAAAGAACCATTAACGGACACCTCAAACTAACGGATGAATTGATAATTATATTTATTAGTTTTTATCAATAATTTTCCCAAATTCCCAATAAATGTCATTTCCCAATTCACATATCTTTGCTTTTTGATTAAGGAACTAAGACAACGAACAACTACACAAGACACTAAAAATCAAGCATGTAATTTCATGCATTTGATCTATGCTGCTCTTATTCCTTAAATATAGACTGAAAATAAATAAAGATTGTGGCAGACGTTAAATAAGTTTAAGAATTCAGAGAATTTTTTAAATGAGATGTAGAAGAATGAGATGAACCTTATTAAGTAGATAAACATCTCAGATTTTCCTCTTTTGTCTTTCGAAGTATCCTATTTCCATTAATGATATTCAAATGATATTAGTTCAATCTAACTTACTATACTTGCACACCACGTAGTAAGAACCAGATCAGACCAGTAGATTCATTTGCTGCTTTCTTCTTTCTATATTCTTGTTGCTGGCTTTTCTTTGTGTAAGGAGGATCCTCCTGCTCCTGCTCTGTTTTTCCTTTCTCTCTTAATGAAGTCTTCTTCTATTAAATTTTATTATAAATTGCCCATTAGGCAAGAGTACCTTTTTCGTCTCAAAAGTTTGAAGTTTTATTTTGTTTCAGATGTTTATTTGGTATCAATTTCGTCCTATTGTGTTTGCTTAAATTCTCAATGTCATTTTAAATGTAACTCAATCAATTAAAGTAACAGAAATTGATGTTGTGTTGTTACACATGGACTGACAGTCATTACAACATGCTAAAGTGGATTATTTATTGCCTACATGGATATTGCACTGTAAATGATGTCATTTTCTGTCCCTAAGCCTCTATTATCAAGCAAATACTCTTCCTTCAAGCTAAAAATTAGAGTTGATAAAGTCCCTCATCTAGAATTTAGGGTTTGACATGTACACATGTAACAACACATCATTAATTCTGTGAATTTAATTAATAGAGTTAACGTCTAGGATGACATTGAGATTTTTAGCAAACACTAAAGACAAAATTGACACAAAATAAACATTTGGGAAAAAATTGATAATGACCCTAAACTTTTGGGATGAAAAAGGTACCTCTGCCCATTATCAAAATAAGAAAAGGAATTAAAATTTATACCACTTTTATAGAGATGCGATATCGTAATTGCTAGAGTAACTATTTTCATCCCTAGCATGCTCATTCTAGTTTAATAATTAGTCTGGTTTCCAAATTCTGCCTAGTGCCTACACCAATAAAATCTCTTCAAAAAACAATAACCATTTTAGCAAACTGCTGAACTCATTAATTGATGGTGAGGAGTTGACAGTTTTGGCAAACTTTTAACATTCATGATCTAAGCCAAATATCTTATTTTTGCTCCCCACTCAATAGAGCATTAGGCTTGATACAAAGAGGTAGTCTCCAAACTAAACATAGGTTTCTGATACAACCACATGATTCTTTTTTTTTTTTTTTTGGTTGAGGAGGTGGGGGAGAGGAAGTCATAATGTAGAATGTAAAAACTCTAAAATGCTATGGGCTTTGAAGAGGACTTACTCTTATCTTTCTCAGATTGGATCTGAGTCACCGATTTAGGGTTATAACTTATAGGAGATTTTGTATTGGCATGGTGTTGCAGATCAGCTAGGACATTTGACTCTGAGCTGGGAGATGACAACACAGGAACCTGTGCTTGATGAGCAGGGGGCAGAATCAAAGAGCTCTGATTTGGCTTACCTGAAAGAATAAGCAAGCAACAGTATAATGATCAGCATTCCTAAGCAGAGATGATAATACCAGCTTCTATCATCTTTAGTAATAAGTAACTTAAGAATCATACATTTCAGTTAGTCCCAATAGCTTATCTTGATGACAATTTGATTGAAAAGAGTAGGGAAAAGCTGATAACTTGATAAACAAAGGAAAAAGCTGCGTTGTAGTAGGACTCCCTGCGCTCACAACTAAGATACATCATACCTGTTATAATGGATTGTTTTTGGGTGCGCATTAAGTTACAGGTCAAATCCTTCACCTGTAAATAAACATTATAAGGAATCTAGGGCCTGTTTGAAATTGTTTTTGTTTTAATGTTTTCAAAACATATGTTTTCAAGAACAAGTTTTTGAGAACAAAAAAATTAAAGGGCCTGTTTGAAACTATTCTATAAAACAATTTTTTTGTTTTCAAGAACAAAAAAAATAAAAAAACTTGTTTGATAATGTGTTTTTAATGAAGTGTTTTGGAAAACAAAAAAACAAAATTTTGTTTTCAAAAACAAAAAATTCAGAACACTTTTTAAGTGTTTTGTAATTTTTGTTCTACAGAATCAGGTAAAAAACAGAAAATAATTACTTTTCAAAATAATGATTCAAACAGATTTTTTAATTTTTTTGTTCTCAAAAATTTGTTCTTAAAAACATATATTTTGAAAACATTAAAACAAAAACAGTTTCAAACAGGCCCATTAATCATTATTTTAAAAAGTAATTGTTTTCTGTTTTTTACCTGATTCTGTAGAACAAAAATTACAGAATACTTAAAAAGTGTTCTGAGCTTTTTGTTTTTGAAAACAAAATTTTGTTTTTTTGTTTTACAAAACACTTCATTAAAAACATATTATCAAACAGGTTTTTTTGTTTTTTTGTTACTGAAAACAAAAAAACTGTTTTGCAGAATCAAATCAAACAGGCCCCTAGTTTCTTCCTCCCCACCCTCTACGGAAATAGGATAGAGTTGTTTTATTTTATATGATAGGTTTTTTAGAGGGGTTTTTCTTCAGGATTTACAAGGGATTGGAGAGCTCTCTTGAGCTAATGCTTTTCCTTTAGATTCTCTTTTTGTTTTTCCTTATATGGTTGCTCGAGGAGGATTGCTTACCTCCATTGTTGCAGACTTGCACTTCTTTCATTTTCCTTAATATGTTCTTTTTTTAAAATCACAGGGAAAAAAAAGATTAAGGCAATGAACAATCAATATCCATATTCAAGAACAAAATTTTAAAAAAAAAATGTAAGACAAATCACTGTAAACTGAGAAACAAGTATTAAAAGTGTCATAGGCTAAATGATGTCAACAAAAAGAAAATACCTTTGCCTTCTTTTAAAATTGTGTAAGCAACCTTGGCTGCACTCATCTCAGCCTGTTTCTTGGTTTTTGCTTCTTGTCCAGTATAAAGCACTCCTTCTATCTCCACACTTGAAACGAATATGGGTACATGAGCCTCGCCAGATTTGGCAGTGCTGTATTCAGGTAAATGAAGTCCTTCCTTTTGAACCAATTCTTGTAAAAGGTTCTTGTATAAACCAATATCATCCTGAAAGTTGTAGATAATCATATGGGTAAGAGAAGCACCACTAAGCAGCAATTACAAAGCTATGGAATGGAGAAAGTTATCCTAATGACCACAGGTGATTAAAAACTAGCCTCTTGAGCTCCAGTAAGTGACAATGACGTTAGAGCAACTTTTGCAGCTGCATGTTCAGCATCCTTCAATGTAGGGAAAAATTGAGGACTCTCAAAAGTCTGTCCATCAATGGTGACTTTACACTTAAAACGACTGGCATGAGGAGGACCCTCCCTCTCTGAAGAATACACAGGTAGATGTAGGTTTCTCTTTTGAGCATAGGTTTGTAGCTGATTCTTATACAAACGCTGCATATCTATGACAGAACTCATTGTTAAAGTCACAATTCAAAGTGTGATTTGCTATTAGATAAAGAAAAACATGCTATAAGAGAGAAAGGATAAGTACCCAAAAAATTGCAATTATGTTATTATTATCAACTTCCTTCATATTTTCTCCTATTATCATTTGAACACTACAGATCCACAGTGTCATCAAACGCATCATCAAGACAGCAAACATAAAAAGAAATGGCATTGCTCACTTATAAACTTTCCAGTGTTACATACACATGCCCTGATTTTCCTCCCTAGCAATGCCCTCAAGGATGAACATCTGAATGAAACTAGTAGGTGGTCGAAGAATAAAGGAGAAAGCTCTTTAATAATTTTTGTATAATAACTAATGAATGTGGGCCATAATATCTAGGGAAGACAGGGCGTATTATATAAAAAATATGTTTAACTCATAGCAACTCCAAAGCTTTTAGAGCTCAAATGCATAGGAATATGCAAAAAATAACAACTTCAATTAACATAGTACAATAAAGGTTTGAAGCTTATGAAATTTTTTCTTGTAACAAAAACTAAGCCATCGTGGCAACAAACAATTGGGTTAGCCATACAAGGTTCATCTAAGAATGCATTAGTTCGTGCCTTGTGTGAATATAAACAATTGTTGCTGCCACCAGCAGAAGCTAGAAGAAGCTGATATCTCTCTCTCTTTAAGAAAAATTTATCTTCAGTGCATTCAGCCATTAGTCCCAAACACACACAAAAAACAGAGAGCAAGCACGAGCACAATAGAGTTAAAATGAAAATCAAAGCATTCTAGCCTCTGCTACCACCAGTTCTGCCAAAAGCAACAATCATTGGATTGGAAGAAGAAAATCCCTACTTACCCATTCATGCAAAGAACAAAATAGAAAATTGAAGAAAACAAGGAGGGCGAATCTTAATTGGTTAAATATTACAGCACCACTTATGAAGAGCTTTGCCCCCGGAAATCAACTAGTCCCACGGAGAATGCCAATGGGTTATGTGAGGGCAAAATCACAAAACCCCAATCCTAAAACTATTGGGGCTAATTGGAGAATATACCTCCCTTCACTGTTCCACAAGCGGCACATGCCATGAATCACTGAAAATGGCACGAGTTGCACATGCAACATTGCAACTTAGTGAAGGTGCTATACAACGGCCATGCCATTGCGCACAATTAAGAACTATAAATTACTGGTTGAAATGACATACCATCAATAAATGTGCAGCTAAGATTTATATTACTAATAAATTTTCCCGTAGATATTAAATGGTATCTAACAGATAAATTGTTAACTATATATTGTAACAAACAGTACTTATACAATTGGTAACAACCTTTATTTTTTTATTCTATATTCACTGCATAGTAATTAGAAGTGTGAGGCACACTTGTAGCGATAAGCAAAGTGTTCCACATGCTATGTTGGTATGCAGCGCATTAGATAAAATATATCAAATACATTTAATATAATTTAACATGGAACCAATGTACTATATAAACATGAAAAACTAAACTCTTGTTTAAAACATAACACATGACAGCTTAATAATCATCCAGAGTCTAACTGAATTAACCATAAAACACAATACCAAGAACTTAAATCGTTGTTAAAAAATTTTAGGAGTCTGGGCTTCATCCTAGGAGATTTCAAACGGGCTCCTCTTCTTCACTTAAACCATAAATAGTCATTCGCATTGCATCTCAGCCTTCCCATGACAAGAAAATGAAAAGTGGAGAAGAGAAGAAGATGATAGAGAGAGCAACATGAAAATCATAAGAGACGTGGCAGAGAATTCCGTCCTTTATCTTTCGACATAATTGAAGGCTGTCCAGTTGTATTTTTCCCTCAGCCTCATTAGATTTTTACATGCCATCATGTTTTCCATGTTGCGCAAATAGTGAGCACCACAAAGAGATTGCTACATCACAAATAGTGCTTGCTTTTGCTGCACCATGCGAAAGTTACTGTACTACACCTATGGCATAACATAAGCCCTAGTAACGTATCACTACAAGTTATATCGAGTTCAATATTGCTATTAATAACTATGATCCATTGTTGCATGAGATAGGAAATGGATACCATTAACAGCAAAAATTATCACTTATAGCTTCTAATAAACTGAAATTGCAGCAGGGACACCACTTCTGTTAAGAGGAAAAATCACATCTGAGCTATTTAATCAGTCAAGTCAGTTGCAAACAAACTCAGTCTCCCTCATCCAACTCCCCCCACCCCTGAGAAAATTATCTCCCTTGGTCAAGGGTAGAGGCAAAACCTACTCGACAGGGACATTATGTAACGGATAAACGTATAGTACTATTAAAATGTCAATTCTATGGAGGGTAACAAGAGAAGAGAAACTAAGGCATACTTGAATCATTTTTCTGATTTCCAGCTGTCATGTTATCTTTATCTGGTGCGATAGGCCTATTGTTCTGAATCGCCTGGAATGCATCTTGTAACTGGGGTTGCATCACACTTTTTGTGGGAAGTATATCATCAACACCAGGGCCTGGAGAAGATGAACCTGTAAATACAATGCAAGTCAACATGAACCTTTCAGACAGCGGTAAAAGTATAATTCAAATTTAAGACAACCAAAGCAATATGCAAAATTACCCTTAACTCGAACCAATTATCTCCACCCTGTAAATGTGGAGAAGTATGAAAATTTGGGACACAAATATATTTAACTATTTTACAAGTGCATGGTTGATTCGTTTGAAATGGCTAATTAAGTTCGGAATAAAACAAGGGTTAGGGTCAACTAAGCCAAAAGAAATAGATTTAGAATTGTATCATTCTTCCTAACGCATCTCTCGTAAACCTAACATGCAATCAATTCCAGCCTCAAAGGAGAAATTAAAAAGATGGTTTCCTTAAATACTATACGAACCAGTAGATATCGGAGCTGAAGGCTGCGGAAGAGAAAACGAAGTTTGCGGAAAAGAAGGCTGCGAAAATGAAGGCTGAGGAGGAGAAGGTTGAGGAAGAGAAGGCGAATTTGAGGTTTGAGGAGAGGAAGAAGAAGGTGGGTCGGGAAGAGAAGGTTTAGGCTTGGGGCGAAAGAAGTGGTCTAAGGCGAGCTTAGCAACATTGTTTTGGGCTTCTTTGGCCGTTCTACAAGGTGATGGCGTCTGAAAATCAATCCCATTAATGGTGATGTTACTAATGTAGCGAGGATTGTGATCGGGTCCTTCTTTGCTCATCTGATAGTCCGGCAAGTTCCATAATCGCCGGTGGCAAAACTCTTGCAGCTTCGATTTGTACATTGCTATGTTGCCAGCACTACAGTAACACTCTGGACCCTTCAGAGAGAAGGAAATGGAGCTGTTCTATTTTCAATGGAGCTGCGCTATATATATATATATATATATATATATATATATATATATATGATACCCAGGTCGCCTTTTTCGCAAAGGCATAGCAATCTAAGCCGCTATTTTAACGCGAGTTGGCCCCAAAAAAGCCAATATTACGTGATGGCTCTGTTGTTCAACATTAAATAATAATAAAAAATATTTTGAATTTTATTAAAATTATATGGATTTTTAATTTTTTAAAAATATATATTTTTAAATAAAAAAATATTTTACACTTTAGTTTAATTTAAAATTTTTAATTAAGATACCTTCTATTAAACTTAAATATATATTTTGTTAATTAAAAATATTTTGGTCAAAAATTTTAAATTTAACTGAAATATAAAGTAACTAGAAATCTACATGTTTTTTGAAAATAAAAAAAATCTGTATAATATCAACCAAATTTAAAAAAATATTTTATGAAATTTATTCTAATAATGATAATATTTATTGCATATCCCATAAAATGAAAAAAAAAAAAAGGTTGCAAAAATATTCATGTCGGGAATTGGAATGGGGAGGTTCTGTCTTCTACTACTGAATTCACCTAAGAATAACGCGAAGTATGAGGCGGCACTTGTGGTTGTGGAGGTTATTGCAAGTGAGAGAAACACTCACTGCGTTAGAATTTGATAAATACTTGATTATTTGAATTAAGAAAATGTGTTAGGTATTTACTTAATTTATATTACTTTCATAAACAAATAAAATATTGCTAAAAAAATTTAAGATACCTTTCCATCAGGATTAGAGTTTAAATCTTGGTATATTTTTATAGTAAATTTATAAATATAGTAAGTCAATATGAAAGAGTGCATTTTTTTTAAAGAAAATATAAACACAGAGAAAATTTAAACATATATTTTTAATAGTTGCAAGAATGGTGCAAATTATAAACAGAATAGAAATAAATTAAAAGAATTTTCCAATCTTTTATCTAAATTCATTGTAATTATAAAAAGAAGGAAATTAAGCCAAATAAATATTGCATTATGGAAAATTGTATGAATTTTCATTATTATGTATTAAAAGAATGAAAGAAAAACAAGTTTAAAAATGATTCAATTTGTAAAATTCCATAAAGATCTACAATTTATCAAAGGAAGACTTATTAGTATTTTCCTCTTTTATATTATGTTTCTCAAGGGCTAATATAACCTTGTCACATCAATTCTACCGCACTGAACAAAAACAACTTTTCAAGGGGTTGAAATACAAAAGAAGGTAGGAAAGATGTATTTTATTGGGTCGCAAAGGCATGACTTTGAAAATTTTACTGCATGTCAGGTTTGCTAATTGTCTCACAAGAGTGAACAACTCGATTAAAAATAATTTGTAATATTTAGTGACCATGTAAATATATATATATATGCGCGGGCGCGCGTGTGCGTACCTTGAGACACAACAGTACAGTGTAAGGAAATCCCAGTTCCTCCATTTCATTTTGCATTCGTACTTGTGTCTGTCTTGTCTACTTAATTCATCTCAGTTCTTTTCTTACTTTGTTCACTTTCTCGTCGGGGCGGTTTGGAATTTTTATAGATTGTTTTTGTATACCACTTATATAATATTTATTATATTTTTATAATTATTATTTAATAATATTTTTAGTTTTTATTATCTTTTAACATAAAAATAAAAAAATAATTTTTATTTTTAAAATTATTTTGTTATTCTCTTTATAATCATATTCATTTTACATTTTACGTTTTACATATAATAAATGCTTCAATCCTTCTGTGTCTCAGAAACCGGATTGTGAAAAGGAGTTCACCCCTCTGCTTTTGTGGTTACACAGTGGATTTGGAGCCAGGGCAAAGGGATTTGGGTTACTGAAAGAATAACGAATCTAGAGGTGCTAAATCATAAATATAACAACAAAAGAATTTGGGGTTAAAATGTAAATGCAACAAACTACTTTTTTCAAAGATGAAAAGAACAAGTAGAATTAAAATGCAAATACCACAAATCTATACAACTTGACCTTCAGTCATTGGCTGAGACAGAAAAATATTATGTTTCGTCATCTGCACGTGTCCCCATATTATTGGGACACGTGGTTACAAGGAATTTACCACAATAGTATTATAAATTCAGTGTGTTATAAATTATAATTAAGACTTAATAATTACCATTTTTAAGAGTAAATAGACATTAATTATTAAATATAATATGAGTGACCTTTTATGTTTAATTGAGCAATGATCTCTTTGTATTAAAGAAAAAAAAATTGAGTAAAGATCATAGGGACTCAAATCACCACAAGTAAATATGAAAGTCAAACTTTAGAGTTAACATCAAGAAAAATTTATTTTTTTATGAATGTACAAAATCTGTATATATGAAAAAGCTGTGGATTTTACTGTTTATTTGCACTGATCTTTGTGCTGCTCAAAACGTTGCCTTATTGGACATTGTTCATATACTATTCTACAATGTTTATGTCTTGTTTATCTATATTTTTTTTAAAATTTTTTTTATATTTCTTTTTTTTTTATTGTGAAACCCACATTTTTTTTTTACAATCCTAGATTTGCATGAAAAATTGCTAGTATATATAAAATATTTAAAAGAACTCTCCATTGCTTTCTACAGCTCCTTTCACTATTTTTATATTGTTCACATCCTTTTTTTAATTAAAAAAAAACCCTTTCTGTGGGACCCACACTGTGGATGGGTCCCACATTCTTTTTTAAAAGACTGCCCGTGGGCCCTACGGGCTGTTCAGCTAGTTAATATATAAAACACTAACTTTCAATCTCAGAAAAAAAAAAATCTCCCTTAAAGTATAAATTAATTTTAAAATATTTTTATTATTCAATAAAAAGTTCGATATGTACTATATTGCTTGATTTTTGTTTTGTTAACTTGCTAATAATGTAACTTTCATTGTTTTTATTTTTTAATAAATAAAAACTTTACCTATTTATTATTATTATACACAAGGGTTAGAAGGAGCCTGATCCCTTGCAGTGAGGAGTCCTTGCAATAATTGTATTTTCAGGTTTTTTATTATTTATTTATTTATTACTTTATATACACAAATAAATTTTTTTAAGTAGAATTTTTTTATGATTAAATTTTTAATTTTTACAATCGTAATTTTTATCTTTTATCTTAAGTTTTAAACCCTTAAAAGTAATAAATAAATAAATAAATAACTTGCAAATCCACCTACTGCATGGCGTGCAGAGGATCCTACTGCGGTTCAGATGTTGAACTTATTTAAAAAGAAAAAAAATCGTTATTTTTATACACTCTCGCGCCCTTTACATAGCTCTAACATGTCTAATAATTTTTCACCTCTTCACTCCAAATATCAGTTTAATAACTGTAATAAATTTTTCTAATTAATTAATGTAATTGCCTTTACTAATTATACAGAAATAAATTAATTCTATTGAGAACTATGAATTAATTAATATCTTAACTAATTAAGGATAATAATATTTAATATATGAATATAATATTATTTTATATTTAATAATTATTATATTATGACTCAAATGATAAATCTAAATTCATAATATTATCACTAAAAAAACGCTTTCAAATATTTGCACATTCCAAAACTTATGACTTTCCTTCCCCTTTTTGTTGTGTTACTAAAATACAGGCCTGCCCTAAATTGGGAGAAATTATTAGAAAGAATTGTAACAATACATTTATCAGTTTATTGGGAGAATTATAAATAAAGATATCAAATTAAATAAAATTATTCTACCGGACTTGTTACTATTAATTGGTTTTAGTTAAAATTAATAATAATCTATTCTGAAACAATAATAACAAATCTTGCAAAATATTTTTTTGATTTTGGATCCTTATTTATAATTTTATCCATTTTATTCCATTCTTTATTTGACTACTACGATCCTGCCAGATGTATTCCTGTTTGACTTATCGTAAATAATTCCTTTAAGTTTCTGAACACATATTGTAATGTTGAGTATGGTGAAAGTAACACAAAAATAAAATAATATCATTTCCTATTTTATAATTGGTATATGGTATCCAAAGATACATTAGAAAATAATTCTGAAAAACCACTAGCTCGGTTATTCTAATTTCAAAGTTCCAGTTTTAATGCTACTTGTGAGAAACAGCGGCTGAAAATGTTGAGCCTCATCTACGTTTATTGTTGCTTCGTTTCTAGCAATTAGCCAATAGTGCAACAGATAACTTAGCACAGCGCCATTTTTTTTTTTAACTTCCGAAGTATTTGCTATTTAATATTTACTTAGCCAATGAGTAAAATATGTGGATGCATGGAGATATAGATTGTTAAGATACCCTGTGGTCCACAAAAAAACAAAAAAAAAAAGAGATTGTTAAGATTCCCACAGTTATTTGCTAAAAATGGATAATAGCATTTCGATTATGATAGAGGCAAAGAAACAAAAATGCAAAATATCTGGGGAAATCAATTGCTCACAAGAGCATACTAAACACCTAAATATTCATCTCACAGTCATTGAAACAACAGAAAAGAAAATTTTCCGTTATCTTTGAATCAAGAAGAACCAGTAAAACTGCTTTCTTATACCATTTACTGGGCACTGGCAAGCTGATTGCGGATGCATTTTGCAGCCTCAACCATGTTTGTGAGGGCTGGCTTCACCTCAGCGTACTTGCGCGTCTTGAGCCCACAATCAGGGTTCACCCACAGGATGTTCTTCTCTAGCACAGCAAGCATCTTGTTGATCCTATCAGCAATTTCCTCAGTTGGTGGTATTCTTGGAGAGTGGATGTCGTACACACCAGGGCCAATTCCAGCTCCATACTTCACTCCTTCACGGAACACTGACAAGAGCTTCTCATCAGAACGGGAGTTCTCAATGGTGATCACGTCGGCATCCATATCGATAATTGAATGGATGATATCGTTGAAGTTGGAGTAGCACATGTGGGTGTGGATCTGTCAATTGTTTACATTGCGATAAATGAGATTTATACAATGTGGATATTGAAGGAACAGTTTCTAAGTCGTCGATTTGTAATTAGGAAATACCTGAGTGGTATCCTGCACCCCAACGTTGGTGATCCTGAAGGAGTGGACAGCCCAGTTCAAGTAATTGGCTTGCTCTGACTTCCTCAGAGGTAAACCCTCTCTCAAAGCAGCCTCATCAATTTGGATGACGTTAATACCGGCCTTCTCTAGATCTTCTACTTCATCCTTAATAGCCAAAGCGATCTGGTAGCAAGTCTCAGATCTGCAAATGGATTTATACATCGTGTTAGGAACAACAATATGATGTATACTGAACTTTATCTCTTTTCAGCCCACTTTTATTTTTATGTTACTTTTTCCACAACTTATTATGACTAGTATTGAGTTTATTATACCTAGGCTGGTCATTTCGAACGAAGGACCAGTTCAGAATGGTGACGGGGCCAGTAAGCATTCCCTTCATTGGGCGTTTGGTCATGCTCTGAGCGGTAGATGACCAGAAGACAGTCATTGGTTTTGGGCGGCTTACATCACCATAGATGATTGGTGGCTTCACGCATCGGGATCCGTAAGATTGCACCCACCCATTGACAGTAAAGGCAAAGCCTGACAATTGCTCGCCAAAGTACTCAACCATATCATTTCTCTGTAATGAAAGGCATCCAGAATTAGTGAGAAGTGCACATCATACAGATTGTTTGAATTCTTTATTCAATATTATAATATTTCGTTATTATTTGAAGATGAGAGCTGACCTCAGGCTCCCCATGTACAAGGACATCAATATCGAGCTCTTCTTGGAGTTCTACAACTTTGCGGATTTCCTCCTTAATGTCCTTAACATACTCTTCCTCAGAGATCCTTAAGAAATCAAGATCAGCATGAATTAATGAAGCCACATGGTGAAGAAAACAGAGCAAGATATTAAGCTGACTGAGCTTCTTACTTGTTAGCCTTGTATTCACGGCGTACCCTCCTTAGTTCTACAGTCTGAGGGAATGATCCAATGGTGGTGGTTGGAAGGATTGGAAGGTTAAGCTTCTTTTGTTGACCATCCAGTCTGGCACTGACATTTGTAGCACGGCGATGGTCAGAACCCTTCAATGCAGCAGCCTAGGAGAGCAAGAAAAGCAAGCATTAAGTATGACCAGAAAAATTTCTACATCACATCCAGTTGAGCAGAAACAATAATGAATAAGCACTCACGGCCTTCTGAACAGCCTCATTAGTCACTCTGGGAGAGGACTTTCTTGAAGCCTGAGCAGCAGCATTAGCAGAGAAGAAGTCCTGGAAATGAAACCATAAAAAAAGCGATTCAGTGAATGCTATCGTGAAACAACCAGGAAATAAACTAAAGTTGGCTTAATCGACAATTATATCAACAACCACCCAGTACAAACTACATTTTGTTAAATTCCAAAACTCCAAGTTAACCTGCTTCCATTCTAAGATCCAAAAATTTTTTGTGATGTCAAATTTTTTTTTTTTTGGGTGTGGGCAGGGGGGAGCAAAAAACCCAAAAAAAACTGTCTAAGCCAAATTATAAGCCAAGCAATAAAATCATTTGAGAATACAATTATTACAACATTTTGAGCTACCCTCGAGAATTTCTAGCGGTTACATCTAACCTAGTACCTCCCTGTTATCAAGTAATGGACTTAAGTAATTGAACAGAAATATATATAGTCAGAAGTGAGATGAACTGAAAGAATTACCTCATCCTTTTGACCAGACAATGCATTGGCCAACGCATTGACTTCAAAAATTTTTTGGGCAGCAAAAGCTAGCCATGATTTGATCTCAGCATCCAGCTTGGTCTCATTAACAAGATCGACAGCAGTGTGAAGAAGTGAGCAGGAGGTGGACACCACAAGGTTATCTGCACATAATTTAGATAACAGGTTTCTCAAGCAACCATATCAACTGTAGAACTCCGCCAAAAATTTCCATGAAATGCGTTGTTAATAATTACCTTTGCCCACAATGCCCTCAAGATTCTGTAATGTATTGAGAGAAGCGGCAAGATCATTGGCCCAGATGTTCCTGCCATCAACTACTCCAGCAAAGAGGTATTTGTTGCTGGGGAATCCATCCTTGATCAAATCAAGAGTCCTGGATCCTCGGATAAAATCAAATCCAAATGCTGTGACGCCCTTCAAAGCTGTGAGGGTCTTGTATGCCTCAGCAGGAACATCAGCAAAGTAGGTCTCAATAAGTACATTCAAACCAGATAAAGAGGATTCGAGTTCTGAGTATGCTTCAGTGAATGCTTGTAACTGGTGAGATTCAAGGTCTAAGACAAGGGTTGGTTCATCAAATTGAATCCATGAAGCACCAGCTGCCTTAAGATCAGCCACAACTTCCCTAAGTTCACAGTTATAAGCAAGTTAGAGAAATAAGACAAAATTTGAATCCAGAGCAAATAATTAAAATCTGTACATAAGTTAAAAATTCGTACTTGTATATAGGAAGGATTTTTGGAAGGAGAGAAAGAAGAGGAAACGATTTCTCTACACCCTTGGCAGGTTTTGAGAGCAATAAGTATGAGACAGGGCCAATGAGAACTGGGACAGTATCTACTCCAAGCTGCAAGAGGAAATTAAACATTCAATGACAATGTTGATAAAGATAAATATGCTTATTAGGGTTAAGAATCAAGATTTATCTTAATGATCCACACTCGAGCTGGCCAACTTAATGGCATCAACAGAACACTTAAAGAGAGATATAGCAAGGACCAAATTAACACAATCATTTCAATTATGCTTTAGACATTTTGGGCTTGGACACTGATACAAATACATTGTCATAGCAATCCATCTCGCTGAACAATTAGCCTCAGTGTACCTAATTTCAGATCATGTTATAAGCAGTCAATTTAAGTGACTTTAACACATATAAATACATACCGCCTTGGCCTCCTTGTATTCATTCACTGCCTTGTGAGAAGCATAGGAGAACTTCACATCAGGTCCCAGTTCGGGGACAATAAAATGGCTGAATTAATGCATACATAAAAGTTTAGTAATTAGGTTACTATAATCGCATTATCAATAGTGGACAGGCAATACAACAATGTATGATACATCACTTACTAGTTGGTGTCAAACCACTTAGTCATCTCCATGGCAGGTACAGATGCATTGCCTCTGGCCATGGAGAAGTAGGTATCAAACCCAATCTCCCCACCAGTCCAACCATACCTTGGTGGAACAGCACCAAGCGTGGTGGTAGCATCAAGCACCTGATCATAGTATGAAAAAGTATTGCTGGGGATGTACTTGATCCCGGCATCAGCCATCTGCTTCCAGATTGATGCCCTGAGATCAGCAGCTACCCTTTTCAAGTCCTCAGCGCTGCTCTTCCCATCCCAGAATGACTCCAGAGCGAACTTGAGCTCTCTCTTGGGGCCCATGCGAGGGTATCCAACAATATGGGATGCCATCTTTCTGATGCATCAAGTCAAATTGCAAACAAAAGTCAGCCGTCTAGATTGAGAAAATTTACAAGTAATACTTGTCCAGCAACAGACAGACACACCATTCAGAAGAAAAAAGCACATATAGGAAAAGAACATTCATCAAACAATAATGATTGAGGCGATATGTAAGCTACCCTTGGGTACCTTCCTGTATGATCCACAAAAGTATAAAACATTACATAGCATTTGGAAGTTATCTAATCGCAAGATATAGGGACCTAATAGATGTTCCATAAAACAACACTCTAAGGGGGAGAACAAATTACGATCAAAGATAGCGAAGAAGGAAAGAAGAAAAAGAAACAAGACAAGGTAAAAGTAAACTAGTTGAGGTAGAATTGAACAAGATAATATATGGCAGGGCAGAGGACGCACTTGGGGAGGGCACACCAACATCAAACAACAGCCCGATGTATTTTTATATGACAAATTAAATAGGGCCCATCTATCATTGGATTTGCATAAGATTGTTAAATTATCATGATACAGCTCTAAACAGGGGATGAAAAACGAAATCAGAATTTAAAGGCTCAGATCCATTATAAAGAGCAAAACCCAGTATTAGATCCACAAATTAACGAAACCAAACAGAATAGATCTACAGTCCAATTCGGGAAAAAAAACATGCAACCAAATCGAAGTTTTCATGCTAACAGAGAGTGAATACGATCTCAAAACTCCCAACAGAGGATGCATGCAGAACTAAAAAGCCTTTGTTCATGCAAGTGAGTGTTTAAGAAGCAGCACATACACCAGGAGATCTCAGCGGGGGATTAAAAATGAAACAAGTAGACGGGGATGCTGAGAAAAAGTGAAAAATAATAACAGAGAACCCTCCCAATAATGGGAAATGTAGATGATAATAAAGAAACGAAGGGGGTGATGAGAGGGGAAAAGAAGAAGAGAGAGAGGGACAGCGAAATGAACCTCGAGCAAGACACTTGTATGAGTATAGAGACAGAAAATTAGTGAAAAATAAACGGACGAGAGGAAGACGAGGAGGCATGGTACCTTTCAAGTGTATAGAGACCAGTTCTCGCTTCTAAGATCGGGAGAGATTAAAGCAGTGAGAAGGGCGCGAGTGAGGTGGAGCGGTTATTGGGTTATTTATAGGCAATTTGTAGCTTTTTGGCGGATTCAAACTCATTTACCACCTGAGTTGGGTTATATATTGTCTCTATAACATGGCTCAATGGAATGCCATTTTGGAAATTCTGGTTGATGAAAGAAGAGTTAAAAAAAAAATGTCGGTTTTTATTTCTTTGTCCATTAACGCCAAATTTATTATTCCGGAAATAGTAATAAATTAATAAATTATGTGGATGATTGCGAGTACAAGGAGAAGTGAACGGGAGTGCTACTTTGCGAGGTTGGTGATGGAAGTTGGTGAGGTTGAACTTAAAAAAGGAATTGGTGGTGGGGGACGATTTGCACCAATTTTTTACTCTTAAGATTGCACTTTTTCCTAAATTATTTAATGCCCAAAACTATATTCAAATACTGAAATTACCCTCCACTTAATGCGAAAATGACACCGGCTTGCGGTTGTTAGGGGGGTAGGTGGGAAATGGGAAGCCACATTTTTCTTGTTGTGTTAAATCTATTTATTTTCTAATGTAAACAAATAATTTTCAACACAGCATGAGTCTTTTGTTTATGTTTTCATTGATCCCGTAATAATTTTAGAATCAATAATTAAAAGAATCCTAAGTCATGTATATTATTTGCGAGGAAGATGTGTTTTGCTTTTAACTATAGATTTAAATTCTCAGTCCTTAAATTGTTTTCGTATTTAAAATTAATATTTTATGATATACAGAAATTTAAAAATATAATTCATCAATTAAAAAACTCAAACTCTGAAAATTCCAAACACTAATCACTGACATTCTGACAGTATGAACATCCTCGCGTGTAGGTGAGATTCACGCTAAAAAAAGATAGTTATCAATTACCCAAAAGACATGATTATCGTTAGAATATGTTGTCTCGCTTCTCAATTCATAGAGTTGACCACTTGCATATTAATAGCTTTTATTCCCCATGTCCAGCTTGAAGTAGGATAGTTTATAAGCTTTCAAACAATTTTTCTTTTTCCTTCCAATTCATTATTTGTTTTCAAATTTGCCATGACTGCATCCACATTCTTCCTCATATTGTCATTTCCATCTGTCTTTCTACCCCCCCCCCCCCCCAAAAAAAAGGGAAGAACAAACCTTTTAGGCCAACTTGAATTTTGAATATTTACTAAATCTATTACATTACACGGAGATCAAGTATAAGATAAATGTCCAAATTTTATTCCATCAATTCTGTGCGATTACAAGTCTTAAAAAAATAGAAACTGAGATCGCAAGGCATACCGTAAGGCCCAAAGTCCACATATAATAATTATTAAAAACAAATAAAAATGTGAGTAAAGGCAACTAGGAATTAAATGAGTGTGGCGCAGCCACTCTTAAGGCCGTATAAAACTTTCTCTAATTTTTAAGTTGAATGTAGAAGTAAACAAAATTTGGTTTAACTTAGTCACATCAAACTAGGCTGGGTCACATAACTAAGTTTAAATTAGGCTAATTTTATCCTATTAATTTAAGAAAAAAATATAAAAATTTTAATTTTTTTTCAATGCACAAAATAATTTTACATAAACTTATATAAAAATTTTATTTTTTTTAAATATCATTTTATAATTTTTATCAAAAATTTAAAAAATATACATAAATGAACCCAACTTGTTTTGTCTACAATCTAGTGTAACCTAACTTGATATTAAATTAGGCCACGTCTAAACATATGGCTCAATGTAAAATCAAGTCAAACATTGGGTAAGGCTAGTGGTCTATGGCCTTACTCAAATTTGTTTAATTCTATTCAAATATATATATTATTTTCTTAAAAAAAAAGTATATAGTAATAACATTAAGGGCTCTCATCACTTTCGTGGGTGGTGTCATAGGATCCTTGTGTGTGGATCATAAATATCTAGTGAGGGCAGATAGAATAAAGTTAAGGCTTAGTTCAATCGCATATCAAATTAGGTTGGACTAATTAGTCTTGATTAGACTTTTCTTATTTTAAAAAGCTTAATGATTTAAAAATTTTATATTATCATATCTTTATAATTGATTATTTTGAACATATAATTATTTATTTTAATACATAATTATAAAACCTATTTAGTAAAAATGAAAAAAAATGAGTCTAGAGAATGAAATAAGAAAAAAACAAACATAAGCATAAAAGATGAAATTTCAATACAATGTAACTTAAAACTTAGTGGTGTGTTTAGAGCAATTTTTTTTATTATTTATAAAACCTATTCAGTAAAAATGAAAAAAAATGGTCTAAAAAATGAAATAAAAAAAATATAAGCGTAAAAGATAAAATTTCAATACATTATAACTTAAAACTTAGTAGTTTGTTTAGAGTAATTTTTTATTATTATTTTGAGTAATTTTTTAAAATAGAGATAATGCAAAGACTAAATGTATCTATCTATTTAATTTTCTAAAAAACACACATTTATTATCTTAATTTTAAGATTTTTACTTTCAATTTTAAAAATATATGTTTTTTATTTTATCTTTTTTCATTTGAATATAACAATCATATTTATGAGACAACTAGCAAGGGCTTTAACCTCCTAATTTTTTTTTATAATTTGTAAAATATATTTAAAAACTTTGGGCCAAAATTAGAAAAATATATTTTTAATCATTTATTTTTACTGTGTTTTTACTTTTGTTTTTTAACATTTTGTTCCAATTTGGTCATATAATTTTATTTTAGATTTTCACTTTTATCCCTAAATTTTATTTTATTTAAATTTAGTTCTTTAACTTATAAAAATCACTTACATATTTCATTCTTTATAACACCACCAAAATTCTTAACAGAAAAACTTTCATGGTTCAATAGTGACTTAACTTTAATAGCCTTTTTGTCAACTTAAATTCCACATATCATAATACCTTACCTACCATAATACCTTACCTACCGCTTAAAGCAATGCATATTGGAAGTTAAGAGTTTAAGAGATCAAATTATAATAAACTGAAATTAAGATATAAAGATAAAATTTAAGATCAAATAAAAAGATCAAATTATAATAAAATGAAGTAAAAGACGAAATTGGACTTCAATGTAAAGTTAAAATATTAAATTAGAACAAAATAAAGTTAAATGATAAAAAATAAAATTTTATATGAAATTAAGAGATCAGAAATATATAAATTAACTAGGATTCGTTTCAATCAACTCGAACATAATTTGAAACGCCCCACACTCCAGCATGCGTTAAAGCCTGAGAAATGTGCGTAGGGTGATGACCAGAGAATCACAAAGAAAATCAAGCTGGAAATTAATGTGGCTGAGTTGAACTAATGATAAAACAAATTGGTAACCCCATATGTTTAAGTACTTTCTTCTTAAGTCATGTTTGTGTGTCTTCCCTTAGGAACTCTGTTTTCGTTGACATTCTAGTGGCTGGAAGAGTCTCTTGTATGGTCTGTAGAGAAGAGGTATGCACGTTTGATTAAGATTTTGTTTGAAATAAACATACATGAATTTTACAAAATTTTCATATCCTGTGTATTTTTTTTTTTCACTACTGAGACAAATATTCATGTTAAAAAAATATTGTAGGATAATTTATCAAATATTACCTACATATTCGGTACATTAGCAATTTTGAATAATGAGATAAGTGATTTTTTTTAGTTTAATTAAAAAAATTTAAATAAAACTCTCAGCCAATCAAAACTAAGGAAAAACTTATATTCTTTATAATCTTATTATTAATTTCTTTAATAAAAATATAACAATTGTATAATTCTTTAATTAAAATATAACAAGTGTATGATTTTTGTAAATAATAATATGATCATTTAATTAAACTATATATTTGTCATAGTTTTATTGATGAACTAAATAAACACTTATATTTTGATTAATAAACCTAATAATAAGGACATAAGAGACTCAACATAAGTTTAACAGTTAAAATTAATAAACTACCTAATATATAAAAGATAATGTTTTTAGAATAAAATTACAAGAAAAACAAAATTGATAATAAATCATTACATAGTTTCATAGTGAATTAGGGGTGAGTGGGTGCAAAAACACTCGTAGGATACCTAAATTCACCAACCCAACCTCTGAATAAAGCTTGAGTTGCATCCATGGTTGGTGACCATATCCATAACATGGTGGACAATTAAGTTTATTTATACCAACTATTGATTGTTACGTTTTACTCCTACAGGCAAATGAAACCAGTCTTCAGCTTGACCTCTTTGTTTTCATTACAAGCCAACACTCATTTCATCTCACACATCAATCCCTTTTGTCTCTCTCTTCTCATTGACTCAAAGACTACAATATATAAGATATTGGCAAAGACTTTCCTGCTTAATTACAGTGACACCTGCCGAAGTAAGAAGCAAAGGCAGGTAACAAATTTTCAGCCCCAACAGAAAAAAATGCAGATAGAAAATCGCATGGTCTTAAAAGGTTAAAGATGTTCACTTACTTTTCCGTTGTTGCAGGGTCAATAAGATTTGGTTGGTAGTAATGATACTCAAGGTCAAATTACTTCTTCATCTCTTGTGTAATGTTCTTTATATATTTTAATACGAATGAATGACAATGCAAGTTTAAGGTCTGTATCAGGTAGGAGACGCCCCATCTAACTTTACCCACCAAAAAATTAAGGTTTCCCCTTCAAATCAAATGGGTTGGTAGGATAGGACTACAAAATCTCGGAGTGAAAGTTACACTAGTTCCTCTCTTTTCAAGTGACATGAATCGTTAGTTTTCTTTCCCTTGGCCTCCATCTGTCGAAGGATTAGATTTTGGTATAATCTTTTATATCTTTGTTATTAAAAATAATTATATTATTATTGAACAATTTGAAAATAAGATTATAACAACTCTTTAAGTTGAAATGCATAATTTCAATATTTGGCTCGAAACTCGAGCCCAATCATTTCGTTGCACCCCAGTGGCATTTTTAGTTGGGATTTATACTCAAATATGCAGCTTACAAGAATGTACCTCCAAATGGGCCAAATGAAAAAGCTAGAAATCTGTCAATTAGAGTTTAGCGAGATTCTTCATTTAAACAGCTTATGAAAGACCCATCAAAACCTCACCGTCCAAAAGATGTTAGGTCTTTTCATTGGACTTGATTTTAGAATCAAGGACTACGTTATAGGTTGTATGGAGCTTGAAGTTTCTTTATTTGACTTGGTACTCTGTCTTGTTTCTCAATTGAAGATAATAAGACGAAGATCATCACAGGAGAGCAACCTTTTCATCATTTTGATTATCTAAATTTAAAAAAAAAGGGTAGAAAGAATTGGTTACCGTAGAGACTAATGATATACATTACCACAACCAAGTTTTCAAGTAAATTAAAGAGCAGTACAAATAGAATCGACTCAAATCAGGGCCATACAAAATCAACACAGATCCTTGACTCCAATGGATTTTCCATCACCATCACCTCTTCAGTACTCTGGCATTTGTGCTTGTCGTTGTGATTTCTCAATGATTTTCTCGCAGCAGCACAAGAAGAAGAAGGAGGAGGAGGGTATGCTGCCAATAGAGCTGCAGCATCCAACTCATGATTCCGAACAATTTCTGAAAACAGAAGAATCAGCGAAGCCATAGAAACTCAAAGAGCAAGCTGGTTTCTGTAATATTATTTGTATAGAATGTTTCTAAACTTGGGTCTGAGAACACACGTTTTTAGAGTCAAGAAATTTATAGGGATGAAGAAAGTTTGGGTTTTTTTTTTTTTTTCTTGGGTACATTGAAGAAAGTTTGGTTAAGTTTGGTTACTATCCCTTTTTGTGTGCCAGACTCAAAGGAGGTGACAGGAAAACAGGGTTCTGTAGCCGCTGATTCGCTCTGTTGCGTCTCCTACCTTTTTGTGGGCTTTGCCTGTTTTGATGCTCCACTTGTTACTTGTTTCTGTCCAATTTCTTATTTTATTACGTGGATTTTAATCAAGGGGAGTCAGCCTGACTTCGATGGGAAGTGCCAAAAAAAAAACAAAAATATTTAAACCGAGAAAACCACCTTTTGGGGACATGGTATTTCCAATTCCAGGCAAGGAAAGGCACTTTTATCGGAAATAGTTTCTTTGCTGTTTTAGATATATATATATATACATACATATATATATATATATATATATATTTTAATTTTAATATTTTTTATTTTAAAAAAGTAAGTTTTACTTCTTTTAAAATAAAAAAATAAAATTCTAAAATATCAAATCTGCTTATTTTGAGCAGCAAAACATGCATTTTCCATATTTACTTTACCAAAACAGTGCAGAAAGCCAAAAACATAAGTTTTTTTGAGCCAAATGTCATTTTATAATAAAATATATTATCAAATCCATTTTAGACAAAACGAATTACTTTCAAGTACTATAAACATCGTAAAAATCAGATCTATAGCCATCAATTTTGATAATTTTTTTATTTTGGCAGCACACTTCAACATAAGTCTAACTTTCATACATTGGGCTTGCGGTGAGTCTCTTTTGTTTTTTTTGTTTTTGGGGCCCCCAGGGGAAGATGACGCGATGTTAAGCGGAGGAATATGGGAAACGGAGTGTAGGTATATATATTATATATAAAAATATATAATATATAATATATTATTTAAATTTTAAGATAAAATATTAAAATACAATTAATAAAAATTTGAAAAATTAAATTTATATTTTTTACAGTAAGAAATTATTTCAATAAATATTTATTTCATTTTTATTATTTATATAATATGTGTTATCCTTTTATATTATTATTATTTAATAGTACTTATCTATTTTTATTATTTTTTCAAAATAAGAATATGAAGATTACTTTTCAGCTATGATATGATTTTTTTTTATTTTTTTTTTAATTTTATATATATCAAATAAGTTGTTAGTAAAATAGTAGATCTATAACGTATTAGGTGACTTTTTGAAATTTAGTCTTAATTTTTATAAAATATTTTCTCTTAGTGATAGTTTAGGAAATTAAATCGTACATTTTGTACATTAAAATTGCAATTAAAATATATTTGGAGATATATATATTATTAATTTGATATTTTGGATAAAGTTTTATTTTTAATTATCTTTAACTTCTTTGCATAAAATAATATTTTTACTATTAATACAAATTTTATGAAAATTTATCTCAACTTGTTTGGAATAACAAATTGGCTTAAAACATTAATAAATCTTATTTGGAATAATATTATCATATTAAACATCCTTGTTTATTTTTAGTCATAATTCAAACACTAACACTTTTCAAATTTTTTTAAATAAAAATAAGATTGTATCCTTTTATAAACACTTGGAAAACGAAATTTATGTTTTTACAGAAAAAATTATTTTAATAAATATTTTTTATTTTTATCATTTATTTTTACAGTAAAAAATGGAATTTAGTTTTTTCTGTTTTTCCAACTTATTACTAAGTATAGTCTAATTGAAATTTTAATCTACAAAATATAAGATTTAATTTCCTAAACTATCACTACAAGAAAATATTTTATTAAAATAAAAACCAAATTTTAAAAAGTCACATAATACCTTGTGGTCCCATCATTTTAAAATTAGATATAAAAATAAAAATAAAAAAATCAAGTGATTTTATATATAGAAAATAATTCTTATATCCCTATTTTAGAAAAGTTATAAAATTTAAAAAAATAATTAAAAATATAAATATTTTTAAGTAATGATAATACAAGGCCATAATAAACAGTATATAAATAACAAAAAAATGAAAACAAATATTTATTGTTAAAAATTTTTGCTTTAAAAATTATATATTTATTTTTTTTAATTATATTTTAAATGTTTATATTAAAAATTAAATAATATATAATATATTATACATTTTTTATGTAGAATATAATAGATATACTTACACCCCCTTCCCAAACCTCTTATTTTTTTAAAATTTTCAAATCAAGGAGTAAATTAATAGTCAAGATCATAAAAATACCTTGACTTGACCATACAAGTTCCAATATACAGGAAGTGTGTTACCAAAATAAAAAATAAAAAAATCGGTGATTTTTAGTTTACTTTCACAATATTTATAACATTTGAAGATCCTTTTTTTTTTTTGAAAGACTGTATATTTTACTATAAAACAACATTTGGCTCAAAAATCCCAAAAACACTTGTTTAGATTTCATTTGAAATGACTGAAATGCCTGTAGAAAATTAAGGACTAGTAGGAGAACTAGCTTTGAATAAATGAACATAATAAATAGAATCTAAAGTGGATAACTAAGAAATAGGAAAAGTCTTTGTCTAACTAGGTATAGCTGAGTTGTTATGGATATAATTAAAGTGTAGAGCATCAAATCCAAAACTACCAAGTCCCCAAGCGAAGGTTATTCATAATTTGTTTGATGTTTTATATTCTTTATTGTAATTATAGTTTACCATCAATTTAAACTTATGAAAAATGCAAATTTCTTATGTGAAAGTTATCCTAATGTTTGTTAAAGAAAAATAGGGTATCCTTCATTTTTCAGGAATTATTGGACATTTCACTATTTTGTTATTGGGTTTAGGGTTTTTAAATTCTCAAATTAAAGTTTCCAAATGAGCCCAAAACTTAGCACAAATACAGATTGATTGAAACTTTACTTTTTAAGGGTAGAGCAGAAATAAATAAGGTGTGCACAAGCCGAAATGGGTCAAGATTTGTTTCAGCCTGACTCCCCGCCTTATTTAAACTTCGAGACAAAAAATTATCAAGGTCCAAGACTGGCCAACAAGTCAATTTTCCTTTTCTTTTTTTATTTTTTAAGAAAAAAATTTAAAAATTTTTATTTGTATATTTACTCAATTATTTTGGACATATAATCACTTTTTTGATATATTTTTTTAAAATTTATGTAATTGACATAAAAAACATGGGTTTAAAAGAGAAAAAAAATGAAAATATAATAGTTAAAATTTAAAAAAATATATTTTTTAATTTTTTTTCTTACATGAATGTGATAATTATACTTAAAATAACCCAAACATAAATATTGACCCTCTAGTTATCTATAATTTATAAAATGTTTAAAAAATTTTGACTACAATTATAAAAAAATTCTTTAAAAAAAGAATTTTTTTTTCAATTTAGTCCCTATCTTTTTACATATAAATATATATATACCTCGAGTTGGGTCGGGCCCGATAAGGCCAAAAAGTTGTCATAAAACCCGTCCTGACCTGAGCTGTTGTCCCAATTCAATCTTATTTTAATTTTAATTTTTTATTTTTTCGACCCGTCCCAACGCGAAAGTACTTGAGCCAACGGGGTCGGGCAAGCCTTGCACACCCTTAAAAAGAAACTTCATCTTTTGAATGAGCATTTAAGCTAGATTGAAATAATATTTATAAGTTTTCACAAGGGTGATTTTTCAATGGCTTTTTCTCTCCCTCACACACACAACAAAATAAAAAACCAATACATATATAAAACTTATTTTTAATATATATAATTGATTTTTATTTTTTAAAAAAATGTAAAGGTTATACCTTTGTATTTAATAAAAATTGTTTAATTAAATAAGAAAATATAAACTACTTTCTTTCATGTTTCTTTATTTTTTTCTTTTTAAATTAAATGAGGAAAACATCCCTCTTAATTAAAAAAGAGACTTTTTTTTTTGTGGGTGGGTGGGAGGATGGTTGGGGTTAATATATAATAATATAATATAATTACTTTTTATTATAAAATATTAAAAATATAACTATTAATCATAAAATTTATAAATTATAAGTTTATAGATAAGGAAAAAATTTTGAAGATTGCCATGATGCATTGTAGATAGAGATGCTAAGTCTATACCATCCCTTTTACATAAAAACAATAGAAAAGAAAGGAAATGGACTTTCTTGTCAGAAAACATAGCTATAATGCAATGATAATATTACAAAATTACTATTATATAAAACAATAGCCAGATTAAGGCCCAAAACTAAGTTGGAAAGGTCTAAAAGTTTACATGTTTATATTTCTCCTTATAAGAGAAGATATTCCAAAAAATATATATTAATAGAATCCTTTTATGGCAAAAAAATACTATGAAATTGTAGTCCATAAGATTCCCGAACAAAGAAGACAATGTCTGACCCTCCTTTGCTAATAAGATGCCAAGTAATATAAAGGACTAGCATAAACCAAGTTTTACAGTATTCAAGTTTCTAAATTTGGTTGTAAAGGTTTTGTTGAGACACTAAAGGTTTGGTCCAATCTAATAGCATCATCTTTTACTTATTCTACAGGGCAAAGATTTTATATCCAAATGAATTCCAACCCCCCACCTTAAAAAAAGCACTCTGTATCATGAATAAAGAGTATAAAAAGATGTACTACACAAAAGAATTCCACTGCTTTGATCCATGGAACCAAAAAGAAATTCAGAGTTGGCTTTGCATTACTCAGCCAACAACAGACAACTTTAAAAGATTAAGCAAACAAGTTACTAAACAAATAATGACGAGAGTTTGTTCCATATAATATATTATATGTGCAATAGCTCTAAACTCTAACAAACTAAAGAACAAAATATAAGAGGAAGCCAATGATGAGTTGATGAGTTATAAAGTAGTTGCATTACTTGTCAAACTACACTTAATTTGCTTTGATGTTATTATTATTATTATTATTATTATTATTATTATTATTATTATATGATGAGATAATTTGATATACATTATCCATGAGGTGCGGCTCACTTAGCACTTTGCACCTAGGGCATGGGAGCCATTAAAGTGCTCTTAGAATCTTATTAAACAAATAAGCACTTTTAATAAAAAGAATATAAATAATGCACTATCTACACCTTATCAATTCTAAGATAATTAATGAAAGCACTAGAGGACGAAAAAAAAATAGACACCCTTTTAAGTTTGTGATTTTGGCTAGCTTATGTGAGAACGCAGAAAAGTATTTTGAGAGAATGAGAAACATCAACAAAACTAGAAGAATATCGCAGACCCTAGTAGATTCCACACAAATATACTCGCAGAACCATATATCAAACATCAACAAAACCCACCCCTTATACTAGAAACAAAATCTAACAAAAAACTAGCACATGTCTTAATAGACCCCAGTAAGAAACAGAATTGAAGATTTATAATTGAAGAATGATCCAATAGAAAACCAGATGAAGAAGGGAGGGGAATATCGAATTGGAAAACAAGGAGTCAATTTTTAACCAGAGAAGGTATTAGACTCTTACCTCTCTTGACAGACGCGATGGTAGGGAATAGATGTGCAATGAACATTGTGGTAGGTGGATGAGCGTTGGATAGGCAAAATGTTCTTTTAGGATGGAGCTTCTTTTCTTCGAGTTCGAGGGACAGAGGTTGCTTGGGATTTTTTTTTTGGCAAATTTATGATATGTTAAAATTTAATCAAATCTAATTCCATCATTTGAGGCCTGATCTATTATACAATATATACAAAAAATTTAACGTATACATTTATACAATATGTTATATGTACCAAACAAATGATTAGTTCATAATATATTGTATTAATTTATACATTCAACCCTTATACATTTTGCCAAATGGACCTTTATTTGCTAAAATCATATATTTATCTTATTATTAGAAATCATATATTTGTCGTATTTTAATTAAATAATTTGAGAAAAATTATATAAAAATTTACATATAAGTTTTTTTTATTTAAATAATTACAACTTAGTTTTGATTAAATAAAAATAAATCAAAGAAAAAATCCATTAGTGCATATAAGCTACTTAGCTAACACGTTGGAACTTCTCCCAAAAAAAAAAAAGAAAAAAGAAAAGCTAATACTTTAAATTCTGTACATGTGATGCAGTAAAAAAAATAAAAAAAAAAGTATAAAGAGAAGAAATAGATCAAATATATAATTCTTTTATATCACTTTCTTTCAACTTACATAACTGTATAACTGCAAATGATTTAATTTATTTAGTTAAGGCCTTATTTATATAATATGTAATTCATACACCAACTTTCTTTTTTCTGAAACCAATTAATACATTAATTTCCCAATTAAAACATTAATCATTTTTTATTAAGGCATGCACAATTTTTCAAATCTCATACAGTTTTTTGGGGTACAGTCTTTAGTGGTGTTTATTTATGCCCAAAGACTTCCGGCGTTCAAAAATTAATTTAGCTAAGATTCAAATCCGTTGAGATCGGATCACACATCACATATATAACTTGGATACGTTTTGAGATTGATTTTATGTATTTTGATATATTATGAAAAGAATTCTATAATTGTACCATTAATGATGCTGATTAACAAGGCCCATTGCAATATTAGCTTTAAACAAGGCCCGTCAGTTAAAACATGTTTTTAAGCATTTGGTTTTCAGATTACAATAATTTGACTTAGGGCCTGTTTGGTGCAATGTATAAGCCCTGATAGTATAAGATAATACAATACATTAAAAGGTTATTAGATGTTTGGATAACCAATGTATTGTATTATCTTATCCATCATATTTTTTTATCTATCAAAACACTGTATAATTTAATCAGGCCTAAGGGGGTAGGATAAGCCTTGATTAGATTACAATGTATAAGCCTTTTATTTTTATTCTATTACAGCCCTACGCTCTATCATTTTTCCTGTCTAACTCTATCGTTTTCTCTCAGCTTTCTGGTTCGCAGGCGTTGAACTCCTTCCGGCTTGCTCTATCATCTTTCCCGTCTAACTCTATCGTTTTCTCTCAGCTTTCTGTCCGCAGGCGTTAAAGCTCCTTCTGGCTTGCTCATCGCAGACCTCCCAGTTGTTTGCAGATCTCCTAGTGACGCAACTACATCTGCTTCTCCTTCTTATTGGTAAGCAAACCTATCTTGGATTCTTCAACCTTGGGGTTTCAATTTATAGGGTGAAAAAATGATTATTGGGTTTATACTGAGCAAATCTATCTGTTGGGGTTTCGATTTATGCTTCACTTCTATTGTATCTATCTGTTTTCTTGTTGGCACAAAGGAGAATAAGAATCATTCCATTCTCTGCTATTCCCTTTTCTTGCTTGCTCATAGAGTAAGGAATATCTGATATCAAATAGTTCCGTAAGCCTAATTGAATTTGAATAGAATTTCTGTTAGCCAATAATCAATCCAGTTTGAGTCATTGAATTGAAGTTGCAGAATAAAAGTAGGCTAGGCTAGTTTAAAGCACGCAAAAGGAAATTTACAGTTAATCACTTTCTAGTTTTATTTACAGTTAAAACTAGAAATAAAAATTTACAGTTTATCACTTTTAAATCACTTTTAATGTAATAAACAGTCAAAATTTCTCAGATACTAGAAATAAAAAAGTAGGCAGAACTCCCTTGTTTCATCGGTGCAGCTGCTATTTAGTGAGAAAACTCCTGGCTTGTCGATAAGAGGAAATAAGCTGCTGTAGTAAGCAAGTAAGGAAGCGAAACTAGTCTTAGATGTCGCTAATCCGCTGCTTCTTCCTTCCTCTTAGCTCTTAGAATAGCTTCTCGACGAGATCGTATAAGCCTAGCCCAGTGGTCACCTGATACCGGTAGAAGTGGCTATGGTAAGTTTTAAAAATCATCAAATCCTGATTCAGACTTAGTATATGTTGTTGCTTCAGCTCTAGTTCTGAACTCAACTTCTGCCTATTCCATAGGTCCTAATATCGACTATCAGAAGCTTCCTTAAAAATCCCTTCCATGTACATCTTCCTTGCCACAACTTGTGTGATCTTATCAAGAAGACAATAGATCTCCTCAAGTTGTTCAATGACTTGGTACATCCATATTTTGCAATTTTCAAATAGAGTGTCCATGCCCTGATCCAATGCCTCAACTGAACTAAGAAGTGACCTAGTGCAAGTATCTCTAAAGCCACCAGCCTCCTCTATTGACTTCAATAGTAGATCTAGCTCTTTAGTCATCTCATGAATATTGCCAAACTACCTTGATAAGTTCGGTTCAGAAGTTGATATCCCAAGCATGGATGATGTTCTGCGCTGCTCACTGGCAGCACGAAACGTATGAATGGAAGATTTTTCAACTGTAATATTTTCATTCAATGGAAGTTGTGAGCTACAAACGGAGAGCAGTTCCATATTTCCTGCTCCTTTCGAAGTTTGTTGTCCCTCACTCTGAACTGGTCTATTCCTTTCCCCTTCAACACTGTAAAAGACAAACACTTGAGCTCTGTTTCTGGACAAAGAAACAAAGGAAAAAGGACGAACACAAAAAACATATTGAGTTAATTATGAGGATGCTTAAAACAGAGTATAGTAATTTATATGACATGTTGAACACAAGTGGCTTTGAATGGGATGATATGCGTAAAAAGATTTTAGTTGATAGTGATGATGTTTGGAATGCCTACATCCAAGCGAACAAAGTTTTTAAATTTTTAAAATAGTTGTATCATATGTTTCTTTACTTTTCTTTTCTTTAACAACATGACTATATGTTTGTGTTATATATATGCAGAGAGATGCAAATTTGAAGAATTATAAGACTAAAGTTTTTCCTTATTATGAGCACTTGTTGGTCATCTTTGGAAAGGATCGTGCTATTGGAAAAAGTGCTAAAGCTCCTGCTGATATAATTGAGGATTTGAATAATGAAGAACACACCAATGGAAATAATGAGATTACGGAACTTTCAGAAGAAGTCATTAGGTTAAGTGATGATGACATTAAACATGTCAATCAATCAATGTCTATGGGTGAAACTAAAGGTAAGGCAAAAATAAGTCATTCTGAAGGTAGACAGGTGAGAAAGAAGTTAAGAGGAGAAGATATGTTAACAAAAAGTATGGATAATTTTGCTAATAAGCTTGTAGATGTTGTTGGAAAATCTACTGAGAGGATGGGTGCCATGGCTGAAAGTGTCAAGTGTATGGTTGAAGGTGTGAAGGTTGTGAAAGATTTTTATGATGATTCACGAGCTATTGCTGATGAACTGATAAAATTAAAAGACTTTACATCTTGAGAACGCAATAAAACTGGCCGTTTACTTATGCAAAACCTTTCCCTTATGCATTTATTTTGGGGCTTTCAAGGTGAACATAGAGTTCAATTTGTAAAGGATTTGCTTGAAGATAACTAAAATTTATAGTACTTGATGTTAAAACTTGGTGGTATTTATACTTTTGTGGTGTTTGTAGAACCTTGGCGATGGTGGCCTTTTTTGCAAACTTAATTAACTTATTAGTGTTTCTTTTTTTTTTGATAAATAAAATTAAGATATTTGTTATATTATGTGAAGCATTTAAAAACTAGATAACCATATAAATTCGTATGAAATTATGTTGTCATGTTGAACTTTATGAAAAGCAATTAAAAAAAAGGACTATTGAATATACATACTGAGCATAAATTTTGTTATTTCTAGTATATGAGAAATTTTATTTTTAAAAAAATTAAAATAGCATCATAAATTTTTAAAAATATAATATATTTATAAGTAAAGGGTATTATTATCAAAATAGTTATTCTTTATCCTATCCAATATTATACAGTGTATCACCAAACATAGAATAGTATTAAAATTATCCTATCAAATCTTATACAGTATTGCACCAAACACTATATAGTATTAAAATTTTATCAGAGCTTATTCTATCAGGCTTTATCCTATCAAACCTTATCCAATACGGTGTAACAAACGAGCCCTTAGAGATTTGGTTATGTAAAGCGCCAAAAACTTTTAAGGAATTGTCATGCATGCTTTATAGATATAATATTTTTATATGTTGAAAACGATTTAGTTTATATTATTACCACTTATATTATTAGAATAATCTTACAAAAAAAATTTAACAACAAATATGGATACATAATTACAAAAAGAAAATGAAGCCTAATTTAAACAAAAAGAATTTTAGTAACATTTATTATCTCGAGGATTGCTTACATGAAAATATCATTGTATATTAATACCTCTAGACTGCATTTCCTTTCCTTTAGTTAGGAAATAACTTATTCTTCCAACATTATCTAAGTCACATGATATATTCTAATTGAGTTAAACTTTTTTTATGAATTGTTTGATATATAGAATTGTTAAGATTAAAAAAATGAAGATATAAATAGAAATGACTCTTATATTTTTATTTAAAAAATAAAAAATAATATACATTATTAAATAATAATAACAGTTTTATAATAGTATTGCATGAATATATTTTTTCTTTTGCCAGATCCTTAACACCAAAGTTCTCCCGTCCCCCCCCCCCCCCCCCACCTTCCTCACCCCCACCCTAAAAAAAAAAAAACTATCAACAAGGTAATTTCAATATTCTGAGAAAATTTTGTCTCATATTCAAGAGATACAAAAATAACGATAGAAAACCAAAAAAATAGTTAAGCCATTTGGTTTATTGGTTAGGCATATGAGTTAGGCGTCGATATCATTTGTACCAATACCAATACTAATATATCATACAATTGACCAGTGGGTCGTGGGATTAAATTGTGAGTATAATCTTACTTTTAGAATCATATAAGTCTTCACTTAGGTTTGGACCTAATTATTTTTCTGTCATTCTTCGTCTGAATTCATCCTTATATTTTCTTCAATTTTTGAACCTCTCTTGACTTGATAATATCATGCTGATAATATATTAAAGAAAACTCTCACATCATAGACGTATGCAATGTAAATATATTAAAATAAATCATTAAAAAACATATAACATATTCACATATTTTTAATAATTTTATTTATTCATCCTTTGTAAATTAAGTTAAATTCTCGATACTAAACTTATTAAAATTTTGTTAAAAATAAATTAAAGTTAAATTAAAGTCATAGCACTGATTTATGTTCGTGTATTTACGTGTCATAATCATTGTGTGCCTGATCATGTTAAAGCAATGATAAAATTGATATTAGACATGTTTGGGGAGAGATGGGAAAAAACAAGTTGAGAAATATTTAGTATATTATTATAATTATTATTTAATAATATTTATTTTTATAAAAATTTTAAAATAAAAACATAATAACTATTGCTTATTTATAAAATTATTATTTTTTATTTTCATTTTTTAGCTTTTAACATAGCAAACAAGTTTTAAATTATGCAAAACTAGACTGAGCCGGTAAGTTGGAGTAACGGTGTGTTTGATTTAACGTTTCCAAAATTTAAAATTATGTTTGTGAAAAAATAATAATTTATTATTTTTACACAAATATGATTTTAAAACAAAATTTTAAACACACTAAATATAATAAGTGTTCCAATTTAATCCAGGGATCAAAATTCAGTGGGAGTTAATTGCCACGTGCAATCTCACGTCTGACACGTGACATAAACGTATATGTTTGAGACCCGCCCGTTGTTACCACGCTTGCAGAGAGTCACACCCAGCGATGGCGATGCTTAAAGACTAAAACCCTAGCCCTAAACCCTTCACCAATCTCGCCCATTACGATGAGTCAGGATGCGATGAACGTTGATCTATCTCTGCCCACCACAAAGGCGCAGACTTTGCACAATTTATCAACTGGCCCTCTGTCTTCGTCAGTTGCCAAGCTTTCAGGTTCTTCGCGATGCTTACCTTCAGACAAAGACTTTCACTTTTACTATAACTTTGACGAATTTAAGAACCCAATCAGAGAAATCGCGAAAACATCTCAGAAGATGCTGGAAGCCATAGGCACCTCGGCGCATATATGGGGCAAGGAAATTGATTTGCCCATGGATATCGACGATGCATATGACTGGTTGGTTAATGTGAATGACGAGGTTTTTGAGCGGTTCGATGTGTCCGTCGATGAGTTTCAGAGGATTAGGAAGAAAGAGGAGGAGACAGGGTGTCCAATGAGTTCATTGGCGGACGCGGAAGATGGGTTCCAGTTGGTTTATGGGAAGAAGAAGAAAGGGGCAAGTCATCCGGTTGTAGGGAAAGTAGAGGAGCTAGATTCAAGTTCTGCCTCCGGCGTTAAAGTGGCCGCAAAGGACAAGAAAACGACTGGGTCGAAGCCAAAGGTTCCGTTTCATATACCAACAATTAGGAGGCCTCAGGATGAGTATAACATACTAGTTAATAACTCAAACCAGCCTTTTGAGCATGTTTGGTTGCAGAGGAGTGATGACGGTCAGAGGTTTATTCATCCACTGGTTAGTTTTGTGATTTTTCATGATAGCATATATTGTTAAATCTCTGTTTTTTATTAATTTTTTCTAATTCAGTCGGTAAAGTTTGTGTGGTGTGTTTAATGATCAACTGTTTGTCGGAGCTAATTAAGATAAAAGGTTTCAAATGAGTTTCTAGTGAGGTGGGGAAGAAAAAAATGGGTGTTCTTGAGATTAAGTATGCCATAGCAAAGGTTTAATTAAAAAAATCTGGATCGTATTGTCCCATGGAAGTGTTTGACAAAGCTTCTTTTGGGTAGACAAATTGGCCTTTAGATTTGAGAGACGCTGATTAAAATCTAGGGCTGCCCTCTTGTCGCCTTTTGCCCCTAGGGAAATATTGATGCATGTGGATGGGGAATTTCTAAAACCTTTCATAATTTTACTTATGTTTTCTTGTTTGTGTTTATCAGGTTCTTTTCATTCTATGGTCTTCTGTTTTTCATGCATTAATTACTAATTTCTTGTTTTAGGAAAAACTCTCTGTCTTGGATTTTGTTGACAAAGATCTTGGGGATATTGAGCCTAGAGAGCCTCCCTCACTAGAATGCACCCCTTTCAAGCTTGTGGAGGATGTCAAAGGTTTGAAGGAGTTGGCTGCTAAGCTGCGTGCTGTTAATGAATTTGCGGTAAAACATGAGTGCTGTTTATGATGTTTTACTGAAAAGTTTTGTGCATGGTTATGATTTACCACTATATCCGTGTTTATGGCCTGACTTACATTCACTTTTTTGGAGCTTGTTTTTCTGTAATGTTAGCCTGATCATGTTATTACACTTTATTTTCTTGTTTCTCGTATGTACAACCGCAATGGTACATGGTGCTCCGATAGTTTTGTTGAGCATAGAAACATTGGCCTTTGAAGACACTGTAGCTGGGGCATTGCATATAACCTTAAGTGTGCTGTGCAATTGAATGTTAGTTACTCTTGATTCTGGACAACAATTTTAAGCTTCAATCAGACAAACTGAGAATATATCTTCATCATTTTTCTTTTTTAACAAAATCTGTGATTCCTTGATGCAACATGTTAAATAACAATGCCCTCCGTCACTTAAAATCTCAAATCTTGAGTTGTATAAGTCCTCTCGCATTTCTTGGCATTTGGGTATATCACAATATGATGTCTTCTGTCTGCTGTTTTGCTCATGACATGTGAATACTGAAGTTATAATGGAAGGGTTATGTTTTACTTGTAGTATGAAATATGAGTGCCACAGTTCTGTTTGCATTTACGTTTTCATTGCTATGATGATGTAATCATGATCTGTGTTGGTTAGACTGCTTTTTGGCTGATTTTGAGGATTTTTTAAAATATATAATGTTTGCTCTAGTTCTTGTGCCAGATGTAATTTTACATCTTTTTTCCACTGGATGCTGTCACTTTTTGACCTATTTAATTGCCAGACTATACAATTCTTCTTATCTTTTAGATACTCATTCCTTTCTTTCCTTGGAGTGTTTTGATATCTTTGTCTTTACTTGAAACGTCTAGGTGGATTTGGAACATAATCAATATAGGTCTTTCCAAGGTTTGACTTGCTTGATGCAAATCTCGACCAGGACTGAAGATTTTATTGTAGACACTTTGAGGCTTCGAATTCATGTTGGGCCCTATTTAAGGGAAGTGTTCAAGGACCCTTCCAAAAAGAAGGTCTGTTGCACATGAATAGTTTCTTGTTACTCTGCCAGTTTACCTCATTCTATTGACTTTATTTATGGTCAATTAGGTCATGCATGGAGCAGATCGAGATGTTGTGTGGCTTCAACGAGATTTTGGCATTTACATTTGTAATTTATTTGACACTGGCCAGGTTTGCGAAATTATTTGAATGTTCAATATTGAGATTCCTTCCCTTTGAGTTATCCAGGAAAAGAATTTGTGTAATGAATTGTGATGGTATTGTTTCCTGTGTAAAGTAATTCATTTGATCAGTTGATGCTGGCTCTCATCTAGAGGGTATGAAAAGAAGTTGCGGATAAGAACTAATTTCTCTCCTACTAGTACCAGATAAATTAAGCGTGCAATACTCAAGAAATGTGTTTTATGTGGGATGAGTTTGAGTCTTTGGGACTTCCAATAATAATAATATATGATCATGTTGTTGCCATCTTGTAGAAAATGTGCATGAAAATGGTCATGACTGAATTATATTCTGAACCCTGGCCTAATTATGATTTTACTTCTGAAATTGGTTATTTGATCTGTATCAATATTTTGAGACGTCTTCCTGGAATTTGCATATTATCTTCAGGCTACTGTATGCCTGCAAGCTCTTGTAAGATCTTTTCACGTCATTTTGAAGAAACGTGTAAAGATTTAGTGCTACACTTTTCATGTATGGTTTTAACTTAATGCATGATGTATAGTTTTGTACTGACAAGTGACAACTGTATGAAATGATACTTTGCTTGTGGTTGTTTTAACTTAACCTCTATCTCTGACATGCTGAGAGACTAGAATCACTAGATAGCTTTGTTGCATTTATTTGGCCTCTCTGGCTCTCTGTTTTCTTTTGTTTATTTTAGGAGGATATCTTATCCTCCTCTACTTGTATTATTATTTATTGAATTTCTCTTCTATTTAAAAAAAATGGTGAAATGATTATGTGAAGCTCTTTTGCTTTTGGCTCCCCTTGGTCCTTGCCATGAGCCATGTTCCTTGATTGCCACGTTACTATGTTAATATAATTTTGATCTTCTCTATCTCTCTCTTGAAACGGGACTAAACTATGTTGACTTTATTGCTCAGGCCTCAAGGGTATTAAAATTGGAAAGAAACAGTTTGGAATATCTTCTGCATCACTTTTGTGAGGTTACTGCAAACAAAGAGTATGCCTTATTTGTCTCATCTTGTTTTCTTTGGAATAAGCCCCCCACTGTTGTATTTGCTCAGATGCTTTACTGATTGCTGTAGCATGATTGTTCCTTTTATTCTATCCTGCATTCTTGAAGTTGACGAGTAAACTCCTTGCAGATATCAGAATGCAGATTGGAGACTAAGACCTCTTCCTGATGAGATGCTAAGGTGCCATTGTGTTTTGAACTTATCACACATGATTCTTCCTCGATTCTTCTTGTGGTTGTTTTCCTTTTCTGCTTGCCTCTTCCCCTCCCCCTTTCAGTGTAATTCTGGCATTTAATCCCCAAAAATAAACATCAGGTAATATAATCCACGTGTCGGGTGACTATAACATCAAAAATTAAGAATTTGTCTATCCTGGGTTGGATTTGACTGCTGTTTTCCTTGTACATAAGTGAGAATTACCTACAACTGACCTAAAACTAAAGAATTTGGTGGATATTGAAACAGAACCTGTCCTGTTTCTTGAACATATAGGCATAAGCTTTTTAAGAAGTCTTCTATTTTGTAGTCAGTACACCCTCCCCCCCCCCCCCTCTCTCTCTCTTCTCTTCAGGATGGGCTGGAGCATCCTTAGCCTGACTGCAGATCTCATTTATAGTGTTCACCTTCTTGAAAGTTACAAGTTGGCTCAATTTGTATTTATGTGTAAATGTTAATTCTTGGGACATACATGGTAAAATAACATATTAGATCCTTTGCAATACTGCAAGGGGAGCAGTTGAAGAGAAAAAGATTGAAACCTTTCTAACATTGGAAGCCACTTGGCCTTACACCCCTCTGTCTATATCTTTCCAATTGCACTGTGTAAATTCATCCCTGAATTGTAGAGGATTTGGATTGGTAAAATTAATGTAGATGTTTACTTATTCCTTATAACTGCTTGCAAATTACTCGGCATCTTATAATGGACTCTTTGTGGCACTGTATGTGCAGTTAAGCAAAATAAGCTTGTCCCAATCATTGCTGTAATAACAAATCTAATTGGGGTTAAACCCCTCCACCCATTCTGTGGAGCCCCCCAACCATAAAAGAGAATGCTAGGGAATGTTGGTCTATTATTATTTGTGTCTTTTAGTTTGCTGTTGTTGGTTTCTTGTTTCTTATTTCTGAGTTCTGATTATTAGTTGTATTGGTACAACTGATATGTTATTATTTGTATTGGTGTCATATTAGTAATAAAAGTTTAAGGTTTGTTGTGTCATAATGAATAGCATACTCTCCCAGGGATTTGATCACTGCCATCTAATGAAGTATTATTCTGATGACAGATATGCCAGAGAAGATACCCATTATCTGCTGTATATTTATGATTTAATGAGAATCAAATTATTTGGATTGCCTAAGGAGGCTGAAAGTTCTGATGCTCCTCTGCTGGAGGTAACTATTGTGAATTCCAAGAACTTCCTGCCTGCAGATGCTATTGATTAATTATACTTACAAAGTTACTTGTGTTGAGTATCATTCTTGCGTGCGTATAGAGTTCAGGATTTTTATTTTGACTGGATTAAGGATTTGTTTGGAAATGTTCTGGTTTTTCAAAAGCAACTGTGCTGTAGGTATTATTAAAATACTACAGTGGAATAAGATTCAAAATATTGCTTGGTAAAAATGTGATGAAAGTTGCCATGAATTTGAATTTCATTTTGAATAACAACTGTTATGTAAATATGTTGTTGTATAACAGATTTGAGTTTCTAAAATTGCAAAAGAAGATATTTTAAGTTTAAATGGATATTATTTTGTTTGGAAAGGATAATATTAATAATTGGATTTTAAGAGAAGTTGATGGTATTTTAGGTAGTTTATATATTTGACAGTCACAACAGCATTGAAAGGCATCTCCCACAGTGCTTTTGAGAAGTACTGATTTCTTTTATGTAGCACTAGAAGAAACATCTTTACTAAATTTATTAATACAAAATTGTAGCTGTGATTATCAAAAAAGCACCAGGACAAAAAGCCATAGCATTCAATCTATTGGTAGCTTGGTACCTCTGGTTCTTGTTCCATGATGAGTATTTTCTGCAAAACTTTGTAATGGTAACATTTGACTCCTTCAATTTCTCTAGATTATTGACGTAGCTAAGCATATCATAATTTTTTGTTCATTAGCTTTGCTTTTGCTTTCTCTTTACTTGTTGTGGTATTTTCTTTAGTTGCTTAAAGCTTTTGTTAAGTCATATTAGGGAGATTGGGTTCTAAATTCCAATTGGTCATAGGCTAGTATGCTGCCAAGTTTGAATCAAACCAGTTAGATGTACATGTGATACATGAATCCTTCAACGTGAAATTGACCTTTCCTTGCTATTTCATTGGAGTAATATAGACAATATCTTGAATTTTGGATTCTAAATTTTTAATGTGATGGCAATATAACATACACAATATCTTGAATTTTGGATTTAAATTTCTAATGTGATGGGAATATAACATCACTGAGCCGCTGATGTAATATTTTTTTGTCTTCTAAATGGAGTTTCCTGTTACTGACAGGTCTACAAACGCAGTTATGATGTCTGTATGCAGCTATATGAGAAAGAGCTTCTGTCAGAGAACTCTTACCTTTATATATATGGGTTTGTTACCTTTGTCAAATGAAAAACTCTCATTACTTTAGCATTTTATATAACAAATATTTTAAATTTCTTGATTACTTTTCTGCCACTTCTATGTAGTCTTCTATCCAAATTTCTGCTTTTCATCAATGTTTGCCTAGAGATGTAAATCTAAAACCAATTACTGTTTTGGATGCAGGTTGCAAGGGGCTGGTTTTAATGCTCAGCAGCTTGCAATTGTTTCAGTAAGCTGCTCTTCAATTTCTTATTTATTTGTATTACCTATCTTTTACTGCCTATGAAAGGAATGAAAGAATTTTTTTTCCTTCCAATCTATGAATGTGGAAAAATGTCTTTCAGATTTCAATAAGCATTTTTTAACATGGACTTTGGCTCATAAATTTTGAAGAGTTCTTTAGTCCTGTCAGCATAATCAAATAAGATTTGATTTCTACAATCTAGGATTTTCTCAAGAATTAATTGCACACAAATGTATAAAAGTAATTGCCACCCTGTAACCATGGGTTTTGTTGTTTAATCTCTTTTTTGGCTTTTCTATCATATGAAATGTCAGATTTGCTTTTGTACTGTCTCTATCATAAGTGTGCCACCACCACCTCCACTGCCAAAGTCTCCATTGTGGTTGTCATTACTGCCATTTCTCAGCACCTCTATTACTGTCATTGTTATCCTTCAGCAGTATCCTCAATAATACTACTGCAGTTTAAACTTCTATGCTATTGTCAGCATGTTTTAAATTATTATTTGCTGAAGCATATCGGTTTCTATCATAAATAACTTGCGGAAAGTGACACAACTCCTGTTAACCTTTCAAGCATGGTTATCCAATATACCATCAGATCTAATTTGGTGGTATTAGTGTTCTCAAAAACTGAAATACATGGTAGCATTGAACATGCTGTGAATTGAAGACCATGTTGGAAGAATTATATTATTAAACGTACCAACATGTAAAACTAAAAAGATATATTGGCATTTATTGCTTCCACTCTGGATTTTTTTCCCCCTGTCTACTGCTATTACAATTTAAATTCTCTATTATGTGGTGTGCAGGGGCTTTGTGAATGGCGGGATGTTGTTGCCCGTTCAGAGGATGAGAGTACTGGTTATGTCTTGCCTAATAAAATTCTTCTTGAAATCGGTAAATGAAATTTGTTCAGACTTCTATGTTGTCTTTCTTCTGAAGGTAGCACTTCAATTACATGGTAGATTTATACTTACTTTGTGTTTACCAATTTCAAAGCTAAGCAGATGCCTGTTACTACAAGTAAGCTACGCCGACTACTAAAATCAAAGCACCTATATATCGATCGCAATCTTGATACTGTAGTCAGCATTGTTAGGCATTCTATGCAAAATGCTCTTGCCTTTGAAGCTGCTGCACAACAGTTGAAAGAGGGACGTCTTGCAACTGTAAGTCTTATGTTTAAACAGTTGACATCCACTGGATAGATTAGGCAGTTCTTTGATTTATGCTGGTCCTTTATTTTGCAACTAGTATTAAGGTAGAAAATGCAAATCACTGACCATTATCGGTAATGTGCATTCTCTTCTCAAATCTGATCATTTCCATGCAGGCTCAGTTGTTCTATTAATTTTTTGGGTAACTTGTTTTCCCATCCCTTAGGAGATACCCAAGTTAACATCCCTTCCCTCTATAACGAAAATGTACACAAACATCCATTGAAACCAAAAGGTGACCAACCGCAAATATGATATTAAGTTCTTTTATTCAAAATATAATTTATTAGAAAATGTATTTGTTAAACTTTTATTTCAATGTTATTTATTTTGTGTTCAAAACCATACATTTAATTTATTCTAAATTTAAAAAGAGATTATTTTATATTAGTCAAATGTATATTTAATACTTGTTATATTATAGAAGTATTAAATATTAGGGTATATTGGTAAAAATAGATGTAATTATAGCTTATCTTTTTTTACAGGAAAGGTCAGTGTAGTGCATATTTTTTGATTTCAAGGAGGGAAGTGTAATTTTTCAAAACAAAAGGGAGGGCCATCTGCTTTGGATATTTTTCCTTGGGGGGGGGGGTAATTTACCCTAATTTTTTTAAAAATTAAATTCAATTGTTAATACTCATCTGCTACTAAACAAATCAATTTCCCTGGAGCTGGTGCTGTGTTATCACTATGAATGTGCTCTGTGTCAAAAAAAATTGTGCATAATTTATGAAAGGAAAAAACTTAGGTGCTTTTTTCAGGTGTTTGCTATTAGGTTTCTTAATAAAAATATGACAAGTGAAAGTTTTGTTACTGCTCAAAACAATATGATTGGGTCCTTTACAAAATTTCTTCCACATATCGTGTTTATTGAAGAACTTGCTAATCAACACTTAAGAAATTACACCCAAGTCTAGTCCTTCAGGAAATGGTAATTAAGCTAACTAGAGTGACGGTAATTCTAATTTACTACTTTCAGAATCTTTTAAATCTCTTGGCTTCCTATGTTTAGGGAATGCTCCTCAACTGTTTAGTGCTTAACAATCATAGTGTTAGTTGATCAGGAATTTTATTTGGATCCGTTTTCTGATATGTTTCTTGACTAATATGATGATTTTTAACCCTCCAAAATTGTGATGATTTACAGGGATCAGATCATGTAGCACCTCTTAAGGACGGAACCGATGCTCCCCCACCGGATATGCCAAACTTAAATGTTGCAAATGCAAGAAAAGGAAATAATGGAGTTGAATGTGGCACCTGTTCTAATATCTCGGAAAAATCGTCTTTTTCTGTCCATCTTAAACAGGACACTTCTCAGCATCAAGATAAAAATGGAGAAATATATATTAAATCTGATAGTCTCACTTCAGAGCTTCCAAAGGACAGTCTCACTATTTTAGAGCAGGACAGGAATGCTACTGTTGGTACCTCTTCCACTGCAAAGGTTTTAAAATTTTTACTTATTTATTTGTTTATTTTAATGTCTTGACCACTAAGTTAGGGTGTCAGTCTAATTGGTGTCCAATTGTTGACAGGGTAACAGAGCAACTGTTGAGGTGCTGAAAAAGCCTACTGGTGCTTTTGGGGCACTTCTGGGGAATTCAGCTTCAAAGCGGAAGCTTGATGCTGATAAAAAGGTAAGCTTTCCTTGATGAACATTTCAAAGGATGTCCGTTTCTGTTTCACACAGGATGCAATTTAACCTGCTTTTTTCTTCTTGGTTGTCATTTGCATTTCACATTTTGGTGAGACCTAAGCTAAGTTATAAACTTGCTATGAGGCACGTCACATCATGTCAGCTTCTGAATTTTTATGTTCTTATTGCTGTTTGTGTCTACTTATTTTGGAGAAGTTTAGGATTTACAGACACCTCTATAGAGCACACACTACTAAGGTGTTTTACATCAGTGTCAACAGATTGTGACCCTGAATAGACTACTACATGGGATTCCTTCGCCTAATCTTTTGTTATTTTCTAGGGCAAGGATGAAGTCAAACTAGAGCAGATTAGATCTTCGGTCATTCTTCCTTTCCATTCATTTTTGGGCAGCAGTGAGAAGTCAACAATAGTTGTAGAAAATCCTAGCGTAGCAGCCTCTGAAAGTGAATCGTCAGCTGTGCAAAACTCAACGACCAACAAGCCCGTTTCCGCCTCCACTGCAGATGATATTATATTGCTCGACTCTGATACAGATCCAGAGGATGCAACGCCCAATAATCCAGAAAGCACGACTGAGGACGGGGAGAAAAATTCTGTAGTGTCCACTTCAGGAAAAGAGAATGAAGATGAGCCAATGTCTCTCTCGGAACTGTCATCAAGCTTCCAAAAATGCTTTCAGTCAAAGACTCAAAATAGTAGAACTAGACGGACCAACAAAACTGAAGAATCCAGCGGCTTACTGCTGGTGAAACCATTTGATTACGAAGCTGCTAGGCAACAAGTTAGGTTTGGAGAAGATGTATCTTTAGAGGATGATGATGGTGGTGGTGGTTTTGCGCGGCAGCGCGACTCAGGTAGCAAGAAGAAAAGTTCAATAGTAGGACGGGGACAAACTAGCGATTTGACCATAGAATTGCCTCAAGGTAGAAGACGCCAGGCATTTCCAGCTTCTGGGAATCGTAGTGCAACTTTCCGCTGATACATTGAAGATAGATTATGCCATGTGATGTACAAGATAAATGGGGAAGCTGACTATTACCTTTTAGCTTTGTCCCTGTTACAGACTAAGTAACATGAGGATTAGATGCCTGTTTCTTCAGTGATTCACATCTTTTGATTGGAATTTGACATTATCGTTCTATGATCAGAATCTTTCAAGTCATCAACATCTTTGAGGAATAGATTTGTGATTTAGTTGTCTTTTTTCTTTGCTTTTTTTTTTAATAAAAAATTTTCGGTCCATTAACTAATATTAGTCCAGTATACGGTCGAAAGAACGGCTTCAGAATTCAGAATTATATATTTCCTCTGATCGTTTAAAAGAGTTCATGATTCTTACCCTTGATTAATCAATCACTCATCGAACTATGTGTTTTTGTACTAACATAACAAGCATAAATATACGTCAAATATTATTCCCATAAAATATGACCCTCGACTCCCTTTCAAGGCATATTTCATGCTAATTTAATATGAATACATGCTTCATCTTTACGGGAGACTTGACTAAAGCATGGAAACCAGCTTCTTGGTTTTTTATTCCATTGGATATGCAAGTTAAAGACTGGTGACGAAAGATACTGCACTGTCCTCTCTCATATATATATATATATATATATATATATGTACATATATTATATTTATTTGATGATGATTATGGCTTTGTTTGTTCTATTAATTTATACAATAAATTGTTGTATATAATTATGTAGTTACAATACGCATTAGAAAAATGCAGTGGGAAAAGGAAAGCCAAGACCAAGAAGATAAGCGCTCAGTTGCTCTGGGAAACAGCACATTGCACACGTGCCTGAGCGACTGAGTGCTTATCTTATTTTATTTCCCTTGTACGTTGCTTACCCACTCTTACTTGAAGCAATATTTTATTATTTTATTCAAATTATGATTTTGGAAACCAAACATGCACTATATCGTTCGCTAAAACAAAGGAAGAAAAAAAGAACTAAGATGCCGTATGGAAAGAGGATCTATTTTTATTTTATTTTATTTTTCTGTAATATTTATTGTATTGTTATTATTTAACAATATTTATTTTTTAAGTAAGACTAAAAAGATATTTTTTCTCATTTATTTTTTATTTTTTTTCCTTTCCATTCTTTTTCATTTTGTTTACCAGAAGTCTAGCTCCGCATGTACCTGCCACGTGAAACACGGCTTACTAAATAGTAATTGCTATTTTAGTTAAAACTACCCACATTTCTATATGGATTTATTCTTTTACTTGTATTTCAGTGTTTATCACATAAAGATGCTTAAATAATATATAAAATATAAAATAAATATTTAATTAAACAATTTAATGTGTGGACTGCTATGTATGCCTGTGATTTGCGAAAATGTAAAATTTATTAAACAAATCTTTTTCTACCTTGTATGAGTTCTGCCAGTAACTGGAGCCAAGTTGTTCTATTGTGCTTTTAATACAGTGTCCCTCAAACATTGGGGCCACTCATTTATTTAAATCTTTTCTTCTCTCTTTATTTTACTTCTCAATTAAGTTCACTCTCTACACTTTATTAATTGCTCCCTCATTCGCGGTCACGTCAAGTGTGTTAAAATTTTAGATAATTTTTTTTAAATATCTAAATCAAATATTACTATTTTTTATTATAAAAATATACATAAATTTTTTAAATAAAAATAATTAAAATACCCTCAAAGATAATATACATTTTATCGAAAGCATAATTTATTAAAATTTTTATTTCAATATTATTTATTTTGCATTAAAAATTAAAACTATGATTTATTTTAAATTTTAAAAATGGCTATTTAATATTGATTAATTACATTTTTAATGTTTGTTATATTATATAAGTAATAAATATAAGAATATTTTAATCAAAATAAATATAATTATAGTTTATTTTTATTATAAAAATAACCATATAACATATATTTTGATTTTAGAAGAGAAGAGAATAATTGTTTAGTATAAAAAAATCATGTAATTTAGAACATTACTCAAGAAAAAGAAATGTAATTTATACTTAAATTTATCATTATTTCATATTTATAACTATAAAAATACAAAGTATCTGTCATGATTTTAATTGTTTACCTTTTTTGCTTTTGGTGAACGCTGACAGGTTTTTTTTTTTTTTCTTCCGATTACGGTTTCATTTGCCGTTTTACAATACAGCAAGATAGGAGGATATAATAGTAAAAGCATCCAAATATATGAGATTGAGATATTTGCAAGCTAAGCTTTTATGTGTCTTCCAAAAGTGCCAGCTTTGCAAAAGACTCCAGAATCAAATGACCTTCCACTCTTTCCAAGTCCTTCAAGAAACTTTTACCAATATTTTAACTCTTTTTTTTTTTAAAATAATTTTGGGGCCAAAATTTAGTCAATATTTATTATTTAAAGAACCCAAGAGAACATAATTTTCAAAACTTAAATAAACTGTTAGACAGTATTCTAACGATCTTTTCACTATCAATTGTAGAATCAAAAGAAAATTCAAAATCATATTATAGATAGCGACCGGGTGAAAAATGCCAGGAGACTTCAAAATTGGCACGTTAACAATAATCAACCCCATCGCGTTATCTCTCTCTATGTATATTCAAATATATAACTCTTTAACTTTATTTTAAATTTTATTTTCGTAATTTAATTCAATTTAATCTTTTAATTTTAATTTTATTTTTAAATTTATCTTATTCTAATTTAATTTTTTAACTTATAAAAATCACTCAAAATTTTTTTTTATTAATACTATCAAATTGTTTAATGAAAAGATTATTAAAGTTAAATTACTAAAAAGTCACATAAAATATTTCTATCAAGCATCTTAATTTGTCGTATACAAAAAGGGAAAATATTAGAATAATTTTCAAGATTGATAACTAAATTAAAATAAAATAATTCAAAGATAGAAGTAAAATTTAAAATAAAATGATGCAAATTAAAATAAAATTAAAAAAATAAAAACAAATTTTTAAATAAAATTAAAAGATCAAATCTACATTTTTGCCAGGTTAAATAGAAAAGATAAAATCCTAGAAATAAGGACCACTTGGGATTGTTTCTCTGGAATGTAAACATTGTGAAACGTGTTTTGGGGCCATGCACGTCACACAACGCCTTGTTACATACACTTTTTTTTTAAACAACTTTTTTGGCCAATTAAAAAAACAACTTGAACCTTAGATCTCTCAGGATTAAATATCTTCGCTAAATGTTACTTAGCTTTGATTTATTGCAAAAACTCCACCTAAAAATTATAATTTGATAAAAATAATATTAAATAATTTAATCCTTTCAAAATTATCATTGGCGTTTTCTAAAATTGTCACTTATATTCTTAAAAAATATGGTTTAGTCTTTTTAATATTATAAAAATATTTTCATTTAGGGAAATAATATATTTAAAATATATTTATAATATTAAAAAGATTAAAGTATAATTTTAAAGAGCATAAATGATAATTTTAAAAAGTATTACTAATAATTTATGTCTTTGATTTTTAAAAAAATCTTAATTTTTAAAATTCTTAAATGTTACTTTTATCTACTTATGCTTCGTTAAGGAAATTTTTATTTATTTATTTATGTTTTTCCCACTAGAGGCACATTGGTTTTCACATTCTTTCTCCCCTCCGAAGCAATGGGGTGTAGCCCCCACCTGAATGGCATTTTTGTAATTTGCAAGATGTCATACCGTTTTAACATGCAAAACAGGGGTCGCTTTAACCGCCAGTTTCCATATAATCTATGGGGAGCGGGAAGCGGAGAAGAAAATACTGCTTTTCCCTTTTCTTTTTCATTTGGTTTTCTTAGTACAACTGTCTTCATTTTCAACCATGACACTACTCCCATTCCCATCCCAAGTGGCCCCTGGTTTTCTCTCTCTCTATCTCTTGTCTTCTACTCTATATGAATATCTACTCTAATTTTCTTCCTACCTTCCTTGATATTCCCTGAAATCTCATCCTCTGCGTATTGGCGCTTTTGCACTGTTTTGCAGATGCCAATGATCTTCTTCTTTTTCGGTCAACCATACCCATCAGTTTTGCACTCTTAATCTGGCCAGCTTCTCCCTCTCAATAAACTCCAGAAAAGGAGGAAAATAAGAAGAAGAAGCAATACCCTTCTGAAAGTTTCGATTTGGAAAATTTCTGGATTCTGGGTTTTAAATTTTATTTCGTGTACGTGTATTTCTCAATCCCGAAGTTTAAGCAGATTAATATTGGGAGACGGTTGGTCTAGAGGACTGTTATATATTGTGATCTACGTATTTGTGTACATGCCTGTGTGAAAGGTTCAAAATTGATTAACATGAAGGGAGATCTAAGTGGTGTGTCGGTGGAAATGGAGGGAGGTTTGGTGGAGCAGGGGAAACACAGAGTTGGGCGTGCTAACAAGGTTGGTTATGTGGAAAAAATTATCAGTAAGAAAAGAAAGTCATGCCGTAGGATTATTAAGCAGGTAGTGCCGAGAAAAGCACTCCAGGAGCTGTTTGTGTCGTGCAGAGAAACATTCAAAGGCCCTGGAACAATTCCTTCACCCCAAGATGTTCAGAAACTATGTCACATCCTTGGTACTACTTTCTTCTGATTTCCACTCTAACTTGCTATATTTGCAAGAGATGATGTGTTGTATTATAGTATACGTTGGCTCTTATATAATCGCTCATTGCCGAATGTCAAGTTTTGGGTCAAAATTTTAGATGTACCTGGAATTTGATTGGCATAGAGCTAGTGGTAGCGTGATTTCCTTTGCTTGTTGTGGCTCTGCATTTTAGGCTCTTCTTACCCGAATTACACAAAAGTACAAACTAGAAAGCTCCCTGCCAATAGTTTTCTTGACATGGAAACACAGTGCCCTCTCATTTTCTTTCTGCCGCACCGCGATGTTTTTTATTTCAACTTATTTTCCAAATTGAAGGATTTAATAAAATTTCGGTGCCCCTCTAGTTCTGTAGAAAAGCAAAGTTATCCCTTCTGATGGAGATATAGATCAAAATCATTATAGCACCAGCTATTAGGATGACTCGTCATCAATGTTTCTTCGGGAATACAAGATGGAAAAAAGGGAAGTTTCAAAAAAATTTAAAAATAGTGAACCAGTTTAATTCCTTCCAGAAATGATTTTGTGTGCTAGCTAATATGCATATATATTCTAATATATGTAGGGTGGATTGGATATGTATTTTCTTTCTGAATTAGGATTCTCATTATTATACCAGCTGGTCGTCTCATTTGAAGTGTTGTGATGCTTTCGTCAGATAAGATGAAGCCAAAAGATTTTGGGCTGGATCTGCGGTTCTTCAAGCCGGAAAATATGCCCATAAAGAATGCAAGAGTCACCTGCACAACCATTTACAAGTGCGATCATTTCGAGGTAAGGTCCATTCCAACTCATATTGCTTACCAAGTAACTTGCTCTACTCATTGTATAATAAAAACGAATATTCTTTGGTTTGAGCAAATTTGTTCATGTTAGTTTCTTATTTACTGTTAATATAAAGTAGATTATTTTATTACGTAAATCCGTGCATCGCACGGCTCCGTTTCTAGTTGCTATAAAAAAAAAAGGCTTAATTTTGGGTTACTTTTCTTTGCACGCAGCTCTGCATCTTCTTCCTACCTGCAGGAGGAGTCATTCCCCTCCACAACCATCCGGGAATGACTGTTTTCAGTAAGCTTCTAGTGGGAACAATGCACATTAAGTCCTACGATTGGGCTGATCCTGAGGCCTCCAAGAATTTGTCGCAACCATCTCAATGTGGGTATCAAATCTCTTCTATATGTGCGTGTGCGTGTGTGTGTGTGTGTGTGTACACACACACACACTCATCCGCCGAATGAAACTTTCTTGGGATATATATATAATGGTTTTCAATTTTGTGGTTTTGATTTTGCAGTGAGATTGGCGAGGTTAAAAGCTAATAAGGTGTTCGCTGCACCCTGTGATGCTTCTGTGTTGTATCCCACAACTGGAGGCAACATTCATGAATTCACAGCCATAACTCCATCTGCTGTTCTTGACGTCCTTGGCCCTCCTTATTCTGGAGAAGATGGCCGCGACTGCTCTTACTACGAGGATTACCCCTACTCTGCTTTTTGCAGTAAGTACAAACTCACAAAGTTTTCGACAACTTCTATGGATGGTCGTTGAGACATGGTAGTTCATAACAAATGTAATGGTCCTCATATTTTCATAGCAAGAAAGTCTTATTCCATGCGAGCTATTCCAGTTGGTAACCTGTGTTTAATTCTCGAGAAAATTTTAAACGAACCACGCTAATGTGGAAGAGTGCGTTTTTAAGATTATTTAATGAGGAAAATTAGTTTCAAATTAAGCCTAAAGACCTCGTATGCCCAGGAGGGGGAAAAAAAAGTCCAATTCTTTGGTGTTAACAGATGTTTTTTTGATCATGCAGATGGAGAGAGTGAGGTGATGAAAGAGCAAAAAGATGGGTATGGATGGTTGGAAGAAATTGAGATGCCAGAGAACTGTCAAATGGCTGGGATTGAGTACCGTGGTCCTCCAATTATTGACACGGCCTTTTAATTCACCAACATGTTTTCCATAACACACACACACACACACACACACACGTTAGCTGTTGTTACAGAGAGTACTACAGCCTCATCGAGATATCCCAATTCGTGGGGCTTTTAGAGTCCATATTCAAGAGTCAATGTTATGAGCTGGCTTTTGTTCTTTATTGCTTAAATTTTACTCGGTGCCCTAATTTGTTCATTTTATAGCTACCGGGTATATAACATTCATGTGACTGATTTTTAAGAAATACTATGGGTTCCGCATCTGTAAATGGATTCGGTTAGTTTAGGTAGAGAACTAAAGTGTTCGTTTGACACTCAGAAGCACCGAAACGGATCACGATGTGATATGTTGGATATGACCACACACACACACACACACACGTTAACACATGAAAAAACTAAACAATAGGCAAAAAATTAAATCTTAAACAAATATTTTAAATATAAACAGTGTGTTATTCATTGCTGGGAGTAACCTTGTTTACGCATCACATCTTTTTGTTTTTTTTAAATTACTTTCGGCTCTTTTTTTCTGGTCATAAATCCAGTTGATCTACCGTAGAAAATGAGCGTCAATTAGTCTACACTAATTAACTAGTCATTTTTAATAGACGTAGTTATGAAATTTTACTGTGCTATGCTTTATTTTCCTAAAACAAGTCTGCCAGTCTAGCATAAATCCAGGCATCCGGCAGTGTGCATACAACTCTCAATATATATGGTAACATCAATTAAAATAATCTTCCACCAAAAAAAAAAAAGTTATCACCTCATGAATAATTTATAAAGTTTAGTGAAGTTTTTTATTTGGATTTAAAATTCGCATCTTCTTTATAAAAAAAAAAAAAAAAGAGATCCCTGTATTATAGAATCATCTTTGTGGTAGAGATTTTAATACAGGTGTAATAATAAGAGCATCCTCTGGACTCAAGCTTGACTAGAATCTTCGGAGGCAAGTGTTATAATTTTGTACGGTCTATACCACGTTCATGCATCTAGTCATCTCTATAATATCTGAGAAGTGTTATGATTTTGTACGTTCTATATCACATAAATGCATCTGCACATCTCTATAATATTTGAGAATCTCAATTGTTTAAATGAAGATGCACGATGTTACCAAACACGTGCTATAAGAAATTTGAGTGGACCATGTTCCTAGTATGTGATCTGGACCGTGGACCTGGGCCTGGAAGAAGAGACAAGACTATTGGGCTTGGTCCATAATTCTCAAGTGAAGCTAATGAATGTAATCTATGGGCCTCTGCAATGGGCTCTCATAGAAAATAAGCCACATATGAACCCAACCTTAGGATGTGAAGTCTCCAATAGCAAACCCAAGAAGAAAAGAGGTCTCTTCAGACCTTTAAATAAAAAAAGAAAAAGTCTCGTGACCGAAAGGAATAAAAGAGTCTGATCATATAAAGTTTTAGTGGCCTAACATCTTAATCAATATATATTAATTATTTTTACCTTTAACTTACCTACTTTATTTCATCAATGTTCTCCTCTTAATTTTGATCTTTTTCCATGATTCTGAAAAGCAAATAATCGTTTTAAGTACATAGAAGATAGAGCTATTATTTGGAAATAAGTACTAAATATGAAAAAAATTTCTGCAGCACATTTGTATTCATGAATGGAATTGTAATAGGGACTTCTAAATTTTTCAGCATGGACATTATTATTATAAAATTATGAGCAATGCTATTCAGCAGGGAAGTCTTAAACTTTTTTTTTTGGGTTAGTCTGTTATATTTTACAAGAAGGACCTAGTACAATGATTATGTTCTTAATACCCTGAAATTATTCAAAAAAATTAATTATAAAATAATACCATCTAACAAAAAACGTAAATACACTTACTAAGTATTTGTTATTAAGTTGTTTAATAAAAATATGATAAATAAATATATTTTACAATTCAATATCATACAATTAGACATCTTAAAAAATTTATTTTCACATTTTATATATTTATTGAAAAATTTAGTAACTAACGTCTAAAAAATTTTTTATCACACATGATGGTTTCAGAAAATAAAATGTTAAACCCTACTTTTCAGCTACTTAAGGAAGACTGACCGGGGACTAAAGAGTGCCTTAAAAACTAGACCTTATCCATCTTTGTGTGCTTAGAAGAACATCAACATCCAAATATTCCGCTCATTCATGATCATCTAGCAACGAACTCCCTATTATGAAGAGTTTGAAGTTCGAACCCCAAGAAATATATTGGATCTACTATAATCATAAATTAATTGTATATAATGTAATTAGAATTTAAAAAAAAGTACAAAAAAGAAAATAAAGTTTATATACACTTTTTTCTTTTTATATTAATTTTTTATTAACAGTATATAAATACAGAAGATCCAAATTTAATGAAAAAATAATTCAGTATTGAAAGCGAAAGGCAAAAGGAAGAAAAAGTCGGAAAGATTCAAGAGGCGGATGCGGAAGCAAGTGGGCTTACCTTTCACATATTCATCCCTCTCGTCTAATCTGTAATCTCTATTATTATTAATTGCATGGTGGGTTACTTTCCTTTGTTGCTTGATTCTGTCGCTTAAATTGGTGGGCCATCAGTGAACCCTTCGAACCACACTATGTTTCACCTAAACTGCTTTTGCGGTTGAGCCCCATCTTCCTTGTTAGTATGTGTTTGCGTGTCGTCACCTTACTTTTCCCGGACCTGCACCGACAAAATAATTCTTCCATTATTAATGACCGTAATTTGAATTATTCCTATTTTTTTTTATTTTTTTTGCTAATAACACAAAATTAAGAGTCGCGTCACCATCATGGATATTTGAATTTCAACACAGGAAAAGGATAGTATGTGGAAAAAGAAAGGCTTCCACGAATTACTGGGGAGGAATGATTTATGATTAGATTTTAGTAAGTTCCATATATATATATATATATATATATACATACTCTTTTCTATCTCTAATATAAGTCATTTATTAGATGATTGTCTTAATTCAAAATATAAGTTATTTTTTAAAATTATTTTTATCATTAAATAATTTTTTTAAATATTCTTAATTAAATAGATAATCATTAAGATTGATATAATTTATTAAAAATGGAGGTAAAGTCTTTAATTAGAAATAAATATAAAAAAATTATACTTTAATACAAATTTAATTAATTAAATTATTTTTAATTAATTTTTTTAATATATATAAGGTTAGTATTGATGACTTATATTAAAAATTAAAAAAAATATATATTCATCTTAACTGTAATCCTAATAAAAATTCAACTCATACTCCACGAGGGGGCTGAACCATTTTCATCTACCATTTGGGAATCTATATATTTTTTGACAACAAACACAAAAGTTTCAATTTAAAATTTGAAATATGAGATGGATGACGGGTTAAGATGTAATGTAAAAAAGTGATATGCTTTGTAAATAAAATATATTTTATATGAGAGAATAAAATTTAGTGTTTTTTTTTTGGTAATATGAAAAACTTGATAATTTTGATATATACGTATAGAAGACTTCTTAAAGGAAGAAATGCTCTTATAAAAACACATACAAGCGAGGCCATAAGCACAACTGTAACAAATATTAATTTATTTTTATATTACACAATTATGATGCAATTGGCAAAAGCAACTATTGCTCTCTCTCTCTCTCCCTCTCTCAAGAATTTTGCATCTTCATGGGTTTGGTTGTAAATTGCAGGTATGTCCTAAGATCAAGCAAGTAGGCGAAAGGTACAACCTGTTGTGTTTCGATATATTAATAGCATTATTTTGCTGAACGATGTCGCTAAAATTGACTGAAGACAATACAATAAGGGTGTGTGAATTGTAATTGTTATAATGTCTTTGTTGGGTTACGCTCAGAATTTACACTTTAACCTATAAATAATGGCAGTTTGACTCACATATATATAATTAAAAAGTAAAATACTTAAATAAATAATATTTAATAATAATATATAATATACTTTATATGATAAATATTATATATATTTTAGGTTATATAAAATAGATATGATATATTATATTTTTTGTATACAATCAATATAATATTATTTAATTTTTATTATAAAATATTAAAATATAATTGATAATAATAAATTTATAAATTACGATTTCAATGGTAAAGTTATATTTTAATTATAATTTAAATAATATAATATATTAATAACATACTTAATGAAATTTAATAATTTTCAATAAATTAAAATTTTGTTATTAGATACTTATTATTATTAAATTGTAAAAAAAATTATATGTTAACAAAATTCATTAAAACAAGTGATAAATTTTATATTTTAAATTTGTAGATTTTTTTAGAAATTTAGCTAGAAATATAACTTTATCAATAATAAGTATCTAAAATCTAGAAATATAACTTTAGTTGTTAAAAAAATTCTTACAACAAATAATAAGATTTTACATACTTATTATTGATAAAGGTTATATTTCTAAGAAATCTAAAATCTAAAATTTATTATTTGTTTTTAAAGAGTTTTTTAACATGTAAAGAACTTTAAACTTTAACATTTTATTAACATATTTTATTTAATAAATCATAATTAAAATTATAAATTTATCTATACAATTATAATTTATAAAATTATTATTATTAATTATGTTTTAATATTTTATAATAAAAATATAATAATAATCTATTTATAATATATATATATATATATATATATGTATATGTATATATATATATATACACGCGCTGCACACTACCCTCCTTTTCTTTATCTCTGGAAAAAAAAAATTCCCAACAATCCTAACCACCCCCTTTCCAAGTTACTCCCAAAATTATTTTGGAAAAATAAAAAGGGACCCAAAATAATTATTTTATAAAAATTCCCAAAATTATTTTGGGTCCCTTTTTTTTTTTTAAATTTATTTTTTCTTTGAACGTGGAGATGTCTTATCAGTGTTCATAAATTTTTATTTTATTTTACTTTTTTTGGTTGAATGTGGAGGAAACTTTACTGCGTTCTATAAAAAAAAAATTAACTATACATGTAAAGAAATAGTTTTGACAATTATTTGTTTAAGTATTTTGTCTCTTTTAAGTTGTATATATAAATCAAATTGCCTACAAATAATGGTAAAGCAGCGAAGAATCTTTTAAAAAATTGCAGAAGATAAAAGATGAAGAGATAAAGTTCGGGAAACAAGAGCCCCAAAATCAATAATGATATGCAACAAGATGTGTGTGTATTTCCTTTATTGTTATTTCTTGTTTTTTCAACATGACTTCATTTTTGGAAAAAATAATTAAGACCATAATTTTAACCATTCAATATTCTACACTTCATGTTTCCATGTAGATAAAATATCATATGTAAACATTTTATTTTTATTTAAATAAATCAGTTCAATTGATTAAAAAAATCTCACTTTGAAAACAAGAATTTGACCATAATTAATTAAAAAAAAAAGTTTCAACCACTATTGATTCTTAAGGAGGTTGTAAGAAAGCACATGATTGAGTTATCATATATCATATAGCTAAAACACTAATTTAACCATAATAGAAAAATTGTTCAACTACTATTGATTCTTAAGGAGGTTGTAAGAAAGCACAGAATTGATTTATCATATATCATATAGCTATTTGATTAGAATATTCAATATAATATTGAGGGCAGGATCTTTTCCTTGGAGCTTGTTTGTTACTCTGATGTAATTTCTCACCTCTTGGGACGTGAGAGAGCACAAACAAGAGGTAGATAGGCGTTACGAGATAGCTTCAAATTCAATGTTTCATTCATTCTATCATTGACATTTGACCCATGAATGAAAGAGCAAAAACAATTTACAGTTGGTGAGTTAAAGAGATAAAGGAAGGCGCCAAAACCAACCGATATAAAACGAGGGGCCATTCCTATGCCTAAAATTGATGGGAGAGAAAGCTAAGGCTTACCCGTCCCAGAAAGCGAAAGTCTACGTTACAGTCTGAGACACAGACACTGAGCCAAAGCGACCTTTAGCCATTACCATTTTCCCTTCTAAATTATGAGGCCAAGTACAAAATTAGCTCCTTTAACCAAATCTGCTGGACTCCACATGCCCATGTTAAAAGATATACATCCATGATATCATGCCATGCAGAGGAATAAAGGCTTCCCATCTTCATAAGAATCTTTCTTTTGCTTTTCCTCCTTCTGGAGCTTCGGCTTCCCTTTAGGCCTTCCTAAGAAATAACAAAGCAAAGCAATTTCCTGGGAAAAAAATGGCGGAAAATTTGTGAATCTCAATTCTATTATGACGGACAATATGTGGTAATGTCGGTTTGTGAGATAGTCCAGCGTGTGAATTTTGGCCCTTTCATTTTCTTTCGCCCCGTGTCACCAACTTGTCTTGGTGTGGGCGGAAAAAATCTGGCACCTTGGATAATGGTTTCTATGCCTCAGTAAGATTTGGAGACTTGTTCTTGACAGTTTTCTGAGTTTGGATTTTGTTGAATCGAGTGGCCTTCAATTTCTGAAGATATTTAAAATTTGTTCTCTTCCCAGCTTTCCCTCTCTCTTCTTCAAATTTTGAATTTGGCGCAAGAACGAGATGATATTAAAGTTTTTCACTTTTTTCAATCTGGGTTAGGAGTGGTTTTGGGAGGACTCTCTGGGAGCTCTTGGTGATTTTGGGAGCAACTGGTAATTTTTCAGTATTTTCTTAAGTGATTATGCTTTATTGTTGATTCTCCTTGACATATAGAATTTCATTTTAGCCATCAATCTGGAAGAAATATGGCTTTTGATTTGCTTCTCTCTTTAAATTTAGGGATTGTAATGGTTAATAAGTAATTCAACATGGTCTTGCCAGTTTCGAGTGTCTTTTTAAATTAACATGGCTTGGTATAGTTGCAGGGCTTCTGTTCGTGATCTTGGAAAACCAAGCTTTTATCTCCAGAGCACTTTGTAGAATACAGAGGAAATCTTTCTTTCAATGGCAAAACAATTCCACCCTCCATTGCTTCTGCTTTTGGTAACAACTTTACTTTCTATCTATGATTCGGAGCAGCGGCAATCCTCCCAGTTTGAGACCCTTCTGAGAATTCAACGAGATTTGAACTTTCCTGCTGTTTTAAGCAGCTGGGATAACCACACAGACTTCTGCAACGCCGATTCAAATTCATCTCTTACTGTTGTGTGCTATGAAGACACCATAACCCAGCTTCATATAATTGGTGAAACAAGAACTTCCCTTCTTCCACGAAATTTCTCAATAGATTCCTTTGTCACAACACTGGCAAGACTTACCAATTTGAAAGTCCTCACACTGGTTTCTCTTGGTATATGGGGTCCATTGCCTGCTAAAATTTCTCATTTGGCATCACTGGAAATAGTTAACATGAGCTCTAATTTCCTATATGGGACAATCCCACAAGAGCTTTCTTCACTATCCAATCTTCAAACACTTATTCTTGATGGAAACATGTTGGCTGGTCAGCTTCCTGATTGGATAGATTCATTTGCGGCCTTAACTGTGTTGAGTTTGAAAAACAATAGGTTCAATGGGTCTTTGCCAGATTCATTGGGTAGCTTGGAAAATCTTAGGATTCTTTCACTTTCTCTTAATCACTTTTATGGAGTGGTGCCTGATTTGAGCCATTTGACAAATCTTGAAGTGCTGGAATTGGATAGTAATGCTTTTGGACCTCAGTTTCCTCGACTTGGTACCAAGTTGGTCACTCTTATACTGAGGAACAATAGCTTCAGGTCTGGTATTCCTTCTGAAGTGACCTCTTATTACCAACTCGAGCGATTGGATATCTCATCAAATGCATTTGTGGGGCCATTTCAGCCAGCATTGTTATCTCTTCCTTCAATTACTTATCTCAACATTTCTGGGAACAAGTTAACTGGGATGGTTTTGGAGAATCTGTCTTGCAATTCAGAACTCGAAGTTGTGGATTTGTCCTCGAATCTTTTGACAGGCAAATTACCCAGATGTTTAGTGTCAAACTCCAGTGATAGAACAGTGCTGTATGCTAGAAATTGTCTAGATGGTGCGGATCAGAGTCAGAACCCACCACCCTTTTGCCATACTGAGGCCTTAGCTGTGGGGATATTACCTGAGAGAAAGCACAAAAGATTGTCTAGGTTAGTCCTTTCCATTGGAATAGCAGGGGGGACTATTGGAGGAGTAGCACTTGTTGGGCTAATTCTCTTTGTTTTTAAAAGAGGAAATGCTAAAAGCAAAATTAAGAATCGTCCAACAAGATTTATATCTGAGAATGCGGCTTCTGGATACACCTCTAAGTTGCTTTCTGATGCAAGTAAGTTTCTCTGTCTTTTTCTCTCTCGTGCACAAATTTGTGTCCGTGGCCACACTCTGGCTACCGTATACATTTTATGCATTTCTTCACATGTGGAGTATCTGGAATCTGCTACTTAAGAGTCTATTGTTAAGAAGTATTAGGAAAAAGTTTTACTGATACAGCTCTACATATAGACTGATGTTAGGACTTAATAATTGTTTGAATTTGAGAAAAGAAACAAGAGATGTTTGATTGCAGCTTATTAAGTGATTGCAATCTACTTGTAAATGAAGCTCTAAGACTGGTTGGTGATTATTAATTGGCGAAGATGGTATAGAAAAATTATAGTTCCTTAACACATTCCTCTGTGTTTATCCACATTAAAGATAGATGACAACAGCCATGTCTTTTGTCTTCACTTGAAGGGTACATATCTCAAACCATGAAGTTGGGAGCTGTTGGCCTGCCAACTTATCGAACTTTCTCACTGGAGGAGATTGAGGCTGCCACAAACAACTATGACACAGCTTCTTTCATGGGTGAAGGTTTTCATGGGCAGGTATACTGCTTTGTTTTGCATTGACTTTTATCTTGAGCTTTTCTTAATGTGTTCCTACACTCATGGTTCGTCTTAACCCAGTTTTGGGGGTTGAATACTTTGTTATATGTAAGGATAAGCATCTAATAACTCTGAAAAATTACTTGTCCGTGAAATATACACTTAAACTTCTAAATGGAACCATTTCTGGTTCTGTCCCTAAGGTAATATCCTAATGGTTCAATAGTAACATACCCTGAAGTTTTTGCTCGAAATTGTAGACCAAAATTTTTATCTGCACGTCTATGTGATGTGTGTGTGTGTGTGTGTGTGTGTGTGTGTATTTAAAAACATTTTTTTTAATGTGTCAGATGTATAGAGGTCAGTTGAAGAATGGTTCGCTTGTTGCCATTAGACGTGTAAAAATGAAAAAACGATACAGCACACAAAACTTTATGCGGCATATAGAGCTGATATCAAAACTCAGGCATCGTCATTTAGTCAGTGCGCTTGGACACTGCTTTGAATGTCATTTGGATGATTCAAGTGTCAGCAGAATATTTCTTGTCTTCGAATACGTACCAAATGGCACACTCAGGAGCTGGATCTCTGGTAATTCGTAGAAACATCAATTCTTTTTTTTTTTTTTTCAAGTTGGAGGATATGAAACCAAAAAAAAAATTGAAATTCCCTATTGCAAATATATCTCTCTACCTTCAATATTTTCTGTAAGTCACACATAAATTCTGAATTGGTTTGTATATAGTCAATATCATCCTTCTTTTCTGCCCTATACAATTATGTCATAGCTGATCATTTAGTTAGCTATGAAATTCTGTAACTTATGATTCTTTGCATTCTATTTGGCAGACGAGCATCCTACAAAATCACTAAGTTGGACCCAACGCATAGCAGCTGCAATTGGAGTAGCAAAGGGAATCCAGTTTTTGCATACTGGGATTCTCCCTGGTGTATATTCAAACAATATCAGAATAACAGATGTTTTATTAGACCAGAACCTCGTTGCAAAACTCAGCAGCTATAACCTGCCTTTGTTATCAGACATGGGAAAGGTATTAAGAAAATAATTTAGATTATTATGGTTTCTGTTTGAGGGAAAACAAAAAATCACGTTGTCCTAGTAATTAAGTTTGGTCAAAAATCTCCCTCAAGAAAAGACTTCAATTAATATTCAGCTTATACTTGTAGGTTGGCCATGGAAATTCTTCCAGTAAATCCAAAAGTCCTAAAGTTAACAACAGGTGCGTGGTAGAAATTTAATCTGGTTTTGAGTAAAATCACTGAACATGCACAAACAACTTGTGGTTAATGAAAGGAGGGCCCATCATACAGCAATTTTCTGTGCTATATACAAAATACAAGTGATACTGTTTAGTAAAATATCACGCAAGCTGTTCATTAAGTGAACTATGCTGTTCTGCAGTAATAAACATGAAGATAAGTCTGATATATACGACTTTGGAGTGATACTACTGGAAATCATCCTTGGAAGGACAATGAAGTCAAAGAATGATGTGGACGCTTTAACGAATCTGGTAATAATGTCTATTCTATTTTGCTCTACATCTCCGACAAAGTTTATTTTTGAGATATATAGTACGTGTATACTATCAGCAATAACCTTTTATATTTATCATCTGCAATTTTATGAGACAGTTGCAAGCAAGCATAGTAGCCGATGATGATGCTCGGAGAAGCGTTGTAGATCCAGCAGTTCGCAAGACATGCTTGGATCAATCATTGAAGACAATGATGGAGATTTGCGTGAGATGCCTGGTTAAAGAGCCGGAAGAAAGGCCTTCCATTGAGGATGTTTTGTGGAATTTGCAGTTTGCTGCTCAAGTTCAAGATGCATGGCGAGTGGACTCTCAAAGTAGTAGTGAAGGGTCTCCGGGCTGGCATTTAGGACCTCCAACACTGGCTTTCCATTAGCGTCAATACAGAGGTTTTCACACTTTTTGTACATTTTCACTATAAGCCTATATTGTTCAAATTTATAGAACGTGAGCATTCTAGTTTGTAGCATCAGAATAGTATGAGTTTCTCATGTTGTTATTCTTACTTTCTTGCCTAGTAACTGCGAAGCCTCTGATATTAAAAAGAAAAAAAGGAAAAAAGAAGAAGAAGATAGGGCTCACAGTTCATAAATGTAAAACTAATTCGTCTATAATTAAAATCTTTACAATGTGAAATGTCTTGTTAATAAACTGTCTTAAAGGCATAATATCCATCAATCTTTTTGCATTTTGCTTATGTTTATCCTGAATTAGCTATGAAGATGTTGAAAGCGCCAAAAATGGAATTTAATTTCTGTGGGCCAATAGTCTAGCTAGGCCCTTTCTTCTTCTTCTTTTATTATTAAGAAGCAGAGTAGGGAGAATGTGAAAAAGATGGGTGGTCCTGGATACATATCCGATGACCTCCATGTATAATCATTGACAGCTGTATGAATTCATCCTCTGTATACATTGTGGAGCTCACTAGTAAAGTGTAGCACATGTCATGTATATGCGTTATTTAAGCTGATGGTTAGAGACTTAGTCATTAACGGTTGTTATTTATTATTATTTAATAGTGTTTTTTTAAATTTGTTTGTCATAAAGATACGATGATATTTTTCATATATTTTATTAACTTTTTTTCCCTCTTTTTATATTTAATATTTAACCAACTAAACATGTACATATACGTATACATATATACAGTCATGTATTGTTATTTTTTTTCCTTTTTTTCTGTAATTTCTTCTGTTTCACTGGAATATTCATATAAATCTTTTCAAGTGCAAATGGCAATCTGTTTATCCCTACGTGGTTAGACCCATGTCAGAGCTACGTGTACAAATGTCTTCTCTTCTTTCGTATTCAAGAGCTATTAGGAACAAAAATTTAAGAAAGTAAATCGTACAGAAAAAGAAAAACAAAGAAAACCACAAGACAGAACAACCTCTGGTAGATCAGCAGTGTCAGATAGCTAAAAAATCTAGACCAAAATTGACTGACAGTGACATGATACCGGTGGATGCATTCAACTCTCCTAAATTGTGGTGATCGAATAATTACGAGTGCATTCACATCACAAGGCGAGCTTTGCTAACAGATTCTGAACTCTGATAGTGGATCCTGCCATCTTGAACACAAATCATGTCTGGTTCCCACTTAAATTTAAGAATTGAATGAAAATTGACTTACAAATCATAATTAATTTTTTTAAAAAAAGATTTAAGTAAAGATGTTGCTTGAGGACTTTAAATTAGAGCAAAGGGAGTCAGGATTTCTCCATTTCCAGTGGAAAGGTGTCATCTTTAAGTTAGTAAAATTTCGGCCGTTCAAGAAATTCGACGGACGCAGAGTTGTCATGTTATTAAAGACACGAGTGAAACGGTGCGTTGAGCTGCAACCCTTTTTTCCCCCTGAGAATCTGCTTCCAAATCACACACGTCCCTCCGACCCACACTGCGAAGCTGCCATGTCACCACGTACCATCCCAGACGCTGCGTTTTGAAGAACCCCGTCCTTCTTCTTGCCTCTGTTCCATTCCGCTCTATATCTGCCCCGAGCTCCATTCAAGATGTGAAATCCTAGTTATCTCCGGTTATCTCAGAGTCATCGTGTGGCTCTGTAATCCATCCTATAGGACAGAATCAATGACACGTAGAGATTTACGTGGTAAATAATGTCCAGACCTCAATCGGAATGACTAAAATAAAATACAAACAACGCAAAACCACTTACTAAGGACTTCGACTGCTGAGAGCCGTTCTTTTGTGTCAGCTCCTAGCATCGTCTTAATCAGATCTTTGGCGCTACTTGAGACGGAAGGCCACGGATATGATACAAAATCAATATGCCCACGAAGAATTGAATTGAAGATTCCCTGTTCATTTTCATATAAAAGATATGTAGAAAGTAAGACGTAATATAGAAAGGTACACAAAGTCTCTTTGAGTTTGTTCAATGTATTATATCCAATAATGGAAAAGAGAAGCAAAGCTCCACCGTGAAACATTCTGAACTAAATTGAAGCTCATAATCAAGCAAAAGGCTCAAACAGTAAACTATTTTACAACAATTAACATCCTAAATTTACATCTGCCTATATTATATGTATCAAAAATATATTTCAGGCCATCTCATAGCTTGCGAAGAAAGGAGCTTCACCCTCCCGGAAAGGTGGGACACCACACGGGCAAGAAGGAGGAGTTCAAAACGCGTCTGGGAAGGTTGGGGGCGACGTGAAAGTTTGGTTGACGTTGATAGCGTGGACGGCTGTGATTTGGGAAGCAAATTCTGAAAAAAGAAAAAGAAAGCATCTCAACGCATCGTCAGCAATGTGGCAGCTCCTCGTCCGTTGATATTTTGGGTGGCTGAGATCTTTGTTAGAACTATCAAACAATTTAATCATTATAAATTGCAATTCAAATAAAATTAGTAAAAATAATTAATGAGGATAATAAATATCTTTAATCATATTTATGAATCTGACGCAGAAATCTATATCTACTAATTCTTTTTTAGATTTGCAATATGTAAATACTAAAAAAAAAGATAAAATTATTTAATCTTGTTAAAGGTTTTTTTTTTGGACAAATAATAAGAATTCAATGATAGTAACTTTCACAAGAAGTGTTTTTTTTGTTAGGAAACTTTTTTTTCCCGGAATTAGTCAATCAAGATATTTATGTACCTTCTATTATGATATATTTTTATCATTTAATAATGACTAATCAATAAACTTACTAACAACACTATCAAAAAATAATAATTTCATTGTATTCAACAATCAAAATATTTAAAATTTAAAACTAAAATAATATAAAATATATTAATATTAAAATATTTAATAACAGAATATAAAATATTTTAATGTATCTTTTTTATTTAAAATATCTTAAATATAATTAAATTATAAAATATTCTAACAATCTTTCCAATAAGGATGACATTTCCTCACTGCAAATGGAGCAAATGTGGACTCATGTAAGGGTGAGTTTATTTTAACGAGTTGGAACCGTAGTATTTTCTTTTTTTCAATTATAATAAGGCTCTGTTTAGCATACAAAATTGGGATTGGACTTGCTAATTTTCATTTTTATTATTGGTTTGGTTGATCTTTTGGAATTAAAATTTTAATGCCATATCTCAATTCCTTGAAAAATAACTAGTAACACTTAACTTTAATTTTTATCCAAATATTTAAAAATTATAATTTCTTAATTAGAAATGTGTGATTGCTCATGTTATCATAGTTGCTACTATAATTGTTATCACCTCTATTATCATTATTATTATTACTATTACTACTATTACTACTATTGCTATCACCACCAATACTACCACTAACACTCTCATTTTTACTTATCATTCAAGCTAATTATTTTTTTAAATATTTATCACTCATTCAATCAATAAAATTAGAATAAAATTTGAATTCCAACTTCATATTCTAATACTTTATATGACACAAACATGAATTTTAAAATTCTAAATATTAGAATTATAATTATGCATTCTAATTCTAATTCTTGACGGCAAATGGTGCATGAATAAATTTAAATTTTTGGATAAGAAAAAAAAAGGAAGAAAGAAGGACAACCATTTTTTTAATTACAGATATTATGTTTAATGAATAAACATAAATGTTCTAATCGTGATATTATAACAGCAAAAAGAAATAGCGGTAACCTGGCTTAAATTTTATATTGCAAGAAATCGGTGTAATTTTCTTTCCTAATCAAAATTAACGGATCTCAATGAATTCTCCTTTGTTCAGATTTTGCAGGTGAAAATTAACAGGAATTGAAGAGAACGAAGGATCAGATCAAATAGGCATGGATCAAAATGTTGGACCGGATTGGCTGATCAGATCGAAATTAGTGAATCGTTATTCCAGTTGGTTGGATCTTTTAAATTGGTTTGTCAAAAAATAAATAAAAAATTGGCTCAAAATTTTTATCTTTTATCTTAATTAGAGTTTTAATATTTTATAATAGAAAATTATAATATTTCACAGATTTTATTTTATCTATTTCACATAGATTTATTGTATATGTAAAATATTTTAACTAATTTATATACTTTTAAATATTTATATCTATTTTAAATATTATTTTATAATATATGTATTAATTTCATAATAATAATAATAATATTATTATTATTTAACTGCAATTGAACTATTAAACCATGCATCATTTCTTATTTCTGAATTCATGTTTCAATATTTTACTACATTTTTATCCTTATGCCAAACACTAATTATTCTATAGTATAAACTAATGTTTTAAAAATTAAATTGATCATTAAACTAGTGGAGATACATACCTATAGTACATTGTCTTGATTATAATTGAATTGATAATAACTAAATATATGTTTTTAAAATTTTATATATTAAAATTCTAATGTGACAAATAAATATTAATAAATTTTAAATATTTAATTACTAATTCAATATTTATTAAAATATTTGAAAAGCTATTCTTTAATTGAAAAATAAAAATTACTTATGATTAAAATTTAAAAGTATTTAGTATTGAATATTTGAAGTTTTCAAATTATATTAAAATTTCACTTGTCATTTAAAAAAAAACAAAATGGAAGAATAATGAGTAATTTAAACTAAATATCTTAATATTTGACAAAAATGTTGTTAGGATATGAAGTATAATGGGGAGTAAGTATTACAAATAGTCAAAGAAATGTTTTTTTGTTTTTCTTATATTCTTTTTTCTTTAAATTTCTCCTTATTTTAATCCCTTTTTTTTTTCTCCTACCTTTTATTTTTAATTTTTCAAATCTACCATGATAAATTGTGCTATTTTATAAGAAAGAATCTAAAAGATAATAATAACTAATTTGGGTAATTTTTAACTAGTTCAATTGATTTTTTGATAAGATGATTTTATGGATTAATCAAACTGATTTAATTCGATTTTTTTAACAGTGATATAAACTTATGTCTTATGTGTGATAATGTAATTACCAATAATGTTTTTTATTATACTAGTAATGTCTTTTTATTAAAGTGTTGGTAACATTTCTTTAATATGTTAGTAAGTAGTTATTAACTTCTTAAGCATGTCACATATCAACTGTTAATTGTATTGATAATATCTTTTTAACGTTCTGATAATTTTTTTCGAAATGTCCTTTTATTACGTTGCAATTAGCTACTAACCTTTTAAACACTAAGAACTTTAATGAGAAACCAATGTTGACAATCCTCCATCTTGTTATTAGATACTTAAAAAGGAATTTACAAGCACCTTAATTAAAGAGTTAGGAACTTCTTCTCAATTGATAATATGAAATTTATCTAGCTGGCATTGAAAAAGATTATCAAAACTTTAAAAAGACGTTATTTAACTAAATATATATAAAAACATAAATTTATTCCGTAAAATCTGTATTGCTTTAAAAGGAAAAATGTAAAGGACAATCTTGGATGAGTGCCTTTCCATGAAACCCATGCACGTCTGGTTTTACCATCTCACGCGAAGAGCAACACGGTTCTTGTGCTTTCCCACAAAAAGCAAAAGTCTCAAGTTTTAATTTGTTCAACCACTATTTTACCATTATCGGAGTTTTCTTCTTCTAACAAACACCGACTAATATATACCACATATATATATTTGACCATATTTTTGGCACAAAAAAAAAATGAATACTAGTATTTTGTTTAATTAGCATTTTTACCATACGGTTAGATAAATTTATATTCATATAATAAAATATTGATTATCTTGTTTACTAATATTTATAATAAAATTTGAGGGTAGAAAGTATAAATTATTGGATTTATTTAATTTTAATCTAAAAAATATGTTGACTTATGAAACAATATTAATCCTTCTAACATACTCGAATCACAAAACAAAATATTTAATGTAGGAATTTATTATCTTTAAGTATTACAAATGAGTTTAACAATTAAAAGATTATATTAAAAAATGAGTAAATTGCATGGATCCCCTAAATTTTGTTAAAATTACACAGATTTCTCATTTATTTTTAAAACATGCACAAATTTTTAATAAATTTTGCTAAAATTATACAAGTTTTTCTTTTATTTTCAAAATAAATTCAAATCTTTCCTAAAATAAAAAGTAAATTATATAGATTCCTTCTAAATTTTGTTAAAATTACACAAATTTCGTCTGTATTTTTAAAATATACACAAACTTCCTTTAAAAATAAAGAAGAATCCTGTATAATTTTTAAAAAAATTCAAAAAAAATCTATATAATTTATTCTTTATTTAAGGGGAGATTTATATAATTTTAAAAAATTTCAAGAACAATTTATATCATTTATCTTTCATTTCAGATGAAGTTTGTGAATATTTTAAAAATAGAGTTGAAGATCTGAAGAATTTTAATAAACTTTAGGAAATAATTATATAATTTACTCTTGAAAAAAAAAAAAATAGAGACACACTAGGATGGCTCATGGCTCCCTTTGCACGTGCTCCTCACCAACCATAACGTCAACAAAAAGCTTACCACAATCACCTCGCCAACCCCAGTCACGAGACTAACGTGGCCTCCTCCGCATATTATTCCCCATAACCATCACTCCCACACCGTCTTTCTCTTCCGCTCTCTATTCTTGTCATTTACCTCAATATGGCTGACCCACAGCGTGATGCCGCGTCCGCAACTAGGCACACTAAACCCACACCGGCGAAGTGCGCTATGGCGGCTCCCTGTGGGGCCTGCAAGTTCCTTAGGAGGAAGTGCATTAGTGGCTGCATCTTCGCTCCCCACTTTAGCTCCGACCAGGGCGCCGCCCGCTTTGCCGCCGTGCACAAGGTGTTCGGTGCTAGCAATGTGTCTAAGCTTTTGTTGCATATTCCCGTGAACCGCCGCCAGGAAGCGGTGGTTACTATATCCTACGAGGCTCAAGCTCGGTTGTCGGATCCTGTATATGGCTGCGTGTCCACCATTCTTGCTTTGCAGCAACAGGTTCTTTGAAATATATATATCTTGCATTTATAATTCGAAGCGGTTAATTTAGTTAAGATTTGATTATTTTGGGAGCATTTTAGAGGTAAAATTCTAAATTCAACAAGTTTATAATGAAGTATGTGCCCCAGAGATTGCCTGAAGGAAGATTTAGACTCGAACAAAGATCGAGAACCGTGATAAGGCAAGAAAAGCTTGCACCTTCTCGGTTATACGGGCCAGGCTTGCATGAATTAAGATTAACTTCCTTTTCAAATGATCTTGAGGGCATAATATCACCGTGCCAAAGTGTTTAACTCGTGTCATACACAATCATATATTTCAAACAGATTAACAAGAAAAAGAAAATCAATGAACTTTGGCTTAGTGAAACTGGAGTCTTCTCTGGTGCATTCAAATTCATATTCCAGTCAGAACTTAAATTAACCAAAAATACAACTAAAAAAGAAACAAACTTGTGCAAAGAATTAATTTGTTCATGAGGGAAAAAGAAGTCATTTATTAAGCTATAACTTCAGGTGGCATCTCTGCAAGCGGAACTGGGTATGGTGCAAAGTCAGCTGATGAATAGTAGGTTTGCATTTGCAAGTGCCGTACAGAGCTCGCAGCAGCAGCCAAACATGAATATAGGACTGCAGCCAGCGTACTCCAACAATTCAACTGCTTCGACCAATCTTATGAACATGAGCAGCAGCTTCAACCCTTCAGGTTTCGACCTTGCAATGGAGGCACCACCCTCTTCACACAGCTTAGACCCTCTTCAATTCTCTCGCTTGTCTCAGGACGAGGAAGACGATGAACAAGAAAGTAGGATTCCCCATGTTTTCAACCATGAGACCCTTCATCCTTGATCGCTTGCCACCCATTTTTGTTTACTTTAATTGCTTCATATATGGTAATTAGTTATACCTGCTGTACGCACTGGAGTTCATAAATACTGCCTATAGCTGCAATCCAGATATGATATATCATGAGATTGCTTCTCTGATTTTCTCATTATGTATTACAAGAGCAATGGAAACATCCTTCCATTCTGATATTTTGTGAATGATAATGGGGGTTCTCTCTCAGTGCTTAGTTCAACAATTATTAAAAAAAAAAGGGAAAACATAAATCCACATCAAAGGGATTTTCTTCGATAAAGCAATTTTTGAGGCTGCATTGCAAGAAAGGGACATGGAAGTTTTAATGGCAAATCCATGTCGAAGTCCAATTGCATTATGCCCTCGACAAGAATAAACAAGGACACCCTTTTTGTCTCACTGTTTATATCCCATGTGTGCATGCAATAGGACACAAGGTTTCTTCCAGTACTTCTGAATTCTCATGCAGTAAAATAATAGACTTGGTATGTTAATATTGTCTTAGAACCGAATCCTGAATTAAAGTCAAGCTGTTTGAATGAACTTAAGCAATTCCTCTAACGAGCCTTTAATTGGATATGTGAAACTTCAAAGGTCCAATTAAAGCACATGCGTGAAGTTGTCGTCACAGCATGGGAATATGCAAGATATTTGCAAAGGAATACAAAGATCCCTCACTTTTGTTAACAGAACCCAAAAAAAGAACGAGTAATAGGAAGCTTTATTCACCTGAAGTTGCAAATATTTATATGCACGGCAACATAGTAAGTAGGAATCAGCTGCTGAGCTAGTTACTTGATTATTCAACTACACACAATGTCGTACTTGATTATTCAATTACACACAATGTCAATGTTCTTTTAAAGAGAAATGGGGACAACAGAAGATATATGATCAAGAGAAGCCAATATCTTACACAAACCACATGTCGGTACCTTTTTCAACTTTTAATCCAAGGCTCCAAACAAAGAGAGGGTGAACTGTGAACGGTACTTCTTTTTTTCTTTATTTATTTTATTAAACAGGATTAGAGGCCCAAATGAAAGAGACCTTATTAAAATCAGAGGTGATCAATTAGTTTGGCATAGTCAACCCAATTCCATCCAATCACATTGAACTAGGTTAGACGGAGACACAAAAATGAGCACATCAAGCGAGGCCACATGACTAGGTCGGTCATGTTGGCCTATTTGATTTAGCTCAACTTGATCTTTTTAATTAAAAAAATTGTTTTATAAGAAATAATATAAAAAAAATTGTGAATAAAATGTAATTTTATAAAAATTTGTTTTGTCTTTTTAAGAGTCATTTTATAATTTTCATCAATTTTTTTTAAATGGCCTATCTAACTTGAGAAACTAATCTAACTCAGTTCAATACTAAATGTAATTGTATGAGGCTCAAACTATGGGCTTAGAAAATAAAGTCTAATGCAAATTGGGTCAAATATCAAGTTAAACCAATATCCCACTTGCTCCAACTCATAATCACTCCTCATCAAAATATTATGGGGTGTGAAGATCCTTATAACATCATGATAAAGAAAATTTGAGGTAAGGATCCATCTAATACATTATTATCTCATATTTTATAATATCTTGGATATTAAGAACTGGTTTGATACATTATTATTTTACCTTTTATAATTTTTCAAATACTATGATATATGATATTAGGATAGAAGATGATATTGGATTCAAGATATCCATGTTTGGTATGATTATTAAAGGTTGTGTTAAAAAGAATGCATGTGGTATTCTATAGAAGTTAACAAATTTATATAGAGTGTGGTGTAGTATGAGATATCATTTAAATTGATGTGATATATCTTGATATCTCAGTTTTTTAAATGACACTTATTATTTTAAATATTAATATATTAAATACAAATATCTTAAATGTTACTCGATATTTAAAATATTAGAATAAAAATAACATTGTACTAAACATTTCTTTTGTCTTTGGTATCAAATATCTCCTAGGAATGCTAATTTAACTATGAAATAGAGTGCACTCATAATTGGCTGATCAATCAGCACAGTTATCCTTCTTAGTAATTACGTTTAATTACTATTTATTAGGACATTTGATACAAAAAATATTAAGTATAGAAATGACATTTAAAAAAAACGAAATAGATAAAAGAAAATTTTCGTATTCTTACCTTAAAAAACATGAAAAAATACTGTTAAATAATTATAACAAAATATAATAAATATTACCTAATTTTTTTCTCATTTAGCTACCAATTCAGGACAAAAAGTTATGAGCCATAGGGTAGGAATGAGACAACATGGACAGGCTTCCACAGTCCCTCTGGAGTCACACACCCCACCACCGACCTGAAGTCCATTATCATGCAGTAATTAAGGGTGCATTTAGTGCCCATTAAACATTTCCATTAATGGTATTATTTAAAAATTATTATTATTATTATTAAAATAAAGATACAAATATCATTTTTTATTTTTATTTTTAAAATAAAAACATAAATATTTTTTCATGTCATTTATTTATTTATTGGTTTACCTAATCTAGTCTAAGAGATAAGACTTCACCAAACACCCCAAGACTCCACAAACCGCACCGAAGAAGAATATGAATGTAATTATTTGTTTGGTATAGAGGAATAGTTTTTGATGAAATAGGAGTAGGAAATGGAATGAGATTGGAAAGAAGTCTTGTATTTCATAATTATGTTTGGTAGAATGGAAAGAAGAATATGAATGTAATTACTTTTTAATGTTTGGTGAAATATAAATAAAATAAAAATGAAAAAATATGAAAATATGTCTAAAATGACCCTTAATAAAAAAATTATAAAATATTATTTATATTTAATTAAAATAAACCAAAAAAGGATTAAGCTTTAAAAAAAATTAAAAACAAGAAACCAAAATTTTTAAATTATAAAATGAGAATCCAAAAATGCAAAAACCCAAAAAATAAAACAACATTTAATACAAAAAACTCTCTCTCCTTAAAGGCAAAACACATTCCATACATAAGTTAAAAGATTCTCCTCTCCTACGTTTAAAGGAATGTGTTCTCCCATGACTTCAAGAATCTCACATACCAAACACAATTTTTCAACATTCCTACTCTCTCTCCCATGCCATCAATCCTGTCTCCCTTCTACCAAAAGAAGCCCTAGTGTACCACAAACGATTGAAACTATCCTCATGTATTGTAGTATCAGGGTTAAGATTATTATTATCTTATCAGTCAATGAGTTGTTAACAATAGGGGATTTAGGGTTCCAGTTATTAATAATTTAAAATTTAGGATTTAATTGCTTGGAATTTGGCAAGTTCTAATCGGGTTTAATAGGTAGAAGAGTAGTTCTGCGTTGTGTAGCACTGCCTTTATGCTATCTTCAAACCCCTAATGATAATTTGTATCACTTGTTTCCTGGTGAACTGCTAGGTGTCACTTTAACCAAGTAAATCATAGACCACAATGTATATTCTACTTTTTCTTTTCTAAGATATGGGTAAAATTGGACTATTTTACATTTTTCAACCCATAAAGTACAGAGGAGTTCGTCACGTGGCATCATTCAATAAAAAAAAATTGAGAATGGTTTGCTCTAGCTATGACTTTACCTATCTAATAAACAGATAAACATTTTTTTTTTTAAGGATTTACTCAACGCGTCACCCATTAAAATGCGGTCACAAGACCTATACCCAGTTCCTCTGCAAGCTCATCCCAAACAGGAAGCAGAGTCAAGACAACAAGAAAAGTGGCAACCACCACAAGTGTCTTTCTCCATGTTCCAACCTCCGTCACATCATTCAAGCATGGTTTCTCAGGTGTCCTCTGAAAAATGAATAAATTCAGTATAAAAATTCAGAAATAATAATACCCTCTTGATTTTCGTCATTTCCTCTTAAGATGATCATATTTGGATACCTGACATAATAGAACATAGAGTCCCCAAGGAAGTGAAAGAGGTCCACCCAGCTGTAGAGGCAAAGAAAATCATATTGTAACCAATATTTCAATGTTGAATCAAATGAAGTGTAAAACTATTTGAAGGATGGCTGGCATGGGGAAGTAGGACCATAATACAGTCTAACAGTGTCTGGTGAATTATATATAATTACTTGTTCGTGCTTTTATGGTTTGATATCATATCGTAGCAGAGCTCAGACATACCACTCCCAATCCAAGCAATGTATAAGTTGTCAAACCAAACCCAATTATTGCACTTTTTCCAAAAGCACCCTGTAAAAACATGTAAAGTAATTAGCATGCGTGTTTCACATTACTGAAGATCTAAATTGTGATGCCCACACCACTATTCACAATATGCATATAAAGCATTGATCTTGAGTAAAACTAATTTCCTAAGATACCACTATGCACCTTGTCGGGCTAACGAACCAATGAAGGCCTTCAGAAAGGTACAAATTTAGCTCATAATAGTGAAATTTTTCTTTGAATCACATCATCCCAATCATCACGAGTCAAATTCAAAAATATAAAATTGTTCAGCAAGCTTTTTTTGTGCCAGGATAATCTGTAATCAAGCGCAAAAATGCTTTCTTCACTATCTAAAGCTCAATAGGTGAAGTAACATACCTGTACTGCTCTTCCACCATCAAGGCACCCTACAGGAAGCATGTTAAAAGCTTGTATTGTTAAGCCACACCTGTAAAATCATGAAAAAAGTGATAGAAAGCAAATTACAAAATAAGAATAAAGTGAATCATCAACAACAGGAAAAGTGCCTTACCAGCCTGCAATTACAAGAGGATGGATTGAAACAGTTGCAGCATGCATTGCTCTGCACATAGAGAATATCAATGTCAACTGTAACCAAATTATATTGTATGCATAAGCATCAAGCAATTCTAATTACTGTACTCAAACAATGAGCTGCAATCAACCACCCTAATCATATTCTCATGCTTGTGTTTCAAAATGAGGATTATTTTCATGGTGAATATGCAAGTGAGATTATTAGGTACAAAAATTAAGGTCTTTTCAACTTATTATTATTACTTCAAAAAGGGAGTAACTTGTTAGTATAAAGAATAAGGCCCGTTGGCTTTTGATAAAAACTCTATCTTGATAGTTTCAAAAACTAACTGGTCACACTACTTGCAAGACACCAGTATGTATAGTGCGCTGATACCAACTGGAATTTTGCAGCCAACCAGGGCAATAGCCTATGCCTCACCTTGGTTGTTAGCATTTCCACTCTAATCCGTTAATGGATATCAACTAATTAATTTCAAAGAAAAGATAACACAAGAACTGATTATATAAAGCTAACAGTTTTTTAAACACATTAAAGGCACGGAAGTAAAGGGAACATACGCATAACCAAGCGTGGCTCTACTGACGAGTCCAAGAAACAAAGATCCTTGAAACAACATGCTAGGGACTTGCACCAAATCTCCTGTTGCAGCTGGATTTGATGAAAGCAGCAGACCAACAGCAAACATTGAAAAAGATAGTACAGCACCAGCAAATGGGCCCGCAAGTGATATGTCTACCTTTGTGCTTCTATCAGGAAGAATGGATTTAAACTACAAGAAGGGGGAGGATCATGGATCAGCATCCGGATAAGCACACTAAAACTTAATAATGAACTTCAGTCTGCCAGATATGTTATAACTTATATTTTTGCTCCTTATCCCAATTTTTAAAAATAACCAACAAGATTCAACTTAGAATAACTTCAAATATCAGTTGCACATTCCATGTAAAGTTAAATTGAAAGGCAGGAACAATTAGATAAGCTCACCTGAGTAATTGCACCAAAACTGCCAAGAGTGATGTTTGGAATGAAGTAAGGAATGCTTAGCTTTACTTTTTTTGGAAAAGCTGCCAGGAAGTGTCCAACTTCCTGCATATAGCCAAATCAACTAGGTAGGCATACAAGGAATCTAGGAACAAAAATGGGTAATTTACCAAATTTTGTGATATTTTCTAGAAAGCAGATTAATTAAATTAGAATTAATATGTTTGACATGAAAACTCAACAAATACTAAATAATTAGTTGGTCAGAGACTAAGGGCAGGTATTTCACAGTACAATAGGTAAATTGGATTTTTTGAATCCACAAAACTAGCTCATGAAACTACTGACTACTAACATAAATTGTCATTAGTGAGTCAGCATATGTGACAGGAATGCTGATTTCATAATTACATCAGAGGCAAAGTTTATGAGATGAAAACATTTTGATTTGTAATTAGATTCTTATAAGGCAGAGTATCAGTCCAAGTCATCAGAGTGAGTGCTACAAATATTTCTGATCAGTTATTGTATAACCCCAAGCGCCAGATCAAAGACAGCATAATGTAACTTGTTTATACCTAATCAGCCCGGATTTCATCTTAAAAAGCACCACCATACAACTTATAAGCACCAACATAAAATATACTTGTAAAAGTGGGTACTGAAAAGTAGTAGGTTTATTAAATCAGCTAAAGCCTACATTTCTATAATGAAGAAAGTAAGGGTAAATCAGACGATGCCCTGAATAGAAAAGAATTCCAAGTTACTGTATCACTGACAAAAACAGATATTTCAGTGAAATGCAATTATATAACCAAAATCCAACAAATGGTAAGAGTTAATGCTTACATGAAATAGCAGAACCCCCAAGACACCATATGCTACAGGCAAAGCTGACTCGACAAATGGGAATAGCAGCTCCATATCTGGCGGTTCAATAGCATTGGGATCTGTGAAGTATTTTACAACTTCTGGAGGTAGTCTATTTATCTGATTAATCAGAAACATGAAATCAACGAAATGGTTTTAAACGACAGAAGATGTTGGTTAGGTAATATTGATGCAATTAATGAAATTTAGAAACATTTGAGAAGCAGTAGTTTTTCATCAACATTTACCAATCAACACCTGATGTTTAAAGAGTATCAGCAATCAGCCTACCTGAGAAGCAATTCCAAGCTCCACTGAGGAACCAATGGTAAGAAGAAACAACAACAAAGCAATCACATATTGCCAAAGTGTTGTCGGCCCTGGCTCCGAAACCTCCTTCCTTAGCAAACCAAAGCTAACGCGTGGCCCACCACGTGGATCAGGACTGTCTGAATCAGGTTCTTCCACCATAAAAAGGTCGTACTTATCACCTGTGACCTCAACTAGCTGACTTTGAAACTTGGCAAATACATTCTCTCTCTTTCCCCTTAAATTTCCCAGGAAAAGAATACCCTCTCCAAGGTCACCAAAAGGCTCCTCTTTGGTCACCCAAAAGGTTGTATAACCAAAAAGCTTATCCTTAATCAGCTTTACATCAGCAGGATCAACCTTCTCAGGTCCAAGGAGTTCCATAAGTTTGAAAGAATCAACTTGAAAATTGTTGTATGTTGGCCCAACTGAGGATAGAGATGGCTGAAGAAGTGAAATAATGGAACATTAGAATCAGGAATGATAACTGACAATTCAGATGCATAGAATAGACCTCCAAAGGACGCATTTATCAGGGGGTTTTCTGGGCACGAGCGTCACAGAAAGATAACTCGCAAGAAAGAAAATCATACTAACAACAGCAGACGAAGTAGAATAGGCATTGAGAAGTACAAGGTTCCTTCAGTAAAGGACCTTTCCTTTATTTGAATTCGTATTAATTAACTTAAATCAAGCATAATGAAAACAATTTCTACGCAAGTGCTATTCACGATGAACAAAATATTGGTCCCAAGAGTATTGAGGAGGAGATGTAAAGGAAATTGAAGCAATAGAAAGTATTAGCTCCAACGAAGGTATATCTTGGCAGGGCTCCATAGATAATCCAACAATTTTTTCAAAAGTTACCACGAATTTTGCCATAAATTTATCACTTGGACACCCATCATCATTTTGTATTAGCCAGATAAAACTGGATTCACATTTATTGTAACATAACAAGTGTATTGCCTCGGCTTCCTCTCAATATGTTCATCCCATGATCCCATCAAATTAGAGAGAGAGTGTCGTTTACAGCAGCATAAAACAGTAGAAATACGGGGAGGTACCCAAAAGCATAAAACAGAGAAAGAGAGAGTTATGTACCCTTGAAGAAGTCGATGGGGACCTTGACTTCTCCGAATTGAACCCATTTTCATTTCTCTCTTCAGCCCCATCAGGTAGTGTGGTCGTCAAATTAGAATCTTTCGACGCATTACTACCGGTTTCCCCTTCTTTATTAGCGTCGTTATTACTACTAAAACACGTAAACCTACCAAGATTGATATATCTCCCCAATTTTGATCTTCCTCTGCAGATGTAACACGAACCCCTCAATCTGTTGAGCTCATGGTATTGAATTCTCTCCCTGAAAGCGCGTCGAACAGGGTTGGAACGGAATTCGGAATTCAACGGCATAAAACTACAACTTGTGAGAGTTCCCATTGAATGAGAAACCAAAAAGAATGACAAATATTTGAGGGAAGCAAGGCGTTCGTTTCAATTAAGCATTTGGAGGAACAGCTCAAAATTTAAAATTTCAGCACTCCACAGTGTCATGGAAAGATGAACGAGGAACCCAAGAGTGATCTGAGCGGTTGTAACTACGAGCTCCTTTGGATGTGGCAGCGCAGCATATCTTCTTTCCCGGCTTCGGCTACTAAAATATCTTTTCTTTTTCTGTTTCATTTTTTTAATTAAAAAGTCTACTTAAGGCGTACTTTTTAGTTTTTATTTCTTTTTAGATATTGCCATATTACTGTGGCCCCAAAAAAAAAAAAATTACCATATTATCAAGCGCCTAATTTTTTTAGTACGGTTTTTTGAAGTAGGATTCGTGAAATATCTCTTAAAATTTTCAAGTATTTTATTTTTTAACAAATTTATTCATAGAAAAAAATTTCATAGGCCCCACTTTAAAGGTAATTTATAAATCTTCACAATAAGAGTCCGTACATTTTTTCCCCACCAAAGAGCAATTATTTAAAAGAAAAAAAAAATCACATCCTCAAACATTTTCACGAAAGGAGCAAAGTTTGTTTTACATTAACATATTTATCAGCAAATCGAAAATTTTTTTAATAATTTAGAAAATTTAATATTTTTGTTGACCATAAATTCATATATGATAGCATATATAAGTTTTTAAATTATGGACAATTTTTGTTAGTCATTCAAATTATAAATTATAGAAATGAAAAAGTTGCCTGTTCGAGGGTGGGCCAGACTACGTGGAGTATGCAGGCTATTAGGTTATCTTTTGGGCCCAATGGGCTTTTCCGTGAAGTCGGTGGGTGCCCAAATGAACGCGTTACGAAAGCGTAGCCTTTTTTTAACGCAAGCATTAGCGTACTCTACAAGGCCCTTGCTCAGGGTTCAGACCAAAAAGAAAAAAATAGACAACAGACACATCTCTTGTTCCATCCGTATCCGTAGCATACAAATAACCAGCGAATGCGATTAAAAGGAAAATCGAAGCGAAAGAGCGCGGGATTTTCATTGCACATTGCTTACTCGCTCGCCTTCTTTCTCAACCCGAAGAAAGCAAGACTCCAGAGCCATGGGGTCATTTCTTCTGCTGCTCTTCATCTTCATCAGTTTGTTGGCATTCTCAGCTGGCAATCACGAGACCACGCTCAGAGGTGAGTCTCCTGCTTTTCCTTTTGTTTCTCGCACTCAATGAGACTTTTCGGTTTTTGAGGTTCTGTTCTGTACGTTAGATTACTGAGTGGAAATTGCAAAAATGGGGTCTTATAATGGTTCTTAGGGTTTCTTTATCTTCACATTCCACTGCATAGAAGCCTCCGCTTTGCCGGATGTCGGACGGTTGTGGATGTTATTGAAATTTCTTATTGTTACGTCTGCTTTTTTTTTTTTTTCCTTTTAGAAGTGCTTTATAGGGCGATTTGTAAGCAGATTAAGGACGTGAACTTAATGAAGGGTCTTTCTTTAATTTTAACCAAAATTTTATGGAATAATTGATTGATTGATGAGTCTAGCTCTTGTAGAAGATTGACGGTATTGCGATCAAGTTCCCGTACGTCAGTGTGATTGCATCTCACTTGACTCTTCTTTCAATGGTCCAATTTCAGTTCTAGTTGTTTGAGGTAAAGATATCTGGTGACTGAGGTCTGGCTATGCAGTAGTATAGTATTTACCTGATTATATGGTCAAACTTGTTGTAAATGGTAGCGATGGAATTGTAAGCTACATCTTTCTGTTTATTTTGATCTTCTCTTGGGCTTGGTGTCGATGAGGGATGTGTTTGTTTGTCATCATATTCTGTTTTGAGTGAGCAGAACATAAAAGTTGAAAAATAGGCTTTATTTCTTCTTATTTCAATTTCAGATTTTTAGCTTGCTTCATCAACTTTTTTTTTTTTTTTGGTTTTTTAAGAGTTTAGTGAACCTAAGAACTACCTGAATTTATTGTTTGACAAAGCATAAATTCCCTCTTATAGTAAATTAAATTGAAAGTTAAACGTTTTACGGGTAGTAGTAATATTATCAAAAGAGGGACAAAATTACAGGTAGTGTCTGCTGTATCTGGAGGTACATATGGGAGTGATACTTATTTTGGTCAATATTTGTCTTAGGATAATGCTAATTGTGATAGATTTTATGCCGTAACTTTGTGAGTTATGTGCTTGTTTTCTAAGGAATAATAAGGACCAACATTCTTTATATTTAGCTAAGCCGTAAGTGATACCAAAATATTCACATTATCTGTTCAATGTGTGTTCTTTGTATTAAGAATTTTGTTTTTATATCTCCCATTCCATCTCATTGTGTTGTGAAAGAATCTCAGCTTGTTACAATTGCAGGAATTGATCTTGAAAGGCCAGTTTTGGATATCCGCCCGTTGCCACTTTCTGGGAGAATAACTACTCATGGTGTTAAAGACATATTAAGATGTGAACGTGTTCATGTGTCTGGTCTTTCAAGATTGAAACTTGGGAGTTACGCCAGTTCATTCCACATTACTTTGGCTCCCTCAGTTGAAATCCCTGAGAAGCTTCATCACAAAATCCAGGTTTGTTTCCACAGGTAAGCACATAGCATATGCTGTACACATTATTTTTAATATGCTTGCCGATACTCCACCCTCTCTCTCAGGTCTCAGGTCTACACTTGGCACTGTCAGTCTTTTTCACATCTACTCAGCTAGATTCAACTTGCAAAAGTTTGTCAAGATTGTCATTTTTCACTTGTGGATCACATGCAGGAATAATTCGCTTGGATGGTGCCAGTGTGAAAAGGACGAATTGAGAAGTCTCCAGAAGGGGATCTGGAGTGCTGTTATGTCACCATATGAGAAAAGATATGTTGATGTTAGGTTCACTGATGAAATACCAGGTTCTGTTTCAGTTGCTCTTGAAGAAGGTTTGTTTCTCTATCTTATAGAAAGAAGAAAACATTTTATGTTCTATTTATTGTATTCCTTTCTGTTGTTTACTATTAATTTTTTTTTAACTTGTTATGCACTCATGCCATTATATCCTTTTGCAGATTTTCAGCAATGGCGCCTTGTGTGTCTTGCACTGGGATTTGTACTATTGTTGTTGGCTCCCATTATTAGCAGTTGGGTTCCATTTTATTACAGCAGTTCGATGGCTATAGGAGTCTTTCTTGTTATTATAATCCTTCTTTTTCAGGTATCTAATTTAATTTTGTGCAATATTCCATGGTTTTCATTTTGTTTGACTGCTTTTAGGTTTACCTTCCTTTTATTTATTTTCCTACTAATCACTTCTTATTATGATTTAGGGCATGAAATTGTTGCCAACTGGAAGGAAAAATATCTTTTACCTTACCATATATGGCTCAGTGGTGAGTTTACCTTAATCTTGGCCTTTGTTGGTCACCAGGAGGTCTTCATGTTTAATATAGAAATTAACAATTGGCGTTATTTCTTATTATTTAGAAAAACTATTTATGTTATTTCTATGTGTTGTTTCAGCTTGGAGCTGGGTCATTCCTTTTGCACCACTTCTCTGTGTTCATAAATTCAATCCTTCAGAGTTTTGGGTTGAGTGAAGAGATGCACAATCCAGTAAGTCTGTAGGATAATTTTGTGGATATTTATTTTTTTAAAAGATTTTTTGTCCTACATTCAAGCAAAATGATCAAGTTCTATATGCATGTTCAGATCCTTAATCCTTTTTGCCTGCTTTTTCTTCAGACCCATATGAACTTTTTTGTGTAATTATTTGCTTGAGTAATGATAATAATTGGAATTTTTGACATGTTAATTCTTTCTGACTTAAGATTAAACTCCATTCTCCATTTATTTATCTGTTGTATGCTTGTAGCAGTCTGTAAGTCACTGATTAATATCTCCCTTACATTTTAGTTGTCATTCTTAAATACCATGAGGTAGCTATTGGGTCCTTTGGGCTTTGCTTTATGTGGAATATCTTTTGGGAAATGTTATTTCCTTTGCCTGGGTTAGCAAAAAATATTGTGAGGTTAATAGAAAAAAATATGCTAGAAAGTGGAAATAATTTCCTGTTTCTAAAATATGGAAATTTCATATCATAGATCAAGCTCAACCTCCGTTCTATAGATAATTAGATACTTACTGCAATGATCTCTGCTGCAATCGTGATTCACTGTGGTTAGATAGTTAGTCCCTTGTTATCCTTTAGCTATTATTTTCCACCTTTCACCTCTGACCTTGGCTGGTGGTTTATTCCATTTGAGCTGTGTAACTCTTGCTGCTTGCTAGCAATTTTTGCTTTGCTGAAAATGCAAGTTATTATCTGTTACTTTAAAGTTTATTCTTCTATTGTGTTGCTAATATATGCACATACACGTTGAGCTGTTGAAATTCGGATTACCTTGTAAGTAAAGTTCTCAGTGATGTTATTCTCCAGAATGCTCCTGGATTAATTTTTTTGTTTGCCCAAACATCTCCTTTAGCTATGCTCCTGAGGAGCTGACTTCCAGAACCTAAATGCTCTTTCCCTAATTATTTTTCCTTATTGGTTTACAGGTTGCTGTTTTTGTACTAGTGGGGATTATCCTGGCTGGAGCTGCATTAGGCTACTGGATTGTTAGGAGATTTGTTATTTCAAAAGATGGTGGTGTGGATTCTAGTGTTGCACAGTTTGTGAAATGGGCAATGCGCATCCTTGGGGCCACATTTATTTTGCAGGTTTCTGCTTTTATATCTTTTGTTTGTACATACTATGACTGTCATTTAGTGCCCACCATGTCATATATCTGATAATTTTACTTGGTCATTTTGGATTGCTTCGAGTGATTCATTTTTGTTGTATACCATTTTAAGATGAACATATTTTTTGTATGTGGATACAAGTTACAATTAAACTTGTCCATGTTAGTTGGACTTCAAATTTTGTGTAAACTACATGGTGTAAATAAAGGCATTGCTTTCTGCTTATTAGTTAAATATAAGTTTCTATATCTGATACTCGGTGCTTTCTGTAAAATAAAATAGTGGGTGTGGAGAGCTTGTTATCTCATTCTACAGCATGACTAATCAAAGCCACTACATATTTCTAGTTTGGTTCTTATCTGATGTTGACTCTGAAAGCTGTTTTATTTATTTTCTTGATATACATGATGAAAATTGTCTATTGGATCTTCTAAGATTTGAGTTGGTACTGAGACAGACCTAGTTATATCTCTCTTGTGGTTGAATTTTTTGTTTACTAATACATGTTTATTTTGTGATCAATTTGCTTTGTTGTAAACTATTTTTTAGGGATTGTTGTACTTGTTCCTAATTATTCTGATTTTCCTTTCTTTGACAGAGCACTCTTGATCCTCCTCTAGCAATAGGAGCATTGGTTTTATGTGGAGCTTTCTGCAAACTTATATATTCTATAAGGTGTCTTTATGGATGGTAAGTCAATTATATTTATAACCTCTCTTTCTGCTTTATTTTGTTTTTGTTAAAGCATTTTACTTGTGACAGTTACCATGTTTGCTTTTACTTCATTCATTCTATTTAACCTGCAAATCTGGAGGGTTTTTCATCTTGCACTTCAAGCACATAAATTCCTCTGCTTTTGAAAATTCATGGTGGGTTCATCCAAAGACTTTATATAATATAGTTGTCATGACTCCCGACAACTTATTAGGAAATTCTTGGATGTTTTCATGAACTGTTATCTGTTTTCGACTTTTTGTAGATTTTGAAGGACAAGATCCCAATGTAGGGAATTGCAGTGAATTGTCCATTTAGATCATATGGAAACTTAGATAAAGTTGTGTCCTATAATATATGTGAGATTTTGACTATTTTAGTGTCTCTATGGCTGGCTGGACAAGCTTTGGGTTTTTCTTTGTCATTAACTATCAGTTTTAAAACCTTATACATTTTCCTTACCAAAACATGGCATTATGATTTCATGTAGGTATGAAACTTCATGGAATGAGAATTATACATCGTGGCAGGTTGGGCAGGCGAGAGGAAGACGTGGTCATGCTGAATTCTTAAGCAAGTCAACCCCTAAAGGAAAATTGTGGAATAGCCCTAAAATTCAGTCTGCATGGTCCAATTCTCCTGTAAAAGGTATTGTTCTAATGTTTTTACCTTTGTGATACATAATTACTGCATTCCATACTCCAAAGCAAGATTTGTACTAGCAATCAGATTAAAGAAATTGAATGTTTTGGCTGAGATAGCAGGATCTTATGCTGGTTTAAAATGATATCTGGATCCTGTGGAATTGTGGTATACTTGTCAAATGTTGCAATACTCTTCTTTTGTAGAACAGGGCTGTTATTCCATATCAGGTCCAACTTATCCATGCTGAGTCTGCCATAAGCTCTGAAGCATGAATGCAATTCTAACTTGCTAAGCTTTACCGTGCTGGAAATGTTCTTCCCATTGAGCAATAGCTAATTTGTGGCCCTAACTTGAATTGAACTCTGAACGCCTTGCATTGGAAAAAAAAAAAAAGGACAGATAATTTGGGTAGTGTCTTACTTCCCGCAGATTATTTCCTACAATAGCAAAGGCAACTCAATCAACAATTCACCGTTTGTTTTGACTATCACCCAGGATTGCTCCTTGAGATTACCTACTTTACTCGAGGTTTTAGTTGTTTGTAATTGTATGGATGCATTTCTGGTCCGTTCTGAGAGTAGCATTTCGGGATCCCTGGGGCAAGGCTTTATTCTTTCAATCTTTTGTGACTTTTCTTTCTGCTTTTGAGATTGTCTTAAATCCCTCAAAGTCCAAACAGATGCAAATTTCTATTTTTTTTAAAAAATTTATTCTATTCAATGCATTTTGGGAACTCATCTAGCATATTTATCTGTTCAGAGCTTCAATAACTTTGCTGTGATATGTTGTACGATCCTTTTTGTCTGTTTCAGGCATCGTATCACCATCTCATGGGAGCGGGATCTCACCACCATCTTCTGGTGCACAAGTAGGACGAGATTATTATTCAACGTTCCACAAGACACGCAACAGAAAGAAGTTCACAAAGAAAGAGTGGGATGATTTCACACGAGAATCCACTAGGCAAGCTCTATCAGAATGGGCATCATCTCCAGAATTTACTAAGTGGATCATCGAGCATGCAGACCGGATACAACTCCTTCCAAGTGAAAGTTCAGATGTAGGAAGTGAATCGGATTCCACAGACGTAGGAAGTGAAAATGGATATCGAATTTTTAGTTGGCAGTGACTAGGGTGTGAAGATTGTACTAATTGGTACACATTTTTTTGTTTTTCAGAGTTAGGTGGAAGCAGTACAAGATCAGGGGTGTTAGGAACTCAGAATTGCTTTTGTAAGTAAGATGTAGATTAGATAAATGTTGCAGTTTGCCCGAATTATCCAGACTGTAATTCTGCCTGAAAAATTGTTTTATTTTAGATGATGTTAATTATAAACGGATAATTTTAGTTTATATCGAAAGAAATTGACTCTTTTCCATTAGTCTCCCAATAATTTAGTAATGGATTAATTTTTTATTTGTGAGTTTTCTTTTGGGTAAAATCAACTTCAGTTTGTGGTGTTGTACTCCTTGCTTTTACCATATTTAGACGTCAAGGCCCCAAATCTCAACTTTTCACTTTGTACCTTGCTCTCTGCTTTTCTTCTTCCCAACTCTTCAGTTCTCCCTCGTATGGCATTCTTTTTTTTCTCAGCAAAAATGAAGACATTGGGATTAGAAAGGGAAAGTGATGTGTTGGTTTTTCTATATCCTACATATTGTGGATGTTTGCTGCATTTATTTGTTTGTCCAAGTTCTTAACTTGTTCTCTCAGATAATGGTGCAAAACTTGATTACTGTTAACAATATCGAAGCTTGTTTTAAAACAAGCTTTACATACATTCTATGGCAGCAAATCTTCTCAACCTATTTGGTTCTTCTCTAACGGCTTTCTATGTGGTTGGTCACCATGATTTTAGCATTCAACCAAACCTGTATATTTGGCAGAGAATTAATCGTCTTATTATGGTATAAAAAAATTTTTAATTTATGATTTTTAAAAGTATAAATTATTCTAAAAAATGATTTTTAAAGTTAACAATTTTAAATTCAGAATTATATGTTCAATCTTTAATTGTTTGATTTTATGATTCTAAATATTCTTAATCATTTTTAATAATATTTATCAAATATTATTTTTAGTGTAAATATAATCCATATATATTTTTTCAAATAATATTCAGCATTTTCTTATAATAACTTTTGAAAATATACAGTTATTTGTTTTGGGTTAATGATAGAATTTTTTTTTAAATGTAAATGAAGCTTGATATAAGAAAAATATGACAAGTTTTTTAGTTTTCAAGAATGGATGAGAGTAAGATTTTGGATAAATTTTGTAAAAAAAAATTCGAAATTACAGAGATAATTTTTTTAATATAAACTTCAAATATATTTTATTTTGGGGACATTGATAAAATGAAAAAAAATCATCAAATATGAATTTCATGATATATTATATGAGGTCTAAAGGACAAAGCAGTGGACTCTTTTTTAAATAAATAGAATGTGTATGTGCGTATTTCTACTTGGATATTTTTTTGATAAGTTAATACTTAACTTATATAATTTAGCTTAACTTTAAGGAATAAAAATCATTTACTCTTCACGATATTAGAGTTGATGTCAGCAATCAGCATTTAAAAGATACAACATATAAGTGCAAGAATCTATCATCAGTTTTAACTTTTAACGATGACCAATGTTGGTTTGATAATGTAAAAAATAAACAATAAAAATAATTTTAATATTTTTATTTTTCATGATTAAATAATAATTATAAAAATAAAAATAAATATTATAAAATATTTTATTTTATTTTATTTTAATCCATATTACCAAACACAGTAAATGATAAAATATAATGGATGTAAAAAAATAAATTTTATATACATTTCCTCCTTTGTGTTCCCTGTCTCCAATTGTTACCTGAGAGACATTTTTCGCCGACGGTGCGTCAGTCCGAGAGGTTTATATTTTATTGGAGAAGAAAATCGCCAAGTTCTGTAATTCCTATTTCCTATTTTGGGGAAACCTCTAACCCCAAGAGTCTCTCTGTAAAATTCTTGGATTCATTTAGAATGTTTACAGCAATTCAATTAGAAAAGAAAAATAAAAAAGACGCAAGAGGATAGTTTCGAGCTTCGTCAACACCATCTGCAGGCTGCAGCTTATTTTCCTTCACTTTCCCGGAAAATCCCACGAAAAGAAGCTTACAAGTAAGGGATCCATCCAATCTCGTTCTCGTTTTTCCTTTTCACGATCTTCTTTCTGTATTGAAGAAGAACGTGATGCACTCGCCGAACCGGAGCATTTTGGTCTCTCCCAGTAGCTCTCGGTCGGTGACGGAGACCGTGAATGGTTCGCATAACTTTGTAATCAAAGGCTACTCTCTTGCCAAAGGGATCGGCGTCGGCAAGCACATAGCCAGCGAGAATTTCACGGTCGGAGGGTACCAGTGGGCCATATATTTCTATCCCGATGGCAAGAATCCCGAGGACAACTCTGCGTATGTATCGGTCTTCATTGCGCTTGCGAGCGAGGGTACTGATGTCCGAGCACTGTTCGAGCTGACCTTGGTGGACCAAAGCGGAAATGGGAAACATAAAGTTCATAGCCACTTCGATCGCTCGCTTGAGAGCGGGCCCTATACGCTCAAGTACAGAGGCAGCATGTGGTCAGCTTTCTTTTTTCTGAGTATTGATTCATTCATTGTATTCCTATTAAGGATGTTTTTGTTCATTCTAAAGATTGTATTACTTGGGCATGATAGCATTTATTTCAATTCACTGGAGATGATAATTGGAATTCCTTTAAGATATTAACAATCATGACAAAGATATATTGGGTTGCATAAAGTTTAAAGGAGGCAAGGCAACATTTTTGCGAGCCAGCTTTTTGTGTAGTTTCTGAATTGTCCATGTTGAGGGTGACATTTCTCTGTAAAGCAAACAGACATGCTCTTTCTTGATGCCTTCTTTATCTTTCTCTCTCAAAAGAACCAAGAACAATTGGATGATTTGAATGCGCTCTATTGGTGTTTTACTTATTCTAACTCTCCAATGATAATCTTCTAAGTTTTCAATGAAGTGCATCTTATCTTCCTCTTAATACAGGCATGAAGTATAAGTAAGTTTTCAGTGTTTTACTCATGCGTATTTAGTGCCAATAGTAATACATGCATGGTGTTTTTAAGCTCTGAGGGACATGTGAATTCAATTTTTTAATCCTTAAACAAGAGACAAAAAAAATAGGGGTGATATATATTTGTTATAGAATAAAATCTTTCCATCAATGAAGCCTGGGCACCCTGTTTTTCAGACATGTCAGTGTATCGGAGAGAGATGCTGCCACAATACATTGAAGGCACGTGGCCAGAGGTGTCAGTGTGTCAGTCTAAGAATTTATATTTTTGGCTTGGATATGCCTCTAACATAGCTCATACACAGCAGATAAAACAAGGGTAAAAGAAAGCCAAAAACCAAATAGAAAGAGAGATTAGATTTTTGAATTGACCTAAAAGTTATAGTTATTAGTCAATGTGCAACTCTTTCTACTTAACTATACCAGCCCAAGTGTTATGTTTCGATTTGACTCTAATCCCTTCCCAAGCCTTGCCAAGGTAGGATGTTGGCTACACCAACCACCTCCTCCCCTTCTAACCCCAAAAAAATTAAAATTAAAATTAAAACACATGCCTTCCGCAAAGTGTTTTTTCCAGAGAATTAAACCCATTACCAAGCTTTGATATCAATTGTTAGATTAAGTGCTTACTATTAGGTCAAAAGATATAGTTGTTAGTTAGGGCACAACTCTCTTTTTACTTAACCACACTACTCCAAGCACCATATTTTGACTTGACTCCGATCCCATATTAGGCCTTACTAAGACAGGATATTGGTCACACCAACACAGATAGCCCATCTCATTGAGAGCAAAATATTTCCTTTCTAATTCTTTTGTTGTACATGAATAGTTTGAACTGTATAGACTAGCACCTTTCTTATTTAGGGACTTTTTTTTTTTTATGGGGCAAATGATAGTATAAGGTGCTTATACCATAAGATCATACCCCTTGTGTTCTGTTTTTGTATTTTTTGGTTGGACTCATTGAATGTGAAGCTTAAAAATTAAGATTTGGGTATGACACCTGCTGAGATTTTGTGAATCTAAAACCGTAAGATATATAACACAATGAATCTCCTTATTTAGTATCTTTCAATGGTAATGAATGTAGTTTTAAATTTTGTGGGAGATTTTTAATTTAACTTTAACAATTAACATTATCATTCCTTTTTAAATTAATATCACATACCCCCCCTCATGTTATGTCCTAGGTTGATGTGTCAATGCTTCCTTGTTATGTCCTGTGTCCATGCCAGTGTGCTTGATATCTTTCCATTTATGACATAAAATTATATCTGTTGGGTGTGTATGCATGTACTTGTTATGCTGCCAAAGCAATCTGTCTTTATCTTGATGTGAGCTTTTTCTTGTTTCTTTTTATTTTTTGGTAAAGACTTGTGCATCTGTACGGCTATATGTTGTGTTCTTGTCTCTCTGTGAATATGATATGCTGTTAAAAGTGATCTGTTTTAGTCTCGTTAGAATGTTTCTCTCCAGTCTCTTTTACTCTAATAAGTATGAGTTCCTTTTAGAGTGGCAAAGTCCATCTGTTATTTCCACATTCTCTAATTATTCCTTCAACTTTCTGATATAACTTCCATGTTGACCGATATACTTCTCATTTCTGTTAGGGGCTATAAACGCTTTTTCAAACGAGCTCAGCTTGAGGCATCAACCTTCCTTAAGGATGACTGCTTGAAGATAAATTGCACTGTTGGTGTTGTAGTTTCATCTATAGCTTGCTCAAAACTAAACAGCATACAGGTTCCTGAATCTGATATTGGAGCACATCTTGGCATGCTATTAGAGAATGAGGAAGAATCAGATGTTATTTTCTCTGTCTCTGGGGAGAAGTTTCATGCACATAAGCTTGTATTGGCTGCTCGGTCTACTGTATTTGAGACTGAATTTTTCAATGGGATGGAGGAAGATAGTCAAGAGATAGTTGTTACTGACATGGAACCTAAGGTTTTCAAGGTAACACTTCCGTGGAAAAAAATCCAACCCCCCCCCCCCCCCCCCCCCCGGGTTCTCTTCTTTTTTCTCATTTAATTTAAACTTTTCCTAGCTTCATTTGTGTGGCTATCTAATGTTTCTTGAGCCCTTTTGTTGAGCAGGCTTTGCTTCACTTTATTTATAAAGACACTCTTATAGAAGATGAAGAGCTCTTCATGTCACGATCATCATTCTTGCCATCAGTATCTGACACATTTGCTGCAAAATTGTTAGCTGCTGCAGAAAAGTATGATTTGCCAAGACTTAAACTGATGTGCGAGTCTGTACTTTGCAAAGACATATCTATAGATTCTGTTTCTTATATTCTGGCCCTTGCTGATCGTTATCACGCTACAGAACTGAAGTCCGTTTGTCTAAAATTTTCTGCTGAGAACCTTGTTGGTAAGTTTTCCTGCTTAACTTTCCAACCCTAGAACTCTAGATTTGAAATTCAACTATTTTTTAGCATATAAGATTTTGGCATCCTTTTGTGGTTTGCTGTGTTCTTCAGTGGTGTAGGATGTTATATCAATGATTAGCATATGATGTATTTCTAGCTGACTGACCAGTAGACCATGCCAATATTTGACATTGTGATAGTAATTAATAAGGTAATGATTACAGTATTGTCAAGCCTTCAGTTTCAAGTACCGTTAATGAACATTTTCCAACCAAGTTTAGTGGTTATCTTTTGCTTTATGAGCACCTACTCAGGTTCTAACATTAAGCTTGTTTATAAAGACTTCACTGATAATAGGACTGGTGTTATGTGTAGATGACTAAGCGACTTCACTTTATTACATTTCTCCTTTAGTGTTTCAGAATTTATAATTGTAGATGTCAATAGGATATGATAGAAACTTCTGAGGATGTACTATATTTTGCATGTTATGCATTGGAAAACTTGTCAATATTTGTTGTATGGGAACAAACTTATAATTGTCATATTATGTATGTGTGAAGCAACTGCATTTTGGGAGCATAAACTTAATAAAATCACTTTTCCATGCCTTCCATATATCCACCACTCTACATGAAAAATCTATTCTCTGTCCTCCAAATATAAGTGTTTATTGTAAAACAAGTCTTTTTTCTCCCCCCTTTTTCCCTTGTTTCTAATTTATGGAAGAAGGAAATATCTTTTTCTGAAGGAAGAAGTTTGTGCATTTTGGGTGATTGTACGTAATTCATCTCTTTCAGTGCTAAATTGTGAGATATATTTGGATCCATTTGAGATGAGAAAAGAGTGCAGAGGCACCAATATCCAGTTTCTACTTTCTACTTCTTTCATTTCCTTTTTTTTCTTTTTTTAAAATGTTTACCTTATATTTCCTCACTTTTATATTCCAATATAGCTACCAAGGTTTATGTTGAAAAAGCTGCCTATTATCTTTCTTCCTTGTACTCCGCCCCCTGATTTGCATTCTTATAATTTAATTAATGAATATGTAAAGAGTCCTAATGGTATATATCTGTAAACTTCGGGTTTTTCCTCTCAGCAGGCTTCTTAGAAAACAAATCTTCATGTTAACTCTGCCACTCAGGGAACCAGAAACTCAAATTCTTGGGTTTTCTCGTCTGTTATGTTTATAGGTCCAAAGCAATAACTGCATCCTCATGCCCCCCCATGCCCGTCAGCATGCGCACATGCATGGGGGAGGGGGAGCAGAGGGGATAGGGAATTAGATCCACTTTTTTTTTGTTATGGAGCACTGTTTCAGCTATGGAAGGAATATTGTGGGGCTTTTTATGAATAGAAATTTAGAAGCAAGGTGTTGCTATTGACTATTTCTTGATTTTTCTTTCCTTTACTGAAGAATACTATGTAGTCCATATTCCTAAGTAGTGGTACTACTTTTGCGTCATTGTGATATTTATAAAACCTGGCAACTTTATTGTTGCTCTTGCACTGCTGTAACTATTACCAAATCTTGCATACACATCAATTTTTGCTTCCCTTTTTCCATTGAACAATAGCATCTCATCCAGTTTACAGAGACCTTGGATTGACTGCAGGAGACAATTTTATTGCACATCATGCAATAGCCTCTTCTGAGTATTCCCCCCCCCCCCCCTTTTTCTTTTCTTTTAAGGGAATAAAATATGATGTAGGGTATCTAAAAATTGTAACTTAGAGAACAAATTCTAACCGTGAGAGAAATCAGTACAATTAAAATTTTTAAAGTGTAGTTTTTTCTCATAGAATTTTTGTTCTTTCAGTTACAATTTTTAGACACCCTACATATTTTATTACTTAAAAAAGCCTCAAAAGAGGCCACTGCATGGCATGTAGGAAGATTGTCTATTGTAGATGATCTTTACTCGTTTACAGATCTGTTTGTCTTCCAAAATTTGCTTTTTCATTTGTAACTTCGAAATCAAGAAAGGGACCCGGTGGTGTCCCATAGATTTATAAGAATTTTATTCTCATATCATTTCTCCATTTGTTGTCTGTTGTAGCTGTGATGCAATCTGATGGTTTCGAGTATCTTAAGGAGAACTGTCCATTGCTACAATCAGAACTACTAAAGACAGTGGCAGGGTGCGAGGAAGAATTTAGTGGAGAAGGAAAATGTCGAAGTGTGTGGGCCCAGTTTTCTGATGGTGCTGATACAAATGATAGGAGTGTTAGACAACAAACCTGGGAAAATGGTGTTGAAAGAAGTCAAGGTCTATGGGTTCAGCTTTCTGATGGTGTTAACAATAATGGTAGGAGTCCAGAGCAAGAAGCTTGATGAGTTAAGTTGCCATTATTCGTTTATGTGACTGATATAATTGATAATTACACACTACAGCAAGCCCAACAGAAACCCGGAGTTGGGGTTGAGGGGAAGGTGGCAGGAATGCAAGACAGTGTAGAAGAAAGCTGAAAAGCCTCGGCCATGTAACATGCCTTATTAATGCTTGTTTAATACTCTCCGATTACTAATATGATTGGATGAGGATAGAGTGACGGCAATGACAAATGATGTATTGTATGGGGAACTTCTGATGGAACACTATCACGATGAACTGGTTTTGCTTTGCTTGATAGAGTCGTAGTTCAGAGAAGACTATTTCTCTGGCTATAGAAATTAACTCATGTAGTCAATGAGCAGTGTTTTCTGATACTTGTCTTCTTAAGTCTCAGTTCCATTGAATGCATTGATTTTCACGTTGGAACATGTAATGGGTTATGAACCTTATGGTACAAACCAGCCAGCAGAAAGGAAATCTTCCAAGTTTTCCTTTTCTCTGACTCTTTTTTTCTTTTTGGGGAAAGGGGGACCGGGTTATGGGCTCAATTGAACAACCAATAGGAAGTTGGAAGAAGCGCATGCTGATAACCAGGAATTCATTATGTAACTAAGTCGTGAACCTATTGAAGGTCACAAGTAAAGAAATTGAGGTGAAGTGATAACAATCTCAGTTGTTGATCTTGCATTTGGACCCTGGACGTTTTCTTTCTGGACCAATTTTGGAGGTGTGATGTATGACGTGACATGACCACCAGGAAACGAGATAGAGATCGACTTGTGTTATACTTTATAACTGCTTCACTGTCTAGTTCTTAATAATGTGGAGTTTGAGGCATCACAAGCTATTTTATTGCCCTACGACCTAGATTTCTGTATTGGTTTGGGATTGCTTGCACTAGGAAACAATCTGTTATGTGGGGTTTGTACCGACAATGAACTGTGTTGCAAGGCCAACTGGAGTCATCTCCTGTCTAACAAGCCCACAGTTCTTCAAAACGACGGTTCCGTTCTGGACAAAGGAGGAAAAAGCATTGAAACTGCTTCTGTTATCAAAATGCCACTGAGTTGTTGAGTCCCCATCAACCTGAATTTGCAAAGAATTAAGTGGAGGCAAGCTTAAAAAACGAAAAGAAAGAAAGAAAGATGTTTCATTAGTGAGAGCTAACTCTTGCGAATAAATAAGTTTTTGTTCCTGATGTTAGCTTATAATTAAGCTCCTCTAAGTGAACAATAGCCTTGGCAGAATTAGGAAAGATGTTGTGACGACAAATGTACGAAAGAAAACTAAAACAGTATTAACAAATCAACTTTTTTATATTTAAAGCATCAATAGTTAAAAACTTGAAACTTAATTGTCACATGTCATAATTACAATTATATAAGTGTTTAATACCAAGTTTATATTTGCAATTCTTTCAAAGTTAAATTTAATTTTCAATTATTTTCAAAAGTTTATTTTAAGTCCTAAAAAATTGAAATGTACACTTAACAAGTTAATCAATCAACCTCACCTTAAATTAAAATTTTGTGCGATATTCAATTACTTAATAGGATTTGGATCTATTTAATTTTCTTCTTTAAAATGTATTAAATTCGAGAAGAGATATACACAATTCATTTCAGTTATGAATCTTATTTTAATGATAAATTTCATAAGTGCGTAGACTTCTTATATTTTGTATTTCTTTTTTAAAATTAATATTATTAATATTTTTTTCAAAAGATATTTTATTCCCCCAAAGAACAAAACAAGAAAATATTGCAACAAAAAAATAACTTTAAATCTAGAATCGACCAGAAATATAAAAGCGGATTACTTTAAATGAATTGACTTGGAAAGTTAGCTCTAGTCAAATATTAGACAAATATTTTTTATCATTGTTGTTAAACTTATGAATTAATTCATTAATTTTATTGAGTTTAAGTTTCTACTTAAAAAATTGGGTCAACTCACTTATAAACTTAAACTCAATATAATGTTGGTTTAACTCGCTGTTAATTTAGATAAATTCGATTAATTCAATATTTTTTGAGTTTGAGTTTAACAAGTTACTAAATAATTGAGTCAAATTAAGTTTAAAAAAGTAAAATAGTAGAACTCATATTCATGACTTTGGCAGTATTCGTTCTAACGATGAATGAATAGTTGAAGGGAGGAGAAATGGAGATGATATGGAAGAAGAAGATAATAAAATTCTCTAACCTATTCAAGTTAATGAGAATGTTATTAATTCTACTCTTGAGTTAGTGCTAAAACTAGGTGATCATTCGTTGGTTGATTTGAATGTTAATAATATATGTGGTGATATTTTAAATATGATTGTAGATGATGACATCGAAGAAGAATAAAATGATGATGATTTTTGTCGTAATAATAGTGATAAATTAGGTGAACATGATTATGATCGGACTTTTGAATATTTTTGTTAAATTTTTGTATATATCTTTGAAATATGGATATATTAAATGACTACTTATGTAGAAATTGATTAGAATTTTTATGTTGAGAAATATGAATTATGAAATATAAATAGTTTTTTTTGAAATTAGTGTAATTTAAATTGTCTTTAAATGATTTTTTTAAAAAAATTAATATAATTTGAATTATATGTAAATGAATTTTTTTATATATTATATTTTATATATAATTATTAATAAATATAAACCCTTATAAATTTATGATACAAATTTACATTATGAATTTATCTTCCAAAATTATCTAAATTCGAGAATTTGATAATCTTACTTTTTCTGGTCCGGAAAATGAGCTGCGACTTTTAGACCGAAAAGACCAAAAACAAAACAAAGAGAATATGGGATGTATTGCGTAGCTGAGCGGGCAGGAACAGTATCATATTTATAATTTCCGTTAATTTGGATTCTCTGCACTGATTATATTCATGTAGTTGAAGAGAGAGGAATAAGAATGTAGGTGCCGTATAAGATAGGAACTCCTGCTTGTTTCTTAGGATGTAATGCTGCAGAAGATTTATTTGACAAATTTCACAGGTTTTTTTCTTTTAAGAAAAATGATCTTTGAAAATTTCTTGTCATCAATTTTGAAAGTAAAAGGGAGAGGGAGAGGGAGAGGAAGAGAGAGGAGACACTATAAGGGATTTATTCAGTAAATTTCATTTATTCTCTCTCTTTGTCTTTTTGCAACTTTACAAAAAACTTAAAACAAAAAAATTTAATGGACACCGAATCAAATTTGTTAACTAGAAATATAATAACAAGTTAAAATACCTAGCGTCACCAAAATGCGTTGCCGTATACAATGCCACCAATTTTCTTTTTAATGGATCTCGCTATCACTTTTGGTAAGTCTCGCTTGGGAAGTTTCATTTTTTGTCCTCGTTTTAATTCAAATCTCAAATTTTAACTCTTAATTATAGATACTATGGGCAGAGTACTCCAGATTTCCATTCCCAAACTCATATGCAGTGGGCAAAAGACTCATTGTCCGCATTAAACGTTCAAATTCTTAGATCGAGATTTATTTTTAAGTTATAACCCATTTACGTAAAACTTTATATAACATCAAATATCTTAACACAACTATAAATATCATTTAAAATCAATAAAAGCCATTTCTGCTGGCAACAATCACTGTGTGGCTAAAACTTTTCATAAAAATTAATTAAAAGAATAGTTCACTAGATTGATATATGTTTAACGTTAACGTTTTTTTTTTAATCATAAGCCTTATAAATTATCGTGACAAAATATTATTATTTTTTAAATTTAGGATGATTGTTAATTTTGTTTCAAATATTTATTTTGTGTCAATTATATTCTTCACATTTAGTAAATTTATATTGCCATCCTAGTGACTAATTCTGTCGATTAAATTAATAGAAATGGATGATATATCATTATATGTACATAAACTAAATCATAAATTTTGAATTAAAAATTTTATCAACTCTAAATTTTAATTAAAACATAAGAATGTTTGCTTGATAATAAAGTGTTAGAGATTAAAAAAAAAAAGGAACAGCATTGTTAATCCGCTAGAGTTACAAGATTAGATATAATATCCATTTAAGCGGTGTATAATTCATTTGAATGTGTTGTTATGGCCATTAATTCATGTGTAATAATATGTCATTAATTTTTCTTAATCTAATTAACGAAATTAACATTTAAAATAATATTGAGAATTTTGATAAATATTTAAGATAAAATTGATGCAAAATAAACAATGGTAACAAACTTGACAACAACTCCAAACTTTTGACATAAAAAAAATACTTTGACAAATATTGTTAACTACTATTTTGGTAAAAGGTTTAAAAAAAAAGAAGATAAATAATCCTAAATATTTTCTTATATTTTATTCTTCCAAACTTCTCAATTTTTGTATCAAATAATCAATTTAAAAAAAACAGCTTTGTCTATCGCTAAGTCATTGTTAGGGTATGGAAATTGGACCTAACCAAATTAATGAAAAGTGGGGACACGTAAATGTTAGATTTGTATTAGTATAGGTTGTTAAAATGGTTTTGGGAAGTAAAGGGTGTTCTTGTTTATCGACAACCTAATATTTGACTATTTATATATGTCATTTGAAGACTTTAGTCTGCATGGAGAATTGTCAAATTAGACGACTAAGAAATTTTAATTCTTTAATAGTTAACAAATTACGCGAAAAATCAAACTAAAAAAAAATCTTAACAATTCTTGTAAAAGGAAAAAACCTTAATAACAAATAAACATTTGTTTTTATTTCTAATTCCAGCACTGATGAACTTTTAATTACATGAATCAATGTCTCGAGTTTTTTTTTTTTTTTTTGGTTCCTTAAGTAAGTTATATGTGGATTATTTTTCTTGGAGGGCAGCAATACAAAAATTCTATTTTTTTTTTCAAGATGTCTTTTGTTCCGTTAAGCAATCAAAAGACGAATGGCTGAAAATGATTGTATTCCTTGTTAAGAAAAATGGAGGAACTCTCATTTTTTGAGAGAATAAATATAGGAAAATAAAATAAAGAATTCAAACTCTTGGAAATTTGAATTTTAAACCGTTAAATATGTTTTAAAATTTGTATATTACTAATCAATACTAACCTTCTATACAAATATCGAAACACATTCAGCAATTAAAAGCACAAACCCTATAACACAGCCCAAAAATATATTTTGTGTACATGAATTCATATAATCGGCTGAGTTTTCGATGCTATTAGCTACACTCCCTCCATTATGGTATGGACACGGTGGTTAACTAACAGATCATCTCTTTATATGGTTTTCATGTGGACCACAATGATTGAATGAATCAATTATTGGGGCAACGACATGATTCTTTTTGCATTAATTGTAATTGATGCGTGTGTGTTCGTTTTGCATTCAACTCACGTGACGTGACCTAAGCCTCCTTTCCATACCCAATCATGCACCTTGCAGAAGTGTATGCGGCAAGTAACCGGCAGGTCGCTGTGCGCACAGCAGGTTTTTATTTTATTTTTAGTTTTAAAATATTGTCAGATTTCTATATCAACAATATATTATGTGCGTACCACTTATTTTAGTTAAAAAAACAATATATAGAAGTTTCATTTTTGGTTTTTTCATTTACATATTTTATTAAACTAAGCAATATGTATATAAAACATTATAAATTTTACTAATATAAGAATCTGGCTGTATTTAAAAAATAAAAAAATAAAAATTTAATTATTTTCAAATTTAAGAAAAAGGTTCACTTGACTAAAGAAAGGAAGCTACATTAAATATTTTTGGTTGGAACCTCCTCTAAATATAAATAATAGTAATCTTGGGACATGTAGAAAGCTAAGTGGGCAAATAGAAGTAGAAATAGAAATAAAACAGTAATTTTATAGATAAAAAATAATTTTAATATCTCTATCTTAAATAATTAAATAATATTAAATAATAATTATAAGAATAAAATAAATATTACACAATTTTTTTTCTCTTTTCCAAGTGTCTAAATTGTTTTCTTATTTCTTGCTTTTTAAAGTCTTGTGTTTCATTTATATACAAACAAATTATATTATTTTTGTTCACAACTCAAATACGAAAAAGTTAGGAGAGTACAATAAATGCAAGAAAGTGGAAGATTCGACAAGGGATAAGAGTTCTGTACCATAATTTTAATTTTAGATGTTGGTTGTTTTTTTTTTCTTATTAGAGTTCTGATTATAAATTTATAGTAATAGTGTATTAAGAACTACTTGGAAATAAATTTTTAATGTGCTAATTTAAAATTTAAATTGTAATGGTCGAAATAAAAGTATATTTCCTGAACTATTTAAGTACTCCTTAATGTTGTTTTTATTATAATTTAACGCCCCATGATTGAATATATCGTCACACTCCACTATCAAATCTATGTTGCGTAAAAGATTCCATTGCCGCCGCCCACACATGCATTTCACATGGAAGCTGCAGATGTCATTATAATATATATTAGATTTAGATTCATCTTTTAAAATATTTGTATTATCATATTTCTAATAGAAATATAATATATTGAATTACAAAAATTATATTTTTATTATTAAAAAATTATAAAAAACATTTTATAATATTTTGATAACCGACACTGGACCCTCATGCTACAATCGACGTGACCCCTTACCAGTGGCGTCCATCCAATTTCATCCACATTGAACTCACAGGCAACAAGAAATCATAATCGTATGCGCCTTTCATCCCCTATCCAACAACCTTATCTATCACCCCCCACCTACCCAACCCACCCATTATTTCATAATTCATTTTCTTTCTGATTCAAATATTGATATTCATAATAAATTTCTGACATCGATTTTCAAGTGGGCCCCATCAGAATCCTGCTTTGCTCTTTTTAGTTTCTACATATTCGCGATTGGTCAGCCACAGTTCCCTCCCTTCGCACCTTTTTTTTCAAATTACTCCACACTTTAAGGATTCCAGATTCCCACTGTCGTCGTCTTGCGTCACTCTGAGTCCGACTACACATAGGACCCAAACCAAGAATCGAGCTATACCGGGCAGCGTGGCATGTCTGCCCACGGGTACCCGGGCAGCACACCCTGCCATCCATCACGCTACAAGCGCCTTTTTCCTCCTCCTCCTAGCCTCCTGGTTCTTCTATAATTGTATAGCTGAGGACCATTATAGAAAGATAACGGCTTGGACAGAGCAGAGCCATCGGGAACCATCGTTCCCTTTTCCTTGAGGAGCGGGGAGAATTGCTCGTTCTCTCTGAATCTGCCCGCTTCCCCCCTTTCATAACAGTACTGTCAAACAATCAAGTAGATTTTGAGCGGGCAGATTGTCTGAGAATCGTTAAAAAACTAGGCTTTGTGCTCCTTTTCTAGGGACAATTTGGATATTGTATTTGTAGTTGGGTAAAGTCTGTGGGGTTTTTGATGGGTGTTTGGATTGATCCACAAGAGAGTGGTAAAAGCGGAGGAAAGGGTTCATGGAGTTCATTGAATTTTTTGACTAGGAGGAAAAGGGTGGATTCTGATAAGAAGTCTGACGGTCAGCTGGCCAAGGAGTTATCTGTTCCCCATCTGATTGGAATTGGTAATTCCCTCTAAAAATGTTGCTCTTTGGAATCATCTTTTTGTCTCGGTAGTTTTTTTTTTTGGGGTCAATTTTCTGGGAATTTTGGTGTCCTTCTGTTTGAATACGTTTGGATCTGTTCCTGATCAACCACTTGATTTAATATGTGAATTGCGGTTACTGTGTTTGACTAGACGACGTTATTGGACTTCAATCTTCTCACCTCTTTTTCTTAGTGATCGGTTTCATTTCTCAATTCCGGTTATCTTATGAACCTTGCTCCTACTCTTCTGCCGCTGCGGAAAATATAGCAGCCTTACGCCTGGAGATAACCTTTTTCTTTTGATCTTAGTAATCAGCTTATGGTTCCTTTCGTGTTTGATCCTGTTTCTTCCTCCATACATTTCTTCCTTTCTGTATGACTGAAAGTAACTCCATTTGGGAGAAAACAGTAAGCTATTGTACTGAACTTCGTCTTCTCTGTTGTTTCATGGTTGTGCGTTGAGCTTTGATCCTCCCTATGTCAAATTAAGCTAAAACCTATATCTAATTGCAAATTGACTTATTTTGATTAGGTGTTGGTGCTACAATCGGTGCTGGAGTCTATGTTCTAGTTGGAACAGTTGCTCGAGAGCATTCTGGACCGGCGTTGGCGTTTTCTTTTCTAATAGCTGGAATAGCGGCTGGTCTTTCAGCCTTTTGCTATGCAGAGCTGGCTAGTCGTTGCCCTTCAGCTGGGAGTGCATATCACTATTCGTACATATGTATTGGGGAAGGGTACTTTCTTTATATCCTTAGATAGATAGAGGTTTCTCTTGTTATTTGATTGAAAATTTTCATCCTTGCGTTTATTTTTGTCCTTCTAAATGTTCATGTTAACTTTGCTCATATTAATTATTAAAGTACTTTTCTTTTCTTGCCAATCACAATATGGTGATGTAGATACAGGGTATTAGGGATAGTATCTCCTTCTGGAAAACTTATGAACCTTTTATTCTCATCTGGCAACTTGAGGTCTTTGTTTGGGAGTTGATATATTTTCAACAATATAAATGATTACTTTATTTGCAGTGTTGCTTGGTTAATTGGATGGGCCTTGATACTGGAATATACAATTAGTGGAGCTGCTGTTGCTCGTGGCATATCCCCCAATATGGTTCGCTGCTCTCTTTAACTCTTGTAATGAGTTAATTGTTTGTCCATAATTGATTTCTCTAAGTATGTGGTTATCTTTCTTTATCTCTACTATGCTAAGATTAATAAATCTTTCAATTAAATACAACTCACGGGGATGAGGTTGAGCATTAATTTTTTTCTGTCCGATAGCAGTTCATAGCAGGCTTTTCTTTCTGCAGTTTTTAATATCTGAACTATGCGTCAACTCCTTGAGAGGTAGTATCTAATGTTCCATGTGAAAAGCTTGACCCAAAATCTCTAGTCCGCCATTTAAGTAAAATGTGGTGAAAGTAAAAGGAAATGCCGTAGGTAGGAGATGACCTTAAGGAGATGGGTCACATAAACTTGTTTAAGTTGATAGAATGGTTTTCCTTTCCCTCTCAGGCTGGGAAGTAGGAGTTGGAATTGGATAATGAAAATCATTCATTCCTTAAGCCAAATAGAGTGAGGTGAAAAGGGAGGATGAGGAAATTCTCTGTTTGTGGTTCTCATTGGTACAGCTCATGAATTGCATTGTTAAATTTATCTTAAATGAGTAAGTGACTAGTCGGATGTCCTGGTTAATAAATCCCTTAAATTAACACTAAGCCATGACATCATTCATATCTGACTCTTATTTACTTTTTAAACTCTTGAAATTATTGTATTGTCAGAATTACAGTGAGTAAAATGCTCCCTGGTTCCTCTGAGTGCAGGAAATATTATTTACTGTCTTCAATTTCTTCTTTGAAGTTAAACTTCTATTGGGCATTACATACATGAATGATCTATATAATTATACTAGCAAATTTATTTGTTCAACCAGCAAGCCAGATTTCTCAGATCTAATTATTTGCGTCCGACACTTTTTTTTTTTTCCATATATTAGGCCGCACTTTTTGGAGGTCCGGACAGTTTGCCCATCTTTTTAGACCGTCAGCATATTCCGGGGATTGATATTGTTGTGGACCCATGTGCAGCGATTTTAGTATTTATAATTACTGGGCTCCTGTGCCTTGGGATTAAGGAGGTATGTTATAATCTTTCTTTTCTTCTGTTGTTAATTTCATGAGCACTTAAAAAAATCTGTTTTAAATTAAACTTTTCCTCGTATAGAAAGCTGTATGAAGTTGGTAGAGTTTAAATTCGACTTTTTTTTTTGTGGGGGGGGGGGGGGGGAGGTGTGCAAAAAAAGTATTTTTACACCATTTTCAGTCACATCTCTCTTTATACCTACTTTTAAATTATTGATTTAATATAAAGTCATAAATTATGTAAACAACTTTTTGTAAAAAAAATCATATGTAAAATGCGGTTTAATACTGGTCAATTCAATGGTGTAAAGATAGCACAACTCTTAAACTTGGGCCGGTGGGTTCTAACCCTTTCACCTATCCATCCAATTATTATGCTGTTCTTTGTTCTATTTTCCATTAAAATATCCGAAAACATTTTCCTGTGAGGATTTTTTTTTGGGGGGTTAATTAGCGCATAGAGACTTGACATTAAGAATTTGTGCAAAGCGCTCATCACCTACCCACTCCAAGTGAAAGTGACTTAGACTTTAATTTTTTGAAAAAATCTTTTAACGCTTAACATTTGCAGAGTACGATGATACAAGGCATTATCACATCAGTGAACGTATGTGCTTTGGTTTTTGTCATAGTAGCTGGTGGTTACCTCGGATTCAAGTCTGGATGGGTTGGATATGAACTTCCTACAGGGTACTTCCAAGTTTGTCATTCCTTCCCCATGTATGTTTGGTCTTCATTAATTACTGAGAACTTGTCCCTTTGTTTTAATAGGTATTTTCCCTTTGGCGTAGATGGAATGCTTGCTGGTTCTGCAACAGTCTTCTTTGCATATATAGGTTTTGATGCAGTTGCCAGCACTGCTGAAGAGGTATAACTGGTGATGTCATATTATTTGTTCTTTCTGTTTTGTAGATGTCATTAATTCTTCTGTAGGTTATATTCATTGAGTAAATTTAAACTTCTGAATAACATATTACTTTTCAACAGGTAAAAAATCCTCAACGAGATTTGCCACTTGGTATTGGGGCTTCACTGTTTCTTTGTTGTGCATTATATATGATGGTCTCGATTGTCGTCCTCGGTTTAGTACCTTATTATGCAATCGATCCTGACACCCCCATATCTTCTGCATTTGCTAAACATGGGATGCAATGGGCAGCGTAAGTGTACTATTTAGCAACTCTATGGTGCTTTTGATTCTGCTTAAATTTTAGACAACAGAAGTCACTTTTCCTGATTGTGATTACAGTTACATAATAAATGCTGGAGCTTTTACAGCCCTCTGTGCAGCGTTGATGGGTGGAATACTTCCCCAGGTAAGTTAAGGGGAACCTTTTTATGCACTTTTTGTGCATTGAATTCTGAAGTGTTTTTAGTTTATTCTTGAATATTAAATTTTGAAAATGAGACTTAGTGTAACGGTAAAGTTGTCGCTGAGTGATTTGGAGGTCATGGGTTGAATTGGAAACAGTCTCTCTATAAAAGACAAAGGTAAGGCTGCGTACATCTACTCCCCAGACCCCACCTAGTGGAAGGCTCGTGCAATGGACCATCCTTTTGAATATCAAATTTTAGAAAAATAACATAACCATAAGTATATAAACAAATAGTTAATTGACATAAAGTTGCACTATCATATACTTGGGTAAGGATCTGTTGCATATATTACCAGTTGAACAACAAAATCACATATCGAGGAAGCACTAATTAAATCATCAAAGTTATGAGGTATATAAATCGTTGTGAATTTGGGCTAGAGTGTAGTATTTGTGTTGGACAAATGCCAAGCGCCAAATTATCAAATTTCTGATGCGTAATAACTGTAAGTTATATATGTTTTCTTGTTTCATAAGCTCTGTATTGGTTGGATTGAAATGAATTTTAGATGAAGGGATAAAATGGAACATGACACGAATAAGCTGCGGCTGGTGTTAGGATTTATGAAATTTGAGTAATTCTATTCGCTTGGTGCTTAAATTTTCCCATGATTAAAATTTAATGGACTGGAAGCATCGGCCGTATTCTGCTGTTAATTATTGAGATCATCATATTGCAATTATAATCTGCATTGCTTCTTTCTTGTTTCTGTTCTCATTGCTTGTTGCAGTTAACACAATTTTATTTTTCTTCTTTTCCTTTGGAGTATTCTATTTGCCTTGTAAAATTATGAATGTGAGTATTGTATTTTATGTTTCTCAGCCACGAATCTTGATGACTATGGCAAGGGATGGCCTGCTGCCACCATTTTTTTCAGACATAAATAAGCGCAGCCACGTTCCTGTTAAGAGCACAATAGCTACTGGCCTTTTTGCTGCTGTCTTGGCATTTTTTATGGATGTCTCTCAACTGGCAGGGATGGTAAGTCTACTTCATCGACAGGCTGGATCCACGATCTTAAATGTATTTGGTTAAGTTTCAGTTACTGCATACCCGTAGTACTAAATAGTAGGGCGAAGCACTATATGGGTCATGTCAAGACCAGGAAGACATAATTCTTCAATTACAAGTATACAGTGCATATATCTTTAAATTGGATACTAATGATCATAGTAGTGCTAAACCCAGTTATGTCCACATAGTTACGATCCTACTTGATTTCCAATACAATTTGGCTAGAACAAAGAAACCCATCTGGAGAAGCCATTGACTTTTCCAATGGGTTTCCATCCAAGCGATCTTTTTTCTTTTCTTTTTGTTTTCCATTTTTTTTAATATATAAAATTTTTTAAAACATTCAGAAGTCATAGGATGCAGATTAGGATATAACACGTGCACTAGCGTCTAATGCAGTTTTGACTAAATGTAAGATGTTCCTTAGTAGGTTCTTTGAACGTCATGTTTCAGACGGAGTTACTGTCTTGAATGTATATTAACATGTATCTAACTTGTCTCCCGCAGGTTAGTGTGGGTACACTTCTTGCGTTCACGATGGTAGCAATATCTATATTAATTCTAAGATATATCCCTCCAAATGAGGTCCCACTGCCACCCTCTCTCCAGGATTCAGTTGATTATGTGTCACGGGGGTATAGTTGGGGCAATAATGAGACGAATGAAAAAGATGCAGCGGCAAATGTTGGTATTTCTGGTAACGCTGAACCTTCAATTGTCAAAGAGGAAGCATCGATTGAGTATCCTCTTATTCCTAAACAGCTTGCCATAGGAAACTGTGAGTTATGCCTTTCCTTCTCATTTACCAATCTCTCTATCATAAAGTAATCCAAAAATTTTGGTTATACCTGATTAAAAAAATAATAAAAAAAACAAAAATTTTATCTGGCAGTATTGCCCAAAAAAATCAGAGAGTAAAATGTAAATTTATCTCTCAGGGTCTATAATATTTGTTGCTTAAGTAACTAACACCAAAATACTCCGCCAAATTTGTCACTAATTATTATTATTTCAGATTTCACTCTCACCTTTCTTTCAGTCATTTGGCATCTGCTGTTATTCTCCTTACTCCTATTTGTTGATGGGTGCAGATGTAAATGAAAGTAATAGGCGAAAATTTGTTGGGTGGATCATAGCATCCATATGCTTAGGGGTGTTTGCCCTCACATACGCAGCTTCAGATTTAAGTCTTCTCAGGTGGGTTTAGTTACAGGTTGTTGTTTCATTTTTCAAGCTTCGCATACAATGGTAATTTTTTTCTTTACATTATCAAGTCCCAAGAGAGTTTGGCTGCTGGTTTTCAATGCGAAGGAAGTGGAACTTATAGGGACTTGGCCTTACCCTCTGGGAAGGAAAGGGAAGGGATTTGATAATACATGATAGTAAGACACATCAGACTTAACGAGGGTTGAGTCCAGAATCATGTGGCATCCACTTTATCAATATCTGTCATGTCATTTAGATATGCGTTGGTGTTCTTACTTTTTAGTTGTTTACAGCGTTGTGTATTTGCTATTTCCAGCTCTGTTCGTTACACATTGTGTGGAATTGGTGGTATCCTTCTTCTGTCTGGTCTGGTCTTCCTAACCTGTATAGACCAAGATGATGCAAGACACAACTTTGGGCACTCTGGAGGTCGGGCTACGTTACATCCTTAAAGTTGATAAATTTATGTGGGTAGTGTGAGTTGGTGTCTCATTGCTGTGCAACTACTCTAGATATCATATGGACATCGTATGTAAAGAAAATGTATTCTCTACTGTAGAAACTAGTTATAGACAGTAAGATTTTGGCTGCAAATCCCGTTTACTAACAGCGAAGTTGTAGCAGGTATTACACTGACATCTGCATTTAATATGAACCTGGCTCCATCTGAATAAATCTCTTCAATCTTCCTGAATGTCTTTTTTTTTGTGGGGGGGCTGAATTTTCCTGAATGTTAACTCGTTGTTGTGTTATACAAGGTCGAAATTTCTCCACTAGAGAAAAACATTTTGAAAGCTGACTACGTTATAGGATTGGTCCAAGTATATAATTATAACTATATTGTTCATCTCTTTTCCAGGTTTCATTTGCCCATTTGTGCCGCTGCTGCCAATACTTTGCATTCTCATCAATTGTTACTTGCTTATTAATCTTGGGTAAGTGCTAATACTCAATTTTCCAAGCTTTGAACTGAATGAGGGGATTAATAGTGGAAAGTTATGTTAAGTTTTTCTACTGATATGTAATCTTGAAGCTGAAGGAATGATTTGATTTTAACTCCTATTTAGTTCCCCCAAAAAAAAAAAAATTCCCGTTCATGACCCATTTTCATAATAGAAAAATCAAATTTTATTGCTACTGAATAACTACGTTTTCCAGTAAAGTCCTCACTTCGAGGAACCAAAAGGACAAGCTTTTTGTTAAAAAAGGAATATACATGGAATACTCCCGTTCAGCTTGTAGTCACTTATCATCTTTCTTGTCTTTGCAAGGTAATTTTCATGTTCCAATATTTTTATCAAAAAAAAAAAAAAGTCCTAATATAAAATTGCACTTGAATAAATAAGAGAGAGAGAGGGGTGGAAGGAAGGTGGACGAAGCATAAGTTATGTCTACTGTATTTTGTTGACCTAATAGTGTTCTGTTCAGGATAGTTTCTTGAAGGGGAAATTGCATGATTTGGCTAATTTTTGTCTTTCTTTCTCACAGAGCGGCTACGTGGGCTCGTGTTTCCGTCTGGCTGGCAATGGGAGTAGTTGTTTATGTATTTTATGGTCGAACCCACAGCTCTCTAAATGATGCAGTGTATGTGCGGGCAACTCATGCGGATAAAATCTATCAGAACTGCAAAAGCTATGTGGCTTAACCTCTCTGCACAAGAGATATGTTAGGCCACGAACGGCAATATGTGGCGTGTGTTTGCTGCTCAGGATGAAGAATTATAGCAGCTCCACAAGTTGTATATGCAATCCCTGTACAGGAAATGCACCTCAAGCTTTGAAGCTAGGATTAGTGGTTCATCTTCTTCTAGAGAAGAATGTAGTTGTTGTATGCTTAAAATTATAGCCTTAATTCTTCTCATTATTATTATATTGACACTTGGGGATTTGACTTACCATTTTGTATGATATTGTGGGTGATGGGTGATCGTGATCTGGGCCTAGTTCAACTTCAAATGATGTATATATATTATAAAATTTGAAATTGATTATTTCACTTGTTCTACATCAGGAACGTGTTAGAAGTCTCATTCTTTATTCTTTCTCTGCTTGGTGCAATAAGAACAATTGGAACCTTTGTCCACCGAACATTCGGAATGTCTCAACTCCATACACGAGTATGAAGTGGTGCTAAAGATCCTAGTTTCAAACCAATATACGTCTCTTCAATTCTCCCTTCATCAGATTATACTGTGGTATTCTTTGTATTATTGGTTATTTTATGATTGCTACACGGAGGGAACCACCTTTTCTGATTCTATTCTGTTGTGTGTTTATTTATTTACCCTAATACTTCCTTTCTCTTGGTGAACAACATAGTCAAGTATGCATCATTTCAAGAATAAAGCTTATATACCTTCATTTGGTCGACTTTCTCCAGGTTTCAGCCGGCCCGCGTCCTGGAAGGTGGATGTCATAACTAGTAATCAGCTTTCTGTATTTCGCTAAAATAGCGTCGGCTTCTATTTTGCGTTTAGAACTAGGTGCAATTTCTTCTTTCATTCTTGAAAATCCCACACTGATATCGTTTGTTCTCATTATTCCCACTTGTTTTGAGATTGGGGAGCCCATTTTATCTAGAAATCAAGCAACAAAAGCATTTGGCTCTACTATGGCATTATTGAACTGTCCAAGCACTATTTCTTGTCTCTCGCTTGGTAGACTCCAATGATCATTTGCTGGGAAACAAATTACATTATTTAAGCAAAAGCTTGGTCTCTCCCTTCAGCACCCCAGAACACAATAATATTTAACTTCCACTCAACACTAGCATGTTGCGATTTAGCCTCCCCAAGTATCTCCTTCATATTAACTCAATGGCAAAGGAGACGAGATAGTACATTTAAAGAGATGCAATCATAACAAATACAAAATGAACCAGGACTCAAGCATTGACAGTAAGTTTAAGTAGGCCTTTGGGATTCATTACGATTAAGTGCCAGTTTGGCAACACGGGAAATAACGTTAAAGAAAAAATTTCATAATCTTACTTTGTATGAAACGTGATTTTGAGGAACATTAACGCCTTTTCAAACACACTATAAGAAGTTGGAGATTGATAATGTGAAGCTTCGAGGAGGAGGAGGAGGAGGAAGCGGACTAAAAGAGACAAATAGAATAATAAAGACTAATTGCAATTGATATGGATATTTATGTAGTTGTGTCGACATATTCTGTAGAGAAAATGTCAAGTTCAAATAAATACTTTACAATTTAGTTAACCATCTAAAAATTTTAGTGATTTAAATTGTAAGACCTTTTTTTTATTATTATGTTACGAGAAGGGGAAAATGTAGATTCTGCATATTCCATATCGGATAGCACCTCTCAATGCCATATATAGAAAATGTCAGTTATTGCAAACGTAAATACATAGTAACAAGTCCTACAAATAATACTAAGTACAAAACTTATGTCATTACAGTAAACATGTTACATGGACAGAAAACCGTAATCATCTTCAGCCAAATGTTGCAATGAGGAAGGCTTTATAAATGCTCATGAATTTAGCCACAAATGCTGCAAATTTGAACATACAAAACACAATAGGTCAGCAACTTAAAAGTTATAAGATATGTCCCTGTCTATTCAACTACCAAACATACACATTCAGGTCAAAATACCTTCGATGTGGAAGATGGCCTTCTGTCCAAGACGCATTCTATGTTCCTGGTCCAATGAGCGAGAAGAATGAGAGGAAACAGTACGGTAAAAAATGGCTGGACAAGCTTGGCTAATTCCAAGCCTATAGGGATTATAAAAGAAAAAAACTAAAATACACAAAATCTCTTGAACTTTAAATTATATGCATCTCTTTTGACCTTTAAAACTTAACAATAAACCCTCCAAACTTGAAATTATATGCAAGTAATTTCCTTCTGCTAGTTAGTCCGTTATTTCACTAATAGAAACATAATAGAGAGTTATTTGCATATAATCCAAAGTTCAGAAAGTTTTCTGCACATAATTCAAAGTTTAAAGGAATTATCTGTACAAAAAAATAAAATTTAGGAGGATTTACTTAATTTGACATGTCACCCTTTCATTAATAAATTAACGGATTTACAAATGGCAGGATTATCTACAGAAATTTAAAAATTTAAGAGAGTCCATTTTCAAATTTTAAAAGTCAAGAGAATTATCCGTACATGACTTAAAAAATCAGGGGTTCTGTACATTTTAACCTAAAAAAATAAAATAGATAAAGTGCAGTAAGAAGAATATGGACACCAATGCGAGCACAGTGACCAAACAGACTCTGAAGTGTCACATTGTGTTTGATACAAATGTCAACATGTGTCAAACACAGGCATGCCTGTCTGTACTTTCATAGGATTCATGCATTCGGACCAAAGGTACAACAGAAGAATCTTGCAAAATTGAATTGAACCAGCAACAGACTTACAGAAGGCAAATGCTGCATGACGAACTCAAGCAAAAGACATAAGCAAATCAACTCCAGATGCTAATATGAAATAAATATTCATAATGCACTCACATAATACGCCGCCCAGTGGCAGACCTCAAGCTTTAATTCTGCATCCAGTTTCTTCAACAGTTCATAGAGAAGCCTCTGAGCACCAAATATAAAATTTGAAGTCAGGGAATGAAGATACATTGGCATTAGGAACATTTTTTAAGAGTGTATTAACCTTCAAGATGATCTCTGGAGGAATACAATTGATTAAGAGCTCATACAACTTCCCTCGAACTTGAAACAACCTAAAGTATATGTCAAGGTTAGAGAGAGATGTAAGATGCAATGCAGAAAATATAGGCCACTCAGATCACTTATAAGTAATTGCAAAAAATGAGTTTTATCTCTGTAATGGTAGCATATTAAGATTGGTTGACTCCGTGATTGGACAGGCAATCCACGAACCTGATCATTTTAGACACTCAACAGAAACAACTTATTTCTCATGAAAGATTAAAAAACAATGAACTACATTAAAGCAAACCTTTTTGGGCTCTGTTCCTTCATTATGTCAGACGCAATTTCAGAAACATATTCCTCCCAGTCCATTGGAGGTATTGTTTGCTTGCTACTGAAAGGATACCTACAAACCAAACAACAGTAAGCAAAAAAGAGAGCTGTCAATAGCTCCATGATCCATATTTAAAGTAGTGCACTAAAAAGTAGACTTTGATGTAGATCCATGGTAGTGCATCCATTAATGAAATGGTAGGCTTCAAATGGAGCTTACTGTTGGACACGGCAAGTCTCAAAAGATAATATAGCCCTTCTTAGGTTCCGATTTGATTTCTCCACTATGCGGGCAGCAAAACCAGAAGGAAGTTGCAGCCCTTCTTTTTTACCAATGAATTCCAATGTTCTAACTATCTGGCAAATAGATCTCGTACAGATTATTATAAGACGCACAATGACACTTCTGCCAGAGGCAGGACAGCTTCATTGTAACATAATCCATTGTAGTGCAGGTTACAAATTTGCTGACCTGTTCTTCACTTGGTGCATTTATTCGCACATTTAGACAGCGAGAGCGGATTGCTTCTGTAACTCTTGAAGAACTATTGCAACATAGAATTAACCTGCAATAAGTACTGTATTTTTCCATTGTTCTGCGCAGAGAGTGCTGGGCTTCTCTAGAGAGTTTGTCAACCTCATTGAGTACTAGTACTGATACGGCACAAAATCAGATATCATTAGTACAGAAAAAGCAAGAAGACAAGCAGAAAGGTAAAGACCAATGCTTGTGATACTTGCAGTTATTTTACAGGCCATGGGCAGAGGTTGCCTAACTTATAAATGAATTAATCAATATTGGACCAAACGAAAATATACACAATCCAAGAGAAAATGTTTCACAGCCAGACAAAGATAAGAAGAAGCATAAAAGCACTCACACATAGATGTGACAAAAACTCTAAACTATTTGATAACAGTGCAAAGGTACCACTAGCATCTATTAGCTTAAAATTAACAGTCAAGTAAAACAAAAACTGCTAGTTTACCTTTAAATCCTTTCTTCCCCTTAGTATCAATTGGTCTATTTTTGGCCATTTCTTTAATTATTTCTTGAACAATATATCTGTCCTGAAAGCCCGCGTCACTGGGACTTAGTTCTATGTGATTGGCACTTGATAATGTTGTCAGCTCTATATCAATAGATCTACTCCCAGCCTGAAACCAATTTTTGAATAGTTACAAAAAATAATAATATGACAATAGTTTAGTTTAGCATGATGAATTGATCCAAATGGTATTCTAATTTATTCCTCAGCAGCTGCAAGAAGGATGATAATGTAAAGTTCCACAAGTTCTCCTTCTTGGAGAATACATGTTATTGAGATTTAAGATCAAGATAATCTCACACACTCTATGTTGCAGTGGTAAGGGTATGGTATATGGCAAAAAATATATATATTTTTTAATTCATAATGAAAATAAATAATAAATAATTGTATAAAACATAATCAGCTAGCATAATATTTTCAAAAAATTAAATACTTATGTGATTCTACAAACAAAAATTAAAATACTGAAAAAAAATTTATAACTAATATAGTTGAATTGTTTTAATTAAAAAGACAAACATTTAAAGACATCAAACAAAGAAAGAGAGTCAGAAACTATAAGCAGAGTCAGTGAGTCATGGGCTTGTATTCTTCTCTCAGCTGTCAAGCATCATCCACTGCATTGAGTTCCCAAAAACACAGAAGAAGCATTTAAAAACCCACCACTCCCCTTAATCAATCATCTTCAACCCTGCCCTCTTCAAGATCTTCCTTGTCTTCTCACCTTGTCATGGTCAAACCTAAGCAAGGGCTCCTCAACTCTCTCTCCAAGCTTGTTTATAGAGATTCTACCAGCCTTTGACGACCCAAAACCAGCCATGAAGAAAGAATCTTAGGTTGCGTACCCATACTCTCCTACTCCCGCACTGACACCAACTCACCACCACAGGTTGAAGATTGGATATGTATGGAATACGTATTTCAGCATACCCAAGAGGCACTCATACCCCATATGTATCTGTTTTTTCTTTTTTTTTTGGGGGGGGGGGGTGTTAATAGATGACTAAATATCCTCAACTCTCTGTCTCTCTCTGTGTCGTTAATTTAGGACAATATATTTCATCCATCATGTCATATACTTAGTACTGAAGATACTTTTATCAAAAGTTCACAACTAGGTCATCTGAGGGATATTCTTGCTCAATGAACGTTTTCCTTCAGAAATATAATACCCAGCAAATATATTTTGTATTTTCTTTTGAAATTTTAGCAGCTTAAGTCACATCAGTAAGGAATTTCCCTTAAGTCACAACATAAATAATGATCACATCAGTAAGAGAGAACAAATCTTACATCCACTTTCCATGTCCTGTTTTCCACCTTCACCTGCAATATGAATAAAGAAAATTCAGAAAGCAATCAAACTGTAGGTTCAGGACATGCCAGGAGGGTTATATTTCAGCAAAACTATTCCTACTGGAACAAACATAATAAACCGAAAGTTAGGCGCAAATTTCTTCAGTTCCCCTCCCCCAAACCCAAAGAAACACATTCTAAATATACCTTTGCTTCATCTTTTCACTTCAAATTATCTCCTAATGCAAGCAAATGAGAAACAGTAAAAATGACAAATTTAAGAAAATTTCCGACCTTCTCGGCACTGGTTCCAAACATTTGTCGGAGAAGAGCCATGATTAGGGTTTTTTTGCCAGACCCAGGCGGGCCATAGAATAGCAAATGCGGGCAATCCTGCTCCGTCACCTACATAAAGAATTAGGAAGGCCACATCAAAGACCCTTAGAAATTAACCATACAAAATGACACTAAAGAAGCTAAAATTGCGCTATAGGGAGGGCAAAGAACCAGTTTCTTAAGATTTTGGGAGACTTCTTGGTGGACCATAATCTGGTCCAGGGTTTTGGGTCGATACTTGTCTACCCACAACATCTTCTTGATCTTCTTCTACCTTCGCACAGATAAACACTGACGAGCGGGAGGAGCTGCGTGAGAGTCTGTAAAGACTAGAGAGGGCAGAGTGGCGGGAAACCAAGCTCCCCCCCCTGTACGGCTCTTTATATTGTAGGTTTTTTGTTTTTTGGGTTTTAACATCACTTTACAATCAATAACTAATAAAATGTTTTTATTAATTTTTTTAAAAATAAAGAAGAATGAAAATTTAATTTTGTGTTAAGTGCAAATAGTCTTAAAATTTTTAAACCTGAAAATTAGATCATAAATTTTTGTACTTGAAGAAATAAATTATTCTTTCTATTTTTTTCAATTATATTAACTCCAACATTATATTAATTTTTTTTAATAATTATCTTACTAGGATTAAAGATAAATGGCAACTTATCATGTTAACTATGAAAAATTTTAATGTGACATTTGAATTGCTATCATTAAAATAAATAAATAAAACAACTTATTTTCTAGAATGTAAAAATTAAAAACAAACCTAATTTTTAATTTTGAAAGTTTAATAAACTATCTATATGTTTAATATCAAATCCTTCAATTGAATGGTAGCATATAGAAACTACTTATTTTGTAAAAAAATTAAGAATATGATATTACATTTAAAAAAAATCTAAGTCAAGGAAGTACTTTCTATAAATTAATTAAATATCTTAATACTAAATTATACTTTTTAAACAACTAACTTTTATGAAAAAGCATATTAATAATTATCTAAAAATGTCATCTAAATTTAATTTATAAAAAGAAACATGTCAGTGAAGATTTTTTCCCCTCTAATTTTTACTTCCTTAAAAAACATAAAAAAGAGCCTTTCACTTTCTACTATTGGTATCTCTCGATGCATTAGGTACATGAGAGGATCAAGTTAAAAAAGATAAATGTTTAATTCTCAGGATGAAGATTGAATGAGTCATGTGTTGTCCAGAATTAATTACAGGTTTGTTCTTAAAATTTAATATTCAGTTGATATTTCTCAGGCCTAAATATACATATATTCAATTGATATTTCATCTTGTTAAAAAAAAAAATTTACAACGAACTTCATCCGGACACTGAATATACTAAATCCAACCCATAAGATTAAAAAACTGTTTTTTTTTTTCAAAAACAAAAATAGTGATCATTGACATTTTAGAAGAAAAAAATTCAAATATGTTTATGACGATTATATTTTCTAAATATATGAGAATCACATTTAAAATAAATAAGCCAATGGAGCCCTAAAGTATTATGGATTTTAAGAAGAAAAAAACATTATGCACAATTCTTCATATATTTATTATTAAATTTTGTAACTAAAATATAACAAGTATATACTTTTTACAAAAATATATAATTTTTATAATTCAATATCACATAATTAACTTTTTAAAAAAATTTAATATATTACAACTTTATTAGAGAATTTGATAATAAAAATATAAACAAATTACACCTATTTAGTCTTTTTAAAAATACTAAAAAATAAAAATTACAAAAATTAGAATCGGACCACTCTTGCCCTAAAACATAAGACCGTAGAATTAGCATCTTTAGAATAATAATCCAAAAGTTCTTCCATTTTGTTCCCCCACATAAAGTTGCCACCAGGTTTATAACTGTTTCTGTCACGATTTAGAAGTAGTTGTATTAGCATGAACAAAATAGTAACAGGGCATAACTAGCAATTCAAAGTAGTAAATCAAGCAGAATTAAATTATAAGAAAAAAGACTGAGCAAATACAAAGCGATGTAAACAATTATTTCCCTCCTCTTCCCACTCTTTCGCGCTGCAACATACAGTTGATCTTTCCAAATAGAAGCAACTACAGAAGGGAAGGCATCATAACAGAATAACTTGAGGAAGAAAAAAAAATCTATAAACATATTGAAGAAATAAAAATATCAAAAGAGGGGAACGGACAGAATTCACATGACCTATTTATACACACACACACACACACACACACACACACAAATTAGTGGCATTCCATTGACATAGCGTACACAAAAGTAGCTTCGGATCTCGAGCGTTTTGTCTTTCCTGCTTACGCAGCTTTATCTGCCTTAGAAAGTCCAATGGAGAGTCATCTCATTAGGATTAGTGACTCAGGTGAAAAGATACAGTAAATACTTGAAGAAACTCCAGAAAACAGTCATCTCATTAGGAATCATGGATAAAGTAAACATAAAAAACGTTCTCATCATGAAGGAAAAATACAGTAACCAGCGACCAGGAGTAAAGACTGAAGAGTAGTAACAAAAGGCCTTTCCCACCAAAATAATACAAGGTATACTTTACAAATACTTGAAGAAACTCCAGAAAACAGTCAGTCCCCATTATCATTGTTGTCTCACCATGCAAAGAATAAATTGGCAGAAAGGCAAAGTAATGGCTGCCTGAACACAGGGTTTCCAAAAGGTGTTCAAACGGTTTTTTTCGGCAGTCAAATCCTTCATTGAAGACAAATATACAACTTACAAACAATGGAACAGACAACTGCATTCAATTTAGGCTACGAGGCAAGGAGTGACAAAGGATGGTCATAGCCAGATGCTGCCCACAACGCAAACACTAGAGGGAAAGACTGTTTTCAGTTATGGCAGGAAAGAGCGTGGAGAACTAGAAAGTTTGATTGGATCAGATAATTATAATCATTACGGGTTAGTGATTGCTTATTATGATAAACAAAAGGCTTACTGAACTGCTAACCAGGTAAAGAAATTATGATTGTTAATAATCTCATTTCTGTGGCTGCTAAATTGCGAGTCCTTGAACGGGGATAGAGCAGTTAGTCTTGCCATTTTGCTCCTTTTTCCCATTTACAATGTGTTGTTAAAACAAAATTTCCATTGATCATCTGCTGATAAATATACCAATACAATGAGTTAGCAGATAGCCAGACACAGATAGACATTGGTTGCGCATACCATTCATTTGTTAGTTTGTAAGCGCTTCCAACCCCGTCCTGCATGAGCAAATGAAACCAACAAATTCCTTCTCATAAGCCCCAATATCCTATATTCTCCTTGAAAATATATGGGCTACCTATTTTATGCCTCTCCACCAACTAAGCTACCTTCATCTTTGCTAGGGACACTACCAACTGCTTTCTTGCTATTCTTCTTTGTCTTGTCTTTGTTAGTTGAAGACTTATCCTGGGCAGGGTTAACCAACTTCCTTATGAACTTTTTAGATGGAAGTACAGAGTCGTCCTCCAAACTCCTCTTAGGTGAGGCCGTAACTTTGGGAGAATAAGTCTTATCTTTAGGCTGTTCAATATTCTCTTCAGCAGATTTTCCAGCATCCTGCTTCACATTTGGATTAATTGGATCTGAATCAGGAAGCAGTGCTCGGCGGCTAAGGCGCAGCTGTCCCTTATTTATCTGCAGTGCATGCCCACAAACGTTAGAGAATATCTAACAGGCAGTACAGTAAAACCAAATTTCATGAAAGCAAGGGACAAAATTATATACCCAAGACATAATAAAATTACACATAGTTCACAACAAAAAATATGATACGGGAACTGAAAATGCAACTGACCAAAGCAGGAACTGAAACCAATGTCAGCCAAAGTTTCAAATACTAGGAAAGAGAGTGAGAAAATTTAAACTCAAATATTGGAAAAAGAATCAATTGAAAAAGATATGGAAATGATCAATACATCTATTTTTCAATTAAATACCATGGCATAATGTTTGGTTTTATTCATGGGCATTCTGCCAAAAAATGATTCCAAAAACAGAAAATTTGAAATAATTGGGATATTTTTGGAGCTTGGATGCTGTTACTAATCCATGAACTAATGCATACGAAATGAAAGAACTGACTTATAATCAAAGTCAAAGAACTGACTGTAACTCTCAACAACTGTTTGGTGCAGTTTGATCCCCACTTCAGAGGATGAGAAAGGGAAGAAAACAGCAAAACATGCCATCACAGTAACAAACATATATACGAGCCTTAATGATAATAACCTTCTAGTATAACTAGTAACAAATACAAATATTATCTTTCACATTACATTAAATACATAAAAACTAGCACGTTATCTAATAAAATTATAGCAAGTGATTAAATTAACCACTGAAATGAAAATCAATCAGAAAATAAGACTAGCAATAAAATACCATATGTCCTGCTAAAGTAACTAGCAATTCAAATAACTACGACATAAGGCTCCAAAGAAGAGGAAAAGCATATCAAGATATACACTTTTTATAAAAGAAAATTTAAAATGTTACACTATCTAAATAGCAGATCAGGAGAAAAATCCTCTCATTAAACCTTCTAAGAAGTTGTAACTCGTTCAGGTCCTTTTGAGAGAAGGCGAAGGGAAGGGGAGTCATGTCTGAGATAATATGAAATAGATGAGATGAGTTATGTCTGGGAGATCATGATTGCGTCTCAAATCTTATTTTAATGCAAAAGCCTGGAAGGCAAGAAACATTGGTATTGGAAAAGACATATCAATCCCTACAAAGTAAAGTATACATGAATTGAAAATGGAGTTGCTATGCAATTTAAACACATCTATGACTAACTAATAAGTTAACCAGTGATATTCTTTAATTATGTTTCTGATAGTCAGCCTCCATTGTGAGCGTGCATTTAACTCACAAAAAATAACCCCGCACAGGGACTAAACATCAAATGGGAGGATTAGTCTTACACTTACACCAATGCCAAATCACCATCAAGGTATAAAATTAAAAAAAAAAAAAGGGCTACTACAGAGCTGGGTACTTGATAATTTTGGACAGGATTCAAAACTTGAAATTGTAAAGTGACATACCTCTATAAGCTTGACATCAAGACGATCTCCCACTTTAAAAGCCTAGAGAAATAAATTCAAATATTTCCTCATCATTTTTTGCATAGAGTATCTAAACTTTTTAAGAGGAAAAATTAGGAATCAAAAGAAAGTAAGCTTACATCTTCTGCCTTGGCTAGCCAACCCGGACTCAGTTCACTGATATGGCACAGTCCCTACATAAAATGCAAAGAAAAATATTCAAATATTAATTATTGAGTTTGGAATTCCTAACATTTTATGTAGAAGCATTATCAGTTCGTTTCAATTTTTTAAAGCTTGCTGAAGTGAAACCAAAAAAAAAATATTGAAGACATTCAACTGTTCATTTTTCTGGTAACCTGGTTGTTCAACTAAAAACACTAAACTAGCAAGTATGACCTCCCAAACATGAATAAGATTCCAAACATGAACTGGCTAATAAAATAAAATTTCAGAAGGAAACTCAAATGTTCTGAAGCAATGCAATTGTATCCGTTGTCCGTTCCTTGCCATGTTATAGTTCTGATCTTGAAAACTTGGTTGAAATAAGTACCTCACGCCCAGGTGCTATCTCTACAAAAACTCCATATGGAGCTATAGACTTGATTTCACTGTTCCTGAAATATACAAGGTAAAATATTATAGTTTTTATCCAAAGATTTCTTGCATTAGAAAAAAGAGACTTTATTAAAAAGAAAAATAATAGAACCGCAAAGAAGAGGAAATATATCTTCAATAAACAAAATTTGAAGGGGAAAAAACATAAAACAGCAATCAATACATCAAAGCCCTCCAAACATTTATTTTATTCACTGGAAAAATTCTACTGCCAATAATCATAACCTAAACACTAAAAAGCCCTATGAACACATCCGTCCCAAAGCATCCAGCTCTTCTATTGTGAGGAAAAAGAAACACCCCCCCACCCTGCACCCCAAAAAAAAATGAAGGAGAGAAAATATTTAAAGCATGTACATCCCAAAACTACTTAATGACAAGTAAGGGTTAACAAGCCTACCCCATTGCCTATAAAATGCTTCCTAGGCCACTCCAAGCAACATCAAATAAGGCAAATACAGCAATTAAGCCCTATAGATCCCTTGCAGATGTCTGAATCTTTAGGATTGCTTTCTATTTTTTAAACACGTCTTTTTCTTTAGATTTTTAATCATGTATTAAAAAAATTTGTCTTAGCTTTGTAAATCTTTGTTTAGTCAAAGCAAGAAACAGACAGAAATAAGAAGAAAAACAAAGTGATACCTATATATATCACCAACAGTTGGAACCAATGTCAAATTACAAATAATAGCTTTAGATCTCTCCAAACTAGATAAATCTTTTGCAGTAATTTTGACCTGCCAAAGCCAAATAAGGTACTCATTGCAATAGGAATATTTAAGTATAACAATTATGTGAAAGCATCTATATCAGCTGGCTGATTGTCTTCTTACAGTGCCATCATCTTCTGTATCAATAGCCTCTATTCCAGAGTCTTCAATGATGCTCTTCACTTTTTTCCCACCAGTACCAATTATAAGATTTATCTTTTCAGGTTTAACCTATGAAAATATATGAATGTGAGAAAGGAAAATGCTGCAGGTCACAGTTTTTGGATGGGATCATAAAATGGAGAATAAGTGATAAACAGACATGATAGAAATAAAAAAGGGAACGCAAAAAACAGACCTTCATAACATGAATGAGAGGTGCATACTTCGAAAGACTTTTGGCAGGAGGAGGTGAGCATTTCATCATTTCTCCTGGATGAGGGAATAGAAAAAAGAGAAAAAGAAGACAGGAAATCACTTATTTAAGACTTTAAAAGTGCAGAAATAAATTCTTGAATTTTAAATTGGTGTCTATCAACATCAACCACATAGGCTATATTTGTATCTGAATACTCCTGCACTTAGTTCTATCACAAGTTATATCTTGTTTCACATTTTTTGAAAACATATTTTATTTTACTCTAGTTATTATTGACCACCCTCTCTTTCTCTTCAATTTTACTTTGAATCATCCTCTTACTGCAACTTGGCATTCTATCTATAACATTTTTCATTTTTACTTATCATCACTTGCAATAGTAAACGTATCTTCTTTTATAGCCCCATCCTTTTTCTTGATCTTGTTCTTTTTCCTCGTTTATAAACTTGCTCAAAAGTCAAAAAGCATGCTTTATGAACGCATAGCTTCATAGAGCCAACATTTAGTACCAAAACGCAAGACCAATACACAATTCCTTTAGGTTGTGTTTAGATGAACTAAATTATGAGGGGAAAGTAGTTTTTGAAGGCATTTTAATTGCTTAATTAAAAATTCTTGTTTGGATTAGAAAGGATAGGATTTTCAAATTTCTGAGGTAATTCAATGAAGTCAATTTGGAAGAATTTGAAACTCCACCTCAATAGGGGGAATTTCAAATTTTCCTCCTCTCTCATCTTTGAAAGGTTAGCTTTTTGTACTAAATTTTTTGGTAAATGTATTATTTTTAATACACACGCACGCATGCGCACACACACATGCACATATACACACATATGCACATGTATAGACAAATGCACAAACCAATATGCATGTGTGCACTTGCATATACATATATGCACATGCAAGTGCATAAACAAGTGTGCACATGTGCACACCTATACATGCATGCACATGTAGAGACAAATGTCGAACATATAAACACATCTGTAAATTCTTGCACAGCACATATATACACATGCGCATGTCACTAATACATGCATGTGCGCACAAACATGTATATACATGCACAAGCGTACACCCATATACACAAATGTGTGCCTAAACACTCATGCATGCACATATACACACATGCATAAATGCATAGGAATTTTATCATCATTGTGGTTATCTAAACAAGGAATTTAGAATGCTAGGAATTTGAATTACAACAATTTAAATTCCTTGCATTTTAAATTTTAAGGAGTTTAAAATACCACAATCCAAACACAACCTTGATGACTTTTGATATCTGGTATCCTATCCTATCCTACTTTTTTTTTCAAAAAAAAAAACAATGAGTATGAGATACATAAAAAAAATTAATATTCCTATATTATTTGGAATATATATAACACAAATTTAATATTTTTAATATTTATTATGCTTGAACATCTTATAAATAAATTTCCAAATGCTTAGAAAATGGAATTTTCCTCATACCAAACACCACCTTACGGTTTATCACTTAACTAGAACAAAATTATTCTCACTCACAAATTTCAGCTTCACTTCCATCATATTCCAGTCAGAGCTAGTTCTTCAAATTCAATCCCAGTTTACTAAATGACTGACTTGAGGTATGAAAATGACCAAATTTACTTTTTGCTAAATATTTTACCAAATCCTACTTACTGTGACATGAAGATCCTATGTAAAATGAGTCTTAGTTTTGTTTAACTTCACATCTTGTATTTTTAATGGATGCCCCATAGTTTTGACTTCAAAGCAACCCTGAGTTCTTTCCTCAGTCTCAGCAGAGAAAAAAAAAAGGGAAAAATATTGGTATGACGCACTTAAAGGGGTCATAGTATATTGTGTATTACCTGAAATGCTCTAGAGCCATTTGACTGAGAAATTCTGACAGTTTATAAACTACAAAAGGTAAAAACCAAAAGCCATCTGGTAGCATTCTATCAAACTTTACCAAGAATATGCTTTCGGCCATCTCTTGCTTGTACGAGTGCTTCTCTCATGATGGGCAAAGTAACTCCTACCACCTATAACAAAGATATGTTAATAGTTGTTACTTGTTAATTAACCGTATTCTATATAAATCTCACAAAAGTCAAACAAATACAACTATCTATTGTTTATTTATTTGGAAAGGGAAAGTGATTACGAATGACTGGAAGAAAAGTAATGCTGTCCTCGAAGAAAAAAAGCAGGTACTTGAAACCAAAATAAACAGCAGAAAAATAAATAAGCATATTAAGAAATTAGAATTAAAAGGTTGATACTACCTTAATGTCCATCTGAAATGCAGTTATGCCATCTTCATTTCCAGCAACCTGCATTATATAATTATTATATAATTAGTCACAAAATCATATTTAGCATCATGATATCACTATCATGTTGATAGTGGCTAAATAAAGTAGAAAGCGAAATACAGAAGAAACCCAACTGAACACTCAGAAATAGTTATTCATTTAATTAGAAAACATGAGAACAAATAGGTATTGTAATTCTAATTCTGGAATATGAAACCTTAAAATCCATGTCTCCAGATGCATCTTCAGATCCAGTTATGTCAGACAGAATAAGTGGAGTTCCATCCCCTCCAAATTCCTTGGTGTCCAGTACCATACCCATGGCAATTCCAGCAATAGAGCACTTAATTGGAACCCCAGCATCTTGCAATGCTAAGCAACCTCCACAAACAGATGCCATGCTGCATCAAAATAGAAATTTTGATATTTATAGCAGGAAACTTCAGTAATTGTGTATATAACATGTCTGAAAGCACAGTTTTCTGAGCATAAGAGAACTACAGAAGTATCACATGCCAAAGTATCCCTTGACAACTCAATCTATTTATTGTCCATATTCTACTCCTTTTTTTTCTTTTCAATTAGTTTAGGAATTTTATTTTATTTTGTTCCTGATTTATTCCCAGACTTTTAGCTTCCTTGTTTCTTGTAATTTTTCCTATTTTGTAGCATCTCTATGTTAGATAGTTTTCTCGTATATAATCTGTACCTATTCACTCTAATAGTACTAGAACAAAATTTCATTTCTTCTCTGCTTTCATGGTATCAAAGCTACAATTTCTCTGATTCTTTTATGGTCAAAACAGCCATGGCTTGGGATGTATCCCAAGAAGGGTCCTTGGAGGTATCCACCATACTCTTAAAAAACTCACAACCATCCATGGTTCATACTGGAGACACCCATTCTCTCCAAATAACTCCACACAAACTCAGCAGGACCAACTTTCTGAAATGGTCTCAATCTGTTAATCTAGTGACTCAAGGTAAAGGCAAGCTTGGCTATTTGACAAGGTCAATGAGAGCACCCAAGGAAGGAGAAGGAGGCTACTCAACCTAGGAAAATCCCCTGGTTATGGTGTGGTTGATAAACTCCATGGTCCTAAAGATTGGCCAAACTTATTTGTTCTATAGTACAGCAAGGGAGATATGGGAGATGGTACATGAAATGTACTAAGACCTTGAAAATTCCACTCAATGCTTTGAGATCAGATCAGATTTGAAAAATACAAAACAAGGTAACCTCTCTGTCATAGAATACTTCAGTACTCTGAGTTATGGCAGAAGATGGACATCTGTTATCAGACAGATTGGCACTGTGCTGAAGACAGCCTGAATAAGTGCTAACTGGGTGTTTGATTTCCTTCTCGGCCTACACAAGGAGTTACATGAAGTTAGAGGTTGACCATTGGGAACAAAACCTTTCCCAAATGTCAGAGAAGCACTTGCAGAAGTAAGAAAGGAAGAGAGCAAAGAATGTGTAATATTGGGAGGGACTAATGAACCCAGTTTAGACAACCTCCCTCAAGGTTCTGCACTTGTCTCAAAGAAAAACAATTCAAAACAGCGTGGAAACTGGAAGAATGACAACGTCTCGCATGACCATTGTCAACATTCAAATCACACCAAAGAAACATGTTGGAAGACATGTGGAAAACTAGCAAACTAGAAGCCACCCAGACAAAGGCAAACAAAGCAAAGGCTATCGAGCAATTTCAGATGATAGCAAAATTGGAGGGGCTGCTTTAAACAAAGAGCAACTTGAACAATTACATGCTATTCTTGCCCAAATCCAAAGATCAAGCATCAAGCTGCTCTATGTCATTATCCCTCTGCCTTAAGTACCAATGTCAAACTTAATGGCCACTGGATAATGGATTCATGAGCTTCAAATCATATGACTGGGGCATATAACTCCTTTTCTACTTATGCCCCCTGCCTTGGAAAGTTAAAAATTTGGGTTGTTGATGGGACTTTATCTACTGTTGCTGGAAAAGGGTCTATAAATTTGCTTAATGTGACACTAAAATCTGTCCTTCATGTTCCCAATTTAACATGTAATTTAGTGTCTATTAGCAAATTGACAAGAGACTTGAATTGTATGGCCAAGTTCTACCCTTCTTAGTGAGTTTTAGGATTTACTATCTTGGAGGACAATTGGCAATACTAAGATAGTTGATGGCTTGTACTATCTTGAGGAAAATATGAAGAATCAAGCTTTAGCTCTAAATAGTCAATCTGCCCCAGTGCTTATGTCTGAAATAATGTTATGGCATAATAGGCTTGGCCATCTTAGTTTTCCTTATCTCAAAAACTTGTCCCCTTCCATATTCATTAATAAAGATATAAATTCCTTCCACGGTGAAACTTGCATTTTAGCTAAACATACCCAAAACCCTTATCCAAGTCAACTGTACAAATCATCCAAATCTTTGGCTCTCATTCATAGTGATATATAGGGTCCTTCAAGGGTTAATAATATTTCTGGGGGTAGATGGTTCATAATTTTTATTGATGATCATTCAAGGGCATGTTGGATTTACCTCCTAAAAGAAAAATCTGAGACTACCTCTGTTTTCCAATAATTTCATAAAATGATGCAAACTTAACTCCAAAACATCTATTCAAATTATCTACATCGATAATGGCCAAGAGTATTTCAACTCTATCCTTGGCAATTTTTTTAAAGAAAATGGAATTTTTCAACAAAGTTCTTGTGTCAAAATCACCATTTATTAGAAGTTGCCCACACCCTTATGTTCAGCTCCAAGTTCCTAAACAGTTTTTGGGAGAAGCTGTCCTAACAACATCCTACTTGATAAATGAGTTACCATCAAAGATTCTTCACTGTCAAACACCTGTGAATATCCCCCATAAGTCCTCTTCCCGTAACAAGATGTTCACCTCCTTACCTCCAAAAATTTTTGGTTGTATTTCCTTTGTCTATAATAGCAATCCCAATTGTGAGAAATTGGATCCTATAGCCATAAAGTGTGTGTTTGTTGGCTACTCACCAAATCAGAAAGGGTACAAATGCTACTGTCCTACCAGAAAAAAATTATTTACTTCCCTTGATGCCTCCTTTCTAGAAATCAACCTTTCTACCCCAACACCACTCTTCAGGGGGAGACTTCAAGTGAAGGGAGGCCTTGGGACCATACCATTTCTCTTCCTATTGATTCTGCCATACCTAAACCCCAACAACAAGAAATGCCAATCTTCCTATCATGCCATCAACAGGGCTGGAAACAAGGAGAAATTCAAATGAGCCTAGTCAACTTGAACCAAAACTTTGTGTTTACTTACAGAAAAACAAAAGACCTCAAGAGGTAAATGTAAAAGCATTCACTCAACAACAGCATTGTCAAGAGTCCAATCCATAGATCAATTCTAAAACTAAAACTGAAGTAATAGATTGTGGAGATACTTCAAACTTGGAAGCCCAACCTGATGATCTGAACATCCAAATAGCTCTCAGAAAAGGGCTTAGAGCATGCACACAATATCCTATTTCCAACTATATGTCCCATAGCTATTTATCCCCTATTTTCCAAGCTATGATAAAAAGGGTCAAAAAGCATGAAGTGCCAAAGAATATCTAAGCTCTTGAAAATTCAGATTGGAAGGTTGTTGTCTTTGAAGAGATGAATACCTTAGAAAAAAATAAAACCTAGGATGAAGTGGAGTTACTTGAAGGACAAATAGCTATAGGGTGCAAATGGGTGTGCACCATCAAGTATAAATCGATACACAGCTCTCTTGGTTGCAATATGGTTTACTCAAACCTTTGGGGAAGATTATATATAAACTTTTGACTCAGTTGCAAAATTAATTACTATAAGGGTGTGGTACAGAGAAGGAACCAAATCTGATATTCACTATCAGAAGTATGTATTCATTTCAGAATTCAAAAGCCATCTCACAGATCTTAGCTCATTCCCATTTATACCTACAGACTAAGCCAGCTGAGCAACTAACCACAAAACTAACTAACTAACATGCTTAACAAAATAAATGGTAGTAATAACGGCAATATTGACAGAAATAGCAAAAATAAGCACTAATGTTCAGAAATACTTCCCGGCCATGCATCAACTTCTCCCTGTAACAACAAGATCCTTGTCCACAAGGATCACCTATAGCAGTAGTACAGAACTCTGGGAATTGCTGTTGGATAGTTGATAAAGACTCCCACGTAGCATCCTTCCTAGAAGCATGCTTCCATTGAATCAAAACTTGAGTCAATGGCAAGTTGTTCTTCTTCACCACCCTTCTAGCCAAGATCTGTTCAGATTCCATAGAAAAATATCCATCTTCATCAAGCTGAGGATGAACTGGAACCTCACCTGCATGTTTCCTTAAAAGAGAAACATGGAAAATAGGATGAATTTTGGTTTTGCAGAAAGTAATTGATAGGAACTGCACCTTCCCTACCCAATCTGAAATGGCCCATCATACTTGGCTGCAAGCTTATGCAAAGTTGAATTATTAAGTTTGTTCCTTCTGAAAGGATGCAATTTAAGATAAACCATTTCACCACTTTAAACTCTATCTAATCCTTTACGGTTAGCCAGCTACACCATTCTGTTTTGGACCCTCCTAAGATGATGTTAAAGCAATTGTAATGTAGTCTCCCTACCCCTTAGGCTTCTGTCTATAACCTCATTAGTAGAGTCCCCTACCAAGTAAGGCAAATGCACAGGTGGCATAACTCCATATACAGCTTCAAATGGAGTCATGCCAATAGAGGTGTGAAAGGAGGTGTTGTACCATAGTTCTGCCAAGGGTAACCACTTCACCCACTCCTTAGGATGATCACTTGCCATACATCTTAGATAACACTCCAAGCACCTATTGAGTACTTCAGTTTAGCTGTCTGTCTATGTATGGTAAGCTGAAGAATACAATAGTTTTACCTTATTAAACCAAAAAAGGGATCTCCAGAAATTGCCACAGAAGATTGGATATCTATAAGTTACCATAGATTGAGGAAATCCATATAATTTGACCACACGATCCAAGAAAAGTTGAGCCACCTCCATTGTTGTGAAAGGGTGCTACAAGGGCATAAAATGAGTAGCTTTGGATAGGCAGTCTACAACAGTCAGTTTTACCATGGGATTTTGGTAATCCCACAATAAAATCCTTACTAATGTCTATCCAAGTGGTTGTTAGAATTGGTAAGGGTTGAATCAACCCTAGAGTAGCAACATTCTCTTATTTAAAACATGGCAAATAAAACAGCCCCACACAAAAGTTCTAATTGCCTTCTCCATTCCCTTCCAATAGAAAATGGCAGCCAGCCTTCTAAATGTAGCCAACATACCCAAGTGTACTCCCACTGGGCATTATAAAAATGTTAAAGCAATTGCATAGATAGGTCATGTTCATTTCCCATTACTAGCCTTCCATTCCTCTTAAGAATGCCACCCTGCCTGCTGAACTTTGGGTGGGAATATGAATCCTTCTCCAAGTCTGAAATGAGTTGTTGTAAGGTTGTATTGTGGAGGCAAGAGTCAGTCACCCTTTTGTTCAGACTTGGAACAATGGAAATCATAGCAAAACACATAGAAGTGGGATCAGAATACCGTGACAATGCATCTGCCACTATATTGTCCTTGCCCATCCTATATACAATCTCATACTCTAACCCATACAATTTACAGACCCATTTATATTGCTTAGGTGTGATTTGCTTTTGCTCTAATGGATGTTTCAATGGTAGGTGATTAGTTAAGACGATAAATTTTCTACCAAACAAATATTGACACCAATGCTGTCAACTCCTTCTCATAAGCAAAGGCATGACATTTACATGGGGATAAGGCCTTACTCGCAAAAGCTAGAGGGTGCCCTTGTTGAGAAAGCACAACAATTCTAAAGCTGATTGGAAGAGAAAAGTTTGGTAGTGCTAACATGGGGATTGATGACATGAGAGTCTTAAGCTGATTGAATGCTTCCTCAGCTTTCTTAGACCAAGAAAATGTCCCCTTTTTCAGCAGCTCTATTAAAGGTTTACTAACCCATAATTCTTTACAAAGCACCTGCAATAACTTGCAAGACCTAGGAAGCCTCTCAGAGATTTAATGGTTTGAGGAGTGGGCCACGAAGACATTGCTTCTAACTTCTTTAGGTCTACCGGTACCCCATATGTGGATAATGATATGTCCCAAGTATTCTATACTAGTAGCACCAAAAATACATTTGGATCGTTTAGCATACAAGGTGTGGTACCTTAAAACCCCCAAAGTGCATTTCAAATGCTCCTTTCAAAACTTGCTGTAAACTAAAATATCATCAAAGAAAACAAAGAACAAACTTCCATTAAAAAATTTGAAGATTCTATTCATGAAGGCCTGAAATGTAACTAGTGCATTAGTAAGACAGAAGAGCATCACTAAGAACTCATACAACCCCTTATGAGTTCCAACGGCTATCTTATGCACGTTAGGAGGATGCATCCTAATTTGATGGTAGCTAGCACATAAATCAAGCTTAGAAAAGTAAGAAGATCCATGCAACTCATCAACTAGCTCCTCAATAAGTGGAATGGGAAATTTGTTCTTTATAGCCTATGCATTTAACGTTCTATAATCCATGCAAAAATGCCAAGTGTTGTCTTTTTCCTTACAAGAACCACAAGTGGGCAAAAGAGCTTTGACTGACATATAATGCCATCATCTAGCATCTCACGTACCATACTTCCATAACATCTTTCTGTACTAGGCCATATCTATACGGTCTCAAACTTATAAAAGTTTCTTCCTTCAAGGTGATGGTGTGATCTAGCTATTGTAAGGGGGTAATTGAGTAGGTATTTGGAAAACATCATCAAACTTTTGCAGTACACTAATCAATGAACTTGCTTGTGTTTCAATCGACCCCTTGTCTTGAGCTTTCATTTTCCCAATATCTTCACCCAAGATACTACACAATTGTACGACAAAAATTTGGTTCAAATGGAGCAAGTTTCTGTCATTAATTTGATCTACCTCCTTGATTAACATTGGTGCATCTATCCCATGAACTTCATAGAGCTTTCTCTTGTAACATAAAACAAAGAATATGCTACATCAAATCCCACAAAACTTGACCAAGCTTAGACAGCCATTGCATTCCAAGGATAACAACATACCCTCCCAAAGCCATGACTAAGATATCATCCTGAAAACTCTCCCCACCCATACCCCACGGCAGTTGCAAACACCTGTTGTTTATCAACAGCTGATCCCCATTAGCAATGGCCACTTTTGTATCATTTGTACTGTTAATCTTCAATTTTAACCTTTTAACCAGACTAGCATCTATAAAATTGTGACTGCTCCCCATATCAAACAGAATCAATACAAGCTACTTTTTAATTAAGTCATGTTGGATTGGTCTTCCCTTGCCTCTATTGTCTCTGTGTCAACCTCCATGAGATCTTCCTTCTCATCATCATCCACCAACACCATGAATAGCGGAGAATTCTTGCATTTGTGATCAAATGAAAACTTCTTTGGATGCCAAAAGCATAGCCCCTTTTGTTTCCTCTCATAAATTTCCTTCTTTGATAAGTGCTAAATTCCCATTTCAGTGGTGCTAGCACGTAGTTTTGAGAAGCTTAAAACAGATAAGGATTCTTTCCCTACAAAGGTACTGCTCTTATTAGAATTATAGGTGCTTTGACTCCTGAAAATTGAAGGAGTAATGTGGTTGTTATTAATCTTGGAAGATTGAATCTCGGTAGAAATGGAAGTGTAAGGTTGAACCTTCTGCACACTCACTGTAGTTGGATTATGCACCGCCTGAAGCGATGCTTCTTGCAAATGAGCAAGGTACATCGCATTAGCTAAAGAATTCGGCTTAAACATATGCATTGGAGCCTTGATTTCCAGTATAAGCCAGCCCAAAAAAACAGCTGATAGCATGTTCCTCAATAAACTCCACTTCAACTAACAAATCTTCAAATTTTTCCTAGTATTAACTAACCGTGTCATCCTGTTTCAGATTCTTCAATTCTGCCATAGGACCGACTTTAGATATATCTGCAAATCTCTACCTCAACACCTTCCTTTTCATGTAATTCTTCCCTCCACATGCAAACTTATGAGACGATCTCAGTGCTCCAAAGGAGTTTCATCAATGTAAAGGATTATTTGCAATGAAATAGCCAAGATTTAAATTCTGTTCCATCGAATCTAGGAAATTCAACATGTGTGAACTTCATTGGAAACTAGAAGCTTCCATGCAATACTCCAAAATATGAACCAAATTGGAATCCATTCACGTGGAAGATAGTCACATGTCCTAGTGCCACCATTGTTTCACCATTCATACCATTAACTTCCTCCCTTGCTGGCAATTGCATGGATGCTAGCTTCGATGCAAACTCCATCAATAGCTTTTTGGTTCACAACTGCAATGCAGAAAGATTGCTCAGCTTCGCTCAAGTTCTGAGAGATCTCTTGCTCAATCTCGTGTCGACATTTCGACGAACGAGTCTCTATAGCCATGGATCGTTTAGCTCTAATGCCAAATTGGTGCAAAGAAAGAACCAAATCTAATATTCACTATCAGAAGTATGTGTTCATTTCAGAATTCAAAAATCATCTTACAGATCTTAGCTCATTCCTATTTATACCTACAGAATTAGCCAGCAGACCAACTAACTACAAAACTAACTAACATGCTTAACAGAATAAATGGTAGTAATAACAGCAATATTGACAGATATAACAGAAATAAGCATTAATATTCAGAAACACTTCCCCTCCACATATTAGGGTGTTACTATCTTTAGCTGCCAACCTTAACTAGGCACTAAAGCTAGGAAGCACAGATACGGCTGTTAACAAGCCGTAATCGTACCGGATACGTATCCAGTACGGATACACGTACAGTACGGGTACAAAAGTATCCGAAACATTTTTTTTTTGTTTGATACATTTCGAAATGTTTCGGTGCATACCAAAACGTTTCGAAGCACTCTAGAACGGCTTCGAAGCGGCTCCGAAACGGATTTTGAAATGGCTCCCTCCCAAATGCCGTCATTTTTGTTGCGTTTAACTGAAAGCTCTGTACCTGTGTTTCGTCTTCTATCCTTCTTCGAAAGCCCTGCATCCTTCGTTGTTCTCTAGTTCCTCTGCGAATGGGACCGAAAGCCTTGCATCTCCGTCAGGTGCTGTGCCGATGGCTGGTGGCTGGTGGGGGAAAATGATCTCGCCTCTATTCTGATCTCGTTCGTGGAAAGTTTGGTCTACACTTCGTGGCCTCTGTTTTGATCTCGTCTTTAAGACCAATTTTCTCGCCTCTATTTCGATCTCATTCAGGTCTGCAGTTTGCAGAAGGCTTGGGAGTTGGGACACTGCATTTTCTTTGGAGGAGGAAGGAAGAAACCGATTTTGAGTGGGGTAAGCATTTTAACCAATTATTGATTGCTCGCTAAGTTTGATCGATGTTGCATTTACCAATGCTCTGAGGCCGAATGCAGAACTGTTGATCTCTATCCTGGTCTCAGATTTTTTTTATAAGCCAACATTATTGGTAAGAAAAAAGAAATTTAATTATCCCCTTTATTTTTTTGTTTAATTTAAGTTTTTAATATGACAGATTATTGTATATATATATTGCCGTACCCGTATCCTGAAAATTTAAAAATTGCAGTATCTTACGTATCGTATTGTGTCGTACCCGATACACGTATCCGTATCTGTACAGCTTAGCACTAAAGCAATTGGGTGTAATAAATGCCTTCCTAAATTGAGAACCTGATGAGGAAGCCCACATGGAGCTGTCTCCATGCTTTGAAGGGAAAAATTATAATGGAGAAGTGTACAAGCTGAAAAAGCCTCTATATGGGTTAAAGCAATCACCAAGGGCTTAGATTGATTGCCTCTATAAAGAAGCATGGATATAGCTAGGCATAGACTAATCACAATCTGTTTTTTAAACATTCACATGATGTAAAGGAAACTATCCTAATTGTGTCTGTGGATGACATTATATCAACTGGAAACAACATGGAAGAAATAAAGAAGTTGAAGAGAGTTCTTAATAGTGAATTTAAGATTAAGGACCTCAAGCAACTTAGATATTACTTAGAAGTGGAAGTGGCAAGGAGCAAACAAGGTATTCTAATTTCCAAGAGCAAATACACTCTAGAGTTGTTGAAAGAAACAAGAATGCTTGGTTGCAAATTTGGTGAAACACTTGTAGATCTGAACCTAAAGTTTAAAAAGGTTGAGGATGGAATTCTGGAGTTCCAGTTAACAGTAAGTCTGGTAAGCCTGTTTATGCACTTTCCAATAGAAGAACACCTTAATGCAGTATGCTGAACTTTACAGTATCTACAAGTTACACTAGGAAAAGGCTTAATTTCTTTTTTTTTAAAAAAAAAAGAGCTCAGGAGTGTGGAGGCTTTTACTAATGCAGATTGGGCAGGTTCTATTGAAGATAGAAGGCCCACATTTAGTACTAGGGTTTGGAGGAACTTAATTACTTGGAGAAATAAAAAACAATCAGTTGTAACACAGCAGTGCAGAAGTAGAATTTAGACCTCTTGGTCAAGGAACTTGTGAACTAATTTGGTTGAAAAGGCTAATAAAGAAATCGAAAATGCCTAGTATAGAGACCCCATGAAGCTGTATTGTGACAGTAAGGCAGCAATAAGTATTGCTCACAACCCAGTTCTCATGATTGTACAAAGCATGTTGAGGTAAACCAACATTTCATTAAAGAAAAGATAAAAGATGGGGTAATATGTATGACATGTGCCCACCAAGCAACAAGTAGCAGATGTTCTAATTAAAGGCTGCCTACACCCAGTTTTGAGGCATTGGTTAACAAGTTGGGAATGACTAACATCTATTTACTAGCTTGAGGAAGAGTGTCGATAACTCATCCGATTTATTGTCCATATTCTATAGAAAAATAATACATCAACCAAAAGACTGCACATTACACAAATGTTAGGAGACAAAGCTTGAACTGCATCAATCTTTTAAGAACTTTTGTGTATATACAAGCCCAACCTAATTTTGAATTACACCTTCTGAGTATGCTCATTCTCCTTCACACTCTTTAGGGTTTCATGGATAACACCAGCCACAACAGAAAAAGTTTTATAATGCTGAAATTATTTAGGTTGGAAAGGAATAAGGTGAAAAGATGAATTAAGTCCCCCTTGACATCTTAGAGTTTTCATCAAAGGAACATTAACAACATATAACTGAAGAAAATAAGTAACTTTTGACTCAATCTGAAACTAAAAAATTACACCTTGAAGAGCCATTGCTTTCAGTTATAGTACTCTCAACACGTATAGTGTAAGGAAACTCATCTTCAGAAGGCAAAATTGGCTCCAGAGCTCTCTCTGCAAGCATCCCATGACCAATTTCTCTTCTACTTGGTGCACCAATCCGGCCAACTTCTCCAACACATGAAGGAGGAAATGAATACTGAAAATTATAATTAGTGAGTTCCAACAAATTGCATTCTGAATTTTTTGAGAAATGAATAAGAAAATTGCATGTAAAAGCAGGAAAGTTCCTTTCACAAGAAAATTATCCACCTAAACAGAGAAACTAAAATAAAACAGTGAGCCTTAAAAGCTAAAAAATACAACATATTTGTCCAATCTCCCCCCCCCCCCCCCGGTCTCTCTTTTTTCTTTTTCCTTTCTGATAAAAAGTTATCCAATCCCTCTTGCATATTCAACAGGGAAACTCTCTTAACATCAAATCAATAAATTGGTATTATACAGATAAGATACATGCCACAATAGGTTGTGTGATGCTATTCCTTTTTGGTACTAAACATCCGCCATCTACTTGTCTCAAAAGAACCAAAGGGTAAAGGAGATTACACCATTCTCTTTCCAGACATAGTCATACAATTATTCCTCAATATTTATCTAAGAACTTGTACATACACAGATGGATCATCTAATCACTCGTCACCATACCTTTCTTCTAAATTTTAATACAATAAAGAACTCAGACAAGGAGGATGTTGAAGTAAAAGACATCCTCCAAAAATAACTCAAACTAATTCACGGTAAAAACAGCTTAGAAGAGCTTCCTCTACACGTCCATAGGGAAATGGTCCCAAAGAAACCTTGGCTGAACACCACGCAGGATACCAAAATAAAAAAAACAAAAAAGCATTCCTTTGGAAAGAAGGTCAAGAATGTAAACAAGCCAAGCCAAGCAATAGCTATCTCAGTTTAGGCTTGTTTATAAATGAGCCAAGCTCCAATATAGTTGAACCTTAAACAAGTGAAGCCTAAAAATGGTCAGGCTTGGCTTGACTACATAACTGAGCTTAGAGTTTAAAAGAGCTCAACTTTATTTTGGATATGACTTAGATACAGTTTCTTACATCTTTGCTATCAGATTCTCCAATTAAATTATAACAGGTAAAAAGTTTTTGAAAGATCCAATCATGTGATGCTCAGCTATAAAAAACCTTATACTTATTTGCAAGAACCATATACTCGTCATGTTATTATTAAAGAACCATACACTTATCATATTTTAATTGGATAACATAATAGCAAAGACATAAGGAACTACATATAAAATTTTTCCTTTTATTTTTGTATTTATATATTCTTATTTTATCATTTTTACATAAAATAATTTTTACCATTTTATTCTTAAACAAGCTATTCGTGAACTAAAAGAGTCAAGCATCAGATTCTTAAGTTCTCCTCATAACAACAACAACAACAACAACAACAACAAAGCCTTTTCCCACTAAGTGGGGTCTCCTCATAAATGAATCTAATTTAATACTCAAACTTGCTCATAATAAATGTACTAAGCTGAGCTGAGCAGAACTTTTATATGACTTGAGCCTGAGCAGCTCAGAAATGAGATAACATATAAAATCATTGGCAACTGAAAGTTTTTACAACAATCATTTTAAATTTATATTTGCAATCTTTTTTTTTTTTTGGCTGTTAGCAACAATATATGTTAGATTACTCCAAATAGATGATAACCACACAATATAACAGAATGTGAAAGTAGTCAAGTTCCAGAGAGACCTGAAGATAGAACCTCTTGAATTCATCAACACCTATAAGATTGTCTACTCTTTGTGCCATTTGCTTATCTCCGAGTGTAACCACAGCTAGTGACTGCCAAACAGATAAAATGGAACAAGTCAAAGAATGAAGTCAGAAATATGGGCAACCATTTGTCACTCATTTCGAGATGCACCCATGAATACCACCAGAAAAGTATTGAAAGAAAGACTCTGGACAAATTGAACAATAGAGAAGAATTGATGGTTATTTCCATCATGAGAACTAACTTGCCGAAAAGAAGCAAGATGGATGACTAGACTTGTGATTGATGGCAAAGAAATTTATCGTCTTATGTAAAGTTAGAAGGCAAAGACACCTATTCTTCATAGCAGAAGCTTCTTACAATAACTGAGTAGGAAAAAAAAATGCCCAGTCTTTTGAAGAGCAGTTTGGAGAAGCAAAGCTCCTCAAAGCTGGCCATTTTTGTGGAAACACCAATTAAGAACAACAGTTTAACAAAGAAATAGATTACTTGAGAAAAAGAGGTATTATTGAATCAGCTGGTGCTTTATGCAAATATGCAGTAGAGTCAACAGATAATATACTATAGCATTGTCAGATAGCAGGAAAAGGATTACATCCTTCTAACGTTTGTCATAACCTGAGTAATACAAGTTGCAGATCTTGGTGGTTTGTAGACTGTCCTAGTAGCTTAAGGTGGACTGTTTAATTGGAGAGAAATGAGGGGATCTCCAAGGGTGAAAATAAGACTTTGAAGGGAAAACAAGAGCATTTCTCTCTCTATTGTAACCTCGGCTTCCAGTTTTTCCACTGATGGAGTTAAGAGTCCTCAGACAAGCTATAAAAAATGATAGTTTGACAGGCCTTCCTCTGGTGCTCAACTCATGGATTCTTTTAGGGGGTCTCCTTGATGAACATGCAAAGTGATTGTAGAGCTCTTTTGTATTACCAAGTGTAGCTGACTCAAACCTGTGTTTCACCTCTTGTAAAAAGAGCACTTCCATGTGCTCTAGGAAGTAGGCCACATCTTGAGTAAATTGGACGTACTCCATTTGGCGTTCGCCCATCGCTCCTTTTACCCCCCTGTCATTTGCACAGATAAGAAATCAATAAACATGGATCCATTCTGTTTGAATCACCCACAAAATAGATAAGCTATTAAGTAATGCAGCAATACCCATAACCGTAGCCAATGTTCCCAAACTTTTAAGCACAAATTAAACAAAAACTAGTTGAATCCATTACATATAAAGAGCTAACTTTAAGTCGAGTTTGCCATAATGAGCTAATTCCTTAAAATGCTTTGCTATTAAGAAATCCTAGCAACAAGTGACCTACAATCGCACAGGCTTCATTATGTTCTTTCTCCTGATATTTGCATTATGTGTTCAAAAGTTCTTAAACAAATAACCACCTCTTTTGCATTGTTTAGGCTTTGGAGATTGGTGGGTTAGTCCAATTTGAAAATTTTAACTCTCCCATTTATAGAGAATTTGAGGGTAGGAAGGACAACGAGGTGCTTTGATATTGTGCTCTGTTTGCTGGATGGTGGTGTATTTGATTGAAGCATAAATCCATACTTTCAGTCATAAGTTTCTTCCTCCATAATTTTATGGTACAGAAGTCCCACCAAGACAGGTAAATAAACTTAGACAATGATGTTTGCATAGAACTCTTATTTATTGTATTCTAAGTGCTCATACCTCTACAATACGTCTGCGTAGAAACTTGGATGTAACTTCTTTAAATACCAGCTTCACATCAACCTCAGCAAACTGTAAGAAGAGAGTTTTGGCCATATTAAAAGACAATGACAACATATATAGTCTTGATTGCAATGAAATTATAATTAAGGAAAAGAGTTATATTGTTTTGTATAATGAAGGCCTATATATAGGCATAATAAAACATGGCCAACAAGTCAAACCTACGGTAACAATTGGTGTTAACACTTACCCAAATCTTATTCAAATTACTAAATAAATACCTTAAAATTGATCCCTAAGCCAACTACGATGAGATCATAATTATCAAAACATAATAAATATAGACCTCCATAGTCTTCCCACACCATTCAAATTCTATGGAATGTTAACATCAGGGTCTATATAGAAATATGGGCAAAAATTTAATAATATCTAGCACTTTGAGCCTGAATGTATCATTTTTCTTTTTCTGGGAGGGGGAGGGGATAGAAAAACAAACTTTATTAGACAGAGAGTTGAATAAATCAATGGAGGATGATTTGCACTCCTCGTAATGTGAAAAAAGAAAAAGCCTAAAGAAAACAGAACAGCAATAGAACCAAGAATGTAATAAAGCTGCCCACCCTCTCTGCATATCCAATATAGGCATTCCCTTGAAGAGACCATGAAGAACACAATAGGGGAGCCAAAAACACTAAACTGTCCCACACGAGATGAAAAGGCAGCAAGACACCATTAAAAATGCGTGCACTCCTATCCCAATAAATACACCAAAGCACAGCAAAAACGTCACAAGTCCACAACTTTCACCTCCTCATCATCAAAACTTTTATCTATATGTATCACTTAGTCATCCATAAATACAAAACAAAGGATAGAACTTACCAATGGAGGCGGTTTGCGTGAAATTGGCTTTATATGAACATCACCTTCATCTACTTCACCATCAACTATTACTTCCTCATCCTCATCCTCATCCTCAAGAATGTTCACAATGGTTTCAGCATTACTCCTCAGTGTTGCGTCCTTAGTGACAATCCCTTTCTCTGTTAGTATATTCAGAACATTTTCTTCCAAAGATGAAAGGGCTTTCCTTCTGGGTATTTTGTTTCTAATTTGGAGAACTTTTACCAACTCAGCACCAGCAATTTCCTGCACATTACCACTCACTTCTATTCTGATCATCATATTTAACAAAAAATATTTAATAAAATGTAGAATCACTGTTCTACAAAAAGAAATTGATAAAGCTAATGTGCATAAGTATCCCTCTCATAGAAGCACATGCACGCAACACAAGAAACCAACAAGAGAAACAGATGACTACAGAAAGGGCTAAAGAAACAAGAAAAGAAAACTATACAGCACAATCTTAGGTTAATATCAATTGATATAGGACCATGAGATACGATGCCACATAGTCACACATACTTCAGAAGCAGGAAGCATGAAGAAATTAAGAAGTTGGCAGCGTTGGCAAACATGGGTTATGACTTTGATCCTTAACATGGAGAGGCAGGGAGACAATGCTGAAGGTTAGGTGGAGATGCAGGGAGGAAGTGCTGCTGGTTAGTGCTGATGGTGACAGCCCATGATCTCATCACATGGCCCACCACCCACCTTATCTCTTGGCTACATCTTCCACTACTCCAAATATCTCAACTATCCCCTTATTGTGAGTATACACGATGGGGTCTTGTTTTATTATAAATAATTATCTCTTTAGGATTCGCTATAAATATTCAGTTGGGTTTTGTGTTCAGGATATGATTTGGCAATCATCTTGTATTTGGGGGATTAGTCCCCTCCATACGGACTATTTTATTGGAGAGATTTGTGTTTAAGATTCTTGTACTTATTTTCCCTAATAAAAATTTTCTTTATTCCTTTTCCATCTTCTCTTTTTTGTTGATTATATTTCTACCCCCGCACTCTGCCTATGATGAGCCTTGATGCAAATTACTTTTCATAGCCGGTCCCAAGCCCAGAAAAAAGAGAAGAGTTGTGTTAGGCAATCGACAGTCAACGTAAAACTTTGTTGAATCTTTATAAATCGATATATTAAACGTAATTATAGGGCGTTGCCCGGAAATAACACTCTGTATAGCTCGAGTACAATGACAAATGAGCAAGAGCCGCTACATCGTTGCCTGAGTGTACTGAAAAATAAGCAAGGGCTTCCACATTTTCGTGAACGAATGTGGGTAAAGAAGTTAGTTCATGAAAGTAAGATTCGTTTTGGGACTTGGAATATAGATACACTTACGGGTAAGTCAATGGAAATAGTAGATACCATAATTAGGAGGAAGATTAATTTTATGTGTTTACAAGAAACTAAATGGGTAGGAGAAAAAATGAAAGAATTAGATACTTCGAGTTTTAAACTTTGGTACGCTGGGAAGGCTAAATCTAGAAATAGGGTAAGTATAATTGTAGATGAGTTTTGAAAAAATGTTATAGTGGATGTAAAAAGGTTAGGAGATAGAATCATTGCATTAAAGCTAGTAGTGGAAAAGGAAATCTTTAATGTTATTAGCGCCTATGCACCACAAGTAAGATTAGAAGAATATCACAAAGTAAAGTTTTGGGAGGATTTAGAATGTCTAGTTCAAGAAATACCATTAGGAGAAAAGATTTTTCTAGGAGAGGATCTAAATGGTCATGTGGGAAGTGTATCTTCAGGTTACGAGGGTGTTCATGGAGGACATGGCATAGGGGAACCAAATGCAGAAGGTAAAACTATTCTAGACTTTTCATTGATGTTCGATCTCATATTAACTAACACTTGTTTTAGAAAGCGTAAGGAACATCTTATCACGTACAAAAGTGGAAGGGTATATTCTCAACTTGATTTCTTTCTTATAAGGAAATCAGATAGAAAACTTTGCATGGATTGCAAAGTTATACCTGGAGAGAGTTTAACAACTCAACATAGAGTTTTGGTTATGGATGTACGAGTTAGAAGAAGAGTAAAAAGCAAAGGTGAAAATAGGGTATTAAGGACTAAGTGGTGGCAACTTAGGGGAAATAAAAAAAAAGAATGTGCAGAGACGGATTGTGAAGGAAGGACCTTGGAAAATATAAGGAAGTGCTGACGATATGTGAAATGGAATGGCTAAAGAGATTACGAAAGTGGCAAAGGAAATATTAAGTGAATCAAAAGGTTTTGGACCTACAGATAAAGAATCCTGGTGGTGGGATGCAAGCGTGCAAGATAAGGTTAAAGTGAAGAGGAAGTGTTATAAAGTGTGGTCATTATGTAAGTAATAAAAATTGGAAGAAATATAAAGTAGCTAAAAAAGACACTAAGAAGGCAGTGAGCGAAGCGAGAACGAGAACATTCGATGGGTTATACCAATTTTTAGGTACTAAAGTTGGAGAAAGAAATATTTACAAGTTAGCTAAAAGTAGGAAAAGAAAAACAAGAGATGTGGACCAAGTAAAATGCATTAAGGACGAAGAAGAGAAAGTCTTGGTCACGGAACGAGATAACAGAGAGTGGTGGAAGAGTTATTTTCATAGGCTTTTTAAGGAAGGCCACGAGATTTCATTACAATCGGATAGATTAGACACTAGTGAAGAGGATCAAAATTATACCTTTTATCGTAGGATTTGTGAGTCAGAGGTAAAAAAAGTATTAAAACGAATGAAAAGTGGCAGAGCAGTTGAACTGGATAATATACCTATTGAAGTATGGAAGGGTTTAGGAGTGAAAGGTATAAGTTGGGTTACAAAGTTATTTAATGAAATTATGAAATCTAAGAAAATGACAGATGAGTGGAAGAGAGTTTTTTAATTCTATTTATAAGAGTAAGGGGGACATTTAAAATTGTGCAAATTATAGAGGAATTAAGCTCATGAGCCACACTATGAAATTATGGGATAGAGTAATTGAGCGACGATTAAGGAAAGAGACCCAAGTTACGGATAATCAATTTGGTTTTATGCCAGGAAGGTCAACTATGAAAGCAATATATTTGTTGCGAAGATTAATGGAGCGATATCGAGAGAATCAAAGAGATTTACACATGGTGTTTATCAATTTAGAAAAAGCATATGATAGAGTACCAAGAGAGGTTCTATGGAAAGCTTTAGTGAAAAAAGGAGTTCGTATAGCTTATATTCGAGCAATACAAGATATGTATGATGAGACTACAACTAGAGTAGTAACAAAAGGTGGACTTACAGAAGATTTTCCTATAACTATTGGTCTGCATCAAGGGTCAACTCTGAGCCCTTATTTTTTTACTCTAGTATTGGATGTGCTTACTGAATATATCCAAGAGCCGGTGCCACGGTGTATGCTTTTTGCAGACGATATTGTCTTAGTTGGAGAATAGAGAGTGGAAATGAACGAGAAGTTGGAGAGGTGGAGATTAACTTTAGAAACTTATGGATTTCGTTTAAGTAAAAGTAAAACGGAGTATATGGAGTGTAAGTTTAGTAAGCGCAGAAGTAAAAATTGGAGAACATATTATACCACAAGTTACACAATTTAAATATCTTGGATCTGTCATATAACATAACAAGGAAATAAAAAAAGACGTAACACATAGGATTCAAGTGAGGCGGATGAAGTGGAGGAGTGCTTCGGGTATTATTTGTGATAGAAGAGTACCACTCAAACTTAAGGGTAAATTTTACCGTACAGTTATAAGATCTGCAATGTTATATGGAACTGAGTGTTGAGCAATAAAAAGTCAACAAGAGAATAAGTTCAATATTGCAGAGATGAGAATGTTGCGTTGGATGAGTGGACACACTAGATAAGATTAGATTAGAAATGAATACATTAGAGAGAAGGTGGAAGTCGCACCTATTGTGGAAAAGATTGTAGAATCAAGACTTAGATGGTTCGGTCATGTCGGGAGGAGATCTATAGAAGCCCTAGTTAGGAGAGTAGATGAGATGGAGAATAGTCCAATAATTAGAGGTAGAGGAAAACCAAGAAAAACTATAAGAGAAATTATTAAGAGAGATTTAGATTTAAATCGTTTGTTTAAAAATATGATTTACAATATGTGTTTATGGCGTCGATTGATCTATATAGCCGACCCCACTTAGTGGGAAAGGCTTTGTTGTTGTTGTTGTTGTTGTTGTATATTTCCACCCCCTATTGCCATGACTAAATAACTCATCAACAACTTTGCATTCTCTTGAAATCTTAAAACTACTCATTTCATTTAAGTTTATATACATAAGTGAACATACTACTGCATATTCAAGTTAAAAATTAAATAATTTCAACTGAGAAAAAATTCTATTTAGAAATTGTTCTCATAATATCTTCCTTTGAGATTTTGAAAAATTCATCATAAATCTTCAGCATGAACTATTTCCCATTAAAGAAAACCAGATAGCATGTGTAAGGGACTTGCCACAACAGTAATAAAAAGTAAATAAGGAAAATGTCTTCACACTGTTATATGATGTCAAGGAGAGAATAATGTCAGACCATCACAGACACACACAAACATACACATATTCACAACAATTCGAAAGTTTTGGATTAAATAGGGAAAATGCAGGCACCCCCTTTAACTGTGACCCAATTGCAAATATGCCCTACACTACAAAACCTAAAACTACCCCTGGCACTTTCACATATTTGCATTTAAACCCATTTTCCTACCTCTCTGTTTACTCTAGTGACAGAGTTTATATGTCAGACTAGGCATTTGTTGATGAGGCACACAACTATAAATGTGGAAATAACATGTGGACAATTATTGAAAAAAAAAATTAAACAAATAAAGGTCCAAAACCTGCTCATCTCTTTCTACAGCTCCAAAATGCTAACTCCCGTTCCTCATTCAAAATCCCCAATACGAACTCTAATTGCACCCTAATCCTCATTTCACTCAATTGAACGCAGCAGAGCATTCAAAAGCACTTATGCAGAATATAGCCATTCCATTCCAATCACCAAAGCAATTGAGGTACTTGCATAGCATTCAAAAGAATGATCTACTAATAAATAGTTCACATTTTTACCAAAGAATTACACTTCAACCAACTGAATTCAATATCCCATGATTTATATCATGAAAGCTCCAATGGAATTTGCAATCCAACCTCATTACATAAAGATCATTACTGTTAATATTCCTTTCTAAATTTCATATTTCATCATTTTTGCTCATCCCTATATTATGAACAAGAACAGATGGAAACAGCAACAAAAATCTCTCACTGGGCATTCAAATTCCAGCACCAGAAAAACAGGAACAAAAGGGAACTGTCCATACTAAATCCTAAACTCAGAAAAAGGGCTCAATCGAATAAACCTATGAACTAATACTATGGAAACAGCAACTAGGGGTTCATATTGGGGATTTCAAATAAGGACAGGAGCTAGCGTTTTGGAGCTGTCAAAGGAGATGAGCAGGTTTTGGAACTTTTTTTTTTCTTTTTTTATTTTTAATTGTCCATGTGTTATTTCCACATGTATGGATGTGTGCCATGTCAACAACTGCACAGTCTAACATGTATACTCCATCAATAGACTTCACAGAGAAGTGATTTGCAAAAAAAAAAAAAAAAAAGTAAAATAGGAAGGCAAAGAGCATACTTCAACATGTTTATAGAGCTCAGGAGGAGGTAATTTGATGGCATCAAACATTTTTGGTTTCCCACACTTCTTGACCAGAGCTTCTATCTCATTACAAATTGCTCGTACCGCATCCTGATGTTAGACAATAGGCAAATGATTGTGTGTCAGTAACTAGGTATAGGGCTGTTCCAACCATAGAAGACTTAACCTCAAAGAAACAACCACATACCATATTTACACTACAGTAATACATGTTGCAAAAAAACTTTAAGAAGTTTATAGCTGTTATAATGCACAATATATTATAGATGAGATATTATCATGTGTATAATCTATATGTATCAATGGAAAGTAAGAATCAGCAACAATCAAGACATAAAACTAATAACAAAAACATGAATTCAAAATAAGGCTTTTCCCCAATCTAAAGGTTTTGGCAAGAACAAGGATGCCAACATTTTTTGGCATTGGATCATTTTTGCAGATCTCTGGTTCACTTGAAGCTGAATGCACGCATATTCAAGGGTGTTATTTTGCCCTTATATAAGCTATGGGATTGGATCATGTTTGTGGATTCCCTTTGGTGCCATACTCAACACTCACGGCCATCTTAATGGAATCTCAATTATTCCCCAAAGAAAGGGATAACTTTGCCCTAGTTTTTGGCCTCCCCGTGTTGCAGTTTTCCTTCTGTTAAAGAGAATCTCTTGTCTTTCTCCAGGTTGTTCACTGTTCTCTACCTAAAAATATTGTTTACCCTTAAAACCAAAAAAAAAAAAAGTCTTATTCCAAGGCCAGATAAAAGTCTGCCTTTTTTGTATCTTATGACAGATACAAACTCTTATCTAAAATATTTACAAGGGAGTGAACCAAGCACAAAAAAGCATACAAAAGCCCCTTAGAAGTAGAGAACAAATTCAAAGAAAACAAAAGAAACAAAAACAAAGAACTGAAACAATTAGAGCTCAAAACAAATTCCAAAGATTCCACTCCGGAATGCTTCTGGCCTAGTAATGGAAAAATAAAAGTTACAAATTGTGGAGAAAATAGGGGTGAAAAGGAAGAAACCAATCAAAATATATTATTCCAAGCTGAATGCATCCATTTTCAAGCGTTTTTTCACATAAAAAGTTGATCCATCAGCCTCTTTATATATATCAATACCGATGAACACACTGAGATGTTTATATCTTTTGCTTATATCTTACCTTCACAGTCTACACACAAATTCCAAAAGGCATTTCTTTGCCCTTGATATGCTATGGGATGGGTTGTATTTATGGCCTATATTTGATGTTTAGTACATGGTCTTTTTTAAAGTTTCCCCATTTGATATGAAGAGGATGAAAATTTTCTTAAATTTATGAGTCTGTTAGGCTTGCTCTTTTATTTTAGTTTCTCTCTTTAGGAAAACATCTTATCTTCCTCCCTCAAGAAATTTTCCTTTTTTCTCTCTAATAAATGTTCTATAAAATGTTTTAAAAAAACACTGCAAAAGCTGAACAAGCAATCAAAATGGACCAAACTTTAAGAATTTGGAACTGATTAAGAGCCGTAGATTTAAAAAAAAAAAAAAGAGCAACATCAATTAAAATTTTTTAGCCAAAACATCAATTAGCTCATGCTAGGTTGCATTAACATATATGCTAAAAAAAACATAAAGAATTTCTATATCACCCCTTTTTTTTAAATGAAAATTTTAAATGTTCTATACTATAATAGCAATAGAAAAGGAATTAAAGGTTTACATTATATTTAGATGTGTACAGAAGAACAGATAGCGGTTTAAAAAGATGTCCTAACATATTTTAATATTGGTACATCAGTGAAAACAACAAGAATAATTCCAGAGACAAGAACTTCTGTCTCAGAAGCCTTTCTCTTAGTTTTCTACCCTATATGTACATACAGAAATTAGAGAATTCCTCAAATATCCATACATGCATGCATCTTCCATGAAGCACATACAAAATAATTTTAAAGGTTCCATTTTTCTGTAAGGGATGAAAAGTAAATTCATCAAATATACTAACAATTGCATGCTTTGTCAACATATTTAGATGAGGTAACAACCTGACCAACTTCTACTGCTTGAAGTAACTTCTCTTCTGGAAGAAAATTGCTATAACCCTGCAATTAAAGATTATGGCAGTTAAGCCAGAAAGAAAGTACAAACAAAGAGTATTTAGATTGCTCTAACCCTGCAAGAATGGCTTTGCTTCAAAATTGAGGTCATATTCCAACTGTAAACCTCTTGGGTTAAATGTCAAAAATAAAAACCAGGCCCTTTTGGGCTTTTCAGCACTTCCAAGGCACTCATCCATTAGATCTTCTTTCCCCATTTTTTTTAATGTATTTTTTCCCCATTTTACTTGCTACCATGATGGAGGCCTTTAATTAACAAAGCTCCACATGGTCAAACAGTTGAACTTCCTGGAAAGTTGACCAACTCTGGATTTCATGTTTGGTCCCCATTGATCATAACCCCCTTTTCCATCAAGAGAATTCTTCAATCTTTCACAAGTCAAAACTCTCAATTTGCATCCAAGGAACTTCTGGACTAATATTAAAGATGACAAAATGGCAAACTGGTTGGGGGTAACAAGGACGATTGACAGTCTATAATTTTATTCTGTTTTGGGAGGACTTCTTGTCCTTTTTTTTTTAATTGCTCTTCTCTTATTACAACAACAACAACAACAAAGCCTTTTCCCACTAAGTGGGGTCAACTACATGGATCAATCGACGCCATAAACACCTATCGTAAATCATATTTTTAGACAAACCATTTAAATCTAAATCTCTCTAAATAATTTCTCCTATAGTTTTCTTGGTCTTCCTCTACCTCTAATTATTGGACTATTCTCCATCTCATCTACTCTCCTAACTGGAGCTTTTATAGATCTCCTCCCGACATGACCAAACCATCTAAGTCTTGATTCTACAATCTTTTCCACAATAGGTGCGACTTCCACTTTTTTTTTAATGTATTCATTTCTAATCCTATCTCGTCTAGTGTGTCCACTCATCCAACGCAACATTCTCATCTCTGCAACATTGAACTTATTCTCTTGTTGATTTTTTATTGCCCAACACTCAGTTCCATATAATATTGCAGGTCTTATAACTGTACGGTAAAATTTACCCTTAAGTTTGAGTGGTACTCTTCTATCACAAATAATACCCAAAGCACTCTTCCACTTCATTCGCCCCGCTTGAATCCTATGTGTTACGTCTTTTTTTATTTCCCTGTTATGTTGTATGACAGATCCAAAATATTTAAATCGTGTAACTTGTGGTATAATATGTTCTCCAATTTTTACTTCTGCGCTAGAAGTGGTGTGTCTCTTACTAAACTTACACTCCATATGCTACGTTTTACTTCTACTTAAACGAAATCCATAAGTTTCCAAAGTTAATCTCCACCTCTCCAACTTCTTATTCATTTCCACTCTCGATTCTCCAACTAAGACAATATCGTCTGCAAAAAGCATACACTGTGACACCGGCTCCTAGATATTTTCAGTAAGCACATCCAATACTAGAGTAAAAAGATAAGGGTTCAGAGTTGACCCTTGATGTAGACCAATAATTATAGGAGAATCTTCTATAAGTCCACCTTTTGTTACTACCCTAGTTGTAGCCTCGTCATACATATCTTGTATTGCTCAAATATAAACTATACGAACTCCTTTTTTCTCTAGAGCCTTCCATAGAACCTCTCTTGGTACTCTATCATATGCTTTTTCCAAATCGATAAACACCATGTGTAAATCTCTTTGATTCTCTCAATATCGCTCCATTAATCTTCGCAACAAATATATTGCTTCCATAATTGACCTTCCTGAAATAAAACCAAATTGATTCTCCGTAACTTAGGTCTCTTTCCTTAATCGTCGCTCAATTACTCTATCCCATAATTTCATAGTGTGGCTCATGAGCTTAATTCTTCTATAATTTGCACAATTTTGAATGTCCCCCTTACTCTTATAAATAGAATTAAAAAACTTCCTCCACTCATCTGTCATTTTCTTAGATTTCATAATTTCATTAAATAACTTTGTAACCCAACTTATACCTTTCACTCCTAAACCCTTCCATACTTCAATAGGTATATTATCCAGTCCAACTGCTCTGCCACTTTTCATTCACTTTAATACTTTTTTTATCTCTGACTCACAAATCATACGATAAAATGTATAATTTTGATCATTTTCTCTAATGTCTAATCTATCCAATTGTAATGAAATCTCGTGACCCTCATTAAAAAACCTATGAAAATAACTCTTCCACCGTTCTTTGATATCTTGTTCCGTGACCAAGACTTTACCTTCTTCATCCTTAATGCATTTTACTTGATCCACGTCTCTTGTCTTTCTTTCCCTACTTTTAGTTAATTCGTAAATATTTCTTTCTCCAACTTTAATACTTAAAAATTGGTATAACCCATCGAATGCCCTCGTTCTTGCTTCGCTCACTGCCTTCTTAGTGTCTTTCTTAGCTACTTTATATTTCTCCCAATTTTCATTACTCTTACATAATGACCACACTTTATAACACTTCCTCTTCACTTTAACCTTATTTTACACGCTTGCATCCCACCACCAGAATTCTTTATCTTTAGGTCCAAAACCTTTTGATTCACCTAATATTTCCTTTGCCACTTTCCTAATCTCTTTAGCCACTCCATTCTACAAATCGTTAGCACTTCCTTGTATTTCCCAAGGTCCTTCTTCCACAATTCGTCTCTGCATATTCTTTTTTTTATCCCCCTTTAGTTGCCACCACTTAGTCCTTAACACTCTATTTTCGTCTTTGCTTTTTACTCTCTTCCTAACTCGTACATCCATAACCAAAACTCTATGTTGAGTAGTTAAACTCTCTCCAGGTATAACTTTGCAATCCATGCAAAGTTTTCTATCCGATTTCCTTATAAGAAAGAAATCAATTTGAGAACATACCCTTCCACTTTTGTACGTGATAAGATGTTCCTCACGCTTTTTAAAATAAGTGTTAGCTAATATGAGATCGAACGTCAATGAAAAATTTAGAATAGTTTTACCCTCTGCATTTGGTTCCCCTATGCCATGTCCTCCATGAACACCCTCGTAACTTGAAGATACACTTATCACATGACCATTTAGATCCCCTTCTAGAAAAATCTTTTCTCCTAATGGTATTTCCTGAACTAAACATTCTAAATCCTCCCAAAACTTTACTTTGTGATATTTTTATAATCCTACTTGTGGTGCATAGGTGCTAATAACATTAAAAATTTCCTTTTCCACCACTAATTTTAATACAATGATTCTATCTCCTAACCTTTTTACATCCACTATAACATTTTTTCAAAATTTATCTACAATTATACCTACCCCATTTTTAGATTTAGCTTTCCCAGTGTACCAAAGTTTAAAACCCGAAGTGTCTAATTCATTCGCTTTTTCTCCTATCCATTTAATTTCTCGCAAACACATAAAATTAATCTTCCTCCTAATCATGGTATCTACTATTTCCATTAACTTACCCGTAAGTGTTCCTATCTTCCAAGTCCCAAACCGAATCCTACTCTCATGAACTAACTTTTTTACCCACATCCGTTCACGAAAATGTGAAAACCCTTACTTATTTTTCACTACATTCAGGCGACGATGCAGCGGCTCTTACTCATTTGTTACTATACTCGAGCTATACAGCGCGTTACTTCCGAGCAGCGCCCTAGCATTACGTTTAATATATCGATTGTCCATGTTATAAAGATTCGACAAAATTTTACGTTAGTTGTCGATTGCCTAACACAACCTTCCTCTTTTTTCCAGGTTTGGGACTGGCTATGAAAAATAATTTGCATCAAGGCTCTTCTCTTCAATAAATTCTTTTTTCTATCAAAAGAGTTTTTTTTTTTGGGGGACCACTCTTCCTTTAATATAGGAGTGATATTGGATTTTATTAAAGAGGTTAAGAAAAAAGGCTACTGCAAATGGAAAATACTATATCAGGCTAAAGTTAATATTCACTAACTTCTCTATCTTTATAAACTTGCTTGCCCGCAGTCTTGTTCCAGCTTCTATTGCCCACATATTTGAACAGTTATACATGATGTTCACTTGAAGAGGAAGAAGCCAAGTCACAAATGATTTATGTATACTAGCTTATGTTATATCGTCTACAAAAACAGATAGGATAAAACCTTACCTCTATCATCAGTATTGCACTGTCTGTGCCAGCTAGTAATAAGTCCAACTCAGAGTTCTCCATCTCCTCAGTTGTAGGGTTTACTATATACTTATCACCAACAAGACCAATTCGAACTCCAGCAACTGCTTTTGATATTGGGACTTCTGAAAGTGCACTGTAATAAATAAATGGTTAGGATCAATTATAATCCAGAGAGCATATGTGCATGTGTGTGTTAGATAGCATCACGCATGTGGCCTAAATGCCACAAGCTTGGCTGAAAATGAAAGTGAGTAACATGCATTTGATTGTGTGCCCTTTGGTCACAAAGAGCAATTTCATGTTTTACTTTCACATTTTTTAACAGGATATCTTATTCTCCTTTTGTTAATTATTGGTCAACTCTCTTTACTAGGAAAGATCTGATTTATGGGCTGATAGGCAAAATTTCCTCCATTCCCATTTTTTCTTAAATCCCTAGAAATCAACCTTGATTCTTTGTATCTCTAGAAATCACGGTTTTCCCCCCTGCATTTAATGTATCCCCAGTACATGTATGGTAGCTGTCTGATTTAGGTAATCAATCCCCTGAATCATGGGGATTTGTTCTCTTGTACCTACACACACACACACACACACACACACACAAGGGTGAATTACCCTTCTGATATAAATAAAAACTACCCTACAACTTTTCTACCTGTACCTTTTCTTATTTTTACCAAGTTTTCTTCTTTCATCATAAGAAAGAAATAAATAAATATATATATATATAATGCTTGTGGTCCAAATGCCTCATGGGTTGCAGCAAATAAAAATGACCAACTTACACTGCTATACCAGCTGCAGTGACAGCCAGAGAATCAGGCGAGTGCAATCCATCATAGCTTAAAACCTAAAAGCATAAATTCACAATTAATGTTAGAATGGGGAAATGTGAAAAACAGTCCATAAGGGTGGCAAAGTCATTAAGTCTGCCTTTTTAGTTTTTTTCACTTTTTATCAGAAGCAGAAGGAACACAAGGGTATGTAAACATACAGCCCTAATTTGTGATGACCTACCAAGGGGAAAGCAACTGCCACGAAGAAAAGTAAAGGTCCCAAAAGAGCATATGAGTGGACTTACAAACTAACAAGCCCTAGTCCTATTTTTAATCAACTTGTCTTTTTTCCATTTTTTATTTTCATCACATTTATTTCTGATGATTTAACCATTTGTAAAGAAACAAAAGTATTTTTCTTTGTTGGTAAGAAATATAACAAGAATAAAGCTTTCCCCCCCAGCCCCCACAACAAGAATAAAGCTTGAATGTATACGCAATGCACAAAAATCCTGACTGTTGAAAGATAAATGGAATCACAGCTTAGGCAGACAAAAATTATAGTGCAGAAAAACGAAGCACCAAAGAAATATGGGCGGGCAAAGATGGAGAAAACATTCTTTGTAATATCATAATCCTCATTTATGCAGGGTTTTTTAATACCTTTCTACTTAGTCATAAAGGTCTAGAATATGCCCCACAAAAATGTGAAACGCAACTGTCATTGTACAGGAAGGCCAATGGCATAGCAAAAGGAAGCCGAAACAAGTTTGAATCATCAAAACAGGACACCACTGATACATAAATCAATAGCAACAGTATGACATAAGCTGAACAAAACTGTAACAATTCTAAATGGGATTCACTGAATTTGAAAGCCAGGCATCCTGTGTGTCTATTTATATTTGTAAATTCTGATTTAGGACAATGAAATGAATCAAGATTTTAAAGAGATACACACCTCTCATTGTGATATTTTTTGATATGTTGAGTCAAATATTTACTTGCACATAGATGTTTTAACTAACGGTTCAATTCCAATTCAATGCAGTTCAACCATGAACCACAGAACCATTTCCTCTTTTCATTATATGAGTAGTCCAGTTTTCAAAACACTGCTGATTACAAATTGGTAACATGCCATACAGTTGAATAGATTCGCATCACATGCAGTATGTTTGTGGAATTTGGGAAATTTATTGGGGAAACTAAAGCTACAGCCTTCTCAGAAAGCTATGATCAGAATGCACATAAACTTATTGCTGAAAGATAATGTATGACTAGTCCAATCAAAGTTGATTATCCAGATAATCGGACTAAAGTGCGATATAGCAAATCATAATCTATGACAACTTTACACTGCTTCAACAAATTTAGCCTCCTAGTTGAGATAAAACAAAGTTTAGTGAACCAAATTGCCTATGAGAAAAAAACAGCAGAAGTAGACACATAAACAGTGAAATTTATGGAGAAAATTTACAAGGACCATACCCAAGACAATATTTGTGTTTCATAGTAGAAGCCTTTAAGCATAGTCGGACGCAAAGGCCTATCAATCAATCTACAAATAAGAACCTGCAAGAAGTATTGATAACCTTTTAATATGATCTTTGGTTCCTCACAAACAAAAGAATGGGAGGAGCTCCAACCAGGTTCTGTTATTGCAAAAAAGGACTTCATCATAAAGAAATACAATCTATAATATGGACGCTGTTCCCTTTCTGTTTTATTTTGTGACAGAGTTGGGCAAGAGTCCTATTGAGTATCTTTCTTTGAATTTGCTCCAATTTAATTTTGTGCTGTCTTTTTATTTAAGAGAGAGACGGGGGGAGAGGAAATAAGTGTGTACAAAGAGGAGGATATGATATCCTTTGTAACAAAGAAGGAACAACAAAACAAGAAAAAGAACAAATAGGCTCATCAGTACAATAAGCTCTCTAATATTCGTTATCCATGCATCCAATATAATTCTGTTTCGTAGACTGGTATCCAAAATGTTTGCAAGCATCTATGATACATGGAGGCATAGGAAGCCTCAATTTTGCCAGCATCATATTCCACCCAAAAGAAATGAGTATCTCAGAACCCTAAATGTTTAGCTTTGTCAACTTTTTTAAAATATCTTTTGTATCATTTCTTTGATAACTTTCAATTGCCATACAAAACATGAGAACCTTAAATACATTGGTATATTACACCATGATATCCAAGATATCTGAAATTGTTGAATGGCTCCTACCATGTGGGTGCAAACTAGCATAGACTTCACCATAAGCAAAAGTGAATCTCAAAAGGGAGGAAGGAAATTATCAACAAGTAATTAGATGGATATTTCTACTCAAGAATATTTGTTAACAAAAAATAGGTCTTTTTAAATGCCAAAGCTGATACTTGACAACTAGTACCTCGTGATCCTTTGCCTTCCCTTCCCGCTTGAAAAACCCTCCACTGAAATAATGGCAAATAAAGACCAAAAAGCAATTACTTCATCTGAGATCCAACAGTAAAATGGAAACAAAAGAGATTAAAGGAAAAAAAATAAGAGTCAAAACTTGTGGAAGGAATACCTTGTCCGACCAGCGGCTGAAAAACGCTCTTGATAATTTACAGAAAGAGGGAAAAAATCAGATGGCTCACTAGGAACATCGTCTAAACAAACAGATGTGTAAACAATCTGCAATAAGAAAGATAACTACATGAATTTTTCAAAAGAATAAATGTTAAGTTAGTCATAAAAATGTACGGTTTTCTCTAATAAATAAATATTACCACTACACATCAAAGGTAACATGACGCGCACTTGAGAGATATCATAAATCAATGTTGAATTTTGGGAGGTGTAACAATAGCATCATCTTGGAAGTTCCTTTGTATAGCCCATCTCATTATGAAGAAAAAGATAATAATCCATTCAATGTTTCAATCCCGGGTAAATGTTTCACATGGTAACATGCTAGTATTTGGGTCTTGATACTTAAGAAGCTATCTCTCAAAATCATCAATTAACCAATTACTTGAGCTAGTAAGAACGAATCTATTTTAGCAGAGTGCACATTCTCTAGAAGTGTGAATCATAGATAATAATCAATGCTTTTCTTTCGTACACAATTTTGATCCATATGGCATTGTTCACAAAAATAGATAAATTAATCAATAGAAGAAAGATTGGAACTTACGGTATCTCCATCTGTGACTGTGACAGAACCACTTGCCTGCCTTCCTATATGACCAGTCTCAACCAAAATCTGTAAAATGTCATAATAATACATAAATCAAACTAATCCCAAATGCATTTCTTTTACACTGTACAGAGATCTTCGAGAACCAAATACAGAAAAGAGTCTTCCCAAACAGTTGTTATCAAGAAGCTATAAATGAGAGGAGACATAATTTAGTCCCTCGAAACTGACTACATGTATTGAGCGCACTGGAAAGAGGTACACCTTGTATATCACACTCTGAAACGATTATTTAAGTCCCTCATACCCATTGTTATTCTTGAACCCAAAACTACACGAGCCAAATACGTTCCCTCTCCACGGGGAGTTGGGCCATAGAAGACTGACAAGGAAAGATACCCTTGCAGAGAATCCAATTTGGAAGTGATTATGGTGCCCCAAATTATGCAGTAGAGACCAGCCAATGGATGGGAAATTTTTGCCCGTCTTTAAAGTGGTCTCAACTAGCAACGTTCAAAAAATTATCGTATTTCCCCAAAAGCAATAAACACTTGTAGACAAATCAGAAATAAATTGCCCAATTCAATTCCAAGTTCTGGATAGCGCAACCAAAAATGTGAATAACGTACATGTCTATCACCAACGGGAATCTTCACAGAATACGGTTGCGGTGCAAATTGTGGGCTATCACTAAGGGCCGACTCTGTAACTTCCGGCTCCACCGAAGCTCTGATACTGAACCGATTACGGTTTTTGCTGGAAAATAGAAAAGATAAAGAACTGAACTTGCACGTTCTGGGTGTGACAAGACTGGAGCAACTAGGGAATAGAAATCGGTTGAAGGGCTTGGAAGGGAAGAACCCAGAGGGTTGTGAAGGGTATAGTCTGCCATGGAGGCTGCTAGGACATACTAACATTTTCTTTGTTGTTTCTATCTTTTGGGTGCTAGAGGTCTCTTCAATTTTACCACTTCACTGACTGGCGTTACGCTGGCGAGTGGTGAGTGTGGGACGGGAAAAAGCCATTATCCGCTTGATTCGCTGAGACGCGCGATTTTCCTTCTTTAGTAATTGTTCTTTTTCTTTCCTTTGTTCTTATAACACGGTCATGGGCTTCTTGGGCCACACTAGGGCTACCAGTACTGAGCACAAAAGGGCTCACGCACATTTGGTTGATCGCTTGCTATATAATATCTGAAAAAACAAAACAAAAAATTTTTCCAGTAACGGCAAGAAAATTATGGGATCTACTCTTAACGGTCAGAAAACTTTCTGGGATCCAAGTTAACTAAATCTCTTTATGAAAAATGTCACATCACAAAATTTTCATAATCTCTTTATGAAAAATCTCTTTATTCTCACATCACTTGGAAATGCTGCGTCGCCTCATTCTCTCATATTTCCTCCTAAATTTTATTCATGTCCGATGGTGTTCACAAAAAAAATTCCCCAAATCGCTGCAAAATTGCATGCCCTGCGCTCAACGCAGAAGCACCATTTGTAATTGGCTAGACCAATTGGGGAATAGAAATTCTATTTGCGCAAAAACAATTCATGGGATCCTTCTACAATCATTTTTCTTAGTCTGTTAACTTGGCTAACCAAGACAGTAATACCCAGGTGTTTGAAATAAAAAATTTACGTATATGCATTACTATCTAAAACTTCAATTAAAAACTTCATCCACAAGAGAAAATGGAGAAAATTTTATTGAATTTGGATCAAAACTTGCTATGTAAAGATAAATCCAGAGGGGCAAGTAAGTCTAGAGGGGTAAATAAGTGTTTTATGAAGAAAATGTAATTTTAATGCTATTTAGTTAAAAGATTTAAGCTAGTTCAAAAATTCTGAGGTGACTTAAAATGGAAGAATGTAGATACCAAACTAAATATTGAATTACTTAAAAAATTTTGAAGTGACTCAAAATAAAGAATGCAGAAAAAAAAAATTTAAAGAGAGAAAAGAAAAATATCAACAAGTATCTTGATTTAGATTTTTGTCTCTCGTGGAATCCAAAAAATTTTTTTTCACTAAATATTCAAAGTAGACCGTAGAAGATTTTGCAATAACTCACCAACTCATATTAGGTTTCACCTATAACTCTCTTACACTTGGATTCTCTGTCAACTCATCACAGAATGAACTCCCTCGCACTAAAAATTCTTGGAGTAGAAAAGAGATGGGATTACAGTAGGCACAATCCGCTCTAAAAGGCTAGATTAACTTAGAGACTAAGAATGTGTAAGATGAGGTTGCTTTTCTTTCTTTGGTTCTGTATATAGCATCTTCTCTTTGTGCTTCCTTATATACTGCTTCTTCAAACTAGCCGTTACACTCATTTGTTCTTTGTGATCTTCTAGCCTTCAGTTGATTTCGAAGTATAGGCACCTCCAAATGATGAGACCACGTCTAGCGGGTGGCCGCAGCTTGCTTTTGATTTGTTTCAAAAAAGAGGGAGCTGCTCTACTTTGATGCACTCTTCGCTGCAGAACAAGGCAGAAAGACAGGCTTGAAGACTTCTTTTTCTTCAAGACATCTCATATTATTAAATACCATCAAATGCAAGAGAGACGTCAGGAGTAATCTGAGAAGCAAACATAATGTTGTATTCATTTCTCTTTCTGCAAGAAGTGAGGCAAAGGGGAGAAAGATGAAAGTCTGTTTGTGCAAAAAGTGAGGCAAACGTAATCTTATCTTTTGCATTTTGAACATTGATTTCTATCACAAAATAAAACACTACCTTCTCTCTTTCCCAATTGCTCTTGTCAAGCTTTGCAAATGTCGAGTTTCCTAAAATTAAATTTTCATTAGCTTAATGCTTTTTAATTTTGTAGTCATCAAAATTTTATAAGAAGGAAACCTTAAGAGCCAACATTATAAGCTTAAGATTCATGAAACTTCCTAGATGAAATATATAGAAGGACATGAAAAAAATGACAACATTCTCACAGTTCCTGATCCCAACCCATACAAGAATTTAAATTGGTCCAAACTCTTAAAGCTTGAGAACCTTATCTTTTGCATTTTAAATGTTGATATCTATCACGAAATGAAGCCCTAGCTTCTCTCTTTCCCAATTGCTCTTGTTGAGCTTTACAAGTGTCATGTTTCTTAAAATGGAATTATGCTGCTCAAGGTATATAAAAGCCCAAATATTTAGGAACGTATAAGAATCAGGTTGAATTAGACTTTTACCCTGTTTGATGCTTATTCTGATTTTGTATTAAACTAATTTTTTTAGACTTAGTGCTTGAGCCATTTTTTGTGATAAAATTTTTGATAAAAAAATGGTCCATTAAAAAATAAGATTTTCATATAATTTTTTGTAAAATTATATTTTCCTCTTAAAAATTTTTTACATAAGTTATTATAAAATTAAATTTTATCCTTAAAAAAGCCATTGTACAAATTTATTAAAAAAAAAAAGATGAAATTGTACTAGACAAAACTAGCTAACATAATTAGCCTAATGGCCCACTGATCCCTTTCAATCAATTCTTTTTTTTCTTTTTTTCTTTTTTTAGCCTAACCCAATATGATCAAACAAGATCAAGCTTACTAAACCACCAAGCCATGTATGCAGACTTACCAATATTCTTTGGGTGTTAAGGAAAATACCAAGCAACATTTATATGTTATAACTTTGCTAAGGCTTAAATGATAACATAAACATTGAACATAAAATTTGAATTCAAGCATCTTACATTCAAGATTATAATTCTATAAAATAACAATTAATTTCTCATCTTTTAAAAATTAGATTGATTATTAAATTAGAATAAAATGTGATTTATAGTTTTAGTTACAATGAAACCAAAATATCAAATTTTTGATTTAAACAAAAATAAAAAAACAAAAGCTAATGTAGGATTGGTTCAATCTTAACCCCCCGTGATTTTTTTTAATTTTTTATTAATTTAATCTATTCTTAACCTATTTTATAAGTCAACTCCAAACTTTAACCTACAAAACTTGTTATCCTTTTTTTAACATATTATTCCTCTCTCTCTCTCTCTCTCTCTCTCTCTCTCTCTAAGCCTTTATATGCCCTTCCAATTCTAATCATCTTTTAGACAAGCAGTTCAATGGCCCCTCTGCAACAATTTTTAACCATGGTTAAATTATACAACTTTTCTCTTTATTATATATATATATATATACACACACACACACACACAAGCTTTTTCTAAAATTAAAATAAAACCAAAATATTACCAAGAATAATATTGGCTTTTTATTAAAAATATAACTAATTAAATTTTTTTTAAATTATTTTATGTTAGAAACTATAATTTAATTTATTCTAAATTTAAAAAAATTATTTTCACATTGGTCAAATAAATATTCACTAATTATTATATTATATAAATAATAGATACAAGAATATTTTGGTTAAACTAAGTGTAATTGTAACTCATCTTTTAATTTTAACAGAGGGAATATAAATTTTTAAAATAAAAGAAAATACTATGTAATTTAGATATCTTACTCTTTTATCTTTTATGTTTTTCATATTGGAAGGGAAGGGTAATAGTTAGTGTTTTCTTTAGGTATGAAACCTTGCTTCCTTTTTTTTTGATTTTTTATTTTTTTAAGTAATAGTAGATGGTAGAAAAGATAAATTACTCAAAAACTAATGATTAAGGCACTAATGAAACCTTAAAAGAACATACAAAGACCCAACTCAAAGGATTAGCTTTAAGATTTTTGTTTTCTTTGGAATAATTGGAGGGGCTAAAGCCCAAAGCAAGAAACAACTAGTCTGAAATCAAACGCGGTAATGCCACGCCCTGATAATTCGCATGCAAGCGGCTAACACATTCAAATGGTGGGGTTTCAAATAACAAATAACCATGAGGAATGAAATGAGCAAAATTAGCGAGCCAATCCGCACTGTGGTTCACCTCTCTATGAGTATGGAGTAGTGCCACCGCGCATTGACGATTGATAGCCTGTCTTATTCCAAAAACCAGATAATAACAGGGGTGATGGAATTTTTGACGAGCATGTGCAGTTTGCAAGAGATATTTATTCATATCTATATTTAATTACTACTTTTTCAAGTACAATTTAGTCCCTTTTTTTTGGTGTTGTTGGGGGGGGGGGGGGGTTCAAGAATAATTCAATAGCTTCATATGTTCTAGTTTTCCTTTCGGATTTTGCTTCCCCCAAAGGCATCCCTGTTTCTAAATTAATATTCATAGAAAGTTGACCCTAACTAGATTATAATGCTTATACAACTGTTTTACTATATATTTTCAGCTTCCCACAGGATCAACATTGAATACCTCACTATTGCTTGTTTTTCACATTCGATCGGAAACTCGTAAGTTCCTTTTCTCTCCGATAATCCAAACACAGGAATTACAATCACATTGATCTAGAAAATCCAATCCATCTATTTTTGGAACAATATGTGTGGAATTGAAGATTTTTACCCGAGAGTGGATCATTGACTGGGAACCTATAAAAGAATGTGAATAATACATAGTACATGCATGTGTCATCGGGGAGACATATAATGAGCCCATGACCCGTGCCCGCCAGTTCCAATAATTGTACTAAATTAGAATTCAGTTTCTTTGTCCTTGAGCAGCAATTCTGTTCTTATTTTTAAAAAAATTCTAATTATCTTTTTTATTCTATTTTTTTCTTTGGGTTGAGAAAAAAAATAAGACAAAGATAATCTTTTAATTTTCACAAGATAAATAATTATATTTTTATTATTGTAATTTGAAATATGTTTTTCTTTAGTAAAAATTAAAAAATTATTTTTGTTTTATATTTTTTTAGAATAAAAAATATAAATACATGACTAAAATAAAAAATAAAAGCCCAGGATTGTTGCAGCTGTATTGCCCTATGTAGCAGAGAATGCCTTCGCATAGAATGAAGAGAAGACGACGAAGTTGGAATGCGAAGGTGACCATTCTTGTTTCAATCAACCAAGAAAAACTGTACAACGAATAGAAACAATTTAGATGAACAAACAAGGCATGGTGACGTCGATTGCGTAACCTCCAATCAATCTTGAGCGTGATAACATCAATTATGCAGGAGCGGAAAATTTTATTTTATTTACAATCATGTTTTATTCCCAAGTAATATATTATTGGCACATGAGGATATGCTTTACAAGGACAAATAGTCACTCAAAATAATTTGACGAGGCTCTTGCATTGGCCTTTGGACTAGCATCCTATAGTATAAAAAAATTAATAATTTGACTGCTTAGCCGTCCTCTTTTTTTTTCCAATTGTCATACTAAATATAAAAATCTTGAATATATTGATATGCTATACCCTAATATTTAAGATATTTGAAAATGTGGAATGGCTCCTACCATGTGAGTGCAAGTTAGCATAGAATTTACCATAGAAGCAAGAGGGAACCTCAAAAGGGGAAGGAAATTATCAGTAAGTCACAAACTATTCAAATCTTAGATGAATATCCATGCTCAAGATTATTTGTTATCAAAAAATAGGTCATTTGAAATGCCAAAGCTGATAACTAGTACCTCATGATCCTTTGCCTTCCTTTGTCCCCTTCCCGTTTTAAAAACCCCTCCTCTGAAATAATGGCAAGCAAATACCAGAAAGCAACTACTTCATCTAAGGTCTACAGTAAAATGGAATCAAAAGAGGTTAAAAGAAAAAAGCAAAGAATCAAAATTTGTGGGTGGAAGGAACATAGGTGAATATTGTCATTGTAACAATTTATTCAGACATCACAATCATTAAATCTCAAATTCGCAATAAAAGGATCTAATGCTGTAATCTAATTTGCCAGAGCCAGACCATTTGAAGAAAAAAGCATTGTCATACATGTATGTTATAAATCAAAATTCGTGACTTTTCTTTTTCATTCCTTATTTTTATTGTTTTTAATTGGATTGAGCCCAGGTGCGAAGTACAAGTTACTGCTTGAGTCTAGGCTCAGTTTTTCTAACATTATTTTTTCACAAATCTAACACATTTTTAAATGAGTCTAACGCATGATGAAATCTAATTGATACAGGAAAAGTATCATTCAAAGCAAAACACAAGTTAAACTTGACCTCTTTGATATTTGAAAATATTCCAAAAGCTATTTCTCATTAACAACCACATCTTTTATAGCTAAGAATAATCCTTTTGGCATAAGAAAGTGTTTTTTTCTCATAATTTCACAACTAAATAATGACAATTAAATTAGGATGTAGCACTAATTATGACAAACCTACTAAATAGTAATAAAAACATTACTTTACTTATTGCAATTGCTTTACTTGTTCTTCTTAAAAAAAATTAAATCCTGCATAGAAAAAATATCTAAATTTAAATTAAATACTTCAAAAATATGTAAAAACATCCGTGACTAAATTCGATACCACCTTGACTGTTCAAAGTAGGTGTTTTTACATTTTTGTCTGCCATGGAGGGACATGCTAACATTTTCTTTGTTGTTTTCTTCGTTGTTTCTAACTCTTGGGAGTTAGAGGTCTCTTCAATTTCACCACTTTACTGACTGGAGTTATGCTGGTGAGTGGTGAGCGTGGGAGACAGCAGAATCGAAAAAGCTCTGAAAATTTTCTAGAATCCAGGTTAACTAATTTTATTTCTGAAAACTCTGAACAAGCTGACGAGCATGACCAAGAAGCAATCGGGGCAAAGAAAAAGCCCAGATGCTTATAGCTCTCTCGTGATATACAATTCATTTCCTCTAACTAACTTTAAAATGTTAAGGATTCACTCTCTAAATTTTTGAAGTCGGGCAACATGACTTTTGGCTTTTGGATTCAAGATTCGTTCATAATTCCATCAGTTACATGCCAAGTGCCAACTCAATCCCTTTATGTAATTTTATTGATTTACATCATCTAAAAATGTCACGTCACCACCTTCTCTGATATTTATTGATGTCCGATGAAATTGCTTTCCCTGCGTTCAACACAAAAGCAGTCATTCATTTTGCTCGTCTTAACCTACAGATATCTCATCTTATGCTAACATTCTGAAAATTATGCCCTTTTTGAAAGTCCGACTTATATTAAGACAATAGTTGAGAGACAAATGATAGCATTACTGTATGTACATCATTGAATGTAAACACGTTCACGTTTACGTCATTATCATACATCAGATAATTATATATTCATTAATAATTTGGTTAAATGTGTTTTATGTAGACTTAACGGACACGCTACCAAATCAAATCAAACCCACGCACGCAACTTAAATTCTATAAACTACGATTGATTCATGAATGATTCTCTTCAATTTTTTTTAAACAAGTTTTTAAGTTCATTTTTTCTGCTTTCATATTGGTAAGAATACATTGTATATTATATCCAACAAAATTAAAGAACATATTTTTTGAAAATAATTTAAACTGAAATTAGGGATGTCAAAGAGTTAGCTACCTAGTCCAATATCATCGATCCCAATTTTTTTTTTTTTACTTCTTCTTTACTTATTTCAAATCTATCGATATATTCCTATTTAAATCCGGCCGGGATATGATAGTTTCAATAACATGATATCGTAATTTTGAATACTAACTTTTTTTTTATGATAATAAAATAATAAATTGAGGAATCTAGTAACATCATGTTATAATTGAAGTCAGACAGTGACAGCGCATAATGAAAAAGAAATTTTAATAGTGCCAAATTCATGGACTAGAATTATCCTGGATGCGTCAAAAATATTAGAGAAAGCGTTTTGATTAACAAGGTCAGGTGGAGGACAGGTGAAGGTTAACGAACCTAAGACAGCCAACCTTACCAGAAATCCCATCCGAGTTCAACACCCTGTCGTCTAAATTTTGCTCACTTGTATATTCTCTTTTCATCTTTCAAGAATATTCATTACATTTCTTTACTAATCCCACACATGGGATCACGCACCAATTCGGATCCTCTACAGGGTTAGCATTTTAAATCCCCTCAGACTAAGGACTAAGAACTTTTGATCTTATTCTTCATTAAATTTCGTGTCTTTTGTGCTGCCCAATCGGCACTGTGATTCACCTCTCTATAAGTATGGAGTAGCGCCACCTCCCATTGACAATTGATGGCCTGTCTTATTTCAAAAACCAGATGATAACAGGGATGATGGAATTTTTGACGAGCATGTACAGCTGCAAGGGAGTCTGATTGTACAATCACTTAAAAGTGTTACACCCATCCTTTTAATTTCTAACAAAAACAACTAGTCATTGGTGCAAGAGATCTTTATTATTTATTCATCTCTATATTTAATTACTACTTTTTCAAGTATAATTCAGCAACTTTTTTTTTTTGGTCAAGAATAATTCAATAACTTTATATGTGATGAACCCCCTACTTGTCAAGTGTATGAAAGAAGGCCCAAAGAAACCCAACAGAAGCCTAAAGAAAACTAGCAGAAACAAAATAATAAGTGAGAAAACATTTATGTAAGGAGAAATTGTAAATAAGAAAAGGGGGGGGGGTCTGAGCTGGCAGATAAGGAGAGGAAAAAAGATGAAAGTTATGGGTAGGTTACAAACTAACTTTGTCATCTTGTAAGTGTGATATGAGTGAACGTGAGATGGAATGGTATTTTTAGAAGGGGAGAACCTAGGAAAAGGTAGGTAGTATTTGGGTTTAGGAGAGGACCTACTCTCTCAAAAGTAAGGAGTTCTTTTCTTTTTTTCTAGCATTTTCTGTGGTTTTCGTCTTGGAAACAACTACCTCATCTATCACATAAGAGCCATAGCTAGAATTTCCTATTCATAATAATATATTAGTAGTTGAGTTCCATCACTTTTGGTATCAAAGCCAATTTTGTTGGGGTATGGTAGGGACAAGGATGGAAGGGCATATGGAAGCAATTAAGAAGAGCATTGGAGAAACCACGGAGGAGTTGACTTCGGTGCCACTGGCGTTAAGGGAGTTGATAGAACAATAGGGAGAGTTTCAAGCTGCATTTGGGCCTTAAATGCGACCTCGAGTGGAGGTGGAGCAAATACAAAACACTGTGGTGGGCATGGGAAACATTAACCAAGGGGTGAATATAGCATAAACTATGTCGACAATAGCTCTAGAAACAAATCCAAAGGTAAACATGGCATAAAGCACGCAATAGAGACAATGAAAATGGATGCTGGAGTTATAGTGGTGGAAAACATAATGGAGAAGGAGCCTGTTAGACATCATCGATTAGAGCTACCCATTTTTATAGGGGAGGACCCCATGCTATAGTTATTTAAAATTGAATAGTACTTTAGGATCAATGGAATAGCTAAAACTAAAAAAATGGATGCAGTGGTTGTAGGCATGGAAGGGAAAGCATTGAATTGGTTACAATGGTTGGAAATGAGATATCTGGTCTATATGTGGGAAGAGTTTAAGAAAAAAGTAATGAACAGATTTTATTGTCACCAAGTTAGGGATGGGTATGAACAACTAATGAGCTTGAGACAAGAGTCCACAATGGAGGATTTTCGAAAGAAGTTTGAGCTACTAATAGCTCCATTAGTTGATGTACCCCCACGAGGTGCTAGTAGGAGCATTCAAGAATGGGCTAATAGAAGAGATTAAAGCTAAGGTGAGGTTATTACAACCTAAATCTCTTAAATAGTTCATGGATTATGCATGTTAGGTGGAAGGGAGAAACTTCATCATATAAAAAGTTAAAGAGGAAAGAAAATTCAAAAGGTTGAAGTCTAATTTGACTAACAAATGGAATGGGTATAAACCTAGCTTATCCAAGTGTATCAGTGCAAGGGATGCTTCTAGGAGCTCAGGAGGTGGAGTTTTAAGCAAGAATCCAAAGAGTAAAGGTGGTAAGGACACTAAAACAACTAGCAGTAGAGTCACTATATCTATAATGACCATAATAAGTAATAGTGGTAGTAATAATAACAAAAAAAATTATGAGAATTAGAAATAAACGAAAGAAGGGAATTGGGGTTTTGCTTTAAGTGCGATGAAAAGTTCAGCTTGAACCATAGATGCAAGAATAAACAACTTTAGCTGTTAATCCTGAATGAAGAAGTAGGGGAGTTTGTTGAGATAAAGGAAAAGGAGGAACAAGATATAAAAGAAACTAAGAAGGAAGATGACATCAATGGAACTATCCTAAACCAGAGTGGTAGGGCTTACAGGAAATAAAGCGTTGAAGTTGGTAGGAAGAGCTTTTTAAGGAAGATGTTATGGTATTAATTGATAGTAGGGCAATAGATAATTTTATTTCCACTAAATTAATAAAAAAAAAAGTTGGTGTGCTAGTGCAAGGAATTACAAAATATTCTATCATGGTGGGAGATGGAAGAATGTTGTATATGCAAAGGAAATGTAAGGATATTAAACTAGACTTACAAGGGTTAACCATTATCCAAACCTTTTACCCATTTAGTTTAAGTAATTTGGATTTGGTACTCGATGTAGCTTGGCCGGAGTCCCTTATGGAATTAAGAGTGAATTAGGAATAGTTTTACATGAAAGTAGGAAAAAAGTGGACATGCCTTGGAGGAGATCCATCTTTGATTGTATCGCAAGCTTCTTTTAAAGGCATTTCACTGTCCATTAAAGCCAGGCAAGAGGGATATTTATTGGAATTTGGGGCTATTAAATTTAAGGAAGAAGTTGGACAACAAGAGACTGAGGAATAGTTGCAAAACATCTTGAAAGAATTTCTTAAAGTGTGTGAACCGAAGGCCATTCTATCTCCTCATAGATCAAAAGATCATGCTATTGTAATCAAACCTAATGAGCAAGCCCTTCATATAAAACCTTACCACTATGGCCATTTTTAGAAAACAGAAATTGAAAAACTAATCAAAGAGATGTTGCAAGCAGGTATAATACAACCTAATACCAACCCTTTCTCTAGCCCAGTGCTATTAGTAAACAAAGAATATGGGAGTTGGAGATTCTGCGTTGATTATCGAGCTTTAAATAAGATAACTGTCCTTGAAAAATATCTTATTCCAACTATAAGACGAGCTACTAGATGAATTAGGAAACGTAACACTATTTTCTAAGCTAGATTTAAAGTTAGGGTACCACCAAATAAGAATTAAACTTGGAAATGAGCTTGAAATATCTTTTAGAACTTATAATGGGCACTATGAATTTTTAGTGATGCCTTTTGGGCTAACCGATGCACCATTTACTTTCTAATTCTTGATGAATGACATATTCAGGAAATATTTGAGAAAGTTCATTTTGATTTTCTTTGATGGCATTCTCATATATAGCAAGGATAAAGATTCTCATGTGAAGTACTTAAAGGTGGCGATGGAGATACTCCAGTAGCATAAGCTAATTATCAATCCCACAAAATGCGTTTTTAGTCAAAGGAAAGTAGAATATTTAGGGCATATAGTCTCCAATGAAAGGGTACGAGCTAACTCGACAAAGATAGAAGCCATGATGAAATGGCTTACATCCCAAAACCCTCGAGCATTGAGAGGATTTTTAAGATTAACTAGTTATTATAAAAGGATTGTCAAAAATTATGATAAAATTGCAGCCCTTGTTACTAATTTGTTAAACAAAAATTCTTTTTAGTAAGAAGATAAGGCTCAAAAAGCCTTTGAGGAGCTCAAGATAGCTATGACTATAGTATCAATTTTGGCAAAGGCAAACTTCACTCTTCCATTTGAGATAGAGGCCAATACTTCAGGGAGAGGAGTAAGGGCTGTTTTGATGCAAAGAGGAAGACCCATTGCCTACTTCAGTCAGCAATTATCATAAAAGTGGCATCAAGGGTCTTATATGAATGCAAGCTCATTACCATTGTGTTAGCAGTTAAGATATGACAATACTACTTATCTGGACAACCATTTGTGATAAGGATAGACTAGAAGGCTTTGAAATTCTTATTTGAATAAAGGGTGATAGAGTCTGACTAGCAGCAATAGGTTTCCAAATAAATGGAATATAAGTTTGAAATTCAATATAAACATAAAACAACTAATAAGGTGGTGGATGCTTTGTTTAGAAGAGATAATACATGGAAATGATGGCTTTTTTTTTGTATGGCGTTATGAGGGGCTAAAAGAATTCAAAACATAAGTGAATAAAGATGAATAGCTAAAGGAAATTAGGGACAAAATTCTTACGAAATGAGAGCCCAAGTGGGTGTAGCATCAATAAGGGGGTATTTAAAGTATAACAAGAAACTAGTGGTACCTAGAAGTTCACCTAAAATGTTGAAATTAATGAAGAAGTATCATAACTCTCTCATAGGAGGCCATTCAGACTATTTGCGGACTTATAAGTGATTGGCTGAGATGGTTTATTAGGAAGGTATGAAAAGGGATATTCAGGACTATGTGGCGAGATGTGAGATTTGCCAATGGAATAAATATGAAGCTTTGAGTTCAAGGGGTTTATTATAGCCACTACTTATTCCTCCACATGTTTGGGAAGATATAATTATGGATTTTGTCATGAGTCTTCCAAGAGTGAGTAGATTTGATACTGCGATGGTTGTAGTGGACCGACTCACAAAATACAATCACTTCATTCCACTTTCCCACCCTTTCAATGCAAAAGAAATGGCTGAAATTTTTATCAAAGAGGTGATTAAACTCCATGGGTTACCGAAGACCATAGTGTTAGATAATTACAGGATTTTCATTAGCTAATGTTGAAGGGAAATGTTTGCATTGGCAAGTACTTCTCTTAAGTACAGCTCTGGCTACGACCCAAAAACAGATGGGCAAATGGAAGTGATCAATAGAAGTTTGGAGACCTAACTACGATGTTTTTGGCTTAAGATACTTCCATGAGTTAAATATTAGTTTAACACAACCTTTAATAGATCCATGAAGCTAACTCCTTTCAAAGCTTTATATGGGAGGGATCCTCCAGCATTGTTCAAGTGGTAAGAGGATATATCTAAGATGAAGGAGGTAAATAAACAACTGAAAAAGAGGAAGTTGATTCTCACTGAACTGAAAAATCATCTTAAGACAACACAATCAAAGGTGAAAGAATAAGCTGATAAGAGGTGTAGGAATATGGAGTTCAATGTGGGGTATATGGTCTATCTTCGAATTAAGTCCTACAAACTAAAAATGTTAGCCAAAAAACAAAATGAGAAGTTGTCTCCCAAATTTTATGCCCCTATAAGGTATTAGAAAAAGTGGGGAAAGTGGCCTATAAGCTGAAACTTCCAAAGGCCACACACATACATCCAATTTTTCATGTCTCCTCATTAAAAAACTTAGTTCATTTCATTAAATCAGTGCATTGCATTCCTTTGTCACTTTCTGAGGATATGAAATCGCAAATGCAACTAGAATCAATACAAAAATGTGGAATATCACCCAAGGGACAGCAACAAGTTCTTATAAAATGGGTAGGACTTCCAAATTGTAACAACACTTGGGAAGACATGAAAGTCATCAAAGAATAATTTCCCACTTTCCACCTTAAGGACAAGGTGAATTTTGATTTTCAGGGGGGGGGGGGGGATGATGAACCCCCTACTAGTCAAGTGTACGAAAAAAGGCCCAAAGAAATCTAGTAGAAGCCTAAAGAAAATCAGCCGGAGCAAAATAATAGATGGGAAAACATTTATGTAAGGAGAAAACGTAAATAGGAAAGGGGGTCTGAACTGGTAGTTAGGGAGGGGAGAAGAGGGAAATTATAGGTAAGTTACTAACTAAATTTGTCGTCTTGTATGTGTAATGTGCATGAACATGAAATGGAATGGTATTTTTGGGAGATGAGAGCCTGGGAGGAGGAAGGCAGTTACTGCGCTTAGAAGTAGTTATTGGGCTTAGAAGAAGACCTGACCTCTCGAAAGTTAGGAATTCTTTTTCTTTCTTCTAGCATTTTCTATAATTGTTGTCTTGTAAACAACTACCTCCTTCATCAAATCGGAGCCATAGCTGGAGTATTTTATTCAAAATAATATATCAGTAGTTGACTTCCATCGTTGTGTTCTAGTTTTCCCTTCGGATTTTGCTTCTCCTAAAGGCATCCCTGTTTCCAAATTAATATTCATAGTAAGTTGACTCTAACTAGATTATAATGCTTATACAACTGTGTTTTACTAAATATTTTTAGCTTCCCGCAGGATTAACATTGAATACCTGACTCTTGTTTTCACATTCGATCGTAAACCCCTAAGTTCCTTTTTCTCTGATAATCCAAACACAGGAATTACAATCACATTGATCTAGAAAATCTAATCCATCTATTTTTGGAACAATACGTGTGGAATTGAAGATTTTTACCCGAGAGTAAATCTTTGATTGGGAACCTATAAAAGAATGTGAATAATACATAGTGCATGCATGTGTTCTCGGGGAGACATACAATGAGCCCATAGCCCACGCCCACCACTTCCAATAATTGTACTAAATCAGAATTCAGATTCTCTGTCCTTGAGCAGCAATTCTGTTCTTTATATATTTTTTTTATTCTAATTATCTTTTTTATTCTTTGGGTTAAGAAAGTAAAAAAAGATAAGATAAAGATAATTTTTTAATTTTCACAAGATAAATAATTATATTTTTATTATTGTAATTTGCAATATGTTTTTGTTTAGTAAAAATTAAAATATTATTTTTATTTTTTTATAATAAAAAATATAAATGAATGACTAAAATTTTTTTAAAAAAATTAGAAGACCAGGATTGTCGCAGCTGTATTGTTCCATGTAGCAGAGGATACCTTCGCATAGAATGAAGAGAAGACGACGAAGTTGGAATGTGAAGGTGACCATTCTTGTTTCAATCAACCAAGAAAAACGGTACAACGAATAGAAACAATTTAGAAAAACAAACATGGCGTGGTGACGTCGACTGCGTAACCTCCGGTCAATCTTGAGCGCGATAACATCAACTACGCAAGAGCGGAAAATTTTATTTTATTTACAATCATGTTTTATTCCCAAGCAATATATTATTGGCACATGAGGATATGCTTTGCAAGGACAAATAGTCACTTAAAATAATTTGACGAGGCTCTTGCATTGGCCTTTTGACTAGCATCCTATAGTATAAAAAAATTAATAATTTGACTGCTTAGCCGTCCTCTTTTTTTTTTCCAATTGTCATACTAAATATAAAAATCTTGAATATATTGATATGCTATACCCTAATATTTAATATATTTGAAAATGTGCAATGGCTCCTACCATGTGAGTGCAAGCTAGCATAGAATTTACCATACAAGCAAGAGGGAACCTCAAAAGGGGAAGGAAATTATCAGTAAGTCACAAACTATTCAAAATTTAGATGGATATCCATACTCAAAATTTACCAGGAAATTTACCATACTAGTCACAAACCATTTGAAGTAAGAAGTATTGTAATACATGTATATCATGAATCAAAATTTGTATCTTTTTTTTCATTCCTTAATTTTTATTGTTTTTAATTAGATTGGGCTCGAGCTTAAAATATAAGTTACAATGCCAACTCGAACCTAGGACCAATTTTTCTAATATTATTTTTTACAAGCCTAGCCTACTTTTAAATGAGTCAAGCGCATAATAATGTTTAATTGATACAGAGAAAGCACATGCAATGCAAAACACAAGCTAAGCGATACAATCAAATAAAGAGAAGAAATATAATGTTTGACCTCTCTAATATTTGAAATATTCCAAAAGCTATTTTTTTTATTAACAATCACATCTTTTATAGCCAAAAAAATTCTTTTTGGTATAAGAAAGTGTTTCCTCATAATTTTATAGATAAATAATGATAATTAACCTAGGAAGCAACACAAATTATGATAAACCTACAAGTAATAAAAACACCTGTTTTACTTATTACAGTTGTTTTACTTGTTTTTCTGCCCCAAAAAAAAAACATTAAATGTTTCATAGAAAAAATATCTAAATTTAAATTAAATACTTCAAAAATATGTAAAAATATCCACAATTAAATCTGATGCCACCTGGACTCTTCAAAGTAGGTGTTTTTTTAAACATAATTTTGTCTGCCAAGAAGGCTGCTAGGACATGCTAACATTTTCTTTGCTGTTTCCAACTTTTGGGACTTGGAGGTCTCTTCAATTTCACCACTTCAATGACTGGCGTTATGCTGGTGAGTGATGAGTGTGGGAGACAGCAGAATCGGAAAAGCTCTGAAAATTTTCTAGAATCCAGGTTAACTAATTTTATTTCTGAAAACTCTGAACGAGCGGACGAGCATGATCAAGAAGCAATTGGGACAAAGAAAAAGCCCAAATGCTTATAGCTCTCTCGTGATGTACAATTGATTTCCTCTGACTTATGAAAGTTAAGGATTCACTCTCTACATTTTTAAATTCGGGCAACATTACTTTTGGCTTTTGGGTTTCAATCTCTTCATGAAAATTTATTGATTTACATCATCTAAAAATGTCACGTCACCTCATTCTCTAATATTTATTCATGTCCGATGAAATTGCCTGCCCTGCGTTCATGTTCAACACAAAAGCAATCTCTCATTTTGCTCATCTTAACCTAGAGGTATCTAATCTTATGCTAACATTCTGAATGTTATGGCCATTTTGAAAGTCCTTATTATATTAAGACAATATATGAGAGACAAATGATAGCATAACTATATGTGCATCATTTATATATATATATATATATATATATATAATCTCTGAACTTATATCGCTATTCATAAGAATTGTTTATAAGCACTGTTTACATCAGATTTTTTTTTTAGCTATTTTTTAAATTTGACTAATTTATACAAATCCGATACATCTCTACCAGTCCTGCTCTAGTTGAATATAAACACATTCATGTTTATGTCATTATCATACATCAAATAATTATATTTTCATTAATAATTTGGTTAGATGTGTATTATGTAGACTTTAACGGACACGCTACCAAATCAAATCAAGCCTACGCACACACCTTGAATTTTCTAAACTATAGTGAGTTGGTGAACAATTGATTCATGAATGATTCTCTTCAAAATTTTTAAACAAGTTTTTTAGTTTATTTTTCCCGCTTTCACACTGGTAAGAATACATTGTATACTATATCCAACAAAATTAAAGAACATAATTTTTTGAAAATAATTTAAACTGAAATTAGGGATATCAAGAAATTAAGTAGCTAGTCCAATATAATCGATCCCCACTTTTTTTTTTCTCATTTACTTATCTCAAATGTATTGATATATTCCTATTTAAATCCGGGATATGATAGTTTCAATAACATCGTATCGTAATTTTGAATACTAAATTTTTTTTATGATAGTAGATTGAGGACTCTATTAACATCATATTATAATTGAAGTCAAAAAGTGACAGCGCATAATGAAAAAGAAACTTTAATGGCGCCGAATTGATCGACTAAAATTATTCCAGGATCCGCCAAAAAAAATTAAAGAAAGCGTTTTGATTGACAGGTTCAGGCGGGGACAGGTGAAGGTTAACCAGCCTAAGACAGCCAACCTTGCCGGAAATGCCATCCGAGTTCAATATTCAGTCGTCTAAATTTTGCTCCCTTGTATATTCTCTTTTCATCTTTTAAGAATATTCATTACATTTCTTAACTAATCCCACACATGGTATCACGCACCAATTCGGATCCTCTACAGGGCTAGCATTTTAAACCACCTCAGACTAAGGAGTTAGAACTTTTTGAGAGTTTTTTCTTGGCCCAAGAACTTTTGAGAGTTAAATCTTCAATTTCTGTCTTATTCTTCATTAAATTTCGTGTCTTTTGTTACTGCCCATGCTCCAACATAGCTCGCCCAACAGAAACAGACAGCAAATGCCCCACCAGATGTTGTCCACGTATATTATTCCGCCGTTTTCATTCGCTCGATCAATCAACTTCTTCTTCTACTTTTAATTAATGGCAACTTTCTTCTTCTCCAACTCCAGACCTCAAACCACGAAACTTGCTACCCTTTTCTTCAACATCTTATTTCTCTTCCTCCTCTCTCTATTTCTCAAAGCCTATCTTTGCCCCTCCAATTCCAATCATCTTCTCGACCAGCATTGCAATGGCCCCTCTACAACCATCTTTAACCACGCTCGGATTCTCCAATACATCAAAATTGACGCCTGCACCGACCTCCACAAGCGTTCAAATTATAGTTCAAAGTGCTTATACGTCAAGACCCATCTTCATTGCAATTCAAGAGGGTACATAAACTATCTCCAAATCTTTTACTGCAATCTTGGCCAATTTCCAATTCTGGGTTATGCTCTACTTGTTCTATGGTTTGTGGTATTGTTCTATCTCTTGGGTGACACAGCTTCGGGCTACTTCTGCCCTTCCTTGAAAGGTTTGTCTGAAATCTTGAGGCTAGCTCCCACCATAACAGGAGCAATCCTGCTTTCTCTGGGAAATGGTGCACCTGATTTTTTTGCAAGTATTGTTTCTTTCACAAGATCTAGCAATGGTGCTGTTGGCCTCAATAGCATCCTTGGAGGGGCTCTTTTTGTTTCTAGTACTGTTTTGGGGACTATAAGTATTCTGGTTAGCCCAAAGCAGATTACGGTTGATAAGGTCAGTTTCATTAGAGACGTTGGCTTCCTCCTTTTTTCTCTGTTCATCCTATTGGTGATCATTTATATTGGTAAAATCAACCTGTGGGGTTCAATCTGCTATCTTTCTATCTACTTCCTTTATGTTTATGCCGTCTCAGTTCCTCATTTCATCTACAAAACGGAAAAGAAAGAAAACGAAATTGCAATGTCTTCGGTTGAATTGGAATTGGCAGAGTCTGGCATACCAATATTGGGCAATGTAGATGATGAGAAAGAGAAACCAAAAATAGCAGAGAATGTGGATGTTGCTGAAGACAAAACGGAAAATCCGGAGAGTTCTGACAATGATTCACTCAACTGCAATTACCTGGGCAAGTTTCTAAAAGTACTAGAATTACCCCTTTGCTTGCCAAGAAGACTTACAATACCTATTGTGAGTGAGGAAAAGTGGTCAAAGCCATTTGCAGTAATATCTGTCACATTAGCACCAGTTATGCTGGCAGCTATTTGTAATACACAGTGGGAAAACGTGGGTACAAATAGCAATTTGGTCACATACTTGTCAGCTGCTATAATTGGCTTTGTTTTGGGGTATATGGCATCTGTCACCACAAAGAGTTCTAGCCCACCAAGTGAGTGTTTGTTTCCTTGGCTAGCAGGGGGGTTTGTTATGAGTGTAATATGGACTTACCTTATTGCAAAGGAATTGGTTTCTCTCTTGTATTCACTTGGAAACATAATTGGGGTTAACCCTTCCATTCTAGGATTAACTATCCTAGCTTGGGGTAACTCGCTAGGAGATTTGATATCCAATGGTGCAATGGCTCTAAAAGGTGGGAAAGATGGAGTCCAAATAGCCATATCCGGTTGCTATGCAGGTCCCATGTTCAATACTTTGATGGGTTTGGGCTTGCCTCTTGTTCTATTAGCATGGTCTGAGTATCCACACTCTTATGTGATTCCTAAAGACCCTTCCCTCTATGAGACTCTTCTGTTCTTGATGGTGGGGCTAATATGGGCACTTGTGATATTGCCAAAGAAGAATATGAGGCTGGATAAGCCATTGGGAGCTGGCCTTTTGATCATATACCTTTGCTTTCTGTTCATAAGGATAGCCATGGCTATTGGTGTTCTTAAACTATAAACGTGCATGCCTTCAAAAGGGTAAAGTGCGTCATTTTATACCTCTCCATATTTCGAAACTCACTTCAATTGTGTTAATCTTAACTTGTAGATTTCATTATTATTATTATAAGATGACCATCATTACACAGTACGTTGGTAGTGTAGTACTTGGCTAAGGTTAGCCTGGGACCAATTTGAGCAGTCCTCCAGGATGGTAATTTCTTCCATGATAAATTAATTTTAGAAAAAAATAAGTAAATTTAATTTTAAAAAATAAATTAAACCAATCATAAAAAAAGATATAAATATGTAGGATTTTTTTTTGGGTTAAATGAGATTCCCTTAAAGGTTATGACATGTTCAAGTATTTCTTTATATGATTAATTTATCGAAGGATCACTCCTAATATAAGATATAATCATATGTTGATGTAATAGCTAGTCAAAGGTTCATCTAGTTATCAATCTTGAACATTTCAAGATTTCACATTTCGTAGGTGGGAATGGAAGGAATGAAAAAATATAGATGAAATAGATAGAAGATGATACTTGTGTCTCTATTTTAAAAAAATAAAAATAAAAGGAATAAATACTACTCCCTTCGATCTTATATATAAGAAGCAAATAACTAATTTACGAGTATTAAGAAAGATAGTTAAAAATAATTAATCTTCTTAATTTTGTCTCAAATAAAAAATTATTTTTTAGGAATACCCATATTTAATATATGTACGTTTTTCTTGAAATAATGACAGTTAGTACTCATAATTTGACTAACTTATTTAATGAAAGATATAATTGAAATATTATAATTAATATACTAGACATAGGTAATTTTTTTATATATATAAGACCAAATCAAATCTAAAAAAAAAGACTCTTATATACGAGATTGGAGGAAGTATTAAGTAATAATAACAATGGTATAATAGACATTTTCTTTTTCTCTCCCTTACATTCTCCCATGTGGTAAGATGTCAAGCATGGGCAGAACAAATATTTTTAAAATTGAACAAGTTATTAAATCAATAAAGGCACTGATTGATAGTTTATTGGTTTAATTATAGTTGAACTAATAATAATTAAATATATATATTTAATAATTTATATATTAAAATTTTAATGTAACAAATAAATATTAATAAAATTTAAATATTTGATTATTAATTCAATATTTCTTATAATGTTTGAGAAGTTATTTTTTAATTGAAAAACAAAAATTATTTATAATTAAAAGTTAAGAGTATTTAATATTCAACTTTTAGAATTTTTAAATTATATTAAGATAAAAATAAAAAAAATAAAAAAGTATATAGCCATTTTGGCCAAATACTTTGATATTTAAAAGAAATGGTGTTCTGAGATAAGATTTGATGGAGAGCAAAAATAACCAAGTATACACTTTTTTCCCCTTATATTCTTTTTTTTTTTAATTTCTTTTCATTTCAACTTCCTATTTCTTTTAGCAATTTCTATTTTTAGTTTTTAAAACCTATCCAAGATAAATTATTCTATTTTAATTTTTTTTTAAAGTCAACGACTAGTTTAATTAATTTTTTTAACTAGTTTAGTTTTTTACTAATTTAATCGATCTTTTACTAATTTTTTGATTGATAATTTTTTTGGGCTAATCAAGTTAAACTACGGTCCAATTGTCGATTCAACTAGTTAAATCAATCGGTCTAGTTCAGTTTTGATTACATTGTCTCCAACTATAATTTGTCCTTTTAATTTTATGTTAGTTAACAAAAATTAAGTTTTTAATATTTTTTGGCTCTAAGGCTGTTTTAATTGTTTGCTCACTCTTTATTTCCATTTTTATACTATTTTCACTTTATCAAATATCTAAATAGAAAAATAATTTTATTCCTTTTCATGTCATACCAAACGTAATTTTAGGTTACAAGATTCTATTCTATTATCATTTCCATTCTCTTAAAAATCTTTCTATTCTACTGGACATAACCTTATTGGACATGGGTGCTAAGGACTGATACAAGTCTTGATAAGGACTGGACAAGGACATATAACGACAATGTTTCTAGTAAATAGAGAACCAAAAAACCTACACATGAACTTTGGCAATAGTAGAATTTATAGTAATCATGAACAATATTAAAGTCAGTATAATATTGATATTTCCATTTTTCACTATATGTATATACATTTTTTGATACAACATAAAAGATATTACAATATTGCATTATAAAAGTCTATACTAAAGAAAGTTATTTCATTTATACATTTCTTGTGAAAACCTTCTTTATGAGAAGAAGGTATAATTTCAATTTTATGCATGCAGAAACTAACCAACTATCAGCGCCAAAAGTCTTCATAAAGCAAATGAACAAGTGGTGGAAGTTGGTATGCCAGATCCAGTAACCTATATTGAGAATCTACAAAAACATTAAAAACCAATGAGAAAGAGAAAGGATTTAGAATCACATCATAAGCAACAATAAATTGAAATGCTTGTTTGGTCGCTTCTAAGAAAATCTGAGAGCAAGGATGTTGAAATTTATCAATCTAGCACCAATATTGAAGTAATGCCTTTTCAAATCAAACAAAAATTAACACCTTGTGCCGACGACAATGTTAATTCTGCAGTGATAGCTAGGCCATATTCCAATAACATTTAATTGTCAACATTTCTTGTAATGTTAGATAAGTACTGAACTAATGTTATTTGCCTACCTAACTTTGTTTCATAAACGCAAGATGATATTGAGAAATCAATTTTTACTATAGCTTAAGAGCATTATGTGGGTTAACATGTGGCTCCTCAAACATGATTTTGTTCCAATAACACCAGATAACATATAATATAAGTAAAATCACCATTGTATAATTTTTAACTTGATGCATAACATATCTAATTTAAGAAAAACATATATAAAGTCACTATTGAATATATACATGTTGAATTTGATAATAACATTAGAGATTCAAACCATCCTGCCTTTACCAATTGACATTGGAGAAATAGATGATTAATTGTTTCATCATTCATTTGGCAAAAAGGACATAAATCATCAAGCAACATTTTATGAGCTTGTAAAATTGACATGGTGGGAAAAGAATTAGTCAATAGTTTACATCCAAATAAAAGAATTTGGTAAGGAAGCTAAACTCTCCAAAATTGATCTAAAGTTTGGAAGTAAGTAGGAGTTAGAGTAATCCATCCCTTAATAAAAGTTGGTATCCATCCCCCCACTGTGTATCTCCCTATGCTATTATTTGTCTAAATAAGCCATAGAAAAATATGATTGGACAATTTGTCGAGCTATGGTTGGAGAATACAAAAAACCAAGTAGTTAGGAATTCCATACTCCTTGATCATGCAAAATAAGATCCACTACCATCCTGTGATAAATAAGAGATTTTGGCTACATAGGCCATTAAAAGTGGTGATAAAGTATAATATGTTACCTATCTCCTATTTACCATGCCAAGTTCTCACAAACAATCCAAATTGCTTGCCATATCTAAGTCATGTTGAAGTGATTATTGAGTTATCTAAAAATGTGATCCTAATAGTATTTAGGTTGAATAATCCAGACAAATAAGAAATGTGTTTCATGATTCATTAAGCACCATGTATGTTTAGCCAACAGGGTTTCATTAAGAAAGTGCATCTACTTAAGACCTACACCTCTTAAACTTTATGAATTACAAAGAGCCGACCATTTAAGTAAACAAGGTTTATGTCTAACTAAATCATAACTCAATTAAAAAAAATAGCAATCTTCATACCAATTTCCTAATAATATTTATTATGAAGCACACAAAACAACAAAGGATAAATCAAGGTGAAATTCAATTTTGAGTGAATCAAAGTCAAATGACTAGCTTAAGATAGCAACTCTAATATACTTTATCCATTAATTCTTTATACAATTATGTTATATTTCAACCCACATTGACTACACCACCTAAGTATTTACCCAATTGAGATTTATATTTAACATAAAAAATACTTGATAAAAACTTTTTATAACTATGAGATACACTCAAACTAAAAATTTTCAATTTATTAGGATTAGTGTATTGACTAAAGAGATGACTATAATGTTATAAGATTCTAGTTACCACATTACATACATGGAAGGTTGCCTAAAAAAACAATAAAGTGCATGTATAAAATGTGTAACAAACTTTGAGTTTTGACTCACTCTTAGGCTCATCCATTCCTTATGTTATTTTGCCTTAGTTACCATGTAGGATAGAATGTTAACGCATAAAATAAGTATAAAGATCACTTTAGCAAACCCTTTGTCTAAGTAGAAAAGCCTTAGGTAGATGTCTATTAACTAAAAGTTGATAGCTTACCATAATAACACATTGCATTAACATTTGAATCTAATGATTAGGAAATTTCATTTTCATCAACATAACTTATGAAAAAGTCCATCAAATTTTATCATATGCTTTGGCTATATCAAGTTTATAAGCACACTATCCCTGATGTAGTTGTTTCATGTGATGAAGTTCATGCATAAGCTCAGAAGCTAAAATAATACTATCATAAATAAATCAGTCATGGAGAAAAGCATTCTAGGTTGGGTCTATCACATCTAGTGAAACGCATTTCAACCTATTACATAATACTTTAGCAATAATCTTATAAACAATATTGCATAGATTGATAGGTTGATGACCTTTCAAAGTCTAAAGAGACTAGCATTTAGTAATTAAAAATAAATCAATGTACAATTTAAATATTTAAGCAAACACCTATGTGTAAAAAAGGTCGAAAACATGTTTACTATATCTCCCTTAAGCAACTTCCAAAACTTATAGTATAATTTCACGTGGAATCCATTAAGTGCATGAACACTATTAGCTTTCAATTGAAATAAAGCTCTTTCAATCTTAAGGATGTTGATAAGTTCATGAAGTATACTTATATGTTGATAAGACAACATCAGGATATTATATCTAATTAAATCATCAATGATATTTGAAATTGTTAAGTAATTTCTTAAAGAAAACACATCCTTAAAATAGTTATTTGTTAACTACTTAAGAACTTCAAAACCCTCCATCTAAGTTTCCTCATTAATTTTAAGACTAGAAACAAGGTTATTCACTTTTTGTATATGTACTAGACTATAAAAGTATTTAGTATTTTGGTCACCTTAAACTAACCATAATTGTCTAGCCTTCTAAGCCTATAATATTTTCTTCACAATGATACCAAGGCAAATTTAAGATCGTGATGAAGGAATTTCTTGAATATTTCCAAATCATCTTCCTACAATCTAATTTGAACTTACTTTAACTTCTCCTTGAGTTTATTGATCATAGTCTTAATATTAGCTATCTTATATTTGTTCTATTATATCAAGACATTTTGTGCTTTATGCAGTTTATTGGCAATTTGGTAAGCATAAGATATAAGCACCCTTTCAATCTAGTCATTATGTACAATATCCTTACATTTATCAAAAGAAAATCAAAAGTCTTCAAAAAAAAAAAAAAAGGCATTTCCAAAATGGAGGGCACAGGTTAGTATTAAATACAATGGGGGCATGATTTGAGGTAAGATACTAAGGTTGTACAATCCTAAATGAATGAATAACTTGAGCCACTAAAGTTTGCACATGGCTCGATCTAAGCAAATCCAAACAATATCACACCTTTGTCTATTATTTGTTTGCTCATATCAAGGTCCCTAAGGCCTAATATCTAAAAGCAAACAACAATTCATCATTTTTCTAAATTGATTCTCATCCTGTATCAAAGAAAAAAAGACATTTTTAATCCTATGAGTACATTATCTAATTAAAATCACTAATAGCCAACCAAGAGTAAGAGATAAAAGGAACAATAGATTTAAACTAACCCATAGTACACAATGCTTAGAAAGATTTTAAAAACCATAAACAAATGTTAAAAAATATATGCTAATATGTTCTTAGTTGAACAATGTAAAAAAGAATTTAATCATTAATAGTCAAGCTAATTTTTTCAACTTAAAAATCTTTAACCATTCTCTTTAGCAAAATTAGTTCCAAAAAACACTTTATGTTATTATTATTATTATAAATGATATAATTATGTAAATGTCTATAATTCTCAAAGAAAAATCCTTTAAGATTCATTTTCGTATTTAATAATATATATTCTATAATTCTCAAAGTGTCTATACGGTATAATCATATGAATTATTTTTCTTATATTATTATAACTCATATATCTATCTTTAAAGATTTATAAATAGACATTATATATTAAGTATAAGATATTTAAGTAAATAAGAATTATTTTCCTTTCTTTTTTTAATTTTTTTTACACATATTATATTTTTGTATATTTTTACTAATTTTACAACATTTGTCATCTTATAATTATATATTCATTAATAATTTTTTTTGATGCGTTTTATGCAGACTTAACGGACAAGGACACTGCCACGCTACCAAATCAAATCAAACCCGCCCACTTGTCTTGAATTTTATAAACTATGGGAAGTTTGTGTGCGATTGATTCATGAAAGATTCTCTTCAAAATTTTCAAACACATTTTTTAGTTTATTTTTCCTTCTTTTCACACAATGGTTTCTATGGTAAGAATACATTATATATTAAATCCAACAAAATTAAAGAACATATTTTTTGAAAATAATTTAAACTGAAATTAGGGATGTCAAGAGGTACCTTGTCCAATATCATCGATTCCAACTTTTTTTCTTTCCTCATTTACTTCTTTCAAATTTATTGATATATTCCTATTTAAATCCAGAATATGATAGTTTCAATAACATTATATCGAAATTTTGAACGCTAAATATTTTTTTATGATAATGATTGAGGAATTTAATAACATCATATCATAATCTAAGTCAAACTGTGTGACGGCGCATAATGAAAAAGAAGCTTTAGTAGCGCGGTATTGACGCATTAAAAATATTCTAGGATCCGTCGAAAAAATTGGAGAAAGCGTTATGATTAACGGGGACAGGGTGGGGACAGGATAAGGTTAACCACCCTAATACAGCTAACCTTGCAGGAAATCCCATCAGAGTTCAGTCATCCAAAATTTTCTCACTCGTGTTCTCTTCTCATCTTTAATGAATATTAATTACATTTCTTTACTAATCCCACACATGGCATCGCGCACCAATTTGGATCCTCTACAGGGCTAATGTTTTAAATCACTTCAGACTAAGCAGTAAGAACTTTTGAGAGTTAAATCTTCAATTTCTGCCTTCTTCTTTATTAAATTTCGTGTCTTTTGTACTACCCATGCTCCTACACAGCTCACCCAACAGACAGCAAATGCCCCACCAGATGTTGTCCACATATATTATTCCGCCATTGGATCCTCTACAGGGCTAATGTTTTAAATCACTTCAGACTAAGCAGTAAGAACTTTTGAGAGTTAAATCTTCAATTTCTGCCTTCTTCTTTATTAAATTTCGTGTCTTTTGTACTACCCATGCTCCTACACAGCTCACCCAACAGACAGCAAATGCCCCACCAGATGTTGTCCACATATATTATTCCGCCATTTTGATTCCTTCAATCATCCTCTTCTTCTACTTTTAATTAATGGCAACTTTCTTCTTCTCCAACTCCAGAACTCAACCCACAAAACTTGCTACCCTTTTTTTCAACGTCTCATTCCTCTTCCTCCTTTCTCTCTTTCTCAAAGCCTATCTCTGCCCCTCCAATTCCAATCATCTTCTCGACCAGCATTTCAATGGCCCCTCTACAACCATCTCTAACCATGCTCAGATTCTCCAAGACATCCAAATTGATGCCTGCACCGACCTCCACAAGCACTCAGATTATAGTTCAAAGTGCTTGTACGTCAAGACCCATCTTCACTGCCATTCAGGAGGGTACATGAACTACCTCCAAATCTTTTACTGCAATCTTGGTCAATTTCCAATTCTGGGTTATGCTCTGCTTGTTCTATGGCTTGTGGTATTGTTCTATCTCTTGAGTGACACAGCTTCGAACTACTTCTGCCACTCCTTGGAAGGTTTGTCCAATATCTTGAGGCTATCTCCCACCATAGCTGGAGTAACACTGCTCTCTCTGGGAAATGGTGCCCCTGATTTTTTTGCTAGTATTGTTTCTTTCACAAGATCCAGCAATGGTGCTGTTGGCCTCAATAGCATCCTAGGAGGAGCTCTTTTTGTTTCTAGTACTGTTTTAGGAATTATAAGTATTCTTGTCAGCCCAAAGCAGATTACAGTTGATAAGGTCAGTTTCATTAGAGATGTTGGTTTCCTCCTTTTTTCTCTGTTCATCCTATTGGTGATCATTTGTATTGGTAAAATCACCTTGTGGGGTTCAATCTGCTATCTTTCTGTCTACTTCATTTATGTTTGTGCCGTCTCAGTTCCTCATTTTATCTACAAAACGGAAAAGAAAGAAAAGGAAATTGCAGTGTCTTCAGATGACTTGGCAATGGCAGAGTCTGGCATACCATTTTTGTGCTATGTAGATGGTGATAAAGAGAAACCAAAAATAACAGAGAAAGTGGGTGTTGCTGGAGATAAAACGGAAAATCCGGAGAGTTCTGACAATGATTCACTCAACTGCAATTACACGGGCAAGTTTCTAAAAGTACTGGAATTACCCCTTTGCTTGCCAAGAAGACTTACAATACCTATTGTGAGTGAGGAAAAGTGGTCAAAGCCATGTGCAGTAATATCTGTCACATTAGCACCAGTTGTGTCGGCAGCTATTTGTGATACCCAGTGGGAAAACGTGGGCACAAAGGGCAATTTGGTCACGTACTTGTTAGCTGCTATAATTGGCCTTGTTTTGGGGTTTATGGCATGTGTGACCACAAAGAGTTCTAGCCCACCAAGAAAGTGTTTGTTTCCTTGGCTAGCAGGGGGGTTTGGTATGAGTGTAATATGGACTTACATTATTGCAGCGGAATTGGTTTCCCTCTTGTATTCACTTGGAAACATAATTGGGGTTAACCCTTCCATTCTAGGATTAACAGTCCTAGCTTGGGGTAACTCGTTAGGGGATTTGATAGCCAATAGCGCAATGGCTCTAAATGGTGGGGAAAACGGGGTCCAGATAGCCATATCTGGTTGCTGTGCAGGTCCCTTGTTTAATATTTTGATGGGTTTGGGCGTGCCACTTGTTCTATTGACTTGGTCTGAGTATCCAAACTCTTATATGATTCCTAAAGACCCTTCCCTCTATGAGACTCTTCTGTTCTTGATGGTGGGGCTACTATGGGCATTTGTGATATTGCTCAAGAAGGATATGAGGTTGGATAAGTCATTGGGAGCTGGCCTTTTGACCATATACCTCTGCTTTCTGTTCATAAGGATAGCCATGGCTATTGGTGTTCTTAAACTATAAACGTGCATGCCTTCAAAAAGGTGAAGTGCGTCATTTTATACTTCTCCATATTCTGAAACTCGCGTTAATCTTAACTTGTAAATTCCATTATTATTATCCTAAGATTATCACAATTACACTGTAGCTTGGTAGAGTAGTACATATGGAACTCTTTCTTCTTCTTTTTTTAATGAGATTCCCTTAAAAATTGTTTGGTTGGAGGGTTTTGGAAGAGAGGAAAATGCTTCCCCTTACTTGGTATAAAAAAATTGGAAGGGAAGGGAGGGGAGAGAAATTTTTTTATTTTTTTTGACCAAATTGCCTTTATTTTATTTTTACTTCAAATATAATATATATCTTATTTTTTTTAATAGGGTTTAAGATAATTTTTTATAAAAATAAAAATATTTTTGAATAAAAATAAAGAATTATTTTTTATAATAAAAAATAAAAAAAATTTATAAAAATATCTTAGAAACAAAAAAAAATTAATTCTAATATTATAAGAGTATAATTGTCCATTAATCCCTCCCCTCCTCTCCCTTCTCTTCCAAATCAACCAAACAATATATCATTAAAATCCCTCCCCTTCCCTCCATTAAAATCCCCCCACTTTTCTTCCCTCCATTGAACCAAACACATTAAGACATGCCTAGGCATCTCTTTATGATGGATTTATAGAGAATCTCTCCTAATGTCAGATATAATCAGATGTGGATGCAAATGCTAATCAAAACTTCACCTAGCTGTCAATGTTGAACGTTTCAAGATTTAAAGGACAAGTGTATTGTCACCACCGCTCTCCTATTCAGTGGAAGAATCAACGATGTCCTGTTGGACCACTTTTTTCTCTTTTGTGTTGTGTTGTCCATATTATGGTGGTCCATTTACACCGTCTTCTTTTTGTTTTTTCCTTCCAATGCAAAATTCCAGATATTATACTATATCATACATTTTGTAAAAATATGAAAATCTTTGAAGAAAGCAAAAGATTTTCTTTTTTTAACTAAACTTTTCCATATTAAATTTATAAACTAGTAACCTTTTATTTTTGGGGGACAGTTAAATTTTATGCATTTTATAATATCATCTTCTTATTTTGAGTAAATTGTTTTATCCTAATTTTCTAAGAGATGCTTAAATTATGCAGCTCTTCTCAAATATATATATAAAAAATCTCTTAAAATTAAAATATGACCAAAATATCAGCAAAAATAATATTAATTTATTTCATTAAAAATATTTTTTTAAAATTTTATTTTAATGTTATTTACTTTGTATTAAAAATTATAAATTTATTTTGTTCTAAATTTTAAAAAATAATTATTTTATATTGGTTAAAAAGATATTTAATATTTATTATATTATATAAATAATGAATAAAGTATTTTAGTTAAAATAAGTATAATTGTATTTATATTTTGTTGCAGAGAAAGTCAATATAAAACATCTTTTGATTTTAAGAGAGGAGAGTATAAATTTTTTAAATAAAACAAAAGATTGTGCAATTTAGATATCTCTAAAAAATGTAAATGTAATTTACTCTTTTATCTTTTATGTTTTTCATATTGGAAGGGAAGGGTAGTAGCTAATGTTTTCTTTTGAAGCCTTGCTTATTCATTTTTATTTTTCAAATAGTGGATAATAAAAAAAAAAGTTACTTCAAAACTATTAATTAAGACCCAGATGACATATTTAAAATCTTAAAAGAATATAGAAAGGCTCCACTCAAATAATTAGCCTTAAACGTTTTTTAATTTCTAACAAACACTAGTCATTGGTACAAGAGATTTTTATTTGTATTCATCTCTATATTTAATTACTACTTTGTCAAGTATAATTCAGGAACTCTTTCTTTTTTCTTTTTTTTTGGGTCAAGAATAATTCAATAACTTTAAAACGCATATGTTTTAGTTTTCCTTTCTGATTTTGATTATACTAAAGGCATCCCTCTTTCTAAATTAATATTTATAGTAAGTTGACGGAATGTGAATTTACAGCTTAAACATTGGTGTTTTACAAAACGACGAATTTTAAACCTGACCAGTGCTTCTTGTCACATTCGGAAACCCCCAGTTCCTTTTCTCTCTGATAATCCAAACACAGGAATTACAATGGGGAAAATCTTATCCATCAATGTGTCGAATTGAAGATTTTAACCTGCGAGTGAATCATTGATGGGAAGCTATAAAAGAATGTGAGTAATCCAAAGTGCATGCGTTTGGGGGGGAGACAACTGGTTCCAATAATTGTACTAGAGAACACGACGAAGTAGGCATGCGAAAGTGAGACCATTCTTGATTCAATCAATGAAGAGACACTGTAGAACGAATAGAAACAAACAAGGCGTGGTTTTGGCGATGTTGATTAGGTAAACAAATTCCAATCAATCTTGAGCGTGATAACAACAAAAATTTTATTTTATTTACAATCATGTTTTATTTCCTGGTAATTTATTATTGACACGTAAGGTCGAGCTTTCCAGGACAAATAGTAACTTGAAATAATTCGACAAGATTTCTGCATTTATAAAACCATGAGTTTCAAAAAGTGTACCAGCTTTGGATTCATAAACTAGAAACTTTCTTCCCCCTACCATACATCTCGTCGAGGAAGAGAAGTTCATACTACTCTACTTTCTAGTATAATTTTCAGTGCGCTAAAGGTATTGATACCATGTTATATTAGTGGGGATTTTATTAACTATTAAAGTGGAAAAAATAAAAAATAAATAAATAAGTTCACAATTGCCTTAAATCGTCTGAGAGAGATGGCTATTCAGATAGGCAAAAATCATCTTACATTTCAGGCCTGGGTATCAAAAAATGCTTATAAACTTTATTGTCAAATTTCTAATTAAACATGACAAGTGCATGATTTTTACATATAAATGCAAGACTTTTTAATTAAATTATATACTTGTCATATTTTTATTAGGAAACTATACATCTATCATATTTTAATCAAAAAATCATATTGTAAGGATATGAAAAATTGTCCTTAAGTTGAATTCTAAGTTTAATCCTTAATATAATGCTTATAAACTTTTTGATGTAATTTTTGCTAATAAAAACATATTGCATCTACACTTTTTAAGATCTACAACATTTTTAACATTTTTAACGAAACATCTCAATCATTTTTTTCACATCAATTATTTTCTACAAATACTCATAAATCAAATTATATTAAATATCAAATAAGACTAAATGTAATAATACAAAATTATAATCTCAGAAATTTTATTTTTCAATATCATGCCACGATATTAATCTATTCACAATACTGCAGTCATTGCATAACGAAAGAAAAACTGTCAAAACATACTAATTATGTACAATATATTTTTCATGAAAAAAAAATTGCATTCAAACTCTCTCATTATATCTTACTTTTTTTATATAAAAAATACCACTTTCGTATTTTAAATAGAGATATGCAAATAACTAATTTTTGTATTAAAAAAAAAAGGAAAGCTTGAAGATGAGGAAACGATCGAAACCACTAAAGCTTGTAAAGTAGAAAAACAAAAAACAACAAAATGGAGAGTCTTCTATTTGGGAAGCAAGGGAAAGAAGACGGACGCAAGAAGATTTTTCGGTTGGTAAAAAAATTTTTTGAGGGAGGGGATTTATAAGTGGCAGATGTGAGAAATAAGGCTGTACACATGGACCAATTATGAACAGTCGCATGGAACAACAATTTGAAGAGTTATTCGAATTCTTTTTCATAGTTGTGTGATCCCCAGTCCTTCTTCTGCCTATAACAGAGAGTCAAGTTTTAATCTGCATCAAGTCGACGCACAAATAATTAAAAAAAAAACCAATATAGCTTATAAAGAATCTAAGATTGACAGCGCAAGATTTCCATCATTTATCATTTATCCTTTGTTTGGATCGAGAGAAAAGTGAGGAGAAGAGGAAAGAAGGAAAGGAAAATAAAATTTTATCCCATTTGGTTCGGAAAAAAAACTAAAGAAGAAAAAAAAATAGGGAGAAAAGCACAGTAGATTCCATCGTTTTTTTTTGTCTCTTCGAATATGGAGATATTGGAGGAGAAAATGGATATGTCTATGTCCGACTGAAAATTAGTAGAAATATAAAAAATAATAAATATATATTTAATAAAAAATTTTAAACATTTTAATTAGTTAATTAAAAAATTAATGTTACAATTAATTTCTATTATTAAATCAATTAATATATTTTACAAAATAATAATATTTTTTAATATAAAAATTTATAAATGATATATAATTTTTAAAAAATTATACATAATTTAAAAAAAAAATTACGACTGCATTATAGTCGGACATACATATCCAACTATAATTTAGCCATAACTTTGTCCGACTGCATTACAGTCGGACAACATTGTCCAACTGCAATGCAGACAGACAATTGCACATATATATATATATATAATATTTATATATTATATATATTATATTATAATATGATATTTATTATATTTATATATTTTATATTTAAATTAATTAATATATATTAAAATAATATTAATATTTATGATTTTAAAATAATAATTTATAAATATTTTTTATAAAATAAATTTAATTAATTTAAAGAGTATACATTTTTAAAACTTAAAAATATGTTTTTTAATAAATTTTTTTTATTTTATTCAAAAATAATTTTTTGAAATTATTTAAATATTTTTTAAATTAATTTTTATATTTTTTATTATTCTTATTTTTTAAAAAAATATATATGTAAAAATTTAAAATAATAACAAAATTATTATTATATTAAATTAACATATTTTTTTTATACATTTTCTCTCCCTCCATCCAAACGTATAGAGAAAAAATATTTTTTCCTTAATTTTCTCTTCTCTCGCCCTTCTCTCCACTTTTCTCTCCCTCTCCTTTTCTCTTCCCCCGTCCAAACAAAGCGTATATATTTTTGTCATTTCTAGGTTGAAAAGCCCAAGAAATTATGTATTTTGTCCGCGTCATTGACATCTGATTTAAGATTATAGCTCTCTCATCTAAGATCCTATCACACTATATTTTCTTAGCTCTTCTTTTTTTTTTACTTCCCCCAAGATGTTTCCTTGGCTCACAAACCATATTTCCTTGGCCATCCATCCATAGCACATAGATTTTAGATTGAGAAGAAGTTGATTCTGGCAAACCCAAGATTAGGCTAATTTTCATCCCAAACGTAAGACAAACGGTTGTTCTGCTCTATCATTATTCTCTCCAGAGTAATTTTGATCGAAAAATCAATTTTAATCTTTTGTATCTTTCAACAAAAATGGCTCAAATTCTACAGGATCAAACTTGTGGGTAAGGAATGATTGAAGGAAATAAGAAAGAAATCAAACAAGAAAAGAGAAATAAACCCCCCCCCCAAATAAAATAAAATGCTTCTATTATCTGGATTTTCAGCATTAGACCTTGTCCACTAGTATCTTGGCACACACTTCCAACTGGATTCTCAAGAGGAGTAACACAATATTTGAACTATGATCTAAACAGTTTAAAGTACATATATTTTTTAAAAATTTTTAATCTCAAATTTTTATTTTTGTTTTAAAAGAAGTAAATGGCATCTATTTGATAGAAATTGATAAATTATATTCATCTTGTATATTGCTTCTAAAATAAATAAATAAATAAATATATCAAAATTTAAAAATATATATATATATATATATATATATATAAATCTAAACTCTAATTTGAATGGCTCAAATTGCTCCTCTTAGCAGTAGACATACAGCAGCAAAGAATCCATTTTGACACACTTATCAAGTAAGCAGTCAATAGTATAGATAACAGTAGTGGTAAGCATTAGAGTTGTAGAAAGTTGTTAATATGAAAGACTTCTCTAACAAGGCGAAAATGCTCTTCGATTCATCAAGACTCGCCCTCAAATCTGCGGGTAGCTAACATGACACAAGTTCCCTAGAAGAACACATCCTCTAAAACTAGAAGTTAAGACAGCCCCTGAATATTAACGTCTTCTGCATCACCATTGATTTAGAAAAATACACTCATCAATTTTGATGGTAACCCTTCTAGCTCATCTGCCATGCAACTTGTGGGGTACAATGGTTGTTGACTAATGACATCTTAAATGCAACTAGATGAATCCCAGAGTAATATCATGTTCTTCTAAATGAAGGATTTGAATAATAGTAAACTTGAGCACCACTATATACTGGTCATGCAGTCAGTAGATACAGATCTTTTTCAACTAAAACGAAGCGAATATTTCATCTGTAACACAGTGATTTTAAGGTATTAGCGCCACTATCCAAAGAAAATGCAGTGGCAATTACATAACTAACAAATTTACACTTATCTATAGCAGGTTCCACAACACTTTATGTGTCAGTTGCTTATAGCTACAAGAATCTAATAAAGATTCATAATTCCTATCATCTTTTAAAGAGTAGGACTCACATATCTTGCAGTTGGAGAGGTCCGAGCATCTGAATCAGCCTCAGAAACACAGAAATAAAGTAAATAACTAAAAGCCCTCCACCTAAGACTCCGTCAAGCCTCATATCTCTTGTTGTCAAAACCACAAGTGCCCAAGCCAATCCACCCACCAGAAAGGCCAATGTCTCCAAGAGATATGGATCTCTAGGAATCACAATAGATGATGGGTATTCCGACCAAGTAGAGCTTATAAGAGACAAACCCAAGCCAACGAGAGTATTAAAGATGGGACCTGCATAGCAACCTGATATTGCTATTTGAGCACCTTCCGGTCCACCATTTAAAGCCACAGTTAAATTTGTCATCAAATCACCAAGTGAATTTCCCCAGGCAAGAACTGTTAGCCCCAATATTGAAGGACTTATTCCACATATATAGCCAAGTGAAACCAACAATCCCACCAACTCCTGAGCTGAAATGTAGCTCCAGGTCACACTCATTACAAAACCTCCAGCAAGCCATAGAAATAAGTATTTCTTTGGTGGGCTTGACTGCTCGGTTGTGAAAAACACAGTTATCCCAAATATAATCCCAATCAATAATCCAATTCCATAAACTTCTAGGCTTGTGTTGAAGAAACTGTCTCCCTCGAGAAAGATCCACAAGGCAGACAACAGAAGGGGTGCTAGTACAACTGACGAAATTGCATAGGGCTTAGACCATCTCTCTTCCCAAACAACAGGGATTGTCAATCTCCTGGGCAAGTAAAGGGGCATCTTCAAGATACGAATTGACATTCCACATATTGGAGATCTCATACAACCGCAGTTTTTCTTAATTTCCAGGCAACATTCTCGAGCACCTTCCTCAACACTATCAAATAATCCTCTTTCCATGCCACTGAGAAGAGGCACACTCAAGTCACTGCCATAACTTGAATTACTATCCCTTTCAGTATCTCCACAGACACCCTTCCAGCGTGTAGACGAGATATAAACAATAACCGCGTACACTATATAAATGGAACAAAAACATATTGCTCCTAGAACATTCATCTCACCAGTGATCAAAATGGTAAACAAGCACAGAAGAACCAAGAGAAGAAAACAAACATCTCTAATGAAGGCAGACTTTTTAACTTGAATTCTCCTGTGGCGTACCGAAATGCTTACCATTCCTACCACAACACAGGACACAAACGAAGCACCCCCAAGTACTGTGTTAAAGCCAACGCTGCTTGTACCACTACCTTTGAAAGAGACGAGGCTGGCGAAAACGTCAGTGGCTCCATTGCCAAGAGAAAGAAGCGTTACTCCAGCAATTGTAGGGGATAGCCTCAGTGATTTCGATAGGTTTTCAAGTGAAGGACAAAAGTATTCAGAAGCTGTATCTGCTAGCAGATAAAACAGAACAAGAAGCCAAAGAAACAGAAGAATATGGCCAAACAATGGGAATCGCCCAAATTTGCAATAGAAAAGGTAAAGGTAGTCAATATAGCCCTGCGAGACACATGGCTTATTGGATTTAAGGTACAAACATTTGGCCTTGTAATCATCCAGGCTCACGAAGTTCTGGCAAGTCTGCTGAGAACCGCCACCGAAGGAGGCGGCGCGGTGGCTCAGAACAACAAGTTCTGTAGAGTGGAAATGGATAATCACGAACACGCAAACCAGTAAGAGGAACGAGGTGTTCAAGAACAAAATATAACCCCCGCGTTTAGACAGAGGAACTGCGAGATCCATGGGAGATTAATATTCAAAGCTTGAAATCCACTCTCATGTGCAAAGAAAAACGGAAACTAATCATAGAAACAAGCAAACTGGAGCAAGAGGGTCAAAATCCCTTGAATTATAGGAAAGAAAGCCAACCATGGCAGAAATTTAAAAAAAAAAATACCACTTAACTTCAGGAATTGCTGCTTTATTTCTGATTTGAAGGGGATAGTTATCCTGATTTGGCTTGTGTGAAAGAGGAGACTGAAAATTTGCAGGGTACAAGGAAAAGGGATTAGTATAATACCAAGTGACGAAGAAGGCAACCGAATACTAAAGGAAGAAGACAAGAAGTCGCTACCACGAAACTTCTCAAGTCTGTATCCCACAACTATGAACCATGATGCTTCAACGGAGTACACACGCGGCGTTAGGAGAAGAATCGCCTTCATGGTGTTAGGTTAGCACTAGTGAGAGAAAGGAAGAGACATGCACTAGCTAACATCATGAACTTATGAGCGTAAATCCTCAGAAATCGGCATAACTTATCCCCTTTTCGCATCGGGCATGTCTCTCATTGATTCGCTTGTCATTTTCACTTTCCTCCTCTTCATTCATACGAATTCATCGTCGTACAGTCACCAGCTAGCTACGCCTTGTAGTGGCCCTTATTTTTGCCACGCTCTCTGCATTTTCTAACAAGGCTAATCACAATCCACAAGGTCGCAGTAGTGGCAAGCACATCACGATCACTTGCTTATTACCGGAAAGAGTATTTTCAAACAAATTTTACTTAAAGCATTCTAACTTCGGAAAGTAATATTAAATAATTTTAAAGATTAAATTTTTTTTTAAAGGATCAATAATTAAAATTATTGTTGATATTTTTTAAAATTACAACTTACTTTTTTTAATATTACAATGATATCTTTATTCAGATAATAACAAATTCTGATATTACAATAATTCTTATTTATTTATTTGGTTAGATGATATATAAAAGAATAAAAAAATAAAAAGATAGAATAAAAATAATTTGTATACTCATATTTTTGAAAAAATAATAAAAAATAAGTATTTAAATAATAACTACAAAAATATAATAAATATTACATATAATTTAAAAAAAAAAGTTAACAAACTACCAAAAAGGTTTTACGGGTAAAAGAGTAAATTTGCCTTAAAAAAATAAAATAAAATGATGGTGTAACTGTGAGAGAGACACGTAAAAGGTTTCGTCTTGCAGGCCGGCAGATCACACCTCAAACTTGTTATTGTTGCCTGGGCGGCAATTATTAAATATTTGACTTTAATTAATGCTGACAGTTGATACCATCCCATACTTCAATATAAACTAGGACATACCGTTGTATTTTACAAGAAATTTAAAACATATTCCGTGAACTTCACCAACAAAAATAATTCATAAATAATATATATATATATATATATAAACATAAACAATGCATGAATAATTTATTAACAAACAGTTCAATGAAAACTACACAGTAAATAACTTATAATCAGTGCAGCTTCCATTTATTTATATATATATATATATATATAGATATAGATTGTCGCGTAAACTTAGTTCATCCAATTGATTAAGGCGAATTAAAATGCAAATCACGACTTTAGGTCATAGTAACAATTTACAACTTAGGGTTCATGTATATATATATATATAGAGAATATAGATCCCACAAAAGTTCCTTTTTAATCGAGAAAAGAAAGGAAAACCTAGCCGTCTGTATTGTTCTGATTCATGCCACATGAAAGAGCATGCATCCCCTACGGCTTGTGGAGGAATTAAAAAAAAAAAAAGATAAAACAAATCGAATGCTTTGTCAGGAATTATTGGCGTCTGGCTCGTAACTTTTCAATAGTAAACATCCAGATGCTACCAACATCGCAATGTTTGGATCGGATCATCTTAATCTGTTAAAAAAGAAATTATTTTAAGTAAATTTTAATCATTTAAATATAATTTATTTATTTTTAAATGATTTAAGTGACTAAAATTTATTTAAAATAACTTATTCTTTCCCAATAAAGCGTGTCTCTCTCGACCCTTGTAAAGTTGTCCTGTAGCTCTTCTTCATGGGCCGTGTTGTCCTCATTATTGGAGGAAAAAGTTGCCGGATCTCATACGTCCAGTTAATCATAAACCCAACGGTTCGATTTGAAGTTTATCGTTTTATTAAATTAATTTTCTTTTCACGTATCTGAAGATACTAATTGTTATTTTTATACTAAAATCGTCATATTTAAGTTTTTAAAGTGCCGATATATATGCAATCTGCTGTTGAGAATGATGTCTCCTTATTTGTATGGTGAAAAAACGTACTAGCGGTTTGTTCGAAATTACAACATGCGGTGTATTGAATTTGTAATACATGAATTAATTGATATTGAAAAGGTTTCGAAGTCTGAGAAAGACATGAATTGTTTTATTTTTCTAATAAAAAAAGATATGAATTATTGAAATAATAATAATAAAGCGTCAAGTACCCTTCAACAAATATTTTTGTAATCTTGTTTTTGCCTTTTTCTTTTTGAAACTTTAGACAAAAAAATGAAAAAAAAAAAGTCATAATTAATAGGGATAATTTCATAAAATGTTTGCTTATTTTGTTTAAACATGAGAGAAACTAAGGCCTATTAATTCAAGCAGGAAATAGCATGCTTATGCTAAATTTACATTGAAAGATAAGTTTAAATCATATAAGATGTGATGTTACAGTCTATGACTAATAAGAGAAAGACAACAATAGTTAAATAAAAGAGAGTAATGACTTGTTTAGTATATAAACTTCTTTTTGTTTGTAATGTTTATTAAACTCTTTATTATTTGACTTTTTTTTATCATTTTATAATTCTTTTTTTAAAGTAGGAACATATGGGTTATTTTCTATTAAATACATTTATTTTTTTTAATACCATATCTAATTTTTTATGCACCAGATGGTCTGTAAATATATGTTACAACTCATAATACTTAGAGATAATTAGTTATAAATAAATTGCAGGTTGAGATATACTTTTATAAATAGATAATTAGGATCTCTACCTACCTTCACCCATCTGAAGGAAGCCCTGATGGCTGCCCTATTGATTCTTCATTTTGCAAGCTTCAAATATTCTTAGGTTACACTGATAATGATCTCTGGTAAATTCACATGAACGTTATACATGATTAGAGGTGGTGTAACGGTTTTTTTCCCCCATGAAGTAATGTGCCTTTAATTTGTAATAGTCAGTAGCTACTGTATCAAAATTAAAATTATAGTCTGTTCTTGCTTCAATTCGATGGTGAGTGAATCTGATCAACCTATTGTATTCAAGACACATTGCCTTCTGGAAGATGAATCCGTAGAACTAGAGGAAATTTAAAACGTGATTTCAGGTTGCTCTAGCCTGAATTGTATTGTATGAGCTATGTATATTTCACCCAAAATACAAATTCATTACCAGTCCTTGCAAGTTGCAACAATGTGCCAGTGTCAGCAATTTCCATGAGACTTGAATCTTCGCCAAAAACAGATAAATATACTATGATAGGGAAGTGACGGTGGTGCGATTAGCATCAAACTATAAAAGGTAGCTGAGAATGTTTGCTACGCTCGAGATCTCTGAAGCTGCTGCAACCGTATTGGGATTGTCGAGTCAAATCGATTGGTCTGTGGATTTGGGTTCTCTGCGTAAACTACGTAGTAAGCTGAAACGCATGCTTGCGGCCATGCCATAGCCAACCGACACTGTAAAAGACATTGGCGCCAAAAATAGTATGTTTAGTAGGGGCAGAGAAGCGATGCTAAAAAAACTAACGAAATACATACAAATACAAAGAAAGACTTACCATGAAGTAGCCAATCAAGAAAGCATAAATGGATACTTCTGCAGCATAGCTCCTGTGAATTACAAGGGTCCATATTCCACTCACCAGACTACTGATCCCACCCCCTGCTACCCCACATAGGAAACAGAACGATCCTGTGAGATCTGAGTCAATCAGTTGCTCCAAACCAACCCTATTGAACATCTCCCATGTATCAGAGGATGCCTGCACAAATCCCTTGTTATAAACTCCAAGATACACAAAACCCCATCGATTCCCGCACCTTACAAGAGTAGAAGCAATCCCCATGTAGCAACTAACGCAGGAGAACATGAACTCATCTGTGTCTCCTCCTACTACGCTCATGGCTCGCGCAAAACCCCGAAAGAGTCCGATTATAGGCACAAGGATGGAGCCAATGGAAACACTACCCGTTAAGTACTTGATTGTGTCATGGAATGCCACTCTTGCGTCAATGTCTACTCCACAAGCAAAATCCACATACTTGATCCTTGAAACGATGACTTGCAGCACATTCTTCAGAAACTGCATAGTCCATCCTAGGCTCAGGCAAATCACCAAGATGAACAAGGCAGCTAATTTGGTTTTGCTTTCAATAGCTTTAGCTCCTCCTATTCCAACAACCAGGAAACAGCAATAAAGAACACCGGTAAGGATTGATGAGAATATCAACCCCATAATTTTAGCAGGTGGAAAATCTAAGGAAATTGATAAGATTCTGGTGGCATATTCAAATCTGGGACTGACCCAACAGCCATAAAGAGACTGAATTAATGCAAAAACCAAAGCAACCACACCAGCTGCCAGACTAACTGCAGAGCCAATGTACACAAACATAATGCCAACTGCACATGTAAGGAGGGGACTCATCCAAAATGCTGCCCTGATGGCCTTTGAGGGATAGCGAGCAGTGATCCATTGCCATGTGAAGGCAACTATTCCAGCGCATGCCGTTGAAGACAGAAGCGGAGGGTACCACTTCGAGGGGTGGAATTGGTGGGTGCGAGAGGCAGAGATGAGGCCATAAGTAGTTAGGAAAATTATTAAGACTGCGATTAACAATAAGTGCAAGTAGAAGAGAATTTCAAAGACCCTCCTCGTAATCTGCCCCGCCACTGTTCTGTTTGGAAAGATGCATGTTTGGCTGGACATTGAAAAACCACGTTTGCATAAAAGCATCAATTTGTTGCTTCGTTTGAAACGTGATTTGAGAGGAGGGGAACGCGTTTCCAAACACAGCAGGAATCTTGTTCCTGCACCAGAAAAAGACCAAGTTGACTTGCAAAATTTTCAATAAACTGATGGGTAACAAATGCAGTGGCTATCTCTGATCGTATTATTTTTTCTCAGAAACAAGCAAGAGAAGGGCGTGATATAAGAAATGGGTGTCTCGGAAGCAGAGAAGCTTGCTTTGAAAGAAACAATGCAAAAATCAAGAAATGAACGAAAAAGGCAGATAGTTTAGTTACAAAGCAAAAGAAGCTTGACGGGGAAGAAAGATACAGAAAGAGGGGGAGAGAGAGAGAGAGAGAGAACCTTGATGGGGTTCAAGGATGGAAGCCTGTCTTCTTGAACTCTCAAGTGAATGATCTGTGTGTCTCTAGTGTTATTAAAGTTGCTCAAAATGGCCATGCTATGCCTATTTTAACCCACACGGTATTCCATTCAGACTTTTCTCGGGTTTTCTTTCACTTTCTTGGTGTCTACGTACAAATGAGCTTACCCAGATGGAAATTTCTCAGAAACTTACAAAAAATTGCTCAGAGTCTTGTGGTTTGAATTAATAGCACACAAGAAGAAACTGACTGAGTCCATCGTCTTCCCATTTCTTTCAAAGGTCTTTCTGTATTAATTTTTCTCAGTCTATGCTACATAAATCAATATCAAGTGGGGGTGGGTGGGTGTTTCAGTTGTGTGGTAATGTGGAATGATGACGTGGGGTCTCAGACCTCGTGACGTGCTCATGAGGGGCCCTTCCCCTTGGAATAGTGTCTCTTCCGGTGGTTGTCGCCACGTGACACCGTTCGGTAATTTCCCGGGAAGAACGTTACGGCTTTAAATGCGAAGGGAAAACGGAAATAAAGAATATGGCTTTTCCCATTCGTTTATATATTGATATATGGCTTTTTTATTAAAAAAAAAAATTAAAGAAGGGAGTGTTTGTTGGATTTTGGATTTTTTGTTGTGCTCTCTCAACGAGAATCTTTTAACCTTTTGAAAAAAATAAAAAAGGTCCTGATCTCTACGTTTGGAGGGCACGATATTTTACAATCCTTGAAGGTACAATAAAATATCCAAACTCGTATTTGTTTAGTCCAGCTGCTAACTTATTTTTCTTCTTCTCCAATCCCCAGTAACTATTTTTAAATCTTCTAATTTTGGGGCAATTGCGAACAGTGCATTTGTTTTGAGAGAGAAATAAAATGAGATGGGAAAAAAAAGGAAAATAATTGAGGTGGTAAATAAGATTCATAAATAAAAACTTATCATTGGCAAAATGACTCTACAAATCAATATCTTTTTCATTGGACTACTTGTGTTAATTAATTCGAAATGCAAAGCAGCATAACCCTATCTTGTTATATATTATAAGATTATTCAAAATCCAACCTACGCAATGTTTGAAAGAGGAAAAATAAAATTTGGAAGCTGGCTTGGCTAGTAGTTACTTGACCATCAACTTGAAAGTTTGAGTTTTACTTAATTCAATTAATTAAGGTTGCTTGAAAATCTTGTCAAAATTTTGCTTCTGTCGTCAGCTTATTAAGAATTCATTATATATCGGCAACATATTGAATGGTCATATCCATCTTATATTCTTTAATCAACTAATAGGCCATCCCTAATTTTAATATAATCAATAAGCTTGAACTCGAAAACATACTTTTAAATGTATATGTAGGTAATATATTTAGGAGAGTAATTCCAAGGTCGATCAACATCCAAAGATAGTAGCCCCCAAACATAGAAAAGAATTTGAACCAATTAGAAAACCTCAAAAGATGATATTATGCAATGCTTTACTTACTATCTGCGAGCATTTATATCATATGATTAATTCCATCTTACCGTTAAAGGCCCTTTGCTTCTTCTTCAAGCTAGCTTATCGAAATTTGTCTTTTCAAGAGAATCATTAAATAAAAACAATATTCCTGATGATTAATTATTGGCAAATAGTATACACCCTTGAGCTAAATAAGATGTTTAATATAAATTTATTTAGCCAAAGACTCTAGCGTGTGCAAATTAAGAAAGATTTAGTCCAGTAAGATGAAGCCAACACAAATATTTAAAAGTCCACAATATATGTTCTTTTTATTACGTACGTTTGAATTATATAATTTTATGAATATTTTAAATTTCTTTATATTCATTCGCGGACGAATCTAGAAAAATATTTGGGGGGAGGGGGATTTTTGTCAAATATCTAAATGTTGTTCCACAAAATATTTTGAGAACTGAGTTCCTTTTATATTACTAGTGAAATTATTAAAAAACACTACATAATCTAGGTTTTATTTTGATATTAAAATGCTACCTAATAATTATTTCAAAAACTAGTAAATCTAGGAATTTGAATTTTTATTTTTTAAACAGTTGATATTCACATTTGTTTTGCTTTGAGTATACGAATTGAAGTTTTTTTTTATAAAAGAGTATGAGAAAGCAAATATGGTGTTGAAAATTTTAGAATTATATTATAAAATTACACCTCTACCCTACCTCCAACACCCAAATACTTATTGCTTTGATACATCATCTTTTTTCATCTTTTATACCATTCAGCATAAGAAGTGATTCAAGTGGTAAGGCATGTTTAAATTTAACGATTGAGAAACCTTTGAAATGTCAAAAGTTTAAATTTATTTAAAAAATATTTGTGAGAAGTGAAAACTGTAAACTCCGAACAAACTTATTATTATGAAAAACTACAGAATATTTGTGAAAACCCAAAAAAAAAAAAAGAAGAGCATAGGTTTCTTATATTCCATGTTAGAATGCCTCTATTTGTTTTTCTTAAATAGGTTATAGAAACTGAATATGAACGTAACATGCATGGTTGTGTAGGAGAGGCAGCTATGATCCACATGATTTATTATTATTAAGGAAGGATTGAGATTTGGGATATGAGGGTAAAAGTGAGACCTTACTCCTAATGGAAAAAGGGAGGATTTGAAACAAATAATCAAGGACACTTCCGTGTGAAGTGGGAAAGCGTCTTATGTATTTGGAATCATTAGAAAAAGTAAAGTATGAAGGAAGAGACCAGAGAAGTAACTGGGAGCATAAGGAAATCAACCTAGCTAAGATAGCTAGCTCCAACAATAACTCCTTCACCCCTATTTCATTTAGGCCAAACAAAAAGCTTGAATTTGAATCCATGTTAAATTGGTCTTGCCTTTTAGTTTGCGAGAGCATTCTAAGGTTGAAATTCCCAAAAAAAGAAAAAAAGCCTCTGGGATGCTTGTGTTGCTTTCAATTGACAATTAGGATATCAAAGTGAAGTACTCAAAAGTAAAGTATTCAAGTAACGTATACGTTTCAATGGCGATAAAATTCAAGTCTGGATATGGACGCCTTGGCATGGGTTAACGCCTTTAAAGGAAACGAAGGTATGGGTCCCTAAGAAACTAAAGAAAAAGACATTGTTGTTATACACGATAATACTTACTTTGGGATCAATCTAGTTGTTCAACTGTTCGATCAAGAGCCATATAAAATTGTCCAAAAAGAAACAAAAAAGAGAACCATATGCTTATTGAACAAAACTTTAAAACGTTCTGCAGAGGGTCAAAAAATGAGAACGAAAATTGACACCTTTTTTTTTTTTGGTCAATAGAATTGATACCAAATGCCAAATATAGGTGTACAGAGCTACAACTTCCCAATCTTCCAATAGCTCCGACGAAATCCCATTAGTTTTATAACATTTTTTTTTTCTGGTAAGGAGTTTCATGACATAATCCTATTATGTCAATCAAAATACTCAAACCTTATGAGTATTCATAAACTATACTCGTCTAGCTTCAATGAAAAATTTTATATGTATTTAAAGGATTTGAATTCGGGTTTGAATAATATGACATTCATTCCATTTCAAACTTGTAGTGTGTGTGTAGCATTTTTCAAGTTTTGAATTATACTAATAGTTGTTTGAAACATTTTGTTTTTTATTATAATTTTATATGAATGGATTTTATTAAATGAGTTACAATTTAAAAAAAAATTATTCATTTTAAAATTTTTTCGATAAATAATTCAAATTTAAAAACTTTAGAATTCAATAAGGAAAGAAAGAGAATGGAGCTCATACATCATCCATAGGTTTTTTTATTTTTTAATTAACACTATCTATCTGGCCAGGAGTCTTTTTAAGGACCTCTTTCTTTCTATGCTTTTTCCTTCTTAAAAAGAACAAAAATTGGAAGGCCTCAATTCCACCTCCACCCTTAATTTCCTTCTTACAAAGTGACCCAGCCCACTTAAAAATATGGGCCACGTTGGGAAGCCTAAACTTGCACCCAATTTTATTTTATTTTTTGGTTTTTGTAGCATCCTGGAAATATAAGAAGCTATGTTTTCTATGGCTAATAAAAAATGTGGCAGTAATTAATTTTAAAAAAAATTCATTTCAAAAGTCAAAGAATAAAAACTACCTAAATCTCTTTCCTAAAAGTTTACCTGTCTTGAGATTTCACCCATGAATATATAAAACTTTCACCACCGTCTTTAAATATAATTATTCCTTCAACGGTGTAATCAGATTGGACATGGTATCTAATCTGGTAATTAAGAACTATCTTGCGGTGGAGGTGTATATATGGATTAAATTTTTGAAAATTACATGTTAGTTTATTTCAAGAATTAAAGTATTGAGTTTTTTTTTCCTATATTATGAAGATAATTATGTTCTAATTCACCTTTCACTTAAGATAATTTAAATGTTTGAAATAAAATATCAAATCGATATGTTTTTATTAAATATTATTCACATGAGTTAACAGAGGAAGGCATCCCCTTCCCCTGCCCAGGTTACTTATCTTCTCTTGGAATTGTTCTCCCATGAACTTTACTTCGTCGCTTATAAATTATAATCAACAACAGAAATCATTCGTATCAACATAAATATTTCCTTATTTTTTGAGAAAATATTATCGATGATTATGATTTTAAGCAATAAAGAAAAAATTTTCATAATTCCGAGAAGACTATAGGAAAAAAATCTACTTACCGGCTGTGATTTTGTAGAGGTAGTTGGTGAGACATACATACATAACCTAACTAGTAATCTTCCTTTTTTGGCCATACAGGCTGATTTCACATGCACAGAAAGATGAAGATCATTGGCCATTATTGTGATTAAACCTCCTAGGCTCAAAAGTGCTTCATCTGGAATATTTCTTTAGTTTCTGGCTTCTATCATAAGTGGCATGGACAGAATAAGAGTCTCTACCCGTTTGATAAAGCAGACTAATAACGCTCTCACTGGAATCTATATCCTTCTCTTCCCCGCCCACACTGTGAACTAACAAATACAGGAACGAACCTAAAATTGTAAATCTCACTCTTCCCACTTCCCACCCATTATATAATATCTTGACTCCAACGAAGCTCCTACTACTATTAACCATATAACTACCTCTTTCCCTTTATCACTCAACCTCCTTCCCCTAACTTCCATTCTCACTTTCTCTCTCTCTTTCTTGGCAATTTTCTCTCAAATGGGTGTCAAAATTTTCATGATTTCCTTCATGCTAATCTCAATATTATTCTTTTTTCTTTATATTCCCACCAGATTAACCATGCCCATATCCACCTCCAGGCCTGTTATTAAGAACTACTTCAATATCTCAAAAACCACCAAAGCATCATACCCAGTTACGTTTGCCTACTTGATCTCTGCGTCAAAAGGAGATTCCAGCAGGCTCAAGAGGTTGCTGCGAGCTTTGTATCATCCCGGAAATTACTATTTGATTCACATGGATCATGGGGCTCCAGAGGCAGAGCATAAGGATGTGGTTGAATTTGTGGCTAGCGATCCTGTTTTTGGTGGAGTGGGTAATGTGTGGGTTGTGGGCAAGCGTAATTTGGTTACTTATAGAGGACCAACAATGCTTTCTACCACACTTCATGCTATGGCAATGCTTCTGAGGACTTGCCAGTGGGATTGGTTTATTAATCTTAGTGCCTCTGATTATCCCTTGGTTACACAAGATGGTATGGTGAGTGGCCTTAAATTTTTATGAGTATTGGATATGAGAAAGCATTTGTGAGTGATCTTACTAATGGTGATTTTGCATATCTCGTTATGCACTCAAACTGGGGTGAATCATTTTTCTCTTTAGATCTGATGCAAGCCTTTTCTGAGGTGCCAAGAGACATCAATTTCATACAGCATAGCAGTCACTTGGGTTGGAAATTGTAAGGAGTCCTGTTTCGGTATAAGCTCTTCTATTTGATGCCTTATTTTTACCCAAAATTCTGAAGTTTGTTACGCCTATTTTCAGTAATAAGAGGGGGAAGCCAATTATTATAGACCCAGGGTTGTATAGCCTCAAGAAATCAGAAATTTGGTGGGTCGTCAAGCAGAGGAATCTGCCAACATCTTTTAAACTCTATACAGGTTTTTCTCCTCAAACTTGTGCTTATTCTGGACTCTGTTTTCTATAAATTTGCATCCATTCTTTTCCTTCACTCCAAGCATTATATCATATAATTATTTCTTTTTCAGCAAAGTTTTTAATTACCCTATCAGAAGCATCACATGCTCTGAAATCTGGAAGCAAGTATTCAAATAAGAGTTGTCTAACACATAGTGCATCCATCAGGGTCATAACTTATTTTAGTTGATTGGATCTCATATTTCAATTTTTTCTTTTTGGTTGGTATTCTTATCTGAATTTTATATTTTTCTTCTGTTTTCTGTTGTAGTTCTTGATGAGTTATTACAATCAAACATAAGGAAGAGCAAATTTTGTATTCTTTTCTATCATGTTGTTCAAGATTTAGGCTACTAACATTCGGGCCAATTTAGACTCGAACACTAGCAAAAATATTTGCTTGATAGACTAGTTATCTCAGTTAATATAACACAAACCAATGACATATAATCAATCCCAAGTTATATGGTGTGGACTGAATTTATGATTTATGACCGAGGGTTTCATCGTCAATGTTCCTTGCTGCCAAAAATGTCCCTTTCACATGTCATGATTTTGAAGGTAGGGTCCACTATTCATGGAAGACCATTAAATGGCTGGTGCTATTGCTAGCTGGGCTCTCGTGTATAATGTGCTTCGAGAACTTTACCTAACAATGTCGGCTCAGGAAAACCCCACAACCTCCTCATACCCACTGCAGCATCCCAGCAAAACGAGAACAGAAAGTGATGCTACTGACGTACCCATTTTAATTACCAAACAGACTTCTATTGTTATTACTCTCCCTTCCCACGTCTGTTATCTGCTAGACTTGTTCAATATTATTCTAATTGGCTTCCAAAATACAGGTTCAGCATGGACATTGCTATCAAGATCTTTCGCTGAATATTGCATTGTTGGGTGGGAAAATTTGCCAAGGACCCTCCTCCTCTACTACACTAACTTTGTATCATCCCCTGAAGGGTATTTTCAGACGGTTATATGCAACTCTAAAGACTACAAGAACACCGCTGCTAACAATGACCTTCACTATATTACTTGGGACAACCCTCCAAAACAACACCCAAGGTCTCTTGGACTCATAGATTATCGGAAAATGGTTCTGAGCAGCCGCCCATTTGCCAGGAAATTCAAGAAGAACGATCCTGTCTTGGATAAAATTGATAGAGAACTGCTCAAGAGGCACCGTGGTCAATTTTCTTTTGGGGGATGGTGTTCCCAGGGTGGAAAGCGCAGACCATGCTCTGGTCTCAGAACTGAGAATTTTGGTGTACTTAGCCCTGGCCCGGCCTCCAGGAGGTTAAAAAATTTGCTAACAAAGATTCTCTCTGATAGAAACTTTCACAGACAGCAATGCAGGTGAATGGTGATCCTTTCATTTCATTGAGTTGATGATTGTAGAAAATATACTGAAATTTCGTCATTTGATAAATTCTGTTCACTTTAATAAGGTTGGAATAGTTGTTCAATGGGGATATGAAGATGAAATGGGTTAAATAGGGAACAGGTCTTGTCAACTGAAAAAGATATTTGAGCATAAGTATTATAAATTCTCAAATTTCAGGAAGAACACTCTTGTATTTGAAACTCAATAAATATCCCTTGAATTGAAACTTAAAAACAAGCAAATGCATTAAAAAAAAAGGTTCCCTCGAGAAAGATAAAAAGAAGGAAACTACATAAGCAGCAAATCACTCAATTACCAGTTCCTATCAAAACATTCTTAGGATTCACTGCATCCCATGACAGGAAAATGTTAAGAACTGCTAGGTGCTAGCTCAAGCGTCCACCCTGTCATCCTCCAGGATTAGAGCCTTTCCAGTTGGTTTTGCCAATAGATCTGTGTACTCTTGGAATGGAGATTTGGTGAAGCGGGTTTCCCTCCAGAACTCAGGCGTTAGGAATCCATAGGTTTTCAGCAAACAATCAAAAGTTGCCTGCAGAAAAATATAGGATTACTGACATGGATTTATCTGTAGCAAATTACAAGTGATACAAAGTTGTGACAGATAACTACTACTATTATAGATGAATTTTCACTTCTCATAATATCTTACACAAGATTTGTGACTCTAAAGACACTTCTGAGATGTCATTTAAACTACTATTATAGATGAATTTTCAATTCTCATAAAATCTTACACAAGATTTGTGACTCTAAAGGCACTTTTGAGATGTCATTTAAACTACCAAGCCCAGAAAGTACACAATCTGTAAAGACTAGCAATAATAATAGAAACATTGTGCCTTTATTAAATCTGGCATACCCATCATATTAGCGGAATGTATTTACAATAAACGTTTGCATCTACAACCAACCCCTCATAGAAAAAACAATCCCCAAATACAGATTAAGCATGAATAAAAGCTGATGCTTCCATGTGTCCATGCCTAAGCTGTAGCATAAACCGACATAATTTTACATAAATGTAAATGCCTTAAGCAAAAGAACTCTGAAGTCTTTTCCTGATCATAAAATTTGACTCCATTCGTCCATCGTGAATTTTCAGCATCTAATTTCTACATAGTCTTAAGCAAAGGCTACACCTTCACATGCAATCACCTAATCCAGGCGTATTAATATGGCTATGCATTTTTGTCGGTGGCTTACCAGATATACTAGAATGCTCGTAAATTATGTATGACACATTCAAGTAACATCTTTTATGAAATGAATTTAAATTGCATAAATTGAAAAGTGAATTTTAGACCAAACCTTTACAAAATTCCCAAGTGTCTTAGTCGACCCTCGCGAAGAAGTAAAAACATCTTCAATTCCTGCAAACTGCAATACCTTCTTCGGTACCCTGGCAGCAACGATTCCGGCACCACGAGGGGCAGGAACCATCCGCACTGTAACTGAACCACACTTTCCGGTAACCTTGCATGGAACTGTATGGGGCTTCCCGATCTTGTTACCCCAGTAGCCTCTTCTCACCGGAATCACCGAAAGCTTGGCCAATATAATTGCGCCACGAATGGCCGTGGCGACCTCCTTGCTACACTTCACGCCGAGTCCCACATGTCCGTTGCCGTCACCGACGACAACGAAGGCCTTAAACCGGGTCCTCTGACCGGCCCGGGTCTGCTTCTGGACCGGCATGATCTTCATGACCTCGTCCTTGAGGCTGGGACCAACCAAGGTATCGATGATCTGGTGTTCCTTGATTGGGAGAGAGTGGAGATAGATCTGCTCGAGGCTGCGGATCCTTCCCTCTTTGACGAGACGGCCAAGCTTGGTCACAGGAACCCACTTCTCCTCCTCTTCGCGGCGAGCGCCTCTGCGGCGGCCTCCACGGCCACGGTCACCGCGTCCGCCACGCCCACCAAAGCCACGGCCAAAGCCGCCACGATCTCCGCCACCACGTTCAGCCATTGTTGGTAGTGATAAGAGGAAGCTGCAAACACAAGGGATAAAGCACAAACGCTAGGTGTGCGAGTGTATATGAGGAATTAGGGTTTTGGCTACGCCTTTTTTTTAATTTTTTTTTAAACGAATGTTTTGGGAACATTTTTTTTTTATGTTTATTTTTTCAAATAATTTTTTATTTTTCTAAAAAAACTTATAAAAATCTCTTTTTATAATAAAAAAATTATATACAATTTGTTATATATATATATATAGATATATATATTATCAGTTCTTAAATTAAAATATAAAAAGTATATGATTTTTTAATAATAACATAATAAATATATAATTTTTATAAATTAGTGTATAGTTTCTTAAATAAACTATATATTTATTATATTTTAAATAAAAAATCATACACTTATTATATTTTAATTAAAAAATTTTGATGGTAAGACTATAAGTATTTATATCTAAGTCTAATCTTTTTATAATTCTTTTTTTTAATTAAGCATTAAATAATATGTTTCAATTTTTTTTTAATAAAAAATTTGTAACTATTGTTTTTCATATTTACTCTATAATACTATTTTATTTTTGAACCCAAAAAAAAACAAAAGCTCAAAAGAGAAGAATTACAGCACGACTACAGAATAATGACAATTAGATGATTTGCTTAAATTATATTAAGGAGAAAATTAAGTGTAATCTTTATATTTTTTATTAAGTTTTTTAATGAAAAAAATGAAAAGTACATGGTTTTTATAATTTATTACCACATAATTTGGCCTTTAAAAAAATTTATACATCATATTTTTATGGAAAATTTTGATAATAAAAATATAAGAAATTATTCTTAAATTTAGCTTTTATAAAAACATATTAAATATGCTAGTCTTACATCAATTATATAAATAAATTAAATAATAACTTGATAATTAGATGCTTTGTTTTTTTCATTAAAAGGTAAATAAATTCAATTAAAATGAAGAAATGAGTAAAACCCCTATCACAAATTTAATGTTGAATATTAGATGTCAAATAGCAAAAATAACAGGAAAAAGAATTCAGATATATTTTTTATATTTTTATTATTAAATTTTTTTAATAATGATATGATAAGTGCAAGAATTTTAAAGTTTAAAATCATATAATTTGATTATTTAATTTTTTTTATACAAATCATATTTTTATTAAATAATTTTATAATAAAAATATAAAAAATATACCTAAGTCTAATCCTAACAGCAAAGGTATACAATAAATGTACAAAATAATAGCTAAAAGGTTAAAAATGAACAAAATCCACTACTTTAAAGTTTTACATCTGTCACTTGGACAAAATAGTTTTATACTTGCCTTCTTGCATTTTTTTTAAGATAAAAAAAAAATCCTTATACAATTTTTGGTTTGGAGGAATTGGAGTTAGAAATAGGAAAGAGAAAGAAAAAATCTTATTTGGTTGGAGTTTTGCCAACTCTATTCCCATTGAGAAAGATTATTATTATATTTGTAGAAAATGATTGATAAAATTGGTTATCATTCTTTGAAATCTACAAATAAGGAATTTAGATCATTTGTAATATTATATTATATATAACAGGAAAGAGTGTGATATAAGTAAGCAAAAGTATGTGCAGAGTTTACTTTTTCACTTTTCACAAACGCTCTCTTTTTTCATTATCTATTTCTAACTACAATATATGTATTTACTTACTAAATATAAATTATCTAAATTCACAAATAAGATATTGAAATGCCATTCTTATTGTGACCAACCCAAATTATATATTTTAATTTTTTTATTATTGATAAATTAAAAACATTATTTTTTGCCAAAAAAAATAAAAATGAATTAAAAATATGAAAACAAAAAAAAAGTATTAACAATATTTATTACAAGATTACAAAATCAAAAACGATGATTTTAATGTCTTTTATTGATAGTACATTAATATTTTTTTATAATATTTTGTAGGAATTAAAAATATAAAAAATGTTGCAATATTTTTTATTAAGAGTATTCAAAAAAATTCAATAGATTAAAATGACAAAAGTGAATATTTAAACATTTTTTACTCTAAGGATATTAGAGTAATTTGTTCATTTCTTTCAATATTATATTGTTTTCATCAAATCAAATGTATAAATAACTTGGTATTTCTATTCCATTTCATGTTATCCTAAATATAATTAAGAACCATAGAATTTTATTCTATTCCCATTCTTGTGTATCAAACTTAACCTTAATAATTCTACCACATGAGATTTATTAGGGATTAACAGGATTTGATATACTAATGTTGTATTTGATTTTGCCTTTCAAACAAGATTTTGTTTTTAAACATAGTTTGTTCACCAAAAAAAAAAAAGGTAGTAAGAAGGGGCTAAACGCCCAAAGATTTAAAAAAAAAAAAAACTAAACATCTTGGAGAGAAGAGGTTTCTATATAGTTTATTCTGATAGTAAGGATAAGAAAAAAAAAATATAATTTCAAGTAAATAGTCCTATTAGAAGATTAATATTACAATTAGTTAACAAGTTTACACACCTTTTAATTTTACATATAGCATGAGATATTTTGATATCCCAATTCTTTTTCATCATGTGCTCGATTATTAATCATCCAGGGCCTTCACAAGGTTAGAAAGTCAAGTCCAAGGTAAATTTTATGGCATCCGTATTTGCCATATGAACTCAATACAAACTTTGTATTATAAACATAATTTTGGACCGTGTAAACGTAAAAATAAACATACACTTAAAAAAGACACTACGATGATATTGGTGATAAAAAATAATCAAAGTCAACAAAGTAACTCCGCCAAACACATGAATAGGAGAAAGCAATGCTTTTGACAAGATTGAGAACATCCTAGCAAAATTTTAAGGCAAATGCTACTATTTAAAATAATAATTTTTCAAATCCTTACCAAGCCAAATTATTATTTGCATATGCTATAATGAAAGTTGGCTTTTATGCATCCAATTTTGAGGGAAAGTTCTAAATTTCATTGAGTTTCTCAATTGAAAATTAGACATATAATTAAAGGTTAGTTAGATTAATTATATAACTAAACATTAAGTTGGTTATGGTAATAAAAGTTAGTTATGTTAATTATGTAGATTTTGTGATTTTTCCAAAATTAACTAATATTGTTATTTTGTCTAAACTTTCATAAATTTTTTACATTTGATTTTTCAAAATTTCCTAATATTAAAATTTTTTTTCTAAATCAAAATAACTAAAACTTTCATAAATTTTTAACATTTTCTATCCAAAAATCGAAATTACTAAATTTTGTAAAATTTATAGTTTTTCCAATAATCCCAATATGTCTACTTTTTTTTAACATATTATTTCCCTTTAAAATAAAAAATACTACATATCATCTTTTTATTATTTGCTTATTTTCTATGCATAATTATTTTGTAGAAATCATGCTTAAAAGTAAATTTTTTGTACATAATTTAAGCCTATATTCATTTTTGTCTAAAATTTTAAATAATGACATTTTTACAACTTTCTAGTCATTTTGGCAATAGTACATAACTTATATATAAAAATAAATTTAGTTATGTAACAAATATTAGTAATATAATGATTGATTAATAAATATAGTTAGATGACAAATATTAATAATCATTAATAAAGTACTAATAATTACAATAATTATTGATGTATGAAATAAATTAAATAAATGAAAATATAAAAAATGAGAAAAATTATATGAAGATATAGTTAAAAATACAAAACACTATGTAAAAAGATTAAGAAAACATATAATGCATTTTTACAAGTATGATAAATTGAATTAATATTGCTGAGGCTATTTTTTACAATATGCAAAAAATAATTTATTTGATTATATAATAAAAAATATTGGCTATTAGTGCCATAACAAGTTCTTGCATTTTACGTTGTGGTCACCCTTGGCTTTTACTCTTGATCCAATGGGTTCTTAGCAAGATTAATTGATGGAGAATTTAAATCAAATATAGGGGGATAAATTGAGATAAACTGGTTAAATTAGCTGCTGTGGAGTAACAAACCCTTGATGTGATGATTTTTCTGTTTCAAAAGATTAATCGTCATGCTCAACATTAAAAATATTTGTATCATCAAATAATGACATGAATTACTTAAAGTAAGAGAGATTAGGAGATCTAAATTGCGACAATAATGATAAGGGCGCATAATAGGATGGATCTACATTTCCAAAGTTAGCATATTAGTTAATCAACATAAAAGAAGACAAATTAACCATGTTAATGTCTTGTTATGTCATTGTACTTCTAATTGGCATAAACAATGTCATTACATCGCTGTTAACATGATATGGTTTATCCTCTATGACAATGAGTAACTATACTGATATATAACTATCACGTCTTTTACTTGGCCCTCGCCTTCTAAAATTTTTGGTTACAGTAAATTAAGTGTTAGTAAAATAGACTAGGAGGCCATTGTGAAACATTGTTCCCTTAGAGTAAGTAAATATTAATTTGGTTTTGACTCATCTTCTTTTGAAACTCATGGCACCCAATCAATTGAGGGTCACGAATGTTAAGCCTATAAAAATCATTAACAATATTGTCTTAAAAGAACTACATCGTTAAATGATGAGATATTATATATTAAACAAAAGAAAATAACATTGGCCACAAAATATTTAAAGTTTGCTATAAAACCAATGACATCACTCACAAGGTGGATCCTTCATTGAGTATATGTCAAATATCATTACATATAATCAAAAGTATGATCTATGAGTGTTGTATTGAATGGTACTTGAAATATACGATTTTGTCATGAATTCTAAAACTCAACAAATGTTAGGTGCTATTATGGCTAATTTGTAGTGATTTTTCATTTAGCTGTAATATATGTAAAGCTCTCAAATTGACTAGAGGCATCAATATTAGTTGCTACTAACCAAATTGACATAATACGCAATTTGGATGGTGTCACTCAATGATATAAAAGAACATGAGTGGCACTGAGATTGGCTAAATGTTTAATCATCTAAGTAATATTGTGAGATGAAATCACGAATACCATTGAATTCATATGGTTGCTAAATGATATGTGTACAGCATATTAAAGTGTCACAATAACTATCACATATTCAAGAGACAATTTACCAAAAAATTGTTCATGTTGAGCAATAAAAACTCATTATCTCACATCGCATCCAATAATATCCAATATTATTGTAAGGCCATATCTTATAGAAAGAAGGTTTACCTACGTTCCTCTATCTATAATTACAATGAAGCACATCATAACACATTAGTAAGAAAAGAAGTTATAATAGATTCAAACTAAGTGTATATAAAAATTGTTAATTGTTTTACTTGAAACCCAAAAATGATAGTATTGGATAGATATTTGGTTGGGGATCTAATTGTGATGGTCTATTTAGAGCTAACATTGGAAATATATCTTATACCCAAAGATAAAGGAGAGTCATACATCGACCTTTGACTTATTTAATAAAATTAGTTACATTGTAAAGTTTTCTATACAAGTGAACTAACGATATAGATCCCTTACTATATTAGCTTACTTGTTCAAACTTCTATAATAGTGATAAGTACATTAAGTACATTTTATTATTAGACTTATCCAGTATAAAAAAATCACCAATCAATCTCAGCATATATACACGTACAAATCATTGCACTTGTTTGTCACCTGCATCATCGCATCATTTGATAGGTGATTGAAGTTATTTACTAACCAAGTAATGGCTACCCTCTATCTATAGATTTAATCATCTAATAGTCTAATCCCAAGTAACTATTAACATTTATCTTTTCAAATATAATTTGTACGAGTAATGATAGAAATTCCCATACAAGGTAAGTATAATAAGATAACAATATCTTCTAGAGTAATCATATACCCTCGTTTGATAGTGTGAAAAGTATAGGTCTTGAAATATTATCTCTCTACAAGTGCCAACATGGATGCAATATTATACTTGAATTACCTTAGTTAGGCTATCTTATAGAAGTCAGCCTATCATAAATAGTCAACAATAATAGGTGGAGGAGTAGACAAATGATCACTATACATGATTTGTCGTGGATGGATTAATTAATTGTTTCCTGCCCAAATGACCAATGAAACATGTCTCATCTAAAGATTGTGATTAGCATGCCATTTCTTTAATGTGCCTACACAATCAACATAATAAACTTACATGGCTTTTACAATATATCAAACTAAGGTACAATTCTATTATAAAAAATGTAACAATTTACAAATATATTAAATTGAGGTACAAGTAACCTAAGTACAATCAATATAGTAAAGTTACATTAATTTTTTACACATTAAACTAAGATACAAATCTATCACAAGAAATTTAGCTAATTTATACATCATATTTATTTGAGGTATAATCAATATAATAAAGGTATGATCAATATAATCAACATTGGTTATGTTACTAGCCAGTAGGTTAACTGTGTGGACAAGTCGAACGATTATAACTAACTTATCGACATAATCTACACTTATTAGGCTATCTCGGCTATGTCTAATTTATCTCAATCCATATGCAAGATGAATGATGTTGGCCTTTCGCTTGAATCATTGATGGATTAAGAGTTAACTTTAGAGCTTTTTGTTGTAGCCTATAAACCTCACCTCCAATTGGTCAAAACTTATTACTATATGCATTATGCATTATTTCTAAATGAAAAACTTGATCCACAAACTGCTTTGTGTCAAGGCCAACGTGGGTGCCAGTTGTAATAGCATGCTGGCATGATAAGAGTGCTAGATTTGAATCTCACCGTAATTACATTTATGTTCAAACAAGTTAGCCTTGCAACATTGACCAAATTGATGGTTTCACACATTGTAAGACTCTTAAACCTCAAATGATGTGGCTCTTCTATAGAACTATTGTACATCACACTCAGGGATGGGTGGTGTAACTGTACTATCTTTTTCTTAAATGTGGGACAAAATACTTAATTGGTTGCTATTTGCGCATGTACTTGCTAGGCCTATTTAACAAAATATCTATTTATCATATACAGGATTGCCTTTGTAAAGTTGATAATGGGCAAGCTCCTGACATCTTTAAGGACAATGTTCATGGTTTTGACCAGGTTCATTATCATGTAATCATATTGATGACCCACCATGTTGTATGCTAGTAACTATTACTTTTTGAAAATGTTGGTTATCTAATAGGTAGTGTACTTGTGCAAAATTACTAGCTCAACTAATTTTTCGTCAATAATGTGACGTTTATATTCATTTCTAATATTTATAATTTTTTTTAATTAGTTTGTCCCATATGCTTTATAAAAATTGCAAACCACATGCCGAAGGTTAAATACATGATGTTCATATGATGGCTACCACCCAACTCACTAATAACAGATTGTAGTTAAAATTAAAGAATGTCTATTTAACAATAAGTATATCACCCTTCTGTCCTTTTACAACACATGTTCAAAAATTGAAAAGAAACTATAATTAAGTCAATTATGTCTCTCCTTTTACTATAGCAAATGCAAGGGACATGATTTTTTTGTCACTATCTTGTGATATAGTCATAAGTAGAGTGTCTTTTTACTTTTCATATAAGAACGTCCTATTGACTCGGTTTGATGTTGTCGAATGCATCAATACATGATTTGAATGCCTAGAAATCATGATAAAATATCTTTTTGGGTTGCGCATCAGAACTACATAAAAATATATGATTGAGTCAGGTATGAAATATTAAATAGCAACTAAATACCTTGATAGTAAAACATATAAGCTTTCTCAAATTTCAAAATCAATAGTGATGGCTTGGTCTTTTACCTTTCATGCCTTATTGTAAGACACATTATAGCCAAACATACTTTGTATCATTTCCATGATAAGGGTAACTTTAACCTTAAGCTTACCAGTTACTATTGCCACAATACAAGATAAAATAACATATAAATCCAACTTTAGATGATCTTAGGATAATGACATAGAAAGACATGTTTGTGGTCTAATGTATTTTGTATTCTCCCAATGTGTTTTGTTTGCCTTTTTGCCTGCCCTGATCTTTCAACTATAACTATGGTTATAATTAATACATCAATATTCTTTGTTCATTTTAAAAAAGTAGCACATGTAAAATTTATGGTGTGCTCGAATGAAATACAACTTCACTAGATGACGTAATGTCTTTATATCTTTATATTACATGCCAATGTTCAACTCCGTGTTGTCACTCAATTTTATAGGCTTACCCTTTCTAGGGAACTTAAGATCACTTGTTGCCTCTGTATTGACCTATAAAAAAAAAGGTAGCAGTTAGCACATCATATTTACATGTAGTTCCATGAAAATTGGGAATCATTGAATTATCTCTACTAACACTGCTATTCTCATTGGACTTATTATCATCATTATTGTGATCAAATTTTGTAGCAGAATCATATTCATCCTCATCTTCAAATTCATCTTTTATGTTTTCTGTTGTCACGAATGAAAATTAAGGTAGAGTATTGTCAATCATTTGATATGATGAGTGTGGTTGGGACATATGATTGGTGGAATGGATGTTACATTGTTGAGTATAACTTAGTTATAAATCAAATTGGTGAATGTCTCTAAAATAGGAATTGAAGAGGGATGCTTGTTCAATTGGCTTGTGGATATTGAGATAGATGAGAGTGTATATGCAACATCTTCATCCATGGATTGTGATTTAAGATTGAGATTGAGATTCACTTAACTAGTTGAGATACAAGCATATAACTTAGCATCAATCAATTAGGATGGGTATCACGAGTTCACTTTCTATATTTATTGGACATCATAATCATCTTTTAGGCTACAAGACTGATACTACATTGGATTTAAAAAAGTTGGATATCTTTATACTTGATTAGACACTAACTAGTTTAAGGAAAGTTATAGCTTTTGTCTAACCAACTGATTCAACCTCTCTAGTGTGACATCTGAATCAACCTTTATTACTTTTACTATAGGGCATTCAAATGTTACGCTATCTGTACCATTATATATTTGTTTGTTGCATATATATACACAATCTCATTTGTATTATTTATTATCTTTTCTTAGAATTTGGTTTGTAAATAAGATTTTGCAACAATACATAAATTACAAGCTAAATAATAATATTTTAAACTATTTATATATTTATTTATATTTGGTTTAATTTATAAATTTTTTTGGACAAATTATTCTTTCTTTTTTTAAAATAACTTTATGCATATAACCATTTTTTTAATTAGTAAAATCATATAATTTTTTAAAACTAAAAAATGTGTTACAATTACATATTTTATGACAATAATACCATCAAAAATTAGATTCATTATTTTTTTATTAAAAAATTAGCTTATTATATAAAATGTGTTATCTTTATACTTAAATTCAATATTATTTATTTATTGTTAAAAAAGACTTCATTTATTAATGTAAAAATTTAAATTTTAATAACACTTGTATTGATTAAATTATTATTATTTTAATTGTTAAAAATATAAAAAAATCATTAAAATATTATTTGTTTTGAATAATTTTAAAACTTGTTAAACTAAGATTACTTGTTATTTTATAATTTTTTTAAATGTAGTTATTTTAACATTATTTGATTACATTTTTTCTTTTGATCTTATGAAAGGGTACATTTTTTTTATTAAAAACCTTTTAAATTAAGCTAACTCTTAAAAACATATTTGATTATACTTTTAGTTATTTACATATTTAAACAAAATTTAAAAGATATTGGCAAGAATAAAATTAATACCAATATAAACAAACTATATAAATATAACAACAAAATACATACAAACATCATTAAAAAATTAAATGCAGCCATAATTACACAAAAAAGTATGAATATATAATCTAAAATATTAATATATACAAAAAAATTAACATGTTAGTAATGTGTATATATATATATATATTTGATACAAATTATTTTATTTAACCTTTATCCCTTAAAATGTTAAACTTAGTGAAGAAAAAGAGAGTCAAAAGCTTGAAATGGAAAATGGAAGCAATCAATCTTCAAATAATATAGGTTGAAATTCATATTTTCCTGTAGCAAACTCCTGAAAATAGATGAAAGGAAAATTCAAAATTTTTTAACCAAATTCTGAAATAGATGAACTTTTCGTTATAGCGCAATCTTTAAATTTTTTGAACCATTTTACTAAAGCAAATAAAATGAGGACCACAACAAGTTTTATAATGTAAATCCTTCCAAGCTTATGCATAATTTCTGTCCAAGACCTGTGATTGAGTTAGGGTCATTTATGAACTTAATATGACTATTTGTTGCATGTTATATAATAGCTTATAACGTTATACTAAAATTTAAAAATTTTAAGGTTTTAACTTCAGTTAATTTTTTTAAAATAAAATAAACATTGAAGTAGATTTTGACTTTGATTAATTAAAAAAGAAGTTGTGCCCTTATCAACGGCACAGTTTAATTTATTACATTGAAGTCTAGTTTTAATGTTAAATTTTTTTGAAACTTTTTTTTAAAGTTATATCTCAATCAACATGATAGGGGTACAAGTTGAGTTTTAGAGTTGTTTTTAAAAAATTTCCTTTTGCTTTAAAAAATTTTAACAAATTTTGAAACCAAAGTTAATAGATCTGATTTTAGAAAACTCTATAATATCTTAGGGTAGTTTTTTTGATTGACATATATTTGATAGAATTTTTCTTGCAAATCACATTTTTGGCTCAAAAAACCACATCCTGGCAACGGGGATTTTTTCTAAGATGGATTTGGTATATAAGGTATTTAATTTTATAAGTGCTTAAAAATATATTTATAAAAAATGTAGACATCACATATAAAAAGATTAAAATTAATATGTTGCATATGTCCTCAATAATATAGAGATAATATTATATATATATATATAATATAGAGATAATTTAAGTTTGATATATATATATCAAACTTAAATAATTTAAATATAAAATTCTAAATTCTTAAAAATTAAGATATCATGTATATATCAAACTTAAATAATTTAAATATAAAATTCTAAATTCTTAAAAATTAAGATATCATGTACTAGATGCCAGTATTAGATGATTATCAATTACCATTGTGTTATATTCCATTTATTCCTGATGCCGACCCATATAAGAAATTTCTTGTTTTTGTTTTTGGTTAAAAAGTATAATTTAATGGGTCGGTTCATTATTCCCGGGAAATCAAGAAGGGTATACTGCGGGTGGCTGGGTGGCCCTTTCAAATAGCAACTACAACTGTAGCCCTAAGGGAAACCAAAAAAAAAAAAAAAAAAGAACTAAACTTTTGATCTCCGGCTCCCTTCCCGACCATATTTCTCTTCCTCCCCATAGTCTGTGAGTTAACATTCTCTTTCTTATTTCAGTCATCAATCCCGATAACCATATTGTACAGAGTTTCAAGTAATGTACTTACAATTTATGAAGCATGCACTGTTAGACATGATACCACTCTTAGATTACCAACAAATTTTGTCGTGTTGTCTGCTCATTGCTCCGGTGTTGTTCCTTATCCGTATACATTCTTCTTCGCTTAGAATTCGTTGGATAGATGATGAAATTCTGATGCCGTAATTCACATACTTTAAATATAAGATTGCGTGTCCCTTCTGCTGGTGCCAATTCATCTTTTGTTCATATGTAATTGCTCTAGTTTATGTTTAGGATTCAAGTGCGTTCAGTTATGTTATAATGAATGCTTCATCTTTATTGATGGTGCCAGCTGATGTAGGAAACTCAATATTATGTCATGTGTTCTGTAGCGATGCTACATATTTATAACCAGGGGCTACATTGTTGGCAGAAAGTTTGGACGAAGGCACTTAGGTCTTAACATATCTGTTCTCCAGGATAAGAAATGGATACTCTTGTATATTTGTATTTACGGTGTAAATGGGATTGGGATTGCTTGGTTAGTTTTTAATTCGCTGGTTTATATTTGGTTGCATGTTAAAGTGTAATGCTCTGCGAGTTGTCCTATTAACTGATTTGTCTGTTATTTTTAGTTATTAATTGTTTTTAACTCTTAAGGACGTTGTCTTTTTTATTGCTTGGTACAGTTTACAGAACTCTCTGGAGTACTTGGTGGCGGTTTGGATCCTCCTTCTTTCCAGCGTGCTAAGAGGGAGAAAATGACAAAATCACTTTCTCGGGGATGTGCCAATGAATCAAGTGATGTAAGTGCACATTGACTAGTTCTTATGGTGGTATGCTTTTCCTTTTATATGTACACATGTTTCTTTTTCACTTTTGTTGTAATAAAAAATTTTGTAAATTATTTGGATTAACATTGTAGTAAAACTGCTACCTGGAGATCATATAATCTGGAAAGTACAAGAAACAAAATAGAGAACTCAAGCTAAGCAACAAAACAATCCGTGTAAAGAAGCTTTGACAAATTCCTGTTTAATTCAGCCAAAGATTAGTTTTATCTTGAAGGAGACAAATGAACCTGTCTACAAACTCCAGGTACAACATGCTGCAAAAGTAAGTAGTTGAAGATATGGTGCCATATAAGGCAATAAGAAATTATCTATTATCTCACAAATTAGCACAGACTCGTCAATACCATGCAAGGACTTATCTAGTCATCTGGTGCAACAATACCTCAGAAACTTTTGACATGGTCCTTAAAAGAGAGGTTCCTTGCTCAACCAATGTATATGAGCATCTAACATCAATTCCAGTTGACTATTTCTTTTCCTTCTTCACAATTTTGAAGAGCCATCAGCTAATTAAACCTCCAAATCTTATGTATTTTTGGCTTTTTCTTTTGGTTAGTTGGCAAAATCATTAAATGCTGCATGTGCAAGCCTAAAAGAAGAATTGTGTACCTCTAAGCCTGAAAGCATTGGTTAGTGCTTTTCTTTCTTTCTCTCTCTATGGGCTACTAGAAGTATTTTGCCTGCAATTATTCATTCATAATTTGCCTAAAATACTTTCAGGAGTTGACGGTGGGCATGGGGCCACTAAAGATGGCCAGTATGGTGAATCAAATAGAGAAGATGATATGAGTACGAGAACTCATAATGAATCAGAAAGTCTCTCTGATATTGATGATCTGGAGGTGCTTAACAAGTTCCATTCTTTATCTGTCAATAGTCATGTTGTTGTGCAATCTAACTTGACATGCTTTTCTGCTTCTGTTAAGAGTACCAATTGACTGTTTTTCATTTATTTTGGCAAAACTATTTTTGCAATAGTTCCTTTCACTGGTTGATGTAGTGATATTTCTTTCTTTCATAAATCAGGTGTGACTTTTAGAAGCCTCTTTTTCTTTTTTGGGTGCTCACCCATTGGGGTGGTTTTTTTTTTGAAGCTATTACATTAGGATTGATTGGGAAAAACTTAGGATTCTAAGGCAACTCTAGCTCTGTCATGTAAAAGAAAAAGCATCATACTTTCTTGGGTTTGATATTGAAAACTGAAATTTATTCCCAACAAGAACTGGATAAATAGAAAATGTATATGCTTCCTAGAACATAAGCCTAATTGGTCTTTCAATGGGCATTAACTCAAAAGGGTTGGACCAATGGACAGTAAATAAAACCCTGATAAACCCTAAATGGCTGGATCTCCATCAAAGCATCCAAGGCTCAAAACCTGCCAAAAATTGGCTTCTAAGAACCTGTAAACTATACTGCTTCAGTGATGTGAACTGTAGTGTGAAGAGTGGGCACAATTTAAAACTCAATTTAACTCTCAAATGGAACCTGCTTAGTATAAATTTTCTAGCTTTTGATTCAAGCCTTTTAGATTCTGTGATTCTTGTATTTTGATGTTTACCATGGTCACATTTATTTTATTTTATTTTTATGGTAGCTGTGCCCTTAATTATAGTTACCCTCAATGTTGCTTATAAATATTATGTCAATGTGCTGTAATGTCTTATCAGGCTGTTGACTTGTTTAATACATCGATTTTTCCCCTGCTAAAATTTTGTATGCTGCATAGATTGATCTCTACCTTCACAATGAGGAAGAGAGGCATTACAAGAAGATTATATGGGAAAAATTGAACTCCGTGTATCTTAAGGTAAATGTGATTTGATCAACATTATTCCTTTCTTAATATTGCTGGACAAAGTTGTATGGTTGATTTTCACATTCAATCATGCTTTAAATTCAAGCACTGTAAGTTTGTTGCTTACACTTGCATCGTGCTTGCCCCTGATTTGGTATTTTCTAATTTGGCTTGTTTGGAGATTAATTTGTACTTGATCTCACTCTAGCTGAAATTCTTCTTACAGGAGCAAGCAGCCAAGGAAGCGGCTGCAAAAAAGGGTTTTGAGGGTTTGCTAGCAACAAGAGATCTTGACAAATCTGCTTCTGCATCTGTGGCAAAATCCCGAAAGGTGACTTCTGAATTATTTTTATCGTAAGATTCTTTTTGTACATGTGTTTGTGAGTTGTCAGTAATGCAAGAGTAAATTGAAGTTGCGCCAATAACTTTAAAAGGACAGAAGAGCATAATTTTGCAGAATATACTTTTTACCATTTTAACCCAATAATTTAAGAGTATACGTCTTTCAGTAATACTAGTTTTGCCAGCGTACTTTGTTGAGTTGAAAACCATGTTGAATGTACATTGTTCTTGAACTGATTAAATATTTGAAGCTTGAAGAAATCCTGGGTCTGACTTTTTATAGTATGAGAATTTAGACATAGTGGTTAGTGAAATTGAAGCCTGAGGTGAAAAATATGGTTTTAAAAAGTGGCTCTAGGAATACGAGTTGATGAGAATGGAATGGCAGAAGCAGAACATCTTGATTGTTCTTGCTTTTGTTCTAATTAAGGGGTTAAGAAAAGGAAGCAAAATATGGACAAACTGTTTTTGAATTATTAATAATACATATATGTGTGTGTGTATAGCTCATCTATATTATAATTTGCTTACAGATAACTTCTTGGTTGTTTGGCAAATGAAGTCAATCAATTAAACTATTCTGATTGTAGTCGTTTTTGTTTTGTTTCTTATTCAAAATTGTATAAATTCCTGCATGTACTGTTTAAGTGGGTCCAGTGGTTATATATAGTCTTACTACTTTGCCTTTGTAGTATCAATTGATCTGCATAATTTACAGCAAGTTTTTAAACCTATAATTTGTTCATTTTGTTTAAATACACATTTGTAGGGAAAGAAACAGAGACAAACTCCTGAGGCAAAGAGTCCAGGTTCTGTCCAATTTGATCCAAAGGCCACTCAAGCATTGAGGAAAAAGGTAATTTATTCAATAATGCCCATGCAACTTTTTAAGATATTTTATTTATTAAATTGATTATCGTGCTAGTTCTTTTCATTAGATATTTTATATTTAAGGGAAGTCATCTTTTCCTCCTTCCTGTTATTGTTAATTATTTCTTGTCTTGAATTCAATATTTTTTTTTCAATAACTATTGGCTTACATCAGGGGTCAACTTTGAGCCATTATCTCTTTACTTTAATTTTAGATGTGTTTACTGAATATATCCAAGAGTCGGTGCTACAGTGTATGTTCTTTGCAAATGATATAGTCCTAATTGGAGAGTCGAGAGAAGAAATAAATGAGAGGTTAGAGATGTGGAGACTTGCTTTGGAAGATCATGGATTTCGTTTAAGTAGAAATAAACCGGAGTATATGGAATGTAAGTTTAGTAAGAGGCACACTAATTCTAGTGTAGAAGTAAAAATTGGAGATCACACCATACCACAAGTTACTCGGTTTAAGTATCTTGGGTCTATCTTACAGCATGACGGGGAAATAGAGGAAGATGTAAATCATAGAATTCAAGCAGAATGGATGAAATGGAAAAATATTTTAAGTATTATTAGTGATAGGAGAGTGCATTTAAAGTTTAAGGGTAAATTTTATCGTACAGTTATAAGACCGGTAATGTTGTATGGGACTGAGTGTTGGGCAATAGAAGGTCAACAGGAGAATAAGTTTAATGTCGCGGAGATGAAAATGTTGCGTTGGATGAGTGGACATACCAAATTAGATAGAATTAGAAATGAATACATTAGAAAGAAAGTTGGGGTTGCACCTATTATAGAAAAGATTGTGGAATCGCGTCTTAGATGGTTTGGATATGTGTGGAGAAGACCTATAGAAGCCTCAGTAAGAAGAATAGATCAGATGGAGAGTAGTCCAATAATTAGAGGGCGAGGAAGACCACGAAAAATTATAAGCGAAACTATTAAAAAAGATTTAGATTTAAATTTAAATGGTCTATCTAAAGATATGATTTATAATAGAACTTTATAGCGTCGTTTGATCCATGTGGCCAACCCCACTTAGTAGGAAAAGGCTCTATTGTTGTTGTTGTTGTTGTTGAATTCAATATTTTCTTATCCCAAGGAAACTTGAAGAAAAAAAAGGGTGGGGGGGAGGAAGAACTTTAAACTACTATTATTTTTGTACTTAATGCTATATTTCTTCTACTTAAGAATTATATCAATCATATCTTAGTTATACAACTTCTAAGGAAATCAATTAAGTAGTTTGCATTCTTTGTACTGGTTTTGGTAAGGAAGGAAAAGACCAAAGTCTACATGCACACAACAAAAATGGGAGAATTTTTTACTTGATGAATGGATAGGGACAGACAAAGGGAAGTTAATAATAAAGTGTTGGGACTTTTTATAATTAAAGAGTAAGTTGGAGTAAATATTCTATTTTTGGTTTTGCCCCTGAATATATAATCTATCATCAACTACTACAACCTACAATCCATGCAAAGCAGTGGCAATACTAGATCAATGAACTTCTTTTTCTAATCACTGATTAGTTGTTCTGGGGGCTGAGGTTTCATGGTATACTACATTTGCTAGCTTGTAATTTTCAAGCACTTCTCTTCTTTATTTTGATAAAAAGCCATGTGTACCATAACTAATCTTGCGGAAGATTGGAAAAAAGTGAGTTCTTACAAAATATTGAATATTAAATAATGATTGAGAGTAAAAATATAAGTTCTGGATTAGTTTTGACTTTGGATTCATGTGCTTCTGAAGCATTTGGGGTTAAGGCTTGATATTCTTTTCCCCCCCTTACTAGTTAAGGATGGGATTGCATTCATGTGTGTTCTCTATCATTTATATTTTATCCTGTATATGTAATTGTATCGGTTAACTCAGAGCAATTGATATGATCTATGTTAATTTCTCTGATTATTCTGAAACTGTTCACCTATTGCAAATGATATTTATCTGCGTGGATCATTTGCAGAGGCTTAGCTCCAAAGTCAATTTTGAAATCGTGGAGAAATTATTTGACGAACCTGTAAGTCTTTCTTTCAGCTGTTTTCCTTTCATCCAATTTATTCAGTTCCACGACAAAACACAGGGCACTAAACCTTCATTTTTTATAGCTGAAACAATCTGCTTATTTCTATCTTCTCTGTGCCATAATTATTTAAAATAAATCCTTGAGACGTGTAAAACGTGGATTACTCTTCCAATTGCTATTGCTATTTCATTTCTTTTGGGTATCAAAATTTTAATCTTATAATAACAATATCTTGAAGCTGCATTGCACATGTGCGTGCTCATGTCTGCCTATTTGACATTATTTTATTGTTTAATAAAAGAATTTCTTTATTTGAAAAAAAAAATTGTCGGCTGAAACTTGTTTTGATTAAAGTCATTTCATGCTTCAGCAGACTATGTTTGTTAATGGAGGATAGTACCTGGCATTTCTTTCTAAGTTTTAATTCATATTTAATTGATTTTGCTTTGATCCGCTCCCCTCTCAAGCTTATTTTGAGGGTAGTGCGGCATTTCTTCTCCATAGTTGCTAGTTGTAGCTCCGTGCTTTACATGTTTTAAAAAAACTGCCCAACTTAGTGCTCTGGAAAATTGTCTTTTGAGGACTAAACCATATTCTTCTAAGAATGAAAAGTTAGGATTAGGAATATCCTTTTCTTTATTAACGTTTTTCAATGTTGTTATACACAGGCGGCGCTAGAGAGCCCCAAGAAAGCACGATTTGAGCCATGCTCTGATAATCATGATAATTTAGAGTCTGAGCTAGAGAACAAAAACGCGGGTGATGAGCTGGAATCAGTGGATGAGTTTAAGGAGGATACGGATGATATGGGCGGGTTATATGAAAATACTTTGTATGATGATAATGTGGACGAGGGATATGGCTACGAGGATGATGATTATAGCTATGAATGAATGATGGTTACTGAAAAGCTGCTAGAAGCTGTTTTCTGCTTTAATTATCTGTGGGCTTCTTGAATCCCGATTTGACATGGCTGGCACAGGAGGAACCTATGATTATCATAAATCTTTGGTGATGCTGTGTTGCCATCTAACAGGCAGGTGTCACTATCTTGTTCTATCTCCTTCCTCGTACATAATTGACCTCTATGCAATGAAAGACGCGTTCTAAGATTTAAACAAAATTTAATAAGCCGCAAATCCACCATGAATGGTACAAATAAAATTAGATATTGAACTCCTTTTTTTTTGTAGTTTTTTTTCCCCTCATACATGCATGTCTTGTAGCAGCAAATAATATTCCTTTCTCTGAAAATGAAAGGCGTTGTGAAGCCTAGTGGATCAGCCACGCCATTTGCCAGTGACAAAAAAGGTGTACATTTAGTTCTTGGACACTTTTTCTTAATGTGGCAACAAAGTGGTGGAATAACAGAGAGTTGGAGACGGTGCATAATACTGAAGTGAGTGCCAAATAAATTTCTTATCTGGAGGCGAATATTCCTCTTTTTTGTCTTCGCTTTAACAGGGACGAAAATTTTGGATTGACTAAATAATTTGGGGTGGGCAAGAGCCTAAAGAAGGGCTAGGTTATGAATTTCTTCTTAAATACCATCCAACTTTGGTGGATGCCTTCTTTGTTTAGATGAATGAATGCCGGTGGCATTTGGGAATTGTGATGTGGTAGTTAAAGTGCTAATATATTGCATCTTTAGGTGGAGGGCTCTTAAAGTTTAATAATGGAGAGTGATAAGTCTGCGATGATGTTATCAAATCAAACACGTATCTTACGCCACAACTTTCCATAAATGCAGAGTGAATTGCAATAGCTCATTGAGTCTTTATAAATCGTGATGGCAATTCATACTATATAGAGAGAGTTGGCACGATCCCACAAATATCGAAAGTGGGAATGGAATTTAGTCACGTTGTTTTCACCTACCGTGTTACATAATACATGCGACCTTCAGACGTCAAAAATCTACTTTTTCTTTTCCGGATGCTCTGAAGTAAATGGATTTTGTAAGAAGAATAATGCGAAGTCAAAATTGACCTGGACTAAAAACATAGGGATTCAAATGACTGACTTGCTAAGTCATTAGGCATGACTTAATGGTAAAATTTAGTTAGTTCATAAAAATTTTTGAACTTAAATTGCTATGCTACTCTGGAAAATAAAAATTCAGTAACTGGGTAATTATTTGCACTTTCCTCGTACCACGAGACACGTTGTTTTCCAAATATATCAGGTTAAGCATTCCTTTGGATTTGTCATTCAATTCATTCTTTATATTATCTTTTTTGCTGACAACCGTTAAACTATATATCACGGAATTGCACTTGATCTTCTGAGCAGATACAATTGCATGTTCCTCAATTGTGTGTTCTCACAATTGTCAATGATTACCACTAGTATTTGGTAATGGCCTTTGGTATATGTAAATCAAGAATAGTTGCCCCTTGAATGTTCCATTCTATGACCAATAAGAGAGTGATTTTATGTGGACTCCATCTTGAAATTGAAAACAATGAGTTCATGAGATAAGAGATCTAGTGAAGCTGACTACTATTATGGGAAAGCAACAAGTGTGTGGCCAATGGGGCAAAAGCTGACCCTATTGTGGAATGAATGATGCAACATTTGAATAGAGATTGTCAAATGTAATCCTTGGGATGGCATGCGCTGCCACTACTGAAAATTAATGCGGGGACAACTCAAACAATCCACGTAGAGTTAGCAGCGTGGGTTTCTGTTCTCTATCTGAAAAAATTGTATTTAAAGACTTAAATTTTATAAATTTTATAATAAAAAAATGTAAAAATTAAAATTATTTTTAAAGATTAAAATTATTATTAGATTTTAAAGGATTTATTATTAAATTTTAAAAAAATTACTATTAAATTTTAAGATTTTTAAAATCTAATAATAATTTTCTTAAATCTAGTAACAAATTTTTAAAATTTGATAATAATTTTAGTTTTTAAGGATAATTTTAATTTTTAAAATTTTTTATTATAAATTATATAAAATTTGAATTTTTTTCTTTCTAATACTTTGATGGGGAATGTTATACTTTTAATATATTTTATATATCTTTTTTCTTGATTATTTAATGTAAGCTAGAGTTAGTTTGACTTTGTCTTAATTGACTTATTTTTCACAATCACCTCTTCATCTCTTTATATTCAATGTATAGTTGATAAGCCACATTTGCATTAGCACATACCATGGGCTGTTAAGCAATTACAAATGTGAAAGCAAGATTAGAAACCAGCTACATGCATGTGTGTTCATAATTATGAGAGTGACTAATCCCACAACTCTATGGACTACTTTTATTTTCACTGGAACAAAAAAAAACAAAACACTTTTAGGAGTTTGTGTTGCTTAGGTAATGACAATAATTGTTCCATAGCAGAGGCTAAGTTATAATTAAAACATGACACTAATATGAATAATAAAATAAGATCTGTTTTGATTAATAGTTTGGTTTTTAACTTAGACACTGTTTGGTTCGCGGAATTGTGATACATAACGTGTGTGATGTCTATTATATTTTTATACTTATTATTTTATCTATCAAATTATTTTTTTAAAAATAAAAATAAAATAATTATTTTTCATTTCATTTACCCTCACTTACTTACATTTTATATTTCTTTTATCCTTATATCTTTCAACCAAATATATCTTTAATCATAAATACTCGATTTTATAACAGATGTGACATTTTTTTTAACATAGTAATACATACTTGATTTTATATTATATGACTTTGACCTCATAATCCACCCTCTGGTTGAACAAAAAAGTTTTCATATTTATTCCCCTGAGGTGTATTAGGTTCCAGCTAGCTAAAAGCACTGTTACTTATAGGTAGTAAGAAAGTCAGTCTCAAACTCCTTACAATAATTCTCAACTTGTGGCGTAGCAAATGGTTTAATTGGAAGTGGACCTTCATTAACTCCTTTTTGTGTTTTTTAATTTGATATAGCTTGAAATTAAGTAACATATAATGAATCTCTCTCAGTGGCACAAGGGGTTTTGAGTGGACTGTGGAACCAAGTCCCATAGTTTTCCTAAGCCTGATAGTGATGTAATGCGACCCTCGGTTGTTACGAGAAGCTTCGTATTATTATTAACCAAGCGGGAACTAGTTAATAAAAGCAGAGCAGTTCTCTATATTTAAGCGTACAAAGATTTATTCTATTCCCAAATCATGTGGATTCATGATAGTGCGTGCCTTCAATGTTGAAACGAAGTGAAATATCTAGGCTATCAAACCCAGTCACCCAAGCACCAAAAACTTCATATCCTGTTGTAAACTGGGTAGTTGAATTAATATGTTGTTATTCAGTTGATAGCTGTTGAATAAAGCTAACACTGATACAATATCCTATGGTAAACTGGGTAGCTGAATTAATATATTTTTAATTCAGTTGATAGCTCTTGAACAATGCTAACACTGATACAAAATAGTTAGGACGAAATAAATTTTATCCACTTGATTCATTAGAATATTCATTAGAGTGCAGACTGAATATATTAATCTGATTGATGAACTAACTATTCCGTGCAAGATAATTGTCCTGTAACTTTGTTGGTGAGAGGATAATGATGTTACATTGAAGTCGTTCCATCCTTGAAGCCTGAGTGGTTCAAGGGAGGATGAGAATATCACCAGTTTAACATTATCAAACAAAGGAAGAAAGTTTCATTTCCATTTTATCGATTCCCAGAACACTGTAAGTGGAGGATAAGGCTCATAGTTTCATTTACTCCCAACAGTGGGGGCATGCACGGGATAGGATTCACAATGTATGGGTCAAGGATTTGTCAATAAATGTTGAAAGCATTATATGCCAATAACATACTCTGCCTCTCAAGTGGAGCAGTCCAAAATAGCAATCATAGTGTAATTACTCCATCTCTCCAGGAATTAGAAAGCAATAGTCAGAAGAAATTTGATTAACTGAGCTATATTTGCCAATTGTCTTGTTATTTCTTATGTCCTTGACATCCAATGAACACACTAGAATATATATATATATATATATATGTGTGTGTGTGTGTGTGTGTGGATCGCTGCCCCTGCACGCACGTGAAGTCAAAGTGCAGCGAATTTAGATCCACAAAATTACACATCAGGAGTTTCTTCGTCCTTAACTGCCTGGTTCAACCTTTATTTTAGTAAGAAAAAAAGAAGAGTATGACTTAAATTATCTGTTTTGCAGTGACCTTACATGTCAGTAACACCAGATAGAACAGAAGAGTGAACAAACGAGTGGAAATGTATAAGCAAATGATAGGGATCGAGGGAATTAACCATATATTGATTATAAGAGAAGAGTAACACATATCAAGATATAATATATCCTCCTATACAGTTCTGATTTAGGAGTTAAGCCCTTCCAGGGGATTTGGGATCATGATCTTTATTTGCTCCGGTGCCTCCATAGTCTTGGGTTTCCAAATCCATCCTCCTTTCTATTAATCCTTCTTCTCCATTCACCTCCTCACCATTTCCCAATTCCACTGCATCATCCACCTGCAACTCAGATCATAAAAAAATTTAAACAGAAATAAGGGCCAAAGCAAAAAAGTAGAGAGAGAGAGAGAGAGAGATGAGAAGCACAAGCACTGACCTGAGGTAAAGAAGACAGAGCTAACGTATCTTGGCCGTTTAAATTTTGGGTTCCTGTGACCACGCAAGTCAATTGAATGCGTCACTAAATCTAACACAGAAATTGAAAAATCAACAAACAAAAAATTTCTACGAGAATATCTATTAGGCTTACTGGTAGCAGGAACAGCAGTTGCAGAGAGAACATATGAGAAACCCAGAAGGATGACTAGCAGTGCGAGAAAGCTTATCTTCATCTCGAAATAGATGATAGATTGCAGAGACACCAAGTTGGTTGAAAAAGATGATTAAGCAAGCTAATGACTGATGAGAGAGGAAGCATGAACCTTAAATAGGTGCGGTACAAGTACACTTTAACAGACTTGAATACACAAAATGAATGCATTGCCCAAGGCAAAAAGTCAACTTTTTATTTATTTATTTTTTAATGCCCATTTACCTAACATCTTCATGTATTCACCCTTCCTTTAGTCCTTTACCTTCCACACAAGTACTTTTATATTTTATTAAGATTCTATTCAAGGGAAGTCTGCCTCTACTTAACATTTCTGTTATTTTTTTTTAGCATATTGCTTTCAAGATATGTTGCAAAAAGAGTATTTGAAAATTACATATGAGAAAAATGATTTTTTTAAAAAAATTATACTTTTGGCTTCTATAACTTTATTTAATTTTAATTTAATTCTTATTCAATCTTTACAATTGACAATTTTTTAAAATTTAATCTCTATTATTAAAATCCCATCAATATTTTTTTAAATCTTATTAATATAATTAATTATGTATCATCTTAACACTTTAAATATATATGATTTATAATAACAAAAAAGATAAAAACATAAACAACAAAGTAGGATTAATTCATATGTAGCAAAATATTGACACTAAAAAAAAAGACAAAGACTAAATTAAAAATCATTTAAACTGTAAGGATCTAATTATAAATTTTTAAATTATAAAAATAAAATTAAAAATTAAGTGAAATTATAAAACCGAACGTATAATTTTCCCTTTTTGTTTTGATGTGTTTTGAAATTTATATCGTGTAACAAGCCACCGGGAGTGTTTGTATCAAAACAAATCATATTCAAAATACTATATATAACATTTAAAGGAATATACCTTCATAACAAATTGTAGTATTATGAATCCATATTGATCATTGCATGTCTGATAAAATTAAGATTAATATATAAAGATAGAAGTTTATTATCTCCATATTAATTAGTTCTGACCTGAAAAATACTACTAACTTAACAAACGACATAATAATTGGATGGCAGGAACCAAAGAAAGGGAGAAAGTACTGATCAATAGAGTCTCCTTTGAAATCTATCAATGAACAATTTCGGAAAATAATAGTGGATAAACATGAAACGGGGAGGAAACAAACAATTAACCTTTTAATTTTATGTCAAATATAACAAATGATTTGAAAAAAAAAAAACATAGTTTCTCTCACCAAAACCGTGTGCGAAATGGGCCCACAAACTTTTATTTTTTGTTTTTTTTGGCGAAAGAAGCCCATAAAGATAATAATAGCGAAGACCTTTGCACTCATCACGTGAAGCGGCACAAAGGCAAACACTAACGTATGAACACCTGATATATGATGTCTCTGCAAAAGATGCTTCACGCTTCTCTCATGTAATCAATTAGAAGCTTATCAGGGTTGTGGGTGATTAAGAAGCCACAGCTATAATCCTCACTTTGCCGGTTTTTTAGGTCATGTGCAATTAATGACTTATCGTCAACTAACTATCGTATGATTCCAAACTGATCAACAAATTACCTCTTAAAATAAAAAATCAAAAATAATAAATTGAAGTTAAATATAGAATAAATTATACAAATTTTCTATGAGTTTTGTTAATATTTTACAGATTTTTTTTAAAAAAAATAAATATACTTTTTTTGAAACAAAAAATTATTTTATATTTTGGTTCAATTTTAAAAATTTTTGACTAAAATATTATTTATTAACCTAGATACATATTTTTTAAATAAAAAAAATTAAATAAAGGATATTTTGATAAAAAAATTTAAAATTAAATTAAATTATAAAATGATTTTTTATTTTAGAAGAAGTTTGTATATATTTAAAAAAAAATTATATAATTTTAACAAAATTTATGGAAGGCAAGTAATTTACTTTTAAATATATATTGTAGGTGATACCTTTTATGTTTAATATTTTAGGTCAGATTGGACCCAGTTTTCTTTGTGTTCTCAAAAGCTTTAGTTAATAAGGCGCTCTCATGTTCAAGTTTTACGTGTTAGGTAGAACAGTAAACTTAGTTACCCTTTGCTCAAGGAATAGGATCTAAGTTTGATGTATATTTGTTTCATATTTGAAAAGAATGGTCAATATATATTTTAAGGGTCATCATTAAAGACAAAATAGATGGTGCCACATATATAATAGCAAAAACAATTTGACTCTGAGCACATGACTTCTAATCATTGATTAAGATGCAAGGTTCTCCCAAGTCCCAATAACAAAATTAGGTACCACATAACAGAAACTATGCACAAACTTGCAAATCAACTTAATATTTCAATTTGAAGACTATTTTCTAAGCTAACGTCATATACATTTAATGTACATACATTATTTTTTAAAAAGAGGTCAACAACTAAATCGAAACATTTCTAAGTTTTGGGTCCAAATATTATTGGGGGTTTCAATAATTATATTTATTGCCCTACCATATGTCATAAACGCTCTTAATTTCCACAATACTCTTTTAGTCTCCCATGTCACAGAGGGACTAGAGGCCTTCCATTTATCAATCATATGGGCTTTTTGTGTGTAAATACACACGCTAAGATATGAAGCCATAGCTTTGCATGTATAATTAATTAATCGACCCTCATACATTTTTTTGGGATGGATACATTAAAACATGGCCAACCAAATAATTTTAGCTTTACCTGCATAATGGAATATATATATATATATATATAATTAACTAGGATCTCATGAAAGCAACTTCATAATGGAATCGATTGTGATTAGAAATACAGTTTCTTTTGGAATGGACGGTGATGATGAAGTGTAAGAGTTGTTTTTTTTTTTTTTGGGTGAGAGATGCTTAATCAGGGCAGTTAGGTTAACATGACATGATGATGTCTAAGTAACAAGAAACATGAAGTAAGATTGTACAAACACAGAAGGCTTATATCACTTTTTCATAATTTAATGAAATGAACAACTCATTCCAATATTTAAGCCCACAAGTACTTGATGATAGAAGGGGATTAATTAAGTTGACAAGAGGACAGCTTTGGCATGAGATCCTAATTGTTGACACCCATGCACCCACCAACCCACTTTGGTGTGTTGGGAAGCATAAGGAAAAGGATTGCAGGATTTAAGACTTTACGAAGCAAAAGCCTCATCCATCACTTATCCTTATTGCATTCCCATGATATATATCATTGACGGGGGTCACTAGAAATCTTTAATTATCAGCACCAACCCCCTAATTATTATGCCAACTAAAACTCCTTCTACTTGTTTTCACATATTATTCACTAGAGCAAATTATATATACCTAGTCATGATGTATACATGTTGGCTCAAAGATTAATTAGGTCTTTCACTTGGATGATAATAAAAGTCAAAATCTATTTATGTAAAAATTCATTTGTTGCTAACCTCTATTTGTAATGTTATTATCTAAAAATTAACGAATATACAATGAAAATGGACTCTTTCATTTAGGCAAAATATCTCTCTCTCCATTACAATTGTCCCTGCTATATATAAATGCAAACATATAGTATAACAATTTATTATTTTTGTCTCTCTCTCCATTACAACGTTTATGCTACATATAAAGATAATAAACTTTCTTTAACTCATGAATTGATTGTTAAATAGCATTTATGACGTTTAAATAAAATGAGCTACATGAAAAAAATTGTATATATTGCCAATAGTTACAAAGGTGAAAACTTGAATATTAAAGACATACCTTCTCTGTTCGAGCTAAAAAGCATTTATCACTATCAAGTTATTTCTAATAGTTAGGAGTCACTGAAGATGTATATATATACAAGAGATCCAAGTACAAAGACATCAAGAATCATTGAAAAATCATTATGGCTATTGTATTTGAAAAAGAAAATAGATATTTTTAGTCTCTAGTTTATTAGTTTGTAAGAAGCATTTATGATCTTAGAGAGAACTCTATAGTAAAGGGAAATTCCTTTCTTTAATTCTTTGTTGTAAATCTCTATTTGAAAAAATTAGTTAAAAGAAAATTGTAAACAATCCTATAAAAGTTAAAAGTGAGCATGTAAAATCTATGTTGATATTGAGCATATAAAAACCATTTTCAGCTGTAATATTTTCAAAATTTTTTAAAAAAAGTCCCTTAAAGTTTAAGGAAACTAGATTTAAGTTTAAAAGATTAAAATAGAATAAACATTTTGTGTGTTATTCTTTTCTTTTAACTCTTTTAATTGTTATATAATTTGCTTTCTCCACTTTTAGAGAATCCTTTATTTTCATATTAGTCATTCCATTAATAATATATTAGTTTACGTTATTTGTTATATAAGCTTACTCCACTTACTCATAGTCATCTCATTCCACTATTACACTGTTTGTCTCTTCCAATCACATTTAGCACATTTTACTCTTAGCTTTAGCTACTCACATTCACATTAATATGAACTCACTTCACTTGCACATTACAAATAATTTTGTTTATATTTGTTTACTTCATCTAACTACTATTTACTTGTTCTATTAAGCATGTGCTCCTTCCACTTTATACTTTCTCGATTTTTAATCGGCAAAATTTCACATTATTCAATTTTTTGCATACTATATCTATTTAACCTTCTAATTGTCCTTATCAATGCATATATAGGTAAACCTTTTTAAAGCGTACAAGCCTTGAGATCCAAATCTTGCTTCAGCTATACATAGCATTGACTTCTTTGAGATTCATTAAGGACGTCCTCTTGTGGCAACAGGTGCTTTTGGGAGGAGAAGGAGTTAAGGACCACAATGCATAAGTTATGTTACTTATTTTCTTTTACTTATATTTACAAGTAGCAATACTTGAACCATCTTCGTTTCGATCTGTACATACAAATGTCCACCTACTCAACCATCTGTCTTTTAATTTTCAATTTTTTTCTCTTCCCGAAGACAGCATTATTTATTAGAAATTTAGAAGTACGGCTCTAACATTATTTTTGACATCCCGCTGGAACAAGCAATATATAAATATACACACACTATAACTTGGGTCATCCTTGTTCCACAAAGAGAAGAATTGGACAGGCGGAAGGCCCAGAAACAGGCCCATTACTAAATATATATTGAAAAAATGAAAGCCATGATATCATGAGATTCTAATTCTATGGTGGTGAGGGCCCATAGCCGGGGACTGGACTGGTATATTCATCATACAACCTGGGCGAGCAACAAAACTATATACACCCCCAGGAGGGTTCTTGACTCCCACCTACAAACGCACCTACCCTTTGGGAACACCTGCAAATCTTATAAACCTAAACCTCGCGATGCCTCATTATGAACATTATTTTGTTTATTCACCCTAACAAGAATCTTCTATTATTGAAGCTAATTAGAAACCCCATACAGCGGAGTGCCAAATTTATTACATTGTAGCTAGCGCATTACAGTCCGTATATATATATTGGAATGATCACGAATCTAATATGGAAATCATGAATTTCGGGAATCACTCATGAGGACTTTGAAAAACAAGGATTAGTTTGTTTTTCTCCATGCACCCTCTCGTCAACTTTTTATAAAGTTCTTAAAGTTTCATGTTATTCTCTGCACATTAGAAACCAAAATTTTGACACCTGGACCAAATTGCCGGTGCACTGTGGGGAAGTCAATTATGCTCTTTATTCTCTTGGGCTATCTGATGCACTCAAGCACAATCAATCGTCATATGGTTCACATGCTCCAATAAAAAAATAGAGATTTTTCATGAAAAATTTAAAGCATTATATTCCTAATTAAGTATAAGTACAATATATTACGATAATGCTAACATAAGATGGCTTTATTGACAAAAAGGGAACTTGAAAAATTAACTTTCGTAGTTTATGCTATGAATTGTCTATGTTATTAACAGATGTAAACGTGAAACTGATAGATGATCCTAAACATGACACTTACATTTTGATTGATAGTGTTGAAGTAATTTATTTATACTATTAGTTTTATTGAAATACTATATGTATTACAATAATTAAAGACCGTTAAATTATAAACGAGAAAAAAAAAACAGAAATAAGAAAGAACGATAGCTAAATGATGCTTTACAGTTTAATTTTGTGGGAGTACGTTTACCATTTTCCAATTTTTTTTGGAGCATATATAGCATTGACCAGTTATTGCTCAAAATGATAACATAGAAGACCAAAATGAGAATGTTATTTCACAAACATGCCTATGATATGACTGACAAGCATGTATCTGACACACATATATAGTCCAAACTCAATTCTGAGCCATTTGTCACACGACTTTTGATAAAAGTCTAAGATGACATCAACCGTTCATTTTTCATTATTACTAATTAAACTGATGATAAGCAGTTTTTAAAAAGAAACGCAAAGAAACAAATATTTCGTTAAATGAGGCAATTCCATTGGTTAAAAACCTCAACAAGAAAACTATTGTTATCAAAATCATCCAGGAGGTGAGTGAGATATACATGCGACATTGATTGGGTGAGGATCATTGTTTATATTTATTTGACAAGTGGCAAGAGCGACAATTATTATGCATAACATTTGTTGTAGCCATGATTGCAACTGACAAAGATAAAATAACAATATGAATAATATTAGTCTAACGAAGAAATGAGAGATATAGGCTCTTCGCTCTTACAGGAAGGCGTTTGTAAAAAAATTGAAAGATACATATTTGAGAATGATCACAAAAGTAAAATTAACAAGAGAGCTAATTAACAGTGTTCGATTGGTGCATGTTAAATGCGTAATTAGTTGATGTGAGGCAACTGGGGGATACACTGCCGTTTATAAGCCAAAAGACTCAGAATACCTAACGATATGCCACCGTACACATTACTTTGTTACATACAAACTTGTAATTAATTAAATTTGTAAGATGAGTGCACTTAGCCATTTATGGCATTCACACACACACACACGCACGCACTCAAAAACACATATATATAGCGTTGCTTTTTCTATATATATAAGGACCTGATCCCCACGCTTCCCCTAAGCCATCAATACCAAACTTGAGCTTGGTCTTCTACTCTGATCTCTTTCAATCGCTCATCATATACTGCTTGACATGATGGAGAAGAAAGGCCTCCTCAGTCTCTTGGTTATCCTTCTGGGTCTTTCCTATCTCGTATTCGCTGTTGCTGTTCCAGCAACCAGTAAGTTTCAATTTTCAAGGGTTTTTAGGTCTTTAGGGTTTTGATGCACGGGTTTTGGTACCTGAATTTCTGTATAGAATGATTAAAATGGATTCCCAGCCCTACGTGTTAATTATATGCGAGTTTTCTTGTGAATATACAGGGATCCCCAAAGCTAGAGAAGTGGATTCATCAGAGCCTCATCATCTGACCAAGGTCTGCCCTTTCCCTTTTTGTGCCTCTCCTTTTTTTCCCCCTCTTTTTTCAAACGTACCTTGAGGTTATTTGTCCTTAAATCTATGAAGAAAAGGAGAGAGAGAGAGAGAGAGAGAGAGAGAGAGAGAGAGAGAGAGAAACAGTTTGTACAAGATTGGTTGGTGCCCTAGCTAGCTATTTTACAAAATCAATTTTGGCTTTCAATATTTGAAAGTTACTTGGTAGGGCCGGACAATTTAGATCTTGAAAGATCCAAATCGTTAAGAATAAATCAAACTATGATATTGGCCGTTTTCCTTCTGTATGTTATCTATCTCAGACTCAATTACTGCCTTTTATTAATTAATATCTCATTTAATTTTTAACTATTAGTGATACTTTTTCCGATGGATTGTTGAATTTGCAGACGGATATCGATGTTGTGGAGCAGGTTGAGTTTCAGATGAAGGAAGGATATGGAGAGGGGAGAATGATGATGAATATGATAGACTATGCTGGAGCAAAAGCAAACCCAGCTCATGCTCCCCCAAAACCCCCTGGAAAACCTTCTATATATCCTACGTATTAACCTCTTTGGTTTCAAGGGATTAGTTATCGCTAATCAGGTGAAGATCACTAGGATCACTTCAAGGGTCCAGATTCCACGCTCTAGTTAATAGTCGTTGGAATTGTCCTGGTTTGCTGGGTGTTCAATGTGTTCCTCTGCTACCAAATTAATTAATCTGCTTGCTGTTTACATATAATTAAGCCTTAATTAAGTTTGAGAGGTGAGCACTAGACTTTATATATATATATATATATATATATGTATAAGTGTGTGTGTCAGATATGTGTATCAGTTGTACTGGCTTGGTGCTGTAAGATTAATATATACACACACACACACACACACACACATTGTATCTGATCCTTATGCAAGATTCGCTAGTGACCTTTTTTCTTTAGGAATATGTATAAATTAAACTTCGTATTCCCTGTGTTTTTGGAAATGTATGGAAATTAGGGCTTAAAGAAACATCTTATAAGCCAACTTGAAATGGAAAGCGTAATGAAAGAGGCTTCCGGGCGACCTGTGTTTCATTATTAATAATATTTTGTTATTCTTTGACATTTAAAGACCACATGCATTCTTATTATGCTCTTCAAATACAATCCACATTTTTTTAAAAAAAAGAAAAACGGTTCGTTCTGCAAAGATTGCCATATTTGCTGACAGCATAAGGATTATATGGTTTAGGATATATGAGCGTAATATTTGTTAAGTATTGAAATTTGTGAAGAATGCAATGCATTTCAACGAAGTAATAGTATAAAGAATACGAAAATAACTGATGAGGTATATATATTTATAACATTAATCGTACTCGAATATTATTGCATTCCACATTATCGTTCTCTACGTTTTTACACTAATCATATTTAAACAACACTATAAAAGGGTTGCACAGATCTAGTCCCCCGGCCAAGTATATCAGCTTTTAAAAAAAATTATTTAATGAAATATCCCAAGCTTTGGTAATTATTTCTACCAGTTATATGTTCCCTTTATCTTAGATATTCATTACATTTTAATTGGGTCAGTAAACAATATGGAGAAGGGCAATATTAGGAAGAATTAAATAAGCTTAACTAATTTATTTTAATTGTTGGACTTCTTATACCAAGGTCAATGGATAAGAGAAAACAATACCTTTCTCTATCAACTTATAAGTTCAATTGTCTTAGGGTAGTATTAATTTTGGGAGTAAAATCTTAGTAGTATCCACTCGACGTGGAGGATCAATGGCTGTTTGTAAAGTCATCCTAGAGACTCAGCCTAAATAAAGTTCGAAAATACCCACATCCATACATGTCAAAATTCATTAACGTGTAATGTTTAATATTAGATGATTTTATTCTATAAGGGATCAGGGAGTGTACCAACCAAAACATTAATTGATTAAATATAACACGTATTGGGTTGACTGGTCGTACACTGTCTGTTCACTGGTGTCGCTCCATTGTTTTCGCCTCAGAGGAGATTAACGTTACCTCAATTGCCTTGCATCGGAGAACCATTCCCAATATCTTTTGCATGCTATCTTCGCCGGAACTTCACCGTCAAATGCCATATTTCAGTACAGGAGGAGGAGAAACAAAGGGAGCTGATACCACTCCCTTGTCTTCCCAAAAATGGAGGCGCCATATGTAGAACTCCTATTCTTTTCCTAAATTAGATATTAAGAGAACGTGGACTTGGTAATATATCTTAATTGACATTAATTGATTTTCGTTTTCATTAAAACAAAAAAGGTACTTTCATTTGCTGCGAGCGTGGAAATATCATTCATTCATAACTAATGAAGGGAAGTAATTAATTTGACAAAAGACAGGTCTATATATATATATATATATATATATATCTATATATAGTTCCATGTGAACGCGGCACCCACACACACACACACATATATCTTTGTAATTAACCTATGATTAACATAGATTATGGTGGCTTATTTTATAAATTGTCATCTCCATAGTGTGTGTATCATATAAGTGAAGTTAGAGTGTGTTAAAACGGTATAGGTTGGGAACCAAATTGGGCTTTAGCTGGAGATTGCTTTGCACTTAGTCATACCATAAGAGACAAATATGGTCCACATTTTGTGAAGAGATTCTAGCGTACATGTGCACTATAACTCTGAATCCAATTAACAATTAACCTAATTAATTAGTCATCATAATTAAACCTTTGTTTTTTATTAATCAAATCAATCAAACACCTTCATTTGAACATGAAGTGCGTTAATTTATTTATACAATGATGATGGGTCGTTCACTTTTTTGGACAAAATTTAATGTGCAATTATACGTAATGCTTTATAAATTCTTATAGTTATGGTCATCGTCCAAGTCTTACTTCAAATTAAAATCTTTCCCCCTCTACAATTTTAAGGTTATATGCTCATGGGAGAATGCTCTAAAATTCTTCCTTATAAATTTTTTGTTAATTTTAGAGAAAAAGTTACACAAAAGAGCAGGAGTGTGTAAAGAGTTCATTTCTTCTTTTCTCATATACTTTTTTTTTTAATTTATAAAAAGTAAATTTGAAAGATTCAGTACATTAATTATGGATTAAAAAAAACTTCTTTCTAAAAATCAATGATATAGTGTTGGATTATAAAAAGAAATATTCATGTTACACTTTCATTAAGAATTCAAATATCAAATAACAAATTATATTTAAGTTCTTTTTTCCACCTTTTTTTGTATATAAGTTTTACTTTTTTTAAAATTTTTTTGTCACTCGTATTTAAACATATATCTTAGTTCACAATAATGGCTCTGTCTTAAGCAGCATTATAGATTATTTAATTGACCTTATCAAGACCAAAATAGTGCTCACGAGGCCTAAGTTAAAGCTACTAGATATGATTTAGAATACAGAAAATGAGAATAATGTAATGCTCTTGTTTCACACAGTAGGACCACTCCAGAGTTTCTAGGTATGATTATGTCTTTGTTTGAAGAAACACATTAAGCTTTTATAATGTCACTAAAGTTTGTCAGTTGGAAGCTCTGTCACTTTCAAATATATATGAACCCATGTAAGTGGGATTTTTAGGTATTAATTAGTTGTTTAACAGATGCTAAGTGGGATTACTTTATCAAGAGATAATAAATACTAATATCGCATACATTTGAAGTGATTTAATATTTACCATTTGCATAGTCTTGGGACCAAGAAGGAATTGATTAAGATTTAAGTAGTCATCTTTTTCTTCTTTTTAACTTTATTTAATTTCTCCTTATGATTTGAATTAAATATCAGCGATTAGAATGAATACATAATTTTAAAATGTATAAATACATACAAAAATTACATTTAAGATCTTCTGCAAATTAATTATTTATACTCTTCAATTTATCAATATATACTCGCACACTTCATAATTTGAAAGAGTTCTCAAATATGTTTAAATTTCTTCTATTATAAAAATATACATAAATTCTCCTAAATATATAATATAACTAAAATACTTTAAAAGATAATATTATTTTCTTTCATTAACAATATAATTTATTAAAAATATATTTTTTAAATTTTTATTTCAATGTTATATATTTTATACAAAAAATTATAAATTTAATTTATTCTAAATGTAGAAAATTGTTTATTTTTATGTGAATTAAATGTATATTTAAATTTTATTATATTAAACAAGCTTATCTTTTAATGTAGAAAAATCAATGTAATACATTTTTAATTTCAATAGAAGAGAGTATATATTTTTAAAATAAAATAAAAGACAGTATAATATAAATATCTCTCAATATATATATATATATATATATATCATGATGATTAATAATATATGTGTTAGAATTAGTCAATATTTATTTGAAACTTAGATTCTTTCTTGTACCAGAGAGAATCATGTGAAAGAAAAAAAGAAAAATAGAAGTTGGGGACTATATGGGTGGGTTTCATTAGACTCTACTCTCTACCTCTTTTTTTTTTTAACAAAACATTTTTAATATAACAGAAGTTCAGCTGGCATTTGTTTGAATACATATAATAAAAGAATTTTTTTTACTATAAATTTACTATAGAATTATTATTCTTAAATTGTTACTGCAAATTTATTATAAAATTATTATTCTTAAACTGTTTATAATGTGATATATTTTTTTCAATTTCAAATTTCTTTTGTTTACCTCAGACCCGTGCAATGGTCCACAGATTTTAGTTAGGATTCGAAAGTAAAATAATATTTAAAAATAGTTTCTTGATAGATAAATACTAAAATATATGTTTTATTTTTTAATTTGTATAAAATATCTTTAAATACTTTTGATTTAAAATAGAAAAAACAGAAGAGAAAAAAAGCATGGTGTAATTCTCTATTTTCACATATGTGGGCCTTCCTATTCTCTTTTTTTTTTTTGAACAAACCAAACATACAATATATATATATATATATATATATATATAGTTTAACTGGTTAATCCAAACTGTGATGGCTAGCTAATATTTTGGAATTGAGAGACGTCACTTGCGTATAGTAATATGAATAAGAACGACAAGAATACATTAACCTGCTGCAAAACATGCAAATAATTATAAGCCATATTATTTAAGAGAGATTATTTGGAAAAAGATAATTAGTTAGCTAGTTCATATAATATTATCAACAATTTCGTCAGTCTAGAAGTTGATCAATTTTATTCAACACTAAGTTCGGACTTTGAACCTCGATCGATCACATTCAAAATTGTCTAACTTTGGAAGCTACCTCGTACGTCCTTATGCTCCTTAACAAATATTGGAAATAATCATTGTTTAGAGTTTGATCCTGTACCGCGTATTCCAATTCTGGGTTTCAGGCTACTCATTCGGAGCTCAATATAAACTATCTAAACTGTTTTTTTATTTTGTATTAAAGTTTGTATATTTGTAAGTATACATAAATAAAAGCTCATGCTTAGGTTTGGATAGAAGATAATTAAAGAAAAAAAGTGTAATTTTAATTTTAATGTAGATGTAAATAAAATTTATTTTTCTTTCATTCTTATCTACTCTTCTTAATCTAAACGAAGTAAAAGAAAATGTAAAATAAAAAGATATCAAAACTAATTTCTCGCCCGAAATTAAACTCTGGAAGAAATTGGAGACGAAAGAGCTAAAAGCTTCTAAGGAGCCCTAGAACCTAAACTTAAATTCAGACTCGCCACTGTATATTATGTAAGATTCATGGGCCGTTTGGGCCTTTGAGTACAAGCCCGTTCCCTTAGTACATGTTGACATTGCAGATGGACCTTATGTATGCCGCCCAACTAATACGATCAGATTCTGACCAAAAATATTTTTAGGTTTTATTCGAATTTAGCAGAAAATATAAAGCAACAAAGTTCATACGAAGAAAAGCCGACAAAATATAATATTATATATATATGACGTCAATATAATTTTTTTTTGGCTAAATCAAATAAATGAAGCAAAACACATGACGGTGAGGTAAGAACTGGAAGATTTGGCTGTCATCACAGAGAATTGAACTTTATCCACACCATAGAGTTCTAGAAACTCCAGTACGTGAGTTATCAACGTGAGATTTTATTGGAGTTTTTACAGGTGGAATATATACTGGGGTTTTTTTTTTTTATTTGTTCAAAGACTTTTAAAATTTTAAAGATATTTATGTCTGTATTAAGATTTTTCAATGAGATGTAGATGCATATATTATTCTAAGAAATTCATTCATAAAATAATGTCAGGAGTGGTTTCATTATACTGATATAATATTGGAATCTTTAATTCATAATTTTTTATTTGTATTGGTATTTTTTTGGCAAATAGTTCTATTATATGTATTTCTTTTCTAGCATTACTCATTCTTATTATAATTTTGTAAATAAATATATAATTTTTATATCTTAAAAATATATGATTGAATATTTTTTTAAAAATGCTTATACATATTATAATTTTATTAAAAATTTTGATAATAATCAAATATAAGAAATTAAACTTAAATTTAATTTTATCTTTTTTTTAAGAAAAAAGAAGGCGCAAATTTTCGGTTAGAAAATAAAATTAAAAAGGAGGTTGATACAATATATCCTAGAGCCCTTCACACTTATCTTCGGAAAGATGTTATGTGATTTGAAACTATTGAACAGTGAACATAATATTTTTGACTTGTTCCTGATTTTCGTTACAAATTATTGAATTTTCTTTATAGTGGTTTGTCCGTTTTTGGAAAATACATACGCTAATTGATTTTCTTAACTTCTTTTTAAATACGTTTGGATGTGTAAAAGAGTTAGAATAATCAAATACTCAATTATTGAGATTTCTGTCATCAAAGTTTGCTTAAATAATTGGTTAGTGAGAATATACGTAATAGTTAGGGTGTGGAAGCAAAAAATTATTGTAATAAAACAATAAATTTCTTAATTTCGTCGCAGATGGGTATCATAAAATCTTTATTTGATGAGGAGAGAATCTTTTTTAAACCTTCAAAAGAATAAGTTCATCTAAAAATATATAAAAGACATATTAGTTATTTCAATTTCAAATCCCCCCCGTTCAAATTGTCGGTACTTAATTAAATTCTATAAAAAAGATTCCACAAATTATATTGGCATGTCATGTGGTGTGAGTATTGTATAGTATTTACATTGAGTCAAAAGAAAATAAATATTTAAGGAAAGAAAGTTAGAAATGTGAGAGCATATCTTAAATATTATCCTATAAGCATTATTCTGTTTTGAAGGGAGGATAAGATAAGATTGAGTCTAAATTATAACGCTTGGATAATTTAGAATTAAACAAATAAAGGAGACTGAAAAATAAAAACACGTGGAATCAGATAAAACTGTGTTGATGGCCTGCAAATGGAAAAGGTGAGATTCATTGGGCATTAAAAGAGGAAGAAAAGCATTTAGTGCCTTCCAAAGCCCATGGCTTCATCCTTATCCTTAAGAGCCAAATCCATTGAAGTATCCCCATATATCACTTTTTTATTCCTTCAAGATCCTAGTTAGGCTCATAGGGAGAACGAACCTCGGTCCCTATTGCGTGGCACTATCATACTAAACCAATAATCTCATTTCCCTTTCGTTGCATTAATATCACGAGGAGGAATTTCAAGTAGGATTAGTCTATAACCATTAATTTGATTGAATCTCTTTATCTATAAATTTTATTAAAAATACCTATATATAATCATTTATATTTGTGTTATTCAAATTTTTTTAATTAAAATATAATAACTATATAATTTTTTATAAACAATTATATACTTTTTTATAATTTAATATTACATGATTAAACTTAAAAAAATTTAATAACAAAAATATAAGAAAACGTATTTCTAAGTTTAATCTATGAAAAGAAACACATGACAAGCAATAATTCAAGTCAATTTAGGGTATAATTAATTAAATTTTTTATGAATTATATTCTTAAATTCAAGTCCCATAATATTATAATAATTTTTTATTTATAAATTTTTTTTAAAATTTTTATACTTAATTCATAGTATTCATGTTGGCGAGACAATAAAGAAACTTGGGGGCAAGTCAAGCTGAATTAGGAAGTGTGGTGGAAAGTTGTGAACAAAGACCCAAGAAAGAATTTAAGACGGTTGGCGTCTTTTCATTCATTCAAAAGCAGACGCTTTTTTTACAAAATTAAGAAAAGAAGGGCGGACTATAGGCGAGTGGGACCCACACCCCCTCTTTACTAGCAAACTGGCAAGACATTGAAGGCGGCGTAAAAAGCGAGCCCCAGGTCGGCATCACGTAGGTCCCATCTCTCTCTCTCTTACGTCATTCCCCATCCTTAGCCACTACCCCATCCTTGGCTCTGAATTCATCCTCTGCTGACTCGGCTGCCACCTGTCTTCTCCCCAGAATTTCATGAAAATCCTTGTTTTTCACCAAATTTATTTTCTTTTTTGATACGCAAAGTTAATAAATGAGTAAATAAAAACCGATTTCCCTTCTGTTGTTGATGTCAATGAACATTGGTACTGAATAAAGGAGGAGAGGAGTTTATTATTAAAAAATAAAAAAAGTGATAAGGGAAGGGGATCTCTATTTAATGCGTACGGCCCTATGTTTGAATACCTTATGAAAAAGATTATTTTAAATTATCAGAAAAGGAAATCGCTTTTTGATAAATAAAGTTTTTTTTTAAGGACTTGGGTTAGAATTGGAAAATGGAGAAAAGAAGAAAAAAAAAACAATAAAGCTTAGGCAAAGATGGTACTCTGTCTCTTGTTTCTGTTGCACCATGTTCTTTATGCTTTTTGCAGGGACCTTTTTCTTGAGAGGGGTTTTGTGGGTCTTTAATACTTTTTATTGCAAGTCTCCCTCGAAAAGTTTTCTTCTCTCTTTTTATCTGGGGCTGGGGAAGGAAAAGCTTCTTTCTTTTGTTCGTGAATCTGATTCTCTATGTCTATGGGCCTTGGTGCTGAGCTTCAGAGTCTGCATCGACAAACGTAGAATCTTATAAATAAATGAGCGGTGGAGGAGAAATGTCTCAGAAGGATCCGGCTATCAAGCTCTTTGGCAGGAAGATTCCCGTGCCGGAATGTCAGATTCCGGTGACCTCTCAAACTGCTTCTCAGATTCCGGCCAACTCCGGAACCATGGTACTTAAATACATACATACGTATCAACCATTCAGCTTCCTGCTTTTGGTTTTCGTTTTCCCATTCTATTTTTTTTTCTTAGAGTGAAATAGTTTTTTTCGTTAATCGTTGACTTAAGGATTGGGCTCAAATGAACTTAAATTCTGGGTTTTGTTAATATATGATTGTTTAGATATATATGGGTTGTGATGGAGAAAATAGTTTCTCAGGCGTGGCGTGGTCGGTTAATCTTGTCTTTTATTATGTTCTAGCTGGTTACCACAATATATTTCAAACTTAAAACTCTGAAAAATACAGAGGGAAACCTTTCTAAATGGAAATTTAGTTATCATGTACGAAGACAACAAAAGTAAGAGAATATATATATATATATATATATATATCAGACTCATCTTCATATTCATAATTTCGGCCGAGGCTGCATGAACAAGGGAAAATTTTTCATTTTTTCTAGAAACATGCAATAGACTATTGATCTTTGTGTTTCTCTTCTTTTTTATTTTCCAAATTAAGAACAAGGCATCTTCTATAATTGGTCTTTCACAGGAAGATAAATGGAATATTTGGTTTCTGTCTTCAAACTGTTTATAGCTGGGCTAGTTAGTTCAGCGAATTGGTCTCCTAATCCCTCCCCTAAATCTTGCCTTGCTGTGTTCTAAAGGATTTGGTCTTCTTCATAGTATCATCAGCAGTTCACTAAATTATGACTGTTAGATTGGAAAGTTTATAAGAAATCTTTCATTTAATTTCTTGAGTTGGTTTAGGTTAAATAAATACTACTTTCCTCCATGCCTTTTCTTCATTATAAAAAATTTTACAGTTTAAAAATATCAAACAGAAACTCAGTTTGGTACTCACTCAATTGTAAAGACGTGCAATTTTGTTGTGTATGATAAATTGAACTTAAGGTTCATGTGTATGGTCAGACAATTGCAAATGAGACTAAGGTAATATAAAAGCTAGAAATAGTCTTCCCAAGAGTGAAAGTCGGGACTTTGGCAATTGATGCATTGTTGATTTAAATATTTGCAAAAGTTGAGATATCAAGGTTATTAAAATTCTAAAATTGCCTGCTACATTATAACATGGTGTGTGATCAGTCTCTATTCTGGTTGAATTGTCACTTATTCTGATTAAAATTTTAGGATGCTTGCAGCAGCTTAAAGAAAACGGAAGTGGAAAGAGTTTGTGCAGAAAACCCTGAGCAACAAGAGAATGCCTCTGACTTAGCAGCTAGTAAAAAAGGGTCTCAACATAATCAGCAAGAAAATGAGCCAAAAGCCAGTCCCAAGCTTGTGGAAGAAAAAGTGGAAACTAGTTGTACAGATCAAGACAAAACATTTAAGAAACCAGACAAGATTCTTCAGTGTCCACGATGCAACAGTTTGGATACAAAGTTCTGCTATTTCAATAACTACAATGTCAATCAACCTCGACATTTCTGCAAGAACTGCCAAAGGTATTGGACTGCTGGTGGAACAATGAGGAATGTTCCAGTGGGTGCTGGGAGACGGAAGAACAAGCACCTAGCCTCTCAGTTTCGCCACATCATAGTATCCTCTGATGGAATTTCAACCTCCAGGTTAGAAACCACAGACTCATCTAGTCACCAACTTATGTCATCTCCTGAATCCTCAGCTGCTTTCAGGTCTTCAATGGCAATGGATAATGGTATTGTATTGAAATTTGGTCCAGATGCCCCTCCTCTCTGTGAATCCATGGAGACAATGCTTACTATTAGAGACCAGAAAAGAAAAGTTGATGCAGAAAATGGGAAGGAGTCATCCTTATGTGGATCTTCAGTAACAAATGGTAGTGATGCTGAACTTGTCATGCAAAAAGAGCGGTGTGTTTCTAATCAGCTTAGTTCATCAAATCAATTGCAATGTTACCCTGTTCCTCCATGGGTGTTTCCTTGGAATCCAGATTGGAACAATGTTGTTTCCATGGCTACAGTTCATCAATCCTCGGCTCCAATGCAGTGGTATCCTACACCGTTGGTGGCAGTTCCTGGCATGTGCCCACCTAGCATTCCCTTACAATATGCACCACCATCATACTGGGCTGCTGGCACCGGGACAGTCTCAATAGGATCTAATGGTTGCCTTTCACCTTCATCGTCAACGAGTAATAGCTGCTGCTCAGGCAATGGCTCTCCAACCTTGGGAAAACACTCTAGAGATACAGTGTTCACAGATGAAGAGAAGTCAGAGAAGTGTGTTTTAGTTCCAAAGACACTTAGGATTGATGATCCAAATGAGGCCTCAAGAAGTCCTATATGGGCTACATTAGGTATAAAGCCTGACAAGAAAGAGTCTGAATCAGAAGGTCGTAGCTCAAAAAAATTGGAAGCTGAAGGAGAAGGCAAAGATCGTGTGTTGGGTGTTTCTCAAATTTTGGAAGCTAACCCAGCTGCTATCTCTCGTGCTCATGCTTTCCAGGAGAGCATACAATGAGTTTTCCGGTTTCAAAATTTTAAAATTGCAAAATCTTGTGCATATATTGCTGGGTTTTGGTTTCCATGATGAAAATCTGTTGTAAAGGTATTATTTTCATGTCGAATCGATTGTAATTTTTAATGTTGTACTTATACCGATTTTGAATTAAGCTTATCAGAATGGGATGGTTCTTGGCATTACCACAATAATCAGCAAAGATCACCGATTGTCATCTCCTACAGTTTGATTCAGTGGAATTAATGAGGGAATGCCCTTTCAATAATGTATCCCATTAATTTCTGTGAATTAAAATGATTCTTAGGAAGTAAGCTTGGCTTCAGGGGACACTTAGTGCTGGTTTTATGTTTTTGATTCGTTTCCAGCTTGGGAGACTAGCACTAGTGAAAAAGTTGAACATGTTTTTCTCTAGGAAAACATTGTCTGGTAGGGGAAAAAATGATCCTGTTCTGACGTTTTATATGTGATATTTGTAATGTGATGTGTGACATTTAAACAAATAATAACTCTCTCCACTCTGGTGAAGAATCAAGTTATTTGCCTTTTAGCTTTATCCTTTAATTGGGCAAGCAAGTCATTATTATTGGGAGTGCTTTGAATTGCGGTTCTCAGCAGACAAGACTGACTATCTACTGTATCATGTGCTCTCGCTTTTAGCACTTTTTTCCTATCATAAAGGCTAAAGCCTTGATTTGAGCCTCTTCTTTTTACAAGGAAAAGATGCCTTTACAAAACATAGGGATAGAGATATTTACCTGAGGAATATATCCTTTATGACTCACCTCATGTCAAAAGATTTGTTCCAGGAGTCCCTTTAATAAAAGGCATTCTTTTGACTCATTAAATAGAAAAACACAGGTCCTCATCCTCCCCACAAAAAAAGCCTTTTAGCAGAACGGAAAAAGGGTGCAGGGAGACACGATTATTTTCTTGAAGCAGCCCTTGATATGTTCACCTCTCCGTCTATAAAACTGAGCCCCAATAATGTTCAAGGATCTTCCACACCTTGATCTTGATCCTACATAGCAGAGATCCTAAACTTTAGAAAAAGCTTAATTTTCGAGGCCACAGAGACAGAGTGTATTATTTTCTGAGTCCCATTATCAAATTTTGTTAAGAAAATGTGAGGGTGCATGCATTTAGGGGAAAAAAATTTATTCAGTTTGTATAGTCTCAAATGAAAGAAAAAAATGCAGGGGAGAATTAATAAAGATTTAAATAAAGTATTATGTTCTGCAAGAAAAAATAAGATCAAAGTTGGAATGGTGTCGTGATTAATTTCAAATTTTCAAACAACGGACCAGTCCATCACGTTTCCTCATGCACTTATAATTCCATCCCTTGATTGTTTGACTTGCCTGATTCGTTGTCATTTTTTGTTCTTAAATTCCGGATTTTTATTGGAAAAAGAACGAAAAAAGAAGATATGATATTCCTGAGGTACCATAATTCAGCAAATCTCATTGACTTGTCTTTCCCTATATAGCAAACTTAATGTGAATTGTTTCTGATATAGCAGATATGAGAGCAGTGGGGCGTACTAAATAAACTAGCAAACAGCAAACCCAGTTCTTTATTTTGAAGATTCGTTCATTTGCAGCTGGGCCTTCCCTCTAATAACTCTATGCATTCTAGCGGATTCTTCAAATTTTGAGATTGCGATGTACAGAACATGAGTTATAGAAATTTTAATACCCACAGTGATTCCAAGCATCGTTATAAGAAATTATTTACTATCATTTGTATTTTTACAGTGGAAAATTTTGGAAGCTGCCAGCCTATTTTAAAGATAAAAACAAATAGAATCATACAAATTGAGGTATCCTTAGTTGTATTTCATTAAAGTCATATCCATGTTTTGACTGCATTGGTTACTGCTCTTGCAAATGTAGCTACCGAGTCATCAGGCGGCAACTTCCCCCATATCCCCTCTTCCCACTATATATGGCCATCCAAATCCCATCCCTGAGAAGCGGGCACACACATTCACAGACTGAACAAGTAATTAAGAGAACACAAAAACACCGAAAATGAAGATATCATCCATCTTGATCTGCTTGTTTGTTCTTGTTCCCTTCGCATTTGGTGATCTTCAGGTTGGGTTCTATAGCTCGACCTGCCCACCAGCAGAGTCCATTGTACAACAAGTGGTGCAGAAGCGATTCAGCCGCGACAAGTCCATAACCGCAGCCTTGCTTCGCATGCATTTTCATAACTGTTTTGCCAGAGTAAGATGCATAATCTAAATCACCCATTTTTAGGGGGCATTCTCTTTTGTTCATAATTGTACTAATTACATGAACATATTCTTGTTTGTTAATTTATGAAGGGTTGTGATGCCTCCATGCTTATAGACTCCACTGGGAATGAAACCTCAGAAAAAGACACGGTTGGAAATGAGAGCGTACGAGGATACGATCTGATTGATGAGATCAAGAAAAGCCTCGAAGCTGCATGTCCTTCGAAAATATCATGTGCAGATATCATAACACACCAGAGATGCCGTGGCCTTATCTGGAGGACCCAAGTACGAGGTTCCCACAGGAAGATGTGATGGGGTTGTGTCTGATGCTAGAGAAGTGCATTTGCCAGGGCCAGATATACCTGTTTCTGAAGCATCACAAATTTTCGCTAGAAAGAGAATCAAAACGCAAGAAATGGTGACCCTTTTGGGTGCCCACACAGTTGGTGTTGCGCACTGTGATTCCTTCGAAACTAGGCTTTCGAACTCTAGGGGGAAACCTGATCCCACAATGGACCTTGCTTTGGACGCTAAGTTGGTTGAGTTGTGCAACTCCACTAGGGGGAAGGAGAAGCCAGCTGCTTTTTTGGACCAAAACACATCTTTTTTATTGGATAACGAGTATTATAAGCTGATACTTCTGAAGAGAGGCATACTGCAGATTGACAGCAATTTGCTGTGGACAAATCTACGAGTGGTTTTGTCTCTGGTTTTGCATCAAATGGCGACAAATTCGACAAGAGTTTCGCGGTTGCAATGATAAAGATGGGGAATGTTGAAGTTTTGGTTGGAAGTGCTGGAGAAGTTCGGAAGAACTGCAGGCTTTCAATAAACGCAGTAAGAGGATGTTAAATAGGTTTGTAATTAGATTATAGTGTAATTTATGATGGGTTAACTTATAATTTATATTTAATAAATATTAATTAATGATTAATTAATTAACAATTAATAATATTTTAAATTTAAATCTAAATTTAAAATAATTTAAATAGTCATTTTTTTTAGAGGAAAAAACTGACAATTATTTTTTTATGATAATAATTTGTATTTTTAAAAACAGAGAAATTATCGTTAAGAATTTTGAGAGTTTGAGAGAATAGAACAGAGTTGTGAAATTCTGTTTTTTCAACACAAAATCAATCATCTCATTTCAAGTGTTTTTTCATCCGTGGAAATCATTTAGAATTCAAATTGTGATTCTATAATCCCGTGTGGAATTGAATTATTGAAAATCCGTTTCTTCCACATCAAGAGCAGGTAAATTTTTTTATTTTGTGTTTATTGTATTTATTCCAACATTAGTATCAGAGTTTTTGGTTTCATAGTAATTTATATTTCCATAGATTAGATGTTAAATTTCATGTATGATGATATATATATATTTTTGTTTAGAATTGAATATAATTGACAAAGTTGATAAAAACTAAGAATTTTGGACTTTAATGGCAAATAATTGTAGACAAATTTTTGTAACATAATTTTTGTACCATAAGATGTCCATATAGTGTAGAACTTGTGGTTAAATTTTAAGAAAAATCCATTGCAAAATCTGATAGAAAATTCAACATGAACTTTCGGATTTTGCATGATTAAACACCCAATTTTTTTAAGTTGACATTTATTGTACATGGCACCTCTCTGAATGAAATTTATATGAAAAAATAGCTTGTAGAACAAGCTTTTAAATGTCACTAGTTTCGTCGAAAATGGATTAAATTTGAATGAGATATGAAACCATGAAGTAGGCTGAAAAATTACAAAAATCTTTGCAAAATTCATAAAATTTTAAAGCCTAAAGTTGAAGATGAAATGCAAGGACTACTCTTGCGTGAGAGGATGTGATCCACCCTTAGCATCGAATGGCCAAATGAAAGTATCGACGGAAAGAGGGAAGCAAGAGGAGTGCAATGAGGTGGCCAACATTACCAAAACTACTGCCTAGGGTGACACATGGCAGGGTATGTGAAATGTCATTTTTTGGAATTTTTTCTAAGTTGCCACTTTTTGTAGAGCCTGGCGGCATGTGAAAGACTAGTTTTGCATGGCTTTTGAACTTAAAATTCCTTAAATTCATGATCTTTATGTTGGTATACATTCTTACTATTTTTGGACTTTTTACAATATTTTTTGTGAAATTTTTTGATATATTTTTGGTGTTTTAAGGGTTTAAAAATTATATAATATTATGTTTAATTAATTAATTAATTAATTTCATTTTATAGGAACATTATGAGTATATAAACTTATATGAGTTACAAAATGGATTCAAATAAGAGAGTTTAACAATATATCTATAAGATGAGAAATATTATGGATAATTTAAAGTCTTAACTCATAAAGAATGACATCAAAATTTCACAATTTTCATGGGCTTTAGGCTTGATCAACTCACTCTTTGATGATGAATTTTAGACATTGATCAAGGTTGAATTGATTGAAAAAGTTAAGCCAAATAAAGAAAAGAATTGATGAGATTTAAAACTTTATTGGTGCACAGCTAAAATAGAGTTTGCAAAAGAATGCGACATTATTATCAATGTTAGACATTCTATCTTACTTTCTCAATTCTCTAATATGAGAAGTGCACGAAATTTTTTGCATAGTGCACATGAAAAGGAAATACATTTAAAGATGCCGATTGAGTATGCAAGAGGAATTTATTATGATGTATAAAATGCTACTTGTAATCATAGGCTTGAGATTGATCATCCTAATGTGAAATTATTTGATAAGATGAAACATCTTTAGGATGTTTACATATATTGTATAATATTTTAATCCATGTAATTTTAAGGTTTATGCATCAAAATCATGTGCTTTATTTAATACATTTTATTTATGTATTTATATATTGTAATTATTTATTTAGTTATTATTGATTATTGAGAATTTTTTTTTGAGTGGAAGTTTTTAAATTAGAATACATGTAGTTATTTAAGAACTATAATTTAAAAACTATTTGTCTATAAATTTAATAGAATAATAATAGCATTATTAGGACACATGTGATGGAAGTAAGACATATATAGACTTCTGATCATAAACCTAATTATGTTGTTGTTAATTTAGTTAAATTTATTGTAAATTTGTGATATTGTGTATATGGTTTAAAATTTGTACTGTGTTTATGTAGATGTATGAGTTATTAATTATGGCCACTAAGAACATAATAATTGAGCTCAATAAGAGTGAGAAACTAAATGGTGATAATTAAGAAATTTGGCATTGTAAGGTTTCTTATATCATTGAGGAGCAAAATGCAAAAAAGCCACTTATAAATGTTATGTTGGAGCTTAAGCATGGAAATATAGTACAATATAAAAGAGATCAAGAGGCATTTCAAGCTTGAAAGAAAAAGGATAGTATAGTTAGCATTACAATGTTTAGCTACATGGCTGATGATTTAATATATAAATATAAAGCATATCCTATTGCACAAGTCAAATGAATTGCCTTAAAAGACAAGTTTGGGGGTTCTTTTACAACTAAATTTAAAAAATTGACTATTAAGTTTGACACTTATAAGCTACGTCCCAACATATCCATGAAACAGTACCTGAGAGAAATGTCAAACATGATTAAAGAATTAAGGTAAGCAAGTCATGTCTATACAGATGAACAACAAATTCAAACTGACCCACAATAAGAGTATCACCACTTTTGATAATGTTGATCGTCATTTGGAACTTGAAGATGAGTGTCTTGAGGCTGCTAAATCTTTTAGTCATACTTATATGATTGCGATTGCTAGAACTTCTAAGCCAAAGCGTAAGAAGGGCAAGCACTTTCATAAGAAGAGAAGATTTGGTTGTTTCAAGAAGGTTAAGAAAGAATTTAAGAAAAAAAGAAAACATGGCAGAAAGAAGCTTGACCTGACCAAAGTCAAATGCTATGTTTGTTAGAAGATGGGTTACTTTACTTGTTACTGTACTGAGCAAAGAAAGGTATCACCATCTACTTCATCTCCACATTTTGTCTATGTTTTTAGTACTATTTTAACAATTGAATCTCATCTTTTATAGATTATAGACTCAAGAGTCACAGACTATGTAGCTAAGGATTGTGGATCCTTTGTGGAGTACCATCGATTGCCTTTTAGAAGCAAATGGCTATATATAAAAAATAATGCCAAGGTTGAAGCCAAGGCCATTGGATCATGCAAGTTAATTTTGCATGGCGGATAGACACTTATCTTATATGACATTTTATATGCTTCAGAAATCCAACAGAATTTAGTATCTATTATATATCTTCTTAAATATGACTTTAATGTTCATTTTCATGACAACTTAGTAGACATTTGTAATGGGACAACCTATTATGGTTTTGGTTTTCTCTCTCATGGTTTTATTGTGCTAGACACAATTTATGATAATATTTGTAATATGTATGAACATAATTGTTATGCTTTATCTTTTGCTTCCACTTCTATTTTGGATATGAATGCTTGGCATGCTAGGCTAAGACATATAGGTCAAGAATGAATGAATGGACTAGCAAAAGAAGGATTGCTAAGATCAATTTTAGACCTAGAATGACCTTATGTAAACATTACCTAGCAAGTAAAGTGATTAGAAAACCATTCAGAAAATGAATTAGGCCTAAAAATTTATTGTAATTAGTACATTTAGATATATGTGTTCTAATGAGTGTGAAGGCAAGACATGGAGCATGATATTTTATCACATTCATTGACAATTATTCACAATTTGGTTATGTCTATCTGATCTCCCATAGGTCAAAAGCATTAAAGTGTTTCAAATGCTATACAAGTATGGTTGAGAACCAATTAGACAAGAAAATTAAAGTTTTAAGAACTAACTGTAAACGTAAATATTTGTTAGAACAATTCAAAAAGCTCTATAAAAAAAAAGAGATTATAAAATAATTAATAATTCCTAATACTCTTCAGCAAAATAGAGTTGCTGAGAGGATAAATAGGACATTATTAGAAATGGTTAGGTTAATGATGGTTCAAACAAACTTACACATTTCATATTGGGGAGATGCCTTATTGACTGTAACTTTCATACTTAACCAAGTGTCTTTTAAGTCAGTTACTTCCACACTTGATGAACTTTAGACAAATAGAAAATTAGATTTAAGCATCTTAAGACCATGGGGGTTTGATGCTTACATTCATGATACATTCCATAAGTATATGAAATTAGGTCTATGAGGAAAGAAGTGTATCTTTATTAAATACTCAAAATAATCAAAGGGTTATGTTTTCATTGAAAAAAACAAAGATGAAAGTATAATTAAAATTGAATATAGAGATGCCACATTTTAAAAAAAATGAATTTCCTAGTAAATGAGAGGTTGATAAGGATATATCTCTCTATGAAACATATGATGAAAGGAACAAGGAACAAGTGATTGTATCTCGACCTATTGATCTAAGTAGGAGTTTTTCACAATTAACCCTACTACGTAGTAGTAATCAAGAAAGTGTACCAGGCATTGTTTTGAGATTGAAGGGACAACACTTATAATTATTCCACAAGATGATGAAGAGCCAAATACAATTCAAGAGATTCTATCATGCTTTGCTAAGAAAAAAAATGGAAAAGAACAATGGAAGAAGAAATGGAATCAATAAGGACAAATCATGTTTGGGATTTAGTTGATCTCCCATCTAGACAAAAAACTATTAGGAACAAGTGGGTTCTCAAGATCAAAAGAAAAGTAGATAGATCTATTAAAAGATATAAAACTCATTTAGTAGCTAAACGATACACACGAGCAGAAGGCATATATTATAAAGATACTTTTTCACCTGTCATACGATTTAATTCAATTAAACTAATCCTAACTATAATTGCAAGTTTAGATTTAGAACTATATCAAATGGATGTAAAAATTATATATTTAAATGGAGAACTAGATGAAGAAACCTATATGGAATTGCCATTAGATTTCATAAAAAATTGAAAGAAAAATAAAGTTTGTAAGTTTCAAAAGTCTAATTATGGATTAAAACAATCATTTAGGTAGTGGTATTTAAGATTTCATCGAGAAATAACTTAGGGATCACTGGTAGAGTACTCAATACAATTCTAATAAATTGTGATAGTCAAGCAGTTATAGCCTATACAAAAGATCCTAAGTATCATAATAAGACAAAACACATAGATGCTAAATACAACTTTGTTGGAGAAGCAATAGCATAGAAAAGTGTTACTATATAATATATCTATACGCATAAGATAATTACTGATTCCTTGACAAACCCTATACCTAGAGATGTAAATGTAGAGCATGTAAAATCTCTTGGTATGCGTAGAATATAAAATGACACACTTGATGTATGATCATATTATTGAATAAATAAATGTATTTATTTCTTTTCAAATGATTTCCAAATGATTGATGAAAACCATTATGTTTAGATTAAGCAGTTTGAAAACAATATTGTAATATTATTCTTTTATGTGGACGGTATATTATTAGCCGGGAATAGTTTAGATTCAATAATAGCTCTTAAATGATGGCTATCTTTAATTTTGTGATAAAAGATATAGGTGGAGCAGTTATATACTTGGAGTTAAGATCCAAAGAAATTGCTCAAAGAAATTAATAACTTTTTTACAAGAAAATTACATTAAGAAAATTTTTAAGTAATTCAACATGAAAGACTGTAAACCCATTGATACTCCTATAACAAAATACGAGAGTTTGAGTTGTCAGATATGTCCTCAAATTAAATCTAAAAAGAAAGTTATGGAAATAATCCCTAACTCCATTGCTATTGGCAGTTTAATGTACACAATGATATATACAAGATTGGATATTTGTTATACAGTTGGCCTTGTAAGCTGATACCAGTCAAATTTAGATCAAAAGCATTGCAAAATACTAAGATACTTAAAGAGTATTCTGACTATGTATTGTGTTATCAAGGAAGTGATTTGCACCTAATAAGATACCCCAATGTTGATAGATGCATAAAAATCAATTTCAGGATACACATTCTTATTGAACAATGGAGCTATATCATAGAACAATAAGAAGCAGATATGCATTGTCTTATCAACTATAGACGTAGAATTTGTAACATGTTTTGCAACAGTACAAGAGGCTATATGGCGAAGAAATTTATGAAATACCTAAGGATCATTGGTAGAGTATTCAGTCCAATTCTAATAAATTGTGATAAGTATCATAGTAAGACAAAACATATAGACACTAAATACAACTTTGTTAGAGAAGAAATAGTATAGAAAAGTGTTACTGTATAATATATCTCTACACATAAGATAATTGTTGATCCTTTGACAAACCTTACACTTAGAAATGTAAATATAGAGCATGTAAAATCTCTTTGTATGCGTAGAATATAAGTGACACACTTGATGTATGATCGTATTATTGAATAAATAAATAAATTTATTTCTTTTCAATATAGTGTCATAATCATGGTTAAACATATACACAATATAATAGTATATCATACAAGTTAATGAGATTGCCTTTCTCACACGAGCAATTGCACTTTAACGCTTATAAGGAATGTGTAAAGATAAAATATTTTTGTGTTCATTATTATAGACAACAGAAGTGCCAATATGACAAATGAAAAAACACAATTTATCAATATGTTGCCTTAATTATAAAATAAGAGAAAGTCGAGATGAGATTTGAATATAATTATATAGATTGAATTATAGATTCCCACAATCTATAATACCTATAGCTAGATACAAGTTCTCTTTTAAGCTTCATGAGGAAGACAAGTATAATGGTAAATTTTGGATTAGATCTAGAATAAAGTCTGTACAGTATTAATAAAATAAATAAATTAACATATACTCTTTTAAAATAAGAAAAATATCGTAACATATAATTCATACTATGTGTGCTTAATAATTACAATTGGAAAGTAAACAAATAAATCCCTACTTTATTGTTGTATAAATCCCAGAAAGAAATGAATTTTTTCATAGATGCCCTTATGACTTTAACAATATCATAAGAAGATGAATTAGTGTATATTATTTTAACATATATCATATGGCTATGATAATGTGACCTAAAGGAATATTGCAAGGAAAGCAAGTGATTCTAATTTAAGTGATATGTAGACAAAAGAAAGATTACTTAGTATATATATATATATATATATATGTATATAATTATGCTAGTGTGTGAGACATGTTTGTTATGAAATTATTTATTAACATTATAAGCATTGACACTAAGCATATAAGAAAGGCAATTAAGTTATACTATAACTCAAAAGGGATTTAATTTGTTATGAGTAAAAGTGTAATGGATATATTTAAGGCATTCGAGGCACATATAAATATGTAATATGTATATTTGAAATTGTAGTTGCTTATGATGGTCCTATTATAAGATTTTTAGTATAAGAACCCCTAAAGTGCCCATGCAATCATCTTATCATATATGAGTGGAAGATGTTAAATAATAGGTTTGTAATTAGATTATTAGGTTGCCCATAATGGGTTGACTCATAATTTATACCAAATAAATATTAATTAATAACTAATTAATTTGTTAATTAATCATTAATTAATAATATTTTAAATTTAAATTTAAAATAATTCAAATCACCAATCTTTTTTAGAGGAAAAAATTGACAATTATTTTTTATGATAATAATCTGTATTTTTAAAAATAGAGAAATTATTGTTAAAAGTTTTTAGAGTTCGAGAGAATAAAACAAAGTTGTGAAATTTTGTATTTCTAACACAAAATTAATCATTTCCTTTAAGTGTTTTTGGCTGTGGAAATCATTCAGAATCTAAATTGTGATTGTCATACCATGTGGAATTGGATTTATGAAAATTCATTTCTTCCGTATCAAGAATAGGTAAATTTTTTTATTTTGTATTTACTATATTTATTCCAACAGAGGAAAATATTAGGATCCTTCTCAGAAGAGATAACTCTGTATGAGTTTCATGTATAGCATTTGATTTGGTTGATTCTCATTCCTGTAGAATTACGAGTTAAAAAAAAATGTTTCTATGTTTTCGTTATATAATAGAAACGACAAGTAAAAAGAAAAAAGCAGCAACGTCCAGTGTGCTTCTGATTTTTTCTTCTTCACAATTGCAAGCAAGCACTACTATTAAAACGAACAGGAAATGCATATGTAAAGATTTAAATCAGAGCAAAAGGGGATTTGGTTGTCACAGAATGCTAAAATTTGCTCCTTTGATCGCGTCATGTTTGAGATTATAATTAAGAGGATGCAAGACAAGCAGTTTCCCTCCAATAATAATATTCACCTTTGAATGTCTACCATTCATATAATTCGAGTTCAGGTTTTATATTTATTTTGCTTGACGGAACAGAAAATCATGTTAATCATTATAAACTTTATCAATGGGGATGTCTTAAAGTTTACATGGAAAATGTGAAACAAATATTAATCCGTATGTTAGTTGATTCAAAGAATTAAAATTTTATGAATATTGACGAGATATTTCCATTCTTGAGATGACCAAAACCATCGCATAATAAAACGAAGATACTTTTATATATATGATAACATGTTAATTAATGATGTTCAATCCCACCGTTTTTATGACTTCAACTATTCTAATTTCTAAATGCGAGAAAGCGTTCTTTGGTTGTTTAGGTTCTCTGTCTCCCAAGATCAGATTGCTAATACACTATTTAGACAAGTATTGATTTGACAAGGTTTTAATTGTGGAAGGGAAAAAACAAAGCAAGCATTAATTAATTGACTAGTTAATAAATAATAATAATAATAATAATATAGTATTAGTAACACTGTTTTACGTAGAATTAATTTATTAAAGCAAAAGTGGAAAATTAAGCATTTTGCTTGGATTGCAAGGCCATTTCGCCGTAAGGATACTACGCATCTCAAAGCTGCGGCCGGGAAGGGACAATTAGCATTGAAAACAAGCATTCTCTTAGCTTCGTAATTTTTGTCTTTTTGCATAACTGAAGAAGACGATACTGCTGAGGCATTACTAAAGTTGTGCAAATTAATCTGATTGACATGACATTTTAGTATACCACCTATTTCCTACGAATAACGACTAAGCTTTTCTCTGTTCACACAAAGACAAATAGACCATTCCCCGAATAAAAAGGAAACAATAACCTGTGAACAGATTAAGCTACTGCTACGGGGTAATTAAGCGTGGCTGCATGCACCTTGACAACATGAGCATTTTATTTGAGACGCAAAAATGAGATTTGATGTGTTTTTTTTTTCTGATTAATTCATATAGATTAGAAATTCGTTTAATTTATCTAAGCCAAAAGCAGAGTGCAGTGTGCAGCCCTGCTTTGCATGCATTTTTACGGTCATATCGTCAGAGTAACTTCCATTTATTCCATTTTATGCTCCACAGTCATGACCAACATATTTTCCTTTCCAATTATCACTTCTGTCTTCGTTTCTACTTACGAAGTATAAACCTGTATTCTATATTGTTTATACAGGGTTATGAAGATCTATAGTCCCAGATTCTTCCGAGAATAAGCCCTCGAACGAAGACAAGTACGTAGGGGTCCTAATTTAAGCGTTGGAGGCGGATGCAATGACGGACATAGATCCTATGAAGTGAAAGATTTGAAAATGAGTTTTGTTATTAAAAAATTAATATTAAAAAAATAAATAAATATAATAAAAAGCATGTGAGATACTTCAGGCATACTTCATTCCTTCATAATTCAGAGGATCCAAATCCATGCAATGACTAGTCTCTAAAATCAAATAGTAAGTAGCAGCATTATTCCCTCATAAATTTATAAAACTTTATCTTTTAATATTAAAAAATATATACAAAATCGTGTTACCACCCCTGAGCATGTCCTCGTCATAAGCAGTGAAGTGAATTTAATTACTTACTTAGTAGAGGTAAGGGGCAAGAGGAAGCAATGGAGAAGCACGAGATGCGTCATTGATTCCTATATATATAGCGGGGGCGCGCGTGTGATGTGAATCATCATATATATATATATATATGGTCATACAAGAAAGAGAAGGTAGGTTTCCATTTTTGGGAAAACAGCAAAACCCTACCGAAACCTTGTACAGCGCACAGAAGTGTCTAGTGGCAACTCACTACACCGTCAATACTCAGAAGCCACTAAACCACCAATGTCAATATTCGCGTATTAAACAGAGAGACACCATCTAACACCTTTGTTTTTCTTTTGGGGCACATGTATTCAGCATTCTCGGTTTTTAAATGCCGTCTCCCCACAAGACAATGGAACGACACACTTCTTTCTTTATTTAAGTACCTCTATATTTACACCCAAAAAGAAAATATCTCCTTTAATTTGGCCTTTTATTTGTTTTGATTCTTGTATGAAAAGAAGAAAAAATAAAAACCCACATCCCTACTATTGCAATCAAATATAAATTCTATATATATAGCCAGGTCTGAATGCTTAAGCTAGCAACATTATTTATTCCCCATTAGATATGCATGGTAGGATACCATGCATTGCAAAAGCTTCGAATGTATTCCTAACGGCGCCTTTGAAATAATGAAAACTGAACGCACTTTAAGACTCTTGATTTTCCAGAAAAAGGGAGCCAATTAAGCTAAATTGGACTACGATTTCTGATACTAAAATGATCACCCTCAAGGCATGAATCTTTACTCTCTAATGCATGTTTGGGTGAAGAAAGAAAAGAAAATATTCAAATTAAAATTTTTTCCTCTCATTTTTTTTTTATCTACCTCGATTTATACACATCCTAAATGCCCCCACACAAATGCAACAGAGGAGAGTGAAAGAAGTGCAGAAGAAATACTGTTAATTACTTTCACACAACAGAATAAACATTTTCATATAGTGTAGGATGATGGCAACAAAATGTTCGAGGTTAGAGCCAACCCTTACGGCCCCTTAGACATGATTTGGTTGAAGGATTTTGGATTGGAGGGGAAGGGAGGGTTTTGCCTCTCCTCCCTTTATTTGATATAAAAAAATTGAGGGGGAGGAAAGACAAAATACTCCCTTCCCTCCTTTCCAAACCCTCCTTTTAAAAAATGAGAGATTTTGGAAAATAGAGAAATTTTTTATTTTTATTTGATTAAATTATTTTATTTTGCTTTCACTTAAAACATAATATATATATTTTTTAATAGGGTTTAAGATAATTTTTTATGAAAATATTTTTAAATAAAAAAATATTTTTTATAATAGAAAGTAGAATTTTCTTTTTATAAAAATATCTTAAAAATAAAAAAAATAATTATAATATCATAAAGATATAATTATCCATTTAATTTTATCTCCCTTTCCCTCCTTAACCAAACAAGATTTCATTAAAATACCTCATCTTTCCTCCCTTTCAAATCAATCAAATAACATATCATTAAAACCCCTTCTTTTCCCTTCCCTTGGTTGAACCAAACACTACCTTACCCTCCTCTTGTTCAAGATAAAAAATTTACAGAGAAAGGTGATGCAGAGACACTGTAAGCCTGTGTTTGCTTCGCAGCACCCCAAATAAATAATTGCACGGTTTCTTAACCCCACCCTTTGGATTTTTCCTCCTTTTCTTTACTTATATTTTTTGCTTCACTTCGACCCAGCTTTCCATGCATACCCTCACATGCACTTGCTTCCCCAAAACCCTAACCAGTTTTCCCCTTTCATTTGCCCACCTTTGGATTCACACCTTCTCATAGTCATCTTTTGACCATTTTGGCCATTAATTACTATCAAGTTTCTTTTCCAACAAAGCTGCAAATTTGTATGAGGTAAACTCCTATTTTTAGTCAGGGAAGTTAGTAGATACAATACACGAGTACTTATATTGAGAAGCGAATCACGAAAGGGGTGGGAAAGTACTGCATTTGCTTTTTATCCAAAAGGAAGTGAAAGTGAAAGAGCAAGATAAAGAAAGGGAGGGAGTTACCATTTCTGACCATAGTTTTTACTTTCTACTTTCTTAATATTATCCTCAGACGCTATAAGTTTTTCTCAATAGAATACAACTGAAGTTACAGGGTCAATATATCCCACTTTCCCCAAATTTAAGCTTCTCTTATAATTAAATCATAGCCTTATTTTGATTCTAGTCTCCATCAAACGAAAGAGCTTTATAAAGCAGCACTTTTGAAACGTTCCATTAGCCACATAAAGTAGGTTCATAATTGAATCATGTGAACCCCAACTTTTCCGAGTTCAACTATTTCAGGACAATTTGAGTAGGACGCGTATATGACCCAAAATAGATATCTCAGATTCATTTTTCTATAATACACTTTTATATACAAATTGAATTTAATTAATACAAATTTTCCAACGATCTACACGTTTTTATGTGAAACTTATATATTCCATGAGGCCATCATATCTATTGGCCTGATCATTTAGCGTCTTTAATTATTTATTTCAGAGGAACAAATTGGTCATCAAATTTGAACACGCAATTAACTTTAGTCCCAAATTTTTTTTGAAGTACACAAGCTAGTCATTCTACCAAGTGTGTTATGGTTGTCCTAATTTTTGCTGTAATTAATTGATTTAGTTGACATGTTAGTATGATTTATTAAGGACCAAAGTATACACAACTTAGGAATTTATGGAGGGTATGACTTTAGAATCTTTTTCTCATATCTAAACAAATCAAAATCGGACAAATTTAAAATATATTCATGATTAATTTTTCAATTTGTTATCTGAATTTGAAGTTAAAAATTGTCTAAGAGAAACCTATTTTCTAAAAAATTTAGGGATTAAAGCTAAGTAACTAATTTGGAACAAGTTAGATATTTTAGGAACAAAATCATTCATTAGTATAAAAAATTTAGAGATTAAAGATAACTAAGTCAATATATTAGGATATATTTAGTTTACACTTTCAAGGATAGGCCAGTACAGCTTATAATCGCTATGTGCGAACAATTGAAATAACTTCAATTTGAAGACATGAAACAATTGAGAATCCATTAATAGCGCGTTGGAAACAAAATAAAATAAAGTTTTTCAGTAGGCAATGAAAAAATATATCCCGCTAAAACACAGTCCATACACTGAGAAACCTAATATTATATTCAGAAGTTTGACGTGTCAACTGGGGCTTTAGACAAGGATATATAAAGAGAAAAATAAAGAAAAATAAGTTTCCATTCCATCTTTTCTTACGTTAGATCTTCCGTGAAAACAGTGTTTTTTCTTATCACTTAGGAAGCAATAACCTAAAAATTTCCGCTTTGATCAGCCATTAAAAATTACCTTTCAAAAGTGAGAGTTTTGAGAAAAAGTTCAGTACAAAGGAAATATGCATTCACTTGCACTTAGTGAAAGCTCATTTAATTTACATTCTTCATGTGACTGAACGAAGTTGAAAAGAATGAGATACTAATAATGTTTATTCATTATTGTTTACAACTTTAAGTGCATACAAATTATCTTAATTAAGCATTTTTAATAAACTGAAATTAAATATTTAGTTATGACTAATAGTAAATTTGCAAGTTATACGTACATATGTAATATTATTCTTTTTGAGTAATATGCAAGGCATACAAAAGAGATATTGATCTGTGACTCTACTGAGATAATATCTTAGCACAATACATTGACTTTTACATTATAGAATTCTATAGCAGCTGTCAGCAATCTTAGTAATTGAATCTAAACTAAATGGAGAAAAAATTCAAGTCCTTCAATTATTTTAATCATAACTAACTTAACTATTTTTTAATTTAAAAGAAAATAAAGAAAGAAAAAGAAAGTTTCGACTTTGTGCAATGACCCTATGATCTCAAGACCATCTTTATGAAGTCACGGAATCTCGCTTTGAATACGGGTTTTATGGAATATTTCTGCGTAACCATTTATAAAATATCAATATGCATGTGATACCAGAAAAAACAAAAAAGATGAACGTAAATAATTTAAATGGGGAATTGACAACATGTCATGATATTGATACATTCATTTGATGGGATGGAAGCGGCTGATTATATATATATATATTAAACACACACATATATATAACATTTGATTACATATATTCGAGCAGCAAGGGCTTGCTTACTGCTTATCTTTCTTAATCATCGGATCTCTCTCTCTCTCTCTCTCTCTCTCTCTCTCTCTCTCTCTCTCTCTCTCTCTATATGCACAGCATACGCACGCACACACTCTATTAATTATTTGATTATATATTTGTTATTATTAATTTTTGAAAATTTAATATACATAATCAATATAATAGTTACTTTTAATTTAATTATTAAATGAAAAAAATATTATAAAATTTTAAGAAGTGTGTAAATGTATAGCCTTAATATCAATTGATCCCTTCTTTTCTATATATCAATTTGAATTTTGGTTTGCATTCCATTTAGTTGGAGATATCACGAGGACTACATATGTCTAAGTACATATATGGGTGTACTCTATATATTGATAAATAAAGCTCAAGGGCAAGGGAAAGGAGGATAAAGGGCATTTATGTAATTTGAGTGCTCAACATTCTCCTCCTGCTGAAGCTAGCTGTTTACTGTATTCAATGTAAATATTATATATTGTGCCTAGGTTTCAGCTTGAACATATAACTTATTAGTTCTACTACATTGAAATGGAAGATCAGAGGCAAGACCCCAGTACTCCAAGCCATGGTTCCGAGAGAAGTGAAGGAGTGACAGTGAGGTCAAGGTGGACTCCGAAGCCGGAACAAATCCTAATACTGGAGTCCATCTTCAACAGTGGGATGGTTAATCCTCCAAAGGAGGAGACCGTCAGAATCAGAAAGCTTCTTGAGAAATTTGGCACCGTCGGCGATGCCAACGTCTTCTACTGGTTCCAGAACCGCCGCTCCAGATCGCGCCGTCGCCAGCGCCAGATGGAGCAGGCCGCGGCCGCCCTTCACCAAGCGAATCACCAGCTTCAGCCTCATCAGGTTGGCGGTGCAAGTGCAAGTGCAACTCCATCTCCATATGACCATCATCAGAGCAGCTCTGCCTCTGCCTCTGCAGTTATGGTGGGTTATAATGGCGGTTGTTCCTCAACTTATCTCGCTGCCCAAGAACCAACGGATGCTTTCTTTTTCTCTGCTGATCATGTGGGTTTCCCCAAAATTGATCATACTTCTGATTTGAACTTCCATTCTGGTAATTAATTTGCATGTGCTCGTGATTGTCAGATATTTTTGAGGTTATAGATTTAAATACACAGACTTTTCTTATATTTCCTCCCCAGAGTTTTCTTCTTGAAATTTCCATCATTAATATTGCAGCTCAAATGGGTAAGATACTATCCAAGTGTGAGTAGTCTGTATTTAAAGTTCTTCTTTTATGGCTAATTAGGTTTAAGTGTGCAGGAGAATAAAGTGGCAACTTTTTCATGATTTGACAGTTCTTGCGTTTGAATTGCATGAAAGTTGTACTTTCCCGGAATAACATGAAGCGACTTTCCCATTTCAGATTCTGTTCCTACTTCTGTTTTGGGTTTCTTCCAAACTTCTTTGCATAGCAAATAATTTCTCATTTCTCATCTTTAATTAGTCTGTTTCAATTCCCCTTCTCTCATAGTCACACCAGTTGACATTAATTAACAAAAGTTGCACTTACTTCTGCAATAGGCCAAAAATATTCAAGATTAATTGAGAGCCAAGCATTGCTGGAAAGAACTCAGCTTTGTTTTGCTTTAAATTCTAATTTATTTTTTTCCATATACTGAAATGACCAATTATAGTTGACATACTAATTTTTCTTCATAATTTCTTTTTTGGTGGCTTTTGGGTGGGGTTGGAATTTGGGGGCACCATTATTTTTCAGGATACATCTCAGTGTTTATCAATGGGGTTGCAACAGAAGTTCCAAGGGGGCCCATGGACATCAAAACTATGTTTGGTCAAGATCTGATGCTAGTTCATTCCTCTGGAGTTCCAGTTCCCACCAATGAGTTTGGCTTCTTGGTGCAGGGTTTGCAGCATGGTGAAAGCTACTTTCTGGTTAGCCCCTATGCAGATTCAATGCCCGTTTTCTATTCTTATTCTTTTTTTATTGATTTTTTAATTAATTCTGGCCATTTTATTTATTGACAAAAGAAAAAATATCTAATTAATCCAATTAAAATCATCACTATCAAACCAATTCAATCTAATGCAACTTGATCAATTTACATTATATTGAACGGTCCGTTTTATTTTAAAAAAAAAGTTCTCGTAAAATATTTTAAAATTTTAGTTATATATAATTATGAAACAAGTATTTTAAATATTACATACAACAAAAATTACTCATAAGAAAATAAGAAAGGGTTGAGAAATATTAATTAAATGAGAAATTAACGAAAATATATAATTATTATATAATATATACATTATTAATTAATAAAAATTTGGTTTGATTTGATTGGAATTTGAATTACAAAATGGATGTCTAACAACTGAACTGCAAAAAGTTTTTCTTATTTATCCAATTAAAAGATCGATTTTGATTGAATCTTTTTTTTTTCTTTTTTTGATATCATAACTGGATAGATTAAAAACAAAGATGTGCGAAATTATAAGATGAACAGGAATTAAATAAGCAGTCCAGCTATTTCTGATGTCTTCATGAAGTTGATGTTGTAAGAGTTGAACGGTTGGAAAAGCTGGTGAAGATGTTGCTTAATAACTCGCATCCGCATATCTTCCTGAACAGTTGGAAAAGCTGGTGAAGATTTTGATTGAATTGGTCAAATAATTTCAATTGAAATTGGATAAAATCGATTTTGAACAGTCTTAATATTGGAAAATTAAGATGCAGAGTTTTTCCTTCTGTGTGATTTAAATGATTTTTTTGGTAAATTAAGATTCCTGAGTTTTGGTTTCAGGTTTTAAAGCCAACATAGGAATGAAAATGATCCGAAGCAGCTAGCAGTAATGGAAGCTTCCTTCACATGTTTCTCCAATTTCCTGTCTGCTACTTTCTCTTTTTTATCTTTCTTCTTCGTGGTTTTTTATGTGTGGTTTAAATAATAGAACCCTCCTATGTAGTTATAGTAAGTCCATATCTATATCTGCACCAGCAATTATATATATGTTGTAAGTTTCTTAATATACATTTTAAAACCATATATTATATTGATGAATTGCAAGTTGTGTAATGTTTTCCAACTACTATCTCTCAAATTAGTTCTTCAATACCACATATCTATCCATCTGACTAATATGACATTTGATAATTAATTTTACTGTCATTTGACAAAGATGACATGACATGACCGTGGACATTAGAGCTCAACTCATCATCATGTATCCCACTAATAAGCTGGAGGTTTTGTTAGAACTAATTAAAGTGAAAACTTATAGTAATTGTTAATGATGCTTATTTATTGTGTGTTTGTGGTGTAGGTTTCATATATAGTGAATGTCATGCGTTCTTATTTAAAATAAAAAAAAATGATGTTGATTATAATATGCTCTACGAGTTTTAGAAAGAAGGACAAGAAAAAGAAAGGGATGGGGTGAGATTTAACTTAAAAAAGTGAAATATATAGAATATTCATATTAGTACATTTGATTGGAAACATATCTAACTCCCTTTGACTCATGTTGTCTATCTTTTTCTCGTATATTCCTTTTCTGAATGAGTAAAGTAGGAAAGGCTGACATTTTTGAACCATCATACGGCTAGCTGCCTCTATTTTAGCAAGACTATGTTCATTGAATCTTAGGTTCCAAATTTTTATTGCCATTACCAGTTGAACGTGATGATCAGGAACCATAGCTAGCTGTTTCCCCTACAAAAGGATTATGCCCCTGCTTTCGCAACAGTTTTTATGGCATATCTGAGGAATTAAGGTTTCAAATCAGTTGTAGACAACGGAATTGACTAATTAATTTAATAATATATATTGCTGATAGAAATAGATTTGAAAATTTTCAATCTAAGACATGACAATAATACATGCATATATATATATATATATATATATAAGCTTTATTTAATTGAAAGCTTATTCATAAATGATGAAACCGGAGGATATTCTTCTACAACATAATTCACTCCGGACTGCATTTCTATTTCTCCCCAGTCCTTTCCCCATATATTAATTATATATTTGTGGGCATTTATACATTCATCAGTGGTGAAAGATATGCCTACAATCTTGACCAAATTTAAATAATTGACATTGTTATGTACTTTGTAATATTGTGTATGATTTGAAGTTCCTATATTAAGAAGGGAATATGTATATATTAATTAGTTAAAGATATATATAAAGAGAAGTTTATTTAATATATATATATATATATATAAGCGACAGACTTATTGTATGGAATTTACTATATAACATGATTAAAAAAACCTCATTTTGCTCTAACCTGATAAACTTTATATAGTTTCTAATTTCACCTCTCGTCTTAATTTCTTGATACTTCCATCATCGCACTTTAAACCAATTAAAAATTAAAAATCGTCCAATTATATTCTATATCAAGAAACAGCTTAGCACGTAGACAATAAGACAAAAGCTGCCTCTTCCTTATATGTTTAGTCAGAAAAAACGCATCTGAGCTGCATTCTAATTCAAGTTTGATATGGGCATGCTGTCTTGCGTGGTGTTTGGGGAGAAGGGTCGCTTGAAGTTAAAAGTAGTTTAACAATTTAATGGAAGTGCATGGCCTGTTCGTGGTATATATACCAAAGTTGAAAGAATAATGATCAGGATAGCTTGGTCCCCCACACCGACCAATATAACCAATGTAGAGCAGACGGATGTTTGTAACAGATATCTTGGATTCTTTTGGAGTTTATAATAATCTTACAGCATTAGGAGGGCACACTTACTTAGAAATACCATGTGAGATCGATTTGCAAGTTTTATTGGTTGGCTTGTGTATTTAATTATTCATGTGCATCCCCATGTTCGATTCTGCGTTTATTGTGATTTTTTTAATGGGCTTCAAAATTATTAATTTTTTTCACCAACAGACAGGTTAGTCATCTGAGTTTGGATTTCCAATATGCATGTATGCTTCTTCTTTTTTTCCTTCTCCCAATGAAGCTTATGATTAATTTCAAACGTCAACATTTAGAATGGCATAATTTTTCTCTGAATTCCAGCTGGAATTATAGTGGTTGCGCGTGAACTGGGAAGCTCCTGGATTCGACGGATCCATCTCTCATCTTTTATTGTATCAATATATATATATATATATATATTGATTGTAATGCCATTTGTGCATAGTGTTTCAGCCCTTATAATCTTTTTCTGCCTTTTTTGTTATTCTGCTTTGTTATATTTATTGATATCGTGAATTTGCAGTCAATTTCCTAACCCACCAATTAAGAATGTCAAATTGGTGAGTTTAATAAGTAAATTCTCTAAAAAAGAGATAAATTCATAACGTAAACTCATACTATAAATTCGTAAAAGTTATAAATTTATATTTGTTAATAATTACATATAAAATATAATATACAAAAAAAATTATTTAAATATATTTCAAATTATATTAATATTTTTTAAAAAATTATTTATATGTCATAATTCATATTTTTTAATATAAAAACTTTCATAAAATTTATACATAAATATTATTTTTGAGTCTTTTTTTTAATGAAATATACTATATTTAAGAATTTTTATCTTTTTAAAATTTAGTTTGACTCAATTAGATTGAAAATCATCAAACTTGGTTCAAAAAATACTGAGTTAATTGAATTTACTTAAATCAAAGACGAATTAAATTAATTTTGTATTGAGTTCGAGTTTGCAAACAAGTTAACACAATTTCCTTAAGTAAAAATTTAAACTCGTAGAGTTAACTCATGAGTTTAACAATAATATCATCAATGATAATAGCGCTAAAATCTTTCATTCAAATTAAACTTCATTTAAATTTCCCATTATTGTAATCTATAACTAATATTGAGTGATTCTTATTTTTTTTAAAAAAAAAAATAAGTCATATTTTTTTAGAATAAACTACATTAGCCTTTTTCAACTTATATTAGCATCCTTTTTGTTTTAAAAATGACACTCAAATTTCTTAATATTTGATACTTATTGTAAATACTTTCTTTCTAATTTATTTTTCATCAATAAAATTATTTAATTGTCTTTATTTTTATATTAAAATTAAAATCACAATCTTATATTTGAGTTTGATATCAACTTAACTATTTTTACTGTCATATTAAGAAACAAATTATAATTTCATATTGTGTAAAAAACTTATTGACTAAAAGTGAATTAAATGAGGTGCTTCGGCAATATATTAAATGTTAGAGGAGCTGGACATAAATTTTGAAATAACAAAGATATTAATTATAATTTAGTCAAACCTCAACAGAAATTAATATAAATTTATTTTTAAGATGCAAAGCAGTGAGCTTCAAAAACAACGAATCAAGGGGTTGGGGAATAATCACCAAGATGAGAAGGGCAACAGAATTAATGAAGCCCAATGGCATCATTACTTCAGTGCCCAATGGGCGAGCTATTCCGCATTTGAGCCCAAAGCAATGCAATATCAAGTGAAAGTGACTCCAGCTCCTTTTGAAAAGACCCTCAGAAAGCAAGAGTTAGAATAATAACCGAAACCTATATATATGGGTGGGATTGGGAAAGAAAACTCAAAGGCCACGTATATTGGCTCTGAAATTCAAAAGAGATTCTCTTTCTCATAGGATGTTATCTTATTGAAGAGAGATAGACATAAAATATAGAACTTGATATGGAAAGAAAGAGAGTGAAAATATATAAGACTCACTTTTTAATCTCTCTCTCTTTCCATAATATTATTTTGTCCATACGCTAAAAAAGAGGATTGGAATTGCCTAGAATTGGGGCATCATATTCATCATCTGTCCAACGTCCAAACCAAGATCAAAGATAAAGAAAGCCGTTAAATTGGGACTCTTAGGAAATTGAAGAAAATCGTTCTTCATGTTGTTAGTGCGCATTTATTCATCAATATTGGCAGAAATACAGAAGTCGTGTTTGAATTTTATACGTTCTTTGAAAATTTTCTGTGATGTTCCTTTCATAAATGTTTTTTCCTTTTACCTCGTGTTCCTCGTACTATCACTACACTTGAGGTTGTTCACTTGCATGTAGCTTGGACAACCAAAGTTCCCTTTTGCAAACATAATCTTATACCAACTTGTGATAATTTTTTTTCTTTCCCTTCACACCATGGTCAGATAGAGGTTAGTGCAGCTCACTCTAGTTCGTTTTCAATGTTTTTCACGAGGCCATAGTTACCTCTTATTAATTTGTTTGATCTGAAAAGATTGAAGTGGGTGAATCCATTATATCTTTGTTGAATGGACATCCCCTTTGATTTTCCATGCCGACATATAGAAATGGACCTATAATTGCAATGAAATCTAACGATCACGTTTGCCGAATCTTTATTATAAGGTTGGTTTTCAAGACCCCACCAGATTTTGGGCACTAGAATTGAACTTTAACTCCAAACTTACTCTTATGTCATCTGGAATTGAGCTTTCATAATCTAACGTTTGATAGCATTTGCCAAAAATAATATTATACTTCCGCCACTTAACAGTAATAGGATGTGGGGAAGAGGAGTTAAGCACAGAAGTATTAGCTGGAGTTATATTAATTGTCACTGACAGTACATCTAAAACTTAGTCAAACATCAAATACCAAACGCTTGGCCAAATGAACAAATGCCAAACCCAATGACATGATATTGCATAGAAAAATCATTTAAAATGAGTCCACCCCTTTCTTTCAACAGACAAGTCCAAGTCAAGCAAGCTACTTCGGCTTTACCTCAATTACAAAATGCCAAAGTATCACAGAATAACAAAGCCAGCTTCCTCCGTTCTTCCTCATGTTGCTGAGTCAGTCCAGAACCAAGAGTTTGGTTATTTTTATATTTTTCAAACTCATAACCTACTCTCTCTCTTCCCCCCCCCCCCCTCTTCTCACTCTAATGAGTTCACCTTTTACCTTTGGGTACCGTTTACCTTTTTGTAAAACTAACTGTACAAAATGGAGTGCATCTAGGACCTACTACTGCACACCCCATTTCTCTGCAACAGCATTACAGACCCCGATGGTGCTTCTGACTGAATACCCACTCTCTTAGGCCATTCCATCATATAGCTCCTACTCCAAGGAAATCAATGAATGGCATGTTAATGTTATCACCCACGGTCTCATTTTCCCCAGAAATTGAGAGGTTGGTCCTGTTGGTGGCCACTGACTCAGATACTGAGATTTCTGAGTTTGAATCTGAATTAGATCGGTCCACCACAGCCATAAGCTTCCCCATATGTCCTCCTCCCTCACACGATCCCTTCCAACTGACAAAAAACTTGTCAAATCCCACATCCCCAGTTCTCAACTTCCTTTCAAAAGATAGACCTGCAAAAGTCCCCCAATATGTATAAACATAAACAATGAGATATATAATAAAACGAGAGGAAACAAGAAGCATACCCATTTGAGATACATGGCCTTGGGGACTCGGATTTGGGAGAAGTGTAGGACTGAGGGAGAGATCAGTGGAGGATGAGGCAGATTCATCTATGAGGTTGCTGGAGTTGGCGGATTCACTCACAGCATTATTTGAAAGAGTCAAATTTAAGGCTTTTGGGCGGATTTCAGAAGAGGATCTTCTCCTCCTACAACCACTTGATTGCTCTCTATGCTTCCTGGCCATGATCACATGCCAGTGGTTCTTCACTGCATTATCTGTCCTCCCAGGAAACAGTTTAGCAATCATAGCCCATTTGTTCCCGTACATTCTATGAGTAGATAACAGCCTCTCTTCTTCTTCTTCGGAGAATGCCCGCCTGTTAATTCTAGGATCAAGTTGATTGAACCACCTCAGTCTGCAACTTTTGCCTGCAATTACAATACATCAAAAGAAACAAAAAGGGATTTGATTCCTTCCAAACGATACAGTTACGATTCGAGAATCAGTAAAGTAACTTTCATGACTTTCCTTAAGAAGAGGGTAACGCCACTGAGACATTAAAAAAAGAAAGAAGAAAAAAAAACTGCCATATTTTTAGAACAGGGTTGTGGATTACCTGATCTTCCTTCGAGATGATCGGCGATCAAGTTCCAGTTTTGAGGACCGTACTGAGCTACGAGCTCTTTAAGTTTGGCATCTTCAGCTGGCCTCCAGTGGCCTCTAGCACAGAGCTTGGTGTGCCCATTTCTCTCCCCAGAAGAGCTCTTAGCTTCTATGTCCTCCTCACCAAGTTTAAAAGCCAAGCTCTTGTTATCAAGCCCAAAACACTCATCACCTTCACCGTTGCTTCTCTTTGTTCCTCTCTTCTCCTGCGGCAGAAATGAAGGGCTCAGAATCTGAAAGCCTATTTCAGCACCAGTCTGACCCATAAGCCCAAAAGTGTTTGACAGAGATAATTGGTGAGTTGAAAGAGAAGAGGCATGAGAGGGAACTGGAGGTAAAAGATTCAAATCCCCCCTAAAACCATCACCCCCATTGTTGAAGTTTTGTGAACTCATGGAGATAAGAAAAACCAGGAAGACAGAACGAGAAACAAAAACTTTAGGAAACCGAAAGGACTGAAATTTAAAATCCCAAATGGGTTGTTTCTGGCAGAAGGGGAGAAAAACAGAAATTGATGTGATCTTTTGTTAGATAAAAGAAGGATACGAGAATCAAAAGGGTACAGGATACAATCGCATTGTATATTCCCTCTCTCTTTTAGCCATAGGTAGTCGGGTAGTACCACAGAAGACTGAAGAGAGAGAGTAGGGGAGGGAGAATGGGAAAAATGGGAGAGAGAGAGAGAGAGAGTAATGCTTTGGCGGTGGGGATGAGAGAGAGTTATAAGAATGGGAAGGAAGAAGAACGTTTCAAGGATGAGGAATAGAATAGCAAATAGAATGAGATATTTCGCTGTTGGAACTCGAAAGAGAGGCCATCGGGGCAGTAACAAAAAGGTTGAAGGGAGCCCACACGATTCTGTTCACTCTGTTTTCTTTTCTCTCTCTGAGAAAGGAAAAGAAAGGGGTCCATATTCTGAGACTGATGCACAGTCCCCCCTCTAAGAAAACATTAAAAAAAATAAATGTTTAATATAGTCGTCTATATATTTGTTATTAAATTTTTTTAATTAAAGTATACTAAATATATAAATTTTAATAATATCATGATAAGTATATAATTTAATTAAAATTATATAATTATTTATAAAAATAATATATTTATTATGATATTATTAAAAAATTATATATTCATTATATTTTAATTAAAATTCATAGCAAAAATAAAAGAAATTATTTATAAGTTTTTTAAATAAAAAATTTTATATATTTAATAAATAAATACACATAATATAAAAAAATAAAAAAATTATATATTTTTTATTATATTTTTATTTTTTATATCACTCTGTTTTTTATTACACATAATTTAATACTGCAAAGGAGTACAATTCAGAAGTTTGCGATGTGTGGATTACATGCAGTTCGAGAACCGCTCGTGTGGGTGGGTGGGTGGTCGCTAAACAATGCTTGTGTTTTTATTTTTTATTTTTTTTTAAATATTACAGTAAAAGATGTATATTATATAAAATTTATGATAAAAGATTTTAAAAATTAAAATTATTTTTAAAAATTATCATTATCATAAGATTTTAAAAGATTTTATTATCAATTTTACGAAATTTATTATTGGATATAAAAAAATATTAAAATTTTTTTATATCAAATAGTAAATTTTCTAAAACTATAAAATTTTTTAAAATTTAATAATAATAATAATCTTTAATAATAATTTTAATTTTTAAAATTTTTCATTGTAAATTTTATAATATTTGAGTCTTTAATTATAATTTGTTCTTTTTTTTTTCTGTGTTCCGTTCTGCCCTTTCTACTACAGAATCTATGTTGTCTGCTTGTGAAACCTTTTGCTTTTTTAAAGGGATCGGTAATATAAAACACCTACACTTGCACAAACATCATCCTCGCCACTTGTCTTTCACTTTTTCAACCAATTACCATTCTCATGATCCTCCCATCTCAACCCAATTTTCAATTTAAAATAAAACTTCAATAAGGAAAGTGCTTATAAAATTCCTGGTCAAATTATTCAAACTCCATTTTCTAGAGTATTTATCCAACTTGCAATGACGGACAAATTATAATGGGAATAATAGTATATTATTATATTTGGAAAAAAAAAAGGGGAAAACAGACAATTGCAAGCAAGATTTCAAACCCAGATTTAAAGTCGCCTTCCACGGGCGTAACAAATTAAAAGGAGGAATAAAAAAGCATATCTTTTGAATGATAAAAGGAACGAATTAAACAGCGAAAGAAGTACATTGAATATTGTACACTCAATTATGTATTCTCATTTTACGAGATCAATCAGTTGCATGCGCACAAAGGACTTCCAGGATGCAAGCATTACAATAATGACACACTTAGTCGTCCAAGTTCAGTTATAACTATCAAAAGTAGATTATTTTAATTTAACCCAACCAATATATATATATATATATATAAAGAAAAAGAAAAAGAAATGTATGAAAAGTAATTGAAAAGAAAAGAGAAATGGTAACTGTACAAGTCGATCTGGATAAAGCAGAGAAAGAGGTGTCACGAAACGCATGTGAGAGGCAAAGAAGCCAGACGTAGGAAAATACACATTTGTGTGGTAAAAATTAAGATGGTATATAGTTGTTTGACTGTGGGGGGAAGATAATTGCAGCTGTTGCGGGAGACATCACAAATAACTGTTTGTTTTGGCATGCATCTATATCCACCCACACACGCTTTCCGTTAGCTACTAGCCTCACCCATATCTCCCCTCTCCTTCTCAAACCCAAAACGGTAAAACCCCACACGTGATCAGTGACGCTTTCATCCCTTGCCAGCATGGAATATATCTATACATACGACATCAGTAACGTTAATCAGCTGCGTCGTATTGGTTGCTGATATTCAGTTTAGTTTTGACTTTGTCGTTTGTTACCACGTGAATGGGCTTGAAACTTGAATAATAAAAGCCCACTAGCTCTATATGTAATTTACATTAAGGAAGTTTGTAGAGTAGTTAATGATGGGTAATTATAGTAATAGAGATGTGCAGAGATGATGATGGGGGAGAGTCAGAAGGTGAGAAGAGAGAACAGTAGAAAGATGATAGGGGAAGATCTCGTTTTCATTGCCCCGAATCTCAGAAACAGAAGAGTGCATAGAGAGAGAGAGAAGGGATGAAATGGGGTTAGCGTTAGCGTTAGCTTGAGAGAGAAGCAATGATCAAAAGAGGGAAACAGAAAGAGTAGGGCATTGAGCAACAGCAACAAGTGGGGTTGGACTTTTTCTGAGTTTGGAGTGATTTCATGGAATCCCGTTCGCTTGTTTTACTTTATTTTGCTTTGGGGTGGCGTGGTTCATGCAGAGGAGAGGGGGGGGGGGGTGCGCTTTTCTTTTGTTTTGATTCCAAAACCGTTTTCTGGCTTTTGCTTTTGTATTATGCACCAGCCATGACGTTTGCATCCGTTACACGTGCGCTTCCATCCTCCCCCCACACGTGTACGGTTCCATGCCTGCTTCTTCCCTACCCTTCTTTATACATTTTTTGGTTCCCCAACCGTACGCTGTAACGATTTCTGAAAACTAAACCCAACCCCCCCTCCTACTCTAGTCTACACAATACACACACACACAAGCAAATCCCAACCATACCTGTCTTTATTCCTACTGGGCCCCGCAGCTCTTATTATTATTTTGGTAAGTTATTGTACTGTGTGTTCAGATAGGCAAATTGTTTTTAAAAAAATATAATTAAATTCATATATTTTTATTATCGACAGTTTTAATTAAAATATAATAAATATATAACTTTTTAATGATAGTATGATAAATATAAAATTTTATAGATAATTGTATAATTATATATTTCGTATTTTATTATTGAAAAATTATATATTTATTATACTCTAATTAAAAATTTTAATAATAAAGATATAAGTAATTGTACATAAATTTAATCTAATTTCAAATTATATAATTGTTTTTTATGATAAAAATACATTTAATATTTGAAATTAAAAACAGCTAAATTATGTTAAAAATATTATTTCTTAATATAATTTATCAAAAATAAAAATTTTAAACTTTTATTTTAATATTATTTATTTTTGTTAAATTTTATAAATCCAATTTATTTTAAATTTAAAACGAGACTATATTATATTCATCAAATATATAATTAATATTTTTTTATATTACATAAATAATAAATTGAAAGTATTGTTTAAAATAGGTATAATTGTAGTTTATATTTTGTTATAAGAGATGTGAATATAATTTTAATGTAATATATTTTTAAATTTTAAATAAAAATATATAAATAAAAGGACATAATTTACCTTTTTCCACAAGTCTGAAGTTTAGAGTGAAAATTAATTTTTACTAGTTACTTTATATGTTAATATTTTAAAATTTTTTAAATAAAATTAACTTATAACAGATTTTATTATTTTATTTTTAAGTTGGTTTCAAATTAAAGAGATTAAAAAACCAAAAATATATTAATATGCATAGGGCAAACTCACCAATGAAGAAAAGGTAAGGGGGGAATATCAGGAGAATCATTAAAGTCAACAATATTTACCTAGTGGAAAATGGAATTTGACAACCCTACAGGCATTTTAGTACGAGAATTTAATGATAGACCCCTTTTAAGTTGTTTGAAGGGAGAATTATGACAAAAGGTGAAAAATAAATATATTTATTTTTAAAGATCTATTATCACTTATTTTTAGAATAATTATTATTAATTTTAATAATAAATAATTGAATCTAATAGAAAAAGGTCTTTAAAAATAAATTTTTTAATTTTTAGGTTTTTAAATGTAATTCTTTATTTTGAATTTGTTTAAATTATATTTTTTTGGTATTAAATTATATTTAATCATTTTTAATTTATTTTCCTTCATGATGTTATTTTTTCACATAATATATTTTTAAAAAATAAAATTATTTTATTATTTGTTATTATATTAAAAATAAAATTATAGTTTTATATTAGAATATAATATTAACTTTATTGTTTTTATTGTTATATTAATAATAAAATCATGATCTCTTGAAAGTTAATTAATTTGATAAAAAATAAATTTGAAAGGAGATTTTTGCAATGAATATCAACATTTTATAAGAGTTAAGTATAGTTTTTAAAGAAAAATATCAAATATAATTTAATTAACTTTAAAAAAATAGTATAATTTTCTATAAATTTTATAATCACTCTTAGTCTTATTGAAGTAAACGATAAGATAGAATATTTTATTTAAACTCAAATATAGTCGCATTTGGATAAATATGTATAAAGGAAATTATGAAAGTAACATTATTCTTTTATCACTTACGCATATTAACATTTTTAAAATAAGCGAAAAAAGAAGTGAAAAGATAGAGCACAGAAAAGAAACATACAATTTACGCTGGTTATACAAATCTCTATATATACATATATTTGCGCGCGCGTATTGTGTTTAATCTCGAGTCTCATTTGGTATCTATTTTATAAAATTAGAGAAAGGATTTATTTTTATTTATAAATATATAAATTAAAAATAATTATTATATTTAATTTATGTAAAGTTTATTATTTATTTATTAGTATTATTATTTTCAATTTCAATACTATTTTTAAATAAGGACGAAAGATATAATGTTTATTATTATTATTATTTAATTAAATATACAAACTTAACAATATTTTTATTTTTTTATATCATACTAAATATAATTATTTTTATTTTATTTAAATTTAAATTTTATATTTAATAATTTTATGTTTTAAATAGAGTATTAAAAATTGAATTTATTATTGTTATATGCTAATCATTTAACCATAAAAAAGTGAAATTCTAAAGAAATCAAGCCCTTTATAAAATTATTAAATAACACTTCCGTCCAAATAAGATCCGAGGAAAGTGAGGGCTAAGCAAGTCTCTTTCAAGAGTAGTGTACCACCCACTCCCGCACTTAATATTCTCGTGTCTCAAAATTTCCAATGTCTTATTCAGCTTTTAGGTCGTAGCTGACCATTATTTTGTTGCACCTATTCCCATCAATCACTTTATGTTTTTGACCCTTGAGACACCGCCTTCCACCTAAAATCTTACATAGGTTTTAAAAAATAATAAAGTTATGACTAGTACCGTTAGAAATTAATCTCCCAATAATACTAAAAATAAATTACCTTAATTCTAACCAGGAAGATATAAAATAGTTATGAAAATATATTGTTGAATTAAAGAGATGTTAATAAAATTAATCCTAACATGGATGATTTCTCTCTGAAAATTTTCTATATTTAATTTTTAATCTTCCGTAAATAAGTAAGTTTAACATACTATTAGTTTTTTTAAAAGGTAAAATGTTTGATAGATTCATTGAAAATGGAAAAAAGAATAATGTTCACATGAGCTGTATAAAAATCTATGTAGTGAAAAGGAAAAGACATTGATCTAGATGAAAAAATATTAAAAAAAATGCAAACGTAGAAAAAAGAAATTTCAAAAAAACAATAAATTAGAAAATAGTAATTTGATTGGGATGATTATTTTTTATATTAGATAATTTTTTTAAGACAGACGTGATGTAAATGCAGAAGACAATTTGACCTATTTTTATTAAAAGTGCATATTTATTATTCCAATATTTTACTTTTTACTTTTAATTTATAAAATATATATTTTTATCTTTTTTTTTTGTTTAAATATAATAATTATACTTAAGGGGGTTGATAAAGTTATTGATTTTTTTAATTATTTATAATTTATAAAATATATTTTAAAAATTTGGTTAAAATTTAAAATAACTTAAAAATATATATTTTTTTGGCTCTTTATCTTTTTTGAATATTATATGAGGGTTCAGGTTAGGTCAAATCAAATTGACTAGTCTGAGCCTATTCATGTTTTTTTTTTTCATTGTTTTGTTTTCACCCAACTTGGTTAGATAATACTAAGTCCAAGGGTAAGATGAATACCTTCTAATGCCAACAAATATGCTGAACAAAAATACAATAAATTGACATATGAGAGGACTCATTAAACTTCTTTAAAGATTAAGCCTTTTAATTTTTATTTTCTCAAATGTGCACTTATTGTTGATAGTTAAGAAAAGAATTTGGAAAAAAAATAGTTAAAAAAAAAAGAATGATTACATTTTTCCATATGTAAGCTTGTTGTCCTAGTTGTCTTAACGGCCCCGACAATGAAGTTTTACGTTAACAAAAAAAAAGAAGGGAACTGCTTCAGCCAGCTAAGTTTAATAATGCTAAAGGAAGCCCAATTTAAATTAGTGCATTAAATTAGTTATTGATAGGGTTATGGCAAGGACCAAATCAGTTTTGATGATCCAAACTGCCTAATAGCGCCACCAGGAATACGCACACCTTAAAACCTGACATTAATCTTATATTGAACCCACATCTTTTGCTATGTCTACAAAATAAGGGGATCAACACGTTTTATTTTTTATTTTTATTTTTTGTTTTGTATTTGTTTATAAATTTTTATTTTTTTAACTCCTCACCTCAGCAGGTAATTTAGTTTGATATTATATCGAACAAGTTCAAACTAAAGGACATAGCGATGTTACATAGTCTCAAATTTCAAGTTAATCAAAGTTCAAATTTTGGTCGAAGACCCATTACGATATACGAGGAAAAAAAGAAAAAAGAAAAAAACACATTCCCCTAATCAGAACGACAAAGTCTGAGCACAACACCAACCCAGATATGTGTACTACTTAATATTCTAATTTCATTAATTAAGCTTAATTAAGATATTGCCAATACATCATATGTGGGTAGCTTTCTTGGCAAATTAACTAACGCATTCAATTAGGAGCTAAGCACAGGCCCCCACCCCTTGCCTTGAAAAGCAGAGGGAATCAATTGGAGGCCTCCACTCATACAGTATTGCTCATGTTTTAAGGTCACAACTCACTAGACGAATGAACTTTTGTGAGTGTTAGTGACAGTTTCTTAGATTAGTTGAAATTTGTTCCTCCTGTAGTTAGAAAAAGCAATATACGAAGAGCAGCCTTTCTTGACAATAAAAGAGGCTTTAATTTGGTGCCACCCCCCCCCCCTCTTGCTTTATTTGACCTCACTTACTTTTTTACACAAACAAAATAAAAGTTTCCTGCAGCAAATACTGCCTATATTTATTTTTTGAATAAGGATATATAATTAAGCCCTGACTTTGGGACCCATTCACTATACTGCACGAGAATTATTATTGGTGACAATCATCAACCTGCTATATCTATATATAATAGTATTACAACTTGCCCTCGTGTGTTCTCTCAAATCACCCTCTCTTTTTGCCTCTCATTTTTCGCCAAAGACAACAACCATCATCATCATAAAAATGGTGAAATTAGATCTACTACACATAAACCTATTCTCAAATGGTGTTTGGTAAATGGGGGAAGAAAATACAGAACTTTTCTTATCCTAGGAGCAGGATAAGAAAATGTTTCAATCCAGATAGGTGAATCCCAGAAGTCTAGCTTCATTCCTTAATCTCACATTTAGGATGCCGTATCAAGTAATACATTATCCTTTTGGAAAAACAGTAATTTGCTTTTACCTAACCGTCTTCCTGTCTTCTCCAATTAACACTGCAAACTCAAGTTTTATTGATGACTGTGTTATTTTTCTTCTTGTAAGTTCCCTTTCATAGAAAAACATATCATTGCATGCCGAAACGTAACTGTCAATTATTTCTGTATACATACGAATAATTAATTGCCACTGCACTGCGCAGAGAAAAATCATCATGCTCTAAAAAGTCTCGTGTGTGTGTGTTTACATATACTAAGTTTGGTCCTCGTGCTTTTTTGTTTTTGTTCGTTTGTTTGTATTGTATGTGCCTTTCTTTTTCTTTGCTTTTTTTTTTAACTGATGCATGATCACCCGCTGTCATTATTGACTTTATGTTTTAACACTAATTATTTCCCCATAAAGAGATGAACCCAGCACAAGAAACAAAAACGAAAGGTAAATTAAAAGACTTTAGCTCTCCTTAACATTGCATTTGGACCTCATGGTATGGAGTGATATCTTAGTTTCAATCATGGTCCTTCGCCGTTTTAACGCTAATTTCTCTCAAGAGGGACCGAAAACAAGACAACAAAACAAAAGAGGAAGGTAAAATAGAAGACTCAAGTCATTGTTGACGTTGCACTTAGACCTTTGATGTTGGGTTAAAGTTTGGAACTTCCATCATGTTGCTTTCCAGATGGGGACAATTTTCTCAATCTTGATCCACAACCAATACGAAGATGTTCTCTGTAACATATTATGTTGGCACTTAAAGGGCAGGCATGGTTAACAATATAGTTGCTTTTCCTATATAAAATCACTGAACTTTATTCATACAACATCATAGGTGCTGCGTATCTTTTGGCATGCAGAGATTAGACTTGTCATATCCAGGGAATTTGGCTCTTACAGTGAATGTTCCAAGATTTATATAACAAATTACTGTTAGCACATCAGATTCTGGCATTTGCCCCTTCTAATACGAGGGAGAGGATGATTAGTACTTGACGTGGCAAAAGATGTCAAGATCCAGCAAACCCAGTATATCAAGAGCATATCCAGAAAGTGGACAATTTTTTTAAAGACGATTGGTTAGCGTAATCTCAGCAATTCTTCTTCTTGTTATTTTTTTTGTCTCGTATGATAAATCCGAGCCAAAATGTACGTAATAATCACAGAGCAATCTCATTGACTGATCTGTTTAACATATGCTAAAATGGAAAAGGAATAACCAGCAGAAATGGCGGAAAGGTTGTGTAAAAGATCGTGTATATATCACTTTGATTGAACATTTAAACTAGTATTCTTCTCATCTATATATATCTTTTGCTGTTGCAGTACATGTGTGTAATGTATTTTAACAATTCCTACATTAAACTTCAAATGAAAAAAAATCACGTCTCATGCCCCACTACTAGCATTTTAAATTGTGATAACTAGCAGTTGTTTTTACTATGTGAGATATTCTTACTCATCAGGGGCACACGTAACCTACACTGATAATTATAATCAAAAAGAAAAAGGAATGCCATATATTCCGCCAATTAATGCACTCATCATCAGGTGTATGCTTCTATTTGTTTAAGACGATGCTTTTGATTTGGGTTCTATAAATAAATATATACATCTGAGCATTTGTTTATAGGATCTATTCAAAACATATATTCGGAGGAGGTATTGGTGAGCTAAAAATAGATATTATCCTAGTTTTCAATGCATTAACGGATGTGAGACATGACAAAATTTGATTTTATAGAACAAAGGCCAAGTTTGTAGAGAATGAAAGTTCATATGGGCCCAAATATGTGATGTGAGGGAAAGTTGAGTGTATGGGCCCTAATCATGTCTGTGGTTTATGAATGGCCCTGTCATCTTGATGGATCCAAGAGCAAAAACGAAAGAAAAGACATGCATTATTGCTATTTGACGATTTGTAGATCCATATGACCCATGGGTTTTAAGGTAGGGCTGTTAGGTCATATTGAGTTCTTGGCCCGAACAAAGTAAGGGTCATGTTGAATTGATTAGTACCAACAGATTTGATAAATTTGGTCTTATTAATTATTATTTTTATGTTCATATTACTGTTTTTATTATCATAATAATGATTATTAAATTTCACTTTTGGTCGAGGTAAATAAAATTTTAAAAAATTAACTACAAGAATACGCCATTTTGTTAAAATATTGTCCCTTGAACATATTTGAACAGATCTTCTTTTATTAGACTTTATAATTTGTAGTTTTCACAAAATATCTAGCCTAACAACTTTGGATATAAACTTTTTTCACTCACATGTAAATTTTCAACAAAATGTTCATACTTGAGAGAAAGCCATTTTTTGTCGTGTTCATTGGCAATTTTTCCTTTGTCGTTTAGCATCTGCAGAACACGGTTTCAGCTGGCTTCATATTGTTAGTTTATAGGTACTATTATTAATTTTTATGAATGACGGGTAAATACATATAGTTTCCCAGAATTGGAATTTCACTTTTAATAAATTGTAAGAGTTGAAAAATTGAGGAAAATTTGAACCCAGGAAAAGAGACTTTTAACATTTCAATTCAACACTTGCATGTAGTACAACTTAGTGGATGAAGAAGGCATATTCAATAGCAAAAAAGGACATATCCCAAACAGAAGATTTGTATAATTCTAGAGGGTCTTAGACTATATACATATTTATATGAGAAATATTTTTGTGGATGACTCAAACTCTTCCTGGTGTTCTTGGGTCATGGTGGTTGTTTGCTCCTGTCCCTGCATAGTCTGCACTTTCCAAATCCATCCTTCCCTCCACTCCCATATCAAAGACTTCCTCTCCATTTCTGAATTCCCAATCACCCTGCAAAATTTGACAGAAATTCCTTAATTAGAAGATGGAGGGCATGAAGCAGAGGAGAACCAAAAAAAAAAAAAAAGATGGAGCTCGAACATTTATAATTTTGAAGAAGTAAGAGTGATTTGAATTCAATCGGGTCCAGTCTAATACCTGAATTGTTGTAGTCTGGATTTTTGAGGAATCTTCCCTGTTTGACAAGAGGCTTCCTGCACAACATGAAATTTAATATACCATTAAATTCAAGTAATTTAAAGGAAAAAGAGATAGAGAGAACAATCCCATCTAAATTGTTGAGAGCCTTACTAGTTATTGGGAGAGCCGCAGTAGAGAGGACAAATGAAAAACCCAGGAGGATGATGAATTGCAGGGGAGCTCTGTGCACCATGTTGGGAAAAAGTCAAAAAGAAAAGAAAAGAGATCTAAACTAAACTGAACTGAACGGAGGAAGGCGATGACAAGGGAAGCCATGTGGAGACACTTCTTATATATAAATCTCACAACACAAAATAATTGATTTGAATATTACACGACGGTGCAAGTACTAGTCCTTCAACACAACTTCGACTTTCACATTTTATTAATTTAACTATATTTCTCTTTTAAAGGAAAAAAACTGTGGATGTGTTTCCGACCCGTGCACTTTTATCTCAACGTGGCTTCCCCACTATAATCAATTATAGTCCCAGGATATCACCGTGAACGAACTCCTGGCTTTGTCAAAGCACAAGGATCAGAAAATGCTAGAAGAACTCACGGGTGTTGTTGGGCGTTATCACAGGAAGGATCAAATTTCGGAAGTCAACTAGTGAATGAACTCGTGCGGTGCTCAAGTTGTTACGACAAGTTACAATTTAATATCAGTTTAATATATTATCATTTATACACTTATTTCATGGGATATCAATTAACCTCAACAATCAAATAAGAACAAAAAGGGTTACTTTTATTGCAAGGTAAAAGAAATCAGATTTAAATTTGGACTGCGGTATAATTTGGACTGCCCAAATAAAATTTAGATAATTTAAGTTTTTATATTTTTATATTTTTTTATTAAAATAATTATTTTTTTTTAAATTTACAGTCAAAAATTTATTTTTATTATGTATTTTATATTTTTCAAAATAAAAAAAATCTAAATCCTCTAAATCTCATCTGAATAGCCAGTTCAAATGTATCTTAACAAAAAAAAAAAAACACACGGAGAGGATGTGCAGGAATCAAATGTATTGATTCCTTTTGTAGTTTCTCGATGATCTTATTAACCACAGATTTTTGTGGACCGCAGGGGACAGGCCTATATGGGAGATGGGGGCATTCTCAATTGTCTTCATTAAATCGTTGTGTGAGTATCACATCACATCCACCCATGTCCCTTCCCCTTTGGCTTGGTTCCTACTTCACTCTCATATGTTTTGGTGTTGGGTGAGGTTGAACATGACACAAACTATATTTGGGTGAAAAAATATCACTTGTTGCTCAATACTGTTTTAAGCAATCTAAATTTTCTCAGTTTGTGCGGGTTAGATCATATATATTGTATCTAATATTATGTATTCTTTTTTCGGGTCCGACAGTTGCTCAACTGCAGATTAGTCATGAGTTGAAAAACTTATAAGTTCGGCAAATATCAGTGACATTTATTATCAAAAAATATTATGTATTCTTTAAAATTTTAAACTTGATTTTTACTAATAATAATCCAAAATATTATCAAGTTGATTAACTTAAATAAGATTAATTATTATATGAAGCTTCATCAATATAAACTCACTAAGCCATTAAATTCAACTAAAATTATTATTTCATCGAATTTAGTTGAATTAAAGCAATTACGCCTTCCAAATAATTCTCTCTTTAAGTTAAAGTCTTTCTTAGTCACCCAAATGGTCACAAATCCAAACACTATGATCTTAATTTTATGAGTAAATTATATGAATTTTTTTTTATTTTTAAAAAATATATAGATCTCTTTCAAAACAAAAAAAATATCTTATACATTTGTATAATTTTACATTTTTTTAATCAAAATATCTTTTATTTGATTTTTTTAGTTTCAAAAATATGTAATTACGTTAATAGGAAAATACTTTGGTCAAAAAATCTAAAATTATATTAAAATATAAAATAATTTTTTGTTTTTAAAAAATTTATATATGTTTAAAAAAAAATTGTAAAATTTACTCTAGTCATATTTGTAGCTGGAAAGCCCCTCGGATTGGTCTTCTGGCAAAGCAAGGCTCCACCCCAAATACGGAAGATACAAGGGCGCTAGACTCTAGTTGTCGCTATTATTTCCTCAAAAATTATAGTAATGCTTACAACTGGATCATGCTTTATGTGAATGAGTTAGTTCAAAGTAATAATATACCTTGGACGATGGTAAATTTGTAATTTTCATGTTACTTATGATTTATTGGGATAAAAAAAATATTTTTCTTGAAAAATAAAAGAAGATACTGTTAGGATGAAAATATTAATTTTTATCAAAAAAATTCCATGTTTAAGTTTTCAAATTTTATTACAAAATAAAAAATATTCATATACTAAACACCCAATGTTATTATTGTTTGGACTAATACACACACAATAAATATATTATATGTGTAAATTATATATGTTTAACTATAAAATTATATATTTGTATGCAAAAACTAAATATTTATTTATAAATTTAGATATAAAATTATTTACTTATTATATTTTATTAAAATGATTTAATAACAAAAATATTAAAATTACATATAAATGCTTTCTTATTGTTTCCTTAATATTTAGGATCTGAAAGAATTATTAATGAAACGAAGCAAGTTAGTTATGAACACATTAGCTAGATATTCATATGAAATATTTAAATTATTTTTATTTAAGTTGTATGTGTGTGTGTGTGTTATAAACATTTATTTCTTTAACATTTCTTTTTTTTTACGGTTCTTAAGTAACTAAATGCAACATCTAAATATAACATTAATATTTTAAACATTTTAACAATATATTATTCAAACAACAAAGTATCAAAGTAAACGTCTAAATAACATCATCAACAAAACTCTCTCCCACTTAATCTTTCACCGACTTATAAGAGGTTATAGATTTGAAATTTCATCGGGTCCTGATAAGAATAAAGGAATTAATGTTCAGTTATAGGGTTTGTGCGCCGTAGGTGGGGATACTTGCACTTGCGCTTGCACATCTGAGAAATGGGCGGTGCCACGAGGTTCCTGGTCCTCCTCACCACTCCCTTCCCTCTTCTCCACCGCCGCAGCTCTTCCCTTCTCCGCCTCTCTCGCCACCACAAGCTCCTCCTCTCCCGCTTCCATCACCTTGCTTGCTCTCCCTCCAATAGTCCCCTTCTTCCGTCTTCTCCGCTCAAAGCTTCTCACCAGCTTCACAATCAGGCCGCCTCCTCTGTCAGGAATGACTACTTCGGAGACTCTTCTTCAGGTTCCAACCATTCCCACCCCTGGCCTGAGTGGTCCAGATTTATAGACCATATCTCTGCTTCTGGATATTTCGATAATCGACCGAGTGAGGTTGAGTTTGTGGCGGCCGGTGAATTGACCCACTTTTTTCTGCGCGAAGCCAGAGCCTGCTTGGCCTTTGCTCGGGATCGACAGAACATTTTGCGGTTGGTTTTCAATTCAAAGCTCCTTTTGCTTGGATTGGGCTTGTTGAAATGTCGCGGGAATTTAGCTTTGTAGGAATAATTTTACCTTGCAATATTGAATTACTGACCAATCTCTTCACTTGTACCTTTTGTCAATGTGTATAATCGTTGCAGGCTACTTTCGAGGAGAGACATTGAGGTGGTAGTTGAACATGGCGCGCCATTTCTGTTCCAAAACGCTGAGGATTCAGTGAGAAAGATGAGATCTTTTATATCCAATGGTACAACGAGTGTAAGTGCTGAGTTTCCCTTTTTGCATCAAAGTGTGGTATTTTTATCTAAACAACATATCAAGTCATGCATTGTACTTTCACTGTAGAACTTGATACTTCAGCGATATCTCATAAACCCTGCAGCATTTATAGAATTGTCTAGTGGTCTTCTGCTAAACTCAAGATACCCCCCCCCCCCAAAACAAAAAATCCTAGTAGCCTTTTAGGTTTATTCCTTATATTTGCAGCAAGAAACTAAGTTGTCTTTATATTTTGCAAATTTATACTTTTGTCAGTTTATCTGAATTAACGAACGTATTAAGCATGTCAATTTGCCAGTGTTATATGATGGAGCTGTTCCATTCTTTTGCAGTCCTGATATGGTCACAAACTTTCTACCTAGCTAGTATCTCACTAGACGACAATTGTGTAGTTGAGCTATAATAAAAGCTTCAAGGAATAGAAAGATTGAGCTGAGGTTAAGCATTCATCTGCAAAAGTTTAAATTGACCCCTATTTCCGTAGTTCTTAAGAGTTGTATTTCATGTTTTCTGCTTCCTTATAGCTATAATTGGATGTTTAAGGGCTGAATTCCACTCTTCTAGAGCTAGGTTTGACATTTTTGGTATCCCTGCAATTCCTGGAGAAATGCCCTGGTTTGCCACACCTAAAACAGACATTGGTGCTGGCCAAGCAAGGTTTGTTACCATGATTCTTTTACATCTCTGACACGTCCTTTCATTGTGATGCCAACTAAACTGTCTCTCGAATCCGTGGCCACTATTTTCTCTGGATTTCTTCTTTCAAGATTTGGTTCTCCCTTTACTCTTACCTCTCTGATTACTCACATGCCTCTTGGTATTATTTCCTGGATTCTGGTTACCCTTATTGTGAGTCTCTTGTAACCGCTGAATGCCCACTTGAACCACTCGTACTTGTTGAAGAGCTTGAGCAGTGTCAGCTTGGGCGTAGCTTGAGCCTGGAGAAGTGTTGTCACACTTCCCAAAATCTTGTCTAATACTTCCGCTTGAGTCCTCCTAGATTGAGCCATGTCATCCTATACCTACACAGGCATCACCCATATTTGCACATTAATTTGTACTAAGCTGCTCTTTAACCAAGAATAAATAAAATCTCCAAGTTTAACACCCACCATAGACTATTTGAAGTCTTTAAATCTAATCTCTACTATGTGGTAACACACTAGTAATCCTATATATATACCTGTCTGAATTATTACTCCTTAACTCATAACTTCTTATATGGCATTCACATACTACAGCAGCGATCATCTCATAACTATCACTATTGTTCACATTTCAATGCCTGGACTATTATCAGAAGAGGCTGTCCACTTTCTAAGATTTAATTACAAATGTCCTTCACCCCTTCCACCATTTCTGAATCATCTGCTCCATTTGTAGGAAACTCTTAGCTGACTTTTCTGAGTCCTAGGATCAACTAATGACGAAATGCTCTTCATGTAGCCCTTACATCTTATACTATATGAGTGATATTTATTACCTTCAGGCTCCATTTCTTTTTACCCTGTGCCATGCTTCACCACACCTTCTCAATTTCTTCTTCCTATGTGATTCCTCAATGCCTTGATAAATAATATTGTCTGTGTAGACAATAAACTTGGTGGACCTTTAATCAATATTCCTTCAACCATTAATATGATAAACAAACCTTCCAATTGTAAGTGATATTTGTTTCCTCAAACTGCCACGACTATATGTTTGGATGATAAGAAATTCCATAAGCAATGCATGTTTGAAAATTCTCTTTTCAGTGGAAAGATGAGGAATTTATTAATATGCAAGAATGTCAGTTTAAAGGTTATCACTTATCCAGGCGAGGAGGCACGGGCACCTGTTAAACCAATGCTAATCAATTGACTCTAATATGATATCTACAGATTCTTTCATAATACTGTTAGGCATTGACCTATTTTAGAATATAATGTAAAATCATACATGTATTTTGACTAGTGCATGGTGCATATCTTCTCTTATGTCTGCAATTTGGATCTGGGCAAATGTATTGAAGTTGTTGTTAATCTAGTTGTGCTTGATATGTATTTCATAGGTCCTGGATTCTGATAAAGCATATATGGTTGATTTGATGAAATTTATGCTGAGTTATGCGAGTAACCCTTTGGTATCTTCAGAAGGGAACCATTTCCATAACACAGATCTTGTTGAATCATCTGTCCGAAATCTTTTTGCTGAACTTTTCAAGCTAATTTGTAATGCATCTGGATCAAACTCATATGGTGCAGTGCAAAATAAAATGCCTGGTGGATTTGGACAGATAATGGCTCCTGCAAAAAAAATTGAAATGAAAAGGGGTGATTGGGTTTGCCCAAGGTAAATTTTTTACTTTTTGATTTCCAGTCAACCATGTTAATTATTGACTTGGTGCAATACATGATTACCCGATATCTTGATTTCAGCAAGTGTTTTAAAATATTATGACATACTGATGTTAGCATACTCTTTGTCTAATATGTTGCAGGTGTAATTTCATGAATTTTGCAAGAAACATCAAATGTCTTGAGTGTGAGGAGGCAAGGCCAAAGAGACAACTAACTGGAGGAGAGTGGGAGTGTCCTCAGTGAGTAACTTCCTTTTGAAATGTTTCTCTTATCCTATGGCTATATATCTTCACCCCGGATACGAATTAATGGGTATTTTTGTCTTGAAGGTGTGATTTCTTTAATTATGGGAAGAATATGACTTGCATGAGGTGTGATTGCAAGCGGCCTGGACAAATGCCGTTAGGTGCTATCAATACCTTGTCAGGAGTGGGGCATGGAAAAGGGAGTAGTACTAGCACTTTGGATATTGATGGTAGGTTAGCTGCTAATGAAGAGAATGCACATAGGTTAGCTGCTAATGAAGAGAAGGCACAGCGTTGGTTTAGTAAGGTTTCTCAACTGGACAGTACTGCTGATATTAACAGTTTGATGGCAGATGAAGATTTTCCTGAAATAATGCCATTAAGGAAAGGAGTAAATAGATTTGTTGTGAGCACGAGGAAAACACCATTGGAGAGGAGGTTGACTAATACTCAATATAACAGAAACTTGGGTAATGATGGCTCTCCTGAGTTTGATGATTTTCAAGCTGGTGAAGTAACCAAGTCACCTGAGACATCAATTAACCAGAGTCTAGATGAGATTCTGGATCGTCCAACTGTCCTTTCTCAATCAGACGATAAGAACTTTGCTTCTGGACATAATACTAATACAGACAGCCTGCCTTCAATTTCTAGCAATATTTCTCCTCAATATAGAAGTGTGAAAAGCAGCAACCCTAGCCATGTTCCCTTTGTCCCATTGCCTGCGGATATGTTTGCCCAAAAGTCTGAGAACTTGAAGACAGAGGAGAGCAAAAAGGTGGTACCAGTTACTGATGCTGGATCTGTTAACTTGGGAGATAGTTCACAGCTTTCTAGTTCTTCAAACCAAACTGTTAGCGAAAACAAGGAGAAAGAGCAAGCTGAAAAATCTGAGAGGTGGTTTAAAAAGGTTGCTGAGCTGCATAATGTTTCAGATTTGACAAGGGCGATATCTGATGAGGATTTCCCTGAGATCATGCCCATACGGAAAGGAGAAAATCGATTTGTCATTAGCAAGAAAAAAGATCGCTCTTTGGCTTCTCCTGCATACAAGAGACAATTAGCAATGGAGCAAGCTGGTAATACCAACTATGTCCCGTTTGTCCCATTCCCCCCTGACTACTTTGCCAAACAGGACAAACAACAGTCAGATGGAGCAAATTCAATGGATAAGCCCAATATTGAATCATCTTCAACATCAGAGGTGGCAGAGAAGTTTCCAGAGATGTCTGATGATGCTAGACATGGGATTCCAGGTGGAGATTATGTCAAAGGTATGACCAATGTTGGAGCATCTTCAGCTGGTCCTGGGCTGCAGAGAAGAGATTATGCCCAAGATGGTGGAAATCAAGATTTGAGCATGAAGAGCTGGGGTCCAAAGCCATCAGAACAGGGCTCAAGTAACAATTACAAGGGTGCTACATATGGGGCAATAACTGGGAGAAATTCAAGCCAGAGTTATTCCCAGAGTAACAGCCACGAGGATTCCGGGGATAAGTATTCTAGGAACGAGAATAAAGATCATATACCAAATTTGAGTGGGAGTTCATCCCCCGCATCTGAGAACCAAAATATTAGAGCTCAATGGACAGGAAAGAGTTTGGAGGGGTCAGCAGTAAAGGAACCTGATCCTTTGGACATGTCAGAGGAGGCAAAGGCAGAGAGGTGGTTCCGACGTGTTGCACAGATTAAGGATATATCTGAGCTAAGTCAGATTCCTGACGAAGATTTTCCTTCAATAATGCCCATGCGCAAAGGGGTGAACAGATTTGTTGTGAGCAAGAGGAAAACACCATTGGAAAGGAGATTGACGTCTCAGCAATACAGAAAAAATCTTCCAGTTGTGAGTTCTGATCCAATTAAAAAAGAAAACAAAGGTAGCTAAATGGAAACTGTACTTAACCATCTTTCTTTCGGACGTCTCATTAAATTTTATTTTACTGGCAAATTTTTATGCAATTAATTACTATAAAAGAGAAAAATGAAGATGGTAGAAAATATTACTGTTCAAAATCTTATATTGTTACGTGTAAGAGGAATTTGTTAGATTGCTTTACAGAACATGACTGGGGAGTTGCTTGTTAAAATTGAAAAATAACTTGATGCTCCGAAATTAAATGTTTTCAGTAGTCAAGTCAGTTTTTCTATGTTGGTATGGAACTTTTTAGCTTTACAAACGATGACAGAAATGAACACTAGCGCAGTGTTTACTTGACATCAATCTCTGTAAGCAGTGAAGTACTTGTCATCCTCTGACCGTGCAAAGTCATATTGAGCCTGAGAATTCCTAGGATCAAATGCGTTCTCTATCAGTGTGTTTAAGCAGTATACCATGAAAAAAGATAAGGAAAGAGAGGAGACTATTTGGTACTGGATCATAAATAGGATATTTGCTTTGCCGTATCCCTGTCTCTCAAAGAAAGAAGGGAGAGGAAGTTGAGGTTAATGCAATTTTTGTGCTCCTGTATGGCAGCTATGGAGTCCTTCCTGCTATCTTTCAGGGAGATGTTTGGCCACAGTGTGATATGTAAGTAATGAATATTTTTTCCTGTCTCTCATTCTCTTGTATGAGAGAAATCTAAAGATTTTGCCCTTGGTTGTCAAATAATTTAACTGAATTTTACCCTTAAATGGCTAGAAATGCTTTTTGGGTTAAATATGCTTAGTTCCAAACTTGTAGTGATAAAGCTAGAAGATCCCGTTAGGAATGGCAGTGGATTAGGACAAGTTGGGTTTCTGGAGATGCCTTTTGGGTTAAATATGTATAGTTCTAAACTTGAAGTAGTAATAAAGCTAGAAGATCCTGTTAGGATTGGCAGTGGATTAGGACAAGTTGGGTTTTTCACTCCTTGTTCCCTTCCTGTTTTGTTCTATCTTGCCACATACTTGTCTTGTAATCATGTGAGATTTATTTTTCTTTGCCCTATATCCAAATCTGTGAGTATTTTGTTGTCTCATTCCCATCCCGCCTCGTCTCAAAAAATTTAATTCCACAAAATTTTAGTTATTGAGATTTAAACTCAGGCTTCATTGAAAGCATTTGACCTTTGTGATCATGATATCATGTATGCACTTTTAGTAAGGTATAACAAAGTATCAAATAAAATAATTTATATATGTAATAAATTATACTATTTATAAATATATGTTAATTTAATTTTTATGAAAATTTTTTATTATATATTTAAAAAATATATTTTAAATAAAAAATATACAAATAAATTAGAATCTATAAATTATTAAATCAATATAAATATTAAAATGACTAATACTATCTTTTTTTTTTGGATAATATGCTTTTCTTTTATATTAACACATACTTTTTTTAAAATGATTTATGCTATTGGTTGAGAAATCATTAGTCTTTTATTAATCCAATAATGAATAGACTATAACTAATTACTGATTAATTATATCTTTTTTTTGGTTAAGTGAATTTTTATTATATTTTTATGAATAATTTTCTAAGTAGTAGTTTAATCTTAAATCATCTTTGTTAAAAAAATGATTACTTTATTGATAATTTTACTACTTTATAAATGTGCATTTCTATTTTAGTTAATAAATCTAGTAGTTAAATATAATGATGAAGTAGATGGCTATCATTTAGGAATATTGGTAGCTTCAATGCTCTTTAATGACTAGTCATTTAAGTAATAATATTATTAATTTTATGAAATATAAGAAATATTTGATACTCTATATTTTCATTCAATCATTTTGAAAGTTTAAAGACATTCAAGATACAATGAAGGTGCCTACCATGCATACATTTTATGAACATCACTTTTTACTTTGCAAATATGAAGATGTTACATCTAGATTATCAAGTTTGTTAAATTTTAAAAATATTTAATTGTATGCTTTTTTATATCTATAAATTATTATGTTAAATTTAATAATCTTAAATATATAATTACTAGAATGTAAAATATCAATGTATCAATAACTAATATAAATTTTTCAATTAAGTATAATTCTGTTATAGAGTAGTTTGATAGTTTAAGTTGACTTATGACTATAATAATGAAATTAGGAGAGGTATTAACATCTATTGATTTGTGTCTTAATAGTATATATCCACCTGTCATTTTTTAACAAAATTTAATACAAAATGACTTGTGATTTAATAATATATGCAAAACATGTTTTATGATTTGATTATTATTAAAATTAATTATTGCGTTTTAATAGATTTAATATAATCTTTCATCAATTTGTAGTTAGCTTTCATACATATATTTATTTAGATTGTATGAATTTTTTTAAGTGATAAGAAGACAAGTAAGATAATTATTAATTTTATCATGATTGAATTAAGGTGGGTATAGTTAGAAATTTATACAAAAATAATTTTTTAAATATACTAAGTATAATTCCTAATAAAGATAAAGTAATAAATGTTAAAAATATATTTGTAAATGACTAAATAATGTGTGTATATAAAAAGGTATAATTTTGGAGAAATGATCAAACAAGTGCATTTTAATCATTTATGTCACAAGTTTGAATCTTATTAAAGTTAATTTGACATATTTATATTCTATGGGATTACAAGGCAGATAACAGTTCAGGAGGTGGGTAACAAAACAGGAGATGGACAACAGATCAGAGCCACTTTGCATTGAATCCAAACTTCAAAGTTCAAGTTTTCTCTAAACTAACCCCAATAACCAATCAGCCATTGACTTACTAAACCTGAATGGGATGGAACTGGTCGAGTATCCACAGGTCAAGTCCAAATTGCCATCCCTATATCCTGTGTTCCTTATCTCAAATTTATTCCAAGCAGTCGACTTTGTATTATTATAATTTCACAGACTCGGTTCGTTTGTGGCTTTAGTGATAATTAAACAGCCTAGGAAACTTCATTCAGATCCAACTAGTGAGTGAGCTTATTCAATTTGTCTTATTACTTTACAAAAGCAGTATAAATCGGGATCTTAATGAAAATATAAAGATATGGATGCTCCTTTTTGTCCCCAAAAAAGAAAAAGATGATGCTTCTTAATTAATGAATCAAACTCTGTCGTACAGATGAAGTAAACGTTGTTGGCCTTGGCTTTGCATTCATAATTTTATACCGCGGAAAAGCTCAAGAAATGATGCATCTTTGTTCCTTGCATGTACTTTACTTACCTTTTATAGCAGGCAAGGGAACGTAAGGTCATATCAAGTGAAGCATCCTATGCAGACAGTTAATTGGAAAAATTATCATATGATATAAAATTTATAATAAAAAATTTTAAAAATTAAAATTATCATTAAAAATTATTGTTATTATTATAAGATTTTAAAGATATATTATCAACTTTAAAAAATTTATTATTGAATATAATAAATTTTTTTACACTCAATAATAAATTTCTTAAAATTTAATAATAATATTAGTCGTTACTAATTTTTCCTAATTAATTTTATTCGAATCCAATCTCTGAGTTCATTCATTTTGTTTAAACGTTATCCAAGCTTTGTAAATCAGAGCAGACACTAGCTTTAGCATTACAGTTTTCAAACAAATATGAAATCATCGAAGAACCTTTGACATGGGTCCTTTACAACAGATGACTGCTGACAATGACTGATTCCGCTAGTTCATTGAACACTCAATCATAGACTATTCCAAACTTGAAATACTAGCAAAGCTACTTGATCCAATATATGTTACTTTATCTGGAGATTATTTTAATGTAAGCGTAAGGAGTTCATCCCACTATAAATTCAAAAACTTCATGTCCTTAGTGTTTACATCTCATACAAGGGCCTTCCCTAGATACATTGTGAGACACCCACATTTTCAAATCTCAGTAACCACCCATGGCAGAAGATTGGTTTGCCCCGTTCCCCGCCATGGCAGAAGATTGGTTTGCCCAGCTACAACGAGCAAACCAAATATCGCGAAGCGCATGCCCCAAGATACAATGGGTAGCACATTATCTGAGAAATCGAGAACCTTTTGCAAAGTACTACTCGCCTAGGATGGTGTCATTGGGTCCCATTCACCATGGTGAGCCCCATCTTCAGCTAGGAGAGCAGTACAAGCTTATGTGGGCATCAATGTATGTCGAAGGTCGAGCAAAAACTGAAAATGCTGCAGGAAACACTGAAGATATTGCAGTAAAAGCTAAACTTCTCCATCAGAAGGTCGCAGGAAAAATCAAAGAGCTTAAGGATCTGTACACTACAGATGCGATTCGACATTTCAATGAGGAAGAACTGGCGAGGATGTTGTTTGTGGATGGATGCTCTCTGCTTCAAATCTTAAATCATCCAGACATCTTGAAACCCGAAGCACTCAATGCCAAGGTTGACCAGCTGGCTATTGTTCGCCAAGATGTGCTCTTGTTAGAGAACCAACTTCCCTACCAAGTGCTCAAGCTCTTGAGTGATGACAGCGACACCGAGCTACTCAAAACCATGGACGACTTCCTTCTTTGTCATCATTTTTCACAAGAAAAACCGGATCAGAATCCAACCAAAGGTAAGTCTGAAAGTGTAATTAAGGTCGATCATCCACCTCCTCCAGCTCATCTTCTTGATGAGTTGCGGAGGAATGTGTTGCGTGAATTTCATCCTGATCTACAGAATCAGACCAAAAACGGCAAGATGACATACAGGAATATAAAAGAGCTGAAAGAAGCAGGGATTCGAGTGAAAAGGAGAATGTCAAGGTGCCCCATCGACATCACTTTCTCCTCTTATTTGTTCGGTGGAGAACTGAAACTTCCAGATATAGTGGTGGACGACACAATAGCTCCAACATACCTGAATTTGATAGCGTACGAGGTGTGCCCAGATTTTGAGAACAAGTACGAGATCAGCTCCTACATTGAATTCCTGGACTCCCTTATCGACCACCCCGACGATGTCAAGGAATTGAGGGCGGCCCAAATTCTCCACAACGGCCTTGGCAGTGATGAGGAAGTCGCCAAACTCTTCAATGTCATAAGCACTGACTTGGTGCCTAACACCGCAATATATGCCTCTGTTAGAGCTAAAATTGAAAAGCATTATCAGCAGAAACACAAGACCTGGTTTGCTCTAGCTTATCATACCTATTTCAGCAACCCTTGGGCCGTCATTGCCTTCGTTGCTGCTTCACTAGCTCTTCTTCTCACTTTTGTCCAAACTTGGTACGCCATTTTCCCCTCAAATCCTAGTGGACCCCGCGGTGGAAACAAGAATGGAAAATTTGAACCTTTTTATTAAAATAATATTTTTTGACCAAAACCATGTCCAACAAAAATATTTATTCAAATCTCATATTTTTAGAGAAATTCACAATATAAATTCTGATTTTTTTGAATAATATATAATATATTATATGTTTTTTATATAATATATTATATATTATTTATAAGTTGGAATCTATGTCATTGGCTTTTCAAAAAATATGAAATTTGTATAAATATTTTTATCAAATATGGTTTTGATTAAAAAAAAAGTATTATTTTGATAGCAAAAGGCTCCAAATTCCACAAGGATGTATACTCAACCTTTTGCACTTGTATTGGTGTATGATTGTAGTGTAAGAATTTTTTTGAGTTTTTTATCATAAAGTTTTAGTAAAACTTTGAAAAAATAAGTGATATAAAGAGTGAAAATATATATAAGTATTTTTTATTTTTTTTAATTTTACAAGAATTTTGCAATAAAAAATTTTAAAAGATCCCGATTGATAATTATATTAGTGTGTGATTAATTATATTTAATTAAACAGCTATTGATTTTGAGTGATTGTATCTTTTTTAATGGGCATGTCAGAGTTGGTGTCGAAGTTTGTATTGTCTTGTTTGCACATTTGCTTCCTTAATAAAGAGTTATTGTTTAGTTTTTTTTTTTTTTTACCACATGTTATTATTTAGTACATTAGTTGTAGAAAATGAAGTAATCACTAAAAAAAAAGTGCTTTAAAATTTATTAACTTACAACAAATTATAGAGTTATACTCCCTCCGGTCCTGTTTATAAGAAAATTTGAAGAGATTTTTTTGGTCTCAAAATATAAGAAACATGATATATTTTTTTATTTCACTAAATAATAAATATCTTTTTTACCCTTCATTTATTGTTACATCTAATACACTTAACAATGCATAACGTTTTCCTATGTAAAATAAAGATGGGTAAAATAAGAAAAAATTATCAAATTTAAACATAATTAATGAGTTAAACTAATATTAACTGTTTTTCTTAATACCAGTGAAACAGTTTTTTGTTTCTAATAAATAGGACCGGAGGGAGTATTTTTTACACCGATTATGTTCATTAAATGCAAACCATTTTCGATTTTCAATAGTTGCTTCTCATTTCAAAACTTAAAAGATGCGTGCTGTAAGGGCATGCAAAACCAACAAACATGCCTTCATGTGCAAGCAAGCACAAGTTCACATAAAATAGAATTCAGGACCAACCTTTGAAACTTTGGCACTTTAATATGTACGGAAGTGGACTGGGCCAACTCACTCTGTTTTTCCATGTTCTGTGGATTCCCTCGCCCTAAATAGCAAGGTTCATGTTTGTCATAATCTCTATCCTGAATGTGTTAGACGTATGCCATGATACAAACTTGAAATGCGATTCTAAACCAATATATAAAATACAAATTTAAATCACGTATTCAAAAACATATATTCACTTTGGTTACAAGAAGTTAAATATTGCTAGAATCGAACTTGCGTGTTACTTAGTTTAGAGTGTATTTAATACAAGATTCAAAAAACAATAGTTGACATAAATAAAAGTATTCTGTTGTCTCAGGACAATGACAGAGGCATAGAAGAAGGTCCGTGGCTTCTCTCCATTTAAAGTGTGAACATGATGGTCTAATCAGGCTATCTTACATGTTTTTTTTTTTATTTTTTATTTTTTTTTTAAAAAGCAAACAATCCCAAAATGCCTAATTTACCGTCATGTTCCTACGTTCAACTAGAGAGAAACTGAGCTCTTGATACTTCTCCACTGAAAAGCTCAACATAGTTTTCTTCATATTGGTTTTTCTTGACACTCTTTTTTGCATAACATGCAACTAGCTAATGAGGGAATTGAAGGCCTCCACATGTCGCTGAAGAAGCAAAGAAGGATGTGAAAGAAAATGAATTATGGAGGTGGTAGTTATGAGTGAAACTGGAGTTAATATAAACGTGGACTAAAGGTGATAAAGATGAGGTTGTCTTCAAAGGCTTCAAATGCTCGAATTAAGATCATAAGAATGCAGATCATGGCATGTTACTGCAAATAGTAGCAATAAAATCGTCACAAATCACAATGGTAATACATGGTATATTGCACCTTTGGCTTTGACACTATATATATATATATATATATATATATATATATATATATATATATATATATAGGGGCTTAAGGACAATAGTTTAATCATAGTCACTGGCTATAATAAGTCTTAATTACGATTATTATAATCATGGTTAAAATCAAACAAATAAACAAAATTTATATAAAACTATGGTTAAATTATAATTTAACCACAATTTATAAAACTATAGTCTAAATTCAAAAAAATAGCCAAAGTTTCATGTAATCCGTGGTTGTTTAGTTACAGTTTCATGGGAACCGTGGTGTGGTGTCCACGGTTTAGGAAAACTGTAATTTAGTTCTTAAAAATTGACAACGATTTTTTTAAATTGTGAATGTTTTAATCATAATTCACTGGGAACTGTGGTTAAATTAGGATGATTTGATCATAATTTTTAATAAACCATGATCAAGTTTTTGGCTTAACTATGATTTTTAGTAAATTGTGGTTAAGCATATATATTTTAACCACTGCATCTTCCCTTTAGTTGCTTTTTTTTTTTGTGCTGTTGGTCTGCAACTCTTTTCGTGCTTGTTCTCTTTGGTGTAAGAGCAACTCCATCATCTTGTTCATTTGCATGGCCCTCTATATTATTTCTATGAGTTGTTTTTTCTATTTTTACAGTAATTGTTTGATTTTTTCTTATTGATTTGTAGTTCTGAATTTTTTTTTTTAATTTTTGGTGGTGTTTTTTTTTTTTTTTGAAAGTTAGATATAATATGGTTGACTGCTAATTTTTTTAAAAGGTTAGATGAAATACCTTATGTTATTATAGCTAATATGTCCGGAGAAAAAATTATTTGCTTGAAATAAAAAATGATCTACCATTTAAAAAGCAATGTTTTCTTAGTTGCATTTGAGGAAATAGACCATAGCCATGAGATAGTATTTTGTTATCAATTTAGGTTAAATATTTTAGGTTTTCATATATATATATATATATATATATATATATATATATAAAGAAACCATGACTTGCAATCTTAAATTTAAAATTCTCATTGAGCAATAATATATATATATAGTGGTTTAAACTTTTGTTATTTTTTTCTGAATTTTTTATATTAATTTCATTAAAAAAGAAAGATAAACTCAAATAACATTAATTAATTAAAACATATGAAAAATATTTGTGTATATATATATATTAAACAAAGTAATTAATACATAAGAGAGAGGTAAATTGGATATTTATGAAAACTTAAATTATTTTCAAAATGTTTATTATTAACATTATTTTGAAAAGTATAAAATAAAACAAAAAATATATCAATAACATTTGTTTCATTATAACATTTAAATAATTAATAAGGTATTTTATTTTTAATTATTAAATAATTAAATATATTTTTTAAGGTTACAAAAATAGATAAGTCTTGGACCAATAAATCTCGAAACACCAATGAATATTTAGATAGATTGAAGGGATTCTTATACTTTACATTTGCTAATGGAAGTGTGAAGAGTAAAATCATATATTCATGTCTTAAATATCAATTTAAGAAATGACATATTAGAAAAGTTATACATAACCACATGATTGTTAAACATTTCCCACAATGATATCCTTTTTGGGTTAAACATGGATAGAGACTTAAAAATGAACCTATTATAAAACCTTATTTACAGCCACAAGTGAGAGAAGAATGAATTTGTATGAATAATCTTATGCAAAATATGGTTCTTGATGCATTTGGAGTTATGATAATTAACATGTAGAGGAAGTTAAGGGTTCAGTTTCACTATCAAATCGAAAGCCAAAAAAACATTTTGAGTTAACAAGAGATAGATAATGAAATTTATTTGAAAGGTATGAAAAGTATTTAAAATTGTCTTTTTTAGTTAAATTGTATCATATCAAGTGTTGACGTGGAATAAGTGATAAAGTTATGTCAATAATATTGGAGTTATTATCTGATACCTTTAAACAATCATAGATTCCACTTTCTTTCTATAAGGCCAAAAAATTAAATATAAATTGGAACTCAATTACACAAAAATTTATATATATCCAAATGATTGCATGTTATATTTGAAAATGATGAAAATAAGAACATGTGTAAAAAGTGTAATACATTTAAATGGAAATCAAAAGTTAAGGGTGGAAATCGAATCAAATAACCTACAAAAAATATTTAGATATTTTTCGCTGAAACCATGGTTGCTAAAAAATTTTATGCCTTCTAATATTGCTAAACACATAAGATGTCATGCCATTGATGAAAATAATAATGGTATGATGAAACATTCGAGGGACTCCAAGGCTTGGAAATACTTTGACATGATACATACTTTGTTTATTTTAGATCATCGAAATATACGTTTTGAGCTAGTCACTGATGGCTTTAATTTGTTTAGCACTTCAAGTACAAGTTACAGCATATAACCAATAGTTCTTATATTGTACAACGTTTCTCCCTAGATGTGTATGAAACAAAGTTTATTCATTTTGTCAATAATAATTCTAGCAAGGTGAGTATCGGGCAATGACATGGATGTTTATTTACAACCGCTAATAAAAAAGTAGATAAATTTATGGAATGTGAGAGAAACCTATAATTCTTATACTGATAAAGTTTTCAATAGGTGTATAGTTGTGATGTGGACTATTAGTAATTTTCTAGGGCTTAAAACATTATTTAGTTGAAATGTATATATTGGGTTAGTTTGTCCATTTTGCAACTTTGATTCAACTCCCTTATAAGTATATCATAGTCGAAAGTGGTGTGTTTATGGGCTATTGTTGTTTTTTGAATTTAGGACATAAATTTAGATTGACTCAATATCAATTTGACAAGTTTTGAATAAAGACTAGAATGTGACAATCACATAGATTTTTTGAGAAGATGAAAACTATTAAATATTGACAGCCTAAAATACATCAACTATATATTGGATATATTTTTTTTTATTGATAAAATGAAAAGAAACATTTTAGAAAATAAATATCATGTCATCTTGAAAGTAAATCTGTTTAAAACTTGACTTAACTTATGAGAATTAAGAAAGCAAAATTTAAATGTCTTTGTTGCAACACTCTCAAAAAAACTAGAAGAAGATGCTGTGTTTGCAATGAACAACTACGGGATCTCACAAAAAGCAATAAATGTAAGAGGTATTTATGAGGATTTAAAATTATTTCTTCAATATAAGAAAACATACAACATGATGAATTTACTAAGGAGAACTGCCATTATGGCTTAACGAATTGGAGTTACTCAAACTTATTTGCAAAAATAAGAGAATGTGATCCTTTGTTCGTGGGGTATTTCTCTTAGCTATCCAAAATATTAGTTGCCACTAATTTATGTAGAGTCAATCTAACTAGATAACTACTTCACCACCCCTTTGGTATGACGTAGATGTAGATGTATTTTTGTTTATATAATTATACAATATTTATTATATTTTTATAATTATTATTTTAATTATAATATCTATTATACTTTTATATAATTGTATAATTTTTATCTCATTTACTTTCGCTTACTTATTTTTTTATATTCCTTTATTTTTTATAATATCGTACCAAGCATACACTTAAATCAACAAATGCACGTCTCCTTTGAAAATTTAGTTGAGAGGATAAAACTTTATACTAACAACTAAGACATTGAATCATTTGTAATGCGTTAGGCTTACAATTTTTATCCTCAAAAACCCTAAATACCAAAAAACATATAAAATAATGGTGCAAATCGTGTTAACCGAATTTTCACCCGTGGTTCGTACCAAATTTTGCTCCACCCATCGCTGCACACAAACCAAACTATCCAATGGATATGACTAATTACGTTGTAAATCTAGCAGAGAACCAAACCAAATTATTCTAGCAACGGAGCATGTCATACCAATCTTGAATAGAACTTGTAATCCAAAGAGAAAAGGTTTTATATTATAAGTGGCAACATTTGAAAAATATTTTATTTAATATGCAGAATAAAAAAATAAAAAATAATAATTTTACAGGTGAAAAATAATTTTTTATTTTTATTTTAATTATATAAAAAAATATTATTAAATATTTCCTCTGGTCTCATATATAAAAAGTTTTTTTAAAATTTGATTTGGTCTTATATATAAAGAATAAAGTATCATATTAATTACAGTATTTTAATTATATCTTTCATTAAATAAGTCATCCAAATTATGAGTAGTGATAATCATTAATTTTAAGGAGAAAGTGTACATATTAAATAGGGGTATTTTAAAAAAATAATTTTTATTTGAGACCAAATTAAAAAAAGTAATTACTTTTAACTAATTTTTTTAATATACATGAATTAGTTATTTATATTTTATATATGAAATCAGAAAAAATAATAATTGTAAACTATAATAAATATTGTAGATAATTTTAGAAAGAAAATCTCCCATCCTTACAAGCATGCATGGATGTGTCCCAGGCGGATTCAAGAGGAAACCATGTGCGCCTCAGGAATGGGTTGGATGGAAGTGGAAACCACTTGCCCAGACAGTCACAACGGGCATTGACAGTTTAGGGGATTCAATCAACTAACCTCCTGTCTGTCCTACGACGATATCACGTCTTTCAAAGCGTTAATAAAAATTAATTAAACAATAAAAAGTTTTAATGAATTTTATCATTTATCACTCACTATATGATACAGATAGATGATTTTTTTATTTATTTTAAAATTTGTCTCAATAAATGAAAAAAACTATCAAAAACTTCACCAAATCTAAGGGTATGTTTAAAATTGTTTTTGTTTTAATGTTTTCAAAACATATATTTTTAAGAACAAATTTTTGAGAATAAAAAAATTAAAAAATTTGTTTGAATCATTATTTTGAAAAGTAATTATTTTCTGTTTTTTACCTGATTTTGTAAAACAAAAATTACAGAATACTTAAAAAGTATTCTGAGTTTTTTATTTTTGAAAACAAAATTTTATTTTTTTATTTTACAAAACACTTCATTAAAAACATATTATCAAACAAATTTTTTTATTTTTTTATTTTTAAAAACAAAAAAATTATTCAGCAGAATCAGATCAAACAGTCAAATCAAACAGGTCCTAATTTTCGGATACACAACAAATGCCCCTGCGATGCACGAATTCCACGCTACTTTTCTATAATATTATTTGAGGTTTTCAATGCCTTTAGTCAGATGTCATAAGGTATTCAAAATTTATTTTAATTAAAAATTACATGAGAACCTTTTTAAGAAGATCATTAAGAATTTTTAATCTTTCTGTTAATAATTTATTTATTATAAAATATGCTAACTGCAATATAATAGCTATTCGCTATGGTTGGATAATGCAAAATTTATTTTACAAAAAAAATTGCATTTAAGCATTATTAAAAATTCAAATAATATATATTATATCTTAAATTTAATTTTCGTTTGCTTTAAAATAAATAATATGACCTCACTTATTAAAACAAGTAGATGATAGCATTACCATTTTCCAAAAGTACATGCATCCTGCTCGAAAAAGAAATGAGCACGTAATTCAATGTCAACCCTAAGAAATGTGTGTGTGTGTGTGTGTGTGTGTGTGTTTTGGTAGGTGCACCGGATCCCTCACCAGTCGTAACCCCTGCTGCAAAGTCCAATAGCTCTTCCTTTTCACCTACCCATCTAGTACCATTTCTCATTTTCTCATAATACTTATTTCCCTCCTCCATTTTATACTCTGCTTTCTTCGCTACCATAGTTTCTAACCAGAGTTGCAGGGGATTATCAAGTTCGACACTTTGGCCAAGGCCCACCTACACATTTTCCACTTCAGTCATTTAAGTTCATAGTACTGTGAATCTCATACTAGTCAAATATTCGAAGAAATTAAAACATGGATTTCCTACAGACGCAGGAGAATCAAATACTTGTGGGTGTGGCCCTGTCTGTTGTAGCCATTGGGATCGGTGCTTTCTATCTCTATTCATTTAAGAAGACCAAAGGTTGGACCCTTTTAATTCATGCTTTGGCCAATTTAGTTTCTTTGCTTCTATTGTGATTATGAATGGTAATCTCAATTACTTGTCATTTTCTGGAAATTTGGAGTAGTGGTTGTTCACTTGTTCTCCATCTTGATAGGAGATTGTCCTAACTTAGTTCTATTGGCTCTTGTAAGACTTTTAGTATAAATCTTGCAAGTTAAAAAAATATATATGTAAGATATGACAATGTCTTGTGATCGTGTATCTCTAATGAAATTCTCCTTTAAATTATGGACCTTATTTGTTTATGGTCAAATTGATTTCTTTTGACACACACAGACACACACAGACACACACACACACATATATATATATATATATATATATATATCCAATTCAATGATGCCTGGATGCTCAAATCTGGTATATAGAATCTGTTCCTTGAAATCTAAACCACTTGATAGCAGTCCTTCAACCCATTTGACATTGCTATCAGTACTTTTGAAATGTTCAACCAGCTGGGAAATTTTCAATTTTCTTGTTTGTTACAGGAGAACTTTGCTCTGACTAGTTATTTACGTTTTTTCCTTTTATTTGCTGTTTATCTGTCACAACAATTGTAAATGAGTTATCATGTGTTCTGGAGTTGGCAATGGCGTGTGGTGGCTCATTTTGTGAACCATTCCTAATGGAAATACTAAAAACAAAGCTGTTATTTTCATTTTTCACTTTAGAGAGTGATTTATTATCCGCATGAATTCTTGTTACACTCCTGAAGGGCTGAAACTAAAGAAGACTATGATTACACCTTTGATTAAGGAACTAAAATTAAAGTGAAGCATTATGTCAACTGGAGATATTATAAAAACTTAAGGAACTAAGTCCTGGGCTTGACTGAGTTTCTTGCACCTATCCTTCTTGGTATCTAAGTAACTTGTTTTGCTCACATCATGCCATCCACGTGGTTATAGGTTGCTTGGACCCAGAGAACTTCAAGGAGTTTAAACTTGTTAAGCGCGTACAGCTGAGCCATAATGTCGCCAAGTTCAAGTTTGAACTTCCAACGCCTACTTCAGTTTTGGGTCTTCCAATTGGCCAACACATAAGTTGCAGGTTGTGCTTCTCGATCTTGTTGTGTCTTGTGCTTCCTCCACGTGGTTCAAATCAGTTGAATTTGTGTTTGATTTGAAGTTATTTACTGCACACTAATGCTGAGAGAGAACAGATTAGAAACGTGTCTGACAAATATGAAAGGAAAAACCAAGAAAAGTTCCATTTTTTAGTCTCTTTATCAGTGTCTTGTCCTCATATCATAACAAAGCTACTTTTCAAACAGGGGTAAGGATAGCCAAGGCGAAGAGGTTATCAAAGCATATACACCTACTACTTTGGATTCTGATATTGGCCATTTTGAACTAGTTATAAAGGTATGCTTATCCAGAACTTGTCTCTAATGGATTAGATTGAATGAGTTTATCTTTCTGTTATTCTTATTTTGTCCCTTAATATTTGGTTGTCCGTCTTAAATATGCGCTGATTAGATGTACCCACAAGGAAGGATGTCACACCATTTCCGAGAGATGCGTGTGGGTGATTATCTCGCTGTCAAAGGACCTAAGGTATATGTTAATTGCACGCATTGGACTTCATGATTTTTTTTAATAGGAAAATCGAAGGCTTTTTATCTGGATATTTGGTTTTAAGACATAACTGCTGCCAGGGACGTTTCAAGTATCAACCAGGCGAAGTTAGAGCGTTTGGGATGCTTGCTGGAGGGTCTGGAATTACTCCAATGTTCCAAGTATGTCTTTATTTAAGGGTCACAGTGCTTTGTTTGCTCATTGTTGAGGGGACATATCTTTCAGAGAGTTATATGTATTAATATATTCTTTTTGTCCCGTTGCACTCAAGGTTGCTAGAGCCATCTTAGAAAACCCAACAGACAGGACAAAGGTGCATCTTATCTATGCCAATGTCACATATGAAGACATTCTTTTGAAGGTAACTAGCATTCCTATTTTTGTCAGCCAATGACTGAATCTTGCTGTTTGTCATTAATGGTAATTTACATATTTATATATGCAGGAAGAACTGGATGGCCTTGCTGCTAATTATCCGGGTGGTTTCAAAGTATACTATGTCTTAAATCAGGTTAGTTGCTAACTTGCCACAGCGTGTAGAACAGAACTGAAGTTTTCTTCCTCAGTAACATCTGTTGCTTATGCTTGGTAAGGTCGAGTGTTCACGCCCAATACTTAATCTTAATAGCATCAAACAATGAGCGCTAACAAACATTGAACATACAATGTACTGCTATGATGTGCTGTTCTGTACAGAAATTAATGAAAAATTTTGCTGAGTTATAAACAAGGACAAATAATTCGTTGGACTTTGATCTCAAACGATTGTCTTTTCCAAAAGGGTACTTTATAGAACTTTAATCACGATCTTTCGGAGTTTTCTTATGCACTTTACTTCTAAATAATGTGCTTTTCCCAATTGCAACAACTCAATGCAAAATTATTTGAATACATTCTTCTTGAATCTTGATGAAGTAAGTTATAACTTGTAAGTTCTTGATTTCTTTTAGAAAGTTTTTTTAGTGACTGAGAAGATGGCAATAGAACATGTTGCTAGGTACCATGTTTGTGATATTCTTACTTGAATGATTTTTGCTTTAAATCATGTGATCTCTGCAGCCTCCAGAAGTATGGGATGGTGGAGTTGGATTTGTATCGAAGGAGATGATTCAAACCCATTGCCCTCCTCCTGCACATGATATTAAGGTAGCAATTTCTATAAACTATCTCCTTAATTAGCTTCTTCATGTTATCAACTAATCATGAATGGAGGGTTATTGATTAAGCAGATTGTTTGTGAAATTGCAGATATTGAGGTGTGGTCCACCACCCATGAACAAGGCTATGGCTGCTCACCTTGATGCCCTTGGATATGACCCTGAGATGCAGTTCCAGTTCTGATTTTTCTTTAACACTCCATTAATGGCCATGGATGGTAGACATTCATCACATTTTTCTGGCTATGAATTTGTAAAGCCTCGGACCAACTTCCAGAACATCTTTCAGTGAGTTATAAACTGAAATAATTGGTTATTATCCCATGATGAGGTTGGGACATTGATCGTATGTTAGAGAAATGCAAAATATGAATTACCATGCTAATTTTATATTGGCGAGATTCGATTTGCAATATTTTAGATACGTGGGAGAAACCAAGTTCCAACTTCCAAGGAATTAATAAGGTAAACAGATTAGGTTATGTTATTAATCAATTATAGTACCTTAAAATAAAGACAATGGTTTAAATCAGAGCCATAGGGATATCTGAGATATATTTTAACATTAAATATGAAGTGGAGTGTTTAAGAGTTATGGAAGGGGCTAAATTTTGATTTCGGTTATAATTTTTAATCTGATAAGAGTTTTGGGTTTTATTATATATTTATTAAAATCTTTTTCAGGATCTGTTATCGTCTCAACTGATAAACCTGGCCAATTGAAGCTATTTTCGGGCTTTTTTTTTTAATTTTTGGCCATTTTGAGATTATTTTAATAATTTTCTCTATTCTCTGTATTTTCTATACTTTATTTAAAAGAAATAATTAAAATACACATAGATTTTTTTTGGTTCAGTATTGACGACAAATTTTTCAATATCTGACTTTTTATTTTTGAAAATTTTTATTTAATTTTTCCTTTTTTTGCTAAATCACCAATAAGCAATGCCTAAACAAATGAAAACCAGCATCTTTTGCGAACTTTCATTCTTACACAACTTGTTGCAATCCTCGGCTTCAATCTTGTTTAAACAATGCTTAGAGCTCTTCTCCTTGTTTTAAGATTAATAATATATTTAAATTTAGACATTACGATAAGACTCATTTTTAATTTGATAATAAAGTCAAATCTAGCAACTCTTGAACTTAATTAATTGACTTTCTGTTCATGGCTTCAATAACTAAATACTAGTTATAGACGAAACACAGGCAATAACTATACAAGCTAAAACGAAAAAGAATATATATATATATATATATATATATATATCCATCAAATATATAAAATATATCCTTTTTGTTTTTCTGTCTTTTAAAGAAAGGCTTTCCCATCTTGTTGTATAATGTTTTGTGACTTCTTAAAATCAGATTTTTTATATAAATATATCACAAAAGAGGAGGGTTTCAGAGAAGCAATTTTTTATCGTTAGATCAAATTTAATAATTCATTATTTATGTATACTATTCTCAAATCCCCAGGCCAAAGATGGCAATTGAATTTGATGCCATGTGCCCAAGTTGAGAATTTTTATTCAACCAAAATATTATAATGGACTAATTATATATATATATATATATATATATATATATAATTTGCAGGCCGCCACGATGTTAATTATAATTTATTTATTTATTTAATGATAGCCCAATTATACATAGTCTCTAGAAGTTAGTTTTCTTGGAAGACTTAGGTTTTAACTACTCCCATAGTTGCACGATAATTTAAACTTAACCTGACCTAACATAAAATAGAATAACACTTTTATACAGATGGTATTAGGAAAATAGAAACAGAGGAAGCAAGATGACCCAAAATAGTGGAGCTAAAGCTTTGTTGAGGAGTCCGCTTCCACAGTCTGTTACACCCCTTTCCCTCGCTTCTTCCAATCCAATTCGTATCTCCCAAAGAACCAGAAGAAGCTTCACAGTTTTCGATCGCTACGACCCCAACAACTTCTGCACTCTTTTGTTGCTTTCCTTTTCTTTCTTCCGTTTTCTCATTCTTCATTCTCTTGGATTCCGATTCCTCTTTTCATTGGATTTGATTTCATTTGGGTATGTTGAGTTTTCTTTTTTATTCTTCTACGAGCATTTTGAATAATGGGTTCACACACATTGCCATGATGAATTCGCTTGGTGTAGTTTTATGCTCTGTTCTTTGGTTTTGAACGTCCTTCATACTTTGGAGGATCTCTTATTCGTTGGGTTTTCCGATGTATTGATTGCTTTAAGTTATTGTACAATGGCGGAGAGAAACGTGTCTTCTATTAAGGTTATGTCTCGGAGGTCTTTGTTTTGTTTCTTTGCCACGACATCGATCCTCTTCATTCTATCTTGGTTCTTTGTTTTGCGTTCAACGGGGCGTCCTCAGTTCGTGGGATTACCTAATTCAAAGCTTTTTTCCACCATTGATGATTCAAATTCTCTGACCCAGATCCAAAATGTCGAATCCTCATTTGGGAACCAAATATGCAGCACAAATGATAAAGCTGTTCTGAAGGTTTTCATGTATGATTTACCTCCAGAGTTCCATTTTGGCCTCTTGGATTGGAAAGCCAAAGGGAATAATATTTGGCCTGATATCAGAACTAAAATACCAGAATATCCTGGAGGTTTGAATTTGCAACACAGTATAGAGTATTGGCTTACGTTGGATCTGCTAACGTCAGAACTTCCTAAACCCTCCCATGGTGGTGCTGCAATCAGAGTTCGTAACTCTAGTGAAGCGGATATCATATTTGTACCATTCTTTTCTTCGCTGAGCTATAACCGATACGCCAAATCTAAAAAACCCCATGAAGGGAAAAACATGAACAATTTACTACAAGATAAGTTAGTGAAGTATCTGACAGCTCAAAAGGAGTGGAAGAGGTCAGGGGGAAGGGACCACTTGATTTTGGCACACCATCCAAATAGTATGTTGGATGCAAGAAAGCAGTTGTGGGCTGCTACGTTCATACTTTCAGACTTTGGGAGGTATCCTCCAAACATAGCCAATGTTCAGAAAGATGTGATTGCACCTTACAAACACTTGGTGGCATCCTATGTCGATGACTCTTCAGACTTTGATAGCCGTCCAACATTGCTCTACTTCCAAGGAGCAATATATAGAAAAGATGTAAGTTCCCCTTGGTTCTGTTGTTTCTTTTAGAATTCAGAGTGACTGAGAGAATATGCAAGTGTAACATTTTTTCAGGGAATTCTGTCTTTATATTGTGAACCCATCAACTTAATGAAGACCAAGATCATTACTTATTCCTTACAATTAAATAATGGGCAGAAAGGGGCGATATCTATATGCAGCAAATTCTTTGTTTAGAGAAATTATGTTCTGGTCATTTGGTTTAAGGAAGGCAGATGGGTTGAATAACAAATTAATAGTTTGATGGAGTGAGCTGTAAGGAAGAATTAAAGGACAATAGAGTTGTGATTTTATTGGTAAAACTATAAAATATGGTAGTTAGTCCATATAGTATCTTAAACTATTTGGAAGCTTGTCAGGTGAAAAAAAAGTTCAATTTTTTGAAAATACACCTCTGCTATTGTTTGTTAGTCAAGCCTACCTTTTTCTTTGTCAACATTTAGATGGTTCTTTAAAAGTTGTGCTTAATTTAAGTTTCTTACGATGCTCAGGGAGGCTTAGCTCGGCAAGAGCTATTTTATCTTCTGAAAGATGAAAAAGACGTGCATTTTTCATTTGGAAGTGTTCAGAAGGGTGGAATCAAGAAAGCTACGGAAGGAATGCATTCATCCAAATTTTGCCTCAACATTGCTGGTGACACCCCCTCATCAAACCGCCTATTTGATGCCATTGCTGCTCACTGTGTCCCTGTCATAATCAGTGACGAAATTGAGCTCCCATATGAAGATGTGCTTGACTACTCTGAGTTCTGCATATTTGTTCGCACGAGGGATGCTCTCAGAGAAAATTTTCTGATAAACTTCATTAGGAGTATTGGGAAAGAAGAGTGGACCCGAATGTGGAACAAGTTGAAAGAGGTTGAACATTTCTTTGAGTATCAGTTCCCATCAAGGGAAGGTGACGCTGTCCAAATGATTTGGCAGGCTGTTGCACGCAAGGTCCCTGCTTTGAGGCTCAAGTTACACTGGTCTAAGCGCTTTGCTCGATCTCCTCCTAATACAGATAAAGGGTTAAAATCAATACCAGCACCAAGTAATTTTTGGTGAGAAATTAGGTGGTAGGTTTTGTTGTTAGAAAAGTGAGAAAATGCATTGTTTTCTCTCGCTCTTCATTTTGATAATGACATTTTGTAACGTTCTTACCAAAAATAGTCAAGTTATGAAAGAGGATTTAGGCAATAACATGAAATTTTTTGTTTATCATCTGTTCAACCTGTTTCAATAAGTGGTATTTCACAACAGTAGCTGCACGACATCAGATTAGTCTACCTCTCTTTTTGCCAGCTAACTAGTAGTGTGTCGTTAGGTTAGTTCTTATTCATTCCTGTTAGTTTGACATTAATACCCTCTTAACAGATATGAAGGAAATCGCAGAGGTGAAGAGAAACGGACCTAACCTAGCTAGTCATTCAGTCTTGAGAGTTTCTGGGTTTATCAGTTATTCCTTGGTACACCGCTTCTAAAGGCTTCTAGGTTTTTCGCAAAGGTGAAGAAAAATCTGGTTTGAGTTAGACTTCTACAGTTTTCTGATACCCAACCATACTAATAGTGACGGTTTATTCCTCACTCGACGAAGATTCATTGCTAATGCGTAGAGGATGCGCATTCTTTTCTGGCCATTCAAATTTTATATTTTTTTAAATATTTTTTTGAATTTTTTTCTGTTCTAAAGAAAAATGATTATTAATGTAAATATATATATATATAAAGTCTAAGTTGTCTAGATTTAAATCTGGACAATAAAAAAAAAAAAGATGCACATCCTCTGTCCATCCTTCGTATGCAAAAAGGATCCGCATTCGATTCGCTATTGGATGATAGAACATTATTGAAAGTAGAGAAAGTGCATCCAGAAAGTAGGAGAGATGAAGGGAAAAACAAAAAAAAAGAAAACTTCACTTAGCATGCCAACTCATAGAAATCTTAGTCATATACTAACTAAAAAAAATTCTTATTAGCATACCATGTCACACTTGAAGACAGAGGTAATGGTATCAGATTTATTTGGTATGTTTTTAAAACTTATTGATTTGTTTGGAACAAAAAATTACTTTTATAACCAATATAAAACATTAAATATATTTTTAAAGCTAAAATAAGATTTTTACCATTGCATTAATCAATTGATTGTAATAACTTTTGCAACTCAAATTATGTTTTAAAAGGCCAATAATAACTTCGGAGTTATATTCTATAACAATCATTCCAAAATCCCATTGCTAAGTAAGCTTGGGACCATCTAAGACAGCTTATAACTCAGCATTGAAAGGAGAACTTTAACCTAGAGCCTAGAAGTGATCCAACTTTTCTCATTAGTTTCAAGAAAAGACCATAAGACTAAGATAGGGTTTTGACCATTACATTAATCAATTGATTGTAATTGTTTTTGCAACTCAAATTATTCTTTAAAACCTCAATCATAACTTTAGAGTCATGTTCCATAACAATCATTCCAAAACCCAATTGCTAAGCAAGCTTAGGACCATCCAAGATAACTTATAACTCAACATTGAACAAGGAACTCTTACCAAGACACTTACTAAAGCCTCTAACCCAAAGCCTAGAAGAAGTGTCCTACTTTTTTTATTAGGCTCAAGTAAAGATCACAGGTTTAAAGTGACTGATCCAGTAGAATGCCTTGATAGATAAAGAAATACCATTAGTTTTTTTTATGCTTGTTCAATGTTCGAAGTGTCATCTATACAAATAAAAATCCTCGTTGTTACATGATTTCTTTTTTCATAAAGATGAATATAGGATCAATGGAACAAGTACTTAGAAGTACATCTTGCAAAATAATCTTTTATATTTGATACAAAAGGATCCCATGATCCAACTTTTATAACAAACCTCATTTCCTAATTATACTTGGTTTACCTTTAGTCACTCAATCACAATTCAACTTCACCAATCCTCATTTAGCCATTTCTACCCTACTTGCACCCAATGATAACTAGGTTGCCACATGTTCTTGTCTAAGCAAGCAAGAGTGTTATCAAAAAGGTGTTGAACCCTTGTAATCATAGAGGCCAATTGAAATGGATGCTCAAATCCTTGGTCAAAGATTGCTCTAGTATGCAACTTCCATAACAACCAAATAACATAACCCCCAGTGACACTCCAATCCTCCACTTGAAAAGCACCAAAATGACTTTCCTAGTGATGAACAACCTAGTCTTGCTAACTCCCAATGAAAAAACACTTTTCAGTGCTCTTGCTTAAGAAGAACAACCTATAACTTGGTACCATAGTTATAATTACAAAAGACATGTAGTAAATCCTCTAACACACCATTACACCAGTTGTAAGACAAGTGTACTCAATAACCAAAGAAAGCTTAAATATCTATCAGGCCCTTTCCTCCTTCAAATTGTTTTGCCTTAAAAAAAAAGTCGAAAGTCCTATCAAAATTTAAATACCATTATTAGTGTCTTATCTAATTCAAACATAATTACTTAAGTCTAATTAAAGTTTAAGCACCCTTACTTATATCTTGTCAAAATTAAAAAAAAAAATCCTATCAAAGTTTAGGCACTATTATCTATATGTTATTTAGTATAAACATATTTACTTAAAGCCCTATTAAACTTTGAAGGATGTGCATTTGTGGTTGTGTAAAAACTGTATTCCTTTGCCAAACTTATACATTCTTTAAACCATGAATGACATGAAAATAATAATAATAATAATAATAATAATAATAATAATAATAATAATAATAATTATTATTATTATTATTATTATTATTATTTAAAGATAATGGCAACTTTTCGGTATTAGGAAAAACAAAGGAAAGAAAATGAGACATAACACATAACCTATTGCACATCAAGCATCATATCTATTAATGTGTCTTCATACTCAAAATTAATGTATTAGATGATATAGCCAACTAAACATGGTCTTTGTTGTAAAGACCACAAAAATAATACTAGTCTATCTATCTTGTGACATCTTTTAAAGGGCGATACAATTGTTTAAGTTGAAACTTTTCTATGATTAGAGATAAGATTTGACACTTTGCAAATCTTCTCAAAAAAAAAAAAAGGAAAGCCTACAAACAAATTATAAAATTGATTTTCTTTTTCTTTTTAGGCTTTGAAAACAAAGTTGAACAATTATAATCTAGCAGCACTGAAGATTGGAACTTATCTTCTTCACATGAACTTATAATGAAGGATTAAGTCATGCATCATTGTTAGATGAATTATTGTATTATGGTCATATAAGTGTGTTTATTTTAGTGCTTACTTGAGTTAAAGTGTCTACTAGCAAACTTTATCAAAGTGGCTTTGTTAAAAGCTACAATCCTACTATTGTCTTTTTGGATTTGTAATTTTGTCTAAAGTAGTTTGTTTGTTTGTTTTCATGCCTTTGGATATATAACCAAGGCCCTTCTTTAGTTGTAAGCAAGTCCTAAAGGAAATAAAAAATCATTTTTGATGTGTTTTTTATGGATTTTTTATAAAAACTTTCTTGTTATTCTAAGATCCTTCTCTATTATCTTTTTTATTATTATCTACCAAAAATACTAATATGGTATGCACTTGCCTTTAATAAGAATCATATGCATCAGAACGTATTAGACCATGATCCTAAAGTGTTGAATGTTTGATATCTAATAAGCATAGGGCAAACAATGTTATCCTGACGAAGATTTCATATCTTAATATGGTTACTAAGAAGGTTAAAAAGTTTTTGAACTCTAAAAGGCCTAGAGAGCTAGAGGGCTTAGAGGAAAGGCTATTTGCCTTAGCATACCAAGGAGAGAATTCTCTTAATCATAATTGACATACTTGTAAAGAGTTTTATAAACTACATTGTCAAAGTATTAAGCCTATACTAAAACAATTGCTTTATTATTGTAAATCTTCATAAAAGGCATTTATTTTTTGTGTCCTTATTATGATTTCAATAGCAACCTTTAAATGGTATAAAAGCCTCAACATCTTGACAATCAAAAGTAAAGAAAGTAGAAAGGAAATAAAAAGAACAATCTATATCATTATGACTTCTTCATATGATAGTTAACCAATTGGATTATCCTTTTTCTTGTCTTTACCTAGACGTGTCCTTTCTTCTTGTATATCTCATGTATCTAACAAGATAGATAACCTTATTAAAATTACCCACCTTCCTTTTGACACTCGCCTTAAAAAAACCAATACACCTATCCTTACTCCATATGAGTTATATCACCAAAATAGACCTTTTACTAGTTCTGTTCGAAAACTTATTTCTCCTAAATGGCTTCCTATAAAAGAATTTGTTTAGTTGCCATTTCCAAAATGCCTATGATTGAAGTTGATCTTTAATTCTAGTTCTCAAAAAGTGATCTACAAGTTTGATGTTATAATTTGGCAGAATTGTTAGGACTACGCTCCCTCTATTGAGTGTCACAAGTGCTGAGCCAATTAAGGCATTCCAGAATGTCTCATAGGTGATGTCTAAAATAGAAACTCAAGTCATGGTAGGAATTCCTCTTCTACCATGTAAAGTGAGTATTAGTTGAATAACACATAGATGGAGATAAGTATAGTCGATATCAAGCCAGTTATTGATCAGGCTTATTGGGATCTCAAGGGTGATGTACTATTTAGCTTGAGTGGACTACAGACCAAACTAATTTAACTTTATGCCTTGAACAATTTCTTTTATATTAAATCTTTTGGGAGAGGTGAGTTTTTTGATAAAACTAGTAAATGATCTATTTTGGTAATATAGCTTATATGGATTAAGAATAGATGCAATAGTTTCTTCTATGCGAGTGTCAAAAGGAAGATGGGTAATTTCAACGAGTTATCTATCTCATTAGATACATAAGATGTATAATAAGGAAGGATAGATCTAGGTAAAGACACAGAAGGGGATAATCTAACTAGTTCTAAAATAGAACTATCATCTGAAGAAGTCTTGATGATGTAGATTGCTCTTCTTAGTTTTCTATCTACTTTCTTTACTTTTGATTATTAGGATGTTAGGGCTTTGATGCCATTTCAGGGTTGCCATTGAAATTACAATAAGGACATAGGAAACAGATGCCTTTTATGGAAGATTTACAATAACAAGTTAGTCATTTTGATATAGGTTTAATATGTTTGGCAAGGTAGTTCATAAAACTCTTTATAGGTGTTCCAATTATGATTAAAAGAATTCTCGCCCTGATGTGCTAAGACAATTAGCCTTTCCTTAATTGTGAGGACTATGCTCCCTCTATTGATCCCAAGACAATGGATTGCAAGTGTCATTCCAGTTATGACTTGCATGGATATTGAAGCATCTATAAGTCTCATGAACCTTTCCATCTTACCACCTGAAGCATGGAAAAAGCATTTTGAATATTTCAATGTAATAGATGGTAAAATCTTCAAAGTTGAGCTCATCACCGGAAAGAAGATTGGAATTAGATTCTTTTCCAAATGTATTGTGTGGACCAAATACTGGATAACAATCTTCTTGATAAAAACATTATTATTGGAATGAATATTTATCATCAATCAGAGAAATTACAAATTTTTTTAAGAGGAATAAGATTTAAATACTTCTTCAAAACATACATAGATATTCTAAAATTATTTGAGTTGCAATAAGTTCCCTATGACTATAAAGAAATTTGGGATAAATTTATGAAATTGAGTATAGAAAGTCATGACTAGTTCTAACATCCCAACTTACTAGGGAAAAATGATATCTAATTACCTTTAAAAGAAGTGAACATATTAATTCTATAAAGGTTACTCATTTAGGAATGAATCCAGAAGATTTATTCTTTGCTAGAGAAGAATGTGCATCATTATTAAAATAAGGGGTAAATGAATTGAAATCTAACTAAGCTAACATTAACGGCATATGAGCAAATTGATATAGACCTACATCAATTTTAAAAATTTAAAGCAAACTTTCACTTTATAATGGAATATCCACATACCTTAAGTGATAAGAGTATAAACACAAGTTTTAATTGTAACAATATTGTTATAAAATATGATTGCTTCATAACAATATTATTGTTTTGGGTAATATTCAAACATACAAAGGGATGGTCCATGCAAATTGCCAGATATAGAAAACATGGTTTATTTACTTTGATAGTATATATATATATATATTGCTTAGGTTTTAATAATGGGTCTGTTAAGCAGAACAAACAAATAAATATTTTATCATATGAGGTTATACCTAATTATCATATGTAGCACACAGTAATTAAGATTTAAAAACGCAAAATATCTTCCAGTTTTATGATATTTTCCCAATAATTAATTTTTAGATTTTATTTAATTTCTAATTTACTATTTCAATAACTTCTATATTTTTCCTACGGTGAGTGCAAGAATTGTATGAGGATTTTTTTTTTTTCATTTGATACAATAACCATAATTCTAATATCTTTTACATGACAGAACTGTTACACCCAATTATAATCGTAAGAAGGCATAAAATGTCCTAGCTAGTTAGACAAAGCAGTAAAAAGATATCTGAATACTCCAATGCAAGCCACACAAAGTCATAGCAAGAGTGATACTGCATCATGTTTAAAGTGACCAAGAATTAAAAGAGTTCCCAGAGAGGAATGATTGAAGCATATATGACAAATTTGGTTGATGTATGCACTAACATATGAATCTAAAGACAAGTTTGACCATGAAAAAGATAAAATAGACACAAACAGACATAAACAAAAATAAAAGACAAGCACTCAGACGTGTGCCCACAAAGAGACACCAAGAGAAAGAGATGCTTAGTTATTCTATAACTAAGTCCTTGCTAATAGCAAACAAAAAAACTGACTCTAATCAAAAGTTTACAAAGGTCAGAAAGCTAAATCCAAAAAATTTGTTTCAGGGACGTAGACCGTAATTCTTAAAGAAAGACTACACTCTAGTATACAATCAATTAAAATTCAAGAACATAATATCTTTTAATTTTCTGATTTTTTTAGTTCTGTCCTCATCAATTTTTCTTTAGTTTTCATTTATTTTTTGATTTGCTATTTCAATAATTTTAATGTCTTTCTTTTTCTCATATGGACTTTGGGTCACACTAATTCACTTTTAATTTGCCCAACAAGTGCAAAGCCCCAATTCTATTATTTTTAATTTTTTATGGTAATTTATCAAATACTTTTTTCTAATATATACAATTCATTTACTGTGTTGGACTATTCTTCTAACTTTTCTTCCTAAAAGAACAACTTAATAAGTTAAGTCATCCTATATGCATAGGTTTTTTACCAGAATAACAGGGCCTGCACTTCCTCAAGAAACAATCTGTAACCAAAGCTAGCTAGAAGTAACGAAACAATCTAAAAGAAGTTTATGAAAATCACGTAGGATGAAACACAAAATGATTGAGTGGAAGAATTACATAAAAATTTTAGACTTGTTTGATTCTGTTTTAATTTTAATATTTTCATAACAGATATTTTTTAGAATAAATTTTTAAAACAAAAAAAATCAAAAATTTTGTTTGAATTATTATTCTAAAAAATTACTATTTTTTATTTTTTATTTATTGTACATAACAAAAGTTACAAAATATCTAAAAAATGTTTGAATTTTTTTTATTTTTAAAAATATAATTCTATTTTTTTATTTTATAAAATATTTCATTAAAAATACATTATCAAATAAGTTTATTTATTTATTTATTCTTAAAAAACAGGCAACTGTTCTGAAAATAAAAAATTAAACAGGCACTTTGTTTTTATGTTTTTTCTATTTTTTGTCATTTGATATGAGAAGGCCTGCGCAAGGAAAGTATTGGAGGATAAGTTATTCTATATCATCTTGAAACATCAAAGAATTTGAGAAGTGGACTCTCCATGCATTAAGTACAACATAGATTGATATCTTCCAAATGGAAAGTGGGTTAATCTCAAGGAGAAATAAGGGAAAACAAGATTAAAGGAAAAAATAAATTCAAGCCTAATACAGGTGCAGAATCACATGAGCACACAAATATGCTGATATAAGGTTCGAGAAGTAACCCCTGTATAGATATTATCAAGGGCCTGAAGCTGAATCAAATTGCAAAAAATTGTACAAAAATATTCTGCATCAACACTTAAAAGACAGTTAGATGATTAATTTTCAAATTTCATAAGGCTCTTCTTCCAACGGCTCTTATCTTTTCCCAAAATTTCCACAAAGACCCTTTCTTTCTCCTTCCCTTCTTCAATTCAACATCATCGGCCAATCCAATACCTCTCCGATTGTTATTCGAAGCTTTAAAAATTAATCATCAAATTTCAAAAGCTCATCTTCCAACGGTTATAATTGTAACCATTGGAACTTGGAACATAATATATAACTAACGGCTCTTTTCTTTTCCCATATTTTCCAGAAGAGAACCTTCTCTGATCTTCGCCTTCTTCAATTCAACATCATTGGCCAATCCAATACCTCTTTGATTGTTATTCGGAGCTCTGCGTTGGTAACCTATTTTGTTTCTTTTGGACTTTGTCTTTGAATTGGTAATTTTGGCGTTTCCTTGTTTTCAATCAGTAATTTTGAAAAGTTCCGCGGTGGAAATTTAGAACAAAGATGCACTAAGAAATTCAATTCTCAAATGGCGGTTTCTTTCATACTTATAAATTAAAGAAATTCAAAATTATCTGGCTTGGTTTGGATGTTACTATGATTCTAATATAGAACAAGAGGAACATAGCAAAAACTACTTGGTGCTCTGTTTTGGCTCATGATTTATGAAGCATTACACATACTGAAAATTTGTCGGAAAGTTATCAAAGATCTATCTCTGCCTGCTTTTTGGGTTTTTTCTGAGTTAACGTCATCTTCGGCTGAGATATTTGTGTAAGGAAGATCCCATTTGCTGTATATTTATTTATATAGGCTTCTTTCCCCTTACTACCATTTCTTTTGTCCCTGTGTTTTTGTGCCAGAATTTTGAATTGTTGTGATTTTGGAATGATTTTACCACCGGAGGTTATGAGCTTGGCTTCAATGGGGGAGAGAAACGCTGGTTCAAGTCTTACTAGTGCTTTACCACTTATAATCCAAGTGTCAACCAGCTCAATATAATTACCATTTTATTTATTTAATTTCCTTCATGAACTTGCTTGATTTCTTTTTATCCTCTCTCTCTCTCTCTCTCTCTCTCACACACACACACACACACTATTTCATGCCCATTTTGTTGTTAGCATCTTGCAAATTTTCGGAAGGACTATTTTTTTGGTGACAACTTTGTAAAGAGTGTAACCAAGTCCAATGGATCTGAAATGCTTCACCGAGGTTGAAGATTCTGGGGGTATGCTACCATTGAAAAAGTAGTTAGACATAGCTTCAATGGCTGAATCTCCAACTGTAGGCCAGCAATTTTGAAAAGAAACCAGGTTTGAGACCATCTGGCCCGAGGGCTTTGAAAGACTTCAAGGACCAAATGTGAGACAAATGATTATGGGCGGCCGGCAGCAAAGCAAGAGAATAAGGTATGAGGAAGTTGAGATGAGGAGAAGGGAGATTTGATCTACATCTCCCAAAGGTAAGCCCTCCCAGTATTCATCAATGATTTTTTTCTTCCTTTTTTTTTCTTTCTTTCGACCAAACTAGGGGAGTGGTGGCTGATGGTGCAAAAAGCTTTCTGGATACCTTGAACCTTGCAGGAATTCGTCTCTTCCTCTTGAAAACATTACTAGGAGATTCTTCATTCTATCTCTTAACTTCTACGGTGAAATGCAATATATTATCATCTATCTTTCTACTAGAATTCCAACTCCCTCGAAATGGATGGAAAATCAGGGTGCTTTAAGCCAAAAGGTTTCAAATCTAAAAGGGTTTGCTGTTGAAGAATGCACCTAGAAGGGGGTGAATATGTGCTTTTAATAATAAAAGTATTAATCTAAATTAAAACTGTAAAACTGAAAACTCTTGTAGATAGACTAAGATCTTGTTGACAAAATTTTCTATAATGTGTTTGAAAAGTAAAGATCAAGAAGACGAACCAGGACCTTGTCGACAAGGTTTTAGTACATAGTCTGAAAGATAAAAAGAAGAGTGAGGAAGAGAAACACTTGATATATTCTGGTTCGATCCACAAGACCTACGTCCAGTCCCCTTGATGCACGTCAAGGGATTTTCACTAAGTTGAATCAGAGTTTACAGCAAATACACTAGGTTTCAAGCTCACCTAAAACTTTTACAGACTTTAATAGCTTATATACAGCTTTCTCTTCTCTCACACACTTGCTATACTTTTCAAGGCTTCTTATAAAGATCAGCACTAGTATTGCAGAACAACTTTTCAATATACCAAACACAGAGTATGTACAGATTACAAAATGAGCTATGAATTTTCTATGTGTTGTGGTGCTTTACAAGTGTAGCTTTAACAGATATATATACATAGAAAACTAGTCATTGCTCCAACTCCTTCATGCTATACCGTTTGAATATGGTGGAGGTTGAAAAGCCAGAAAGTAGTTGAGCATTTCAGCGGAGAGTTGGTGATACTCCAGTCAATTTGCTCAGAGTAATTTTCACAGTTCTTTTCTATCAGTCATCGTGACAGAGAAGTAGGTAAATTTTATGTTTTCTATGACTGAATAGAAAGGGAGTAATTGACTTTAGAGTAGAGCAGATACATAGTCTTAGTTATAGAGTCAGCTTTTAGCTTTTCAGGACAGCAGAGATAGTTTAATAAAAAGAACTTTTATACTTTCTGTGGGGAGAAAAGAAAACAACTTAAAAAGATTATTTTGGGTGGGCTTTTACCTGACTTGGGCTTTTGGAATTATCAAACACAAATAGATTGAGAGACCATTGGGCCAACAGCTGTGAGTTCCTAGTTTGGCAAGGATGAGTATCCAAGAGAAAAGGACAGTGGTCACTGGTTGGAAGAGACTCAAGGCAAATGGAAGATTTCACACCTAGGGCAGAGATGAATCCACTCAGAGTTGGCGCAGATATCTACAGGAATTAATAATGGTCCTGCATTCAAGGAAACTTTCATTACAGCATTAAGAAATGTATAAAAAAGCACAATAAGTGAAGAAATCTATGGAGGGAGAAATTAGAGAATGGGTTGGAAAAAAGGGCAGTAAAATTAAACGAATTTGCAACTTCTAATCATTTTTGCCTCTCATTCTTTGCACCTTTAAAATCTGGGTCTCGCGATTTATAATTCTTCAAGATTCAGGATTTCCAATGCACATGTTTATCCACAAGAAAAAAATAAAAATATCTTAAAAGTGATGAAAAATCAAATTTAAAATAGTGCACTGCATGTAACTTGGGTTTCTAAGAGAACATAATACAATGAATATAAAAACAACAAAATCAAAGACGGTAAGTTTATCTATTATTTATTTTCAGTTACAAATTTGTCATTTATCTTAGTTAATTTGTTGCCAAACCTTGTTACATTTACTAAAAGTGAAATCCCATATGAGTAAAATTGTTTATATGGATTTGAAGTAGACAAAATGATAATAAAAAAAAAACTTCAACCTCAAATAAATAAGTCGACCAATTCATTTTTTGGCTTTACCCATTGCTTTTGCTTTGTTGAAAACTCCAACCCCAAATTGACAAAAATCTAATTCCCAAAGCAATATGCATTATGCCATTTTTTAAAATAGTGTTTCACAAATTTAGAGAACTCATATTATTAGTTTATTTTGTCACTTAACTCTTTGTTTCACTGTGCACGATAAGCTTCTTAGCATTTAAACATTACTTCTTGGACCTTACTTGCCATATATTTATACATTATAAATTATTTTCCAAGTTAAGTTACTTTAGATATTTCTTAAGTTACTTTAGATATTTCTCTTAGTTCTTTAATTTTGAGTTGTGATTAATGGTAAAAGTTGCCAATTTTTTCATTTCTTTACATTAATTCATATTGAGTTATAATTTGGATTGATAATTTAGTACAAAATCAAATTTCTCTTGGGTAGAGTTTGGTATGTGAGTATTTTAAAATTTTAAGTATTTAAAAATTTATATATACAAAAATTAAACTTGATATATAGATATATATATATATATAATCATTCTTATATTATTTAACACATATACTATACAATAATTTTAAAATTTTCATATTTATTATATCTAAACATCTTATTAAAAAAATATAAAAGGTAAGTTTATAATTAAAAATTTTGAGTAAGGATATTTGTGTTAAAAAAAAAATTTTGCTTCTACTTTAAAAGAGATATACCTCATTAGAAGGCACATATCTTATCTCAAGAATTTCTTTAATTTTATTACTAAGGAGGTTCCAAGCAAACTCTCCTAAAATAATCTTTTGCTTCAATTTTTTTTTCTACATTGTGATGTAACCAAAGTCTATGTACAAAGTGTCTAACAAGATTTAGTTAGTGTATACATAGATATTAATAGCAAAATTCATTCTCCAACTTGAATTTACTTTCAATAGCAATCATATTTGAAAGGTAAAATTCATGATGAATATTAACCACATTGAAAGAAGAATCAACCTTTGATATACTTTTCTACTCTTTTAGGCTATTTATGTCTTCCTTGAACTTTGGGTAATAAACTTGAATGTGGCCCAATTCTTTACAATAATAACATCCAATAGTGCTAAAGTCTCTTCCATGCTAGATTCATAGCTTGTGTCATCTTTCTCCAAAGGTATGTAGTCCTTGTTGAGGGATGTTTCATATGCTTTGCCTCTTTCTTTGCCATTACAAACTTGACTTGTGTGAGAGTACTCTCTGGTTGCTCTAAGTGCTTCTTGTGCATGAACTAATTTTCCCTTTCAAATTTTTTTGAACTTGCTTTCATATAGGTGTCATTTTGTAGCTATCAACTCTTGCTACATTGTTATCATGTATTGTTATTGTTGTTGATATAACACTCAGAGGATTTTGACATTATTGACTTGTAGGTGTTCAAAGGTTCCTACCATTGCTGGATCGAATGGGAACTAGTAAAAGGGTGGAGGGTTTTGGACCTTACAAGATTGACGTTGTCTGTTTGTGTTGGGACATTGAAAGTACTTATTAATCCAACTTTGATTGGAATTAGCGGAATCACCATAGCTTGTATGTTATGAGGGCTTTAACTATCATGGTTGTCGTCTTTACCAGGTAGTAGAATGGAAATGGCTTAATGACATGCTTTTAGACGTATCTTACTTCATACTCTAGTGTTATGGTTCTGGTTTTGGTTGTTAGAACAATTTCTCTTTATTTGTGCCATAGACCACAAAAAGATTAACGAGTTTGAAGGTGTGAACTGTAATTGCTATTTATGGAACAAAGAGATGGAATAGCCTACTAGTGCACCAAATATTAGTGCTCACACTATGGCTTATAAAGAAAGAAAAGGCTTAATCTAGTAATAGAATATTGTATTACTTAGAATGAGGATAGAGTTACAATTTCTTTTTTATGTAAGTTTAGAGGAGGAAGAAGACAAATTATTTTGTCATTATATAGTAATGTCTTAAGGAAGATTTAGAATTCTAGAGATTGTGTTCTAATATCAACATTTTTTTTAACCTCTTCCTTGTTGTTGATTGGGATTTCTTTTCCTTATATACTTAAGGATCTATTCTAGTTATTGTGAAGCTCTTTAAGATTTGTGAGTTTATCCCAGTGGCAGGAGTTTTGATAACATAATCTGATCCATTCTGAGCCTCTTTAGATATTGTGTCAATAAAATCTCGTAACATGTTTAACTAAAAATATGATTTATTTAATTATATATAAACATAAAAAATAATAATGCTAGCTACTTATAATAAATATAACCCAATTATAGAAAAGGTTGGTGCAACATATAAAATTTAAAAAATAAAAAAATCATAAAATAAAGAGAAAAAACAATGAAAGAAAAGGTTTTTCCCCCTCATTACAAAGGTTCTTAGAATTTACCAATTAGTAGTTGTTCATCAGTTTGGTTTGGATTGACTTAGGCACATTATTTAATCAAGTTGTTAAAATCAGTTAAAAAAGGAATAATTAATTAATCTAATCAAAATAATCACAATCGATTTAATCCAATCTAATTTCAAATTGGGATTGGATTAGATTGAAAAAATTTTAATTTTAAAAATATATTTTAATATTGTAAAATCTATGTATACTTACATTTAATTATAAAAATAATCATAAAAATGGAGAAGGGTTAAAAAATTAATTAAATGAAAACTTAATAAAAAGATAACTATTATATCAGTTAAAATAGTTTAGTTATTAATTAAAAATCAATTTTTAGTTTGATAAGAATGAATTTACAAAATAAATATCTAACAATTAAACTGGCTAGAGCGATTTCATAAAAAAATTTATCCAATTAGTTGGACTAAAAGATACTTCTGATTTCTGGCCGAAAAAAAAAAAGGCATTTATTGTTGGTTGAGTTGAAATTGAATGGGATGGATTTTGAAGATACCCGGTCTGTCTATAGTCAAATAGAATAAGAGGACCTGCGGCCCAAAGCCTGCCACAACTGGGACTATGATGGAGCAAAACCCACCTTAAACCCCTTTCTTGTCTACTGAAAACCACTCTCTTCCAAGATGGCGCTGCCATCTTCACTGCCTCTTCGTCATCCTTTCGCTATTCCACTCCAACCCCACCGTTCGTTTCCGCTTAAAGCTCGTACTTTTCTCTTACCCCTTAGTGGCGGTGTTTGTCATCGTAGCCTTCCTTCCATCATCTCCGCCAAAGCTTCGCCGGTGGTCTACTCCACTAGAGAAGCGCTTGACTCTGTCAACATTGCCGAAGACGTCACCCAGGTTTTCCATCAGCCTATTTTACTATCAACTCTTTGTGGCCCCCACTGAGAAGCATTTGGGCTATATCTTCCAATTAGACGCTTGCAGTGACTTCCTCTATTTCCACCAAATTTTCCATTTTTATTTTCTTTTGATATGTTTTTGTGGTTCCGCCCTCCTTGAATTAGAATATTCAGACATGGATCTATATACATATAATGCTAGGTGAACCCAGTTCAGTTGGTCTTCATTAGCGTATAATGATGAATTATCCTATGGCAAGTTTTTGTTTCACGATTTGATGTTTGTATTCATTTGAATTATTTTTGCAAATTGATGTAGTTGATTGGAAGTACACCGATGGTGTACCTCAATAAGGTTACAGAAGGCTGTGTGGCAAACATTGCTGCAAAACTTGAGTCTATGGAACCTTGCCGAAGTGTCAAGGACAGGTAATATTTACGTCATGAGAATGTATTATTCTACATTCTAGTCAATGTTAAACTTTATCTTTAATTGTAACTTTGCCCTTTATTTCATTTGTGATGCACGTTGGATCTTTTATGTGGGGGCACTAGATCTGTTAGATATTCAGACTTTTGTTAGGCTACTGTTTTTCTCTCTGTATTTCATGATTTGCATTTTGCAATGTGCCTTCTGGACCTTAAACTGGAGACACGTCATGAATTAATTGATGTTATTGTTCAACATGTCAGAATTGGCTATAGTATGTTAACCAATGCTGAAGAAATTGGAGCAATTTCTCCTGGCAAGGTGAGCTATGAATATTTTATGGTTTATAGATCAGCGTGAACTTCACTACTTTGACTTCCTTTAAACCTATTGAACTAGGGTGTAGTGGTTAGGAGAGTCAAAGCTGAGCTTCTGAATTTCAGATTTGCTTTAAATTGCTGATTCTGTGTTTGTGCAGACTACTTTAGTTGAACCAACAACTGGAAATACAGGACTTGGTATTGCTTTTGTTGCAGCAACAAAGGGATACAAACTTATAGTCACCATGCCTGCTTCTATAAATATTGAAAGAAGAGTCCTTTTACGTGCATTTGGAGCAGAGATTGTTTTGACAGATCCAAAGAAGGGTCTGAAAGGAGCGGTTGACAAAGCTGAAGAAATTGTTCTTAGAACACCCAATGCTTACATGTTTCGACAATTTGATAATACGACTAATGTGAAGGTTAATTCTAATTCATCTCACATCAGACCTAATTAAACACTGTTTCATAGTCTATTGGGCTTGTATCAGTGAAAACAGATACATATTGCAACTATATTACAACATGAATTAATATAAGTTACAAATTATTGAGATTTATATGCACAAATTACAGATCCACTTCAAAACTACAGGGCCGGAGATATGGGAGGATACCATGGGTAATGTTGATGCACTGGTTGCTGGGATTGGAACTGGTGGCACTATTACAGGCACCGGGCAATATCTCAAACTAATGAACAAAAAAATAAAGGTTAGAATACCCTCCTGATATGTATTTATTAATTGTGAATGTAATGAAATGACTTATTGGTCTTGTGGCATTGACTCCCACTAGCTAGTAAGTGTGACAGCCTAACACCTGAGTTTAATTCCAATCCCGCATTTTGTGTGTGCACTTTTTTTTTCTGTGGAGAGAGAGAATAAAGGAAGAAAAAGAAATCAGATGGTACATGAGTGTATGTTCTTCTTCCTAACCATATTTTTGCTTGCTTAGGTGGTTGGTGTGGAACCTGCAGAGAGAAGTGTAATATCAGGGGACAATCCAGGTGTGAATATTTTTACAAACTTTTTTAATGTTAAGGTTTTTAATTTCTTTTATCTTACTTTGTGTTGCCTGTTTTCAGCACAATTCTATTTAAGAAAGATTTGCTTATCCGCTACTGACAGTATTGGAGATTTTGTTCCAGGTTATCTGCCAAGCATTTTGGATGTCAAATTGCTTGATGAGGTTATCAAGGTAATAAAAAATATTTTTCCTCGGTTATCTGCTTTGATTTCCTACGCATTGCTAGCCACAATAACCTGTTTTGGTCCAGTCTCCTGGCTTTGGAATTTCTTTACCCTTTAATGAAGTAGCTTTATGCTTGTATAAAAATTTGAAAAGTTGAACCTTTTAAGTTTTCATTAACATGCCTTGATGTTGGATAAATTTGACAAAGATGCAAGTGACCAGAAATAAAATGGAAGGGTGGATTAGAATTGTAGAAGGAAGGTGTTACGTGGCAAGGGAAGTTTACTTGTTTTTCATTAGTGGCTACTTGTTCTGTTACGGTTCGGTTATGATTGTTTTCTTTCTGTTAGGGGGAGGGGCTCTGTTATATCCTATAAATAGATGTTTCTTTACTGGTAATGACTGTTTTTTTGGAGAATCAGAATAATAAGATCTGGTATTGAGTACCAGCTTCGTATATCTTTGTACCATAAGGTGTAACTTTTGTGACTTGAAATCAGTTTTTCTGAAAATTAGAGGGTGGCTGAATTTTAGGTGAAAAAGAGTTCAATTGTTGCAGTCATCAACAGGGTTTAATTGCTTTACTTGAAGCTTCATCCATGGCTATCAGACACTTTCTAGTTTTGCTTTAGTGTCTCTCTGTTTGTCATCGTGAAGCACTTTTATCTTCACAATTTGCTTACATGGATGATCTTGCATAAATAAGTTGACACTTGAGAGCACAGATTACCAATGTGGAAGCTGTTGAAATGGCAAGGAGATTGGCTTTGGAAGAAGGTTTACTGGTAGGCTGCATATTTAACCATCTTGATATATAGGATCTTATGTTTTATTTTATATTTTTAATTTCATTATTATTTGTTTGTTTTGATTATAAACAGAAGTAGGTGGTCCCCATATGGCTTTCCAAATGTAGTGATTTTTTTGTTGTAGTTTCAGAACTTCATTTATTCATTGGTTCAACCTTCTCGCTTCATCTTCAAGTTTAATATGCTGCTGGATATTGCAATGTCACTGGAATCTAGGAAGTAGCTTTTTTTTTTTTTCAGGATACGTATTATTATAATTGTTTCAAATTTCTGTCTAGGTTGGGATTTCTTCAGGAGCTGCTGCAGCTGCTGCCATAAGTGTAGCAAGACGGCCTGACAATGCTGGAAAACTTATTGTTGTGAGTTCATTTCTATTTAAATAGTTTGGCTTTCTTAGATGTTACTAGAAGTACCCTAAATGAATATATATATATATATATATATATATATATATATATGCACTTAGATACTTGACATCGATGGATTTGAAAGTTTTGTGAAGTTTTCAAACCACAACTAATAGGTGCAGTCCCCAAAAGTATGTTTCCCTGTTCATTAAAGTGGCTGGGTTAATCAAAAGGCTTTCAGCTTGAGTTTTGGAATGCTAAATTTATGTTAGTTCATTTTGTTCTCTACACTATTTTAGTGCACAAATTATGTTGTTGATTGATGCGTTTACAAAATATTATTCTCATGTAACAATGCTTCCTTCCTTTTTATCTTTGTAATTCTTGCACAAATGAAGGTTATATTTCCAAGCTTTGGTGAGAGGTACATATCCACTGCTCTCTTCCATTCAATCTATGAAGAGGTTCAGAGAATGTAACTATGATAATCTATAGCCTGTCTGTCATTGGCAATTACTTACAAGATTTGATGAGTTGCTCTCATGATTAAAAAAGACGCCTTATGCTTTGTATAGGTATGATCATATCAATAGGTCGATTTAGAGTCTGTTTTCATTAACTGTCTTTTCTATCCCTCTAAACTGAAAATTTGTGCATCAGATGCTTAATTTGAACAAAATCAGAGTGCTTGGAACTGAGGTCAAACAGGATGTAAGGAGTACTGAGTTGATGTACAATGTGTTATATGATCTTTAATTCGTTTGTTCTGGTAATTTGGCGTGGCCTTCCATTCTATTCCTTTTTCTACTCTTCGCTTCCCTTGCCCATTGATACATGAACAATGTTCCAATGTTTTAAGATTCAATTTATTTATTTTACTTCTTGTATCACACAATGTATAATACGTTGATATGGAAGCTGATGGGTCATTTTACGGACTGAAAACAGTATGGTTGATGTTTGATTTTATTAGCGGAGTGCCATTATTATTTTGGGAGAATTAGTCTCTTGTATACAAATCACATATTGCATAAATTACTTTAGAGGGCTAAATTTTAAAGCATAGATTGAATTGAGGAAATTTTTATTTAGTTACGAAGTTTTGGTGGGAGGCCTTGGAATTAGGACATGATATAATTCCAACATAACCGAAAAGCTTAAGCTCACGGGTGAAGAGTCCGTCTTTATTTATTTATTCGCCACTTGATGAAAGACTTTTATTTTTCACATTGCCATGTACAGACTCATGTCAACATGCTAATGGTAAGAAACGCATCTCTTGTTTTGCTTCAATATTTGATTTTAATTGCAAATAAACGAACATATATAAAAAGGATCCTTACGAAATCAGTTCCAAGCAGGATGGTTGAACTAATTGTCACTTTTCATAAGTTCCTCGTTTTGAGAAAGATCTAACTTACGGTTCTTGGTTAGGTCATGGACGATATAGATAAGGAAGATTGTAAAAGCATAAACTCTGCCTGCAAGCTCAATCTATTGAAGCAAACGCGTGAATAAAAAACAGATAAATGCTAAAATCATGTTAACCTTCATGGTTAAGTATCTCTCCCTCTCTCGATCATTTGGTGCAGATAAAGGCATAGGATAGTAGTCATAGCCTACTCCTCTTCTTTTTTCCTTAATTGTTTTAGTTTATATGCATAAATGACTAAATCTTCAATAGATAAAAGGTGTTATTTCTTCAAATTTTTCTCAAACGGTTCTCTCATAACCAGATCCAGATGTATTTTTACCCTCAATACCAGACAAGTGTCAAGGATGCTGCTCATCTCAAGGCGTGGGTGGCACATAATTACCAAATTATAGCAACTTTACCTGTAAGTGAAGCATATGCAGTAACAATATACGATTAATGGAATCTCTGTTACTGCTGAAAATGATGGTTGTTTCTCATGGGGTTAGTTCGACGGTATGATCCCATCATCATCATTGTGGTCTTAAGTAATTGGGGACTCTCTTTCTGCCATTACTGGTTTATATGTTTAGCCTAATTTTGAAGGCCAATTAAATGCTGTGGTCTTGGTAGCAAGCAACCTCACTTCATTTTCAACATTATAGCACAGACGTTGATTCACGGCAGAGAGAGAGCCTAATGGTTTATTTTGAGGATATGATAGGACAAAACTTAAATTGCATTGAAGGCGGTGGGATCACATAGTCATTGGGCAATTACCCTGAATTTTAAATGCCAATTATGTCCTTGTCTTAAAATTCCTAAATAGAAAATAGTTCTGCATTTTTTTTTTAAATGCCATGCATAGCGTTGAAGCTTCATAGCATTTTCTGGTGGTCCCAAGTTGGACTAGTTTTATTTCTACAAAAGAGAGGGCATCTTCATTAGGATCATAGCAACTGGGGTGCTCTTATCTCACATGCCAGCCATGCAATGTTAGGTACAAATGATGATGGCAATATGGCAATCAGATGTGATGGGTTTTTGGCATATCGAAATTTTAAAGGAAAATTATAGATGAAGATTTTAAATTAAAAATATTTATACTGAAAGATTTTAAAATTTAAAATTATTTTAAATGATTTAAAAATAAAAAAATTAAATTTTAAGAAAAAATTATAATTCAGAATTTTAAGTTAAAATTTTTTACTCTTGATCTTTTAGAATAATTTTAAAATTTAAAGCCTTTCAATATAAATATTTTTAATTTGAGATTCTTAACTATAAACTCCTTGGCGTTTCTAGAGGTAAATTTGTAACTGAAGCCTATATCAAGTTATACATTTGCAAAAAAAAGTGAGAACTCAGAAATCTAAGCATGAGATAAAGAAAAATCTAACCTATTTAAGCCTCATTGAAACATATCTAGAGGCTTATCACCCTGCCTTCAAAATTTTGGATCCTTTAAAATCACTTCTTCTATAAAGTTGGAAAGAGAAAAATTAAAAGCTTTTAATATTAAAAATTTTTATTTAAAATATTGATTTTATTTTTTGTGTCTATCTTTCTTCTAACTTTATAAAATAATTTATTATAAAAAATTTACTATAAAAAATTTTAGGGAATCCTATTTCATGTCCTCAGGTTTGCCATAAGTCAGTTGGATCACGTACGTTTCAACATGCAGGCTTTAGAATTAATTTACTTGCTTGTTCGGCCAGGGCCAGAAAAATTACATAAAATTTTGAAATCATTTACAACTAATTTGAAAAAAGAAGGGAAAATGTGTTCCTACGGGCTTTTGTTGTTTAAAAAGAGAATACCCAAACAGAATTAAAGAAATTTATTGTTGATTGCCCAAAAAATTGAAGGAAAAAAAAGAGAGTATGTTCTTTTGAGTCCCCATCCTTTTCGAAGTAAATTGAAATTATCACTTTAAGAGATAAAAAAAAATAAGGGGAAAAAAGGGAAGGTAGATCATTTCATTCCTCTATGTCACTCTCTTTCATATTGTATATTAATATACAGTGTTTTTTCCTTCGACTACTACGAAACGAGTTTCAACAATGGCATTACTCTCGATTCTGATAAAGTAATAGTGACACCGGCACCTAAAACTAAACAAGTAATAATTATTTTGAAGTCTATTACTACGAGATAATTAAGAGGTAATTCTCTTCACTTTATCTCATACGGATGACTGATTCAATTTAAGATTTTTCCTTTCTATGCTAGATACATTTTCGGTTGATACCCCTTTTCTTTAGGGGGTTAATGCCCCAATTTCAGTTATTAATATAGAGAACTCTATTGAATTAACTATTACAGTAATGGATATTTAATTGTGATTCAAGATTTATAAAATATTTTTAATAATTAAACTCTTATATTCTCTACCTGTGACTTTTTTTTTGGGGGTCATTTTTACTCCAATGTCTTTTAATTAGTTGCATATTAAAGTAAACTCCACCTTCAATAATTAAGCAGGCTCGTGCCATTGGACGAAATGGAATAAATTACCATGAATTCAAAGTAAAAATAAAAGAGACCGCGAGAAGAATATATATATGAAAAGTTTTGCATGTTATAACCAGAACATGCAAATTATTCTGGGTACTTCAGTTTATTCATCATATATTTGGGACAAATAGGGTAGGAGGAAGTTCTGCATATACATGCTAGCCTCGTACAGTTTCAGTCTTGCTTTTCAGATGACAGAAACTTACACTTGTTGGTTTGGTAGATACAGAAGAGTAATAATATGACAGTAAAATTAAAAAAAGGCAAATGCGAGAGAAGCTGAATAATGAATGTCTTGGTTGTCACCAGTTTGGTGTTACAGTGGAATATTAATACGTCAGAAGGAATAATGAATAAAAAGATACCACCATGCATATGGAAGAGGAAGTATAAAGCATAAAGAAACGAAAATAACATACATTACTAGCTAGGGCTCCCATATTGAGGAACCCCACATTATTCCATTACCCAGAAAGGAGGCAAAAGTAAAGGGTATGGGGCATACAATTCAAAATAAATGATCTAACACCAACACCCTCTCCACCTCAGCTTTTTCTTTCATTTAATTTCCAGCTTCTTGGGTTACCACTTTTTACTTTGTGCTAGCTATACCTCACATGCCTTCTGTCCTTTAGAGTTTCACAGTAAATGGACATTTCTTTAGCTCCAATTTTTTCTGAAACACGTAGAGAATATTTAGATTTAGAAGAAGAAGAATGAAGAAGAAGGGAAACCAACAGAAATTTTCAATCAAACTTTTTTTTTAAATTCAAATTTAAATAAATATGTTTCCTTTCCTTTTCATTATTTCTTCAATCTAAATATATTTTAGAAAAAAATGTTAAATTTAAATATAAATTAAAAAATTGAAATAATGTCTCTCTCTCTTCTTTCTTACGTAAGTGTCTTATTAAAGGGCTCCTCAATGTGATTTAGTAGATATAAGGACTGTTTCATAATTTTGGAAAATTTATGAACTAATCCTTCAAGTGATCAGTTTGCTTTTGTTAATTAAAATAAAAAGAAACACAAAGAAAAAAGCAGTAATTATGAAATACATGTACAGAAGCTTACATCTATTATAGGTAATAAAATATTCCGAGTGAAATATTGTTCAAAGCTTGAAACTTTGTGTGGATAAATATAAATAAATTAAAACATGTCTTATAAGTATATTCAAATATGGGTTAGGAATATTTGCATACAAATTGGGAAATGGTAATTCAAGTAGAAAGATAAAGGCGGGTTAACTTGCACAGGAAATAATTGGTTTCACGTTTACTACTGTTCATTCCACAGACCTCTCTAATAATTTTCTGAGATTATTAAATTGTAAAAATAATTTTAGGATCATTAAATGACGCACCTCATCTCTAGTTGTCCACTGCCAATCACAACATGCTGCATTTAGTGGCAAAGCTGCTGCATTAACTGGTCTTTAACATCACCAAATAATTGCTCTTATTATTTGCTTTTATTGCTATTCATTTGTTCCGGAATATATAAGAAGATGAGGGCATAATGCAAACATATGGCAAGTTATGATTGGTCGAGCTTCTGCCTTGAAAGTTATGCAGCAGCAGAAGAGTTAAACCCATTTTGTTTTGCATCTTGTGATAGTCATTGCTAGCCGCAGGATTTGTAGCCACGTCACACCGAAAGATGAAGAAGATCACAGGTTTCCCATACAAATTTTTTCTAAAAGGAAAGGACTTTGAGGCATCCATTTTACCTTATTTGCTTGCAAGACTTTCGTGACACCATTCTGTTTCACTCATATTTGGATATTTTTTCTTCCTTTGTAGAGGCCTTTTTTTGCCTAGTATAATGAAATTCATGTTGGTGGTTCATTATATTGATCCTATAATATAAAATAGCTTGAGCCCTAAGGCCAAATGGCACCGCCCTGCCTATATATCTTTCTGTTTTGGGCATTGCCTATCTTTTAATGTCTCAAATTCAAGTGTCCTTTCTCTGAAATGTTTAATAGGATAAATTAATAATGATCATTATAATCAATAGACTAGGTGGGTGTTCAAGTATTGTCATGGACTCATAGTAATTAATAATTAGATTGATGATTTAGCTTAATAATGCACCAAGTTAGCCAATAAAGTTTACTGGCGATGACATCAAAGATTTTTAGTGAGAATAAGGCTTTACACTTGGACACAGTGGTCACGTCATAGTCTCCACTCGAGTTAATCAATTATGGACCGACTGCTGATATGTACACTAAGATACAGTATCCTTCATTGTGTATTTTCCCCCCTTTTGTTTTGTATATATAGATACTACATGTACGAAGAAAAAATTAAAAAAAAGGAATGGAAAGAAGCGAAGCAATACATGAAGTTTTAAAATTTCAAAAGTGCATCATGCGAATATCAGAAAACTATTTATTATCTGGGCTCAAGCTCAAGTAAACATTTGTAGTATTTTACAAGGCAGTGAGCAGCATTAATTAATTCACTAAGCTTACTTGAGATAAATCATTCATAAACTTCAAGTTACATGTTGAAAGAGATTCCAACTCCTACTTCTCAGAACCTCATCATATATGGAATAAAAATTCTGACTTTTCCTTTTCCTGTTTTATTTTTTTTTTCTTCCTTTCGTCTTTGATTGGTCATGTTTTTGAGTTGTCATATCCCAGAGTAATTATCAGGGATTGATCTTATGTTGTTGCTGTGTTAGAACATAGGGGATAGTTCCATCATCTCCTCATGGCCCACATTTTCCTCAAACAGCCACTTCTCAAGAAATGACAATGGAGGAGCACTACTGCTATCTGATCTTTGTTTATCATGAACCTTCTCAGCAGCAGCTTCAGAGCTCTTGTCAGGCACTGAATCACAAGTGGACTTGTCCCAAGCAGCATTGTTTAGGTTCTCAAATGACAAAATAGAATCAAACTCTTCATGGGACACCATATCTCCACCCTCTTGCTCATCTTTGGTTTGATGATAGGACACAAAATTTAAAGCAGCAGGCACTGACGCAGACTTCACCATCAGCTTACTGTTTTCGACGCTGTTAATTTTGTTGTTTTGAAGCTCTTTGTCTTTGGTTCCTTTGAGAAGAGTAGTGTCTGGCTTTGGAGAGGATCTCATCCAACCTTGCAAGAGGCGTGAGATGTTCTCAGTGCTTGAGGCATAGGTGGAGGAGGAGGATTGAGACTGGGACTGAGACTGACTAAGCCCAAGCGATGAAGTGCTGCTCATATCTAAACTTGTTCTGTCATGAAAGCTCTTGGATACAAACTGAGTAGAGGTTGTTGAGTCTGGTGGCACGAGGTGGGGATCCAAGGCCGCTTGGAATTTCTTCAGCTTCTTCTTTAGATGTGTGTTCCAATAATTCTTTATATCATTATCTGTTCTTTGTGGAAGGTACGAAGCTATGGCTGCCCATCTGCTCAACCATCAATAAATTCACAATTTCAGACATATCATTTAAAAAATATTAAAATCTATTTTAATTTAAATTGAAAAGGACGGGAGTCGAGGTTCTGTGCATGTGGCTGAATTTTTTTTTTTCGTTTCTTTCTTTTTTGTTTTTAAGGAAAGAGAAGTGAGGTTTCTGAAGATTACTTGTTACCCAGAAGAGCCTGCAAATGAATTATCATTCCTTCCTCATGAGGAGTGAAGTTCCCTCTCTTGATTCCTGGCCTGAGGTAGTTGGTCCATCTAAGCCTGCAACTTTTGCTGCACCTTGACAACCCTTTGTAATCACAGAAGAAGATTTGATCTATATCAGTTTAATTCTCAATTTGTTATAGTCAAACTCAAAGAAAAATCTATAATAGATCAAGAACAAGCCATTATCATAATATATGTCACAGTTTAATCAGAGCCTACTAATTAGAAAATATGAAAAATTGGAAGAGTTTGGATCTAAAAAGTGACTGAAATTACCAGTATTAGTAGGCACTGATCTCCAATTTCCAGGGCCATGTTCTTGGATGTAAGAAACAAGGATGATATCCTCCTCAGGTGTCCATGGACCCTTCTTGATCCCAACTTTGTCACAGCAAGGAGGCCTTCCCATGGCTACAATCTTCACTCAGCCTCACCCTCTTTGTTTTTAGGCAGAACTTCCAATATAGAGCTTTCAAATAGTAGCACTACATGTGAGTGCTTATATACTAGACGACTAGAAAGAAGAAGAACCACTTTATGTTTACACTCACTCATCTACCTGACCCTTTTATTGCCTTCAACCTTTAACTTTATTACGTAGTCAATATAGAAACCAAAGTCAGCGGGGAGTTTCAGCATTTTCTCTCTTTTTCTTTTTCTGGGTCACGTGGCACCATGGCTTGTCACCAAAGCTAGGAAATTTCATTTTCCTCTCACTTTATTTTCTCTAATCATGTCACTCTTAGATTGATTATCCGTCTAGTTTGCACATTATTCCCATTTATGTGATTAAAGTGTTTGCGTAGGATCCTTGACATTTGTGCACTCCTAAGTTTGCTTTTTGATTTATGAAAACTAAATGAGATCACTGACAGAAACTCAACTGAAAGCAGACTCATGACGCAGTTTGACATAATTTTTGAACAAGTGGTTTGATATATATATATATATATATATATATTTTTTTTTTTTTGGTGGGTTCTTTTCCCTATAAATAGCATAATTGAATGTTGGGTACTGCTAAAATTTAGTGGAACTACTTCAATAAATGAAACCTGCACAGCAGAGAGAGGAAAAAACCACAAAGGTTTGAGATTTTGGCAAAGGCTTCTCAATTTATTCAAGTCAGAGGTTGCTAGCTTGGGGGAATTTAGATAATACAGAATGCAGATGAATGGTTATTGCTGTCACTAGTCAGTCTTCGTGTGGCAATTATATTTAATTTTTGCTTGTCAAACAGTTTCACCCCTCCGACAATTATGATGCATATATGAAATACAGTGAAGGAACTCCTAGATCACATTCCATGGAGAGAATTTGATCATGGTGCCAAATTTCAGCCTTTTATGGGTAGCCATAGCAAAGATAGCCAAAAGTGATTAGAGATCTCAAAATCCACTTTCTTGTGAAGAGATGGCTTGACTTTACTTTTCATCATATTCCATACACAAGGGGAAAGAGAAGACACTTTCTTTGCTTCTTTATGAGTAGGGGGGAGCTCCTCTTTACCATGTGTCCAACGGACTCCAACCTGTGCCATGTACTGATGGTTAGACAGAGTTTATTAGTCCTGGTCCCTCTTCTCTGAAAGGATGTCTCTGTTATGCAAGCATGGCTCTGTTAACTTATATCGCACTACTGCGCCACCTCTCCCCCCCCCCCCCCCCCTCCCCCAAAAAAAACAACAAAAAAAAAACACAAAAAAAAAAGATGTTAATATAGCTTTGCATTAGATACGGGGCGAATATACGAAGAGCTCGATTTTTTAAGAGATCAAAGTTTTTATCGTTGGATTGTTTTCAAAACTTGTGTATAATTATAAAATATTTACAAGTTTTGAGATAACTGCACAAATATTAAAACAATCCAATAATAAAAAGTTCAACTTTTTAAAAAGTGGACCTCCCTATAGACAAGCCCAACTTAAGAGCATGGTACGTTGTCCAGTGTTTTAAATTCAGGCTTCCCTGACTTTTGGAGAGGAGTTTGAATATGTAAACCCAACATCTACCCCTCAGAGTTATTAGAATCGACCTTCACGTTGTACTTATTACAGATCTATATTATATTATACTCTCGCACACTGAACAACACACGTCACTCTGTACGTACCCATTTAGTATAATGTGCATTTTTCATTGACACTCACCTTCTTAGTCGAATTATAGCATGTCTTGTACTTCTTGGTTTTTCTTTTCCTTTTTCTTAATTATGTGAAAACAGGAACAACCATGTCTATTCTACATTCAGTTGATATTCAATTCTGAAGTGAGCAAAGGCTGCTTCACTAATCGAAGCTGGCAGCATAACAGGGGAGAATCTGTATCACAACGAAGTCTCAATTCAAAATCCAAGCCTTCAATAAGAACACACAATTTCTTCTACAGCTGAAAGGAAAAGAAAATGCCCTCTTTCTTCGGAGTCATAACACTGTTTATGTCAGAAATGTCACAACATGTGACATCATCAACATTCTGCAAGAATACAATTTGCAGGATTGGCATGTTGAACGCCGAAGAGTGAAAGAAAAGCTACTCGGCCAACTTGTGCAGTATGTGACCTAATGGATTCAATGCACCGGCTGGCTTATAGATTTATAAGTACATAATAAAGGTTTCAACCAGTTTAGACGTGTACACATAAGTAGTAGCAGAGACTTGTACACATAAGTAGTAGCAGATCAGAGCTGCAATAAGATTCACGCGGACTCAACATTATGAAGGTTAATTACTATGGCATCAAATAGCTAGTAATACTTTTTATTGCATAGCTTTAATGGAGGATACGGATGCAATAACTAGCATTGATAAGCTCCAGCTGAAAGCAACACCAGGGGAGAATTATTCAACTAAATAGATACCCGAAAAAAAAACAGCAGAACAACCTTTCCTGGATTTGGGAGAAGTAAACAACACACAGAGCAAGGAAGAAAGAAAGAAAAAGTTTGGGTTGGACCTTCGATGGACAATACACAGATTTATGATGGACAAAGAAGCCTCAATGAACACTCTTGTAACAAGATACACCATGAATTCTTGTATGTCCAGAATTCTAAGCTAGGATCTTTACAATATGGATGTGAAACTTTTTTTTTTTTTTTGGCAGCTAATAAATTTGCAGCGGATAATTGATCTGCATCTCTCCCCCATGAAAAGGAGCCTAACGTTTGCTCTTAGCTCTGGAGTATATGAGATCATCGAGTACTTGATGCAAGTATGTATATCCATATGACGTGGTATGCTGTTTTTCTTATACTGCATAATCAAGAAGCACAATTTTACTCACGAATTTTCCATCAAAAAAGCTAGAGGCTTCTCTACAATAAGCAATCTCAATATCGATGACATCAACAGAGAATATTGACGTTAATATATAATGGTAAGTAGTACCATATCAAACACCACAAGAAGTTAAAGTGCTACTTCCAAATGAATGCAATAGAATGGATTCAGGATCTACCAAAGTATAATCATCCTCACGATGACCATTGACCAAGAGACTTAACCTCCCAGGACATCTGATACAAGGAGGTTATTGTCCTGTACAAGGGAACATCAAATTCAGTCCAAAACCAAGACTTTTTTCCAGCGTACATAGCATCAAAAAGATATAAAATTCAGCTTGAATCGACTATAATATCAGGGAAGAAAGAATTTTTTTTCAATTTGTTGGTGTCTTGAGCCCGCTGGTTCTCGATTTCGCTGAGTTTTGAGGAATGCTCTACAATCTAGCTCTCCTTTCTGAATACGGTCTTCCTGTGAGCTCCTTTTCTCATCTCCTAGTCTCTCTGGACCCTAGTAAGCATAAAATGCAGAACATAAATATCAAAATTTTCTACAGTAGACCCAAGGACCCCGTTTGGTAGCTTAGAGATAATTGAACATAGACATTTAAATTCTATTCCTACCTGAGTTCGCAAAGGGATGTAGATGGCAAGTGTAGAAGAAGAAGATGCTGAAGAAGGATCCACTCAATTTTTCTTGGTCACGAAGTCTGAACTCACATATTTTGCAAGGTCTGGTATTCAAATATTCAAATGAGTTTCACAATCTCTATCTCACTTGAAATTGACATTGTCATTTAAAAAAAAATTGAGTTGATCCATTCTTATGAAAAAAAATTGTGAAACAAGGTTGTTGTAAAATACGTTCAGATTATCTGTACTAATGTCTTTAATTTTGGGATCTTTTGGCCACCGTGTCTAAACTCATTTATATTAGTATAAAATAAAGAATAAATTATACTCTTTTTTCTAAAATTTGTTGAAATTAAATAAATTTTTTATTTATTTTTAAATTATACATTTTAATTCAATTATAATAATTTTTTGACTAAAATATCTTTCATTATTTTAAGTGTCATTTTTTTTCACAAAAATTAGTACCTTCGCCTTTATTATTATTTTTTGGGAAATTGTATCCAAATAAAAAAAAATTTATTAAATTTAATAAAACCTTAAATTTATTACTTATCAACTAATAATTAGTGTCTAAGGATGATGAGTTAAAGTTTGTCTTTTTTTCTTTTATACAAATTAGTGCTTAAAGTTCATTATTATAAATCATAATCTTTAATTTTATATAACTTTTTATTATATTTATTCAGATTTGATTTATTAATGAATTAGTTCTTTAAAATTAGTTTTAAGTATAATTTAGGCCCTAAATAGTAAATTTTCTTATCTAATATTTACTCTTGTTGAATCTGAAAAAGAGTATATTTTAATTAAAAAATATATTTATGTTAATGAGAGTATTTTAACCAAAAAATTTAAAATTATATTAAAAAAGAATATATATTTTAAAAATAAATAAGAGATTTATATAATTTTAACAAAATTAAAAAAAGTACAATTTACTCTAAAATAAAATAAAACATTATCCATTTAACTAGATATATATATATATATATATGCATGTATATGGCCAAAATATATATTACTTCCCTAATAATCTCCTGACCTTTCAAAGATTAAAACTAATTCCCGAAGCTTTCAAATTTTGATCATCAACTCCCTGCTGATAAGCTAAAACACCTGGCATCTGATATGTAAAAAAATTTTTCAATTATTTTCCACATTCCCAAATCGCAGCACTTCGGTGGAGGCCAAATAAGTCATTTTCCCCCGGAAATAAACGCACAGCTTCACGTTGTTCCCCTCCCTGGTTCTCTTTACGTTGATTTTGCAAGACGAAATAGATAATGCAGAAGCAAATAACTCAGTGTACTTATGTACTATTGAAACACAAATGACAAAATTTTGCAAATAGATAATGCAGAGGCAACTAACTCAGTCACCAGGGAGTTGAGTTGAATTATAATCCAAAATGCAGCTCAAACAAATAATTTCATCTACATTGCAGCACCATAATGCAGAAGCAAATAGGTTTGTTAATGCAATTCAAAAGAAATTAGAATTTCTTAAATCATTGCATATCATCAAATTCACGGTAAAACTCAATACTTTGAGGAGTGACATGTGGATATGAGGAATAACACCACCACCAGCCTTAATGAGGGCATCGAGTTCTTCATCTCCACAGATTGCAAGCTGTAGATGTCTAGGGGTAATGCGTTTAACCTTCAGATCCTTGTTTGCATTGCCGGCCAACTCCAACACCTCTGCGATGGAGATCTGAAGCAAATAACTCCGCAGAGGGCTTTCAAGATCTGAAGCACGAAGAGACCCAAGGCCACGATTCTGAAGCACGAAGACCCAAGCTGCTCGCGGCAATTTCAACGGGATGCCGTGAAGAAGAAGATGATTGTGCGAAATCGCCGTGATGCTGTGAAGAAGAAAACCAACAAACTAGTACCGTGCGAAGCTGCCGTGATGCCGTGAGGAAGAAGAAGATGATTGTGCGAAATCAACAAATCAGTGTTGTGTGAAATTGCCATGACGCCATGCAGAAGATGATTATGCGAATTGCGAATTCACCGGGAAGAGAACCAGGGAGGGTAAAAAGTAAAAACGTGAAGCTGTACGCATTTTTCCATTGTAAAATGACTTATTTGGCCTTCGTTGAATTGCTGCGTTTTGGAAATTTTAATGACTGAGATATATTTAATTTGCCAAGTGTTTTAATTTGTTTCACATGATAAACTTTGTTAATAATTTAACAGTTTTTTTAATGACAGAAAGGTTATAATTAAAATTCAAAAATTTAAGTAGTTAATTTTAAATTTTAAAATATTAAGAAAGTTATGTATAACTACTTTAAAATTAAAAAAAAGGATATATGTTTTATCTATATATATATATATATATATTATTGCTTTGAGGTCTTATGGTATCTTGGTCTTAAAGTTATATATTAGTACATTTTGAAAGGTTACTACTTTTATTATTTTACAATAGAAAAATCACTACAATTTAATTTTATATTAAGAATTATTTTTTAAAAATAAAGAAAAAATTGACGTATGATATGACAAGTCACTTATATTTTTAAAAAATAATACAACGTAAAAATCATAATTTAATATATATATATATATATATTACTTGTATACAAAATCTCAAATAGCAAAATTCCATATTCAACCAACACAAATAAATTTTAATCAAGTTTTTCACACAATTTTTCTCTAATAGTTAATAAATTGTTGAGTTGAACATTTTTTTTGTTATGTAACACTAATTAACTCTTATCTTCACATAATTAGTCTTCACAAAACAGTTCAGTTCAAAAAGTTAGTTGGGAGATGAATTTTGAAGGTACAAAAATTTTGAAATTCACAAATTGATAGTTGATAATTAGAGTATATGGCATAAGAGTTAATCATTTTTTTTTTAGATTTATGTATCTCTACCTTCTACATTTGCAAGTGATTTAAAAAAATTTCAATGAGTCCCATATTAAAAAAAAAGGAAAAAAGTATGGGTCCTACCAAAAAAAAAAAGATATAAACAATAATAAATAGTGACAAAGATAGTAAACAGATCACGAAATTATATATATATATGATTATATAATATTATTGGTTAAATTAGTATTTTGGTCATTTAACTTTATTTAATATTTCAAATTGGTTCTTTAATGTGAAATGCTTTAAAGTAGTTTTTTAATTTTCTTTAATATTCCAAAGTGATCCTTTAACTTTAAAGTGTTTCAAAATAATCCTTTAAAAAATTAATTTATTATAAAAAATCATTAATTTAATCACTTGAATAAGAAAACACTTATCATAAAATTTTAAAAATTAAAAAATGCTTAAAAGGTTCACGAAAATAAAATACTTTAAAAAATAATATTTATTTTAATATGAAAATCTATCGCTAATTAAATATTTTTGATATGATTTTTTCAATAATTTTATCTCTTAAAATTTTTTTAATCTGTTTTTAAATTTCTTGTTCTGAATATTTGATATTAAAATAAATATTTTAAATTTAAAGGTTTTTTTAAAATGTTTTAAATTGGTTCCTTACCTTTTAAAATTAATGAATCAATTTGAAACATTAAATAAAATGAAATTTTAAAAATTAAGAGATTAATTTAAAATATTAAATAAAATTAAGAGACTATTTTAAAATATTTTAAAGTTTAGGATCTAATTTGAAGTGTTAAATAAAATTAAGAGATTATTTTAAAATATTTCAAAATTAAAAGATTAATTTGAAATGTTAAATAAAATTAAGAGACTAAAATATTAATTTAACCATTATTATTTTATTACAAATTTTAAAACGATTATGTAAGTACTGAGATAATCAGACAATAAAAAAATATTCTTAAAAAAATATTAAATCATGACTGTGCTTTTTTTTTTTTGGGGTGAAGTAAAAGGGCTCAGCCAAACGAGATAAGGTTATGAGTTTTTATTTTTTGTACCAAATGCTTTAGTTTGGCCCAAATAAAAAGGGAGAAGATTTAGATCTCTATATTTAGCGCCTAAATCATTAATTAGGATAATCTTTTACACGGTATATCATTTTGTTAGAGAGAGTAATATATAAGAGTGGGTGTGCATATGAAATTTATTTTTTATTTTTTCTCTTATTCTCTCTTTTTTAATATTTTTCTTCAATATAATGATATCATGTTTGTAACGAGTAGGAGAGAATCCATATCAATATTTTTCTCGTATTCTCTCTTTTTTAATATAATTGAAGAGAAATGAAGATAAAAGAAAGAGTTGGTGGAAAGAAGAAAAATGAATCCCGCACTCATATTTCTTTGTATCAATCTCTCTCCTGTTACATAGAGTGATATATTACAAAGGATTTAAGGACAAAGATTATATTCTTATAATTAGGTTTTTCAATCAAAATATAATAAATATATAAATTTTTAATCAACAAGTATATAATTTAATTAGAGAATTATATGTTTATTTGCAAACAATATACATATGTTATATTATTAAAAAATTATATATTTATTATATTTTAATTAAAAATTTAATAATTAAGATATAAAAACTGTATATAATTTCTTTTCTTTAAAAATTAGAGTTTTATTTTATTAGAGAGAAAATTATTAATAGGAACTAAAAAAATTAAATTAATTATTTTTAAACGTTTTATGTTTCTAATTTATTGTGAATAATTAAGAAATTAAAAATACAATCTTTCCTTGTCAAAATATCCTTAGACGAGAAGACGTGTTTGTAATCAGAGGTTGTTTATAATCAAAGGCTTCTCTTTTTTCCTGTTTATAATCAAAGGATTTTTTTTTTATATTCTTTATTTATGCTTTTTATTTACACGCTATTCATGTCGCCAAAGAATGAATCTGCAGCTATAACAAGAGCTGTGCGAATTGTAATATGTATGTTAGTGTTGCGAAGCTGATCCTCTCAATTGGTACAGAGAATTTGTACCAAGCTGGCCAACGATTCCGCTGCCAATGATTCCACCGTCACAAGCTTGACGATGATGTTGTTTGTATGTAAATAAAATAATATAATTTTTTTAAAAAATAATTAATTTAATATTTTAGTCTCTGTTGATAATATTTCTTTTACTGGGGTGGGGTGAGTGAGGTTGAAGAGAGGCTGAAACTGTGGAAGGCAGCGACGATGGGCCAAGGCAAGGCCTTGGGAGGCCGTAATGGGCAACGTCGACCTTCTGATAGAAGTTCTTCTCCGCTTACCGGCGAAAGCACTCCTAAAATTCATGTGCGTTTCCAAGCAGCGGTTCGGCCTCATCACCAACTCCGACTTCCGTTGCACCCACCTCCTCCGCCACAGCAACCACACGCCATCCCTTCTGCCCTTTTGTTCAGTGGTGATTATCTTCCCTCTCCCCACTTCGAAACCGTCCCTTTGACCACTCTTTCATCGCCTTTCACGGTTCCCAACTTCGACTATCTGAATGTTTCCTGCGCCCATGATTTTGAGGTCTTGCAATGGCTTGCTGCTTTGCTCTGCTAGATTCCTATCTCCCCTCGACGAAAGCAGAAAACTCATTCACAGAGTGGATGTCTATGGCTTCACTATGTCACCTGCAACCCAACCACCAACCAGTTCCTCCCCATCCCTATCCCTAATTGGAAACTTCCTCAGAAGATTGATGGCTCCGTAGTGTTCTTACTCTATTTAGTTTTTTGACCCTTTGAAATCTCCCAATTACAAAGTCGTTTCTCTCCGTAGATCACCCGATGATTTTGTTAATTTGCGGTTTGATATATATACTCGTCGGAGACTGGCTTTTGGGGTGACCCTGAGGTATCTTTCCTCCCTCCAACTGGAATGGGAATTGCTTCTGGGGTTTTCTGTGACGGTGCAATTCACTGGTATAGTGAAGATGAATACTCTCTCTATTTTGGTGTTGATAGCCAGTGCTTGAATGAAATGTCAATGCCTCCGAAGAAGAGATATCATCGTCGGATTGGGGACCATTTGCATATGGCACTGATTTACATTGCCTACCTGGGATTTGATATATTGGAGATAGAAAATGATTACTCTGGTTGGTCACCAAGGTACCTTGTGGATTATAGCTTTCTGCGAAGATGGTTTCCGGATCTTGTTAAAGAAAAATTTGTACTGTATTTCGTGTATTGTTGAAGGTGAAAAAGAAGACGATTCGGTGGTTGTGTTGCTATTGGGTGGCCTCGTCTTGTCCTATAATCTCAGGTATCACAGGCTTGAAGAGCTGCAAGATTTGGAGCCTTGTGGCATAGAGGGCACCTCAAATTGCATCAATGGCAATAAACTCTCCTCATTAGATAAAAATCAAAGCGGAGTCTTTCAGATCTTTGATGGTTATTAATTAGATTAGGTATCTAATATAGCAGATTATGGTGGGGTCTTATCCGTCCTGTATATATTTCTTCCGAATGTTGATGAACTTCAAAGATATATCTATGTATCTTTTGGAACCAACAGGTGCTAAATTGCTGGTCCCAGATGCCATTGCCAAGGCTGTGTTATTAACTTGGTTTTAGGTACACGATTCGCCACTTTATTTTTAAAAATATCTGAAGGAAATTCTGTTCTAGCCTTTATGACCAGCCAAAATTAACAAGAATCAAGATTACAAAAACTTTTCCATGAGGGAAAAAAAAGCAAACTAATGCAATCAATGGAGATTGAAGTGAACTTACGGCGGTGGAAAATGGATAAGAGAGAAAAAGTTTGCTAAAACATAAAATTTACTTTTATAATTATTATTTAATATTATTTATTAATTATTAAAAGTAAGAATATTATAAAAATAATTTATTTATAAAATTATTTTTTTAATTCTATTTTCATATTTAACTTTCTATGTATTAAATGAGTTGTTAATGGTTCTTAAAATATTAAATCTTCAGGGTTGCCTAAGAATAGCCATGTTCGTTGGAATGTGTAGATATGGGAACGAACAACAAATAAATTGATCTACTAATACATATCATATATCGTGATTTTTTACACCAATCCATTGTAGATTTAGAAGAGAATGATAAGAAAAATGAAAGCTTATATTAGATTTACTTCTTTTCTCTCTATTCCCTTTTTATTTTCTCCTTCTTTTTTTTTGTTAAATGCAAGTCATATATTTTCTTATTAAATACAGAAAATTTAGATCTTGCGTACCATCATAACGAAGCCGAAACTTAAGGATCATTTCGTGGGTTTCCCTGCTCAGACTTCCACCCGTCCAATGTGCATACCGTACACCAATGTCCAAATTCATGGAATCCTAAAACCCACAGTACTCAAACCAAACTTATTTCCCACCACGAAACACACTAGTGTTTTGCTGAATTAGAAAGTTTCTCACTAATATAGATTAAACAAGTCTGTCTTTATATGGTTTAAATAAAGTTAAATTCATTATACACAATCCTCTCTTCTTTTCGGAAATATACCCCCCTCCCCTCTAATTTATTTTTTATTGATGAAATTAAATTTTTACGTAAGTGTTTTTTTAAGAATAAAATTACTTAATAATACTTACTGTCATATTAAAAATTAAATTATAATTTCATATTAAAACAACATCAGCTTAGTTGTTTTACATTTATATTGAAAATAAAATTACATTTATTATCATATTAAAAATAACATCAAAATCTCATTTTGCCCAAAAATATTATTTCTTTCACCAAAATAATTTTAAAGATAAAATTACAATACATATCAATGCGTCAGACATCTCAATCTAAATCCCAATTTGTCTACGTTAAATTACAATACCTGCCAGAACACTAATTAACGATCAATAATTCTTAGAACAACGTAATTCAATAGCAAAAAATACACTAATGCAGGGCCTGTATGTAGGAGGAACCATGAATTGCAAGGCCTCGCTCACTGTAGAATAATTGGAAACATTTTAACTAAGAATAAAGCATAACTAGTAGCTCCTAGGAGTAACTACTGGATGGCTATGCATAAATTTTTATATAAAAAGACACTACTCTATACAGCGAAATCCTATGCAAAAGGATTTCCCCCAAAAGAAGCAACTGGTCCTGGCGTCTGGATGTTCCTGTAGATAAGCAACTCAACAAGTCAATGAAATTGCCCAATCAAAGTTTATATCACAGATGCAGTCATGTACATCAGATCTACTAAGCTAAAACCCAGTTAGAAATGTATAATTGTCATATTTTGTATGGAAGGTCAAGGTAGAATGAAAAATGCCCAAAGAAATAATTTTAACACTTCCGTTAATGAGTGCTTTAAATTAGGGAATATAGAGGTTGAAGATGAAGACTTGCAATCATGTTCCCAAATGTTTTCATTTTAGCACTTCAATAAAATAGTTTGTGAAAAGAAAGTCGGTTCTGCGATGCACATAACCTGTGACCAAATGTCCAAGACGGTTTGCTTCTCAAAGGTATATTTTTCAGCACTTCGACAGGCAGTGCAAAACAGGAAAGTTAGTCATGAAAATTTTTCAGTTAATGCTGGCTGAACTGATCAATGGCCTTTACGAGATTGGAGATTCAAAGGAGGCTAGAATGCTTCCAGATTATATTAATTCAAGGGAGCCAGAAGGATCACTTTCACAACAATAATAATCGGATGCTGCAAGGGTGGAGATCTTGACAATGTAGCTTCACTGCACTTATATTTTGCACTTTGTAAAGACGGAAAGGTTCGTTTACTTAACTTCTATATCATAAATTAATATTTAACTCTTAAATTTTTTCACTGTCAGCCCTAAGTTTACTTCTGGATCCTTATTTGTCCATAGCCACACCAATTTCTGAACCACCCATGCCCTTTCCAGCCATGAACGCAAGTTAGCTCTAGTCCACTTCCCTAACAAATTACCCAATTTCTTTAGGTAAATAAGGAAAACAACCGAATGCAGTCTAATGCCCCTTCTAAACTTGTCCAACCTCTTACATGATTTAAATGGTGTCTCAGAAGTTTAAAATGTTAAAATTTTATTTGTCAGAAAAAATGAAAATGTATTGTTAGACAAAACCAGAAATAAACACAACCACCATATTTCAGAATAGAAAAGAAAATGTAAGGCCATGATGCAACTTACGGTATTTGAGAACTTGGTGGCTGCGCAGCCATGAATGTTAAACCACCTGCATAATTGAACCAAAAACAGAACATGATGGAGTGATGGACAATAAGAAAATCCTGCCACGGCATTCATTTGAATAACTGCATTAACTTGTGCACACATATACAAGATGATTCAAACTGCAGTGGAGCTAGAAGTTTGGTAATGAATGTAACAAAAATGAAAAAAGTTTTGGTGATGTTTGAACTTCCAGTAGAAATCTTGGAAGACTACCTTGTCCTGCAGACGAGATATAAGGGGTCATACTTTGAGGGAGCCACGGTTCAGCTATACCACCATGGTATGGGGGTGCCAACTGGGCATCTGGCAGAGCGGCTTGCAAAGAGCTCATATCAAGGAACTGCAATTCATAAAGCAGGCATGTTAGATATAGGAAGTTCAAAGAACCTGTTTACCTGTCTTCCTAGACCACCATGCATGTGAATCAAGTTCCATATCGGCCAGGTATGATTTTAAATTAGGGTTTAATATTATGATATAGTTAAGAGAGTTAGTAACAGATAAAAGGATATCATGAAGGACAATTACATTTTGAAATATCCCACAATGTCAAGTCTATTTTGTTCCTTAATATACAAAATGAGAAAGCTAGGTAATAGATTCGAACGTGCTAAGATTCAAACATGATAAAGGGAGAGCTTTAAGATTATATCCTGTTGAGTCCCTGGCAGTGTAGAAACGGTAGGGCAAAAGATACAAAAGCAGAAGAAAAACCAAAATCCAGTCGCAGCAAAGATAGAACTCCTAACCACTTGGCCATATGACTCTAATACCATGTCAAGATTCAAGAACCATTTCATTCCGAAAGTTCAAGTTGTTAGGAGAAGCTTCAAGAATATTTTTCAAACATCTTTAACAATAAGTATCAAGTCAGGAACTTGAACAATCACATCCTAATTAACATAGATGTCTGCTAACAGTTGATCACATACCATATTGTGCTCTACATCAGGTTCATAGGGAAGATCAAATGGATTAGTCGATTTCTGGTTGGTTGCATTCTGTTGAGTCTCTTCCTGAAAGAAGAGACAAAATTAATAACTAAAAACCCAAAAACAAATCAAAAATACCCATTAAAATAGAAAAAAGCCTCAAGTAACCTAAAGAGCACAAACCATCAGGGGAAGCAGAGATGGAGCATATGGTGAACCACTAACATTTGATGGAATATTATGATCATTAAATCCACCGACAGGGGCAAAGCCTTGCATCCCACCTTTGGAGCCCTGATAAAAGCAAAACCTTTTAGGATTTCTTTTTTTTAAAAAAAACCTTGGGGGCTCTCACGAAACTACAGCATACATGCACCAACCTCAGAAACTCTTGAACTTAAAAATTGTTCATCGCTTGATGGAAGATTGTGCAGTTGCAATCCTTGATTTACAGCTTTTGCAGGAAGGTGGGAACCAGAATCTTCAAGTGCATTCCATGGCTGTTCAGTATCAGCACACAAAACTTGATTTAACTTTCAATTTGTTCCATGGTCTAATATTTGAAGGGGAAGAGAAAAGAAAACACAGGGCATCATGAATTTCTCATGGAGTTTAACACAAGAATATCAAAGCAACCATATACCAAACTTTGTTGCACTTCAATATCTGAGATGGCTTACTTGAGTATTTGATGCAGTAACAGAAGCTTGTTCTCCATTCTGTATGCCACCATGCCATGGATTAGAAGTAACTGAAGGTTCATGAACACTGGAAGTTTCAAAAGATGGCCACTGCATGCTGGCATTTACAGTTGAAAATGGATCAAATATTTCCAGCAAAGACTTATCAGTTGAAGGTACTCCTGCTGGAATTTCAACTGGCGCAGTAGATGCTGTGTGCTGAGGCACATCAAATGTTGCCCATCCTTCATTTTTAAGGACAAAGAACTCTGGTGACTTCTCATCTGAGGTAGCAGCCAGCTGTTGCAGAGAAACATCTGTGAAGAAGTCAATAGATGAGGGCTGGGATGTTTGTGAAGGTTGATTTTCATTCAAAGATGGAGCTGAAGACAAAACAGATGGTTGAAACAAATCCACTGATGGAGCCTGAGATGATGCTGGAAACTCAAAAAGATCGATAGATGGTGTTGAGGAAGAGAATGGCTCAGATGCCACTGGTGCCTTTGAAAGATCCAAGCTAACAGATCTTGCTGGATGAGATTGTTGTGGTACTGGAATGGCAGACACTTTATCTTGATGGGGTCCAGAAGCTTGAACAGGTTCTGAAAAACCATCTAAACCACCAGAACTGTAAGATCTAAAGGTCATTGGATTGCTGTCTGTTGATCCCAATGGTGTAGTTCTCTGGGAAAAGGACACCGGTTAATATCATGTTAAGTAATAGAGAAGGACATGATCAACATGCTATAGATATAAGACCAGAAGCACTTGGAAAGTAACGAATACAGGATCATACAAGATGTCTGCATACTCACCAAGAAAGTCTTAAAAATAAAAACTTCACGAAATGCAGCCCATTCCTCACTAATTTAAAAAGGAAATTACAGAAAGTTTGGACTTCAGACAACGATATTGAACAAATCAATTGACAGAAGCATTTATATTTTCAGCACAATTGAGAGTTAACCAAAAAAAAGAAACTGCAAATAACTATTTTATGAGTTGTATTATTGATGCCTTTCTTTGTCTTTTCTATGTTTCTTCTTCTTGCTTTGGTAAGCAAGATATCTTATCCTCATCCTTCTTTTAGTAATCTTTCTTTATTTACTCTAATAATATTCTATTCTTTTATCCACACACAAAAAAGGAAAAAAGAGCCCTTCCTAATAAGAGTGACATTTACCAAAGCTGAGGCCTCAAGCCTAGTAAGCATATATTCAAACACACACACACACATATTTATAGGAGAGAAGCAAACAACAAAATATTTTGCACATCAAGAGTTGAATAAATTCCCCCTACCACTTAATTCCAAATCTACAGCCTCCAACTTTGGAGGTAAGAAACTAAAACCTTTATCTGGTTAATTGAATCCTATAGGAAAAGCCATCTTTATTGGGAAATGGTCCATGAGAAAGGAATATTTTTCTAGATACTATCTTATCTGGCTTCACAGTACAGGGGGGAAGAAGGACTAAATCACCTTCGGAAACACTCCCATAGGATTGATTTAAGTTTACCAGGGCAAAACAATTATTGATTTCACAAATCATCAGCAAGTACACAGATTTTTTCTTTAACAATAGAAACAATAACCCAAAAAAAAAAAAACCTGTGGATGATGTCCATCTGCACCTCCCTTGACAATTGTTTCCAGAGACATATACCGCGGTTGAGACCATACATCTTCACTTGAACCAGCACTAGAACGCTGATGGAATGGACTGCTTCGTCCAATGTCTTTATGAAACTTAGGAGACTGCACAGCAGACTTGAATTGTTCACCTGCACTAGACACAGAATAGTCCGAAATTCTCGGCCCAGATCCCTCATTTGCAAACCTGTCCTCAGATGCATCATCGCTGAAGCGCCCAGGACTATACATAATACTGGACATCTTCCCTTCATAGTGGCCTTTATCTGAACCAGGCTTCCTGGTCAATACAGCTGCTTGTCTTCCATACCGTCGATCTTCATATTGATAATCATATGGAGGACTTTGAGAATATGAATGATAAGAACTGGCACGCCTTGTCTCATCTCCATGGATTCTAGGGCTCTACAGTCCGTTGCCAAAATAACATGTAAGCATTAAACTAGAGAATGATAATTAACTCCAATTTTTAGGACACTGATACAATTATTGTGTCTTATTGATTTCATTTATCAGTGCAAAGAAACATTAATTTAACATCATTGAAATCAAATACTGAAGTTTCCTTTAAACATTTATATGCAGTGTGCACAACACAGGAAATAAGATCAGTCTGATCACTTTATTTACAAATCCATTAACTTATATAATGTTTTGATTTGTATTGAATCCAAATGTATCTTTTAGTACAATGAAAGCAACAATACATATTCTACAGTCTACACTACCAACTACCAAGTAACACCAGAAACTCAACACTTCAGTTTAAAATACACACACACACAAACAAGTCTAAGACAAAGTTAGCTTCAGATAGGTACTGGTATCCATAGCAACATATCAATATCTAAGAAAATATTGCCTGCATATCTCTCGGAGGCTTGTCAGAGGACTTTGCTCCAGCATATCGTCTATCGATGTATACGTTCCTTATAAACTCCCTTATTTTATCAACATTGCTGCAAAAGCAACACATGATTATTTTAAGTAATGAGATCTACACATACACAAATATACTTGTCAATTGTCATGATAATTTTTTGCTCTTAATGACAAATGACATATATCGAACCTGCTATCCGGCAAACGCTGCCTTTGGAAGTCCCAATCTTTCAAATATATGTCCCTTGCCCGCTGGATCAAATAAGCCATAAATAAACTCATCTCAGGATGTAATTAAGGGCAGCTCCAAATATCAGACAGAAGAAAGTTCACCCTTTACCTGGTTGCCACCATTTTGAAGAGCTTCTACTTCCTGAGAAGTGAACTTCGCCATTGATACAGACTTCACTCGATGAGTAAACTCACGACTGCATGACATTAAATTAAAAGACAATTTTAAGAACCATACACTATCTATCAAATATCAAATATAAATAAAAATGCTGCTCCAATGAAACTCCATTGCTTACGATAAAGGAATAAATATTAGCTCTACAAAGGATAACATGTTACCATTAATCCATGAGAAAAAGGGCATATAATTTTACATAAAAAATAATGAAGCAAACCAAATAATTGAACATAATGTTCAACAGAGAAAAAAAAAGCTGTTAATTTTCATGATGTCCCATGTTTGTATTAGAATTTACATGAATATATGGAAAAATCACAATTGGAAACACCCCCCCCCCAAAAAAAAATATCCCTCCTCAAAAAAGCATTAACTTTTATATCGGTTGTTCCTCTCCTTCTATGATTGTTATCACATACCAAAAAATGGAAAAAAGAAACCACAAGTAATATAGTGAGAATTTCTCATTTAGAATTTTGCGTTTTTAAAATTAAATATTTATTATCAATCACTCCAGAAACCATAGTTCTAGAAACAGCCCACTAAAACAATGCAGACAGCACGGTCATGATGATTTTCAGCCACAAGATCTAATGGCTTAAAATGGTCATTTTCTTGACTACAACTATAAACACAACAATTAGCTGAGCTTGGTAAATAAACTCCAAGTATGTTATGCAATTGAATTCTCAAATAAATTGTTTATGATATATAGTATATGCACAAGTTGAGTACGTAACTTGTTTCGGTAAGTACTTTAATCTTCTGTCTCCGTTGAAATCCAAGGCACATTTCAACATTCAGAATACAATAATGATTTTTTTATTAAAAAAAAAAGAACTCACTGTATCCCGCTGCATGTTATGCAAACGAAGGTCCAAAAATTCGTACAGACATATTGCGGACCCTGCACCCAAAAAAAAAAAGTTGTCAATTAATTGTGACTCCTCCAATAAGAGAGAAACTTTCAAAGCAAGAAGTTCAAGTGTTCTTTTCACAGATACTACAGAATCCATAGAAAAGAAAACCATAAGAGTATACCACCCAGCACTGAGAGCAAAGAAGAGGAATATTGCAGGATCAATTTGAAAAAATGTTTGAAGTTACCCTAAAAATTTTGGTTGCGTCACATCTTTGGTAAATACTTATTCCGCAAATTTCATCTAAGGCATTGTAAGTTTGGGGTGCCACAAAAGGGAAGGCGGCACTTTGAAATAAAACTATCAAGGCCAACTTCCTGTGACACCCAAGCTTTCACGATTCTCAGTAACTAAACCGCTCAACCGCCAAAGGGTTTAGCTTCAAAAGAATTGCAAAATAGATATTCTGAAAAACTGAAATGTATCGGAAATACAACATACTTTCATAAGCCGAACGAAGAAATCAAACCAAAAGAAGAGAAGAGAGAGAGAGAGAGAGAGAATAGACGGGGGATAGGGAATACCAGACTATTGCAGTTGATACATCTTCGATTAGGCGGAAGCTTCATAAGACCTCTAATAATCTTCTCGTTTCTCTCATCTTCCTTTCTGCTTCCCATTTCTCGAAGAATCGGACAGAGTTATCAAGAAGCAAAAGCCCTAGAAACTGGAATCAAAATCAGAGAGGCGTCACGAAAAGCAAATTCAGCTGAAGAGCAGGTAAATCAAGCAGTGCAAATTGCGACGTGGTGGTGATGGATCTTGGGTTTTAGGGCTTAAGAATTGCCTAGGAAGAAGATCAAAGGAACCTGGATATATCTCTTTGTTGGCCGAAACGCTCAATGAATCGGTTCACAAAGACAAGAGGAGGAAAATAGATCTTCGGTTTTTTGTTATATTTATTTGATAAAAACTTTTTTTTTTTGTGTGTGTGGCTCATTCATTATTTAACGCATTAATCATGCATGAGCCAACCCAAGTACAGAGGATAGGATGATGTTTTTTGAAGTGGGGAGCACCGGGAAGAGCAAGTGCCAACGTTTATTTTCTTTTTATCTTTTTCGCTTTTACGCTTTAGTTTTGTCTGTTTCCGACATTTTCGTATTCACTCTTCAATTTAATAAGGATAATTTACTTTTTAAAACTCCAACGTAAAATTGGAAGCATTGATATAGACATTCTATATTCATCCAAAAATATACGGACATTCTATATATCGACTATTTTCTGTTTAAAATTATAATTTGAAAAATTAAATTACTCCATTGAAAAAAAGACAATAAGTTAAAAGTATATATTATATAATATAAAATAAAGAAGAGACTCCCAGTCTCCCACTTTGAATTTGAAGATTACAGTTGGATTCCAGTTCAGCGATAAAAACATTGATGGCAGAAGTCTCCTCTACCCGAGAAATAAAATAATTATCATCTAAGATAAATTTAATCATAAATATCTGTTTTTTTAATAAAATATAAACATGAATTCTTTTTAACAATATTAAAGTTGTTAAGGTATTTCGTTATGAGTAATTAGTTTTCCCTCCATTAGTTTTTTTTTTTAAACATTTATCTCAGGTTTTTCATGCAAGTATAAAACATATATTAAAAAAATAGTGACTTAACATATATGATAGTATACATCAATTTTTTAGAATTTATTTCTTGAATAAAGAGTAAAATATAATTAGTTTTTTATGTTTAATAAAATTAAAAAAAAGATAATTTTTATTTATATTTTATATCAATAAGTGAATTTTTTCAATTAGTGAAGTAATTAAATTTTTTCTGATAAAAAAAAAAGAAGTAATTAAATTTTTTTCATTTAGTATACATTAATATATGAATTTTTTGAGACAAAAATTACCAAAAGCTGCTAAAGCTATATTATTACAAATTATTTTAACATTTGGCCATATGTGCTGATTTACTAATTATGTAACTCTTTGTTTGAACATAGACAAAATAAGTAAGAAAAATTATGGTTCAAGGCTTTAACTTAAAGATATTTATATTAAAAAATTTTAAAATTTAAAATTATTCTAAAAAAAATCTTAAAATTATATATTTAAACTACATAAAAATTATAGTTTAAAACTTTAAACTAAATTTTTTTATTTTAAAATCTTTTAAAACAATTTTAAAATTTAAATTCTTTAAATATAAATATTTTAATTTGCAATAAACCATATATATTTTTTCAAATAAGGAACCCTATTATTGCCTTCGAAATGATTTTGTTTTTTTTTCCTCTCTTTTCAACCAACAAAAAGAAAAAAAGTTATCGTTATCATAACAGCACAATTCACAACTTGATTTTGGTTGGAATAATTGGTTGTGGTGTCGGGCGACCTGTTTGGCTTCCCATTGGCTATCCGTTGCCCTGCTTCAAATTTGAAAGTTCAAACTCGACTGGATATTAGTTGGGACTAGATAAAGTGGTTCTTATTTTTGTATTAAAATCTCAAATAAAACTATGGGATGTATAAAATATTTGTTAAGAAATTTAATTACATAATATTAGATTATAAAAATCATACATCTATCTACAAAAATTATATGACTATCCTTATAAGTATAACAATTATATCAAATCAAAATTTCTATCCGTTAATTGCAGGGTTATTTATTTGATTTGGGTTCCCTCCAACCCATATCTATCATTTGGGCCGAGATTACCCCTTGCTCAATAAAGAATGCCGTGTCTTTTAAATAAAAAGGCGATATTGAAAGGAAAAAAAAAAAAAAAAACTCACCTGCTACATAGCACAAGTAATAATCCATTTTCTTGCAATTCGCCAGCTCTCATAAACCTTTCACCCTACCTTTCTATTACTTTAAATTAGGATCGTTGGGTTCGAGAAACCAAAAAAATTAAAAGTTAAAAAGAATTATCATATCATAAATAATTTAAAAATAATACATTTATAATAAAAATAAATTATCTTTATATATATATATAATAGATAATAATTATCACACCAACTTTAAATTTCGTTGTACTTGTTTCTCAATAGCCACCAAATTCGCTGTTTATTATTTAAAGTTCTATTTTGCTTGAAGTTTTTGGGTTTTTGTTCAAAATAAGTGTAAAATAAAGAAAGTGTGAAACTGAGTTTTTGGGAGTATAGTTTGATATTTAAATTGAAAAGTCAAGTTCAATCTCCACGTTATAATGATGATTTTATGTTCATCTACGTGTAAGCCTGAACCAACAATAACAAAAACAAGTGTAACTGTTTCCCCCAGTTAAATCTGATCAAGCGACCGAATTCTAGGTACAATACAATGTAATATTTCCAATTCGAGTCCACATTAATTTTTTTAAAAAAATAAGTTAAATTAGATTTAATTTTTCTAAAAAAATTAAACTGGAAAATTTTAATTTTTTTTTACATATATTGTAAAAATTTCTATTCCAATATATAATACTTGAGTATTTTTCCAAAATTATATCATTTGATCCACTTCAATTTTTTCACTTATCAGACGGACCTTAATTTTTTCAAATTTACGCATTCTCCATTTGCCAGCTTCCTCCCCTTATCCCTCTCTCGTGAGTCCTACCTCTCGATGGCCACTGTCCTCAGAACTCCGATCTTCCGGCCTCCGCCACCTCCCTCCACCCTCCTATCTTCCAAGTCCCCGAAACCCTTGTGCGTTTCTTTCAAACAGAGCAGTAGCTTCGGACCTTCTCCTGTCACCGCTCTGCGCTTGCCTAACTTAAAATCGCTTCGGTTCCTGAAGTTTGCGCCTTTTGCTTACAAAGGGGAGACTGAGACCACTGAGAGTGGGACCCAGGAGGTTCAAGAATCAGAGGTCCGTGAGAGTTAATTTGGATTCTAATTTATATGTGCATTTTTTATGAATTGCCCATTGTGGTGTTTGTTTTATTGGTTTGGTTTCATTTGTTTGCCAATGACCAGGAGTGAACTGCTTATAGCTTTATAAACATGCCCCAAAATTTTGTTGTTAGTTCCTATAATTTCAGATAGAGAAGGTTTTTTTTTTTTTTGGGGGGGGGGGTGTCAATTATTAATGAGGTGCAAGTAATTATGTGGCTCCCAATTGCTTAAAGCTTTTAAAAACCCCTCTTTCTCTGCAGTTGACGTATATTGATGAAAAGTCTATGGAATATTTAAAAGATATATGAGTATAATTTTACTCATTGTTTTTATACTTGCTGAGCTTAGAAATGCTTTTGCCTTTTCAAAAACTTGATACAGGCAACATACATCTTATAACTTGAAATGTAGACTTGTTCAATTAATTTTCTGAGGGATCCTAGGGAACTTGGTAATGTTATCAGTTCAGTTTTTCTTCTTTGTGTAAATGGTCTGAGTTCTTGATAGCATACTCTAAGCTTGATTTTAGTTTAGTTAATCTGGGAGATACATAACTGTGAGGAACTAGATTGAATGAGAGTCTTGTCCATGAACTTACTCTTTGACAAACAAACATCTGGAGATTTGCAAGTTCTTATATTGCTTTCTTCTGCTCATTGAATTTGATTAATCAGTTTGGTGCCACTTGAAAGAGGTTACTACTTAAAAATCATTTTATATGCTTGCAATGGACTTTCTTGAGAATGAAATATTTTAAGAAAAAGGAACATTTTTAATCTTCTTCTTCTTTTTTATTTTTTATTTTTGTAAGGAAAAGGTGAAATGATTAGAAGAGCTTAAATTGACTTGGTGCATTATGCTCCATTCTGCAACCTGCCATCAATATCTGGATCAAATTTGAGGCTATAGATTAATGATAATGTGTCTTAAACGATATGGATACAACAATTTACTTTGCTTCGTGGTATCTTGTCTGGAATATGCTTTTACATGATCATAGTGAAACCTTGTCTCAACTCCCAAGGAGTCACCTAATTCTGAAATCTTGGGATGTTAAATTTGAAGGGTTTACCTCTGAGAATCCTTCTCTTTGAGGTTCGAATGTTGACTAGCCCAAATAAGAGAAACAAAATAGAAAATGAGAAGCTTTAGTATTAGTTCCTGTTTTTGCTTTAAGTAGCTGATATATTCATGCAACAGGACTCTTCAGATGGTGCTCTTGGTGTGGAGGACAGTACGGGTGATAATGAGATTACTGATGCTGGGGAAACACTGGCTTCACCTTTCTTGCTGTTACTTCAATCTTACAAAGAAGCATTAGCTAATAATGATGAAATCAAAGTTGCTGAGTTGGAATCATCATTGAAATCCATCGAAGATGAGAAAATTGGTCTGGAAGGGAAAATTGCGTCTTTATCAGAAGAGTTATCAATTGAAAAAGATCGGATTCTGAGGATTAGTGCGGATTTTGACAATTTCCGGAAGAGGACTGAGAGAGATCGCCTTTCATTGGTAACAAATGCTCAGGGGGAAGTTGTGGAAAGTTTGTTGCTTGTATTGGATAATTTTGAGAGAGCAAAAGCTCAGATCAAGGTGGAGACAGAGGGAGAGGAGAAAATAAACAACAGCTATCAGAGCATATACAAACAGTTCGTTGAAATTCTAACTTCACTTGGAGTCAAACCGTTGGAGACAGTTGGAAAACCCTTTGATCCTTTGGTATGTTAATCAACACTTTTAATTTATCAGTTACTTTACTTTGAAGGGGGTAAAATTCTTTCTATCATGTGGGTGATTATGTTTCATACAAAGAAAAAAAAAATTCATTCAGATGATATTGATGGGATCCTATCTCCTTTAAATTGTCCTTTTTGTCGTTTGGAAAGTAAGTCACTAAAAGTCATTTGCTAATGCCCTTTAGTACACACTGTTCAACACCAGCCTGTACAGTTGTCTGCTACAAAATTTTGTTCATGAGGTCCTTGTTGCACTTCAAAATACTGCAGAATTCCTTTTTTCTTTTTGGCATAATGCTGTCATCTATGATTGATGCAGGCACACAAGCCAGTTGGCTCGAAATTCAATCGTGTACTTGATGAACTTTTTCAAACACTTAATCAAGTTAGTTCAGGTTTCCTGAAGTCTTGGAAACGCTTAACTCAAAGCAATTCTTGATTGATTCGAGCCAACTTGGTGAGTTTGAAAGTGGGTTAAAAAAATTGTCACAGAAAAAAAAAAGCTGAGTAGAAAAACGTGTGCAATAATCTTAGCATGTATTCTTACACAAAGACTGACAGTTGTATGTGCTTGTAGAATGGTTTGAATTGGAAACTTTTTACATCAGCTGCTGCCTTGAAATGAAACACCAGAGGCTTCACTATTTTATCCAAGAAATTATATATTAACAGATTTACAGTCTTGAGCATTCAACTGATAAACTATGATTTTTACTTTCCTTTGTAAAAGCTTCATGAAGCAATCATGCGTGAAGATTCTACTGAATTTGAGGATGGCATCATAATTCAAGAATTCAGAAAGGGTTTTAAACTTGGTGATCGGCTCTTGCGTCCATCAATGGTGAAGGTATCAGCCGGTCCAGGACCTACAAAATTAGAGAACGAGACACCACAAGAAAAGCAAGACACAAGTGAAATACTTGAGGGCAGCACAGAAACAGAGTCTGCTTGAAAGATAGAATTTTCTGCCCGGATTCAGTTTTGTAAAAGTAGTAGTAGTTTAATCGCCAGGAACATAAATGTTGGGTATAAGAGTTACTGAAGTAATATTGTAGTCAAGTTTCCTCTTAAAAAAAGTTATTGTTGTCTTGAGATTTTGAATTGTGATTTCAGCTTAGCATGCCCTTGCATGGCTTTAGAGTTAACACAGTATGCAGCTTGCTAATTTTCTGAAAAAATCCAGACTATTTCCTCATCATTTGCATCCCCTCTCAACTGATCAACTGCTTTCTACTGCCTTCTAATTAACCGCTTGGTTGAAGGATTTTGTACGAAAGAACTTGTTCATCAAATTGTACATTGCCAAACTATTAGATTAGATCATTGAAAGATGAAAAATAGAAGAGAAAACAATGAATGAAGAAAAGTCGATCGTTTGTGGTGCTCAGCTTCAATGGTTGAGAAAAGAATCGTATTGCAGGATATATATATATATATATATATATATATATTACATTCGGTTACAAGTAGGCTTGTGGTATAATGACAGGTGGCGGAGAGAAAATAACAGAAAGAAGGAATAAAAAAATGACAACCTGCCTAAGCTATGTAAACCAATGAATGACGGACACAGCAACAATGACAACACCATAAACAACTATTCACGAGAGGAAAAGAACAAAATACATCAGAATTATGTCTTAACATTGAAGGACATATTACATGATGTATCTTTTGGTTAAACGTGAGAAGTGATAATGCGTGATGTACTCTTAATTAAAAACTATTATCCTTTGAATTGCTTTTTGTACACAAGTAATTAAATTATTAGAGCAAGGCCTGAAAGCAGATTTACAAGTTACTATGATCGACATAGTACTAAAATTACTAGTCGCAAGATACTTTAAAGATCCAACTTCTGGGAATTGCTCTAATGGACTCTGTACATGTTAATAAAAGAAAACAGGAAAAAAGTTTAGGTGGTGAATGGAAAGTCCTAGGGGCTCTTCTATCTGCTGTCATTCGGCCAGAAATATTCCATTGTCATATAGCATCCTTCTTTGGGTTCAAATTGTTAAAAAGACTGACATAGTTTGGGCTAGGCATTGATTGGCACAAAGGCCGAAGCCTCATATTACACATGATTCATTTATCATATGTGAGGCCTAAACATAGAACAAGAACAATAGCCCTTTTTTGGATTGTTGCCTTGTAGGAATGCTAGTGGTAAATTGAGCTACGACAGTATTTTGCAAGACCAATATATACATATATCCTCAAGGATGTAGAGATCGGCAGGTAGAAATTGTGCATATATATATATAGCGAACTATAGTATCTTTACATTGCTAATTTGCTATGCAAGATACTTATATTGGATGAATTTCTTCTATGCTAACGTCAAAGATGTATTAATTATTTAGTAGTAAGAAAACGAAATGCAATGATTTTGTCTATTGCCAAAAATTCTCTTGCCAAAACAAATTTCCAAATGAGCAGGAAATCACTCCATTATCTTGTCGGCTAATAAATCCATGATGTCTACTATGGCCGAAAATATAGGAAATGGCTTCCCTATCATTTCCTAGTGAGAAAACAAATCCAATGGAGTAATAGGAGAACGAACAAAATGAGAGACGTGAATCACTTGGTTAGATAGATGCTCTTATCTAGAGTCATCTCATCCTCAAATTAATTTAAGTGGCATTAATTTTCCTTTTGTGTTTTTCCTTCTTGAAAAGGTGGAGATTAGCTTTGAAAGTTCATGAATTTCATTTAAGTAAAAGTAAAACAAAATATATGGAATGTAAATTTAGTAAGAGACACACCACTTCTAACGCAAAAATAAAAATTGGATAATATATCATATCACAAGTCATACGATTTAAGTATCTTGAATCTATCATATAATATAACGAGGAAATAGAAGAAGATGTAAAACTTAGGATTCAAGTGGGGTGGATGAAATTGAGGAGTGTTTCGGGTGTTATTTGTAATAGAAGAGTACTACTTAAACTTAAATGTAAATTCTATCACACAGTTATAAGACCAACAATATTGTAGAGAACTGAGTGTTTGGCAATAAAAAGTTAATAAAAAAATAAGTTCAATGTTGCAGAAATGAGAATGTTACGTTGGATGAGTGGAGACACTAGATGAGATAGGATTAGAAATGAATGCATTAGAGAGAAGGTGAAAGTTGCATCTATTGTGAAAAAGATTGTAAAATCGAGACTCAGATGGTTTGGTCATGTGGGGAGAAGACCTGTAGAAGTTTCAGTCAAGAGAGTAGATGAGATGAAGAATAGTTCAATAATTAGAGATAGAGGAAAATTAAAAAAAACTATAGGAAAAATTATTAAGAGAGATTTAGATGTAAATGGTTTGTCTAAAAATATGATTTATGATAAGCGCTTATGACATCGATTGATCCACGTAATTGACCCTACTTAATAAAAAAAAGCTTTGTTGTTGTGGTTGTTTCTTCCTTCTTGACTTTTGGCTTTTCTAATGTTGGAGCTGTAATTAAGAATAGGAAAACAAAAAGAGAGAAACGAGAGCTTAATGCTGACACAATTATTGTTAAGTTTGTAACACTCCTTTATCTTATTTGATATTAAGGGTCAATTCCAACAACAAATATGTTTTATTACTTTTTTTTATTAGATTCTTCAATTAAAATACAATATATGGATAAAATACTTTAAAAAATCAAATTTTATAATATAAATTATAAAAACATTCACTTTGTTATATTTTATTGAAAAATCTAATAGCAAATGTTTAGAAATTGTATCTAAATTTTTTTTCCATAGTAAATTGTAAGAAGATTCAAATTCCACCCCAAAATTGTAGACATTCAATGAAAAGAAAATAGGTGCCCATGTTCTTACCAAGTACTACCAAAATGCCTGTGAGTGTGAGGAAGAGGTTTAGCTTTCATCCTCTGTCATTATAGAGCAGAAGAAAAACAGAGAGCAACATGTCCTTTGGGTAGGCTACATGTTTGTTTTCTCATGGACCTATTTAATATTCAAATTTCAATTCCTGGTTAATACTTCAGGGGTTAAATTTTACGAAGAGCTCCCTTTCAAGATGTTAAATATTTTGACTATTAAATTTATTTTGAAATTCTCACTTTATTAATAAGAAAATGCCAAAAAAAAAAATGATCAAAACATTAAAGGTGAAACTCTCAATAGAATTACTCTACCGTGCCTGTTGAGCATTACTCAATATCATCCATCAATTTATTGTCAATTCCAAATTTGTAACTATTATATTGGTCCGGCCATTCCACCCAATAATGAAATCATTATCTTCCTGTTCTTCAGTGCACTTCGCCTTCCAACCTCCTCATGCATATCTCATTTTATTTGTCCATGTCTTCCTGGTCTTTTTGGGAATATTTGCCATTGAAGTTTGTTTGATAGGAATTACAAATTCAAGAATTTTCGTGTAATTTTCCAATTAAAAAGCAAATAAAGCAGTTATAACACATAAGCTTATGATTAAGGTCATTAAGTAAGGGCCATTCTGCTTTATTTCCCTTTGTTAGAAGGGTGGCGGTAATTATTTAGAATATATACTATATTTGGATGAAGGCGAAGAAAATAAAAGAGATTTTTTTTTTTGAAATGATTGAAATGGGAAGAACATTTGAGGAGAAGACTAAAAATTAAATAGTTATAAAATTTCTTTTTAACTCTTCCCTTATCCATATAAAAATCATTCATAATTTCATCATTTTTATTTCTCTCTATTTTCTTTCCCTCAATAGAAATCCAGTGTAAAAGGATTTGCGAATAATAACATCATTAAAAAAAATTTCTTGTATAAAAGAGAAATAAAAAAGAAAATAATGTTAAATCTCCTACACAAAAGAAACGAATTTCATATTGTTAAAGGCAGTCTAAAATGATAGAGAATAAGACAATCGTATCAGCAATGCGGAGTAGCAGGTATTCAAGCAGTGGATCATGTGGTCCATATGATATGTATCATCATGATGGAGAAGAGACACCGTGTATAAGACAAAAGCAAACACCCTGAAGAGGTCATGTATACTGTAAAGCTATAGTATAGGCCAACTTTTTCTCTGTGATGTCTTACATATTAATTTGTCTTGTTTCCTCATAAGCTATTGCGATACATGATTTATCTTCACTCTTCATGCCATAGACATTTATTGCAAGTTAAAGACCAAGCAGTAGGTTAATTCCTAGTAGTGGAAATGAGAGACGAGCTAAAGGAGAAGCTTTTGCAGAAGCAAACCAATCCAGAGGAGCTCAGTGGTGAAGAGGAAGAGTCACTGAGGAAAAGGGTATGGAAAGAAAGCAAGAAGATGTGGGTGGTAGCTGGTCCTGCCATTTTCACCAGGTTTTCAACGTTTGGTATAACAGTAGTTAGCCAAGCCTTCATTGGCCACATTGGCTCCACTGAACTTGCTGCCTATGCTCTTGTCATGACTGTCCTAGTCAGGTTCGCTAATGGCGTCTTGGTGAGTCTTCCCTTGCTTGTTATCAGTGTTCTCTTTCATCAAATACTTTGTGTAGTGATTGTGAATGGAAAAATTTGCAGCTAGGTATGGCAAGTGCGTTGGAAACCCTATGTGGGCAAGCATATGGGGCAAAAAAGTTTGAGATGCTTGGATTATATCTTCAGAGATCTTGGATTGTATTGTTCTTGACCTCAACCTTTCTTCTTCCTGTTTACATCTTTACAACCCCAATTCTGAAGGCGTTAGGTCAAGAAGAGAGTATTGCACAAGTTGCAGGAAGCATTTCTCTTTGGTCAATAGGTGTGATCTTTGCTTTCATAGTGTCATTCACCTGCCAAATGTTCCTGCAAGCACAGAGCAAGAACATGATCATTGCCTACCTCGCTGCATTTTCAATTTCGATTCACCTTTTCTTGTCATGGCTTTTGACTATTAAGTTCAAGCTTGGGCTTAATGGAGCAATGACATCAACAATCTTGGCATACTGGATACCTAATTTGGGTCAGCTTATGTTTATTATGCATAAATGTCCTGAAACTTGGAAAGGCTTCTCATTTTTGGCTTTCAAAGATCTCTGGCCTGTCATCAAGCTTTCCTTGTCTTCTGGAGCTATGTTGTGGTAAGGAACTATGCCTTTTTCATCATCAATATTAAAGCTCATGTCTAACCAGTAATCAATTAGTCACCAACTATTTTAGTGAAAACTAATCAAGTTGTGGAGTTATTAGTCATCAAGAACAAAGAATCAGGGTATAACTTCTAGTTTAGGTACCCTTTGAGAGTATGTGATATAGCTTCATTCAGTACTCATGTTTCCATGGTGCCTAGTTATACTTCAGTTCCATCAACTCAAAGCTATTGATCTGATTCCTTGTACAGTCTCGAGATCTGGTACAACACTGTTCTGGTTCTTCTAACAGGGAACATGAAAAATGCCAAGGTTTCCATTGATGCTTTATCCATATGGTGATTCTACTTCATTTTTACTTTTACTGTCGCTTCAGAATTTCATATTAACCTACATAATCCTTCTTCTTCATATAGAAATCTTTTGATTGATTGCCTCAAAATATTATTCTCTTGCAGCCTCAACATCAATGGGTGGGAAATGATGATAGCCCTTGGATTCTTTGCTGCAGCTAGGTACTCAATGTCATGACAATTATTTTCCTCAAACTATGGCTCAACCAAAAAATATGTTAAGGCTTTACTTTGACGACACTGGTTATCTTCTAACAGACAATAGAATGTATACTGATTGATTTGCAGTGTACGGGTGTCAAATGAGCTTGGAAGAGGGAGCTCGAAGGCTGCAAAATTCTCCATTGTGATAACAGTTCTTACATCATTGGGCATTGGGTTCATACTATTTTTATTGTTCCTATTCTTGAGGGAAAGACTTGCTTACGTATTTACTCCAAATCCAGAGGTGGCTGAAGCTGTTGGCCATTTGTCACCTTTATTATCAGTCTCCATGTTGTTGAACAGTGTTCAACCTGTCCTCTCCGGTAATTTTTAGTTCTTCCAATTTCTTTCTACAGGATTTTAGAAAAAAATCTTAGACAGGCATGATCTACTATATCAACAATGAAGAGATACATTAATTTATTTGCATATCTTTTTAACAATTAGACAGATTAATGTCATAAACCTGAATTATGCAGTAGTAACACTGGCATACTTGAAATCCTTTTGTGAGAAGAGACTGGGAATTTATTATATTTTATTGCCGATAGGAGTTTCTGTTGGAGCTGGCTGGCAGAGCGTTGTAGCATACGTAAACATAGGCTGTTATTATCTAATTGGTGTGCCTGTTGGAGTTGTGCTTGGTCATCTTTTAAATATGCAAGTAAAGGTATACATGTTATATCATCTATCCTCTCTTCCTCTCTCACATAATGATACAAGTTTCTTAAGGAAAAAGGAAAACTAGGCGAGCAATTATATATCACTTTTTGCAGGGTATTTGGATTGGAATGTTATTTGGGACATTTGTTCAAACTATAGTACTCACTATTATCACACTCAAAACTGATTGGGACAAGCAGGTAATTTACAATAACATCTGTCCTTTCCACTGAATTTTCTAACTTGAAATGAGAAGAAACAGCTTATGGAAAAGTTACATATTGATGTTTACAGGTAGTGATAGCTCAGAATCGCATTAACAAGTGGGCTGTAGCGGAGACAGAAGAATCAAACGGCATATCAAATATCTAGCTTAAAAATATGTGCAAATGTGTAAATGTATATTTTTGATGCTCTAAAACTGTTAAAAAATTATTATAACTTCAAATCAAATGATTTGAGGTTCTCTTTTTAGTTTAGCTGGAGATCGGTGGCAGTCTCTATATTGCTAAAATGTCAAACCTCTGCTATTTAAGTAAGATTACAATTCTAGTCATTTGCTCATCATATATTATGACGCTCTTTGATTTGAAATGGCATTTTCGTTTTGTTTTCTTACGTACTTGGTAAATAAATCCCACCTATATCATGTAAAGCTTACTTCAGAGTGCTTATTTCTTAATGAACTTTTAAAAACAATCTCTCCATGATGAGTTATTGAGTGGGTATTGTCGATAATCCTGTTATTAAATTGTGTACGCTATTAGCATGCATGTTTTCATTTGGAACCCCTTGTTCTTAGGTGATGGAAGGGGACTAATATTAGATACAACAAAATTGCTCATATAGATAATCTAATAATAAATGTTTGCAAGGTGATGATGACAGATCCATTATTTGCCCACAGATATAGCTTTTCCCTCAAAAAAAAAAAATGCTCCTTTGTAACTTCTGCTGCGTTTTGGTGTTAGAGCAACCCAACAAAAGCAAACTAGCTCTATCATGTAAAGAAATTTATCTTCATCTAAGCATTTCTTTGGAGAAAAATTCTTGAGAATCATATATTGCAGAGTCAAATTATATAAAAAGCTAAGAGAAATTTATCGAAGATAGTGTGGATTGTTAATAAATTTTACCACATGAAGCATCCATTTCGATGAATTTTCATTGATTCATAGTACAGCTAACTATGACAATATATATACCTAAAAATTTCTTTTTCTTGAATGCTGCTGCGAAATTAGTGTTGCTGTGCGGCTTAAAAAGGTAGATGACACTGTGAGTGACATAGATTTGGCCAGAGTATAAGCAAACTCATAGAGTCCATTCCAGAGGTTGGAATCGTTGGAACTATATATCAATATGTAAGGGTCACCGTTTCTGGGAAGGAAAGCTGCGGGGATTTCCATGGCGGCTGTGTCATTGTTCTTTTGTATATACCCAATTGGTTTTACTTCTTTTTTTGGTTGTGATCCATCAGCATTATAAGAACTACGAGAAACTAAATTTTAAGAAGGTTTCGGAACCTACCCTTCTCTTTCTCGTTGCATCGTTAGGTGTATTGGTGTATATACTTATATATGATTATTCAATCAGTTAGGATGAGCGGTAAAAGTTCAGTATATATGGAAGAGTTAGCTTCAGATAATTGTAATCTATAAGTACTATATAAGCTACAGTTCAATCTATCAACGAGAATCACCTAGCATTCATTCACTCAAATACTCCTCTATCATTTTCTCTGTAAAGCTCTTTTATTCACATCATATCAGCTGCCTCCATCTATGATGAAACTCGATTCTTAGCCTACACATAAATCTTAGCCCACACAGACTACAAATTCCAAAAATCTTTTGGTCAGATTTATGCCTCAAGTATTTTCTCAGCCAATTGCCATCAAACTTGATAATTGGAAACATCAAGTGATTGCTACCATTAAAGAACTCAAATTACAGAAGTTCATACTTAGCCCAAGATTCATACCAACTAGATTTGACTCACCAAAAGATGAATTGGCTAGAAAACTCAATGAGGAATTCCGCAATTGGAAGTAGCAAGACCAATTATTGCTTTCATGGCTCTTAGCATCGATGTCTGAGTGCATGACAAACATAATGATCGATTGTGATTCTCCTATCAAATCTCGGAAAAACTTATCAAAGTTTTCTTTGCATTACAAATGAGGGCTAATTCTTCTTTGCCTTTAGAATATTTTGCCAATGCTTTCTTTGTCTTTGGATGAGGTCATAAGGACTACTACCTGCCTAGTTAACAAACTTCTCACCCCATTATTAAACTATTAATCCTTGTTGAAAAAACTCTTTGATCAATAACCAAATTGCTATAACCTCAATGTGCTTGGTTGCACTTCTTTTCCCTACACCAGATCTCATAACTAATTCAAGTTCAACTGTAAATCCACTCTTTGCATCTTTTTAAGGTAGTGTATACAAAATGTATGTGTTTGTTAAGAGTATTAGTTTGTGAAGGAGTTGGTTAGAAAGTCGTTGTTAATTGGCAGTTGATTAATTGATTGTTAGTTGTTATTAATTGCCAAGTTTATATATAACAAGAATTCTATTGAAATTTGTTTTCTTTACTCTCTCTTCTTCTTTCACTGTTTTCTTCTTATCATTTGGTATTAGAGCCACCAGTCTCTGGGCTATGGCTGACACCGCATGTTTACAAGCTTTTATACGCGAATTAGAAGAAAGAATTCATTAGTCATCAAACTAAAGCATGACAACAATGGTAAATCAGAGAATGTCAAGTATGGAGCAACAAGTATTTAGAATTCATGAGTTGATGGAAGTGCTTTCAATGCAAGTGATAAAGATGATGAGGGTGATGAATGTAAAGGAAAAAACCAATGTCAAAAGGAACAGAAATGGCCAACAACAACATAGGAGTAAGGAATATCAGCTGTCTATACTTTTTACAAAGATGAAGTTTTCAAGATTCCATCGTGAGGAGATTCTAGGTTGGCTTTTGAAGTATGAAATGTACTTCTTGATAGATGAAACACCAAAGGAGATGAAAGTCACAATTGTGAGAGGTTGCATTTGGATGAAAGAAGTTTTAGGCGACATAAAGCTTATAAGAAGAATCAAGAAGACATACAACTTTCTTGGGAAATATACACAACAGCCTTCAAAAGAAGATTAGGCCCTATTTATGAAGACCTAATGGACCAGCTTATGCAACTTAGACAAATTGGAAGCATTAGTGATTACTAGGACTCTTTTGATAATCTTTCGTAAAAGATGAAACTATCTGAAAATAAACTAATTAGCTACTTTCACAATAAGGTTGAAGGACAAGATTGTTAAGAGGGTGGGGTTGTTTAGACCCAAGACAATGTTGGATATTATAAGAATCATGAAGTTACAAAAACTTAGTTGTCAACTAGCAAACTAGAATAAGGGGAGTAAGAATGCACCAAAGATAGGCTCATATGGAGGTTATGCTTACAACAACCAAGAAAGATTAGTTGCTAGTAAAACCTTCACCTTGGGATTTATAAACAACAATCACTAGGAGAACTAAGTGAGTAATAAGGGTGGATTTAATCTACAAAAGATTTCACCAGAAGAAATTGAAAAGCACAAGGCTAACAATTTATGCCACTTTTGCCATAAGTAATACACTCAAGGTTATGAATGTCCTCAATGAAAAAAGATGCAGTTATACTTGATTGAAGTAGTAGATGGCAATTAATAAAGAAAAAGATGAATCATAGAAGAATGTGAAATTATGAGAAAATCTAAGCTACCTTCCAAGATTTCATTAAATGCAACTGAATGTGTGGATGGTAATACTACTATGAGGGTACAAGGACATGTGGAAAAAAAAGTATTGTAGATTTTAATAGATAGGAGAAGCATCTATGATTTTATGAATCTATAAGTAGTCAAGAAACTAGGTTTGTCAATCAAAAAATTAAAAGATGCCTAAGTTACAATAGTTAGAAGTAGAAAATTTCAATGCAAGGAGTATGTAAGGGCTTCTATTGGAAAATGCAAGAAGAACATTTTTAAATAGATGCATGAGTCATTCCTCTAATTAGGTGTGATATGGTTCTAGGGATGCATAGATTGAAACTAATTGGTTGTATGCAATAACACTTTGTTGAGCTTACAATATTGTCTAGTATAAAAGAAACCTAGTGAGATTGGTAGCAAGCAGCCTAAATAGATGGAAAGTAGTGTTATAGAAGCATAAACAAGAAATTAATTAAGAAGAGGCTTAATTCCTTTTTATATGACTTGTGCAAACACATAAAAAGATTGAAGTGTATGTTCATTCAAATAAAGAAAGTATTGGAATCCATTCAACAACTTTTTAGCCAAGTATAAAAATATTTTTAAAATACCTACTTCTTTACCATTTTTTTAGAGAAAGATATAATCATAGTATCAACCTCTAAAAAGGAATAAGCCTTATTAACATTAAGCCTTACAAATACTCAGTAGCTTAAAAATATGCAATTAAAAAAATGGTGGATGAATCACTGCAAATAAATATGATTTAAAATAACTCTTCATCATTTGCAACACTTACAGTCCTTAAGAAAAAGGATGACTCTTGGAGAATGCATACAGATTATAAGCAATTGAAGAAGTGCACTATAAAAGATAAATATCCAATTTCAATTGTGGAAGAGTTGTTAAATAAGTTACATCGTGCTTAATTTTTTACCAAGTTGAATTTAAGATCTAAGTATTATCAAATATGGATGAACCCAATTGATATACCAAAAATAACTTTTAAAACTCATTTGGTCCACTCTGAGTTTGTGGTAATGTTATCCGGGTTAACGAATGCTTTAACCACTTTTCAATAAGCTATAAATAGTATTTTAAAAAGTTTTTAAGAAAGTTTATGCTTGTATTTTTTATGACATCCTAATATACATCATTTACCTAAAAAGGCATGTAAATCATTTAAGAAAAATGCTAAAAAAAAGTTAAGACAACATCATTATTTTGTAAAGCCCAATAAATGCTATTTTGTAGCAATCTAAGTGAAATATTTAGGTCACATTATAAGTTCTCAAGAAGTATCATTATAAAAAACTAAAGTTATTAGATAGTGGCCAGTACCTACAACACTAAAACAACTCAAATCCTTTCTCAAGCTCATATAGTATTATAAAAGGCTTATTTAAGGTTATGGAGGAATAGCTAAGCCTTTCATTGAGTTGCTCAAAGGCGATGCCTTCTAATGGACAAAATAAGCTTCCCAAGCCTTTTTTAAAAATGGAAAAAAAGAAACTAACAACTACCCTAGTGCTTGCATTACTAGAATTTTCCAAACTTTTTGTCCTTGAAATAGATACTTATAGTCAAGGAATTAGCATTGTAATTATGCAAGACAATAGGTTTATAGCTTTCTATAGCAAGGCCATATCTCCTAAGCAACTTTCTCTTTCTATATATAAGAAAGAGCTCATAGCTCTTGTGCAAGTAGTTCAACAATGGCACTAGTACCTAGATGAGAGAAGTTTTATTATAAAAACAGGCTACCAAAGCCTTTAAGCATTTGTTAGATCAAAAGATGAAGACTTCTTTTTAGAATTTTTGGTTGGCTAAACTCATGGTGCATGTGTACAAAATTCTATATAAGAAGGGGAATGGAAAAGGAGCTAACTGATTCACTTTCTTGAAAGTAAGGGGCCAAGCCACCTTAAATGGCAATTTTTGTCATTCTAGTGACATATGGCAAAAGATAAAAGATTTTTGGCAATAGAACACTTAACTAAAAGCACTTATTTCTCATTTGACTTAACATAATGACTAGCAAAAGAAGTACTCATATGATGGTATTACTTTGGAAATGAAAGGAAAAATAATTATTGGAGAGATTGATAAGTTGAATTGGACATTGCTTTCATAGATGCATAAGTCACCACAAAAAGATCACCAGGTGTTAGAGCTTTTTATTGCAAAATTATAGACCTTTTTTAGGGGAATAAAATAGAAGATGTTGTTAAGGTAAATAAATTTATAAAAAGATTGCTTAAATATGAAAAAAAGACACAATTTTAGTGGTAATTAACCAAATGATTAAATATGCTAATTTTATCATACTTAATCATCCTTTTACAATTATTCAAGTGGCTCAACAATTCATTGACAATGCCTATAAGCTTCATAGAGCTCCGGTAGACATTGTTAGTGATAAAGACCTTATTTTCCTAAGTAATTTTTGAAAAGAGCTCTTGGCAAGTTTGGGAATTTAGAAAAATCTTACAATAGCTTATTACTCAGCAATCTAATGGCCTATTTGAGGTGTTAAACCACTTCCTTGAGACATAGTTAAGAAGCATGACATAGGAGAAACCAAAGGAGTGGCACAAATGGTTATCCCTCACTGAGTGGTAGTACACCACCACTTTTTATACAACCATTTAAACAACACTTTGTGAAGTTCTTTATGATAGAAAAAACCTCCCATTCAGGTCCCTTATGTGGCACGAGACTTAGTGGTAGAAGCTATTGATTGCTTATTCACAATAAGAGAAGAGATGTTGGCTATAATAAAACACCATTTGGATTGAGCACCAAACAGGATAAAACAACAAACCAACAAGAAAAGAATAAAATGAGAATTTCAAGAAAGTGAGTAAGTGTTCTTTATGCTCAAACCTTATAGGTAGGTATCTATAACTTCTAGAAGTTCTTAGAAATTAACTCCTAGATACTTCAAACCTTATAAGATTATGAAGAGGATGGAAGTAGTAGCTTACAAGCTAAACTTACCAACATTATCCAGAATTCATAATACATTTCATATGTCATTACTTAATCCTTGTCGTGGGCCATCCACTTGATTGGCCAACACAACCTATTGATTTGGTTCTTGAAAAGATATTACACAAAATACTGATACAGAAAAGGGAAGACCTATATGGAAGTTCGAGTTAAATGGAAGGATCTGCTTGATGAAACGTCAGTTTGGGAACACGTTAGAAAACCACGTTTTAGTACGTTTTAGTAAAAGTTCAAATTTCTTGCTTCTCATGAAACGTGATTTGGGGATCTCTCACCACTTTTCCAAACACAATAGAAGACGCTAGCTGGGTTTTCTCAGTATGACCTCCAAAGACTTACACTTAGGGTTTATTGTTGTAGATAGCCCTTGAGGTAAAGGGTATTTCAAGAGAAAATTATTAAGATAATTAATTTGTGAGCGTTAAGAAGTTAGTTAGGAAGTCATTAATTGGTAATTAAATAGTTTATTATTAGTTGTTATTAATTACCAAGTCTATAAATAGCATTGTAACTAAAGGCCTACGAATAAGAATTCTTGAAATTCATTTTCCTATCTTCTCTCTCTTCTTATTCCACTGTCTTCTTCTTATCAGATATGTGATTTTGATGAAAATTCTTTCCATTACAAAACAAATAGCCCTATCTTATCTTCACCCACATCAGATTTATCTTCATTGTACCTCCCGTAATTCCTCTTGTCTTCACCCACATCAAATTTATCTACATTGTACCTCCCGAAATTCCTACAGTACCCTCTTCAATTCCTTCAAATGCTGCAACTTCTAAAGCTCAAAGTATTTTTTTTCTTCTTAAATTCACCTGTGCAAATATGTGACATCTTGTCTGACACCGTCACTTCAGCTCCCTCTACAGGTGGTTTAAGAACTCAGCTACAAGTGTAAACAAATTCCTTACCCCTAGATACTGCACCAGCAGCACCTCAATGTTCCGTCCAAAGCCATCATCCTATGGTCACTAGGTCCAAGACTGGCTCTCTCGAGCCCAAGGTGTTCTCTGCCACACCCATCTTCCTTTAGCGCTCCGCTTCCCTATGCGCATGCTAACATATTTAATTAGACCATTTCAGGGATAAATAAATAAATAAGAACGCAAGAAGAACTTGACGTTGACGTCCTCCCTCGTATAATATTCTTGTTTACAGAAAATGACTTGCATTATTTTAACAGTAGTTGTCACGCTTTTGGTGATGTCCGAGTGTGACCTCACCTTTTCAAGTCTATTGTTTGTTTTTTGTCTTTGTCTGCCTTTTTTTTTTTAATGCCTTCGCATGTATCATGGAAAAAGTGGAATGAACATACAAAAAATTAATTATAAATGGACCAAAAAAAAAGATATTATCTCTCTCCCGGCATTCCTGTCATGTCATGTGAAAAGACACGAGTCCTATGTTTTCTTGGTTACATTATGTTTATTCAGTAGCAACAGAAAATGAATATACTAACTATTCCCACCAGACGATATGTTTGTTGCAACTCAGCTTTCGAGGCTCAAAACCAACTTGAAATACTAGGATTTGTTGTGACCAGACATTTTCTGAACAATTTCCTGAATACCGTGCAAATGCTTCGATACAGTGGATTTTGACTAGAAGATGTAATCTGACATTTCAGACCCTCTTCAACTTGATTTTCATAATTAATTACAAAAAGTGTAATGCATTTGATATAACATGGGGTGCCAACAAGGGGGGAGGAACTATATGAACAAACAAAATCATCTCAAGTTCTCAACAGGTTGTAAGCCGGTATATCTTTCACACTGGTTATATCTTCGAGAGCAAGCTCACGCTCTAGCTGCGTTCTTGTGGACTTCAGAACATCCTAATGAAGAATAAAATATTTAAAAAAAAATGAATGGTACCCCATATGGGTAAACGAATGAAAAAGATATTAAAACAATGCAACAATTTAATGAAATATTTACATTAAAATCCAGATAAGAAGCATGCTTTGCAAGCCACTGAGCATCCATCATTTGAAAGGCAATGCAATAAAGGTTATCAAATGCCATTTCATCCTCCTCAAGCATCTCTAAAAAACGGATTCCTGCCAAAGAAGATGGAATCCCTGCAAGGATAATAAAAGACTCTTATCTCTGAAGCTTGCTTGATAGAATAACATTTCATTAGGTCGGTTCACTTAGCATCAGTAATCAACAAAAAGAAATTATTTGTACTTCATAATCAACAATATCTTATCAGCGCACTCCTGTAAGAACAAGCCTCCTCTTATCTTTTTTCTGAATATGTGGAATAATTGCTATTATAAGACTCAAGACTATCTGGAGACAGACCCACCATTCCTAGTCCACCGAGTTTCTTCAATTAAGAAATTTCATGTTACCTGCATGAAGATCCAGCATATGTACCAACATAAAAGATACATTGATTCCAGCTACAGCAAATGGATATTCCCAGTCTGCTCTGGTTCCATCTTTTTTATGCAATAATCGCTGGAATGAGTCCTGTCACAGTGCCACATAGCGATTTGTTTGATCACAACCAAAAGGACACTACTTAGTGAAATACATGACACAATATGGATATGCTATGCTCATACAAAGAAATGCATAAATGCACATTACAAAACATGTGCAACAACGAGGATATATAAAACACTGTCTAATAGCAGGTAGGGAATCGAACTTGGCACTGAGCTAACAAAAACACGGTTAAAAAAATGACAAGTTCAATCATCTTGCTTCAATAGCCTAAGATGTTTATTGAAGAAAGATGAAGGCAGCTTATAGGTCAAACAAAATGCGGAACTGCATAAGCAAGAAAATTAACTTACTGGAAACTTCTGGGCAAAAAAGATAAGATTCTCTAATGATATATATCCTCCACCCCTGCAGATAATGTACGAGAGTTGATGTTAACTCATTCATAATACAAATCTCAAAAGAAGTACTGCTAACTACATAAAGATTACTCTTAACTTGAACCTCCATTTGTTTCAAGATTATGTGCCCTTTCCAAAAACAAGCTATCAAAACATCCACAATTAAGCCTTAACAATAAGGACAGTGTTTGTCCATGATTATGGTGATAAACATTGGACAGAGAAGTGGCCTAGAACTAGGGAATTTCTATTAGAAAGGGAAGAATTGCAAGTTTTGAAAAAATTATGTGGTTCCTGTATTTAGTAAAGGGGAGAATTTATCATTAGAAGTCTTTGATTTCTTTTCTAAGGTAGCAAGTCTAATTATCAAAGTAGTTTTTCTTGTATAAGAGTCTTGATCACAAAGATGGTAAAGACATACTACATTCTTAATATTAGGAAGCCTATTCTAAATATATGGTTGTCACAAGTAAATAATTGGAGAAAATTTTCCTGATTTGAAGAATGTAAACATGATTGGGTTTACGGCATTCTTCTTTAGTCTCTCTTTCTCTCCTTTTATTGTCAAAATGATCACAGCTAAGTTTCACAGACACATGAAGAGATCAACAAAATCTCATATTAGTTTTCTCGGCTCTAACTAACCTCCCATTGTTCACCCAACAAAACTCCAATATCCTAAAATTTCATTACCAATCGCTCCATTAAACTAACTGTCTGCCCACTTTTTTTTCCCCTGTTTGGAGTACAATATATTGGCTTGATTGCATACCTAAAATCTGTTGAAGGGTCCTGACCTTGCCATCCCATTTCCTTCCAAAGCTCTGATTTAAGAGCAGGAAGTTCCCTGTCAGGAAAAGCCAATTTCCACAATTGTTTAAGTGCATCCTGCAACACAAAAAATTTTGAATTACGTTTGATATATGTAATAAAGTGTCCATTGACCATTACATGTTTTCCTATTCATGATAAAGTATCATAAACATCCTATGAGTACAGCTGTACTATAAAGACATGCAACAAATGCAAAAAATCAGTCTTTTGCCATCTTTTAGTAAATCCATGTGGGGAAACACAGTTTGAAGTTATTAAACCAAGTAAACATGCATTTGCAAACCAAGCAGTCAGCCAGCCCATACTCTAGATTTAAAAGAAAAAAAGGAAAGGTTCAAATTGTCTATCTAGCATCCATGTAGAACAAAATAGAACACCAACACAACAAAGTTATATACTAATACCCATAAACAGCAGAATCAGTGGAATAATTAAGCGTAGCAAAACAGAATGCAGGGCTAGTGATAAGTATCAGCAAAATGATTAAGGAAATAATAAATTGGGCAAGTCACATACCTGATGCTCCGTTCTAGAACCATCAAAGGGGACTTGAAGCCGTTCCCGTACATGTCTCAGTCTTTCTTCCTAAGAAAGGACAAGACGAGTTATAATAATAACCTAGGAAAGGACAACATGGGTTATAATCATAACTAACATAGATTATCCAGAGTAAAATACAAGAGCCTATGAGGCTTAAAACGCAACAAAGCTATCAAATCACTATACATATAAGACAGGGACACTCACTAAAAAGAAATAATGTGCATCACATTTGCAGCAAAGAGAGACCATAAAAACCCTGTCCCATGACAAAGGTAAGGGCATAGGAATGCTCCTGAAATTGGACGCATTATGCTCCAACCACATACACCAAAGAACAGCATAATTTACACACAGCCACAAAATTTTAGCTTATCCTTTGCAGAAGCTCCAAACTGTGTCATGGGAATTTGACCAATGCGTTCCCATTTGAAAAGGCTACACATTTAATAAACTGATAACTCAAATCCAAGAGGTCCACTATGAGAAAAGTTTGAAACTGTATGGTACAATATCAAGGTCATGTTCTATATCCCATAAGGATTTTAAAAGGTTAAAGCGTGGTGTGTGGACAGCTACCTACACTCAAGACAATGTAGCTTTGCCATTGGAATTTCCAATCCACCTCATACTACATTAATGGGACCAGAGTTATGAAAAGGGATTTCATATTTTCCATCCTCATATTCATCCTACAAACTACCTTTTGGAATGTTTAAAGGCTTGTAGTTGCCTTACAGAGTCTCCATATGTTCTTCCACATGTTGCCAACTTGCTATCGATTTAAACCATGTATTGCACAAAGTACACCACATCTCATCTAATTCTACTCTATGCTAATCCATGTCTCTAATACTAATTAATACAGGATGGAAGCCCAAAAACAATAATGAGACCTAGGTGCGGTTCCAGTAGATTTCTAGAATCAACTTAGGAAATTACTTAGAAACAAGGTGATGGGAATTTGTGGAAGACCTACATTAGGCGTAGGAAATAATGTTTTAATTACTTTTTTCTTATTTTAAGTAACTTTTTAATTATCAGCTTTAATTATCCTTTTGTTATCTTTTTGTTTAGTTATCCTTTTATTTTAATTTATTTTATTCTAGTTTATCTCCTTATCTCTTAGCTCTATATAATGCCCTTAGCAATTGTAGTAGAGTCAGTCTTGGATTGATTATTAATAAAGTTCAGATTCTCTGCCTCCTCCCACTATATTTCTCTCTGCATCTCTTCCTTTTCTTCTATGTCTCCCTCCTTCTCCTTCTCTCCTCTTTTTCTCTATTCTTTCCTACTGGTTCTACATCATAAGGAAAGCACTTGGTATAATATCAGTGACTAAACACATAGGTTGTACCTTGTTATACCCATAGCATGCCTTTTATTGACATACACTAAAATTTGAATTACGAGCAAACAATCATTTAGGATTTTTAGTAACCCATAGATATAGTAGTATCCTAATAGGAGTCTAACCCAATCTTAATTACCTTCAGTTAACTAAAATAATTTTCAAAAAATTTTACAAATAATCTACACCACTTAGAATGCTACAATGTTGCTCCTACAGTTTGCCATTAGAGCAGTTTAGTTTCTTTTGTTTCAATTAGAGCAATGGTGTCTCTTTTAATTATTATATTAAGAAGCTATAAACAATATTTCAGAGTAGCAAAAGCTAACTCCTGTCAAGTCAACCAAAAAAAAAAGTTTTAAAATTTTCTTTAACTGCTTTTTTCCTCATATAATTAGAGGGACATGATTGCTCCAAATAAAACTATAAGGACTACATTGCTCTACTAAGAAAACTAAATGGAACAAAAGTGCAATTAAGCCCATTAAATTTAATATCTTTATGCAAAGTAACTCAGCTCTTTAAGCTTAAAATTTTACACAAAAGAAATATATCATTTAAGAATCTGCTCCATGTTATCTTAAAATTTGAACAACCTCCATAAGGATATAGAACCAAAAAATTTCTTTTCACACCTGGTAAATCATTTAGCAACAATGAGAAGCACAGTTTACAAGAACCCCGTGCTCATGTAAAAGAAAAAAAGCACTCCCTCAGATTCTCAAATGAAGCAATCTTATTGGACAAAGCACAAAGTTATTGTTAGTTGGTTTGATATCAAAGTACGCAGTCTAGAAGAGTAACAGACTCAAATGAGTAAGCAGCAGAGGTGCTTGTCTCTACTTGTTAGAATCTATCAGAAATGATAAGTCTAAAAGACAAATAGTTAGGTCTGATAAAGTGTCATAATCTGCTCTTGGATGAGCTCTGGTCATTTGGTGATAGCAAGTGATACAAATAACGTTAGCCTTATATAGTCTTCTAGCAGATTTTTAGTGTCATTACAATAACTAAGCGTTCACTAAAGATTACAAAGTGCCATTTTAAACAATTATCACTAGTGCCTTATTTTCTAAATCCAGTTCCCTATTTTTTGGATTAGTACCTTGATATTTTATCATGGTTCATGCACTATGTCTGGAACACTCTGAATTTACTTCAAACACTTATTTCATCCAATCAACATCAAATACTCAATAGAAAACTAGAAGAATTCTTTTATGGAATGTGAAAATAACCATGGTGAGAAGTGAAAATAAGATATCATGGAATATACCTGCAAAGGACTGAGAGAAGGAGGGAGCATCCTATTGTTTTGTCTATTTAAAGCATTTGAAGAATGAGATAGAAGGCGAGAAATCAATGATCTAGATCCAACTGCACTATTTGCTGCAAAGACAATATGAAATAATTAGTTGCAGGATGCATCACCTAAACTGTGCAGGAAGACCGAACTGCATTGTCTACTTATTTGCACATCTGTCAATGATGGGGAAAAAGATGAAAAATATATTCGATAACAGCAATTAAACACACATAAAAACCTGATGCTTATTCATTTTATGTTATAGCTCCAATATTTTCTTATTCCAAGCACCATGAATGTGGCTCGTAGAAAAGAATAATATAAAAGTACCATCTAATATAACTTCATCTCAATGCTAAAATAGACTGCCAGCATCAGGATTCAGATATGAACCATTTGTCAAACCATCATTACAGTCATACAGAAGCGCCACAACTTGCCAACCTATCAAAAAATCTTTTCAATATTAAGTGACTCCTTTTCTTTTCAAGATCTCCCCCCCCCCCCCCCCCCCCCCCCCCCCCCCCCCCAAAAAAAAAAAAGATTATTTCAGATACAATCTCAGCTCTCAGTTATAAAAAATAGCACATTTCCAGCAATACATGTCAAAAGATGGATGGTGGTGATACACCAATATGTGACATCCAATTGGCATAAGATTTTAGTTCACAAAAATAAAAAAATAATATTTGGTTTGAGTGAAATTTGCAAATCTTCAAGGGCGTCTCATTGCCCTTGTATATGATATAGGAGAGGATTGTGTTTGTAGCCTTTCTCTGCTGCTCTACTCAAGTGTTTTCTCATAAGCACAGCAGATATCCATGTTGCATTTTTTAGTCTCTTTGGATCTCCATTTTTTTTTTTTTTTTTGGGTTTTCTGTATAGGAGGATATCTTATCCTCCCCTTAATTGTACACTCTTTTCTCTGATAAATTTTTTTATGTTAAAAAAAAAGATAAATAAAGCAGTTTCCAAGTTTGAGAATTCATGACCAAAGTCCTATTTTTACTACAAGAAGGAAAAGTCATACAGAACTCAACCATGTAGATAGTATAGTTACAAAGATTCAGAAGTATAAAGCTATGGAACACTGACAATTTGAGAAAGGAGTTACTGACACCCGTACAATAGTCCACCTTCCTGTGTTACATGTCAAATAAAGAAAATAAAGTTCAATACTGCATATGTTGGCATTTCCCAGACATGCTTTGGATGTGAACATGCATTGACACACGTTAAAAAATTTCAGCACTACATTTCCGAGATATGTTTTACTCCTTTGAACAGGCATGAACATATTTAAGTGCTTAATTATATCAAATATATCTGGTTATTGATACATGTATGAAAAAAATGTGACTAACTCAATAGTCCATATACTATCTATGGTCAACTTTTATGAGTGAAATTGAAGCACGAATCCTGTGCCCCATTCCTCTTATTAGTTAACGAAACAACTATCCATGTTGGACAAGCAATCGGGATTTATTAAAAGTAAAATGATGCAATACTCGTTTATCTGGACAAATGTACTATGACACAGCCCCCAGAAATCATATATGCACATGTACCTAAAATTTGTGCCCACTGTGCAATCAGTTGTGAATATAGGAATGTCCAGTGAAGTTGTTCATTTTTCCTTTCATCATTCCATATATCTTCAAGTGTGGATACCTAAACGTAGAAAATAATAAATAAAAAATTAGCAAACTTACATAACAAAAATGGAGAATTGCATTCTTCTTTAACTTTTGAAATGCAGAACGGAAGAGCAACTTTTACCTTCACTTTTGAATTGTCCAACTTTTGAATTGCTTTCTTATTATAGTCAGGATCCTCCAACAGAGGCTCATTTAAAGCATCCAAGTTCCCTGAAGTGTCCAAATGCTCATGCACTTTGCCGTCAATGTCTCCATGATGGAGTCTTCTTCTCAATGTTCTTGGTGACATTTATATGTTTACTCCGTAATCCTAGATATCAAAAAAGTCATTTCTAAGAGCCCGCAACATCAAGATCAACGTCAATGTTTTAGACTAAGCTCAATAAATCCTTTATATTCGTGGATCACTCTAGCCGGTAGTCTCTTTTTACATTAATCCACGTAACAAATATTCTTTTAGTCTCTTCAGATGTAGATAATTATCAAACCATAGATTTATTCCTTCCAATTTCGCTACTCCCAGATAAAGGGGCGTCAGATTGTATAACCCAATAAGGAGTAACGCAAAATATGAAGCAATTGAACTAAAATTTAATAGGGGGAAGCAACAACGATACCAAATTGAACAAAAGATGAAGCATTGACAAGAATAATAATAGAATATAAGTTAAAAAATAATACAAATTAAACAAATGAACCAATGAGTGCCCCAGCGACCAAATAAAAATCGTTCTTTTGCTTCTCAATTGATAACGACTAGAATAATTTAGAAATTGGAAATGCGAATCAGCAACATTTGTGGTTCTTACCTGAATTTTAACAATATGGAAAGCAAATGGCGCGCCTAAGCAATGAATTTCTATGGATAACGAAATGCGCCAAAGAAAAAGGTTTGCGTTTTGTGCTTGTTAAGTAAGAAGGGTAGATCTCTGTGTCACCACCCCGCCAAGCCAGCTCAGATCTCTTCAGCGAAAAAACCTGCCTTGCACCACCGCAGCGCTAAAATCTAATTTTTATTATATTTCATTTTTTAAATAAAGGGTAAATTCCTCATTAGAGGGTAATTCAGAATTTACCCAAAAAAAATAAAAAACAGAGGAAAACTTCTGTTTCTTGCTTAGATTAGACGGAAATAAATATATATTTGGGAAAATCTGGTTGTCTTGCTAAAAATACGTCGCGCTTTTGTAAATTTCCAAGGTTTCATGACCTAAGAATCAGCTTCTGCATTGCCCCCATGAAGAGGCAATTATCATGCGAGTTAAGAAACTAGCCATATTTTCTGGTAAAGAGGAAAAAGCATATGCAATTATCTATATTTATGTTATTAAAATTTTTAATCAAAACATTATAAGTATAAAATATTTTAATAGTAATAATAACACCGCCAACCTATAATTCTTTAATTATCATGTTTTAATTAAAAAATATAAAAGATTACATTTAAAACTAATTCAACTGAATTTGATGTCTTGATTATTTGGACTCTGACTCATTTGACTCAACTTGATTCCACTCACTTAATTATGGTAGAAAGTACACAATTTTGATTAATTTATGGGCAAGGACCCAACAATCAAAAACTCAACTTGGTTACAAGGATGAAACAAGATTAGTATCTCTTTAATAACTGTAACATTTGGACCAATTCACCAATTAAATACTTTGCAAGTATTATTTTTTTCTAACTCCTTTTCTAAATCTATTTTTAAATTTCAATTTAAGGTGTGGACAAAAATCACCTGTAAAGTCCTAAAAATATATTTAGTTAGAAGATGTAATTTGTAAAAAAAATATAAAATATGAATAGATAAAGATAAGTGAAATAAGAAATGATTGTTTTACCTTTATTTTTAAAATAATAATTTGATAAATAAAATAATAAATATAAAAATATAATAGACATTATCTAAATTATGTAAAAAAAAATTACGCTCGCAATACAACGAACCAAACTATGTCATTTCCAAGGTAATCCGTTGGAATCTCTTAAGCCATACCTAGTTTAAACACATCCATGTTCCACCAATATGTAATCCCTCGGAAGAGTTATGATCCTCTTTATCCAAAATATATCAGAGAAATTCAGAGGAAAGAATTAACATGCATCAATTTCTTAGAATTTTATTATTTTGACTTCATGCAAGGGTGTCTGTCAATGTGCATAACGAACCACAAGAACTTCTCAAAGCCTTTGCATAGAGACTTTCTAACATGCACCATCTAGAAGCTAGCAGGCACCAAAGCAATACCTCTTGTCAATTTATACCACCCATATTTACCTCCTACAGGACGGCTTCGTATGTGCATAATGGAGCTCAGAAAAATCATCTAAGGATGCTTCCACTTGCAGAGGAGGTGACTGACACCAGTTGGCAGCCACTAACATTTATTCCACAAAGCAGCTTCATGAGGAAGTCCTCAACGCCGCATATACACCATAACAGGGGCATTGAGATGTTTCAGAACAATTAGTGAGGACCTCATCAGGTTCTTGTTCACGGCAGTTGCCGCGGAAGGTAACTCAAATATCGCTATGATGTGAAAACGTACCGCTCAGAATTTAAGCAGTAGGGGGAAACCAAAAAAATGAAAACAAAGGTGCGAGGGTAGAAGGGTACAGAAAAATTCTAGCCACATATAATTTGCTATTAATTTACATCATTACACAGCCTCAGGGAAAATCATCCAACATACAGGATTTTCCCAAAGGAACTTTGATACAATTGTTTTCGCAATGTTGGCCTATGGAAATGCTCACTGCCTAGGTATTGGCGGTGGTGTTGATGCATGGCTTTGCCCATAATACCCTATGCCTGGAGGTCTGTAAAATCCTCCTGCCGTTGACTGCTGTTGTTGCTGTGGCTCCTGCTGTGTTTGCTGAACTTGTGATGGCTGAGTGCCGGGCCTTGATAACCCTATTGCCGAATGTGGAGGCAATGGAAGTGGTGGTAAGTTTTTTGATCCATATCCAAAATGAATCCCCCCAAGCATCAAACCTGTAGATTGGACATACTGATTTGCTGGAGAAAGAGGCGGCAGTGGGTGTGCTGGAGCAAAAGCAGATTGCAATTGATTGGCTTGTGGCATGGACTGCAAGCTGAGAGATGGTGCAACAGGCAGATTCAACATTGATGGCTGCTGTAAATTGGTGAAAAAGGAAGAGCTCCCTATGTCAGAACTGCTAATATCAGAAACAGGCAGTGGTTTTTCAAGTTTGGGTCTTTTCTCTGGGTTGAACATAGGTTCTCCTGAATTGAATCCCACGGATTTTACACTGCTATTCATGGAGGCAGCTTCTTCAGCAACAAGGGAAGAAAGAACAGATGTAAGCATCAGAGCAGAGGATGTAGAGGCAGCAAGCTTGGCAGCTACAGCAGCTGCTGCTGCCTTTTTGTTTTCTTCTTCAGTAATTTTGAGAGGAGCAAATGAACTAAGAGGCTGGGTAAAAGGAGGCTGAGGAGGTGTGTTGTTTACTTGAATCGATGGAATATTCTGTTCTAACACCCTAGTAGCTTCTGCTGCTTGGTTAAACCTCTTCCTCATACTGACTGCTTGCTCAACCTGGCCTTGTGCAGCCTGCGCCATTAATAAAACCATCAATGTTATTCTTCCAGACAGCATCTAGCATATACGCACATATATTAAGTCAATCTTGCATGAATGGCGATGAAGTGATCATGTGACCCCTTCTTTTGGTATAACAATCATGTCACCTTTTATTGGTGCTTTAATCCTAACCACTGATACAAGATCCAACAGTCAAGATTATTTCGTATCACATAAACCAGCACTCTCAGCAGATATGAAATCACCTTAGTGTGGAACCACGTTGACATTTGAAATCAGAAAAGAAGCTCGAGTGTATGTACAAGCTAGAGACAAGTATGCAAAATAGGTAATTCCCAAATGCTTATCAGGTGCTCTGCTTCATTTGTCCATTAAGCGCAAGAATAAAGCTCAGAGACAATTATTTTGGGTTAATGGATATGCTAACACCTCTATGAACTGCTCTATTGGGAAAGCAAATATAGATGTTTCATCTTGAGTAGATGCCAGGTCCTTTGACTCTTCATAAAACCACATTGTTGGCTAATGATCCAATAAGTGGGGAGGCTTTTATGCTCAACTTTCAACATGTATTTGGTGAACAAAAAGGGACACGTTAAGAATCTGACATGCCAAACATAGCCTCTCAATGGATGTCAGCCAAAAAGAGAGGGGGGGGGGAACAATTAGAAGCAAAGACCACACAGCAATGACACAATAAAATTTCCAAAACCAGCAGAACAAGAGTTTCAGTACAATTATGGAAAAAGAGTATAATCAAGGGAAGATAAGTTGAGTCTCTGCCCCATTGCTACCCTGGAAGAAAGAGAGAGAGAAGAAAAAGACCCCATTCCACTTGAATATTTTGTGCCTATCAAGGTATAGATGAGGACCGCAAGGTACACATCACACAATAATGAGAACAATCAATATGATGTGCTTCATGTTAATCACGTTATATGCTCTATTCACCACACTAGACTGCCAAAAGTGCAGGACAACCCATTTGTAACTTGTAAGCTTAAACCATCATCATAAAATTTTAAGGAGAAACATGATGCCGATGGGGAAAAAAAAATCAATAATATGTCTTTCATGATAAACCCAAGCCATAAGATCCTTAGAGAATTTATTTGGGGAAAAAACCAGAAAAATAATTTGTCACTCATGAAAAACCCAATGCTATTCTTTCTTCTCAGAGAAAGCAAAAAGTAGTTCCATTCACTATTAATTCAATTGAAATAAATTGCTAGGAAAAAAAAATGCTAAACACTCTTATGCTAATGTTTTCTGAAAGTTTAGTTGTGACTAGTGATGAAAATGATATTGTCAAATTCCACAAGCCAGACCAGGTATCATATGATGAAAGTTAAACGAAATCTAATCTAATTCTTAACTAATGTAGTATACAGGGAAATCAAGAATACATTCCTTAGGATACCAAGCTGACCAATGGAAAGTTAAAGACAAACGCTTAAAATTACAATCAGGAAAATATAAAGTGTTACCCCAAGGGAGGAGGGGAAGGGAGAGAGGAAAAGAGCAAAGAGAAGACAGTGTCTTACTTGCAACTGAGTACGAACAAGCTTCTGCCTTGATTCCTGAATAACTTTGGATCAGTAAGCAGTCCTTAATTGTGCAAAGCTTGTAAATATTGCAGTTTCAGAGTATAAGCATAATTATAAAAACAACTGTACTTGTTCCTGAAGAGCATCTTTTATCAGGGAAAGCAAAGAAGCCCTAGCAGCCTCAGAATTTTCAAGTTGCACTATATATTGCTGAAGCTCCTTTTCCTGCTCTTGCAGGTCATTCACCAAAATGGATCCTAGCTGATTTCCTGATGTGGTATTCAATTCACAACAAAGTAATTGCCATCAATACAAGTAACTCTTCCACTACTTGAAGATCTCGAAAAATAGAAATCTAGTCACAACTCAATTAAAGGAAGGAAAAAGATCATTCAAGTGATAAAAACTATACTGCTTGAAGGTGAAAAGACAGCCAGCTTGTCATATCGGCTATGTACATATCTTTGAATGCCCTAAAACCAATATAAATTTTACCTCGTGTAGGGATAACTAGCCCTACCAGAATTCAACCTTTGCCTATAACCCTCTCCCCCCCTCCCCCCAAAAAAAAAGAACAAGACAAAACAAAAGGAAAAAGAAAGCAATGGAATCAGAATCAGAGGCGTTTAACTAATAGGAAGGGAACAAAAGTACGATTGAGAGATCAGACCATCGTTTCTTGTGGTTCTAGAGAATTACAAGTGCATCCACCCAATAGAGGGAGCATAACATGCACCTTTTCTTTTATAGAAAGCATAACTTGCACCTTCACTTTTGACTATTCTTTTCATTCTTTCTTTTAGTGAAGGTAAATATAAAATGCCTCGTCATTTGAATGGAAACTTTTTTGACCGTCAACAACTAATGTAAAATTTTTGTCGAATTTTTATATCATGAATCATTGATGTATAGTTTGAGAACTAAGACACTGCTGTATTCATGAGAGATAGGCAGAAAATTGATACTCCCTCATATCAGTCTCCCATTGCTATAGTAATACTAGTAAGGAGTGGGCAGCTTAGGGAAACTATTTAGGGAGGGCAACAAAGGCACTACGATGGATCTGAGAATAAGGGCCCTGCTGTCACTGAGGTTTATAACCAAAAGAAGGTTTATAACCAAAAGAACAAAATGGAAAAAGAGTCTAATGGGCCTTTAACTAATAAGCCTGCTAAAGATGCTAATGTGCAAGTGTATTCCAGAAGGGATAAAGCTGGAAATGTGGCAAAGAGGAGCAGAAAAAGAAATAGGGTCAGAATAATATATTCTAGCAAGTGTTGCATAAGGGAGGTGAGGTGGAGGAGAGAGTGTGAAATTTGTTAGAGGAAGAATAATGGGACCTGGAAGGTTAGAAGAAGGGGGAAGGTTTCATCAGGGAATCCAGGGAGAGATCTGGCCTCTGGAAAGCTAAAGCTTTATTTCATAGTTTCCTACTGTTCTGTGAGCTGGCTTATTATTCTGTCATTTTGTTTCTGTTTTATGTATTTTTACCTGCTACATCACTGTTAATAAGCATGTTTAGCTCTGTTTAAGTCCTGTAGTATTTTCTCGAGATTCTATCAAACTATCTAGCATGTATTATTGGTTAATTCACTACAGGAAGATGGTTCAATTGATGGAAAGACGAGTGAGTCAGTTACTTGACTTAGCATGAATCATGGATTTCAATGCATTCTTCAGTTTTGCAAAAACAATGTATGTCAAATTTGTAAATAATATGAAATCTCATTTGAGACATGTTCAAACAAAATGTGTTCTTTGGAATCCTCACTTCTCACACTTGCTAGCAAGAAGCAATAAAGTAAGACCTCTGAATCTAATTTTTCATCTTGTTTCATTCCCCTTACACTTGATTCCTAGCACTTCTAAATGGTTCCCACCAAGAATTACTTAACTTCTCAAATTCTTTCACTATCGCCTAGTTTTGTTGATGTTTCACAATTAGTGTTTCAGCCATGATAACCATCCCTCCAATAACCATAACAATCACCAAATGGCCCTGCAAAATTTGCAAGTAATAGGTTTCGCATCATATACTTGATGCCAATGGAATTAAATATTTTCCATCTCCAATACATAATGTTCAGCACCCCATATCTCATTCTAGAGAAAGTAGAGAATTGAAAACATCAAGCCCCACTTGCAGTTCTCTTACCTTGAGCCAACGTATTTTCAATATCTTCCATAAGTTTATCCACATGATATACAGTTGCACTGCACTTGTTTAAAGCGGCTTCCTCATTAAGATGTTCATCAAGAACGGACTGAAATGCTGTTAGAATTTTTTCTGGCAAACCCCCCACAGCCAGTTTCTGCAACAAAGATGACCAAGAAACAACACCTCAAAATCAGACTCATCAAAATAAAACCACTAATGCAAAAAATCAAAGTCAGATAGTGCTGCAGCAACTTTCTTACAATTCTCACTGAGTGGGCATCCCTCTTCACTATTTTGATAGGATTTGAACTCTTTCCACTGCTCGCAGAGGATTGAAGGTGATTCTTACCCATCATTTCATCTTTAAGACCCTGGCCTCGTGAACCAAAAACCTTTCTTTCCTCCCATATGTCAACCTAAGCAAGTCAATAGAAGACCGCCATCACCAATCACCCACCACCCCCCCCCCCCAAAAAAAAAAAAGAAAACACCCAGAAGGAAAAATAAGTTAAAATAATCAAGTAAGAAGAAAATCACTTGCATAATAAGAATAAATGAGTAAGATAAAAAACTAAGTGAGAGTAAGTAGCAAAAAGCAAAACAAATTCACACATGCACCCCCAAAAAAAAAAAAAAAAAGTAGTACCAAAAAGCAAAAGAAATTCACACACTCTCTTTATGGTCAAGTCAAGCCATTATCACATATTCACAAATAACATTCCAAAGGCATCATAAATCTTGACCCTAGTGATATCTGATTGTCTGTGCACAAACAATGCCAAAGATCACTATAAAGTCCCATCAGGTGAATGCAAGATCAGAAACTTAACAGGAATGAGACAGATGTTGCCATTGCAATTGAGACATCAGAAAACATTTTAAGCCTAGATCAGAATCTTTTCTGTCGTTATAAAGGTTCCTGGTATCATTTTAAGCCTGTTTGGTTCTCTATTTTCTTTCGGTTTCAGTGTTTTTGAATCTTATCCATATCCTATCCCCTTATTGTAATACATGTATGCCCACCTCCATACGACTAATGGAAGACTCTTGACACATTCAAGTCAATGTTCTCACCTGATATGTGAAAATTTGAAATAAAACATTATAGAATAATGATCATATTTAGGACAACAAAAATCAAGAAATTCCCAGCAGAAGATTTCCAAATCTTTTAAGAGTAAGAAATATGCTCAATAAATGGTTCGCCTATAATTCATAATCTTAACAAAACCATGTTTTTTTAAAAAAAATACTGCACAATATAGATTATAGAGAATTAGACACAACCTGGAGTTTTCATTGCTCTTTTATCCATTCCAGTTTAGTTCATTGTCCATATTCTAATAAAATAGGGAAATGGGCAAAAACAGAGGAGGCTGACAACTAATCACCAAAGTCAGGCACCCACCAATCAACAGAGTTGTACAAATAAGCATAGTCCGGAGACATTACTAAACTGTGCTATAAATTACAAATGATTGGTTCTTTCAGCCATACCAGTTCAGTTTAATGTACATATCCAAACAAAAGGGAGAAATACCTAAACAAAAAAGAAGAGGCTAACAATAAATCACCTGAGTCAAGAACCCACCAAGCATGGTGTGAAGACAGAAGACATTACTATACCATACCATGTATCACAAATGATTGGAGACACTTCTAACAATTGAGTAGGACTTACAAGTCTGGTCACTGCTTTCCTTCCATATTCCTCACCATTTTCATATACATGTCTGAGAGCTGCTGGAAGAACTTTCCAGAATTCATTGACGAAGTCACTGCCCTTCCGCCTACTATTTTGCAAGATGTCATTAGCCAAGTATAGAAAAGAAATGCGCTGCTCCTTTTGAGAAGATTTGAACAATTTATCCCATGATTCAACTATTTCTTTTGCTTTCTTCCGGTGAGAGATACACCAACGGGACAATGCTGATAAGATATTCAAGAAATACATATCACAATACACCAATCAAACTGGCAGCGAACAAAACAAGGACAAAAAAGATGCAAAGAAAATAATATCAACCAAAATTAAATCATATACAACATATGATTTTAACATATAAAATTTTTTAGGTGAAAAGAACAGCTAAAATAATCTTTCTTCTTGCAAATTATTCAGCTAGTGAGGAAAATTGAGCAAAATATGTTTTATCATTTACCAACAGTTTAGACTTTGTCACTGGAAGACTGAAATTGCTTGATACCAGTCACAGAAGTTACAAGCTCACAGCAACTGTCCTAAACAAATAAATAACAGAAAAATATTTTCCCAAGAACATCGGAATGACAAGTATATAGAATAGATTTTTCTTATTGATAAGATTAATTTTCAGATACAATTGACGCATCTGATGGTATTAATACCATCTCTTCAACCAACTTAAATTTAATTAACCAAGACATGGTTCCACATTAACCACTCACTATAAGTGGTTAAGAAAAACAATAAGCACTTAATTAGCTGACAAAATAATTAGTCATTAATTTTGGTGTGTTTAATGTTAAACCCAATTTAGTTACTTAAAGTCAAATGCGGTATCAAACCCCTCAAGGCAAAATTGTTTTTAGGTGCAGCCTACTGAAATTCTTATACAAAAGGGTACAAACAAACATCCCAAACATTTTTTTAATAAATTAGAGAAAATCTCAGACAAGTTTTTAATTTAAAAAAAAAATCATCACAAACTTAAAAGTAATAAAAAATTCACAGTCCTCTATTGGAGAATAGTGATGATGATGATGATGATTTTAATGCTACAAGTACATTTCCTCTTAATATTAGTAAATATTTCTAGTATCAGGAATGAATCCCTCCCTTCACTTCAATTTCAGATGAACAACACTATTATTGTCTCAACTAGTAATTTTTCTTCTTACTTACTTGGCTTCTTGCTGTTTCTGTAGTTTTCTTCTTGATTCATAAAATAAGTCAGAGATGCAATGTTTTTTTAAACCAATATTCAACTGTTTCATTTCAAAATTAAACCCAAAATGAAACCTAGAAAAACAGTTAGGACACTGTAATCTACACATACTTTAACTACAACGAGTCCATGGATTATTATTGAGAAATTGATAAAAAAAAATGTTTGTAACGTATCACCAAAACAAGCAACATATAAGTACTTTTGCAAAAGGAGAAAAATCAGAATAAACAATCAGCATACGCACTCATTTTCATTCTTCCCATACTAGAACTGTTCCATCAAATAAATAAAATCATAACAAAAAAAGTTAGCATGCAAAGACTTCCCTTCAAAGCCTCATTTTGCATTTAAGTAAACAAAACTTAACAGCTGCTAGAATGTTCCTTGACCTATGAGCATATACAAGGATGCTTAAACAATTGCCAAAGATTATATGCAAAAGGAAACTCTTTTGTGCTGAACAAGGTACAAATAGAGCAAAAAATTCTGACCCTAAATACCAGCTTCAGTCTAAATAATAAATTTAATATCAATCTTCCTTAATTTTTGCATTAATATTTTTGAGTTAATCTTGATTATTAATTTCTGATCTAACAGTGATTTGTTACTCCTCTCACCTCTCACTTTATATATATGAAACATTTCCAAGGAAGAGGAGGTTTTATATATATAGTCCGTTTGCTAGTTTAATACAAGAAGAAGATTTGCCAAGGGAATCCAGCATGGTGCACAGTGATCCTATGTGTAATACTGTGTAATAAACTCAAAAATGCACCATAAAAGTTTTACTTATTTATTAAATAAATTGTATATGGGTATTGACAGATTGATAATACAGAAATAACCAACTAAGAATTAAAAAATAAAAAAAGAGGGATAAAGAAAGGAAGTGCTAGATACATTCAATGCTTTGTTGCGAATTGTTGAGTTTCAACAACTTCTCTGCCAATATCTGTCCATCAAATATCTCGTTGCTCATATTTCACATATCCTGGAGTCGTTCCTAAAATTCACAGGCAAAGGGTATCAATCAGAATGTGGATCTGATATTTAGGATGAATGAAAAGCATAAACAAAAAGCAGATCAAGTCAGCATGCTAAAGAGCCAATGCTTCTCATATTCAAGCCATCCATGTGATAAGAAAGATTACATGAGCAAAGATAAATTACTAATTAAGCAACATTAAGGGGCCTTGCTGCCACTAGTCTGCGATTTATAACATGCAGGCATGCACTTATTTTTATTCGCGAGTAACCAAATCAAACAGCACCTAGAAAGCCATCGTTTCAACAAGCTGATATGAATTGAGGTATATGAATTCAATGCAAAAAGATTGGTGAGGAAGAAAATAAAGAATCCAACAAAACAATGGTTGATGATGCCATAGGAAACTTTTTCTAATCAAATATGCCATTGGAACTGTCAAACAATTGGACATCTTTTCTTCTTTTTTCCCCCTTTATGGTAAAAGATCAATTTACTGAGAAGAAAGATCAAATCCATAGACAGCAAAAACTGTACTGTGAGGAGCTTCAGGGGCCAAAGATAAAGGGAGACACAAATAACATCATCTACAAGACAAAGAAAGTAGAAGCAGAAACCATCCAGAAGCCCAAAGAACCACAAACTAAGATCCAACAGAATATGACAAAACAAAAATTGCTCTAACTCCACTCTTGTGCTCATTACCCTTCAATCTTTCCAACCAAGTATGTCATATCAAACAAACAGGTACCGTCCTCCAAAATTACTCTTTTCTTTCAACCTCCTATTTACTGCCCAACATTGATGAATTACTTTAACTTGATTGATAATATCCAACATCATAGAAAGCAAAAAATGTGAATCACACAACATCTAATCAATGCAATATTGAAGATCATGGTCAAAAAATTTTCACTACCTTCTTCATAGTAATTTTCATCAACAGACTATAGGTACAATTCTGCAATTCATACACTCTGTAAAACTGCACTATCCACAGACAAACTTCATTCTCTCACATGGTCATCCAGATTTCAGTGAAATATAAGTCCTACTACAGCAGACTCAACATTAAGATAACCAAAACCAACTCCTCTCTGAGGACAAATGATAAATAGTGTTCAAAATTCAGAGGGCCAAAACAAGTGTTGGTAATTTTGGTGATTACCTGCATTTAATTATTGATTTCTTGGGCTTCAGTTTGACTAGCAGATTCTAGTGATATTTGAACTTTTATTGTCTGATTCTATCTTGTGTTTCACGTTGGATTTGTGGCCAAAGATTTGAATGGCTTTTTTCCTTTTTTAGTTCCCTGTAGTATATTGCTTTAATCATGTAATTATTTCCTTGTTTTTTCCTTTTTTGTTGGAGGTTGAGGGGCTGGGTCTGTGGCCAACTATCTCCTATTTAAGTTATACTCCTTTGTTTGAATAAAATTCATTCAGAGATCTCACAAAGTCTCTGAAATTTTCATGGAATCAGAGCCACCTAGGCTTGATCCAGCCTTAGCCAAAATACGGCAATCAGACTACCTTGGACAAAGACAAGGTTGAATCATCTTCTGAAATGGCTTCCCAGATCTTTCAAGGAAGTGTTGACAGTGAACCAGTGTGTATCACTGGTTACAAGCTAAACCGATATAACTACCGCCAACAGAGTCAATCCGATATGATATTTGTCAGTGGGAAAGGGAAGGAAGATTACCTGAGTGGAGAAGCTACCCAAACCGAAGCTAGAGGCTCCAAATTCAAAATCTGGAAAGCCAAGAACCATCAGGTGAAGTGATGTCTTGGTTGATCAACTCCATGAATACCAAGATTGGAGAGAACTATATGTTCTACAAAACTGCCCATGAAATCTAGAAGGCAACAAGAGAGGCTTTCTCAGCCTGTGAAAGTGCAGCATAAATGTTTAGGATTGAATGCACTATCCTTGAGTTGAAGCAAGAAGATATGGCTGTGAATCAGTATTTCAACATGCTCTCAAAGTACTGGCAGCAGCTGGATTCTTTGGAGACTCACATCCGGGTCTATACAGCTAATGCAGCAAATTTCAAGAAAAATGAGGAGAACAACGGATTTGCAAACTTTTTATGGGCCTTAACAGTACCTTTGATGCTGTAAAGGGAAGAGTTATTGCTATGAAACCTCTTCCCTCTCTTAAAGAGGCCTTCTCTGCAGTTAGGAGTGAGGGCATGCATGGAACAAAAAACACTCCTAACTCCAATGAAACCTCAGCACTTGCAGCCTGTGGACCTCCTCCTCAAGGCAGCAACAACCAACAGCTGATGTAGGGTAAGAAGTGGAGTGATAATTGCCACAAAAGTGGTCACACCAAAGTCAAGTGTTGGAAGATCCATGGAAAGCCTCCCAATTGGAAGCCCAGGCAAAAAAGTGAGGCTAAGAGCTACAATGTCAGCACTAAGGAATCAACCAGTTCAGATCAACCTCTATTCACCTGAGAGCAATTGAAATTGCTCCAAAAGATGTTCCGGCAGCAAAGCTCAACCTCTACTAATCAACCCAAGGGTATGGTAGGGACTGGAAAAATTGCCCAGTCAGATAATTTTTCACTTGCTCTCAATGCTGAAATTCTGAAAAAACACCAGTGGGATGTGAACTCTAGGGCCTCAGACAGTATGACAAGTAATTCTGCCATATTTGATGAATTTAGTCCCTGTACAGTCAAAATTGCAGATGAAACTTTGACAAATGAGGCTGGCATTGATACAGTGATCCTCTCAAAGGACTTGGTCCCTAAAAATGTGTTGCTGGTTCCCAAGCTTGCATGGAATCTTTTATCTATCAACAAAAGGTAGAGGATAACAATTGTGTTGCTAATTTCTTTGATAGTGGACGTAAATATCAGGACTTGGAACGATTGACAATGCTAAGGAGGAGGTAAGTCTCTATCTCATGGGTTCCCCAAGTTCAAATTAGTGTGGTTTCATAACATATTTTAATTCTGAATTATGGCTGTAACAATATTGATTAGGCCACCTGAATTTTCAATATATATAAAGATGATGTATCCTGAGTTATTTAACAAAAATCATTCTGATATTTCTTGTGATACGTGCCAACTCGCCAAGCATACTCATGCAAATTACCTGCCAAAAGAATATAAATCCCCTATGTCTGGGGGCCATCTAGAGTTAAAGGTATTTCGGGTACTATGTGGTTTGTGACTTTTGTAGATGACCATACCCAGGTCACTTGGGTCTATTTAAGAAATGAAAAATCTGAAGTTCCATTCATTTTCAAGAATTTTCATAACCTCATTCAAATCCAATTATAGACCCACATTAAAGTCTTGAGAAGTGACAATGGGAGGGAGTATATCAACTCAACCCTTAGCACTTACCTTGCTAAATAGGGCATTTATCACCAAAGTACTCGTAGTTACACCCCTCAACGGAACAAGGTAGTAGAAAGGGAAAATTGACACATTCTAAAGGTGGCTAGGTCTCTTAAGTTCACATTGAACATTCCTAAATTGTTTTGAGGGGAAGCCACACTTACATCAGCTTACCTTATCAATAAAATGCCATCTAAGGTCCTTGGGCTTCAAACTCTTCGCAATACCCTTCTCCAAGCTTATCCCTCTACCCCAAGTTATCTCTAATATTCCCAAAAAAGTGTTTGGGTGCATAGCTTTTGTTCATCTCCATCACACAAATAAACTAGACCCAAAATCCACCAAATGCACATTTGTTGGGTATTTATCATCTCAAAAAGGGTATAACTATTATTCTTCTATAACAACAATAACAACAACAACGAAGTCTTTTTCCACTAAGTGGGATTAATTACATGGATCAATCAACACCATAAAATCTTGTCGTAAATCATATTTTTAGACAAACTATTTAAATATAAATCTTTTTTAATAGTTTCTCCTATAGTTTTTCTTAATTCCCCTCTATCTCTGACTATTAGACTACTCTCCATCTAATTTACTCTTCTAATTGGGGCTTCTATAGGTCTCCTCTACATATGCCCAAACCATCTAAGTCGCGATTCTACAATCTTTCCACAATAGGTATGATCTCCACTTTTTCTCTAATGCATTCGTTTCTAAACTATTATTCTCCTATCCTTAAAAAAATTTGTCTCCATGGATATGACCTTCTTTGAAAGTCAGCCTTATTACCCAAAAACATCCGTGCAAGGGGAGAGTGTATATCACGAGGAATGGAGTTTCTATATTGAAGATAATGCTATCAACCTGAGAAGACCATAACAGACCTTGCTATCCACATTACCATAACTGTTACTCATGAAACCCAAACTGAATCCAAGGATAACGGTGAAAGTGGCCAGGAAAAGGAACCAGAATTTGATGGTAATGTGCAGCAAGAACCAGAACCTGATAATGATGTACAGCAGAAAAAATGGCAGGTTTATTCAAGAAGGAAGAAGACCCATGAGGTAGAAACTGATCCTACTCTTGAGCAGAACCTAAATTTCTCTAAATCAAGTCCAGATATGGTCAATTTATGCTTGGATGTTCCTATTGCCTTAAAGAAGGGTACTCAGTCATGTACACAGCATTCTATTGAAAATTTTCTGTCTTATGATAAATTGTCAACCACTTACAAAACTTTTGTGGCAAATATTTCAAATGAAAAAATTTCTCAGAATATTAATGAAGCTCTAAGGCAAGATAATTGGAGGAACACTGTTAAAGAGGAGATGGATGCTCTTAAGAAAAATGGCACCTGGGAGTCGGTTGACTTACCCCAAGGAAAAAGACCAATAGGATGTAAGTAGATCTTTAGTGTCAAGTACAACTCTAATGGGAGTATTAATCAGTACAAAGCCAAACTTGTCACTAAGGGATTCACTCAAATAAACAGTATAGGTTATTAGTAAACATTTGCTCTAGTGGCAAAATTCAACTCCATTATGGTCCTATTATCACTTGCTGCTAACCTTAACTAGCCACTCCACCAACTTAATGTTAAGAACGTGTTCCCAAATGGAGATCTTAGGAGGAAGTGTAACTTCCATTCCTACTAGCCTTGAAAGAGACAGTGGTGGCAACATTTGCAAATTACACAAATCTGTATGGTCTCAAATAGTCCCTTAGAGTATAGTTTGAGAAGTTCACCAAGGTAGTTAGAAGGCAAGGGTATCAACAAGAAGAAGTTGACCAAAGAGTCTTCACTAAATTTTCTTCCAAGGGGAGATTTTAGTATTAATTGTGTATGTGGATGACAATCATGACTGAAGACTATGAGGAAGAAATAAAAAGCTTGAAGAGGGCACTAGCTAAAGAATTTGAGATCAAGGATCTCGGACTTTTGAAGTACTTCTTGGCAATGAAAGTGGCAAGATCAAGTAAGGGAAATTCTCATATCCTAGAGGAAGTACACCCTTGATTTACTGCAAGAGACTAGCATGTTAAGGTGTAAACCAGCAGACACTTAGCTGACAACAACAAGCTTAACTTTTCTCAAGAAAGCAGTTGACACTGGGAGATTCCAAAGACTAAGCTCATTTACCTATTTCACATGAGATTGGAGATTTGTTTTCCTATTAAGTGTCATTAGTCAACTTATCAATAAATCCATTGAGGTTCATCTAGAGGCTACTTATTTATCTCAAGATGACCCCAGAGAGGGGAATTTTCTTCCAGAAAGGTACATGTCATAAGGTGGAGGCATACTATGATATCGATTGGGGCAAGACCCATTGTTGATAAAAGATCCATCACAAGCCATTGTACTTGTGTTTGGGGAAACATAGTAACTTGGAGGTGCAAGAAGCAGTTAGTTGTTGCTATAAGCAGTGCTAAAGCTGAATATATGGCATTGGGTCAATGTATCTATGAAGGACTATGGTTAAAGCATTTACTTACTAAGCTCAAGGTCACTAACCAAGGTCCAATGAGGGTCCATTAGTATCATAAAGAATCCAATTCAACATGATAAAACCAAATATGCTGAAATTGATCACCACTTCATCAATAAGAAAGTGGACTCAAGAATACTTAAAATTACTCAAATAGTTGATATCCTAACTAAGACACTGTCCAAAGCTAGATTTAAAGAACTCGGGGGGCAAGTTGGGGATAATCAACATCTACTCCCCAGTTTGAGGGAAAGTGTTGGTAATTGCAGTGATTACGTGCATTTAATTCTTGATTTCTTGGGCTTCAATTTAACTGGCAGATTCTCATGATATTTGAGCTTTTATTGTCTGATTTTTTCTTGTGTCACATGAGATTTGCGGCTGAAGATTCAAATGGATTCAAATGGCTTTTTTCCCTTTTTAGTTCCTTGTATTATTCTGCTTTAATCATGTATTTACTTCCTTGTTTTTTCCCTCTTTCCTTTGAGGTTGATTGGCTGGGTTTGTGGCCAACTATTTCCTATTTAAGTTCTACTCCTTTGTTCGAATAAAATTCATTCAGGGATCTCAAAAGTCTCTGAAATTTTCAACAAGCTCCTCCAATAATTCCAGACAACCTAATGGACAAAGCCGCTGGGCAGTGAACAAATAAACAGGCAGCTGTTTCCAAACTTGAACCACATATCAGGAGAAAGAACACCATAAGGTTCACAAATTTGCATTAAACCATCAGTATGTATTCTGATAAGTACCAATATTCAACTAAAGGGCATGACCTTTGAAGGAGCTTCAAATTTTCTAAGAGGTTTATCTAAAAAGAAATATCTTTCTATTTGGTAAAATCTGGAAGAACTTACAAGAAACACACCAGAATATTATCAGCCCAGACCCTTTTACTCAAAATATAGTACAAATAATTAACTAAGCAAAATCAAACGGCTTCTCTCTTTATTCTTTTCATGTTCCTCAGAAAAGGAATTTGCAAGCAACATTAGGATTTGGCTCTTCTAAGGTGCATGCTACTCTTTAGAGAAGAAAGCGCAAGTAGATACCTTTGATGAGAAAGTCACGTAGTGGGCTCTCACACATCCATATACTGTTATCCACTATCTTGAGGATCTTTATCTAAGATATTGGAATCTCAAAAATTCCCCAAAAAAAAAATTAGAGGTGGAAATATAGTAAATAAAAATACGATAGAAGAGAGGAAATACCTCTAAACAGAAATATTGTTGACCAGATGATTGTCTGAGAATCTTATATGAGAAGCATAGCCTAGCTTAAGAGAAACTGGCAGTCTGAGAGAGATCAAAGATATATCCTTGAGAGATGAACTACCAAGGATTCAAATGAATAACCAGGATTATTTAGTTGGCATCCCACCTATTTGGTTGTAAGCGATTCTCACCCTTGACAACCTGGTGGCATGGGACAGTTGCCTAAGAAGAAAAAAACACAATAGACATTCATCAGCCAAAGCAATGTATTAGTACACCAAATCGCCCATGAACATACTAATACTGGATAACACATTAACACTGACAAACTATAATACCATTTTTTTTGGCAAGCAAAAGAAATTTAAGCCTCTGAGTATCCATTTTATTATCAAACATTATAATACTTTTCAAAAAAGTTGATTTATATCGTTTCAAATTCAAATACCTATATATCCTTTTAATCACAAGTTCATGGTATGTTCCATCCTCAATTTTCAGATTTTGCACCAATTTATATCCTCATAGAGGATTAAGCATGTAGCGACAAGACCCATAACGATGTACAGTTTATTGTCGATTCCATACCCAGATTCCATTGGCAAGCAGCAGGATATGTGAGTGTCCCCCCTAACCTCTATATGATAAGAAAACCAGGTAAGAATCTACGGTTTTGGAGATCAAATGCCCAAATTCCGAATGGATGGGTAAAGACGTAAGCATTCGTTGGGAACCATGCCCAAACGGGACATTCAACAAAAACTCCAGCGAAGGCAGACCCTCATTAAGTTCTGTATTACTTTTCAGGAGAAAAACTAATATTGACAGGCAATAAGGCGTAGAAACGCGACGAACTGAAGCAGATTAGATTCGGGAGACTTACTGGACAAGCAACAGAACCACGGAAGTCAAGAGATGAATCTTCGCCTCAAGTATGAGTTTCCCTCAAATTCTCTGGTCTTCTCTATCTTTTTCAAGCAGTTCTTCCTCTACAGCGTTGACAGCAGACTCAAGTCGGAATATCAGCTGCCCCCCTTCCTCCGTCTGCCGATCTCGTTGTTGGTATCATTCGCTTGTTTGTTTGTTCATCCGTTTACCCTTTTTTTTTTTTTTTTTGGGTGGGGTGGGAGGGTTGCGTACCTGGGTTGGTTGGAAAAATGGGGATATCTCCCTTTGCAGAGATGACCATCAATTCCTTTTTTTTTTTTTTTGGTTAGCCCCAATTAATTCAAATCTGCCCCTTTTATTCTTAATTTTTAATATTACACTAAATTTTGTTATAAACAAAGTTTCTTATTTTTTGGTCTACAAAAAATTTATTATCATTACTATTATTTTATAAATGTCTTGTCTATTTCCCTAAATATTTTGCTACATGTGGAGTGTTGAATTTTGGTATATAAAATTGAGTGAGAAGAATTATATTAATTAAATTAAAACATATATTAGACTTTTCTAATTTATTTGATTTTTAATAAAAATAATTTGTAATTATTTTTTGTTAGTTTAATAATAAATCAATTTTAATTATTCATATTCTGTCTGAATTTTTTTAAAGCAACAGAAATTAAATATTTTTTTAATTATTTCACATTAATTTTTATGTTTATTTTTAATATTAATTAAAAAGTTACCTAAGCATATGTACGGATAATTGAAAAAATCGATGACTCTCACAAAAATTGATGTGGGTCTTACTAAGAGGAAAAAGGAAAAAAAGAAGAAGCTAACAAAAAAAAACCATCTACTTCATTTAATATATATATATATATATATATATATTAGATTATAAGATCAAAACGTCAAAAGGTCCATTGATTTATTTTTTAAAAAAAGCCAAAGAATCCAAAAACATATTATTATAAATAGATGTATAAAAAATTTATTTATATATAATATTTTTACAATAAATTTTTATTTAACTTTTGTCTATATTATGAATCGGATTATATATTTAATTTAATTATTTTAATTTTTCAGAACATTGGAACATAAATTATATTAATTTGACATAAAATAAAATATAACATTTAATATTCAACCAAATGAAGATATATATTGATAAATAAAAAATAAACAATGAAATTGGCAAAAAATGCTATTTTAAATTTATATATATATATATATATATAAATTATTAAATATTATCTCCAATCTCATATATAAGTGATTATTTTAGAATTTGATTTGATCTAAAATATAAAAAATAAATCATTAAAGTCTGATATATTAATTAAAATATTCTAATTATACCTTTCAATTAAATGAATTTTTTAAATTACGAATAGTTGTTATCATTAATTTTAAAGAGAAAATATATATATTAAATAAATATATTTTTTAAAAATAATTCTTATTTAAAATTAAATTAAAAAAATTAATTACTTTTTAACTAACTTTTTTATTTATATGAGTTAATTATTTATTTTTTATATATGAGATCAGAGATAATATAACTTAAAGAAATAGTTTTAATTGGTTCAAAAATAAAATAAAATAACCTTAATAATGCTGTATTTTTTAACATATAGGCTTTCAATTTATGCAGAAATTTCAGAGAAAAAAATAAAAACTTAAGAATAATTATTTACAAATAAAGTGCTAAAAAAATATTAAAGTGATGATAAAAAAGAGATAAAAACTCTTTACCTTTATGTAAATAAATTCTCTGTTGTTCAATTCTTCATACTTATCTTGTTAACTTAAAATGGAAAGTATATTTTTTTATTTAAAATAAACTTACTTTCTTATTTACCCTTTTGTATACTTTGAATGAGAATCCTCTTAAATAAAAATTCTTTGAAATTCATAAAATAAGAGACAAAAGACATATTTTTATAAATAAAAATAAAATATATATATTTAAAAAAAAAAAAAACACATGTGAGACCTCAGGCATTTATACTTCAGAGGGTACTCCTCATCTTGTATACTCCACGTTCACAGTGGTGTAGCGATCCTATTCTGACAAAGCAAGAAATTTGCGCAGATAACTTTCCCGAGGGAGATTGTCAAACTAATCGGCTTCCGTTAACACCTGAAGCAGCAGCAACACCGCCACCTACACCCTCCAAGAGCCAAGAAAAATGGTGGAGGACACACTATACCTGCAATTGCACAAACTCTCGGCCATAAAATCAGAGGAAGCACTTGACCACATACTTTCCACTCTATGGAAAACGAGAAAAACTGGTCTTCCCTCTCCGGAGAAGTCCCATTTTCAGTCCCTCCTCAACCTCCCTTCTCTGTCCCAACTTGATCCCGTAATGCATATCTAGCTCCTTTTTCGAGTTGCTTTTCTTAAGTTCTTTGTTGAACGCATGGGTCATGTTTTTCTGTTTATTTTGGTGATTTTCTCTGGATACTTCAGTTAATTGAATCCGTCGCAAAGTTTTTACCTTCCTCCCTGTTTTTGGGGTTTCTTCTCTTTGCGAGAACCCCTTTAAATTATAATTTTGTGAAGATGAAGCATTTTTCTTCTCCTTCTTCTGCAAAACATTTATGCAATTGTTATTTAAATGTCGTCCAAGTAATAATATTAATATTATACCTTAAGCAATACGGTTATCGTCCTTTCTGTTAGAATGGTTTGAGCATGCGTTTTGCTTCAAATTCAACTGGTCTACAAAGTAAAGAGTACATGAAATGCCCTACTTTTAGTTTATTCTTTGAATTATGGAAGTTGAGAAGGCTAGCGTGTTGGGTTATCGCTGAGCTATTACTTTGATTTGCACTAGCTTCTCAATTTGTGTAGGCCAGGGATGCATTATGTTTGTATTTTTCATTTTTTGCGTCCCGGCGCATCCCTTTTTCTGAAATGGAAGAAATCAAATCCATAATATAAAGCTGCAATTCTTCTTTGTTTTCTTAGAGGGTTTACAATACTGCGAATTTGTTGTGATCTCTCTTTTACTACTAATACATTTAGTATTTACTGTATATTTCTTTGATGAATTGTAGAAACATGTAAGCTGGAATTTATGTATAATAATCTGATAGTCAAAATAGGTCTTGGCATGCCTTCGCTCACTCATCAGAAAATGTGTATATCAAAACTTCACTGGGGATGACCTTCTGAAACTGTTCCCCCCTGATCTGCCACTTGACCTGCAAAGCATTCTTGTATTATCCTTCCAGAAAAATCAAGATGGATGGAAGGAGGATATATCTAGAGAACAGGTGACACCTTTCATACTTGTAGAGACAAGTTATGCATGAATTCGTTTTCCTCTTTTCTATACTTGTAATATTAAAAGAATCTAGAAACTTGCCAATGTCATTACGGCAAAAACACATGCATGCTTGTTTCTCATCTTTGCATGACTCCTAAGTTTAGCAATCTCTGATTCACAGCCTCAAGGGGATGCTCTCTGTGTTCTATTAAAATTAGAAGTGATAGTCCTGTTGACAATGCTCTGGGAGTATTCCGTGCTTAAATCCGTACCAATGCATATGCGTCTATGTGCATAAATATAATGAGATTCAAAATATGTCTGCAATATAATGCATATAAAGTTTTAGATTTTGTTGTATTATTGACTAATATATTGTTTCGGTTTCATGAAGCTTGTGTCAAATGCTACATAATTAATCATCGATAATCTCATGCTATCTATTACAATGCAGTCTCCTTGGTCTGATGGTATTTTCATATTTAGTAGGAGGAAAGTCTTGACATTCCATTTGTGAGGTCATTTTTTCAATTGTATAATATCGTGCACTATGCATTCCTTATGATTGACTAACATGTAGCTAAAGAGAAGAAATGGGGAGAAAACCTGTATATGTCACTCATAAATATTTATCAATTTTATCAATAAAGATTAGACAGTGTTATCCTTCTTCTGCCCATTCTCATCTCATCACTACTTTCATGTGCAATCTTTTCAGCATTTATTGGCAAGGACAAGTGTCTCCTATCAGGTCAGAACAAATGTTTCACCGTCTTCTACTTCTTTTCCATCTTCAGAGATGTTGACATCTCAATGGCCACGTCAAGATGATCCTCTTGCCCGACTGAATCACAATGACCTTGGAATTCCAATTCCACTTGTTGCTGATATTAATGGGTCAGGGCTGAATGCGTGCTTCCAATCTGATATTGCTTCTTCTGACAACTTGGTAATTGAGAACTGGTGGAGTTGTCTTCTGATTTCTATGTGAACATTTTGATTGTTAGTTTACTATTATTCCACAATCTACTTCTGCATGAGCAGCACTTTCCAACTACCGCATCTTTTCTCAAAGAAGTTACATGAATTGTCATTAAGGTCTTTAAATGCTTTGCTAAGTATAAACCATTGCCTGTATTCTGAAGGGAGAGGATGTTTTCATGTTCACTATGGTGAAGTTAATGCAGCAAGACAAATGGTCAAGAAAGATGCTTGGAAGTTGGAAGTAGTAGAGTTTGAAAAGAGAACTAGAGTTAGGCAGGATGGGAAAAAGTCATTAGGACTGATGTGACTATAGAACATATGTGGGTAATAACTAATGAAGACTCCAGCAATATAATTTATTTAAGATATTCCATTTAGTTTAGACAAGGAACCATGATTAAACTGAATATGTAGTTGTGGATGGTGTTGGGTTGGCTGAATTTGATGCTTAGTTGTATTGCATCTGATAAAATTTGCTTATACATTCTTTTTTAGAGTTGTGATGTGGTAATTAGCAATAGCATAGTTGAGACAATATATTTTTTTATCAGCTATCTATCTTTGTATGTTTTTTAATCTTCAAATAAAATCATAGGTAAACCTTCCCCGCCTGAAGTCAGTGACTTGGACCATGGAGAATCATGGCACATCCCCAGCAGATAAAGTGGCTATCATCAGCCTTAAGGTAATGAAGAAAAGTAATTTTTTTTAATCATTAATTCCTATAACCTAAAGACATTTATGATGGGCAGATTGCTTCTATTTATGACCACTTTTTGATTAAGGAAAAAACAGATGAGTTCTTGTTTAAAGAAAGTTGTAACCATCAAATTCTGTTCAGCCTTCAGTTCTGGGTTGGATATTTTCTGTGAAGTCTGAAGGTCTTTGATTAGGTTCTTTTAGCATGCTAAGTCCTAATGAGCCTGTTTTGTTTTGTTGATGCTCTTTCTAGAACCTTGGTGAGATTGCTTTGTTTGATAAGCTGCTAGATAATTGTCTTTGGTCATTATGTATCAAAAGCTGCCTTTAGAAGCAGTTTAATGAAAATTTGTTGCAAGTGACCATAATGTACTAGCAGTGTTAACATGATTTTTTATCAGTGTCATTCTGGTATAACTTTGTAATATTGGTAAATATGAGGGATAGTAATTACAATATTTGATTTACTCATAGCTGCATGATTATAGCAAGTCTCCATTTGGTGAAACTGAGGTGAAGTTTAAGCTTACAAGAGATACACTTGAAGCTATGTTGAGATCTATGACCTACATCAGTGAAAAACTATCAAGTGTGGTAAGAATTTCTTCTATATTTTATCATGATTAAGATAGTGAATTGGGGAAGTAATCCTTTAGTTTGGGAAATACATAAAAAATTATACAGTTGAAAAATGAGGCAGTGTCTTCTAGTCGTTCTTCTGTCAAGAAGCCGGGATGATGTCTACTTTGGTTTGGAATGATAAGAGAAAGGAAAAGCTGATGAATTCATCATATGTTGGATTTGCTTGGAAAAAATGAAGCTTACAAGAGAACATAGTAATTCTAATACCGTCTATATGCCTGGCAGTGTCAAATTCACAATTTGAATTTGATTTTTAAATTAGTTCCTGAGTAATGAGTGATGTTATATGATGCAATGAATGGATGGTACAAGTTATGGGGAGAACAGGAAATATTTATTAAGGTCCAAGACTCCAAGCTTCATGGCGGGATATAACACATGAACTGCTTTCTGGCAAGTTCAAAATGAGAAGAACTATATTGTCTATAATAACGTAATAGCAGCATAAATTAATCTAGGTCTCCTAAGTGGTGTTCATGTATATTAATACTGATATTTTTGGCATATGATATATTAAGAATAAAAAATTAACGGAACTATGATGGAGGTTGTTAAAGATCATGTTTTTACTGCTTTCTAGACAGATTTTATTATTGTATTTTATTCATGTCTCATGACTCATCTATGAATGTCTATCGCAGGGAGGGACGTCATCCAGGTCAGCAAACAAGAAGCAAAAGCAGTAGCTTGTTTTTGTAATTGACGTCGCTGCCTATAATTTACAGTATATTTCATCTTAATTATGAGATAATAGCTAATTTTTTTAATCAATAATTGGGGTACATTACTAGCACTTCATCAAAAAATGGACGAATTATAGGAAATTTGAGACAACTTTGACTTTACAGAAGCACCAATGGTTCAGAGAAATTCCGTTGATGTATGCTAGACAGAGAAGAGAAGAGTACTCTCTGGAACTCATCAAATTCTTGACCAAATTATAATATTGAGATGAGACCCTATGATTATTAACATATGCAGGAGGAGTAAATATATGTCATGCTGTTAGGTGTACTCGGTCAATCTTTTAAAGAATGGGCTTTCATACTTGTTTCTTCCTAGAGCAAAGGAATTGCAACTAAAGAAATGCAGTTCTAGAGGGGAGTGGAATGCGACTTATTCTAGGGAATTACTCACTCTTATATCTCGACTAATTATTGTCAATTCCTTCTGAATACTAACTTCATTGTTTTGATTTGAACGTGTTGGTCTCTTGCGAAAAGACGTTATGATTCTCGGGCAGGGAACCCCTCAATTTCTAGATTCCAATTTCCAGTGAATTTTAAACATTTCCAAAAAGGAAGTTCTCTTCTCCCTTAGTTTCTATTGTTCTATTTCTTTATAAGCCTGGGTCTCAAAAGTGGGTACATCATCGAGTGAATACTGAATACCATTGTGGTTGAAGCTAATGAAGTGTTCTTTTATGCTCTTGGTCCATTAGAACTTAAAACTATACAAATGGGAGTAGTCTAATATTTCACGTAAAACTTTCTAGTCTGACCATTTATCTTACCCTTTGCTTAGCTTGATATATATGAAATGATGGGATCAAAGATATGCAAATGCTTTTATTTTTCTCCAACAAAATTTATGAGTCCGATCCCAAAGGGTGTGTTTGATATAAAGATTTTTTTTTCTAAGGTTCTTTAGTATACTAAAGAAAAATAAAATTTTCATGTATGGTATAAGTTGCTTTGATTGAGTTTTTAAGGAATTTGATTTTCTGTAATGAATTAGTTATCGACAAAATTGAAGTAACTAATTCTCAAATGTTACATGAAATTTTAGATTTCTTATCATATTTCTTGATTCTTCCTTTTTTGCATTGACCAAAATACCTTTCTCACTAAATGGAAACCAAACACAACATTTAGTGTTTCTTGGAAAAGTAAAACCTGAGTTTAATTTCTTACCTGTGTGTTACCTTTGGAACGATGAAACCTTATTTTCATTGCCAAATCAAATTTGATGATAAATGCTATCTGTTTCATAATAATAAATAAATATCAAAGCAAGCACAAAGCTAGATCATAAGACAAATTTAATATCGATAAAATTTCATTCTTTAGCGCTCATATAATCTCAACAGAACAGATTATTGGCGTAAAGATGAAGAATAATGAGAGTAAAAGAAAACTGCTTGTTATATTACACAAGAAAAAAGTCCAGATATCATTTCTGCTAGCAAAATATAATCTACAATATGCCATTCTTTCCGAGTTGGAATAAACAACGTACAGCTGTTGGAAGTAAGATTTCACCCTATATGCCTCTGACCGCTCACACTAGAATCAGTAACGTTGAACCAAAAAAGAAAAAGCACGCTTCCAGAAAGCAAACCAAAACGCTTTCTTTGAAGAAACCTGTCTGTCTAAAAATCTAAATAAACCTGAACACCTTTCCCTGACACAAGCCCTGAGGCTAGAAACCCAAAATTGTTATAGTTGCAGAAAAATACTGCACCATAAATAAGAAAATTTCAACTCTTTTCTTTCTGCTTACAGTGAATCCTGCGTCAATCAGAGTCACTTGAGCTAGAACTCAATCGCTTGCTTTGAGATTTTGCCTCATTATTGGAGCTGCTCATGGGCACATCTTCTGAATTATCCACAGGGATTTTGTTAATTCCCTCGTTATCAGATTCTACATCAAAAAATTCTACCACTTCATTTGCTTCTACTTTAACTGATCCATCCTTCAAATCCAAGGATTTTGGCAACTTCCCCTTGTTACCTTCTGAGAGTAGCTCGAAAGCAACATTAATATCATCCAAAGATCTAGCTTCAACAACTTGCAAGTCTGAATTAACTTCCGAGATAGCTTTAGATTTTTCACTAGCAGACCGATCTTTAATCATACTTGGAAGGATAACCTCCTCAACATCCGCTCCTTCTTGAAGTTGTTTAAAAGCCAAGTCAATATCTTCAACTGATCTTGCTTCAAGGACTGGGATGCCCTGCTCAACCTCTGCCTTCTTTACATTTCTCGGTGATTCGCCAGTGGGCGACTTAAATTCAGGAGTCTCGGATGAATCATAAGTCACAGACGAGATATTTAGATGAAATTTGTTCGTGGCATCATAAAATTCTCCAACTCCATTGTTGGAAATGCTAACACCCTGAATGAATTCTACCTAAATGACATATGATTTTGCAGAATGTCAAAAGAATTTATGATTAGTTTCCGCTGTCATGGATTAGTAACTAAACTTTTTTAGTACATCAATTCAGTGCCAGCAGAGCCGTTGATGCTCATTAGATGAAAACACGTTAAAAGGACAGAATAAAGGTTTTGTGTACATCTAGCATGCGCATGTAAGTATAGACAATGAATGTATTATTTGAACATTTGCTAGTGAGAAACAAAATAAAAATCCTTACCTCAAGTTGTGCAATGAAACAGAAATTTCACATCTATACTTAACCACTACGCATTCTATTTGACATCTATTTGCATAATGCATTTTTATGAATAATTCCTATAGAATGGTCTTTTCTTAGGGGATCTTCAATAACAAGTTAGACAAGAGGGACACTATCTGATATTCTAACCTAGAGCAAGTGGTAAACTTGTCAATTTCATTAGTTACATAAACTGATAAAAGCACGGGGTAAAGATGGACAAACTCTATCACTTGGAACTAAAATATAGATTTAAAGCAAAGAAGTTCCAAAGAATAAAATTTATTCATATTAATGAAAGCATAATTGTCAAGTGTGACCCTACCTGGCTTTCATTATGATCATTAATAGATGGTGTAGCAACAGATTTATCTGAGCTTGACTGGTTATTCTCCAGGTCCGAGGGAGGTTTTACTTCAGATTGCACATATTGACAATTGGAAGTTAAAGAACCAGCCTTCTTATCCAAATCTTGATGTTCAGTATCACCCTGCTCCATATGTGGCTGGGAAGAGGCTGAGTGATATTCTTCATGACCAGAAGTTTTATTATTTTCTCTCTGATCGTGCAGTTCAGATTTTTTATCTGTCACATTAGCGGTCGTTTCTACTGAATCTGGAGGCAAAGTCCTTTCAAAAAACTCTGTAGCTGAATCAAAATATATAGAATAAAAAGATTGAAGCTTTCTAGCAGCTGGTGGGCTAGAGTCATAAACAGGTTCCCTATGTTGATTTTCTTCCACTTCACTACTTACAAACTGGAAATCCGAGTCCTCCACAGAAGCTCGTGTCAAAATCCTAGACTCCTGACGATGGTTTTTTTCTCCTTGCTGCACACTAGCTGATTTTTCTTGTTTCTCATCAGGTATGTTGTCAATCACTTCTGATAGTGACGACCGGCTTGATTTGCTGTTGCTTTCCTCATCAACTACTTCTCTTCTCAAATCGGTTTCACCAATATTGAATTCCTCATGAATTGCAGCCTCTCCTGTTTCAGAATAGGAAGGATTTTCCACTCCACCCAACACTATTTCAACTTCATCATGGTGAACATTTCTCTGCTTTACTGGTATCATCTCCATAGAGTCAACCTCTCCGGAGGATGGGCTTCCACATTCAACATGACCAGAAACATGATCTATGGTGGATACTGATTCTGTTTCTTGAGGCAAATCTTGTTCATTGGACATCCTTTCATCCTGATCAGTTGAACTCACTGATTCAGTTTCAGGAACAGAACTCAATTTTGAATCACTTACTTCACTTGGTTGCCTCTGGAATGAGGAATAGCTTGTTCCCTCTGAAGCCGTTTGCTCTGACACAAAGATAGGTTTCCAATAAATATCTTGCCTCTCATGCTTAGTCATCCCTAATACAGATGGTCCCAAACTGAAACTTTCATGCCTACGGAAAAATGTTTCTTTCTGATTAAACATTTGGAACTCTTCTCGAGGACTGTCTCCTTTAGGGACAGGTTTTTCTTCATTTGAATCAAAAGGAATATCAAAAGGATTTTTTCTAGGATGCAAAATAGATGGAGCTGATCCAGGAATGGGTGGTAACCCCATGGCAGCATAAGAATCATCAGGGAGATCAAATGGATTGCGTCTTGTTGTTGCAATGGGTGCAACATTTGAGGGAATATCAGTACTTTCCAAATCTATAAGATTCTTCTCAGTCATCTGCCTCCAAGCTCTTCTCCTTGCAATGAGATTCTCCAAACGTTGGTTCCTTTCTAGCTCTAAGGAACGTAAATCCATCAGATTCTTTTGGTCATCCTCTGTCCACCTGATTGCAGATTTACTTTCATCCTCTATGCCACTTTCCGTTTCATCTTCCTCATAACCCTGGACTTCAGTGTCTTCATCTGATTCAACACTGCCATCATCGCTTTTCAGAGACTTCTCAAAAGCAATGCCAGAACCACCACGGGACGAATAAGCAGGTTGCGGGCCTTCTAGGTCAAGCAGTGGGTGGAGCTCATCAAGCACCGGAATGATGTCAGCCATGGAAGCATCTGGCGAGGAGCTCTCAATATCATCAGACCCTAAGTCCGATGACTCCTCCTTGTCTTCATGAACTTCCCTCCCCATTTCCTCCTTTACTTGTTTCTCATGTTGAGTATTCAGAGAGTTTTTATCAACCACTGGCACATTTAAAGAAAGTAAACCATCATTTTGATCAACCTTGTTAACTTTATCTCCTGCCAAACTTGCTTCTTCAATGCTCCTCTCTTCTATGATACTTGTATATTCATCTCTGCCGGCAATAACAGTGGCACCCTCTGAAAACCCAGTTTGAAAGGATGAAGTGCCATCAGTAAATTTCTTTCCTTTTTCAACTTCGGGTATGTTGAATTGCCCGAAAAACAGAAGGGTACCAAGCAGAACACCAGTGCAGACCAGAACAGGGGACATAGATACCAAAATGGAAAACGCAAAAGGAAACCATCTGTACAGAAAAATCAAGAAACCCAGAAAACACACAAAGCATGGATGATAACAAACAAATCTGTAACATGCTCTGATTAGAGAAGTCAGCAGATTCCTAATTTCGATTCCAATTTCCATTGCAGATCCCATCTCCCTCTCTTTCCCTGACTCTGTCTATCTTTAGATACTCTTCTCTAATCGAAATCTGTTTCGATCAGTCATGCAGAAGCAAACCGACATAGACCCTTAAGATCCAGGAAAAACAGTTTTCCAATTAAAAAAAAAAATACCAAGCCATAAAAAAGATCCAGGACAATGTAAGATGAAACTTACCTAGACAATGAAGCAAGAGAAATTCCGTGGAATCATAATGAACAATCCAACTCAGATGGGAATGACTCGCCGGAAAGATTGAGGAAGCCAAATAACATGGCAATGGGAATCCTCTACTTTTCTATCTTTCTTCTTCCGTTACTTCTTGAGCCTTAGCATTGGCAACAAGAGCTGTAAGAACCTGCATTTATCTGATTTTGATACATTATATGGCATTGGCATGGTACTTGATCGTTCGACAGAGAGAGAATGGAGCGGCACGAAAAGGAGAGACAAGGATCGAAGGAGAAAAGAGAAAACTGTCGCTACTATTTTAATCTTCTTGCTTCTTTCTACACGTAAAAGGTATGGAATTAAATACATAATGTGTTTGCTGTTGGGCTACTTTAAAAGTCCACTCAAATTTAAGCTAGCATGGCAAAACGCTTACCCATGAGTGGTGAAACACAATAGCATATTGTGAAACCAATGTAGGTATTCGCTATTCCTGGTATAGTTTAGAATATAAAATAGTTTTGTTTAATATAAGCATAAGAAAGATAGAATCAAGATGTTGGCGAGATCATTGCTTTCTCGACTCTCTCATATTTTATTCTCTAATTATTTATTATTTAGTTTTAATCCCTCACAACAGCCAGCAAATCCTTTTTAATAAACTTTTAATCTTTTTGTGAGATTACTTATATGAATCACCTCTTTATATCTGTTTTTTTTTGTACATGATTCACTCTTAAATCAAAAAATAAAGATATTCAAAGGTTTGATTTGATTTAGTATCGAGACAAAATTAAATTAAGCTAGACTAATCTAATCGATTTAGTATTTTGTTAGATCTTATTAATTTTAAATTATAATCAATTTAGTTCGATTTTTGTTCATTTTAATTCGATTTGATTCGATTTTATTCTTTTTTTTTTTCAAAAGTAATTTTTATATAAAATTTAACTTTTAATATTTTGCATCTCTTAAAATTTTAATTAATGATACTTTTGAAATAATTTATTATTTTTTCCTTTTTTTCTATCTAAAAAAATTTTATACATGCACAAAAAAACTTTAAAAAATAAAAAAAATAAAAATAACATCTTATAATAAAATAATATAGACAATTTGTATATGTTAGTTTTCTTGAAACACACAAAGAACATAATTTTAATATAAGTTTAATTGACAAAAGATTTTATTAATCTAAAAAAATTATTAAATTTTAATTAAATACAAATTTATTGGTTTGGTTTAGACCAAACATTAAAAAAATAAGACAACAATAAAATCGATTTAATCGATTTTAGAATTATAAAAACTAAATTTATTTTAATTAATTTTATTTAATTTTTTGTGATTTGATTTAATTTAATTAATTTGGTTTCATTTTGTTGACCCTCGTAACAAAGAATCCCTATCCCTTACATTGTGCCATTGTGTCAACATTGTTGCTTCCAGGGCCTGGCCTTGGAAGGACGACTCCCGGGGAGATTCTCCTTGGAAGAAACGTAGAAGAACAATTATTCATTATTTTATGTGATCAGTTTTATATGCAACAGTTATTAAGTTCTTTGTTATAATTTATCCCAACTCTTCTTGCCCGGCAAATTGATTCTACAAAACATAATGAATTCCATTTTTCATGTGCTAAATTATGGACTATCTTAACTTTCTGTTAATTAGTGAATGAAGTGAAAAGAATTTTCAGCATAATATATTCAACAACTGTGTCAACTTCGAAGTCTCAAATCACAAATTCTGTGCTTGGAATTTCATATTCCTCGTCTTTTCTTTCTCCTAATTAATTATTTAAGAGTTATAAGGACTGACTTGCCGGCTTTGACGTCCCTATCTCATTTCCTCTAAATAGACAGCGATGCTCCATGCATACATTTGACTATTTGACAAATATTACAACGTCGTTTCATTGATTTCTCAAGACAACAATATCTAATTATAAAACTCATTATTTTGTCCTACACATATTTATGGTAGTTTGCCTTACAACCTCATCTTGCTAATTTAGTTATAAGGAGTAATGCTTCCTTGTTCATAAAGCCATGGCTACAGTACTTGCTAGGCCATGGATGGCTCTAAACTACAACTACAAGCTGTCTGTTAAATGTTGACTTGATGATATGACATTTGAAACCTCGTTACGAACAAAAAAGAGCGTACAGAGTAAACGGTTTCTTGTTTTAGTGTTTAAGTGAACATATTTTTTTGGTCTCGTGTTTATATCCGTAAATAGTTAGTTAAACCTTGAAATATGCAATGTTAATCGAATAATATTATTCAAATGGGTCCTTTACAGCATTTTGCTATAGATTCTACCTTATAAGATGAATTCAAAATTGAATACTCTATATTCAAATAGTTATACAAATAAATAAAAAATGACATAAATAAATATGAATGTGCATAAAGCATACTTCTTTTCTTTATATTTATTTATTGTTTTTTGTCTATTTCTCTGTAATTGTGCTATATACTATCAATTTGAAAATGAAGGGAGTCTATTACAGATAGGCCCATTATTTGTTTCTCTCTTCAACTACATAAGATACAACTCCTAAAAAGCATCAAAATTAAAAATATAATTAATACTGAGTTCGAGTTCTTCTAATTTAGATATCTGTGCATTTTAAGGTCCTAAACCCTATTCTTTCTGTCATCTATACTCTCATCATCTTCCTGCAAATTTCAACGAACTGCTTCAATCTTCATCACTAGATGATTCTCCCCAGAAGCATTGTCAAAAACCAATGAATCTGACTGTCATAATTCTGATAAGATTACATTCTTACCATTACATTGTTGTAAAATTTAATTTAATAAGGAGAATGGAGTAGTCAAATCAGAACATGACGTAAACAAAATGGAAATAAATAAAATATTCAAAGGATATGCTCAATTAGATGTTATCAAAAAAAAACTTATCAACTTAGGTTCAAATTTCTGAAGAGCACTTTCAGAATAACATATTAAATGCATCAAATCATTATAAGAGAATGCACTTTTAAAATCACTTAAAAAAATTAATTACAGACAAAATTTAATGACACTTGCAATGTAAATTTTGGATTAATTCAAATAAAATATCTGTAACTTTTCTCATTAAATATTAATGCAAAGGCAATTCGCGAATTATGTTGTGGATTAGGCAAATTTACAATTGAACTTGAAGTAGTTGGACCATTGGGCATGGGCTAGTGACGCTTGCTTGAGTCATGTGTCCCAAGCCCAACCCATGGCGCGAAAGAAGCGGCCACAGCGCTGCCACGACTTGCATTGCCGTGCGCACCCGTCTACGCGCCATGAGCCAGAACTTGTTCTTCCGACTTGCAGAAGCAAAAAATGGTATCTTCGTTCCGATCCTATTTCACCGACTCGTCCACTTCCTGTTTTCCAGTGGGAAAGTTCAAGAAAATTAGCAAATTTCACTAATAACCAGTCTAATTAAGCATCATGGATCATTACAAGATTCTAGGTTTGCAAAGAAACGCTACCAAAGAGGAAATCAAAGCGGCATTCAAGAAATTGGCCTTTCAGTTCCACCCAGACAAGCATTCGCAATCGCCCAAGGCCGTCAGGGACAATGCAACTCTTAGGTTCAAGCAGGTCTCTGAGGCTTATGAGGTGCTCATGGATGATGGGAAGCGTGTGGACTACAATACACGATCGCGGGCTGGCACTAGCAGAAGTGGGTTCTCTGCGGGTGGAAGTAGCGGTTACAACTATTATTATTATTATAGTTATAATTATGGAGGGAATGGGAGCACTTACAATTACAAACCTAGATATAAATCTGGGTCCGGCTTTAGTGTTGACGGCATCGCGTCCAAGTTTGAGCCTGCTCTTCGGTTTCTGACTACACGAGCTTTTCTTCTCAATCTTGGCTTCGCAGGGTAAAGTAGCCCCTTTTCTCCATGCATTTTCTTCAATCATTTCGTTTTTTTTTTTCTTTTGAATGATACTTTTAAACATTTCAAACCTGGAATTGGATATGTTTAATTGTCTCATCTGTATCCGAGAATATATGTCCTACTATTCTAAGTTCTAACAAAAGAGCTTGCTGCAATTTTGATGTTGTTCAATGTTCATGTCTGCTAATGGAGTATTCTATTGGGAGTTGGGCTGAATTTTGGAAGGTCCGTTATTGGTTCTAATTCTTGAATAAATGATAGCAGCACTATAATATTCACATTCTTTTTAGTTTATAGCTTTTTATATGTCACTCTTAACTTATTTGCATAAATAGCGGGCATTTTTTCTGCCACATATGTGAGTCACCTTGGCTCTAGCTATGCTTCCCAGTGCATCTCCAATCATCAAAACAAAGTATTGAAGCTAAGAGTCCAAAACTTGGTTGTGAATTAAATAAAATAATTTCAACAATGTCACCTCCGCCAACATGTGATTTACAAGCAGCATGTTGAACTTCATTTTCTTTCTTGCTCTCTAATTGCTGTGGAACAAAGTCCACTATATGTTTGCTTCCCTTTTACTTGGTGATATAAAATGTATCTATGAGAATTGCTCAATTCTTTAAAGCAAATGGAACCCTCCTTTTTAAGTGCTAAATATGCTTATGCACTTAAGTCCAATGAATGACCATTTTATGACAATCCTGAGTGCGTCCTTGATAGATTTATCAATTTTGCTGTTCTATTTACTGGATTACAGTTACAGCTATTTTTTTTTTTTTAAAAGGTGCCTAATATGGGCTTGCCCTCTTCACTGTATTATGCTTCCAACATGGGACCTTGGACCTGAATTGCAAATTTGAAGTACATAATTTTGCTTCTTGAAGAGGAAATTTTATTATGTGTGTGTCAGGAATCTTTTTACCCTTGGTGGAAGGGTTAAAGGGAGTTGGAGTGTGTTTAGCTCCAATATATAATCTTTACCACCAACACCCCTCCTCCCATATTGATCTTGTTTATGTTTCCTGCTTGATGTTTGTTCATTCAGAGGACGTAAGTGAGTCATGCATGGTGTTTTCAACACTCAAAGGAAGCTAAGTTACCACCAACACTCAAAGAATATATACATATTCTTTCAGGATTAGATGTTTTCAATACTTCTTGTGACATTATGATTCATTGGTGTTCATTTGCCAAACTGACCAGTTCACTGTTGATCCTTTGATCTGACTTCCTTGGTTTATTGTAATTACAATTTATTTCCACCTATTGTAATGTTTTCCTGGTCTATCCCGTTCAGCTTATAGCCTTCTGTGTTATAAACGTCTCTAGTCCTTCCATATGATTTAGGGTAAATTATTCTCTCCTCTCCTAAGAGATGCCCAATAATTTTATAATTTGTTAAATTTAGAAAATTAACTATCTACATTGTCCAAATATATAGTTAATACTTTTTTGTTATATAAATAATAGATATAATGATATTTCAATCAAAATAGCTGTAATTATAGGGTTTGTTTTTTTGTTACAGGGGAAATAAGTATAGCATATTTTTTTATTTAGGGGAGAGAAGTGTAATTTTTCAAAATAAAAAGGAAGGTTGTGTAATTGAAATCTCTCAAGGGAGAGGAGAATAATTTATCCTATAATTTAATACTAAGTAAAGATATGAAAATTTGATGATTGAAACAAATTCCACTCTCACTCTGTCGCTAATTATGTTAAGTTTCAGTTGTGTGCTGTCTACGTAATGCATTTTACTTTCAGACTTCTACTTCGTTTGTCGGGTGTTCAAGATGAGGGGATGTTGTATTTAGCTGGTTATACCTTCAAATTTGATATCATTATTGGTCCACTGCAGATGGGTAGTTGTGGCTTTATGTATTGATATGGGAGCTTAATGAGTTGGAATTATTATTTTACTTTATAACCATAAATTTAGAATTTTATTGTTGAAAGTATGTGCCTAGCGCGCAGTAGATGTATGTATAAATGTATCTGAATAAGTAGGATGCAAAATGTATCAAGGCATGTTTGGTAGGTTTTGCCCCAGTGTGCTCTTGACTGGATTGTATTCTATTAATGAAACTTGTCAGAAGTCAGAAATATAGTGAAAGATATGTCTAAATATTTTAGGCACTGTAGATAAGATTAGGTACTTTGGTTTCTTGATGCCTACACTGAGTGCATTTCCAAATAAGTACTAAATAGAACTTGCTTTTCCCTCTTTTTGGTATCCTCAATCTGCTTCTAGGAATAAGCTATCAAAAGTTCAGTTGCTTTTAGTTTACAATATCATATCCTGATATAGAATGTTAATGCAGAGCTTTCTTAGGTGGGATTGTTATTATTGATTCAAGCAGAGAAGCCATATGGAAGATGCAAAATTCTGGGGTAAGCTAATGATTTTATCGTTTCCTGATTTTCCTCTTTCGTTTGATGATCCATTTTCTTAAGTACCAAGTTATAGCTCAATTCTCGGCCTTTGATTTTCCTGTCCATTGTAAATGTGAATTTTGCCTTAAAATGCATATTTGGTATTTCGCTATTGGTTTAGATAAATATTATGTCCAAGAAAAATTCTACAATATCTAAATACGTATCTTGTCATATTTGGGCATTTGGCTGCAAAATTTTGTTTTTCAAATTGAAACTTCTGAGCTTAAAATTATAAAGCAGGTCTTTGGTGGGCGATTTTGGGCAGTTTCTGTTTATGTTTTTTCTGCCAACCTGTGGTACCTTTCTCATGTTGCAACTTTACTAGATGATTCCCTTCTAATTTTGTAATTTTATTTTGAATTCAGAAATCATTTGAAGAAGCCATGGAGACCATTGAGAAATCCAAAGCTGAGAGACGATGAGATGAAGAAGGAGAAGGAAGTCATTGATTGACTCTGTTCTAGTTACACTTTGTGACCTGCAAGCTTCCTCTGTTTGATATAGAGCTACACTGAGTGCAAGAAGCAGTATTCTTGTATATTTCCTAAATAACTGTTCTCTCTTCTTCATTAGTGTGATGGCTGCAATTTACAATGTAAATTCTTGAATTACGTAAGACCGCTGCTTACAAGTGTAAACAAAAAACTAGAATTTACAACGTCCACCACTAAATTTAACATGCGGTGCTCACTCTTCTTCATGTGAATAAGAATTTACAACGTCCACCCCTAAATCAAATTTTTAATTGTTTTGATGTATTACATTCATGTTTCAAGAATAGATTATTGGCTCTACCGGGTTTGGAATGAGTTGAGTGATAATGATTTTGATAAAGCTCTTATTGCAATAATATGTTGGGCTATATGGAAAAATAGATGTAGTTGGATTTTACAAAAGACTCAGTTTGATCCTTCATCCATTTGGCAACGTGCTTGAGCCAATACCGGACTTCTGGAAGGCTAATGGGTGGTTTGAGGAGGCAAGTAATTCTTCTGATGTCCCAACAGTTTCTGAAATTCATTGGTTGCCTCAAGTAGATGATTATATTAAAGTAAGCTGTGATGGCATGTTTTCTCCCTCTTCTGGCAAAGTTGGTATGGGTATCATTTTTCAAAATCGTCATGGCTGTATAATTGATATGTGTAGTTCTCCGTGTATAGCATTCATGTCTGAATCTTTGGCTTTGAGGGAAGGTTTACAAAGGGATCTTTGAATATGACTGCAAATTGTTGGTTGATACTGTTATGGAAAACCGTTACTTGGTGTTGTAAGGCAATTATGGAGGATATTAGTCACCTTAAAAGAAGTTTTCCTTCTTTTTCTCTTTCCTGGGCTCCTAAGTCTGCTAACGAGGCTGTTGATTGGCTAGCCAAGTCTTCTATAAAGGAAATGTCTCCGGCTGGTCGGAATGTTAATCTCTCATCCCTCCTTTCTTTTATGCTTTATGTTGATGCTGAACATTGTAAGAAGAGTATTGGTTAATTTCTGTTATTTGATGTTGAGTTGTAATGTATTACTTATATACTCCTGTATTGGTTGTATTTTATTAATGTATTTCCAATTTTCATTGGGCAAAAAAAAAAAAAAAGGATCACAATCCCATTTATATATTAAGAATTGTCTGAAAGTCAGTTCTATCTCCTTCTTAATAGAAATTAAAAGAAGGGAATATCTGTCTTACAAGAATCGATTTAATGGTAAAGCTCCTCTTGGTGTCTACAATTTATTGGCTTTTCTTATGATCTAGGACACGAATCTGGGATTTCATGATGGGGCACAATTCAGAAATTGATATTTGGCACCAATAATAAAGTCTATTCGTAACGTATCAAATAAATTTGAGACTAGAGTAATAATAATGTAATAAGTGTCAACTTCAATTCTTCACTGCAAAGATATATCTACTGGCTTGGATCATGATAAGCTCTTCACTCGGATGGATTGGAGTGTGAGTAAAATCGTTCGAATTTCTACTGTATTAAAAAAAAAAGGAAGAAGTATACTTAATTTCAGCCTATTTTAGTCAACTTTACTGAACTCTCATTCTACTAAATATAAATATATAACTTCCAGATACCAAAGGTCAAATGTAGTATGTTCACTGAGAAAGCTTTTTTTTTTTTGGGGGTAAGTATATAGAGAAATACATCGTTTCCACTATTTGTATTGAGGATGTTAAGACCCCACCCCAAAACACTTGAGCTACGTTCAGGTAATTGTTTTCAAATAATGAAAAACCTATTACAAAATTTTCAAAATGGTATAAGAACCATAAAACTTGTTTGTTGTTCTCCCTTTCTCATGTGTCTTGGGCCTCTTGGGACCAACCTAACTGGACCACGGCTACTTCTGCGGCATCCCTTCCTCTGACCCAGAGCAGAGGAGATGCTGTTGTTACTTATAGTGATTTAAGCCATGCCTTTCAAACCCTGCTATAAATGAACGCTTGAACATGACAAACGCCTTCTTATACATCTCAGACATGGTACTCATTACTTGCTCATGACTAGCGCCAATGTTATTTGGGTTTGTGTTGACATGCATCCTTACAAATTTGATCTTTTTTTCATGACAAAACCGCTGGCGGACACTTTTTTCGAAGAGGGGTGAGCACTATATATCAAATTAGTTACTAATGGACGTTTCAAGGTGAAGAATAGTTATTTATATCATAAGTCTAAGTTAGATGAATATGTAATAAACAACCTACTTAAACACAATTTTTTAGGAATAGCTTTTGATATAATACTATTATTTTATTTGTTATTATTTCATTATTTGTAAAGTCTGATACACGTCAATCTTACGAAATCACAACGGTTGAAATATGAAATATATATATATATATTTTTTTAAGGATTAGTTTAAAATTCTTATTATGATAAAAGGCATTCTAAAGTCTAAATAGATTGTATATACTTGTGAAATTCAATTGTCATAAAAATATTTCATAGCCTTAGATGAAAATTTTATAGCCATATACTGAGGTTCTGTAATAACCTCTGCTGCTGAGTTTTATATGTTATTATGATCACTTATAGAGCACTGTGGTTCACATAATGGAGCAATATGAATGAACGTTGTCATCACTGAATAGAGAAACTGTTTCATCCTGGACGGTGGAGTATGCTTGGTCTGGAAAATAGCCATGAATACTCTCATTGTTACCATGCATGTAGTAGTTATGGGAAGAAGTAAAGGTAGATTCATCCAAGTACTGAGAGGCATATGGATAGTATTCACTGTCATAAGGAAATGGCCAATACTCTGCCTTCCTTCCTGTTCTTCTCACCACCTTTAACACCTTCCTCTTATCCACATACCCTGTGACTGTCACCTTCTGTTTATCCATCTCTATCTCCAAGCTATCCACACCTGTACAACATAAAAGGAAAGGAAAGAATAAAAAAAAAAGTGCAAATAACAGAGAGATTAGAGAATGAGGATATTGCCATCTAGTTTGGAGATTGCTCTTCTAATTCTTTTTTCGCACCCTTCGCAGTCCATATGCACCTTTAGTTCCACAATCTAAGGCCATGGAATTCACAAATTGGAGGTCAAACCAGTAGATAAATATTGATCAATATTGTAAGTATTATATGCTGTGCTATGATTGAGAGGTGATTGGTACTTACAGACAAGGCATTAGGAAGTGTGGTTCTCCCAAATGGCCACCCAAACATGTTGTTATATGCAGTCCTGGAGACCTAAACTGCTTCTATGATAAAGCAAAAACAAAGAGCTTCGAGTTCTTCTTTCCTTCTCCAATATTTCTATGAAAAGTTACCATGTTCAGCATCTCCCAGCAGAAGCTGTAGCTATCTTTAAGTAACTATATAATCTGCAATATCGTCATATGGGTGTTAAATAAAAGGGAATTTTATGAACATAGATATTTGGGTGCGAAAATCAAAAGAATATATTTAGATTCGTCCATATATTGTTGAAAGTTGAAGAAAGTAGGATAATTTTATTCTCTCTCTTTCTGTAATAGAATATGCTCACATCTACAGCCTGAAAACGGAAACAAGTACGCATACTATTACTCATTTTGGTGCCTATAGACGGGCTTGATATTCTTAAAAAATGAGACCGAATTTATTCCATAGGACTTACTTGCAAACTTGCCATTCATACGTTTCCTCAAAAGTAAGCAAACTAATGCCGTATAGATAAGCCTTTTTGGACCACTTGGTAGTTGGTAAGGAACAAATTAAGTCTGGCCATATCCTACTGTGCAGCATATTTTGAGCAGGCTACTATAAAAAGAAAATTTTAAAAAAATTGCTAGAGCATAAAATATCCATTCATATGCTATACTTTCTCTAAACTCGGAAAATTGCCACCAGTTTCAACTTTTTTTCTCAAAAAATAAGTCAAAAAAGTTTAAACTCATTGGCATTTGCCATTGAGTTTTAACTTTTCGTTTTAAACTCGATAACAATGTCATTAAGTATGAAGACTTTTCTATATTAATTTTTCTTTATGATACGTATATTTTATTTATAAGATTATTTTATTATAACTAAAATTCAGTATCAGTTAAAATGAATAATGTAACATATGATAATAAGCTAAAATAATTATATCACTCAAACTAAAAATATGTAATATAAATAATAAGTTTATGAAATTATTTTATCTATTTATGTCAGACAACTTGTAAAATATACAATTTCATCTTTTCCGACACTTATTTCTCCAACAACAAAAAAAGTTGAAATTTGGTGATCATTTAAAGAAAATATTACATGTGAAAGCAAAACTTTTTACACATAACATTTGCAGCATTAACTTTTAACACTGTAGCATCTTCATCCTAGAACTGCGCGTGTTTTGTTTTCCTTTTCTTCCAATCTTTTCTTACCATTCTTCGTAGTCGATAGGACGTTGACTTGTTAATATTCTGGGGAAAGGAAAACAAGTTGTGGTATGCGTGTCTTGGGGAACACAAAAGTGTTGCTTTTCACAACTCTTCTTGTACTCACAACCATTGCCGCGGCATATGCTTTGAGATCAACCAGTAGCTCTGCTTTCTTCATCTTCATTTTCCTTGTTTTATCCTTAATGTCATTATAGCCTGACTTTATACTTGCCATTTTTCCAAAAAGAACAAACAAATCGATTTTATATGAAGGAAAGTTTGAAACTTGATCATCTATCAATGAACTAATAGTTCATAACCAGTCTTAATCTTCAAAATTAATATAATCTCGATGTCACAAGTTCGATCTTTACCCATGCATCTCCCTTTCTTCACTTCCGATAATCCGATCGAACAATGAGTTGGGATATTCAAATTATTTTGACTAAACTTCTCTGAGCTTCAGTTAAATTATACATGATATTTTTTTTTGTTTTTAAATATTATATTAAGTTTTCATCCAATTGATTTTTTGTTAATATTCTACAAAATATATTTTTTTAAAAAAATAAAATTAATTATTTGTTTTTACTGTCATATTAAAAATAAAATCACAATCTCATATTGAAATTTAATATCAATTTAACTATTATTACTATTATATTAAAAATTAAATATCAATTTCATGTTATATAGAAAATTGACTCTTTAACAAAAAATAAATCAAAGAGTGAGATTTTTGCATGCAATGTATATATATATATATATATATATCAATTTGTCAAAAAAAGCCGAGTATAGTTGTTTAAAACAAGAGGGATATTATGTGTAAATTAATCAAATTTTAACAAAAGTTAATGTAATTTACTCAATTATTTATTCTAAAATTTCTTTTTCTGTTTTTATAACTTAAGCCCCCTATATCCCGCATTGTTCAACTAAAGGATATATCTTTTTTTGAACGAGTTGGATCCTCTCTAGCTGCTTCACCGATTAGAGAGGATGCAATAGCCCAAAAATACTTTTTTTTAATTTTAAGTTCCTAATTATAAGTTCAACAGTTAAAATTTTTAAAATATAATTTTGTTTACAATTATAACTTTTAACCTGTCAGTTATAATTTTTCTTTTTAAACTTACAATTTAAAACCTAAAACTAAAAAAAAAAAAATATTTTTACTTTAACTAAATTCTCCCAGTCGTCTATTTTTATTTTTGAACAAAAGCCAAAGGGCCTTGGCTTAGTTTTGCGATGGTAGGGCAAATTTTCTGCAAATAGATCATAAATTTAGTCTTCATCGGCAATTAAGGCTTGACCCAAAAAAGAATGAGGTTATGTTAGAAATGAAGGGGCCCATATCATATACTTCTTTTTTTTCTTTCGAACAATAGATCCTTGGAGTTGCTGTGACATATTTGCAATTTTTTCTTTTTTTGGTGACAGATAAGAGAACAAATGAAAAAATTATATCCAAGAACTACAAATTTACAAAAATTATAATAAAGAACTTTATTATAATCAAATCTTTGACTTTTGTAATTTGTGCAAACTTGTGTTCGGTAATTTTTTTTTTTAAGCAAAAGCCCAAAAGAAAGAAAAGAATAAGTATGAAATAAACCACTTAGCAAAATTGTGGAATCCCAATTCTCTACAAATCTGGAGATGCGCACATCTTATCTAAATTATTTAGATTTAATTTGAATGATTTAAATTTTATTTTTTAAAATTAAAAATAATTTTTAAAATTAATAATTAAAAAAATAAAATTTAAGTCATTTATATTACGTCCAAATAGTCCAAATAAGACAGACACAACCACAAGCTCTTGATTCGCATAAAGTCCAAATGGGCGGATATTGACAGGGGAGATCACATGCATTGATAAGAAATTTAGACTTCTTGAAAACAAGCAAAAAAAAAAAAATTGCGCAAAACCATATTAAAAAACAAAACTTTGAAGACTCAATAGTGGAAAAGAAATTTAGCTTTAAAAAAATACTCTCAATTGTAATAAAAAAAAGTTTTATTTTTAATTAAAGGATTTATATTACTTAATTTTGGAGGAAAACTTCAATTTTTAATTCTTATGAATTATTATTATTTTCAATTTCATAGCATGATAGTACGCACCATTTAACAAAAAAAAAATCTCTTCCTCTCCCAAGCGATCTCTCTCTCTCTCTCTCTCTCTCTCTCACACACACACACACACACACACAAAGTTATGGGTTAGTTTTGTATAAGAATATGTATATATATATATATATATATATACAAATTTACATCGTCAGCTAATTTTTATTATAATTTTCAATTAGTACTCTTTGAAAACCGGTTGTCAGCCATGGTTTTAATTGTAAGAAGATTGATCCTTCATATTTTAAATTGGCTATGAAAAGGACCTTAATACCATATACTACATTATACAAATACTAACTACAATGCTCCATTCATTTTCTTCCCATCCAATGATTAGCATAAAAGCCATGCAGATGGGGCACGATATCGTACGTAAAAATTAAATATTACTAATACTTTAACCTTAAAAAAAAAATATCTACGCAAAAATTTGGTTGACTCCGACAGTTAGAAGTGCTCTATTTTTTTAATATTTCATTTTCTATTTAATTCTTTTATTTTATAATTTTATTGACAAAATGCCCTCTCTCTCTCTCTCAAAATCATTCTTTCTTTTTTATTTTTGTTTAAATTACAAGAAAAAAGAGATACTAAATTTTGACGCTATTCGAAGCTATACGAATCACAACTTTCATTCATTTACTTCATTGGTGAAGCTTTCAGCAATGGGCAATCAGATTTAGCATCGCAGAAATCCATGGATATTCAAAACCCCATATCCCATGCTTAATTAGCTACATGCAGTTTTTGTGTTGCCTAAAAGAAAGGAAAGAAAAAAAAAAAATATTACGACTACAGAAAAAGGGACCTTTAAGCTTAATAAAATTTAAATTTACATTTAATTTATAAATTTTGTGATGACATACTACCGTACGTAAAATTAATATTATTATTATAGAATATTAATGTAATGAATTTTATTATTGATTTTTAACATAGAGACATGTGTGTAATTTTTTTTGAAAAAAGATAATTTATTGTAGGTTTTAAAAATATAGAACAACTCGTTTGAATTTAAGTCTTATTTTAGACTTTTTCTTTTTTTTAAAATGGGGTTTTATGTATATTTTAAATTGGATTTATTTATGGTTATAAATTCTTAAGGGATGGAAATCAGTGTAATGATTTGATTGCAAATTTTAGCTCAAACCTCTCTCCTATTCGTGAACTGGAAAGACCTGTTTAGGGGCAGATTTAACTTATTGTGAATGATATCAAGGGTGTTCGTTGGCTCTTTAATATGGCGCAAAAAAAAAAAAAAGAAATGACTAAAAAATTTTATCACTAAAATTTTTTTTTCATATACTTAAAATTTTAGCTTAAACTTTTAAATTAATGGATTGTGGCATCTATAATTTTTTATTTATATTTAATTTATTTATATTTTTTAATTTATTTAAAAAATAAATTTAAATTATATATTTATTATTAAATTCAAAATTATCTATAAAAGTGTAAATTTAATTTTTTATTTTTTAGTTTTAATTATAATTGAAATTATTTTAATTAATTTTAAAATATATAATTTATTATTATGATTATTTCTTCAACATTTTGAATTTTTTTCATTTCAAATAAATTATTAGATTTATTATTTTTTAAAAAAATTGAATTGAATTGAATTTTATTTTTATTTTTATTTGTCATCTAATTTTTAAATTTAAATTTTCTATATTTATTTCATCTAATTTTTTTAATTTCTTCATTTAAATCAATTATAGAATTTAAATTTTTTTTACAAAATTTTGAATTTAAAATTTTAATTCTTTGTAGTTATTATATATATATATATATATATATTAATTCGTTAACTTATTCAAAATATTTAATTTTCAGTCCTTAAATGTTTATGTTTTTGGGATGAAAAAAAAAAATAATTGCAATTGTAGGTTTCTTTTTTTATTTTTTGTATACACAATATTTTTTTTTTTATTTCACCCTTTGCATTGAAAGAATAGAGGAAAAAAATGATATGATTCAACCTCAAACCCATTTAAATATAGCTGATTACAGCAAGGCCAACGAATTGATATGTATTCAAATAATAAGAACTAGTAATCGATGATATGATTATATTGATGACGTTATAGACATTCAAGAATTAAAAATTAAGGATTTTAAAGAAGTTAACAAATTAATATATATAATAATTACAAAGAATTGAAATTTTAAATTCAAAATTTTGTAAGAAAATTTTAAATTCTGTAATTAATTTAAATGAAAAAATTAAAAAAATTGGATGAAATAAATATAAAAAAATTAAATTTTAAAATTAGATGATAAATAAAAATAAAAAATAATTCAATTAAATTTTTTAAAAAAAATAATAAATCTAATAATTTATTTGAAATAAAAAAATTCAAAATGTTGAAGAAATCATAATAATAATAAATTATATATTTTAAATTAATTAAAATAATTTCAAATATAATTAAAACTAAAAAATAAAAATTTTAATTTACACTTTTATGGATAATTTCAAATTTAATAATAAATATATTAAATTTAAATTTAAAAATATAAATAAATTAGATATAAATAAAAAATTATATATTGGATCACGACATCTTAAAAAAAAAAAATGAGTCGCGGCATTTGAGATGTCGCTATCCATTAATAAAAAAATAAAAAAAATGTAAGCATATGAGAAAAAGGTTTTGGTGGTGGAGCTTTTTGGTTATTTCTTTTTTTTTTTTTGGTGCTATATTAACATCAAAAAGTCAGTGTTCGTTGCCTATTAGATCTTATGAGCTAGCATTAACTTGGCCTAATAGGGTCAGGCTAAATATATAAATAAGCAAAATTTAAAACAAAATTATATTGGGTCAAATCGAATCACGGATGAAGATATATTCTATATAACTTGCCTTAGTTTTATTTTTTTAGTTATTAATATCTTACCATCTTATATATATATATATATATATATAATTTTTATTTCATCTGATTCTCTATGCATATTGCAGCTTTCATTTACTACCAAAACTCTCCTTACTTATTAATTATTTTTATCATTGATGTGCATGTTTATTGATATTTCTTTTGTTAAATAATGAAAATACATATATTTACTTATGACTAATTATGCTAATATAACTTATATTTTATTTGATAATACCAAATTATTTTTTCTATTATTGATAAAAATGTGAGGGTTATAAAAATTCATTATTATATATGCTTATGAGTTTGTAAAAAGATATTTTTATATTACAAATATCAGTTAATAAAAAAATGGTTCAAGCAGCCTTAACCCGCTCTAATCTAACATAAAATCAAGTTTATTCGGGCAGGACACGGGTTTAAAAATAAGTCTGATATCTTAATCGAACCGGACATTAGATTTACTAGATGTCTGACCTGACCCTACCCATGAACAACTCTAGATGATATTAAGGAAGTTTCATCATCTCATTTAATTTTTACTTTTTTAATTTTTGTTTGCTTTTGTTTTTCCTTCTTACTCCTCTTGTCATCAAAAAGAAAAAAAAAGTTTGTGTAGGATTAAGAAAAAAAAAGATTAAAATATTTTACTCTAATAATTATTATTGATTTTTTAATTAATCTGAATAGAATTCACATACATTAAGATCTTAAAAAAAATTTAGTTTAATCAAGCCTTTTGAATTTTTTATTCTTATATTGTGTCTTATTCAATGCAACTTAAAAATAAATTTAATCAAATGAAATATGAAGTAATTCAAAGAGAGTTGACGTGGTGATTACATGACAAATTAAAATAATAAAAAGAATAATGAAATGATCGTCCTCCAATCAATTTTTCTGCTGGGTACAAGGACGGCGCTCCCAATTTATTTTCATAAGGAAAAATTATAATTTAAAACTTCATATTAAAGATATTTAAATTAAATAATTCTAAATTTTAAAATTATTTTAAAAGTTTCTATGAACAAAAATTTTAATTTAAAATTAATTTTTTTGTATAAGTTAAATTTTTATCTTAAAATTCTTTAAAATAATTTTAAATTTTAAAATATTTTAATATAAATATTTTTAACTTAAAATTATAAATTATAATTTTCTCTTTTCATAACTTAGTCCATGCTCCTCCAAATTTGCCAATCATAAATTTTATTCCTAAAAATAAATGAAATTCCAAAAATAAAACCTACATATATAAGGCCTAAGAAGCCCTCCTTTTAATGATCTTTATTCACTGTACACGACGGGATGGAATTTCAATTCTAAAATTACACTTGTTTGGTTGGATATTTCTTTTATTATTTTATTCAATCGATAATCCGTTTTTTTTTTTGTTGGGTCTTTTGTGAGAATTAGAAATCATTCCAACCAGCGGGCATTCGAAGAAGGCATTCCTAAATATTTATTATACCCATCATCTTTTGAATTGAAAAATTAAAAATAAATATTTTTATATTTTCTATTCAAAAATTATTTTTTTGAATTACAAAATTATTATTTATTATTTATTATTATTGACAGTTAAAAATGATTATTTTAATACTTTTTACTAAATGCATGTAAAAAGTACTTTTTTACTAATTAAAAAAATTAATAATAAAATGAAATATTCATTTCTTTTTTAACATACTAATTGTAGTTATTTTATTTTATCGAAATTTATTTTTATTTTTATCCTTATTCGCATTCTTGTTCCATAAAACTATTCAAAGAACCAAACGGCCGAAGGGCTTTCGGCATTCCCGTCTAACGACTTCACGTCACTTGAGGTAGCCGCCATCCTCAGTCAATGCAGCAGTGAAGAACGCCGTCTTTTTCTCTCTGGATACATCTTCCAGAAGCCACAAAAACCGTTCAGAATTCATCTAACTATAATGCAATGATAAACAGAGTTTCTCTGGCATGAAACGCAGCTTTTCAGTATAGGTCCTAAAGGAATTTAAGCTCTAGAAACGACTCGAAATTTGATTCCTTTCTTTCGTGGGTATTCATCTTTCTGTGCACGTGATGTTTTGTTGGCTTGATTTTCTGCCTTTCATGTGTGAGTTTTGTCGTTGAATGACCTGTTGTCTCTTGTGATTGGAGGTTGAATGATTAGACTTTTTTCGGCCGAGTTGAGATTATAGCAACCATTAAGAATTGTCAAAGAAAATATTTTCTTTACAATGATTTTCTTCGGGGCTTCCAATCGCATTTCATATTGTTGACAATAATTATGAATATTCTGCTTGCTCCCTTTCTGGGTGCGTGCCATTCTGTCTCAGCCCAGATTTGTTGCATTATAAATTAATTTTTTATGGTTTACTTTACGGCTTTTCTTGTTCTGTTTTCTGGTGATTACAGTCGTTTAATTTTTGGACTTGGATTATCTACGTCCGTCACTAGACCTCAGTATTGGCGTACTTTCTCTGCTTTTTGGTTTATTTTAAGGGAACATCGAAGCCAAGCAATTATTAAAGGGTAAACATACCGGTGAAAGGATATTTACTCTCCAAAGGGCAACCCCAAGAATCTTTCTTTACTATATTATTTATTTCCCGACACTTCCAAGGGGAAATACTATTTTATTGACATCTTTGGCTTCTTATAACGTAGTTTTATCATCACGTTGTGTCTTCTTGAGGAGGGACTCTGTCATTGATTTCTCCATTTCCGGATCGTAGGTACTTTGATGCAATGGGAGTCCTTGGGAGCTCCACGCCATTGTGTCCTAGCAACCAGCATTGCTCGCAGTGGGCTGAAAAGCATATGAGTGTGAAGGAGACAACTTCCTTCACGTTAGGTATGATCAGTGTCGTTACTTGGGTTGTTGCTGAGATACCGCAAATAATCACAAACTGCAGAAACAAATCCACTGAGGGCCTCTCTACCTTTTTCTTGACGACATGGCTAGTCGGGTGAATAATTTTTCTTTTAGACTTCCTAAAAGATGGTGACATCGTTCTTATGTGGTTCAATCCTAAAAATTTGGTCCATACTAATTGTATGTATCTTTTTGTCTATTCTGTTGTTCTATTTAAATCTCTATCTTATCTTGGTTCTTTAATAATATGAATCTCTCTCTCTTTGATGGGATCTTTTCAAAATATCAGCTTGGAGTTCTCAAACTATGTTCACTATTTTGATACGGTTTATTTTTGTTGCGTTCTGCAGAGATCTATTCAACCTCTTAGGCTGCACGCTAGAACCTGCTACTGTGAGTATTTCAGTGTTTCATGTCTTGTAAATGTTAGGTTGATTTTCTTCTGGCGGTGATCTGTACAAGCTTCAGTTCAAGTAACTCGATTCATAAATGAAGCACTAACTACATTTTTACTAAAAACAGAGCATGTTTTTTTCTGTTAAGCTAGGATTCTGCAATGTGGAAATTGCTTAAAAGACCATTAAAACTCTGATAACACCTTGACAGCCCTATCAAAATCTTGGAGAACGTCTTAAATATTCTAAACAACATAACACTGAATGACAAGTCGACTCATATAGTCTGCAGAATGACAAATCTGCCATGTCGGAAAGTCTAAAAGTGAAGAGTCCGCTGTAATATCTTTCGATCTAAGCCTCATATTGTCTCAAGCAGCCATGAAAAAATTGCCTTCTTTCAATATTGCAGTGCAACGCATGCACCACAAAGGATAACTGGAGGGACCAAATTTGGATAACAGATTGAATTACCAGCAATTGAACCTTGTTTCTTGCTCAAATCATTGTTAAGATTATTCACTTCTGGCTTTGCATTCCTTATGCTTCGGATGATGTAGATTTCAATTTACTTAAGGATACTTGATTTGCACTGTCAATTGTACCTTCCTTTATCTCTTTTTGAGTAAATAGTCATTGGCTTCAAATAGAAGGCTCTCTTCATTTTGTTCACTTAGATGGCTGTTTCAGGGATCATCATAAGTGCTCTTTTACCCAATTCTAGTGGAACTTATGTTGAACTTGTAGTTTACCAAATGCAAATATATATATTTTTTATTGCTTACACTACTAAGAATATGTTAAGTGATAGCTTTTCCATGTTTATGCAGCTTCCAACTCAATATTATACGGCAGTGGTAAGAATTCTTGCTGGAGGCTGACGAGTTATAATACCTAGTATATCTTTCTTATTTTCTGACTTTCCTAGCCACAGCTAGTTGAAGTGACCTTTTTTCTGTTGTATTAATGTGCAGCTGTATACCTTTATAACTGTTGTACTTGCTTTGCAAACCATATACTACGGATTCATATATCCTCGACTCAAATGCAATAGACAGAACAAGGTGCAAAGCCCATTACTTTTCGCTGCATATGTGAATCTCATTACTTAATTTTTTTTTGTGTTTTTTAATGATAATTACCGATCTGGACTGGAAACATTAAGCTCCCTTCTCCTGGATCTAGTGAGAATGAGGTTTCTGGAGGAATGTGAATGTAGTAAGTAGACAGCAAATGTGGGAAGTGATATAAGAAATTCTAAGGCGAAACTAACCCTCAAATAATAGACTCTGTAAACTCTGTTTCCAGTCTGAGGTGTCAATACCGAATTCTGCTTAATTGGGAATCACAATGAAAAATCAAGTTCAATTAAAAAAGATCAGTGAGCAAGTTTGTCACAGTGAATTTCTAAAACTAGACTCAAATGCAAGGACGGATCATGTATGGGGTTGGAGGTTGAAATGCAAGGACGGATAATGTAAGCCATGATATGAGACTAACCTCTTTGTGTAATAAAATGTAACTGTGCTTCTGTCTAACTTCTTATTTCATGGGCTTTCATATATGGAACTTCTTGGTCAGACTCATCGGCCTTTTTTTTAAGGTACCTGAGTAGTTATTTGCATACTGCAGAATAAAGAATTATCAGATCCATATCATTGAATTCACATTAAAAGACTTTTTTTTAGTTAACAAGGAGTATTGAAGCTTAACATCATATTCAAAATATCTTATTCCACTAGAGATTCCAATTGCATAGAATTTTGGTTGCATTTTTCCTTTATCTCTCGAGAGTTGGGACTATATGATCATCCTAGGTGGTAAAAAAGAGTTTCCTAACTATGATTATATTGTAGAAATATGTAAGCAACTCCAGACAAGTTAGGATACTTTTAGTACGCTCTAATTGCCGGATATTTTCATTTGTATTCTGACATTCCAAGCACGGGCAGGTTGAGACACCAAAGGCTGCACAAAGCAACAGTGAAGGGAAAAGAACCAGTGATGCTGACCAGTATAATGATGCTTCCTACACAGACAGCGGTTACAGTTCTCCTATTCCTCTTCCAGCCCTTCCTCGGATTTTTACTGGAGGAGAATTATACTACCAGTAATTGATCTTTCTCTTTGAAAATTATTTAAAATGCCCCTTTGTGATCAAAGCTTCTTTGTAAATATCCATCTCCTGTTGCGTTTGGTATACAGAGGTATATTTGATTCCCTCTATCTAGGGAAGTGTATAGATGAAAGACTTGGATGTAGTTCGTCAAATAGTTTTCAGTTCATAATGCAAATATCTCTAGTCTTCAAGGACTACTCAGAAATTAAGAAGTTCAGTGGTTTGTTCAGGTAGTGAAAGGAAGGATACGTTAATCAAGTTCTGTTCGTAAATGGCAATGCCCCTTCCTTTGGTCTTAAGAGATATAATTTAGAAAGCACTATAAAGGTTGAGCATAATATTTATTAATAAAAATAATGATTAACGAGGAAACCTGTATCTCTAGTCTCTAACCTATTCAATTTTGTGGTACGATATCTATTCTACCCACACAAGCTCCTTACGATTACTTTTTTAAAAGAAAAATTAATCACTGAAACTTGTGCATTGATGAAAAAAAGTGAAACATTGAGTGCATAAATGAATAAAATGCTGTGTTTGTGAGGAGCTTTTGTAGAAACACTTTGGGAAGGTAGCATTAGTGAACAGTAAAATTCTGCTGTGAACATCTGGTTTGAACTCATGTTCAAGTTCAATGAGCTCCAAACTCTATAATTCTGTTTGTCTTGATTGAATTATTTTGGGTCTTTCTGTAATGCGCAAGCTTTTTGGTTTTCCTTTTGAATGTGTTTCCTTATTGAGATGTTGAAAATTCAATGGGATTTAAATGCATGATTATGCTCGCAAGTAACTAGAGTTCATGTGGCTTTTTTTTTGTAAACTGGGAAAGTTCTTTTGAGTAATCATTTTGTTTTAAACGCATTAGGTCGGCAAGATCTCTATCAAAGAGTCATACTCCCACAGCGGGATCTGTCTTAGCCCAGAGAATGACACCTACTTCTCCGCAAATTTTGGATTCTAAAGAGGAGCCCTTGCTTGCTTCAACTGGTTCAACAGAGTCTGCACCAGCTTTTAAAATAAAAAATACTCTATGTTTGGTAAACTTCCTTCAACTATCTTATGGGTAAATAAACCTATGACTGCTTCTGCATTGACTTCTAATTGTATCTGGTCTTGGTTTAGGTATCTACATTCACTTTACTTGGTGCTTTAAATCTGCTTCAATCACCAGATAGAAGACCTAATTCCATGGTCATAACCCCGAGGCACGAATTTGTGATACTTGTTGGAAGAAAGCTTTTACAGGTAATAAAAATTGCGACTTGTTTACCAATGTAAGGTGCAGATCACTGCTGCTTGGATATCCACCTGACAATTTACAATTTAGTCAGTGCATCCTTTAAGAATAGGAATAAACCTGTTCAGCATCATTTTCTTTTATAATTTATTACTTCTATTTTTGGTCAATTGGTATGGATTACAGAATTGGAGATAACCCTCTCCCTTCTCTAAACTTTCCCTATCAAAAACCAGGAAGATCGTAATTGTAATGATTTTAAACATATTAAAGGGAAAAGGGAATCTACAGTGTCCTATTGGTTAAGTCTTACAGCAATTGCAGGTTAGTAGGGTTCAGTTGCCAGAGCATGGCCCGGAAGGAAGCGGTGGCATTGGGGCTCTACTTGGTTGGGCAATGGCAGCTATGTATCTGAGTGGTAGACTTCCCCAGATTCGTTTAAATGTGAGTTATATTTTGCTGCAACTTAGGTCAGAAAGTTTACTATCGAGAAATCGGGTATGGATATGAACTGTAGTAATCCATCACATCACTGGTATAACTTGCTTTTGGACTCTGAAAAGTATGTTAGAAAGACAAGAAATGCTCTGCATATTATTGACAAAGAACAGGATAAACAATAGGAAATAGTTAATTTTCTGTAGTATATTTGGAAATTACAAAATTATCGAATAATTTCATTTTTTTCCGGTAGATCATACACTTTGAGTGGCTTTATTTGTCCAGTTGTCTTGATCATTTATATTGACTCAATTTTCATCAACTTTGCAGATAAGAAGGGGTAATGTTGAGGTAAGGAACTCTGACTGTTAAAGCTGTTATTCTTCATGCCTTAATTCTTGTTTATTAATGAGCCAGTGAATACTCAGATATGAGTAACGCAGAGGCATCTTTTCCCTTCTCAAGATGCCCCCTACAGAATATAAGAGCAAAACTCAGGTCTGAGATTATAGCTGTCTTTTATGATATGTAGGGCCTCAATCCTTTAATGTTTCTCTTTGCTTTAATTGGGAATGCCACTTATGTAGGAAGGTATGCTGCCGGTTTATGTTATCTTCTTCATTTGAAGTGTTAGTACGAATGTGACTTTTTACATCTGAAATATAGTGAGGATGCGATATTATCACCTATATTCAATGAAATTGTTCTTTATCTTCTTTGTAGCATACTTGTGAGCAGTGTAGAATGGTCAAAAATTAGACCAAATCTACCTTGGCTGGTGGATGCTTCAGGATGTGTCCTTCTTGATATTTTTGTATCCTTTTAATCTATCTATCTTCTTGCAGATTATTCTTGTTAGAGAAAGTGGATTTTATGTGAAGTAACAACTGTGTAGGATCAACAAAACTAACTATAAAATTCAGCTTATAAACTCTAAAAGTTAGATATATTGATTTTCCAAAGTCTTGACACACACATTTTTCTCCCTTATTCCATTTGAAAGGATAAGGTTTTAGTTACAAGCATTGAAGAAGCAACCTAAATACACAAGATTTATAGGCCACTTCCAACTGAAAAAGAAAAAGAAATGAAAAGTAGACATGAGATTCTTACTTGAGCAATTTCCAAAAAGTGATCAGGCAGAAATATGTCTTCCTTAAAATCAGTTTTAGATTTTAATCCAATTCATCTATTTCCGCATTCGGACATCCCAAGACATGGAAAGCAAACATGAGCATCAGAGCCCTGCTTAGATGAGGAGCAAACAAGGATTTTCAGGTATTTATGTGTTTTTGTCAGTGCTTAATTGCTGGTTTGGTATATGTTTCTGTATAGGATATGTCTGGATTTTTCATATCCTTTAAATCATCAGTTTTTGTTTGCCAAGGTTTGGAGGCTTCCAGGACTAACCATGTTCCAAATTCACTAATAATAAAAAATGAGGGGGTCAATAGTGGCCAATTTGTTAAGGTGGGCTTGTCTGACTATAATTAAAAACAGGAAAGAGAAGGACCCTGTTTAACTTGGACAAAGATTATAGAGCTTGGAACTTGAAAAGAGCCATAAATACAAAGTAACACCTAATTAAGAAATTTCTTCTGTTGTTTATTTAGCTTGCTGCAAGATATTTGCCTCCCATGTTATGAAGTTAGCCTGCAACCGAGTCTACTTAAGATGCTTGTGGCTTCTCTCCTGTCTGCTTCTATCCAGTTGTGCAGTCTTAGTAGTTGGTATATCTTTTTATTTTTTATTTTATTTTTTAAATAAAAAAGAAAGTGCAAAGAGGCTTCCGTGTTTGAGACAGAATGAATAGAGGAGAACTTAAACTAAAGAGAAACTAAACTCACTTCAAATACGTAAGCCAAGATAATCATAAAAAAACACATAAGTATCTCAAAAATAGTATCTCTTTATAATTAACTCAATATATGGGCCAAGTTTACCTAAGAATCTCTTATGTTTCTATATATAATGAAAGCTTTCGTTTGAGAATTGGGCTTTGTTGCAGTCCATATGTTGTGCAATCGTACTCTGTTTAATGTTGTCTTCTATGGTTAATTTGTTATTCTATAAAATATATATATATATTATTTCATTGATAATAATTTTTGGTGATTATCTGCAGCTTTTATTCGAGTTTAAGATTGCTTTTAAAAAACGAACGTAGATATCCGCATTGTCCCCCAAACTGACCCGGACACACATGACCACGAAGCTGAAACAGATTCCCTGATGATGATGAATGATGACCACTAATAAATTGTCACTGATCATTGGCCTGATCACCATAAAAGGATAAATAACTGGTCCTCTCTATTCGATCAAGCAGGGGGCAACAATTTTGTGTGACTGATAAAATCTTTTGCATTCCTCTTCAATTTGCTATTAGATTTATTTTTTCTGAAGACGTCAGCAGAATCACTTCATTCTTACTACTACTGGTTGAGGCCCTTTTTGAAGCTACCCTTTGCTAAATATTCTTTTACTTGCATTTGCTGAATTCTGAGCTCATAGTTGAACTCGATATTCACCCAACTTCATCATTGCTCCTCTATGGTTCTGGTAGAGGTTTTTCATTTCGTTTTGGTTATCAATTATCTAGCGAGACGAAAGGCAAAATGTGAACATGAATAAACAGTAATGTTCTTCTCTTGTTGGAAATTGATGAGTTTCAAATAATAGAATATGTCTATAGCGTACAAAATCTGGTAACTGTAATATCAAATAAGAGCTTCTACAACCACCACTATCTTTTATCAGAATGTCTACCTATTACCTTACACATTATGTATATCCGAGAAATTAACATAACAAGATATTCTTTCTATGAGGAAAGTTTTTTAAGGGTTCTCATATGAAATGCGTCATGTTCACCAATTACTTATAAACGAAACATACTGTATGTCCCATGGGTCCCGAATGGGAAAATCATCGAATCACCTAGCAGGATAATGAAAATGACCAAGTTCAAAAGTCACGCGGTAAAAAGGATGTAATCAAGAAAAAAGATTAGGTAGACACTTAGTGTATAAAAGTTAAGTAAATCAAATTAATCGTAAAAAAATATAATACGCAAATCAAGTAGTAGAACTGGATTTATAAAAATATCTGAGTAACCAAAATTTGACTGTATAGTAAAATCCATCCCACCCAGTCAATGACCATAGATAAATGGTCCAAAAGCAAAACAATAATAAAGCAGTGCATGTTAGCTAGAAGGTTAATGGTGACCCACATGCACTGCTTCCAAAATCAATCCAACCCTAAAAAGATTGACTCGGGTAAACCCTTAAAGACAGTTCTTTATGGTCTCTTCAAAGTTGGGACAGACCTTTCATGAATGTCAGATGAAATGGGTCCGCCCATGAATACTTTTGTATATGGCTCATGTTTGATGTCAAATCAGATGGGGCTTACTTCTTTTCTTGATCTCTTTAAATCAAAACCACTCAACTTATCACGCGGCCACATGAAGATAAAGCTCACTCACAAAGTGAAGGAAAGGTGAGGAATGGTCACAGATCTTGAATTTGGAAACAATCCATCAGAGGAAAAAGTGGCTCATTCACTTTTTAGGTCTCGGATGGTAACATTCATTGTCTTGGAGTCTTATAAGACGCTAAGGGCATGTTTGATTTGATTCTGCAAAATAATTTTTTTATTTTTAAGAATAAAAAAATAAAAAAATTTGTTTGATAATATGTTTTTAATGAAGTGTTTTATAAAATAAAAAAATAAAATTTTATTTTTAAAAATAAAAAATTCAGAACATTTTTTAAGTGTTCTGTAATTTTTGTTCTACAGAATCAGGTAAAAGACAGAAAATAATTACTTTTTAAAATAATGATTCAAACAGATTTTTTAATTTTTTTATTCTCAAAAACTTGTTCTTGAAAACATATGTTTTAAAAACGTTAAAACAAAAATAATTTCAAATAGGCCCTAACATTCTTGTGTGACTTAAACTCTCTAATTTGGACTAGATGCATGACCTTGGGCACTTGATATATTTGTGATAAGAAAAGTCATTTGGTGTCAATATCATTGCACTACATAAATTTGCTATACGAAAAGTCAGTACGTGTAAATATCATGTAGAATGGAATGACTGCATTTAATAGGTAGAATGTAAAAAAAAAAAATGATGACAGAGGAAATGAAAAAATAATTTTAAAGATTAAAATGATATTTATACCATTATTTGAAAAATAATAATATAATAATAAAATGCTATTGAAAAATAACTACAAAGATATAATAAATATTGTACAAAAGTCATGTACAAAGATTACCTTTACATAAGGATTATTAAATGAGCATATATACATTTGGTAAAACAAAAAAGTTTTTTAAGGAATGAAAATGAGAATAGGATAAAATTTTGTAATTTAAAATTATATTTGGTATGATATGGAAAGGAATAAAAATACATTTTCATTTGGATATTTGGTAGAGTATAAATAATATAGGAATAGAAATAAAAAGTGAACAAATGATCAAAATATCCTAATGCTACAAAATATTAAAAATTTTAATTTTTGTTAATTAATATTTAAAAAAGAAAAAAAGAAAACTCTATTGCCAATGCCACTTTTGGATCTCAAACAGAGAATCTTAAACAATCGGACACGCCACTGTCAAGGTTCTTACAGGTATAGATAAACACATGAAGAGAGAATGAAGGAACAAAATTATCCATGTACATAAAAGCAAGGAGAGCCAGAGAAACCTAAGCAAAGACCAAACGACAGGTTTAGTCGTTTGGAGCAAATGAGTCTTTTCCTTATGTTTTATTAGATAAACAATTGCTTTCCATCCATATTTTGATGGAAAGCATGGAGGTGAGACGCAAAGGCGGCAACTTCCATCGATAAATGAGTATCAACTCTACCAAACATGAATTTAAGATTTCTCTTCTCCTTTCAGTCTCCTTTTTTACTATTTTCAAATCTACCAAACACGATAATGGATCTCTAATTTATCGGTGTTAACTTAAAGACGACTATTATTGATAGCGTAATTCAATATGTGACCAGATAATTAAAAAGAACAAAATGAGGATAAATTTTATAATTTTTTTTTATTGTGGCATTGAGATTACAAATTAAAGAATCACCATCTAACTTGATTGATAGTAGTTACCAATATTTATTTGTGGACAACAAACGATTATCCATCATAAAATCCTGAAAATATGTTATTGTAATAGCTTGGACAAATATAATAGCTTAGTGCTACCTTTAGCTTACGCTCAGCGGCAGACACTGAAAATTGTTTCCATGATTGTCCCTATACAGAAATCGTTGCTGACAGGTGGCCATGATGCAACCAAATGGCCAAGTTGCACATACAGTTGGTTGAATATCATTTTACTACCTAGATATCATAATATACTGTGGACGCTCTATTTTTAAATTTAGACTTTAGTTCTTGACTCATGAAATACATGAATAAACCGTTTTTACTGCTTTATGATTGGTGAAAAGACAAGATGGCACCCAGCCCTGATATATATAAATATATATATATATAGATATATATATATATCAGCAAAAAGAATTTGAGGTAACAACTCGGTAGTTCAGTTTCATCCTTAGCTTTTCCAATCACGTTTAATTTTAACCTCCCAAGAGTAGACAAAATGGAAAAGGCGACTTCGATGAAGACCTTTCATGGCAGCCTGACATTGAAGTCACCGAACCTTAGAGATAGAGATGCATCTTTCTCTTCTTATCTCACCATTGATGATCCCATCTCTGAGCTTAGTATTTTCGACGCCCACAAGTACTTCAACCAAGTAACTAATCATCACATTAAAAAATTTACCATTACCAGCAACACTACAGTTTCTCCTTCGGGTGATGTGGGTGCAGACTATTCTATCACCAGAAACTACTCAGATCGTTCATTTGGTGCTGTAACTGCAACAGCCCCTTCAGAAGCCAGTCGGAATAGCCACACTGGTTTGTTTTCTCATCCTTCAGGAGCAAAACCAGCTTCCATGACCAATCCTCCTCGTTCTATTGACCCCAAAAAGAAAATAAAAGCTTCATTGTCCAAAACCATATGGCTTTTCCGAAGGAAATGTCTCTGCTCTGACAAGAAATCTGTCCAAGTTAAGGAAAAAAAGACAGAAACCAAAACCCAAGTGCCACCAACACCACCCCCACGTCCATCACACAACCGAAATGCCAGAGATTCTCTGGGTCTCAAAAGGCAGGACCTTGAATCCAATCCCAAGACGCCAATAGACAAGTTTGCCACGAATTTGGAGACAGCAGCTAACAAGTCTGAGGCTCATACGATTCCCATCTCACCCAACAACAGGGTGTACCAGACACCTCGGAACCAGGATGTATTTGTCACCGAATCTCAAAGATTCAAAAAAGCTGAGAATGATCAAGATCCGACGATTTTGCAGTCCCAGCGAGTTATGGCCTCTGTTAGGCCTTTCACTGATGGCTTCACCTTTCCCCTGTTAAACCCAAAATCGGCAGACGAAGATCCACGCCAGGATGTCTTGGAAGTTTTTGGACCCCCAGATATTGAACCCAACACTGTTTCACAGAGCCCCAAGTCAGGAATCATCGATGACGACGTCGCAAGCGATGCAAGTTCGGACCTTTTTGAGATCCAGAGCTTCCGCACTCAAACCACATCCACACACCCAGGAATCAACTTCGATGCAAAACTGTTAGGTACCATTACTAACAGTCGGTTCTTGTTTGGGAGTGAGGAATCGATGACAAGAACAATAACAGAGAAGTACGAGCCAAGCGAGGCTAGCATCGATCGGAGCGTGAGCACCGCAGAAGGGTTTGACAGAGCTGGTGTGGGCAACTTGTCTGTTAGCGCATCAGAAGTTGGTAACCGTGGCGAAGCTCATCAGGAAATTGCAACAACCCACTTCCAACGCTCACCGCTCGCAATGTCTCAGACAGCTCACATCTCCCTTGCTTTTGCGACATAGCCATTAGCCATTTGCCTGCTTCTGAATATGGCTTATAATCTTATATTTGTTCTGCATTTACACCCACTGTCATGTGTGCATAGTTATTGCTTATAGTTGCAGGCATATCCTGTTCTTTAGAGGCACCAATCCCCTTTGTCTGTTTTTTTTTTTTTTGGGATTCTGAATCAGATTTCAATGGCTGCAGAATCGGTGTTCTATTGTCGCAAAGTTAATAGCGCGCCAGAGAAAATTACGAAAACTTAGGCGTTTGGCTGGGTGACGAGAAAAAAAAAGTAAAAAATAAATAAGTAAGATAAAAAATTATTTTTATATTTTTATTTTTAAAAAATAATTTTATAATTAAAATAAAAATCTAATAAATAAAATAATAATCAGAAAAGTATAATAAATATTAGATAAATTATATAAATATATGATGTTTATTTTGCACTCAACTCAATAAATATTTTTTATTTATGTAATCTGATAAGGTCATAATTTTTTAATAATAATATAATAAATATGTAAATTTTATAAAAAAAATAATTATTATTTTAATTAAATTGTAAAATTATTATTTTTAATTAAAAAATTATCTACTTGTTATATTTTATTGGTAGCAAAAATATAATAAATTGTATTTAATTCTAATTTTTAGTTAAATTATATTAAAATTTTTAATTTCAAAAATTTTATTCAATTATCTTAATTTTGTATATATATTGTAAAAATATCTCGTTTAATTTTTTCAAAAATTGTATTTCAAAATCAACTTCATTATTTTTATTGTTATATTAATAATAAAATTATAATTTCATGTTATACAAAATGTTAAATTCATTAACAGAAAATAAATAGTATAAGCTTTTGCACTATATATATATATATATATATATAATGTTATAAGAGGTTGATGATATTTTTGAAATAAAACTAATATCAAGTTGTTTATGTCAAAAGTTGAAATCACCTAGCCGTTGATAAGAATCAATTAACGAACATGATTCTTATTTTTCAAATGAATGATGGAGAAGAGACACGAATTTTTTTTTTTAAGGATTCTCTTGAGTTTTAAATAAAGTGATACCTAAAGAATAGAGATTCTGAACAATAACGAATGAAGAATGAGTGGGGATAACATAGTTCCAACTAAAGATACCATCAAAAAACGATTCGATACATTCATATGTTTAAGCAGCATCAACCAATAATAGAAAAACTTCAAAAAAATATAGGCCACAACTCAAGTAAAAGCATACTTTGGCTAAGCTCTTTATTTTTGGATGCTAACATAATTTTATTTAATAAAAAAATAGTTTAATTTACCCAAATTATCAATCTCTCCCTCTTCTTTCTTAGGTTCTGATCTGATAACTCTATAAGATTATTATGTTATGAATGGGAGCCATCATGTAGACCTGAGGTTCTCCACTATGCGTAATTGTCCAAACATGTCCTACTGTACTTCCACTTTGATATGAAGAAAACTGAGCCAATTTAGCCATTAGTTGTTTATAAATCAAATTAAAAGTAAGTTAATAAATTAATCTCTAAAAAATTATTCTCTTCTTAATTTGATCCCTTAATTTAATTTTTTTAATTAATAAATAACAATTATATGACTATTAACTTATGACTTGAATTTATCAAAGTGATATTTTTTAAAACATTGTTGTTTATGCAAATTTTACAAGTTAAGTAATTATTAAAATGGTATCATTGTACGAGAAAATTTATTTAAACCATGATATGTTAGGGGAAAAAAATCACTTGAGTAACTCTGGGTCATGAGTTATGAACCAGGTGGACTCCAGTTTGTTAAAAAAAATTTGTCCAACTAAAGGACCATTTGATTGAGAGAAAAATTTTTAAAGACTAAATTAAAAGATTTTAGCTTTAAATGATAAAATTAAGAAAAAAAGTACTATTTTAAGGATTAAATTATTAATTTATTTTAAATTTAATAGCTTACATGCTATTTATTTTTTTTTTTTTATATTAAAACTTTTGTTACAAATGAAGTTACATTTGCCAGCAACACTATCTATCAAAGGAAAATATAGAGAATAGTAATAAACAAATTGATGTAAGATGACATGCTAAAGATTTTGATTATTTTATTATTTGAAATAATTAAAATTTATATTTAATTATAATTTTAAAATTAGTTAGTTTGATTAGTAATTATCAACTTTGGTGTTTAAGTATAAAGAATTGTGATTCATTAATTAGAATTAGAATTTATATTTTAGTTTGATCAGGAATATAATTTATATAATGGTAATTTAGGAATTTATATTTTAGTCTTTTTTATGAATAAGACTTTAAAAGGACAAAATAGCTAAATTTTTGTATTGATTAGATATATTGAGATGACTGAATTGAGTGAAAGAGTCCATGCTCGTAGTTATCTCGAGTGATATCACAGGGCTTGCAAGATAAGGGCAACGAAGAGAAAGCGTCCTTTAGCTTTGGCCTTTGCATGTGCCAGAGACTATTTGAAGGTTGATGCGGGAAGTCATCATCACGATTTGAGGAAAATCTATTTAGTGCCCTTCTGATTATTGCCGTCAAAAGGACATAATAATGCATCAAAACCATTCATACAAGTAAAGCCAGAGAGAAGTCACACTTCGGATTTCGATCGAAAAAGAGACCTATTGCATTGCCAAGTAGTGATGATTGTGACAAACTTAGATGGATCGATCCAGATCTTCACAAAAGAAAAACTCACAGAATAATATTTCCCCATAGCTTCCTAAAGCTGGTAGGAAAAGTTGACGATAATAATTAATAAGCATTACCGTGGGCTTAACCTTTCCGGGCCTTAACAATGGATTAATACACCTAGCCCATATTTTTTCTTGTTTCGTTTTGCTATAAATTGTGGATTGCCAGATACGATTCACTCTTCTGAAATATTATATAGCAGAAGTCTTTATGCTGCCGTTGGAATTTGGGAACTATTGCTTCTGAGTTTGACACTTGACCTTTATCTATAGGCCCATAAAGCGTTATAGGAGCAGCAGAAAAGGCACGAAACCAATTAAAGTCCATAGTTTTTCTATGCCCCATGTGGCTATGTGAGCTATTCAAGCCTCAAGCTTCGCATACTGCACGCTTTATAAATAAAAAAACTCTTGGGGTATATCAAGCAAGAAACTAGAGGCTATTACTTGCAGAAGACAATGAGCTTGAAGTACTGCACCATAAGGTCAGAACCACGCAAGTTTGGAATCTCATTCACTGTGCCTGATCGTGTCATTGCTGAAATCAGTGATAAGAAGAGAGTCATGGGAAAGCATCCCATGAGGATTTCTAGGATCCCTTCAGGAGGACCAAGTGAGTTTCATAAGCTTGTGCAAGAGGCTGAGAAAGGGTCATCACCTTTGACTTTGCAGAAGAAAAATGGTGGTATTGTGAAGAAGAAGCTGAATCACAAAATGGCCTACCACAGGAGCCGCTTCAATGATTGGTATGTGGAAGTGTTCTATTCTGAGAATTGGCGTGACAGCCAAACCTCAGAGCCTAACTGATCAGGGTAATTCTCACTCGTTCCAACATTTGCAGCAAGCCATTACCTGTCTTGGTTTTCATGTTATGTTCATATTCACCGTTATAAAAAAATTTAAATTTATATGTAATTTATTATTTATTTATTACCAAATTTTCAATTAAAATATAACAAAAAATAAATTTTCAATAATAAATAACAAGAATATAAAGATTAAACGGTTATTTGCAAAATTTATATATGTCACATTATTATTATTAGAGAATAACACTCATTATATTCTAATTAAAAATAATGACAATAAAAATATAAATTATTACATATAAATTTTATATTTTATGAAGAGATATAGCCAATACTAGATTACACATGTAAAGCTTTTGCCACTCACCCCCTAACTTTTTTTTAATTTTTATTTATATCATGGTTTCCTAGTTACTATTGGGGTGATTTTGTAAAAAGTCAGAGAATTGGATCCGTTTAAATGGCTATTTTATATTGAAATGCAAATTTTCACCGTAAAGCCTGTGAAAATTTTCGTTATTGACTTCATTTATATATTACCCCATCTTTGTTTTTTTGGGGTTGGAAATAAAATTGAAAGTTTCTGAATATAAATCTTAGTCTCCAAGTATAACTAAGTTCAGATGTATCTAGTTAAATGAGATTAATTAATGTTTTTATTATTTTAAGGCAGGTTTAGGAGTTTCATATATCAATTATTCAAGAAGCCTCCCATTAGCATTTGACGTAGATCATAAAATGTTAGAATTGGAAGCCTGTGACGAAAATCTTTATTTTTTTAGGTTTTATAAGTCAATCTATTTATATAATTCTCACGTTAAAAGTGAATGAATTGAGTTAAATTAGATATATATATATATATATATATATATGTATGTATGTATGTATGTATGTATGTATAAAGTTATAATCATGGAAAAAAAGAATAAAGTTTGAGAGTCTATTGGGATCTCAAAAGGCAACACATTTTGCTCATTTATAAAGCATAGCAACTAACAGACAATGGTGATGGATTGTAGTTGGAAACGCTTTTTTCACTAGTCTGAATTTAAAAAAATCTTCATTAATAACGAAATTCCACAGATTCATAACCCCATAAATATCGAATCATTTCTGTCCCATTAGAGATTCAGGAGGTGTTTAGAGTAGAAAATTTGTTTAAAGGAATGAAAAACAAGAATAAAAATAAGGATGAAATGAAATTTAATGACTTAAAATCTTTTTTGGTTCCATATAGAAAAAAATAAGAATATTTTTCTATTTTAATGTTTGGTAAAGTGTTAATAGTATAGGAATGAAAATAAAATGTAAATAAATAACCAAAAAATCTCTAAAGCTAAAAAGATATTAAAATTTTAATTTTTATTAATTGACATAAAACAAAAAATTACAGTTAAAAATATTTATATTAAAGAATTTTAAATTGTGTAAGAAAACTATAATTTAAGATTTTAAATTAAGATTTTTTGTCTTTAAGTCTATCAAAATAATTCTAAAATTTAATATTATATGCTATAAATATTTTCAATTTAAAATTTTCCACTATAATTTTCCAAACAAAAATAACATATCATTGTTATTTTGGATATAATAATATTTTTCTATTATTTCTTTCTTAAACAGTAACATTTTTTTTTTTCAATTTTGATAAAATATGTAGTGCCATCTAAGCATGGAGGAGGGAATCCATTGATGAATTCCGTTCAAACCTATCAGATATGATTTTTTCTTCTTTCCATCTCTCCCTCCCATTTCTTATCTCCCTCTCAAGGTTACCAAACTGGAACCTCAAATCCATAGAATCATATTCATCAATTCCATCGTGCCCTACAGATTCTTCAGGTTCTGTCTGTAATAGTCCGTACACAAGACTAACTAAATTAAAAGACTGACATTTGGGCTGTATTTAGTCGAGTAAAAAAAAAATTTAAGGAAATAGAAAGGATATAAATAAAAATAAAATAAAATTTTGTAATTTAAAATCACATTTAATATGGTATAAGAGGAATGAAAATGTTTTTTCATTTTAATATTACATAGAGTAAAAATAGGAAAGAAATGAAAATATAAGGCGAAAATTTTTAAAAATATTCCTAGAGGAAAAAAAATTAAAAAAAACTAATTTTTATCAATTAACATAAAACAAAAAAAGAGAATTATACTTGAAGATTTTATATTAAAGATATTTATAACTTTATATTAAAAGACTTTTAATTTTAAAATTATTCTAAAAGAATCAGCACAAAAAATTTTAACTATATAAAAAAATTATAATTTAAAATTTTAAGTTAAACCTTTTAATTTTTAAATTTTTTAGAATAACTTTAAAATTTAAACTCATTTAATATAAAATATTATTGTCATTTAGAACAAAATATGTTTTTTTCTTTCTACTTTCAATAGTAACTTTTTTTCAAATTTTGGATGGAATGAAGCGTGTACAAATAATTTCAGGTTTCATCAATCTTTTCATCTCCAGCATACCAAACAACTTTTCTTCACTTTCCATCTCCAATCTCCCATTTCTCCCATTTCTCTTCTAACCTACCAAACACACCATAAATGCCATAAATCAAAACAGAAAAGAAGCAAAGGGATAGTTAAAAACATACATAAATCAAACAGAGAATGGTTCATATTGCCAAAATATGTCTAATCATGATTCATGAACCAAATGCATTTCTGGGGAACAAAATATCTGTGGCTAAACGAAATAGACACTAACTCTTGGCTCCTGCAAAATCTTGTCCCCTATCTTCGTCAACTCACTGTTATAGTTGCTGCTGCTCTCCCTTTGCTGTGACCATCTTGCATCCAAAGCTGAAGCATTGCCTGCACTCTCAGAAAATGCAGCAGCAACAGCAAAAGCCTGGTTTTTGTTTACGAGACGCACAAATGAAGTCATGAGAAGTATAAGAGAAGCCATGGCATCGACAATGAAGCCTAAGCTTTTAATTGATGTAGCAGATGATTTTGTGTTAAGGGTTTGGTTATTTAAGTACAGAGATGTTATGACTGGCCCCACCAATAAATACTTAAGAACCATATAATGCATAATCAATTTGGGGTAAAGAGTTAATAGAAACTTAACAAAGTGTATTAGTAGACTCCACTCGGACAATATTTGAAATACATACTTTAATAAATATATTAATGTATTTACAACCAGCTAATGTAATATATGTATCTGAATATATTTTTAATATATTCAGCTATTGTGCTTTTCAAAGTGGTTGGAACTCCATCCTTTTCGACATCTACTTTTTGGGGCTATTCAATGAACTCTTTATCCCACCGCACCTCGCCCTAAGAGAGGAAGATAATTAATGATAAAAGAACGACAATAATTGTTTTTTGGCCCAGATTTAAAAATATTGTATTTTGCATTTAAAAAAAAAACAAAGTTTATCGCGCATAAAGAAACAAACTGTTTCTGACATTGAATTAAATGAAAACAACGCAAAGAGGTATACGGTCAGGCAAATTCTTAACGACATACCGTTATGTCGCAGAATTAAAGAAATAATTGGCTGTAGAATAGACATCAGTTTTCTTCATTTTACTTTATGCTTAGATGATGAGGTTTTCCATCGGCCAGACAAGTTCTACATTACTGTAGAAAAGAAGTAGAATCTTAACCAATAAGAAATTTGTCAAAATTAGTTACAATAGATTTTTTTGGTTGTGGGGGGGGGGGGGGGGGGGGGAAGGTGCTTTTAAGCTGAGCAAGGCTTTCAGTTTCACAACAGTAACGCCATAAGATATTTATCTGTCATAAAATTTAATATTATTATAATTTCAACATTTGCGTGAGGACAAAGACTATAATGTTCATCTATAATGTTACGAATTATTCATTCAAATTTTCGTTTCATACGAATCAAAGGAAGCAAATATTTCCCCCTTCTTATTATGAATCCAACTACAAAAATTTGCATGGTCCAAAAATGTACGCCCCTCATTTTGGTTTCTCAAATTTTACTCTTTACAATGGACGATGGACCGCAGATATATAGAGAAATATAAAACACTGGATTTTAATTTTTGAATGTTCATTAACAAGTTAACCAATAGTTTTGGTTAGAGGATGTAATAATAAAATAAATATAAAATATGAATAGGTGAAAATAAATAAAATAAAAAATAATTATTTTATTTTTATTTTTTAAAAAATAATTTAATAGATAAAATAATAAGTACAAAGATATAATAAATATTACATAAATTATATAAAAAAATTATGTTCGCAATTCTGCAAACCAAATGAAATGTTGGTAAATAAAATTGTAGTACAAAAGAAGAATTTGTTTTAAAACATAATAATGTGGTGTTAAATTATAAAAGAAATAACATATTACATTTTAAATGCGAAAACTGACTTGAAAAATTTTGCTCAAGTCTTGTCCCATTCGTATTATACTCCAGCGATTTCACGAGCTTTTCTAATTAGGGGAGTGCATAAAAGAGCAAAACAGGTCTGATCAATTGCTCAATTGTCTAATTTTGAACTGTCCAAATTTTAAGTTTCATTTTTTTTAAGTTCTATCATTAATTTATTTTTTCGAACATTCATAGTTAAAAATTTTATTTTTATTTTATTTTTTATAAAATAATTACCAAAATAAATAAATAATTATCAAATTTAGACCATCTAAATCAACCTAGATAGTCAAGATTCAAAAAAGATTAAAACGATTGAGCAAGGGACCATCCCAATTAATGAAAGAGCAAGTAAAACTTCCCTGGTCGGTGGTCACTACCCCAATAAAGGTAACAATAATAAAGGAATTGGACGGGGCATGGTGTAAACTAAACCTTTTACATCACCATGAACATTAATGCCGCAAATGTTGGTGTTTCGTACAGACAATCAGAATCCAGAAACCACTGTCATTCAGTTTTAGTTGAAATTCAACCCAACAATTAACCATATTTAATTCTAGTCATTAATCCGTGACCATAGTCACTTACCGTAACTCCTATAGACTATGATTACTTGAGCCCATTATTAATTCAGATAGAATTAGCACAAATAACAGTGTGTTCTGTAGGAAGAATCTAGCAAGGCATATGGTTCACCATGAATTCTTTCTCAAATTTTAGCCAGCGGGCCAGGTCATCTGTCGCCCCCCAAGGAGGTGCACATGAATGTGGTAAACTGATTGGCCTGCCAAAAACAAATTTTCAACTCCATATGAAAATTACACATGTAAAGGAAAATTAAATGAGAGAGAACAAACACTCAAGAATCTATAACTTATATGAAAAATACTTAGTTACATATATTGTACTGACTGGCTGTACAATAAACTCAATAAAGTGGATGTTTTAGATGGTGGGATCCATTGACATACTCATTGAGTTTCTATTGGTTCATTACTTCAGTTGACTGTACAGTATATGGTTCCTAAGCATTTCTCTGACCAAGGTTCCTGTATTGACAAGGAGAAGAACACTTACATCCCTTTGGCCCATCGTTAATTACAATCCGAAACCCATCATCAAGACCTTCTTGCTTTGCAACCAGCTTCGCAGTGTAAAGAAGGCGACCAAGAATCTCAAAGTGCCTCTCCTCAGCCTCCAATAACAACACCATTATAAATCAGAATGCAAGCACAAAAATAGCCAGAGTTGAATGTTGAACAGTTTTAGGCGCTACCATGCTGGTATGAGGTCAAAAGTTTCCGCACTCAGTACTATAAAGCAGATACCACACAGTAGAGATAAAAATGTGTCTATGAACCCATATACATGACTCAACAAATAACATATAATTTCAAACTAATGTCTGATATCTCTACTGGGTAGGAAATTTATTGCTAATTATGCTTTGATTCACATTGATTTAGAGTATTATTGCTCTGATTCACACGGGTTCAGAGTATGATTTCCTTTCTTATTATTTCCTTTTATTGCATGATATTGTTGCCTTTTACTGTTTATTTTTGTTTCCTTTTATTTCAATCGGGTTATTTCCTTTTTTGCTTCCTTCTTGTGTGGGGCTGATTGGTCGAACTCATTGTAGCCTACTTCTCATATATTTATATCATTTTTTCATTCTGAATAGACAGAACAAAGAGCCAAAACAATTGCTCTATTTTTTCACATGGTACTAGAGCCTTCTCTAAAGGATTTGAACAAAAAACCATGTTGAAATTTGGCTTGATGTATGCCTACCAGGTGACGTCACAAGAGACATCTTCTTCTCTCTCACAGACGTCTAGTGGTCAGGCAAACAACCATCCAGCCACTACCATGGCAACCGACAACCCACATATCATGATTACAAGACACGGGTTCAATGGGACTAACTATCTAATGTGGCCCCAAAGTGTCTTAATGTTTGTTTGTAGCTAACGAAAGAAAGAATATCTCACTGGAGAAGTAAGATAGCCGGCTACATCTAATCCAAAGTACAAAACTTGGAAATTACAAAATAACATAGTGATGTCATGGTTTGTAAACTCCATGACAACAGAATCTGGGGAGACTTATATGCTAGCAAAGGAGATTTGGAACACAGTTTGACAGTCCTACTCCAAGGTTGACAACACAGCAGCTTTATTTTAGATAAAAGGCATCCTAAGGGATACTCATGGATTCATGGCTTCAACCGAGGAAAAACATCAACCAACTCCACTTGAACCTACTATGTTTAGCAAGAAACAATTGGAAATCCTTCAGAAGATGATTAATGCCCATGGGAAAGAGAAAGCAATGGGTATTAGAGAAAGCCATGGGTATTGGAGTGATGGCACGAGCAGGTAACATTCCTCCAACCTTGCATGCTCAACTTGAAAAAACTAATGCCTGGATTATTGACAAAGGAGCTTCTGATCACATGTGTGGTAACACCTTTCTCCTAGTTAACTTTGTTCCTAATGCTGAAAAACAAGTTGTGAGGATAGTTGATGGTACTTATGCTGAAGTTTGTGGTACTGGGGTTGGTAAGTTATCTGAAAATTTAATTCTAAGAGATGTCTTATTTGTTCCTCAATTGAAATGTAACCTCTTATTTATTAGCAAGCTCACTGAAAACTTGAACTGTGTGACTCGCTTTTATATGGATGGGTGAGATTTTTAGGATTTGGAGACAGGAAAGAGGATTTGCAGTGTTAGGATATGTGCTGGTCTCTACTACCTTCAAGGTCCCAAGAGGAAAAACAAAGCTGTGACTCATCATGTGTCTTCTAATAAAATGGACGATGTATTGTTATGGCATTATAAGTTAGGCCAGCTAAATTTTTGTTATATAAAATGCTTGCTTAATAAAAATTCGTCCTTTCCTTCCTATGAATTTTGTTAAGTTTCAAAGCATGTTAAAGCGTCCTACCCTACAAACGCTTATCAACCTTTCAAGCTCTTCTCTCTTATACACAGTGACGTGTGGGGACCATCAAGTATAAAAAACCTTAATGAGGCAAAATGGTTTGTCATGTTCATAACTGACCACACCAGACTAACATGTGTGTACCTTTTGAAATCCAAATCTGAAGTCATAAAGGTGTTCCAAAACTTCCATAAACTAATTCAAAACCAATTTCAAAAGCAAATTCAAACCTTGAGAACTGGTAATTCCCATGACTACCTCTCCTGTCTTGAAGTTTATGTCACCCTACCAAAAACTCTTAGACACCTACTTACAAACCCAAATTTTGTCTACCTTTCCTTTTAAGGTTGTTGGGTGTACTACATTTGTTCACAATGATCAAGGTGGAAAATTGGACCCACATGCCATTAAATGTATTTTCATTGGTTACTCTTCCACCCGAAAAGGATACAAATTCTGTTCACCTACCACCAAACACATCTACCCTACCATGAACCTTACCTTCCTTGAAACTCAGCCCTTTTACTCCAAAACACCCCTTCAAGGGGAGACACACACCCAAAACAAGGAATGACAGTTTGGAAGCATCCCTACATCTGAACCCAGTAACCAAAGTGACCATCTCAAACCTGAAACAGACCTAAACCAGACCGAAATAGACACAACAAGGACCAAAGTAACCAACCCAAACCTGAAACTAACCAAAACAGCCCTGATATTGACCAGAATAGCATTGAACCACAACTTGAGCTAAACCAGACCATTTGTTCCAAAGAACCCATACCTGTGGCCTATCCTAATGCTCCACAGCAGCAAGAATTGTTGATTTACACTAGAAGACAGTAAGTTCAGAGGGCAGAACATCACACTACAAGGCTGTTCAAGAGACTGAAAATACCACATGTTCTATGTATGGTCAACCCATTTCCCTTGCTCCAAATTCTGAAGAGGAGTTAGACATACCTATTGCCTTGAGGAAGGGAGTAAGGAGCTGCACTAGACATGCCATTAGTAACTTTGTTTCTTATGACACACTATCTCCAAAGTTGCAGGCTTTTGTAAACAATATTGCACTTGAGAAAATTCCTAGCAATTTTCATGAAGCAACTAAGAAGGAAGAGAGGAGAAGTGCCATTAAAAACAAGCTGGCTCCCTGTAAAAGAACAAGACTTGGGATATAGTTGACCTCCCTCCTGGCCAAACCACTATAGGATGCAAGTAGATTTTCACAGTAAAATATAATTCTGATGGGAGTATCAACAGAGCCAAGGCAAGATTAAGCACACAAACCCATGGAATTGATTATGTAGAAACCTTTGCTCTCGTGGCCAAATTTAACACTATTAAAGTGTTGCTTTCTATTGCTATAAGTCTAGACTAGCCTCTCCATCAATTGGATGTTAAAAACGCCTTTGTGAATAGAGATTTGAAAGAAGATGCCTATATGGATGTTCCTCAAGGAATAAAGTGTGGAAATAGCTCAAAAAGTGTGTGCAAACTTTGTAAATCCCTATATGGGCTCAAGCAGTCTCCAAACACATGGTTTGAGAAATTCACCATGGTTGTTAAGACTCAAGTGTATGCACAATGCCAAATTGATCACACCTTGTTTGGCAAACAAGGACTAGATCAGAAGTTAGCAATCTTGATTGTCTATGTGGATATAGTGATTACTAGACATCATGTGGATGAAGTTGTCAGATTAAAAAGTCCCTTACACAAGAGTTTGAAGTTAAGGATCTTGGCTACTTAAGGTATTTTCTTGGCATGAAAGTTGCTCAAACCAAATAAGGTATTTCTATCTTCCAAAGGAAGTATACACTTGATCTACTGGAACAAACAAGTATGTTGGGGTATAAGCCTGCAAACACGCCCATAGAAGCTAACTACAAGCTCGGTCTCAAACTAAAAACTGCTTCAGTTGACATTAAGAGATATCAAAGACTTGTACGGAAATTGATCTACTTAACTCATACCCATCCTAATATTAGTTTCTCTATTAGTATGGTAAGTCAATTCATGAACAAACCAAATATGGAGCATTTGGAAGTAGTGTACAAGATATTAAGCTATCTCAAGATGACACCTGGCAAGGGCTTGTATTTCAAAAAAAGAGACCATAGAGGTGTTAAGGTGTTCTTAAATGCAGATTGGGCTAGCTCAGAAGTTGATAGGCAATCTACAAATGGCTATTGCACCTTTGTGTAGGGTAACTTAGTTATTTGGAGAAGCAAAAAGCAACCTATAGTTGCTAAGAGTAGTGCAGAGGCTGAATTTTGAACTTGTGAAGGAATGTAGATATTCAGACTCCTTAAGGAATTAAACTTGGAAGTGATGTTGTCTCAGAATCTGTGTTGGTGGCAGTGCTTGGTTCCGTAACTTCCATATGAATAAGATTAATCGAAAGGTGAAATTTTTTAATTTCCACAATAGTTTCCAGGGACGATACCCTAATCAGAATGTTGATGCCGAGTCCAACTTGATAATCTTGAGCTACAGAGTGATCCTCATATTTGGAATGGGGTGTCACAGAAGAGTGATGCTAAGTTTTTAGCAAATACTGTACCTTAATTAGAAGATTGATGCTGAGTTTGAAACAAAAGTGCTTGATTATAACCTTGAGCTACACAGTAATCCTGAGATGAAGATAATATCCAGAATAAAAAAATTGGAATGAGATGTTACCGTGTTACAATGATCTGTTTAACTATTTGGAAAGGGTATATAATCTTGTGAGGGCATTATAATTCCACCCACTAGAGGACTCGGACAGTAGGTTTTTTACCATGTGATATTAGACTGCATCTAAATCATTACAAGAGGACAAGACCACCAAGACTTACTATTAATATTGATAGCAGTATCAGCACCAACCCACCACCATAGGTGATAAAAATTAATTTGCTGTCAGTTACCAAACCCTTCCATAACCATGATGGTTGGGCCGTATTGGTAAAACCTCATTCCGAATCACCCTAAAAATATTTGGAGATCAGCCATCGACTATATAATGAAGAAGGCTTTTTACTGCCTCCAAATTAGTAACACTAATTGATCTGAATTTTGTTAACTTTGAAATCGCCATCATGTCTTCTAGAATCATGTATATCAAGGATATTAAAAATTCATTAGTCCCGATAATCGATGAATGTTTCAAACAAATTACTATTTGTTTCCTTTTATTTCAATTAGATTATTTCCTTTTTTTTCTTGTTTCTTGTGTGGGGCTGATTGGTTGAACTCATTGTGGCCAGCTTCCCATATATTTGTATAATATTTTCATTCTAAATAGACAAAACACAAAGCCACAACAATTGCTCTGTTTTTCCACAAAATGGAAACATTACTAAATGGTGGAATCATTTAAAAAAACATAGGAACTAGTGATGGAAAATGTGCAAAACGATCTATTCAAGTTATTGTAATAAAATAATATGCATAACCCAATTGAATAGGTTTTACGTCCTCTCCTTTCTACAGAGTGCCTCTAGAGCAGGAAGAATGAACAGCCTCCCTCATTTTTTCTTTATTAAACTCATAAACAAGGAAAGAATAATTGCTGCCTAGTGCCTATTGTGTTTTCCTTTGTTTTTATCATGTCAATTTATTCTGAATCCTTTCATCCAAGAACTCAACATGGTGTTGCACGCCTAGCTAGATATTAGTGAAGACTAACATTAGATCAATCTGATTACAGCCAAACACAGTTGATTACTTGATTAAAGTAAAAGGGCTCAGCAAAGTGGTCAACTAGGTTCTTAAACCACTGCTTAGAAAAGGTGACAAGGACAAGTTATAATATGAATGTCAAAATTGATATCCATATCATAAAAGAAAGTCATTGATATCAAATGCCTGTGATAATTAGGATCTATACTGGGGGCATATTCATATTTGTGATAATTTTTCCTAAACAAACATCCAAGACAGCAAAATATGCCAATGGGCACAGACATATCACAAGTTCACAACCAATTAACAAATACCTTGGATAGACCAGTTAACCCATCCTTGACTTTAGGAATGATTAAGATGTGCGTTGGAGCTTGGGGAGCAATGTCCCTAAAACCAAGGACCTGTCAAAAATGGAAGCAAAATAGGATGATCAATTGCAATGGCACACTGTTAATCAACAAACATAGCATGATGACCAGAACCATGGTCAACGGTAAAAAAAAAAAAAAACACCTTCCTACCCAAGACTCACTTCAAAGTTCAGAAATATAGATAGAAAAAGAAGAAATTTAATAATATTTAGAAAAAAAATAGAAATACAAGAATTTCCAGAGTCTATTTTTTACAAGTTAGTGGTACTTTTTTACCTTTAACATAATACTTGAGGGATCCAATTCAAAATCCGGAAAAGTTTCCTTCACAAGAAGTTAAGAGATAAAACGTGGATTGATGTCTACAGTTAGGTGAGGACTGACAACACGGATACAGAAACAATATTCTGAGCATGTAATTAAATTTCTTTTGTGGGGGGAATAAATTTAAAGAGAAAAGAAACTGTGACTAAAAATAGAAATAGAATCAATTATTCTCAAGAAGACATATATATATAAAGGTATCCATTTTTCTTCCTTTTTAACCCATAATTAATATTCAACAATCCAACATTACTTATGGATAAGAAGGTAGCCAAGGATTAACCATTAACCAAGACAAGGATACACAAAACTCAGTCCAGTAAAGATTGTTATAGAGAATTTGGAATATCCTTATAGGTTTGTTACACTCATGACTAAAATGTCACACGAAAACCTTCTTTTTCCCTTACTTACCATGTCCTAGGATGTGCAATCCAGCAGGAACATCATTTCCTATATCAGGTAGTCCTTCACAGACATTTCATGTAAAAAACAAATTCATTCTATTCTTCAATTTTTTTTTTGGCAGCACAATACCCAATTTACTTTCACATAGAAACCCCATTAAACCATTTCACATATCTTCAAGAACAATATGTCCAGGCTCTAGAGAGAAAGAACACATAAACAGGAAACTTCAGAAACTATATATAAGAGCAGGACTTCCATTGAAACTGAAAGCAATAGCAAACAACCCAATGCAACACCGCTAAAGAATTTCAACCTAACTCTTCGTTGTATTGTTTTCCCTTTCCAATATAAAAAAGCAACCTCTCAATATTATTATCTTTGTTAGGTGCGATATTTGACATGATTCAACAATAAATATCTCTCAAGAGAAACAGCAAAGCAGCTGCCCCTGTCTATAAGTACATGCACATCGAATCCCTACTCCCAGTAAAAATGGAAAAATTAAGAAGGCACAAAACAATAATAAAAATGAGGATTACATAGAACATCAGGAAGTACCTTATCATCCTCATAGACCACGGTAGAAGGAATTTCCTTGTTAATGATCTTGTCAAATCTGAGCAATGCAGAAAATAAGTACTTAAATAGTAAAGATATCAATTCTAGGTACTGATGAGTTTTCACAACAGATATAATTTAATGTCCCGCTGCCACCACAAACTCCAGAGAGGCAAAATCTATAGTTGCATTGTGGGTGCATGATTTCAGCATATCCATATTGGGCACAAATTACATCCCATCAAATGGAGAAAAACTATTGTAAATAAAGTAACAAACAACTTCAAAACAGTACCAACAATCATCCATCAGAGTTGTGAACGCCACCTTAAGTTTCTAATCGGAAAAATTTCCACTTTTTCCAAAAGATCATGTATTGAAGCATTTAATCATTTACGCATTAAATCCGACTACATCAAAATGCACAATTTTTAGGGTTTTTACACATTGAGCGGGATAGCTGGCACTTCAAACAGGCTAATCGCAGAACTATTTGCCAGACAAGCAGGTATTCAGCCAAATGAAGCAATAGTCTCTGGAAATGCACAATCAAATTGCGCGAGAGTGCGGAAAGCAAATGAAGAAACATGGAAAGAAGAGAAGTAGGCTTACATGGTAGGAGAATCAGAAGGAGTGGCTGCAAGAGCAGCTTCTTTCTCTGAAGCCATGGAAGTCAAGTGCGATGCCAAAACAACAATTCTACCACTGCTGCTGCTATCGGACATGCCGTTGCTTACCGCCTCCTAACTTCATCGGCAGCAATTTCCACGTCTGTCAGGCTACGCCTCCACCAATAAGAAGTCTCCACGTCACCCTGGATACTAGGCACGTGTAAGAAGAGTACATACAAGTTTTGATGTGTTTATTATTTGTGGTGGATGTAAAACTTAGCAAATACCCTCCCTTCCCTTTTTTTATTTTGAAAAATATCCGAATTAAATAATTTTTTTATAAATAAATAAATATATTTATTTTGAATTAAAAAATAACTAAAATATCTTTTAAAAAGATAATTCTTTTTATTAAAAATATTTTAATTTTTTATTTTACTATTATTTATTTTATGTTAAAAATCATAAATATAAACTATTGTAAATAAAAAAAAAATTATTTTACATTAATCAAGTATATAATTAATACTTGCTATATTATAAAAGTAATAAATATAAAAATATTTTAGTAAAAATAAGTATAATTATAATTTATTTTTTGCTGCAAAGAAAACAAGTATAACGCCCTTTTTTTAATTTTAAAAGAGAAGAGTATAATTTTTTAAAATAAATAAAATGATTATGTAATTTGGACATTTTTCAAAAGAAATAAAGTTCACGTGAACTTGTTGAAGATGTGAAACTAGGATGAAGCTCCAATTCCTGAATTTGGGCAGCGAAATTTTCGTGTATTGAGTTAATTTGATAGTTTTGAATTCAGTGATTAAGTTTATGTAGTTGCCAACAGTGGAGATACCTTTTCTTTTTGGTATGGCAAGAGTAGTTCAAACCATTTTTGAAATAGAGTTAAATTGGAAATTCGAGTAGGACTAAATATAAAAAGATGGATCCTTTACAATAAAGATCTCCACAAGCCTCTTTACAGCATCTCTCAAAAAGCTTTTTTTTTTTTTTTTGTTTTCCTTGAAAGCTTGCTCCACTCACAAAAATGACACTGTAGAGAGACCTGTGGGGATCTTTACTGCAGGGATCCCATCCTTCTCATCCAATTCATTTTTCAAGGTTGGATTCTTCTTATTCTTTAGCATGGGATGCTTCTACTTTGGCACACTTCTATGGAGAATGAGAGAAAGTTCCAAGAAGGCTTTCATGACCTCCTATAAGTTGGGAAAATTGAAAGTAAAATTCCATAATGCAGGCTTATTCGCAAACGGAGAGGTAAATTGCAAAATCAAAAGCTTGGAGATTAATTGCAATTTTTTAAAGGTGAGGGGATTAATTGCATGCATACATTTTTGTTAATTTATTAACATACTCTTCGTATTACTTAATTACACGAAGAGTATATTTAATAGTTTTATAACAGAAAAAAAAAATCTCAAGATTGATGGGCATTTTTTTCCTGTTTTCTTGTGAGAAAAATATGAGTTGATTATTATTGTTATCATTTAAAAAATAATAATAATTAGAATATAGGTTTGTATTTATAAATTATTTCTATAACTTGCATATCTAAATATTTTTTATTATGTGCTTCTGTATTATCGTATTCGACTTTCAGTTCGGTATAATATACGGATTAGCCAAAAAAAAAAAAATTAACTCAATTTTGTTTAAGGATAACTAATATATGTTTGCTTAATGTATGCATGCATCAGAAGGTGTCTCCCTATAAAGCTACGAACTTTATCAGGTGGGTGGTGGTGAATGTGGATGGCTATGCTATTTCTCTTGTAAAATATGGATTGAAGTGAAAATCGGACTTCTTTTTTTTTTTCCCCCTTATTTGAAAGCCTTCGGTGATACCAATTTTTGTTTTCTTAGGAGGTAAAGGGATGAAATATTACATTTTAATTATGAATAAACATATTTATCCTTCAAATTTTATAACATAATTTATTATCATTTTTTAAAATTTATATCTTCACTCCAAATATATTATTTCATTATTAAAGACGTTTGTTCTTGAAGCAAGAACTTCCATTTGTTTCTTCCAAAAATTTTAATTATAAATCTATAATTATCATCTTCAAATTTAACTTTGCATATGAAATTATTATACCTTCTTTGTTCTTGAAGCTCTTTAATTTTCATTTGTTTCTTCTGTTGATATTGCATTCAAATAACGATAACCAAACGACTAAAAACATAAAACATATTTGTGTAATTTATAACTCGGGTAATTTTATGCATCGTTTCAAGATATTTGTCTAGTAATATTAACTCCCTAATTTTAAACATTATTTTAAAGGACTGAATTGTGATTTAATATTTATAATGCTTAACATTCTGTTTATTTTTAATGTAACTCACATATAAAAGATAAAATGAATTTTTGTATTAAGCTTCCAAATAAAAAAAGGTAAATTTATTTTGTTCTTATTTATTTCATTTTATTTTATTATTTATAAAACTTTTAAATATATCATTAGTTAAAGCTTTTAAACTATTCAATCTTTAGTTTTTTATGTCTTTTCTTTCTTCTGTATGACCAATAAAACTTGTAAGGTTTAACATAAGTACACTTGTAATAAGATTTCTTTTTTATTGAATAAGAGTATTTGGACTTGTTTTTATATTTGATTCAAAGATAAGACTTTTTGTAAACTTTTTATAGTGTTAATTTTTTATTTATTATAGAATCAAACATTTTATACTGTTCACATAATTTTTAAAAAATAGTTATAATCAGTTAGTAAATCTTTCTAAAAGAGATGTCAGTTATATTTTTGTTGAGAGACTGAATAGCTTTCAAGAGTTCTAATTTTTTTTATAAAATATGCAATGATGTAATATTAAACTATAAAGAAGTTATAATTATTATGTTTTGATTGAAACTTTAATAATAAATATATAAAAATTAAAACTCAAAATTCATGTATATAAACTATACTTTAACTTTCTTCTATTTTTATTTTGGTGTCTCAATTTGAAGAGATGTAAGCTCAAGATGGCTAGGATTAAAATGAGTAGTATTTGAATTGTTCAAAATAAAGAAAAAAGAATTAAATATTGCACCAAAAAAAAGAACTTAAATGATGATAAATAACTTTGTATAAATAATATTTATTAAGCATTTAATATTTATCGTTCACATAATTATGTAAATTATTTATATTTTTTAAGAAATTATTATTATTATTATGTAAATTGTCGCATTGCAATATCATCTTTGAATAAAATTAGTATATTTTGCGGAAAAAAAGGGACTTGACACCAATTGTCATTAGACTTATATTATTTAATTTTAAAAAATAAAATAGGAGTAAAGTGTAAACATCACAATATATTTTCTTTTGCTTTCCAAAAAAAATGTTTTTGGAAGAAATATTTTTTTTCTTTTTAACCATCGGGACCTTTTTTTTTTTTGCGTAAAATGTAAAAAGAAAAATATTGCCAAAATGGTCGAATAATGCTGTAAGGTATAAAAATATCTGCGAGTCACAACGTGGTGATTCCAAATCTCAAACCCTAGGGCCTTAAGCTGCACTCTGTTAGGATCCATCCAACAATGGGGAGGAAGCGAAAGCTCATGCCAAAATCTGCCGAATCCGTCGAACCCCCATTGAAGCAACAACATCATCATGAACAACAACAGCAGTATGAGCCAGAAGTGGACCAAATTGTTGAAGACCAAGATAATGGAGCTGAGTACGAGGAAGTTGAAGAAGAAGTGGAAGAAGAGGAGGAGGTAGAAGAAGAGGAAGAGGAGGAACAAGAACTGGAAGAAGAAGGAGCTGATGATGATAACGTTAATCCCGATCACGCCCAAAACGCGAATGATCAGGCAGCCAAGGCCCAGTCAACATCAACGGCGGCGACATCAGTGACAGGTCAATATGGAAAGGATGACGACGATGAGGAGCCGATACAGAAGCTTCTGGAACCGTTCAGCAAGGAACAAATTGTGAATCTGCTATGCGAATCGGCGAATAAACATCGCGATGTAGCGGATCGGATCCGAAAGGTGGCTGATGAGGACCCCGTTCATCGGAAAATCTTTGTACACGGCCTCGGATGGGACACAAACGCTGAGACCCTCATCAACGTTTTCAAGCAGTACGGTGAAATTGAAGATTGCAAAGCTGTATGTGATAAGGTATCCGGGAAATCCAAGGGCTATGGTTTCATCCTCTTCAAATCGCGTCGTGGAGCTCGCAATGCGCTGAAGCAACCACAGAAGAAGATTGGGAACCGAATGACGGCCTGCCAGCTGGCTTCGATTGGCCCGGTTCAACAGCCAACTGCAGCACAATCAACACCAGCACAACCGGCATCAGAGTACACCCAAAGGAAGATTTACGTTAGCAATGTTGGGGCCGATTTGGATCCTCAGAAGTTGCATGTGTTTTTTGCGAAGTATGGGGAGATAGAGGAAGGGCCATTAGGGCTTGATAAGCTGACTGGGAAACCAAAGGGGTTCTGCTTGTTCGTTTACAAGAGCATTGAGAGTGCCAGAAAGGCGTTGGAAGAGCCACACAAGGAATTTGAGGGCCATATTTTGCACTGTCAGAAGGCAATAGATGGTCCAAAGCCTGGAAAGTCCCAATATCAGCAACATCAAAATCCTCAGAGAACCCAATTCCAGAGAAGTGAGAACCCTACATTTGTTGGTGGGGCTGCCACCGGCCAAGGGCACCTGATGGCGCCAGCGGGACCAGGTATTGGATTTAACCAGGGGGCGGCGGCTGCACAGACACTGAACCCAGCTATTGGGCAGGCATTGACGGCACTGCTTGCAACTCAAGGGGCTGGCTTGGGGTTGACTAATTTATTGGGATCTCTAGGATCAGCTGGTGCAGTAAACCCAGGTGTTCCCGCTGCAGGCCATGGAATGCAGGGTGGATATAGTAACCAAACAAATATAAGCCCCGGTGTCATTGGTGGATACGGAAATCAAAGTGGCTTACAGGGGACATATCCAAACCAGCAGATGGGACAAAGTGGGTCTGGAAGAGGGCAGCATGGTGTTGGCCAATATGGTGGCGTTGCCCCTTACATGGGGCACTAGGTATGCCTATGTTTTATTCATATTCTTTCCTCTATTAATTGTTATTTCGTACTCTAGTTCTTTTTTCTGTTGGAAACTACATTCCTGACTTGCAGGAGAAGTCTTCGTATTTTGATTTGTTTGCGTTTGAATACCATGATTATGCAAAAGATGATGGAATTGGTACTGTGTATCTAGTAATAATAGCAAAACGAGCCTGACTGTAGAGAAAAGGAGTGTTTTGATGATGAGTTGATGCTGTTCATTGAAGTTGTTAATGTGTTCATACTTGAAGTTAGAAGAACGACTTGGTTTCTTGTATGTTCTCTAATTCTTTGCAATGGAAGAAAGCATCAGATTCATATTTTTAATATGACCTTCTCTTCTCGGTAAAAGCTTGTTCGCCTGTTCCTGCTGCGTTGTAGGATCGTTTGGCAGAAACACCCTATTTTGACTTGTGGAGCAGTCTTAAAACGTTGTGGGTTAATGGTTGCAACGCGGCTTTCTCTATGCACACAGAGTTACATATGTACCCCTTATTTATATTAACACAGCTGCCTGATGTTCCCAGCAAGTTGAGAACGTTAAATCATTTTGAACTTGCTTTTGACTCTTTATAGCTCTGCTCAACCAAGTTTGCTAAAATATGGTTTTTGGACACTTCCTTTCTTTATTCACTCTTGAAATTTTTTTTCATGCTTTATTATTCATTTTGCAGATTCCGCATAATCAGTCTTTTATTACTGGCCTGGTGATTCTTCTGAAGTTTAAGGAGCTGATGCAAATGGCGTCTTTATAATGAAATGTTACTTACGACAAAGATCAGAATATTTAAACTATCAAATGGAGTTCTGTTTTCGCCACCTACTTTTTCCATCTTTGCTTCTATTTCAAAATATTGTAGTATTTTTACTTTTAATTTATCTTCAAAAACCCTTTGGAACTGTTTTAGACTTTTAGTACCATGAATGCAGTTTTATATGTACTTTGAGGAGTTTGAGATGATGAACAAAAGACATTTAAATTTATGTTTGTATTGTTTCACCGTGCTCCCACTTGATATTCTATAGAAGTATGGGGTGCTGTTTTTTTTTTCTCTCTCTCTCTTTCTCTCTTTTTAATAATTTTTTTTTACTTATTACATACTTTATCTTTCTTTTTTCTTTTCTTAACACATGGTGTTTGAAATGATATTTGCACAATATGCTAAGTTGTTTTCAAACCCTTGAAATAATTGCTTAGCAACCAATAGATTATGTGATTCTTTTTACTTTAAATGTATGCTTACCTAATTTTGTGCAGGTATCTTTGTGTTGCAGGTTTGACAGCCATAATTATATTAGTATGTGTCAACAATGAAATCAGTCTGAATGAAAGAAAAAAATAATAATAAATTTGTGTGATATAATTTTGCATTTGACCAGCTTGTGAACTTTGCGTACTTTGAAAAAAAATTTTAGGAAAAGGTAGCGTTCCTCAACTATAATCTGATCAGTTCTTTGCTGAAGTTAGAAATGGTTTTTTTGGCCGTTATGGGATTACCTTTTCAGCTGAAAACCAGATTTGAGTAATATGTTTTCACTGTGGATTGAGTTGCTCTTTCCTTTTTTCTTTTTTTCTAAAAAAAAACCTGTGTGTGTGCGTGTGTGTGTGTGGGGAACCTTTTCCTACCTGATTCAAAAGAAATCTTTCGTAGTCACCCTGAGATAGATCTATAATTGCTGAAGCAGTTATAGAGTAGTTTATTATTAAATGTTTCTGGAGTAAATATGGGTTTCTTGACATTCTTTGGGATAGTTTGCATTATTTCGGAACTTGCATACTGTTGCATGTTGTTTAGTTACAGGAAACCAAATTTTATGATATAAATTAAAATTCGTCGTATAGGTGTTTAGTTTTTATATAAAACCTGCTACTGAGGTGCATGCAACAAAAAATACGAGGTTGGCTCAGTAATTGTGATAATGGACTAGTTGGTTGCTGATTGTCCTCAAAGAACTAGGCGGCTTACAAGGAGTGGAAGGTAAGTTGCCGTTGCAAGGGTGTAGTTTTTTATGTGTTCGTTAACAATTGAATGTGTAGGTGTACTTTTCGTGGTTAACCGGCATCAGAAATTTGTAGTCTTTTGCCCATTTAAGGTAGTGTAAAATTGTGTCTTTGAAACTTTTGGATGCAAGGTGCTCACTTTTCTCAATCTTTGCTTCTTAGATAGATGTTGATCATTCCTGCTTCCTCCCTTCCACCAAAACTTTATCCTAGATTGCATAGAAAATGTACCATCCACTAGAGTATTGATACCTTAAGATTAGATTAATAATTTAGCTCTGGAGAGATCATACATCTATAATTGGTATTTCAAAGATAAAATCTATCAATTTAGTCCCTCAAAGATTTTCCCCAATTAGAATGTTTCTTTTGTTAGGCAAAACTCATGGTCACTTAAAAGATTTGTTGGTGTGGCAGAGGCAGAATTTCTCAGGGCCTTTAACTCATGATCTGGATTTGCCCAAGTGGCATTGTTCCCAAATGCCGTCAGTTTGACTATCACGTGGCTTTTTGAATTTTGCCTAAATGATATCGAGATGGACGTAAATGTCACACTTGCAAATCTAGCCATGAATTAACGGCCACATCAGTTCCACTTTATGTCACACTAGTAAATAGGTTTAAAATGATTGTGTGTTTTGATTAAAGGAGGGACATTTTGGTTGGAAAAAATCATTTGGGAAACTACTTTGAGAGGCTTAATCTGTAGAGAATTAAATTGAAAAAAAAAAAAGTGATCTTTTAGAAACTAAATCATTAGTTTACTCATACTTTAATTGCTACATAACCGTGATTTACTTCTTTGTGTCTAGAAATTCAAGTTCCAATGCACATTGGACATTGATAGGTTGGTTGAAGTAAAATTTTCTTATATTAGCTGGATTCACGAGAGCCCCTTCTTTGGCATCTTCCCTTTGCTTGGAGCCTTGAGTTACCCTCCTATTTTGATCTCTTCATGGCTTCAAGTTAAATGCTTATTTGTGATGTTCACTCTTGCGTCTCTTTTCTTTATCTTGGTTTTCTTTGTTTGTCGCCTTTTTACCAGTATTGGTCCTCACTGCTTCTATTTTTCTATTTTTTTCCCCTTCCTCTTTCGTGGCCTATTGTGCACACCGCATTGTTTCTGCAAAATTCTTAATGGCCTTTAAAAGAATGCTTATTGTATGAAGTGTTTTAATGTTAACATTTTGTTGCCTGCCACATGTTTGCATCGCTTGGGCTCACCATTAAATAAAGCAATCAGTTCCACTGCCATCTTTATTATGTTTATTCTTTTGTTGCTTGTTAGGCTTCATTGTCAATCATTTCATTAGAGTTTTTTTTTTTCCGCGGTTCCCCCGGGGGAAGTTGGAGGGAGGTGGGTTGTGTACTGTAGGGGTAAGGGGTGGCAAAAGTCCATTAAATTTCTGGATGGTATTGCAGTCCATCTAAGGAAGTTTAGCGGTGGGGTTTGGGATTGGCGACGGAATCATTGGAATGGCATGCTCATCCTGAAACTTGTAGTTTCAAGTTTTTAATATTTGTCTGAACGAGGCCATTCTGTAGGATCCTGATTGGGTTTAAGATTTGGCTAGGAGGAGGTATTTGAATGAGAACGATGATGTTTGATTGACCTGAAATCGTGAGAGTTTGGATGGGTCTCTCGAGAGCAATCCGTATGCCCAAGTTCTGCAGCAAGGATTGAAGGAAAATGGCCGAGTGATTTCTCATCCGTGGACGAAGCACTGTTGTTTAAGCGTTTGAATAAGAAATACCTGAGTTCTTGGGTGCCTTTTTAGTTTTTGACCTCAGATATTTATCCTCGTTTCTTGTAGGGAAAGAAAAATGAATAAAAAGTTCTGTGTTGAGCCGTTGACTATGTGGAGCCCTCTTGGAAATTTTGTTTATTTCATGTTTGGGATGGGAATCACGCAGGGCAGAGGGGCAAGGGTGCCTTCCTCATCCCCGCCTCCGACCCTCATTGCGGGGGGGATAAATTTTGTTTGTCTCCTTTTTTTCTTTTCACGGGATGTGGTTATGTGTGGGGATTCTTTCATATATATATATATATATATATATATGAAGAATTTGTACTAATAAATTTTAATACATGTATCTTTATAAAAAAAGTATCTATAAGATTATACCATTGTGAATTTACAAAATTTTGCCCAGTTTTAATAAAATGACACACACACACACATATATATATATATATATATATATATGTGCGTATGTATGTGTGTGTGTGTGTATATATATATATATATATATAAGTCAATTTAATAAGAATATATTAATTATTACAATTTCGTGGGATCCCTACAAGGTACGAAGTGTGATCCTTATTTTCTTTTTCCTCTTCCTGGCAGGAAAAATTTGTCCTAATCATCTTCTTTGTTGGGGTAGTTCTTGTGGGAAATCTACGGAAAATTCATTCCTTATATGTACAAAACACATGGTAATTTCAATATGATTATTGTTCTATTCTTAATATGGTTAATCACCAAAATGTCATATACGAACACCAAACCAAAAGTGCAAGAGATGGCACCGAAAACTACGGGAGAAGCGGAACAAAACCCCTATTGCTTGATGGGTAAGCGTTTGAATATAGTGTGAAACCTGCAGTCATCAAGAATGCTGATATGAGCATGCAGGTTTGGAATAGTTCGGTCATTCCAGTGGGAGAACAGTGGATAAAACGTTGGTTTCGCTATCCCATAAAAACTGTCGTGTATAACTCAATTCGGAATCAAGGCTAAGGCAGAACCGAAGTGTATCAGAAAGCTATCAATCTGATGAAAACAATGAAAATAAGAAAAGAAAAATTTATCCACAGATATGATTTATTACATTAGCGCGACCTAATTGAGCATTATTAAAACAGATACACTAGCTGTATTAAGCTTGCAGAAACAAAATATACATGGTAAGCAACGAACTTGAATCTGATTAATAAGCCTGCAGATGTGGTACTCTCCATGGTATAACCGAGTAACATACATGCATAATATATAATTTTGGATAAGGGAAGCACTCATTACTGAGGCAAATATTTCTCCGCTTCCCCGGGGGAGCTTGTTCTTCATTTAGATATAGTCATCTGACCAATGAAAATGAAAAAAAAAAAAGAATAGCAACACGGCCAAAAGACTGTTTTCAGGACTAAAGCAGGCTCATTTGGGAACTCGGATAGAATGCTTAATTCTTGAAGCATCAAACACGCATTGAACAAGAATCCACAATTCTTAAGTTAAGGAGGGGCATATCAATAACGGATATCGTAATCTTTTTCTTTTAGGGGCAGAGGGAGGGTGGGTGGCATAATTATATTCAATTGCAGTTATTTCTTATAAAGTGCTAAATGCTAAACATAAGAAGGCATGATGTCCCAGGTTTCTATATTCACTGTTCTCCTTCTCAAATTTTTAGTGTATGATTCAATCGAGATCTTGGCTTCTTAAATCGTTATAAATACATTTCCATATTTTTGCTTTAATTTTTAATCTATAATAAATAGCTATAAATAGCTCAATTTTTTTTTTCTTAAAAGCTGTCGAACTATAAATATAGAATATTATCTCAACACAGGGGAACGGTCATTTATAATTAAAAAATGAAAAACATGCAATCTATCCTATTTTATAATTGGATCAAAAGAGTTTGGATGATAGGAATCTGTACAATGTGCCAGCCGTCGCTTGTATAATGGGTGGTCTCGAGCATCCACAACTGACAGAGGAAGTGACTTTGTTGATTACAGGGACCGGAATGAAGTAGACAGAGAGACAACCAGAAGTGACTTGGTCCTAACAGAGACACAACTAATCGAATATTAAATTCAACTCATCTCAACGGCCATCATAGAGTGTACTGTGAAACCTTAACAAATCCCAACTCTTTCATTTGTTAAACGTAGGATAGCTACATTACATGCCATTTGGTTGTGCAGGGAAACACAGAGTTGTTGAGAGTGAGAAATCTAGGTTGGCATTGGCATGCTGTTAAGAAAGCTGCGATGACTGACTGGTTGGAATATATGATATCTATGAAGAAGGAAAATGAGGTCAATTTTCTTGCTGATACATGGAAAAACAGCTGCACGTGCATCTCCTCCTCGGTGTAACACACACGCGGATTCTTATGCATGCATTACATGTGCCTTTGAGTGAGTTTGTCCGTTTCCTGAGCCTTTTGGGTCACGTGCTGCCCCTTTCCCTAAGAGTGGAGAGAGAGAGAGAGAGAGAGAGAGAGAGAGATATGTAGAAGTAACCCCATTGCAGCAGTAGCTGCAGTGGGAAGTTTCCAAAATAATCGTCTTTCAGTGGAATAATTTATTGTGTGTAAAAGTCTCTTTTATGATGATGAAGTGCATGTCTGTTGAGGTTTTCTAGAAGTGCTCTTTTGGTGTAGTTATATGAGGAAGGAAGTAGTACTTGCAAACTGTCTCGGAGTGAAAAAAAGGCCAAAACTTGCCAATGAAAGTGCTTTAATTAGTTTTTGTCCTTAAAAAGAAAAGTATAGTAGGAGTACTAAAATCAGGTATTTATTGCAAACCAAGTTTGGTAATTTCGCTTTTGATCTCTAGGGATATGATTCCTTGAAGACCTCACAGGTCTCTCAACTTTCCAAATTCGATCAAGCCTTCTTGCCTTTATATCTTATTTAAACTAAGTTTGGATGTTTTTAAATATAAAATTTTAAAATATTTTTAAAGTGAGAAATAGAAATAAAGATAAAAAATAAATGTTAAAAAAATAAATTTTATACATATTTTTACTCATTATATCACTTTCTCTTATTTTAAATGTACTTTACAAGTTCTAAACCCTACAAAATTTGAACTCATTTACACTACTAGACTACCTTAAACATATTTATTTTTAAAATTGTTACATTCAAATATGTCTTTGAATCTATAAATTTATCTGTACGTTCCACCTCAAAAGATTACTTTGCCCGGTAGTTCTCCTCATGCACAAATTTATAGATGAAATGTTTAATCAATCATGATTAATTTTATCAAGGAAACCTTATACATCAAAATCACTATTGGACGCGACAATTGCTTTAGAGGTCAACTCTAATGCAAGGGCAAGACTAAGAAAAAGTTATAAAGAGATAAGAATATTAAAAAATAAATAAATAAGTGGGAATAAATAAAATAAAAAATAATTTTTAGATGTTTATTTTAAAATTATAATTTGATAGTTAAAATAATAATTTAAAAAATAAAATAATAATTATAAGAATATAATAAAATATTATACAAATTATATATTTTTTCATTGAAGTGAAGCAAATGGCTGTAAATAATAGATAGATAGACGGTTGACAAATCCTAGCGGCTGTATATAATAGATAGAGGCACCACTTTAACAGACCGATCGATTAAAATGGGAATTTGGCTAAAAAATAAGATAATGTTTTACTTATTTTTTTTCCTTGTTATATATGTCTGTGAAAGAGATTGTCGGGTACTAAATTTACAATTCTCTTGTAATAACATAACATTTTTTTGTCTTATATTATTTTCACTATATGCGTTAAACAAAATCAAAATTATATATCAATAAGTACTTCAGTTAGTTAAAAATCATCTAAAGAATATCATTATGACGTTGCCACAAATGCGCCATTTATTATGAATTTCATGTTCAAACATACCAAACTCTTAATACAGTGCATCCAGTGGTGTGCAGCTAGCGTGGAGTGTTACAATCTACCCAATATCCAGAAAACACATTGGAATTGGAAGCTAAGGTGTAATTATATTAATTTATAAAAAAGTAAAGAGAGTGCCTTTTTTATTATTGGATTTCATAAAAATTTATGTAAAGTAACTTTATTATTATAAATATATATTTTAAAAATAATTCAATAATTAAAAACTCGACTGCTCAGTAGATCAAATTCTTTGTGCCAAAATTTTTAATGAAGTTTCATTCCACCTAGCAAAAAGGAGGGGAGAGGGAGATAAAGATTAAAAAAAGAAATGTAGGTCCTTTTCCATTTACCATTGAATGCAACTTTCAAGCTCTTCATATTCTTTTCCTCACTTGGTGCGGATTGGTATCCCTACTCCCAAAGAGCAAATGGAAAGGCCCACTTTTTTATTGGACGGATTCAGATGACATCCTGCGGCATGTAGGTGAAGGAAGAAGTACTTAGATTTTTTTCCCTTTCTCTTTTAAGTTCGGAAGTAAGTACTGTCTCTATTTCCAAGCTCCAACGGTTCCGAAAATTTCTTCATTTGTGAATTCTTATTTCTCCAATGAAGTTCCAAGGAAGGAAATTTTCAATCATTCTTGTGGCCACTGTTGGCAATGTTTTTCCCACAGAATGTGTAACTCTCCAATTTTTATGACCAAAAATAGTTTCGTTTATATTCAAGATTTTGCAGGATCAGTTTTAATGATACTAAGGACACGCATTTTTAGTTAATGGGTTTCTCTCTCGACTAATCTTTGTTGGTCTGTGGAGTATCTCTTCTTCTGCAACATTCGCTCTATTTCTTATATTCCCTTTCACACCTGATCTGGGGCCGATTCTCTCACACCCCACTTTACACTGTTTGCTTTGTATTTCTGAGCGCTTGTCGCCGAACCTTAAAGTCTCTGGTCGTGTTTGGATTGATTAGAGGGCATATTCTTCTGTTTTTTCTGGTTTCAGGTTCGGTACCAGGCTTATTTCATTCGATATATGAAAAAATCACTGTGTAGACTGAACAAACTGCGCTCTGGGTTTTCAGGTCACTCTGTGGCCGGCTTTTAACTTGAGATTGAGATAGTTTCTGGGTATTGGGATTTATTTCGGAAATGAAATAGGGTTGTAGATTTGCCTCTGGGGTTTAAATAATGGGATCTCAAGGGGGAGCAATCCAAGAGCCAAAGACGCCTTCGTCTTTGGCTCGGCAAGGTTCCTTGTACAATCTGACCCTTGATGAGGTTCAGAACCAGCTTGGAAATTTAGGGAAACCACTGGGGAGTATGAATCTGGACGAGCTGCTCAAGAGTGTATGGACTGCTGAAGCTGGTCAGGGTCAGGGTGAGGGTCAGGCCTCTGGGTTGGATTCTCCTGCTGGTCAGCTTGCATCTGGGTCGTCTCTGAATCGACAGGGAAGCCTAACGTTATCTGGGGATCTTAGCAAGAAAACTGTTGATGAGGTTTGGAAAGATATCCTGGAGAAGAAGAGCATTAATCTGGATAGGAAAGCTCAGGAAAGGCTGCCCACACTTGGTGAGATGACCCTGGAGGACTTTTTGGTGAAGGCAGGAGTAGCTGCAGAATCTCTTAATACAAAGAACGATGCTATGTCGGGGGTTGAGTCAAACGTGGCTTCCATGCAAAATATTTCACAGCATGCTCATTGGTTGCAATACCAGCTCCCTTCAGTGCAGCAGTCGTCCCAACATCAGCTGCAAAATCAACAGAATATGATGGCTGGTTTTATGGCTGGTCATGCGCCATCTTTCTCAGTTTCAGTTTTGGATCCAGCCTACCCTGAAACAATGGTGAATATGTCACCATCTTCTTTGATGGGTACAATGTCAGATACACAAACTTCAGGTCGGAAAAGGTTGGCATCTGGTGATGGGGTTGAAAAAACCGTGGAGAGGAGGCAGAAGAGGATGATTAAAAATAGGGAATCTGCAGCTCGATCACGGGCAAGGAAGCAGGTTATATTATTTGTATGATGTATTTTCTTTGAGGCCTACTTGTTTTTTATAGTTGATATAAGATGATATCTATGTCAATTGACAGGCTTATACAAATGAACTGGAGATTAAAGTTAGGCGTCTAGAAGCGGAGAATGAAAGGCTTAGAAGACAGAATGTATGTTGCAATACCTTGTCAGTTTGCATATTTGGTTTATTCTACTTTTCTGATATTTCTCTGTTAGATCTCTTCATGTCATCTTGGCAGGCAATGAATAGATTTGTTGATAATAAAAACTTCATCTGGCCATTGCTTGTTCATAAAATAAGTCTCGGTTTGTCTGCTGTTTCATATAATGGATAAAGCATGTAATGTCCAAAATCTAAAAGGTGTTGAGAGTGCTAGGTATAAATGTTTTGAATAAAGATTTTCTAAACTGCAGGTTTCATTTTAGAGAGTACAGTGCAGAATGGATAACTTTTGATGAAAAAACCACCCGGTTATGGTTTAATTTGTGTAGAGTACAAGCTACTAAATATCAATTCTTGGATGTGTGAGAACCCATTCACTTTAATTTCTCATAAAGGGTAATTACTTGCACTTTATTCGCTAAAGTGAGAAGCTAAATTTCTATGTTTTATATTTCTGGAATTTGTAAGATGATGGAATAAGCTGTAGAGAATAATGGAATATGTATGTACTGTACTGGCATATTTAACTTTTGGTTGTTTATGATGTTTAGTGTTAAGAAGAAATGTAACAGATAAATTCTTTTATTAAAAAAACACAATGGGTGAACATTGTAACTAGGTGGACCTTTAAAAATACAATTTTAGGATAGGTTGACCTTAACTGTTATTTTTCTTATATTTATGAATTATCCGTTACATTTGATTTGCTGTTTTGATATGTATCTGTATTTTTCTTGCTGATGTAACTACATAAAAAAAAAAAAAAAAAAATTCTGAGGGTGAAGCAAAATTTCATCATTCCATACAACCATAATGCATCATGTCAGTGATTGTTAATTTTATACATTGGAGGAAACCTTTTTGTTTGGTCCTGCAGTTATTTCATGTATTTCTTTGTTGTTTGGCGTTTTGAAATCATGGGTAACTAGAGAAGTCGTTCTGGAAAGAATGGTATCACAGTAATTGGATTGTATGCAGTTATGCGCATTCTATTAAAACATATAGCAGGTATGGTTATCAATCAAGAAATTTATCTATGGAATAAAGTCTTGTGGCGTACTAATTTCTGGAGCTTATAAATTACAAAGAGTGGCTGACCCCACCTAGTGAGAAAAGGTTGGTTGTTGTTGTCCTTGTATAAATTACAAGGAGTGCAGTTTGAATTATTAATTAGAGCACCTTTGTTTTAGGCACTCAGCGACTGGTTGCACTGATTTAAGAAGATTTTTTGTGTTCTTTTGTACAGCTTTCATTTTTTATCTTTTTCTCTGGTTATCAGTATTTTGCTGAGGCTTTCTCTGCGAGGCAATGAGGTGAATCTAATTGGTTAAAATTCATAAAATGCAGCAGCCCATTACTTTAGGCAGTTGGGCTGCTTTTTGAAACCAAGTTACATGTCACCTCCTCTTCGAGCTGCTTTCTCCTATGGTACAGGAGACTAGAGATTAAGTTGGTTGTCTACCCCTATTGCTTATGGAGGTATACTATTGTGGTTTAGTGATTGATTCTGACTTGGTTCTTCAAATATTGAAATATTATATAGCTATCACAAATTATAGTTAGCTCCATTGTATCTTGGTAGAAAATAAATATTTTGTCTCATTTTCAAGGTAATTTTTTGGGGGATATATTGGTAATTTGCCTATCATGTATACAAGGATAAATTTTCAGATTAAGAACTTTGGTTAAGCAATCACTGAAGAAAGTGTTTGGGGTCGGTTTGTAGTTGACTTAAAGTGGAGTTTGAGGTCTAGAGCACAGATTTCAAAGCTTCTGAGTTAGCTAAATCAGGGTTGAAGTTCAAGATATGAGAAGTACTTTAGGGCATAAGCTTTTGGGGTTTTATTCAGGTGAAGAAAGTGTACTATCAAGGATGAAATTACTAATTGGATAGTTCAACTGGCTCCTTTACTGCAAATAGTTGTGTTGAGTAGCCGGTAAAAGGATGAGAGGGAATTCTTTTCATTTTTCTGCTTGGGCCCTTGGGGGTGGGGATGAGTTAATTTTTCTCATCCATTTGCACTCAATCTCAATTAAATCTCTATTTGTGTGTGTGTGTGTATATATATATATATATATATATATATATATATATTTTTTTTTTGGGTACGGAAAATATCTTAATTGGTTTTCACTTTGAAATCACCACTTTTACATAGCACAACTATGAATTTAACTGTTTGTTTTCTATCACCACTAAATTCATAATATGGAGACTACATAAACCGAAAACTCTGAAGGGCATCTAGGACATCTAATACCGAAAAGTTTGAACACAGAATTTTTATATATCAAAATGCTCGTGTAGCTGCATATAAAAGCATTTGCATTTCTTCTTCGTAGCCTTATCACTTACCAAAAATTCAGGGAACCTGAACAGTTATTTTGAAACTTCAATTATATGCATTTCAGGCTTTTGCACAATTAATTTTAAATTTGCTTCTTCGTATGTGATAGGGTGGGGACAGTGAAAAATTTGAAGATAAACTTTAGAGGAACCATGAGATTCTCATTGTGTTATTTCTTCTATCTATTGTCCACTTTTCGTTCCTATACAACTTGAATTAAAACATTGTTCTCTGTAATACATACAAGTTTACCACGCCAAAATGCGTAGACCAACAATATGGTATGCAGTTAACTGGTCCTGTGAGACAACTAATTACTGCTATCCTTCTATGTGCTGAAAAATTACAATATTGAAGCAAAAAGCGTGCAATGACTGCAGTGCTCAAATAACTTGTATCAATTAGAGATGATTCTAGATGAATCTTCCTTGCAGATGCAGGAGATGGAGAGGGCGTTGCCATGTGCCCCCCCACCTGAGCCTAAGCATCAACTTCGCAGAACAAGTTCAGCCCCCTTTTGACGTCATTGCAAATGAGTTTCTAATGATGCTGCTGATAGCTCTCATTTGCATTCGTTAACATTAACTCTCAAGTTTGCTTGCAGTTGGAAGATTATCTCTGGGTAACTATGGTTGGCATTTCTCTTAAAGCAATGTATTGTTGTTTGTGCTACTGTTAATCCTCCTCAGCTTGCCCCATTTTACGAGTATTTTCTTGCATGTACATTTTTAAGTTTGACTTCCAAGCTATGCAGATCTATAAATATAACTAAATCTAATTTGATGTTGTCTTGGCTCCTTTATTGTTTTCCAACCATCTGTTCTTCATGCATCTTTCTTTTCGCCTCTTGTGTATTTGCAACTGATGACCATTACTCCGTGTTAGAAGTTAGAACCTCAAATGGCTGTTAAATGGGAATTAGGCAGCAAGGATTGACTGAGTTGGTTGCATATCTGCATGGCAATCTAGATGGTGAGTGAGGGACGCGTGGAGAGCAACAAGAGAACTTCACGTAGAAGTTGGTTAAGCTAGTAGAAATTAATGGGGGATGAGGGCAGAGAGAGGGTTGGGTAAAAATTAGGTAAAACCGAAAAAGATGTGGGAGGGATCCAGCTCCTTCAGGAACTATAATTTATCTTGCTTTCTTCTCTATTTTTGGGTCTGTTTTCTACTGTCATTCGAGGGAAATAATAGGTTCCTAACTCTGATGCATTTGCTTAATCCATCTGACGCTCAGGATTTAGAATAAGCCTCAGAATGATTTTTTCCTGCTAATTAAAGTGATTTCCAATGACTTAGTGTGTGTGGACTCACATGCTACGTGGTAATATGGCAATGATGTGCTTGGTAGAAGTCAAATGGAACGGTGGAAATGATAAGACACTTGGACAAAAGTCTAAATAACTACATCGCTTGTATTTTAAACCTGTTTATCCACCTTATTTTCACTCTTACCAAAAACATCCTATTTCTCATGATCTTGGCCCAGAAAATTGGTTTCTGGTTCAAGACTATATTGACAGCTGGGTGGGTTCTTAGGGCTCCACTCGAGGACTGTCTGGTGCATTTGTTGATTACCCAGTGAAGGAGGGTGGAAAGGGGGGAATTCTTGATTTGGTTCACGAAAGATGAGGAAATTAAATTAATCATCTATGTCAATGATGCATCTTATTAACAAAAAAAAATTTGATATGCATATATATATATATATATATTAAAAATTTAAATTGATCGAGTTTATAAAAGATATATGAAACAAATTAATAACATAAAAGGTATAAGCCTGTTAAAAAGTGAATCCTATTAAAAAAACATGTTTGACACGTGCTTAGTCCAAGAATCGATCTGTATTACCATTTGTACGACAAATAACATTGAATACCCCAACTGGTTTTTGATAGCTTAATCCAATTATATTAAAATATTCATTTGATCCACGAAGGTTGTGATAATTAGAGAAGTATACTATAACAAAATTTATAAAATTAAGAAATATATATTTGATGAGTGCAGGGTAGACTACAAAACAATTGTTAAACTTGTTTCAGCTGCAATGGACGTTTTCTATAAAATGCATTTTATATATAGGAATAAAATTAATAAAGTAAACAAACATAAGCTTTTTTCCAACCCTAAATACTAAACTCTTTTGAGTATTGAAAATCAATTAAGCATCTTATTTTACTTTTTATTTAAAGTGGTATTAATTAATTTTGTACTTTTATAGAGAGGTTAAAACAAAATCTATACTAAATATTTCAAAAAATATATAATTCAATATTATATAGTTTTTCTATTCTACTATAATTTTTTTATGATATTCAAAATTTTATACTATACGAGCAGAAAATCATTTACTTGATATAACTTAATTATTGATATAAACCACACTAGCAATTGATATGAAATTTTTATTTTTTTCACTTTCATATATATATATATATATATATTTAATTCAATCTTTCAAGCATATCACAGCTTAATGATATGGATTAAAAATTTCTTAATATTAGTTTACATGCACAAAAAACCAATTCAACTCGGCGACCTATGCATGGTGAGTACAAAATTTCTCTTCATAAAACAACTGCAGCAATTTAAATTTCTGCATTTGAGTCGTATTTCTCTATTTCATGGACACATACATATATATCATTTATTAAAAAAAATGAAAACTCCTAAAAAAATGATATTTAGACATTTTTAAAATTTAGTGAATAGTGTGGGTTAAAACAAATATATTGTCGAATGATCTATTTAAACTGGTGCCATCAATATTTCTCGAGCATTAAATTTTTTAGTGGATGAGATATTGTCACTCGTGACACTAAAGAATAATCCTTAGTCCAATCTACTTATTTTATGGGAATGAGACTTACAAAATGTGTACTACTAAGCTTGTCAAGGTGTTCACTTCCACAAACCGCTCTTAAGGCATACGCTAAGAAAGTGAATTCCTTTAGTCACTATAAAGATTAACATAATATTAAATTATTTAACTTGGTTGTTATTCTCGGAATCAGATCCCTGCTCATTTTTTTTTTTTACTTATTTTCTATTCATCTTGATCTAAATCATTCATATTAAATTTGAATGGTCCAAATTTAATAATTTTAATTTTTATATTTTTGATGTTTTATTTATCTCAAAAGATATAAAATATAGAATAAAAATAATTTTTTAATTATCAATTTTAAAAATAATAATAACTTAAATTAAAAAAATTAAAAAATAAAACATTAAATCTAAACGATCTAGAATCAAATATCAACGGTCCAAATTTAGAGAAGTATCTACCTATCCAAATTGGTTATTCCCTGTTAGCTCTTTGATAGTTTACTCAAGTCAAAGTGAAATAAAAGGTATAATTGATTACTTATTCTATTACTGATGCATGGAATATTAAGTATAGAAATAAAAAATAAATTTAAAAAATAAATAAAATAGATAAAAAATAATTTTTCTATTCTTGCTTTAAAAAAATAAAACAATATTATTAAATAATAATAACAATGACATAATAAACATTACTTAACATACTTTATGTGTTAGAATTGTCAAGCTTGTTTGGTATACACCATATATAATGTCATATATGAAATAAAAATAAAAATACAGATAGAATATATAAGAAATGATCTTCATATTTTTATTTTAAAAAAGTAATAAAATTAAAAAAATTATTAGATAATAATTATAAAAATATAATAAATATTATATAAAATTAAAAGAAAAGAAATCCTTTTGTTTCCTACTACCGAGACGTTAAACTTATATTCCTTTTCAGCCAACCGAAGATTAACTATTTGATTCTTGTTGATAGATCTGAGAGTGAAACAAGCAGCCTTCGCCCAGATTTCTCATAGGAAAATGACATTTATTAGAGGCAACCTATTTAGAAACAAGTCTTCTATAGTTTTAAAATCGTCATACAAATTGACCTGGATCCTTGAGTACACATATATGATCAAGCAATCCACTGATTTAACAACAACCGACAATATGTTGTAATCTTATAGACAGCAGTCCTATCATAATACCTTCTAATCATTTTGAAAGTTATATATATTCTCAACGCAAGTTTTGATTTTTCTTATTCAGAAAATGTAATATTTTCATCTGATTCTAATGGAGAACTTAAGTATTACAACAGCCTCCATAAAAGCAAATTAGAAACTAGCATTGTTCAGTGAGAAGAAAGCTGCTTGATAGTCTCTCCATCGTCAGTGGCCCTATGAATTATCACTGCTTAACATTTCGCTTTGGGTTCAGCTTTTCGGTTTATTTATTATTAAATAAATCACTTCAAACACAAGTGATTATTCCGTTACTTTACATGTAATTTTTTATATCATACATAAATGTTTTTTTTAATTATAAATTTCATTAAATAAAAGATGTCGCATCTTAAATATAAATACAATATTATAAGTTGGATGTTCTTTAACATAATTTTAAAAACATCAATAATCTCTTAATTATGTTAAAGATTGAAAAAAAAATAAAAAGAATTTAATACTTATTATTTGATTAATCATTTATTCCATTTATTATTAATTTTTTTTAGTTTCAACTGAAACAAATAAGAAATCATTTTCATCTATGAATGTTACAAAAAACGAGTTTAGGAATTTAGGAATAAGATAAAGAATTATTTTCTTACAAAGTAACAATTATTTATATTAAAAGAAAAACAATAGCAAATTTTAACATAAACTCAGTTATTAATAAATTTTATAGCATGAAAGATATTCATACTCAATTTCAATAAATTATAAAAAATCATTTCTCTTCAATAATTTAATCCTAGATTCACCTACTGCGCCACCCAAGATCCAACGTCAACCAGATTGAGGTTGTTTCTGTAATTATCTGCAGTTTTACACTACCAAATTCACACAAATCTTGCCAAATGAGTTTATTGGCTTTTTTTTTTCTTACTTTAGTCATTTTTATATAAAGTTTAAAATATTATCTATCAAAATAAAATAAAATATAAAAAAATTCATTACCAAATTTTATAAAATATAAAAAAATACACATAACAAATTATGTGTAATTTAATTCATTTTACATTTTTGCATGCTTACGCTGATCATTAATAACTCGTTTAATATGTAAAAAAAATTAAATATAAAAATAAAATAAAAAATTTAATTTTATAAATAAAAAATAATTTTAATATTTTATTTTTAATGATTAAATAATGTTGAGTAATAATTATAAAAACAAAATAATCATTTTATTTAATTTTCTATTGTGTTTCATTTTGTCATTCCTCAGCAAACATGCGGTTAATGTCAAAGAGGAGCAGTGACGGATGAAACTGAAAGGAGCTGAAAGGAACCATATGTCAGAGAAATTATGGCGTAGGCCCCACCACTTGGGTAGACCTCAGGTGGCCATCCAGAGTGCAGTGGAAGTCACCAACGTAGGCCATGGACCCTGAGCACTCTTGATCACGTCAAAGGAACATTTACTCTTTGACGAATACATAAATAATGAGAAACGAAAGCCCCGCCATCGCTAATCATTTTGACATTGACTAGTCCAGCAAATAATCAGAACATTGATGAGTAACCTGCTCCCAACAATGCAGCAGCCACACGCACAATCCCTGTCAATGCATTCCTGTTGGACGTAAGAACAGAGAGTTCACAACCCTCGCAACAGAAGAGAAGAATGGATCGATTGTAAGATGCAACTACAATAATATATACAAGTGGATTGCGTACATAAGCATTTGTTTGTACTTTCTACCAGAAAAATACAACAGGTGTGAGAAAACCTATTTTTACCTACAAATGGGACCTAGTCCATACTTTTGAATTCGGTTTCCGAACGAATTCCAAACCCAACATTATCTTCATACAAATTCGGATCCAACACACTGACAATAAAATCATTCTTCTGTGCAGTCTTTGTTGGCACCTGGGAAGGTGGTTACGCCATTCGTGGAGCCATCATCAATTCTCCGTTTTTTCAATGGAGACAATGCCTCTGCAGAGGCATCGCCCGAAGGTTCTGACTGGGAAGGATCTTGCTCATCTTTTGACGATGGTAGCGTTTCCGAGGCTCTCAAGGTATTACCTAGTTTCTGCTGCTCCTCTATGATCTTCTGCAAGTATTTACCCTGAGCTTCAATTCTCATTTGTAACTGCTTTTGAACCTGGAATATTATTGACCCAGAACAAAAGGAATCATCAGTAGCAGTCATGCTGCATTTGTTACAACAGATAGAGGGCATCCAAGAATTACAATGCTATGGATATGAAATTTTAGATGCAGCATGCACCTTCACTACACACTAGTTCTAAGCCTAAACAGGCGCATCATCAGAAGTCTAACATACGTATACCATATATCGAATAAGTTTAAAACCCCACCACCATGGTATGCATAACTCACTGATCAAACAAGCAAAATATAGTATGGCATATTTCAAAGAAATACAAACGATTTTATTGAACAAATAATGTAGTTTTTTGTTTTTCCCAACCTACTGCTATTACAGACTGATTAGAAAATGAGGTAAATGAAGAAAACGATTTACATTGAATTTGGATTGAGAGTTAAACAATTAATGTATAACCGGAACTTAAGTTACTACAATAGCATTTCACATTTCTATTGTAAATTAAACCAATCATATGAATGCTTCTTTCTCTTTAATATACATGTCATATGTTCAAACTTCTATTAACAAAAAGAAGAAAGATCCATATCCATGGCTATGAAGCATGATCATTTGAAAAAAGAGTTGTGTCTGTCCAACTCATGTATGACAATCATATTGGAATTCGACACATGCCGCACCTCAAAATATCTGGATTCTTCAGATTTTGCCACATCAGAGTACCCGTATTTGGGTTCCTGTTAGTCTTCATGCTTCTTAGCCATATGGTATGACAAAATTTTTTAGTTTCGTAGCTTACAACAACCTTGGTTATCCAGAGAAGTGATCGACCGTGTTATGAAATTATAAACCTAAAAGCATGGTTGAGGTGGAATATCCACGTCTAATAATTAACAAATGAAAGAAGAATGATCCATGAACATGGGAAACTCCTAAAAGCTGTCAGATATAATTTGAACTCCGAACAACACATTATAAAAAAGGTTGCAAAGATAGTCTATATATTTTTAATTGATGAGTAGAAAAGAGGGAAAGAGGGGCAATCTGTGTCAACATTGGGGAGTTTCAGGAAATTTTTGTCATTGCTCATTCTATTTGATTTATGCCTGTTTCCTATTTTCAACTACGATATGCATTATCATCTTTTTTCCCAGCTCTTTTGTTCTTTCAGTAAACATCTATTTCTAAACTCCCTATCTATGAACAAAAACGGGCAAAATTAACAGGGCTTGCTGGATTAATCACGTTCTTCAACTTTCAGCAATTGGAAACATAGTAAGGCAAAAGTACCAAACCTCTAGCTGTTCATGGAGACGTTTCTGTACCTCCATCTGTATCCTCAAGGCATCACTGATTTGCAATCCCCTGAAGGCCATGAAGGTTGTATAAATTGTTACAAGTAGAATGCAAGGAGTTAAAAGCAAAGAAAGATACATGTTAGTAAGTATAATTAACATTGGAAAACAATGATACCCACGGGGAAGAATCTGTGCCAGATACAGTGTCTCCAGAATTCCTTTTCTCATCTTTAGATTCTGAAATTCAAGAAAAGAATTTCCAGAACTTCAATTTAGCATCAAATGAAAACATTATTGTATTTGTTGTTGATATTTTCCTTCAGGAAGTAAAGGTTTTATTTATTTTTTTAAAAAAAATTACCATCAGCTGAAGATTCTGGCAGGTACTTTGCAAGGCGATATTTCTATGTAGAGTAATTACGAAGAAGGATTAGGATCAATTTTAAAATAAACAAATGGACATTCCCCGTGCCTATACCTAAAACAGGAGACCAGGTGACATTACCTGTAAATGGCTTTTAACATGATAAATTGTAAGTCCAGGTACACCCATCACCCTCAGAACACCTTTTGGTGTTGCTCCTGTCAGGAATAGAATATCACAAGAGAAATTACAACTTCAACAGAAAATAAGCTAAAGTTATGCAGATCAACATGCTAAATAAGTAAAGGGAAAAGACAAACGAGTAGCAACTACTAGCATAAAATCTACATCAAATCAGCATAGCCACATGAACCATTAAACATTTAGAGTTACTTCATTACTTAAAAGGTAATGCATATATAGTTGAAGCTGGCGTGTCTCAGTTTTTTTTTTTGGTTGGGGGGGGGGGGGGTTGAAACATTTGATCCACAAGATAGAGAAAACAGCCAGAATTATTCAGAACTGACCCAAATGGGTAATGGTTGGTTCACTAGGGAATGTAAACCCTTCTATTATTGATCTGAACTTTAAAGAAGATAAGCTGCATTACAGGAGATCTTTCCACTTGAGAAGCAATTTCCAGAAAGTATTAGTAAGTTTTCAGAGATGAACTGAGTTTAAAAGGAAGCATAATTTCAGTCATTTATGACAACATTAATAGCACCAATTCAATCTGTATTTGCTATGAAAAAATTAAATAACCATTTGGTCTTCCCATGCAGTCCAACATGGTGTCGTCAATAAGTGTGTAACCAAATGCCATCCATGGTAAGTATTACATCAACAATGCTTCAAAAAGTTACAGGAATTAAATGATCTAAACTTTAAGAAAAGTAAAAGCCAGCTTTGATATGTTGCACTACGTGGGGCAAACAAATACTGCATTAGCTGTGACTGGCTTTAATTAAGTTAAAGGCAGTTGCCACAGTATATATTCTTTAGATCCATAATGGAGGAAAAATCAGAAGCACAGCAAACATTTACCTCAAAACGTTCTCATTCTTACGGGTTTTTCCAACATCATGATTAATTCTCTTATAAAAAAACATTGAATTTGATGAATTTATATCTGATGCTAACTACAAAATTATTCTTCTTTATTTCAAAGAAAATATGATAATCCAATACTCAAAAGGGATACCCACTATCTGGTCCACCAAGTTGTGTGATGGCATCCACAAAACGGTCATGAAGATCTGACGTCCACCGTAATCGTTGTTTCCCACTTCCTCCACCAGGTGTAGCATTTTTTACTGCAGGTCCACTCAAATCCGCAATATTTGCAAGTTGTTCAGCACCACCTTGAGTTTTATTTGGCACTACAGTTCCCGGGGAAAACTTCTTTGCGTGATACATAGTTATACTGACTACAAACAATTTAAAAGAAAATCATAAGGAAGAATAAAATTTGTGCTGTACGTGGCAGAAAGAGTAGAAATAAATCATTAAATTTGGGCCAACTTATCGCTAGTGTAACAATAACAGTACCCTCCATCCATACAGTAACATAGAAGCCGTGTAACATAGCCTCCAATAACCTAGTTGTTATTAACTGCATCCTTAAAAAGACAAATCGATCTTTGGCTCGATTTATTGGACGCTATAACCCTCATAATATTGGGTAAGCAAAGGAGAAAGACCATGCAAGGTTTCATAAAATTTCAACAAGAAACGACCAGACACTAATAGACAGCAAGTTTACCTCCAATACTTGAAATTAGACAAGAGATTCCGAACGATGAGATTGTACGGCAACCAACAAACAACGAGTGGAAGAGCTCGGAGCACTCATACTTGAATCCAAAAATAGAATTAGCGATGAGAGAGGTCAGCTTCGAAGTGGGAAAGGGTAGGTTTTTGCCGTTGAAAATCGGGAACTGAGGGTGAGGGTTTGCCGGGGAGGAAGGGAATCTGGGGGAGAATTCCGGGAAAGTTTGGGGATTGGGATTGAGATTCGTTGGTCTCCGTGTGAGCTGTTTTTGTCTGGGAAGAAATGATTGGATTTGAGCGAGATAGAGAATCCCATTAGGAACCCCAGCGTTGAATAGACGGCGGCGTTTAAATGGACGTTACGGAGAGTGGCCCCCACATCCCTCGGACCTTACTTGTGCTATTTGTTTTTTCATAGGTCGTTTCCTTCCAGCATTTTTTTTTTGAAAAATTCTTTTTATATGTAATTTTTATATTTTTATTATTAAATTTTTAATTAAATCATAATAACTGTATAATTTTTTATAATATTATTATAAATTTTTGATAAATAACTATATAGTTTTTAATTAAATTATACACTTATTATAATATTATTAAATAATTATACAATTGTTATATTTTAATAAAAAATTTAATAATAAAAATGTAAATAATTATACCTCAATCTGATATTTTCTTTTGCATGTTCCAAATAAGACAAAATGGATTATTTGCTATTCTATAAGAGAGTAGTAAGAAGTTTCATTAAAAAAAAAATTGTACGTCTCCTCTATTTAGAGAGTTGAGATGATATGCTACTCTTTGTTTCGCTGTTTAGAGTAGCAAAAAATCCAAACACTAAATAAAAACGCCGCAATGGTCTATTATTAATAAATAATAATAAAGTAAAATTGCAATTTTATCTCAACAACATAAAATGTAACAATACAATTAATGAACTCTTTTACGTTTTTAATTAAAATTAATTTTAAAAGACACTATAAAATATAAAGTAAGAGGAGAATTAATCTTTTTTTTATTAAGATTAAAATATACAAATTAAAATAAATGAGGTAAACAAGAGATGAAAAAGAAACTAATAAATAATAGTTGAAATAAACTAAACATATTAACATTAATACTTTATGAAATAGCTAAGAAATTTTAAAGAAAAGCATTCATTTGGCGCAATTGGGGGATTGTATCACCAATTTTTATAATAAAAATATCGCTCCTGCCGTTAAATCTGTATTCTATTATAAAATTTAGATATTAATAATCATTTTAAAAATATAAAAGAAAAAGTCCAATAATTTGTGTACAGATTGAAAATAATGAAAAGAATACATATAAATAAATGATACAAAGGGAAGAAACACACTAAAAAATATATACAACATATGATCAAAGATGAGGTGGAACTTGGAAGTTGTGGTAACTTATATAAGAGTATATTTAGTTTTCTATTTATTTATTTTCTTATTAGTAATTACAAAATTTATAATATAAATTTAAAGTAATTACCACTTATTTTCTTAACAATAATTATCTTCAATTATTCATTTGATTTTTTTAATTTCTTTTACATTTATCTTATATATATATATAATATTAAACAAATATTTACGTAAACATCTCTTCAAGCATTAAATGAAGAATTAACTAAATGGAGCAACCTAAAATCATTCATTTATCATAATTTTGTGCGCATTTCAATTTTCACTATATATAAACACGATAGTATTAAAAATAAAAATTTTAAAAATTTAATTAGTGAATTATAATTAAAAATAATTAATTAGAGTTTGTTAAGAATTTGGGCTGTGCCCAGATTAATGTCCTCCGGTCCTCCCTTATAGTGACGTTGAATTGGTGATTATTAGCGATAGAGAAGGGGATAAAAGAGGCTTTAAGAAGTTGGGCTGGGCTTGATGTTGTACCCACTATCCCTAAGAAATCTGTTGCCATTTCTCTTTGCTTCTACGAAGACGCCTCGCGCGATTGAACAATCTCTGCCAAAACCGCCGCCGCCCCTGAGCCCAGTCCCGTGCGGTTTCTCTCTACTTGAACATGTCGTCTTTCAAGAACGCCCTTCCCAGACGGGCTCACAAAGAGCGTGCTCAACCGTGAGTTTTCGAAATTTCCTGTTTGTTTTCCCCTTACGTAATTGATTCGATAGCTCTTGGTTTGTTTGGATTTATGGGTTTGTGTAAATTTTTATTAGGTCCTCGAGGAAAAAAATTGGCTTCCTTGAAAAGCACAAAGACTATGTCGTCCGTGCTAAAGCATTCCATAAGAAAGAGGAGACTTTGCGGGTACAATTTTACGGAATATTTCTTGTTCTGAGTTCTGATGTTGCATGACTAATCTAAGTATATTGATGCTTATGTTGTTTGTCTGTGTTTGCCCTGCAGAAACTTAGAGAGAAAGCAACATTCAGGAACCCAGATGAGTTTTACTTCAAAATGATCAGAACAAAAACTGTCGATGGAGTCCACAGACCAGAGTAGCATGCTGCTCATCTTATAGTTATTCTGTAGCTGTTTCAGTAATTTGTTCTTAATTATTTTGCAAATCGAATTGACTTGATAGCTTTTTTTTTCCCCCCTTGGTTTGTATAGGAGTGAAGCAAATAAATATAGCCAAGAAGAACTTATGCTGATGAAGACCCAAGATATAGGATATGTTCTTCAAAAGGCTCAGAGTGAGAGAAAGGTAGATCAATGCATCAGAATATTCTCTTGTTATTAGGAATTTATACAGAATTGTTATGTAGGTTTGATTATGAATATTTCCATGTTCCATGCAGAAAATTGAAAAGCTAACTGCTACACTGCACTTTGTTAATAACCAGTCGTCAGACAGGCATATTTACTTTGCTGAGGACAGGTTTGAGCCTCCATTTCAATAACAAGCATACATAACTAGACGCGTGTTTTTTTCTTTATTGAATTATATATTTGTTGTTTTCAGTTGTATGTGTTTCAAGAACCTTGTCTCTTCCTTGTTTTAGTTTTGACTTTTGATATTGGATGTACGCTCTCGTAAATTTTATGAGAACTTCCTTGTTTCCAAATTCTTCTGTTAACTTAATCCAGAGTTGGACCAATGCATTTTACTTGATTGTACCATGGATACAAGTTTAAGAGTAGGCAATATCACTGTTTAACATAACCATGAGGCATTAGAAAATATTGACTACACTAGTTAAGAGACTTCTTAAACATGGGCAGAATATTGCTTCCTGATAAACATCGAGGTAGGGTTTGCTTATACTTGATATTTGTGTTTAGTAAGACAGATAGCAGCTAGTTTATTTAGTATGGTAAGTGATGTTGGCGAATGGCCAATTGATTTAAGGAAGCTGTTTAAGTCTTTCTTTCCATCCTACATATTAAAACCTTCATATTATAAGGAAAAAGAAAAGAGCAAGAGAACCTCTTATATATTGCAAAACATTGTATTTTGAAAAGGTATAAACCTTGCAAAAAAACAAAAATGAAAAAGAAAGATCATACGTGGGTAGTTCAGTATTTGTATCCTTTTTATGATATTTTGATTAAGTTTCTGGGATTATGATTGAGGAAAATATCTCCTTGACTATATGTGTATAATTGCAGGTTTATACTCATTCTTTAAATTCGTTATTAAATTGCGTGGATTTTCTTTTATCTATTTCTCATATTTATGTAGGCAAGAGGCTAAAGAGATGAAATCACAGATTGCGAGAAGTGAAATTCCACTTGTTTCTAATGATATTCCCGAGCACATTAAGAGGTAAAACTGTATAATTGGTTTTAAGGAGAATAGATTGATTTCTCTCATTCCTCTGGATGTCATCTTTGAGTTAAACAAGTTTCCTGTTGCCATGACTTAGGGCCGCTTGTTAGTAATTTATTTTCTTTATGTACAGGAAAACAGCTTCTTCTTACAGAGAGCTGGAAGCAAGGAGCAGTAGGCTGAGCCAACTGGAGAAAATCTACAATGATATGGTAATGCAAAAGGAGTTACAGGTATTGACATTTTGTTATACTTTGTTGTGAACTTCTTGTGTTTCTACCTTTAGAATGCTCAAAGAACATTTTGTGTATGAACAGAAAAAGGGTCGTAAACGTAAACTACGTGAAGATGAGATTGTCTGTCCAACCTCGAAACCAGTGTACAAGTGGCGGGCTGAGAGAAAACGATGATAATTCTGAGCGTTGTAGCTTATTTATTAGTTTGTTAATGAGTTTTTATATTGAATTGGTGGATTCTATGGTGGAAATTAATATCTATGTGCACCAATGAAATTGACATTAGAACTGATCAACGAACACTGGTGCCATATGATAGAGAAGTGGATTAATGATGATTCCACAAGAATATATTATAAGCTTCTTTAAAAAAAGAGTTGGAATAGATTATGAATTTCATAAAATAATAATATAATCCCTCGTTTCTTTAATATCTCTTTAAAAGCCTGATATCAAAAGTTGCTAGTAACGTCTTTAATATCCTCATTTCCTTCTCTTCTTACTCAAGAAAAAGCAAGTGTAGCCTCATCTCATTTCCTAATTTGAAGCAGCCACCATCCTTTCGCTCTCGATTTTGGCCAGAAATTGTTGCCCCACCGTCTCAATCTCACACCATTTCTTAAACACAAAAATTGCATCCAACAATTGAGAGAAGAGGGCGAGAAATAACAAGTAGAAATAGATTCGGCCAAAATAGGAGAAAGGAGGAGAGAACGATACCTTAGGATGTTACCATGAAAGTGAGAAGAACTTGTCATATTTAAGAGAAAAAAAATTGGAGTTATGTTGTATTACTTAGATAAAATATTGTATTCATTTTATTTACATTTTAAAAGCAATAAAAATTAATGAACATGGAAATAAATTCAGTGCAACATCGGTCACATCAACTTTCTCTCACTTCTAAATAATATTTTATATTTATTTTTGTAAAATTTATTATTTAATTTTACGAGTTTGTTATGGGGCAAAGAAAAAATTAAAGCCTAAACATATATTAATATAAAATACAGATGTAATTATTACAAAAACTAAGATAATCTTTTATTTATATAATCATTTATTTAGTCTGCTTGTTTTCTTGAAACATTAAATTGTTAAAAAAAATCATATTGTAGTAAGCCTCCACATCCTTCTGTCAAAATCAACGTTGATCCTGCGACGCGGCCACATGGAGGTGGTACGCTGGGATGCTTAATTCAGTACCATTTGGTCTCTTCTTTGCTAAGCATAGGATGAGGTTTGCACTAGACCTTAATTTCTCATAATGCGTTTTCAAATGTGATGCAAAGAAATTTGTTGATGGCTTAATCCACTCACATGGTGATCATTCTTTATTTTGTCCTCCTTCTGCGGGATATTTTGGCCCTCTCTGAATCCTTTTCTAATTACCATCGGTCTTGGATTAATAGAGTTTCTAATAGATCTGCTCATAGTTGAAAAATTTTTAGGTTTTCCAAGTACAGGTACACTCAATTGTTAGGATTTGCTCTATATAGTATATGAAGTATATCCTAGCTTATATGAAACAAATCCTAGCCATTAAATATACGTGAATCTAATGTACCCAAAAATATCTCACTCATGGTATAGCTCAATTTGGTAGAGAAAATTGGTGCACAGCCACTTGGCTTGTAGATCCCCCATCTTGGGTGACTGATATAATTTTGGTGGATTCTCTTCAACAAAATCTCTACCTTTTATATAATAATAATAATAATAATAATAAGTTTATAATGGCCAAAGGAAAAATTACATTCATATTTGAAAGCAATAAAAGAAATACAACTAATATTTTACAATAACTAGTAAAACTAATTTTAAAGTGCAAGATTCTCAAAATTTTTAGATGGTAGGAGCATCACCCAAACAATGGTACCATACATTGCTAGGACAAAGATAACGATTGTATCATGTGCACAGCCTGAGGCATTAACAACAATACATTCATTATTAATTTCCATTGAAATAACATTTAGAAAAGAATTATTTATTATATTCATCATTAAAAGATTTTAATGATATCAATTAAGTTTTTGAAAATTTATTGCCATTAATTTAGTTATGACTAATTTTATTGCCAGCAATTTAATTTAAGATTCTAATGACATCAATTTAGTTCTAAATCAGGACTAAAACCTTTTAAAACATTAGAATTGAATTAAATTGATGTTAATAAACTTTTAAGGACTAAACTGATAGCAACAGTATTTTTCAAGAACCAAAATGATAGTTTATTCTATAGGAAACTGAAGGATGACTAGCAGAAAAAGATCTAGATGAAGCAATTATTTCTTTTATGAGTTGCAAAATCAAATGCAAAACCCAAAAAAAAAAAAAAACAATCCGAAAGCAAAAAATTTCCCAACATACAAAATGCAATCGCCTCAAAATCACTTCCAAATTCCTAGCCGCAGACTCCTAGGTCAAGCAGTCAGAATCTAACGAAATTACCGAAGTTGACTCCACAAACAGATGGCCAGTCAATAAATGTTCAGCACTAGAAGCTACGCATCAACTAAACTTCATGAGAGCAAAGGTTCACAGCTAAAACTGATCTCCTGCATCACTCATCCGTCTCCCATGATGGCCTACTCTCATTTGCAATGTCCTTCTTGATAAATCCTTCTATGGGTTTCATGACAAAGAGATACTGTTCACAGGCAGATGAGAATAAGGGTTTATCAATATATCTGTCAATATTCAATACAAAGAGAAAACTAGATAAGCCCCCAAATTCAAAATGCTTACTTGCAGCACAGAGATGAGAGGAATCCACAACTTTCCTCTCTGATTTGGATTTGGCCCATCAATCAACTTCTTGTCAACATGAATAGACTCACTTCTGTTCAGTGCAACTTCTGTAATTGTTTGGACTAACTGAGGAATCCAGGCAGTTCCATTTGGAAGAACCTGTCACCAAGAAACGCACACCCTCTCAATCAGCCCGTGCTTAGGTCAATGAGCTGGAACAGGATATAAGGAAGCAGCATGAGACAAATGTCTAACCTTTTCATCACTTTCATTCTTGTTGCATCTCCCACTGTTCTCAACCAAAACAACAGGAATGGTAGAATCCTTCAAGGTAGAAAAGGAATGATTCAAAGATGAATTTCATAGTAAGAAAAGGAACACAAGCAAGAAGGTATAATTTTTTAATAATGATAATATCTCTCCTTGAGAATCCAAACATTTTGCACCAACAAAATATACCAAAAGACAGCATAAATAGCACACTTCCATGAAACTTTTTTCCTTTAAACTTAGAAAGTGCTCCAAAATCTGAGGGCATACCCAATATTCTCCCTAACACACCCCCCCCCCAAAAAAACGAAACAAAAAATAAATATCTACACAATGTAGAAGAGGTTGCTGGGGGCAATGTAATTAAATAATTTCTGGCAAAACTAATACAACTTTGAACTACCACAAGGGGAAAAACAATCAGCTTTAAATATCTAAGCTATGCCTCTATACCTATAAATATATAACCCAGCCAAGTGTCTATCATGAGAAAACCCGGCAAACAGATTTCTAGATGAAAGGACGCCGTTGAATGAATATAAAATCAACTAAAAGGAAGGCCTATGGTTGTCTTTGCCCTTCAAAGCTCAGTTTCAAAACTGAAGTCCAAATAATTTAACTTCTGATGTCCTTAGACCAATTAAAAATTTACCACAGTATGGACAAATGGATACACACGTGATTTATAGGACTGAGGTTGCAGAACTCAATTCCTGAAATGCAGAAATATACCTGAGAGACATCTTTCTTTATCCGGGCACCCGATCTAACAACTTTCAGGAGAGCCTCTGATCTTTTGGAGAAGAATTCATCATAAGGCAATCCATCTGGCGGTGAAAACTGAGCATGTGTGAATGCTATTATAGCTTTGTTCCATATTCCTTTGCCAAAACTATCTGTAATAGCTTTGGAGACCAACTTATCCAAGTTATCCACTCTATATGCATCCAGACGGTCCACATAAAGCAGCACATCTATGGTCTTGTTCAAAAGGAAACTACTCAAACAAACCCAGATCCCACCCAAAGAAAATGAAGTGTGAGGAGAAAGGACCATATATAATTCAAATTAGAAAATAAACATACTTTGCAAATTAAGTGGTAAAAATACGCTAAGCCTAACATACCTTTTTATTATATCAAGCGCCATAATATTGATGTACCCTCCTTCTATGAGACCAGGAGTGTCAATGATGTTTAACGTAAATCCTGCCCTTGATCGTGATACCATCACAGGTCTTGGTCCTTCCGACTTTTCAAGAATGAAAATTTTCACTGATACGGAAATATGACAAGGAGCTACAAAAACTGAGTAGAACATACAAGGAAACCAATATATACCTGAAAAGGACTAATAGCAACAACTTTTTCCCCAATGATGGAGTTCACTATTGAAGATTTTCCAACACCACCTTTTCCCATGACAAGTATTGTCAAAGTATGCACATTCTACACCAAATTACATAAGAAGCTCAAAGAAAAGAAAGAAACTTCTTACAAACAAAAGAACTTAAAAAGCATAATCAAGCAATCGCAGACAATCGTGCATTCTGAAATTTAACGCATATGCATGAGCTGTTGTCTTAACGAGCGCATGAATTTGTGGGAAAAATAAAACCTCCTGTTTAAGTTTTCCCAGCAGTTCAAGCAATTTTGTCTGCGTAACAGGCGCAAATGTATTGATTCCTGCCCACTCACGGATTGCTTGAGATCCCATTTGTGGATGCTCCCCTATCAAAAGAAAAAGAAAAAGAAAAATCTAGAATTACTTAATATTCCAACCAACAAGCTCTGCTCAAAATGCTAATAAACAGGAAATCAGAAACCTAAACAAAATTGTATATATGTCAACCACATATTCATAGTAATTACAAAAATTTTAAATAAGTACAGCATACAAATTAATGAATTGTCTTCTTCACAAAATCCTCACGCACAGAGTGACATGAAGTCGACGGAGCAAGGCTAAGCATACTTACATTGAAGGGTGTAAAGCTTAAAAAACCCATATAATCAATATAGGTAATCAGCATAAAGTGGTCAATTTCGGTAGAAAAACCTAAGTTTGGAAACTGAGAAAACTGCAAAAGGGCCCCTAAAAGAGGTTTTCTGCAATGTGTTTCAAGGGAAAATATGAATTCAAAAAACTTTAGCAGGAATGAAAGAGGGATGAGTTACCTAAACAGGCTTGATTGCTGATAACAGTTGACGAGAAATAGTATTGCACTCCAGCACTAACCCTTATCGGTTTATCCGTCTATTCTGGCGCTTCGGCTCCTTCTTGGTCCCATCATGCTATTATAGCAGGGTCATCTCCGTCTATCCGTATCCAAAATCTAATGAAAACAGCCCCAAAAAAAAAAGGATATCGTGAAAACATCTGCACGTGAAAAGCACGTGTGAATGCCTCCAACTATGATCTCTTGCTTCTTCGGACTCGCTGCAGGATTTGGACTAGGAAAAGGCCTGTCTTTGTCCTCAGTTTATATTTTAGAAAGATAAAATTATCGAAACGATTTTAGAAAACTCATAAAAAATTTTCATTGTGTTTTATTAAAAGTTTTTTTCTTTTTGAAAAAAAATTATTTGAGCTCAAACATATTCTATGATGAGTTTTGATGATAATATTTATTTATGTATGAATTGTAAATTTTTAATAATAAATTAAAATTAAAATAGTTTATTTATTTATTTTTAAAAAAATTTCTTGAAAATTTGAAATAAAATTTAAAATGATAACAAACTGTTTTAGCAAAACCAACACAACTCGCATAAAACCTTTCCAATGAAACAAACAAAACCTTATTTTTTAATCATAGACGTCACCATATTTATTGTAAAAAATTAGATTAAATAAACAAATAAAACATAGAAGAAAATCTTCAAGGTTTCGGATAATGAAAATATGAAAATTTTGGACTCTTCGTTGGAGATAGCACAATGCTGAAAATACTAAATTTAGCTTCATGAAAATGAATCCTTCTTTCTTGGTCAGACACAATGATATATAGGGTGAGGTCACTAGAACCAAGTTGTCATACCAGGGAAACGCCACATCAGCTTCTCAAGCTGAGTAACCATTTTGCTAGAGAGATAGCGGAGCACATAGACGCTGGAAAGACAAACAGGGGAAGGAGGAAGAAACTGAAGCAGAGTGGTTTTCAGACACAGAGATGAGGCCTCAAACAGAGAGGGGTAACACCACGATGATGGCAACCCCTAGGAGGATCGTCTACATCAATGGCCTCCCTTACGATAACTCCTTCCAGATCCGATCCTCTTATCTCGCCGCTTTCTTACAGTTCCTCCACAGGCCTCAGTCTCTCCCCTTCATTTGCAGCTTCTTTCTCTTCCTCACTTGGATCTCCATCCGAATGCAGCGCGCTTCCCAATTCGCAGCCAATTACCCAATTGATATAGAATGGAGTTCTGAGGACGATATGAAGGCCAATTTGGTCAGGTTCAGCTCTGGCATTCCTTCCCAGATTGCCAAAGACAAGCGAGGCTGGTTGCTCGATCCCGTTTCTCTTGCTCGAGCTTCTGGCATTTCAGGTATATGGAATAGCTTTGCCTTGCTCTTGAGTAAATTGTTAGAGAAAAGAAAGTACATTTTGTTTGCGTGGGAATTCAAATGAGAAAAGGAGAAGATGTGTTTTTTGTGTTCTGGTTCTTGCATTTATTTGAGAAGCATGCTTTTCTGCAGGTGGAGCTGTCTCTTGTGCTTCGATTTATGTTGGAGAAATACGACCAGGCAGGTTGAGAGGAAATCATAGACACCACAATTGCAACGAGACATTTGTCATTTGGGGTGCTGCAACAAAATTTAGGGTAAGATCCTTTGTTGGAGGACTCTATCTAGTTGGCTTTGTTCAAATGGCTATTCTTTTTTATATATTCATATCAGGTGAAATTTTAGAGTGTATCTTCATTAAGATATTAGCTTTAAGATGTTATATATTTGTTTATACAACTGGTCCTGTCTCCTGAAGGCTTATTCTTGGATTCTAAGTTACTTCTCCCTGCCATCTTGAAAAGCACTGATTTCTGGATCCATGTTCAAAGTAGTATTGCCGTCTGGTTACTCCTCCTTTTGTTTATGATTTTTGGTGACATCATACCTCACACAGTTGCTTCATGGAGTTCCTTCCCTCGTATATATCAACGCTATGTAACTAGTTGCAATCACAATTCACAATAATCTAAGAAGAAAGGTGGGTTAAGTACTTTCGTTTCCTATCAGCACAACAAGCATCGGACTGTTGGATCACATTGAAATAAGAAGATCCTTCCGGATAACTTGCTGCAATTGATCGGGCAATGGTGATCTGGTCCTTGGGTAATGCAATGAGAGAAGAACTAGTTTCCAAGTTATAGCACATAAAAAATTTTAGAAACATTTCTCGTTTTATCACCACTAATTTTTGTATCAATTTCTTATGAATGATTCCCAAACTATTTGCAGTTGGAGAACAGCAAGGAAGGTGAGAATGGGTATGCTCAAGTGATCGTTGGTGGAGATGAGATCGCTGTTGCTGCCAGCCCGAGTGGTAAAGCTCACGCCTTGGTGAACATGGATCCGATTCGGAGCACATTCTTTATACGATGCCAAGATAGCATGATTGACTATAATGGCTCAAGTACAGACGTTAGCGTTTGGAAAGACCTTTAAGGTGTTGCCCTTCAGAATTTCCCTGGTCACTTTGCTCATGATGCAATCTGAAATGTATCTGAGCCTTCATATATCACTGGCTTAGTAGCAAAATCATCACTAGGTGAACTTTAGTGTTTTCTTTAGAAAAAGAGAAAGAAAGAAGAGAAGGAAGTACGGTTAATGCTCATAGACATAGTCAATCACCAAAAAAGAAAAAAAAATCTACTTGTTCACATACGTAGTGAACTGCTATGATTATTGGTTAGCAAGGTACAATATTGTTTCAGTAATTTCTTGGATGTTATTGTTTAATCTTATTTATTCCCACAAGCATCTAATCTTACTCAAACTCAATATACTATTTTACGTTTTGTCTCGTTAGAATTGGGACCATCATGGATTTTTCGTTTTTCTCTTGGTTAATCAGACCATATGTAAGTGTGTGTGTGTTTTAAGGAAGAGTAGGAATTAAGCAAAAGTTCGCTGGGAAATTGAATTCCATGTTGCCCTTGAGAGTTGGAAACCCAAATGACTATTGGTGAAGAATATTATTATTTTATTCGCAAAGGAACTCCAAACACAAGTTCGTTACACCAAATCTGTAAGGGATTTCTGTGTCCCTATGTATCACCAATTACACTAACAGATCAAACTTAAAATTTCTATTTCCTTATATGTCCGACATCGCGCATGGAAACCAGTTGAACAGATGCGATAGCCTTGGCCCTTGCACAGTGATAACTCTGGGTATTGGGGTTGGTTCTGTTTTTCCTTTTTTCTTTTTTCCTTTTTTGGGCTGAAACACACTTTATTTTGTACTTAATATAAAACAAAATTTTTACTTGCGTTATTTCATAGAAGAACAATAAAAAGTTTATTTATCAACAAATAGAGCTTTTCTTTTTCTCTTTTTTTCGGTTGGTCCTTGGTAGTGACCGAATTGAGGCTTTTGTTTTTTTTTTGGAGAGAAATTTGATTACGTAAACGGCTGGACTTACCGACGAGTAGATACAAAACGGCTTTAATCTCCTTTGCACATGAAAAGGGGGAAACTATCGTATTAATTATGTTAAGATTCAACTTTTCGTTTGATTTTGTCGAACTTTTTTATTAAAAAGAAAAAAGTAAAAGACGTGTAGTTGTTAAGATTGTAAGAAATTTAGCAGTTGTTTATTCATAACAATAATATTGTATTTAATTTAGCCAAAATGAGTACTTCAAACTAAACACATGTTTATTTTCAAGTATGGATTAGAAATTCAACTTTCAAAATTTGTAATCTCATTTTTTTATAATGAATCTCATGGATGATGCCAACCATCTATAGCCAGGGGCCTTTTTTTTTTTTTTTGGAGTGTCTTTCCCTTGATCTTTTGAGGTGTGGTCGTTGTCAAAGTCTTACTATCTCAACAAATCACGCAATCTTCATAATTCATTGAACCTAATAAATAATATTTTGTTGATTGATTCTCAGACTGAAATCTTTCATAGATTTTGCAAGATATATGGTGCCATTTGTGACCCCAATATGGCAATTTCACAACCAAATGGCATTATCTTAGCCATTCAAAAAAAGAAAACAATGATTAGAAAATATTAATGGTTACCTTTAAAATAGGTCATTCAAAAATATTTATATTTTGACATATTAAGTTAGCAAAATTTCAAATATCCTAGATTCTAAATTATATTATCAGTCAAGGCCAACATCATATGGTTTTTGCGGTTTAAATGGGGATTAGTTTTCGTCTAAATCATAAAATAGATAAGTGAGGGACGCCTCAAGATTTCCCCAAAAAAATAAATGCAATTACGAACAATTTATTTGAAAAACTTACATGAAAATGGTTTATTTGTATGATTACAGCGTCAATTGCGCAGCTTATTGATTTTAAAATTAAAAGAAAATCATATTAACTTCGAAAATCAATAAAATAAAATAACAAAATTAAATTAAATTATTCTAATTATTACTTAATGATGTCCCAAAAATATAATAAATTAAATGATATAATGTTAATAAATTGTGCATTTTATCAATTCAAATTTAATATTAAAATCAAATTTACATCGCAAAATGATTTTTAAGAGATGGAAGAAAAAAAATACTAAACAATAAAACTCGAAGTCAATCCATTGTTCCTCCTTCAAAAAATCTCTCGCGAAGGCAATGCTTTTGACAAGGAGTATAAAAGTCAACACTTCATAAAAGGCAACATTTCAGAATGGCGTTGTAAAATTTAAATGTATATAGGTCAAATTTAAATATGCTTGAGCAGGCTATAATTTAATAGATTGCGTATGGTGCGTTTGCGCGGAAATCGTTAAAAGATAGGAAAATTTTTTAAGAAAAAATGAGAGAGAGAGAGAGAGAGAGAAAGATGACACGGAATTTAAGATAAATATTATGGCTTATAAATAATAATTTACGGTAACAAATTATATGTGCGTGTGTGTGTAAATTTGTGAGTTTCATAAATTTTACAGGCAAGTCAATAGTGGCATTTAGTGCCACAACTTTTGATAATACCATTGTTGAAGGATTCTTCGCAAAATAGAGAAGACACAAAAGCCATGACGTAAGACAGAGGTTTTATAACGAATCTTTATTTAAGTTGCGTTTGATATATAAAAAAGAAATTTGAGAGAATAGAAAAGAAAAAAAAATAAGTAAATAAAATAAAAACATCATGACCAAGAGGTTTTATTGGTCAAGGAGTGTGTTACTTGCTTTAATTATTGAAGTTTACTAAGTAATATAAGACAATATTCAATTAGATAGTGATTGATTTGTTCCAACTTCATTAAACTTTAATATTGAAGAATAAATTAATAATTAAGTTTTCAAAAGATCACTTTCATCTCAATTTAACTATTTAAAGATACAATCTCTCAATTTAGTTCTTAAGAAATCGTTTTTTCTTAATTTCATTCTTAAAAAACAAAGCTTTTTAATTGAATCCCCTAAATATTTTTTTTTTCAATTAAATGACTCATTTATTAAGCAAAATAGGATCACACACATGATACTCGTTTTTCTTAAAAAATTACACCTAATTCCCATCTAAATTATTTTCTATTAATGAAGTCAATTTTATACACATTATATGTTTTTTAAATAAAATTATTTAATTGTTTTTACTATCATATCATAATTTTATATTGTGCAAAAAATTAGCCTCTTTAACTATATATATATATTAAAATATTAAGAGAATCGAATATAACTATTTTAGAAATAATATTAAATATAAATTAACCAAACCTCTTAATGTGATTTATCTTTAAACTAGCGAGGCAACCAGTGGACCTCACATTTGGAAGAAAAAAAATTGTTAAATCATGAACAAGTTATAAATAATAATAGAAAATTGAGTTTTTAGATATAAGATAGATTTATGCAACACTTATTATAGACGATTGTATTTAAAGTTGTTTGCCTCTGCATAGTTTTTGAGTGAAGTTTTTAGTCGTTGATTTTTTGTTTTGGGGTATTAATGGACAAGGATTTAAACTCACCTTAATCAAAAAGCAAATTAGATCCTCTACAACTCATATTAGATTTGATATAGGCTATTTAAATTTAAATTTTATTTTATTTTTTTAGTTTTAAAAAATCAAATATAAAATTAAGATTGTCTTCATAAAACAGAGCCTATTTGATAAAAATTTGAAACATTATCTTCGCCATGTATTTTGCTTTATTCAAATAAAAAAATATCAAAATAAAAGTTAAAAATTAAAAATTAAAATAATAAAATATAAAATTTAACTATTCAAATTAACTTTAAACTATTTAAAATTGCCACGAGACAAAAGATAAAGGATCAAAATTGAGTCAAAAGAGAATAAATTTGATGTAAGCTAACTTGTAATGTGTAGTTACACCACCGACCTTTATCAGTAGAGATGTTCGCAGGTTCGTTTTGGTTTAATTTGATTTTGGGTCAAAATCAAATTAAATTGACATTATTGGTTTAACATTTTTTTAGATTTTATCAATTTTGAGTTCTAATCAGTTTGGATTAATTTGGTCTGATTTGGTTTATATTTTTTAAAAAAAGTGATTTAATTTTTTTAAAAAAATTTGTTTCTTATAATATGTAAAATTTGACTTCTAATATGATATATCTCTTAACATTCTAATTAATAATAATGTTAAAATAATTAATTATTATACATTATTTTTTTATAAAAAAATATCTCTTATAATTATGTTCAATTATTTTACAAGTATAATTAAATATCATATGTAAAGATAATAAAATAATAATATTTTAAAGATATTTTGTTTGATAAACTCATCTAAATATAAGTAAAGTAAAAAATTATTATTATTATTTTTAATTAATAAAAGGCTTATATATAATTTTGATTTACTTAATAGAAGCAAAAAAAAAAAAATTGGTTTGGGTTGATTAAAAATCAAACTAAACTTAACAAAATTGAGAATGAAATTAAATCAATCAATTTTATAATGTTTAGAATTAATTTTAATTATGTTTGATTAATTTAGTTGGATTTTTATTGATTTAGTTCAATTCAATTAGTTTGTATACACGTGTCAGATCATGAAATATCCTGGACAGAGGCGGTGCAGGAAGTCAAGGACAGATAAGAAGGGCAGTTTCGTTATTTAAGGGAGGAGCTAATGACTCGACAAAGGCGCTTGGAATAGAGCTTAGACTCTCTCTTTTTTAAGGTGTCTTTATGGAAGATGAAAGATGAGATCGAATAAAATTTATCTGTGCTCTCAGTTGTATCAATTTCTTTTTCAGATCTTCTAAAAATATCTAGCCTCATTTGAATGTGGGAAGAAACGTTTTGCATCTTTCAAAGTTTGGATCTAAATCTTTTTATAAATTAAAAAAATATATGACCAAAAAATATAAATATATAAAACCTATAAAGTATTTATAAAAGATAAAATTAAAAAAATCAGACTCGGCTAGAAATGACTTGACTGAGAGCGACTGGGGTATGACGTGGCAGACAACGTGGGCCTAGCTGCTCACCTCTCCGCGTCCAAACCGCGTATCCGCATAATGCGTCACCTGTTCACTCGGCGTCAGAAATATAAATTATAAAATGGCAATGAAAGGCATGAAGGATCACCAGTTGTGATCATAAATATCCGGAGCAGTATAGTTGGGTGCACTTTTTATTTTTTTAATTAAATTTTTAATAAAATCATAACATATATAATTTTTCTTAAAAATTTAATTTTATAATGATAAAATATAAAAAATAATTTATATATAATTACTTATGTTTTTACTATTAAATTTTTAATAGTATCATAATAAATATATAATTTTTTAATTAAATTATATATTTATTTACAAAAATTTAGGTATTACATAATTATTAAAAATAAAATATTTATTATACTCTAATTAAAAAATCTTAATAAAAAAATATAAAGAATTAAATATAAAATTTTTCCCATAACAAAAATGAGAAAAAATGACAATTACGGTTATTATTATGAGTATCATAATGCAGGCACATTTTAGATTGGGGGTTTGATCAGGTGCGGTGAGTTTCATATGAACTCGCTAATTCGATTATCGCGGGCCGTACACTATCTGAACTTTCTTCATGCTGCTACGTGCCGAAGATAAGGCGTGCACGCTGAAGAACACGCGGCCTGCGCCTCAATTCCTCCTCTGCTCCCTTGCTTTTCTTCCTCTCATTAGTTTTTATACATTTACATTTATACCCCTACGGGGCGACTGATTGGGGCTTGAGATAATTAGCACAATGTCCATGGGCCTTATCCGCAAACGGCTAGGTTACCTAAATTGCCCCTGCTATTAATCACAAATAAAAAGTCGATGCCTAAATTGCTATCAACGCAGTACATTGGGTAACACTTGTTGTGCATCAACTTGTTAAATTTATAGGTAATTTTTTATATTTTTATCATTAAATTTTTAATTAAAATATAATAAATATATATATTTTAATTAAATTATATACTTATCATATTTTATTAAAAGATTATATTTTTTTCATGTTTTAATTAAAAATTTTGATAATAAAGGTATAAAAAATAATACTCAAGTTTGGTTATTTTTATAATTACCTTATGATTATAATTTTTGTTTGTATGACTATTATATCGATATCAATAACAAAAATATTTGATTAAATTATGAACAGTCTATCCACATTTGGGAAAGGGAAAAAAAATACTTGATAGATGCTTTTCTTAATAATTGTGGATTGAAAGTTAAATTTGAATTACAAGAATTATTTATTTCCACATTTGAGTATAATTTAACTTTATCCGGGACTCTATTAAGAAACTTTACCTGATTGGAGGTAGAAAAAAATAAATTAATTATCATTCATTTAAGTCAAACTCTTGTGTAACAATGAAATCATGCTTCTTATTATATCAATCAACATACAGTATACTGCCGAATGAAACTTTGGATGAATTATAGAACAACTTTAGACTCTAAAGGGGCTTTATGGTCATTCAAGCAAATTTAATTATTATAAAATAATACAGTCGGAAATGAGAAAATAAAAATTAAAGAAAAATTTGCTGAACAAGTAACGAAGGCGCGTGGTAATTATGGACAAGGTTAATGGGCAAAAGCAGAAGAAAAAGAAAAAAAGAAAGTCAACTTTTGATTTTCTTAAAAGAAAAAAAAATGTTGAACAGTAAGTTATTGTTCGATAGCAATGAGCCCCTATTAAAACGGCAGATTCTGTCCGAAGAGGAGTTAAGGGGCTCTGTTGTTTGGGTTATCTACTCTCCCTTTCTCTTATCGCTGACACACAATTCTCTGTGAGAGAAAGTTAGAGCGATTTCTCTTTTAGGGGAGAAGAAACAATGGCCGAGCAGCTCACCGATGAACAGATCGCCGAGTTCAAGGAGGCCTTCAGCTTGTTCGATAAGGATGGAGACGGTTCGTCTCTCTTTTTCTCTTTCGATTTTCGTAGATCTATGTGTTTTGCAAGCTGGTGATGGTTCTTGCTTAGGAAGATTAAAATGATTATTATGTTGGAAGATGTTATTTGGTGCCGTTGATTAGAGCTGGTTTTTGGTGATTTAGATATCTGTCTGTTTCAAATTTTGTAGAAATCTAGGGATATTTTCATTTCCTGATTAGCGTTGATATAATCGTGTTTTTATTTTCCCTTTGTCTGTGTTTGGTCGACGAGAAAATTCTGTGGGTGAGAAGAGTGGAGCATTCAATAGTTAATGCCTTACTAGGTTTATACTACGTCTTATGTTTGATTTTACAGGAATAGGTTGGCTTTATTTGTTTTCAAAATCTTCTTTGCCTGAAGAAATAAATTTGAAAAAAAATTGACTGGGTCTTCGCATGTGCTTGTTATTCTGCTTCAGTTCAAATCATTTGAACAAACGAGAGCAAAGAATAGTTGGATTGCAATTTTTTTTAAAAAAAAATTTTTGTTGATTTTGCAATTTGTGATCTGTATAACTTGTAAGTGTATATATAGGTAATGGTGACAGAAAAACAGGTTTTGTATGCCTCCTACTTTTGTCGTTCTTCCTCTGGACAAATATAAACAAGGAAAGAGAGCGTGTGATGTTGGAATATAATGATTGATTTACTCATGGTTTGTAATGTTCTTTGACCACTCTGATTTCACATATTTGAGAGCCATTACAATTTTAGAAGCTTAGGGCAGAACTTCAGGCCCTACATTTGATTTCTAAAAGGTTGCAACAGTATTGGACTTTTTAGTTATATCCACGATATAACTAAAAAGTCCAATACTGTTGGAATATAATGATTGATTTACTCCAGGAAGGCCTTTCCTTATTGAAGTGAGAAAGTCACAGCCCTGGATGTTTCTATCTAGCATCCTTCGCTGGCAAATCTTCCTTGCATATAATTTTTAATTGTTATATGCAGAGACCTTTGAAACTCTGTATTTCATTTTATTGACATCCTTGTAAATATTGATAGTTTGTGTATGGCTTGTGAGCGTGTTTCTCTATCTATGACCACAATAACTTAGAAGCTGCTGTTGAATGGGTATGATATGATATTTCAGGTTGCATTACAACCAAGGAGCTTGGAACTGTTATGCGGTCATTGGGGCAGAACCCAACTGAAGCAGAGCTCCAAGACATGATTAATGAAGTAGATGCTGATGGTAATGGTACTATTGACTTCCCCGAATTTCTGAACCTTATGGCCAGGAAGATGAAGGATACCGATTCTGAGGAGGAGCTGAAGGAGGCATTCCGAGTTTTTGACAAGGATCAGAATGGGTTTATTTCTGCTGCTGAGCTCCGCCATGTGATGACCAACCTTGGAGAGAAGCTTACTGACGAAGAAGTCGATGAAATGATTCGTGAGGCTGATGTTGACGGTGATGGCCAAATAAACTATGACGAATTTGTTAAGGTGATGATGGCCAAGTGATCACTCCATCTCTCCTAGAACCTGTGAAAGATAATTATTGATATAAAAGACAGAAAACAGGAACAAGGTTGACATATATATAATATTAGTACTTGTAGTCTGCTGGGGCTTTCTTCTTTTTAAATGCCTAGTTGATGGTTTTGAATCCAACCTTTACAACATGTATTTGTAAGCTTAGCTGTTAATGATGGAATTGGTGTCTCTGTAGTTTGTCTTGTGACTCTGTCTCGGAAGTTTTAATGGTTATTTGACTTCATTTTACCCTCCTTGTTGGTTTTCTATGAAACCAAGCCGTTTCAGGGGATTCAATCTTCTAGGCTTGATAGAGCAACTCTTCTATGAATAATTGAATATGTTGTTTCTGTCTGCGATTGAAATTGTGCATATCCAAGCTTCCTTTTCAAAATTTTTTTGAAGTCTTGTCCTGGAGATAATCGACATTGTGCTGCAATATTATGACAAAGAGGTTAAGCCATGCGCAATATGTCAGTATCATCGCACCCAGTCTACTATATCTCCAGTTGGTGGTGATTGTGTAGCAATAATATGTCACTCGGAACCTCAAGATTACTTGAAGCGATCGTTCCTTTTTATTGATGGTACTACTTACCTTACCATTCGAAAGCGGATTCTTGGGAGTGGGGAGTTTGGGGCCGAAGTATTCTTTATTTAATATTCTAGAAGATATTAAGAAAATGAACGTGTTTTGGTGTACATCTACGAGGGATGGCTGGATGAGCAAGTCAATATCTGCATCGATGGGCACGCTACGGCCATGGGTGAAAGGTCACCGTTGCTAAGAGGCATGTGTGTGTGTGTGTGTGTGTATATATATATATTCATTGTGGCACAATAAATGTGCCACCCACTGACATTCAGTCAGAATTTTGATCCAACTCAATTTTAGGTAGGACAATTCAGACTGAATATCAATCAAAAATTTTTTTTAATAAAAATATTTTATTATTATTATTCTTTTTAAAATTAATATTATTATATATAAATAATTATTTATGTTAAATAGATATATTATTTTGATATGTATTAATTTATCTAAATATAACATATAAATATAAAAATATATGTATTAATATTATATATATGTGTATGTGTTAGATTTGATCATAGGCTGAAAAGCTCGCCTAACCTAAAAAAAATGTATATGAGTAAAAAAATAAAACTCCATAAAAGGAGTTTTTTTTTTTAAGAAGCTCAAATATAAAATGGGTTGGGTTTGGATTTTTTTTAAAATTCGGCCCGTTCATATTATAATTATTTTTTATATATTATTAATAAATAATATTATTAAAAATTTATTTATAACTATAGATATAAATAAAAAAAATTACATAACATATATAATTATTATATTTTTTTATTCTTACTTGTTGCATAATATATTATTAGGAATAAATTATAATTCAAATAAAATAAATTATTAATTAGTAATATTATTAAAAAAATTATTATTTTGAGAGATTTTACTATCTTATATATATATATATATTTCAAGTTATTTAAATTTTTTGTAATATTTTTTTGGGCTATTTAATATTTAAAATAAGAAAAAAGTAAGTCTAACAAGTAATAAAATAAATATATATAATATTTGAAATTTAAAAAGAGATACAAATTTTTTAAAAAAATTATTTTTTTGAAAAAAGTTGAGTTGGGTTCAACTCGTTTTTAACTGAATTTGAACCCGACTCAATACTATTCAAAAAGTACCAGCTCAGCCCTAAAAAATGTGTAAATTTTTTTATAAACTTAACCTATAATTAGGTCTTTGTGTGTGTGTGTGTGTGTAGGGGGGGTAGATCTGCCCCACACATATAATCGATCAATTGGCAGTCGGTTTAGTAGTCCAACAACCAATAGGTTGGATATAGCAATTAATAATTTTTTAAAATTTTAATAATAAAAATATTTTTTTATTATTTTTTAAAACATAATTATTGGTAATTATTTTTATAATAAGATTTCAATTTTTTATTTTTCAAAAATAATATTATTTATTTTTACTTTATATAATAAATAATAAAAATATAAATAAATAATATATATATGATTTTTTCATATAATATAATATAAATATTATATATATGTATACCAATTAATTGGGTTTAGTACTCCAATAAATAAATAATAATACGAATGGGAAGGATAAAATATCATTATGAATCTGTTTGATAAATACCGCATGTAGAAGCAAAGAAAGCGTATAATATCACGGTTTTCCGTTTCCGTCCTCATCCTACAACCAAACGTCTTCTATTGTGAATTCTATTTTACTTATCATTTCTTTCCAGCGTATCAAACGGGGCTTAGTATCTCAAACAGTTCCTATTAGAGTGAAGTCAATAAAATAATGTCCCACTAACTACAAATAAATGAGAAATATATGCCTCAGACAAATAACCTCATCAGAAAATTGCCAATCTCGTGCGTTGATTTCGAAGTTAGAGGATGAACTAGTAACCTAGAAAATGAACCAACAAATATCTTCCTTAGCAATTTAAGACGAAATACCAGCGCAATGTCAAATCAAAACCTGCGCAGACCTTGCACGTTAGTAAGCTCAAAATCTCACCCGTTGTCCCTATGTAGTTTTTCTCAAGAACCAACATACATGCAAAGTAAAACCTTCCCTTATGATATGCTGATGCCATAAACAATTAAAACAGACATTAGTCAGAATAACAAGAGGCCAAACAGACGACAGTTCCATATCATCATTACTTCCCAATGGAAGTAATCCCTACAGCAAATGTTCCCCAAAACAATTCGATTCCATCCATTTAACTTAAATGGGAATTACTCATTACAGTAAATGTTGAACCTATCTTCCTAGGCCCCCTTCACTTTTCTCAGTCAATTAACAAAACCGCAAATGAGAAGTTCAATAACTGACCAACTTCATTACAATCTTTTCAAACTTTTCTTTCTAGCATCAATCTTCTTCTTGTCTGCGTGCGCTTTTGGTAGACCACTTTCCTTCTTTTGTGGCGCAGGAGTAGCAGAAACTATGGTTGCAGCAGAAGATCCATTAACAAATGTCTCACTTGTAACAGCAGTTGTCTGTTCCTGACTGTTTCCTCTAACTGCCATAGTTGAGTGGGCTGAAGGGGACTGCAATGGCAATGCAGCACCCAGTGAAGCATTTTTCACGTCAGTAGTAAGAACTGAGGGGTTACTCTGATCAACATTCAATGCAGTTGTAGATTCCGATATAGCACCAGTTTTAAATTTGGGCTTTGGCTTGGCATGTATTCCCGTATAAAGCCTGCATGAGAAGGTGAAGTTCCTTGCTCACGTAACGAGAAAAATATGCAAATCAAAAATGAAAAAAAAAAAGTGAAATGGAAACCAACCCCTGCACGTTTATCAAACTCAATTAAAAAATACCATGTTTACAACCAAGATTATTAGTTTATCATTATATTTAGGTGAGCAATATGTCTTCTGAATCATAAATCAGTATAAATAACTGCAATTTCACCCCCCCCCCCTCTTCTCAAGAAACTTATCTAAAACATGGCAATCAAACTCAGAACGGTATATATAGCTGTCTGGCTCTGGCTGAACTACGGCAGATATAGAAAGACTGCCAGTATTAAAAAAGAAAAAAAACAAAATATGTTAATTCAAGGTTCACTCACCAAACAAGACTCGAATATGATTAGTCTTGGTTAGCACTCAAAGTCTCACATAAGATTCCTACTAATTCCATACAAGACATGAATTGACAGCACCAATAGCATTATTGGCTTAACTCACCTGGCATGTCTAGCATACTCTTCATAATTTTCAAGCAGCATTTTGCCAGCCTGTTCATTTAAAGCTGATTCTGGAAATGGTTCAATCAATAAACACCTAACTACCTGTCAATTGTCAAAGTTAGAAGTAAGACCAGTCATGTCAAACTAAATTCAATAAATCAATAAGATCTAAAATAGCTATGCTCAACCAGACAGGTAAAAGAGGTTTTGCTTACATGATCCAAACACTTACAATGAGAACATGTCGTAACCCAAGACTGGGATTCCAATCCTTTTTTAGTGTGTTGACACAAATCTCTCCATTTGTTGCAATATTTGGATGAAAAATCTTAGTCAAGAAATAACCTACAACGTTCAGGTTCAATAGCTTCACAGGTTAATGGTGTTGCAAAACTCACAAAAGCAGAGACAGGATTCTTTAAAGCAAGAAAATGAAGCGATGCAGGGCTCTTATAAAATATATGTCCTTTGCCTAAATACTATCAAATACCAAAGTTCAACTTAGTAGACAAAAAAATATACATAATACAATTTAAAACTCCTAATATCTAAATATACCTTTAGGTGGAGAGTTTGGAAAATCATGAGACAATAACAATTTCATGCGGAAAACTCCATTCTCATATGGAGTCCCAGCTGCAAGAAAAAATAAATAACTCGGGTTTAGATTGAACTATTTACCTAATGCTCAAGATTAAACTTAAAATATAAAGCTACATGCCTGGGCCTTCAATGTCCGCATATATTGTTGAAAAATCATCATCATTTACCACAACTTTGATGCCTTCGGGAGGAGATTCGTCAAGATTTTTCAATTCCTTGACAAGTTGCTTTATTACATTTGGTGGAAGATTTTCATTAGTTGCCTGAAACCCAAAAAAAAAAAAGTTTTTAAGGATACTAAACACCAAAACTGAAACAACCATGCCAACTTTATTGCATATAAACTGCCAACACATTATCAGCATCAATATGGCTCCAGGCACCACTAATTATTCAGTTGGTAGGGACGGATATGGTTTCCACTAAAATTTCTTCCACATAATTTCCTATCCTGTTGTACATATATAATGACTAATGACTTGAATTCACAGCCACCATTATCTTCATAGAAAGAGTTCAGCTATATATATTCCAACCGATTGCCATATAAATTCCTGGGCTAAGAGTAGTTATCAAAAGACAATTTAAATAATGCATGCCAAGAAATATCCTGAAAATTTACTCCATAAATAACACATGAGCCAGGCTAAGCAATGCAAACCTAGTGGAGCTGCCTCCAACAAGAGTCAAACCACAGAAGAGCAGTTGCGTGACATAAGCAAAGAAATACTTACCATTGGCCACGAATACAACTGCAATCTATGTTCTGTTTTGTCACCAAGCAGGATTGAGCCCTTTCCTACACAATTTACTGAATTCTCAAATTTTCTGTTCAGAGTAAAGGAAGCAATCAAACCACAGCAAAGGCAGCTGCAAAATTTTTGTGATCAAGACTAAGTGAAAAAATGCAGAGCCAGTATGATAAAGTTCCAACAAAACTGAAGAATTAACTAGCATACAGTATGAATAAACAACGAAATCAAATATTAGAAAAGATATAACAAAGGGGTAAAAAAATTACATAGATGGGATAAATTAGAGAAATAATAAGAATATTTCAGTATTCACATCCCAATTTAGCATCAAAATGCCCAGGGCAATAATGTCAATATAGTCTAACACAATTTAATTTTTAACTTCACTATAACACCAGGTCTCTAAGGGATATATGATATAACAAAGAGACAACAAGTATTATACAGATGGGGCAAATTAGAGGTTCAGTAAGAATATTTCAATTATTCACATCCCAATTCAGATCATAATGCCCTAGGCAATAATGTCAATATAGTTAACACAAGTTAATTTTTAACTTCACCATAACCCCAGATCTCTAAAGGATACATGATATATCTCCTTCAGAATATGATAAATCTAACACACTTGTATTTAACTACCCACTCAATCATCTTAAAATCCTTGTTCAACCCAGATAAACTTAATTCTATCGAACAGAAGTATATTACTATATTGCACTCAAATATTTGCTTTTCTATGTGATTATCTCTACTCCCCTGTAGACAAAGTGATCTGGAGATAAGTCAAAAAAATTTCACATGAATATGAAGTTTTCAAGATACTAGTCAATCATATCCAAAATCTTGATAATGATCAAGATTTTGTTGTAAGGAAAGGGCTACTTGTGATGGATGAACCGATGAATTTTTAAATTGCCAATAGACTGCATAAGAAGTTCTTTGTACTCACCAGAATGTCAGAAAAACCGAATAATGGTTCTGATATTCTGATATTTTTTAAATAGCTAAAATAACTTATAGGCTTGTAGCTAAAACAATCACACTCTCAGATCAACTACAACCAGTATCACCAATATAGTACACAAACATGGGATTCAAATGGGTAAATCTACTCAAATCAGAGGTAGAAATAATGTTAAAGGTAAATCCTCATTCAATGTCAGCATAAAGACAAACCAAGAATCTAAAACAACCTAGAATAATCACACAGGGTGAAGACCAATATACATCTCCAGCCATTCCCCATAACAACCCCAGCCCCTATCACCAGGAAAACCTATGAAGCCAAAACTAAAATCATATGATACAGAATAATCAATTGTGAACCAAACACAGTTTGCACCACAAGGAAAAATAAAGCACACAGTTAGCGACTTTGCACCACAAATAATTTCTTGAATTCATTTCTGTAGCCTTAAACCCCCATTTCTGTAAACACTGCAAATATACACACATGCATGCATAGGTGCACTCAGACAGAAGTACTTCATGATCAATAAGGCCACTCCCTGTTGCAGATACTGAATACATCTGTCACAACATAGAACAAAAAGGTAATATCTTGAATACTCAATCTGCCTTAGCAGTGAATGCTAAACAAATAAGCCCTCCAAGCCCGAAGAAAACTGCACATAATCATAGAACAAGAAGCAAGCAACTCATTTGAAAAACCTAACTGACTCAGAAAGTCTACAAGAACTAGAAAAGCATTATTTATTTATTTTTTTGCGCTGGCAGTATTGACTATTGAGTACACGAACTCACACACATGGAGCTCCAGAATTTACATTTATCTACCAGACCGGTGCAATCCATGCCAGCAAAACAATCAATTTTCCCCCACAAAAGAAGAAAGAAGACGAACAAAAAAAAAAAACAACATCCGTGTCAGATCAGAGGAGAACAATCACCCAGTAAAACCTAAATGTGCAGCATGAAACCCAAGAATCCCAACATCCCTAATCGAACAAGAAAGAAATCACACCCATATCTTATCGGTATAGAAAAACATCAGCATAGTGCACAATATATATGCATACGACTCAGAATTAGGGAAGAGAGAACATTTGGCTCCCACAGTTCCACACAAAATGTTAGACCCACATACCAACTGTAAAGAAAATGGGCATAAAAATTCACCTTATCAGCCGCTTTCTGGGTGCAAAACTAAAGCCAGCGAGAGCCGAGAGAGAGAGCATACGAAATACAGAAGAGAGCGAAAAAGCGATCCCCCCTCGGAATGATTGATCAAAGGATGTGAATGAGAATATATTGAATCGAATGGAAATGGAAATGGAAATGGAGACGCAAATAATAATAAAATAAACTTATTTGAAATTTGTTAATTAATCTGATTGAAATTGGAATTTTAAATAATTTTGCTTTTGGAATGACGTGTCCGCTGCCGAGATTCTCATTCTGGATTTGTAGACGTTAGATTCTTCATGTAGAGGTGCCGTACGTAATCTCGGCGGGCATGAAGCGCACAATCAATTTGAGATTTGTGAGGGGTATTCAAAATCGAATTAAATGGATTAAATTAAATCAGATCAAACTGACAAAAATCAAATAAATTTGATTAAAAATAAACTGAAATCAATTTTTGACATGTCAAAATCAATTTGGTTAGGTAAAAACCAAATCAAGAAATTTATTATTGTTTTTTCTTCTCCTGCAACTAAGTCCAAAATGTGTATTTCTATTATCCCTTATACCTTGGCCCAAAACGCGCGTTTCATCTGTGTTATTCTTGCTTTCTCCAGTCACGAGCTTCATATGCGTTGCTAGGGCTTGCGAATTGGGATTGATTTGCAACTTCAATCATAAGCTTCGCTGCAAGATTTGTTTACATATGCAATGTTTGTTTATATAGGAAGACAAAGCTTTATTTTTATTCATGACTTTCCATAGGACAATGTAAATAGTTTCTCAAATCAAATCACCTTTAGAAAAAAAAAAAAGCTTAAATCAAACTAAACCCAATCAATTACAACATAAAACTGATAAGTTCCGCCCTTTAAGAAAACCAATTAACTTAACTCAATTTGATTTGGTCCAAAATTAACTTTTTTTTTTATCAGGTCCGAAATTAAATTAAATTAAACCTTTGAACACTCTTATTGAGAGGAAGCATTGGTTGCAAAGGTAATGAAAAAAAACATATTTTTGATACATCTTCAAAAGAGATTATACCTATGCAATTATTATGTAATATACTAAGAGAAAGGCATATAATGATAATGTGTCAAAATATGAAAATAATTTATTGTATTTATATTTGAACGCATATTTTAACATATTATCATTATGTGTGTATCACGTAATAATTCAATCAGTATAATAATTCTTAAGAGTACATTAAAAAATTCACTAGAAAAAAAAAATAAACAAATAAAAGCGTTAAAGGCTTCAAGCATATTTTAAAAAGAAGAAGAAGAAGAAGAAGAAGAAGAGGGCTTCAAACATCTGAAATCTAAACACAAAGAGCGTTAAGAATCATATTAACAATGATTTGAAAATTAACTTGATGAAGAATGTGAAAAAAAAAAAAGGCTTAACTATACTTCTAGTCTCTATTTATAAAAATTTTGATTCAATTTTTTTAATTTAAAAATAAACAATATTGTTCTTTTATTTTTTCAAATGAACAAATTTTATTCTTCTATTTTATAATTCATCTAAAATTTAATACAAAATTTAACAACACATTGACTTAAACATTAAATTTAAATATGAGTTAATGATATTATGTAAAAAAATAACGTTTAAGCAAATTGTTAAGTTTGACATTAAATTTTATATATTATAAAATCAATAGATAATATCATATTATTATTAAAAAAAGAAGATAAGATCATCTATTTTTAAATTAGGAGAACTAAATTAAATTTTTTATGAAATTAAAAGAAACAAAAAAATATTTTTGAGCCAAAGAGCAAGAGGAAGAAATAATTAATACGAATTTCAATCTAAATAAATTTATCCAATGTATCTTAATAGTCAGGAAAAAATTTTAAAAGATTAAAAATTCTCAAAAAATATTTTAATTGGCAGTATTTTAATTAATTAATCTTAGGACGATAAGCTAATGGACAGGTGAACGTTGTAGGGTCGTCTTCCCAACTAGCCGTTGCGGTGCCAGCAAGCACCCTGTCATATGTTCATGTAGATACCTTCTCATGATTTTTGACCTTATTATAAGTATTTGAAATTACTCATAGCCTTTTTCTATTAATTAATGAATTTGTCCTCCCTTTATTATCATGTATCCTTATCCAGCTTATAAAGAATTCAAAATTTTCGACAATGTTCGTTTTTTTACTTAAAATTGATGTTAATTATTATACATTTTTATCAAAAGTAGTATATTCTTTTAATATAAATTATACAATTTTTTTAAATTTTGCTGAAATTATATAGATCTTTTTTTTAAAATGTATACAAACCCCTAAAACAACAAATTATACTATACTTTATTGAGTTTTTTTTTAATTAAAATACTTTTCATTAATCTAAGTATATAAAAAGAACTTTTATATAGCTTTAATAAATTTCAAAGAAGATCTATGTAAATTATTCTTATTTTTTTGGGTCATTTTTTTAATGTACAAATGCATAGTGAAAGAGAGTATCCATAGCTTGATTAAAGAGAGAGGTATAGAGGGAGAACACTCGTATTTTTCTTATGCCTTTTTGTTTCATAATATTCTAATTCAATTAAAGTGCTTGTTATATAAAGTAATAATCATAAAAATTTTAGTGCAAGTAACAATTCAATTAATCATATGCATAATTTTAATATAATACAAATACTAGTTTTTATGTAAATATAAAAGTATGTATAAAATTAAATAGAGGCTAATATTTGTTAACATAACCTAATTGTCTTCTGTTTTTTTTTTGTTTCTCCAAGCATAAATAATAGTATTTAGTAGAAATCATACTCTTCTCCCTTAAAAAATTACACAACTCTTTTATTTTAAAAAAATTACACTACATAAATTTCTCTATAATAAAAAACAAATTACAGCTATATTTATTGTAATTAAAATATCCTTATATTCAATCGTGTGTGCTTGCACCACGTGCAACACCAACCTTCAAGTCAAAAAGACGGTAGTTGATTGTCGAAGGCTTCATATTTGGAGCCAAGTTTGCCTTTGATATAGTCCTGTACTGTCCTTGAAAACAACAATCTCAATTGAGAAATGTGAGATAAAGACATCATTCAAGTGAAGGAGAGCAAGCCGACGAAGCCTGAAGTGCCAATCAAGCAAGAGTGTCATAAAAATGAAAATGAATAAGGCAGAAGTGAGAGATCCATATGTACCCTTTCTTTTGGGTCATGATCTACATGGACTGGCTCAGTGGGAGGGAGCCATGTGTAGTGCAGACATTTTCAGGGCTAAAAATTGGACAAATTTACCTCCAACAAGAATTTTCAAATAATTATATGCAGAATGTTATACATGAATCACAAGTAGAGTTTCACCCTGGTTCCACTATTGGGCTAGTACATTCCTTACGCTCCCCACAAGCCACATTCCTTCTCACGACAAAACTGCAAGTTGCGGGAACAAGACAGATAACCATTTCCCAGTCACATCCTAACCAACTCTGTTGCTGATAGCTTGATGAAGAGATTTAAGCTGCGTGTTCCATTTGTCAACAGCAGAGTATTTTTTCATTCCTTTTGACCTGCATCACGGTATTTTTAAGGTTATGACTTAAGAGAAATAATAAAATTCTGAATAAGATGAATCAAATGAAAACTAGAAATGAAAGTAAGAAAACGCTGACCTATCTGAGCGTTCTAATAGCCGATTCACTTGATCTATGTGGCCTTGAATTCTGTTATCCAAAATTAGCGATACCAAGAGTTGCTCAACATCATGCTCAGGCACATTAAGTTCCTGCTAATCAATGGGTTTCATCAAATTATATGTTGGACTAATTATAATTTTATAACTCGAGTATCTCATAAGATCAATTGGACATACAAATCTTATACATTATAAAGGGGGGGAAAATGCAAAAGAAACAGTAAGCTTTAACTTAACTGTGTTAAAAATATTTTCTGCAGGTGCTCTGTTCCGCACAATGAGGCAAAGAAAAAGAAAAAGAGAGAGAGAGAGGGGCAGGAGACAGTCCAAAGAATGTTTGGCTTGTTCTCTTCACAATGAGCAAAGAGTTCCTCCCAACCCACATCATACTTCCCTTAAACCAATGACAGCAGGACCAAATACTTAAGCCTTAAGTTGTCCAAGATTTATTTTAATACTCTTTTTTTTTTTCTTTGCTTGGTTGGAGGAAGGGGGAGCCTTGGAAGAAATGATGGAGGAGTTGAAAGGAAGGAGTGACGTAAGTAAAATTACCTTAGATATAAATGGGATCCTGATCCTTGTATAGGGTTTGATAAGCTTCAGCAAGACTTGTGTTCTTATGTTCTTCAGCAGATCCTCAATATAATTTCTAATAAATGGATCATCCATAATGGTCCTTCTGTTACTCTGAAAGTTAATCACCCAACATCCACTCACATAAAAGTTAGACAGAAATAGAGGAGAAAGATCTTAAGGTCAAATTAGCGCATGACACAACCTAATGCCAGCCTCAGTACTTTTACCTTCAGGATTTTCTCAAATTCTAATATTTCGTTCCGCTGATAGGCTGCTATTAAATTTGTCATTGCCAAAATTTCAGGGTCATTCTTGTATCTAGTACATAGTAAATGAAAGGTGAAATCAGACAGGAGAGGGCAGACATCGTCCTCAAGTATTGAACTAAGAAAGAATAGTGAAAGATGAAACAAGCAAAATGAAATAGGATTCAAAGGACTTACGGCTTAGCTTCCTGCCCGTCAAATGGATTGACTTCAGATTCCATCAACATGTTGGCTAGAACAAGGTATCTGGCGTGCATAACAAGTATAATGGTAAAAGATGTTATAAACAAAGACTGCGACAAATGGTTTATTTCCACTGAGAATAGCTGTGCAGCTGTGCACAGGTGTCAATAAGTGATAATTGAACATGAATTCAGAATCCACGTAAAAGATGAGGAATTTAAAACCCAACTAGATCACCTAGTTTCCCCAAAAACAAAAACCCAAAAAGAAAAAAAAATCATATTTCCAATTTATTATACATATTCAAACACATAGGTTTTTGTTTAAATTAATTTTAATTTACATGTGAAGTGCATTAAAAAGTAATACATTAATTATTTGAAACTAATTATGGAGAGAATGCTACTACATACTTCAGGCATTGAATGCGCCTGTGATTCCCAGCTTCATCATAATTCTTAAAAGCTTCAAAAAAGTCAGTAGCTGCTTCAGCCCACTGACGCTCTGCCATATGCATTTTCCCCCCGCATTCATGAATTATCCCCATTATCCTTGGATGGGGTATTGCTGACTTAATAGTGAGTGCTTTCTGGTAAAGTTGCTGCATGAAATACATGGGAGACTAGTAAAGATCCATAAACAAATTTCCCTAAATCCAATATAAATTTAATCAATCAATCAATAAGTCAAGGAGGATAATCATAGATTAGAGGAAAATCATTAATTACGTGAACATCCTTGTTACTACCAAAATCATATCCCACTGCATAACTTATACAGAGAACGCCAAACTCCACAACCTATAATCCATTATTGACGAAAGAATGAAGCAATTATTATATGCACGAGTGTGTAACAAACAAAGTCATAATTGAGTTAAGTTTTCCTAAAATTTTCTACTGTTAAAAACTTTGCCAAAATGGCTGTCCACACAAAAAGTGAAACTACAAAAGGGACCTCAGTCTGCCATCCAACTGAAGAGAAAGGTGGTATTTAGAGCAGTTTACAGCTTCAAATGATAACTCACAAGTCTCAACATCAAATTTACCTCCTTGATCCTTCTTTTCTATCAAGAAAACCTTCACTCGCTCTTATTCCCAGTTGTAAAAATAAAAATCTCAGTTAACTCCATCTTAAAATGTTAAAATCAGCTATAAGTGCTGACAGGCAATGATATGGTAACTTTTCTGATTTTACCAATACTTAACTCATCAAGTCATGTCCAACAGATAGAGCCCTGCCACATGAAAACAGAAGACAACTGAGGGATAAAGCTGCAAACTTTCCTCACTCCATGGGGAGAGTTCTCAACTGCTTTTTTTTTTAATTACAAAAATCAAGTTTTCTCATTTCTGCAATCAATATAGCCTTTTTAAATGGTTGCTTGATGATCTACATCACCCAAGCAAACACATTAAAACTATGTTCCTTTGTACAGTTTGTTTTTTTCCTCTCCTTTTTAGTGCCCCTCACACTTTTGCAGCTGACTTTTATTCTTGTTGCTCATACTTGAGTAGGATAAGAAGCAAAATATGAGAGAATCAACTATAATAATAAATAGAAAATGGGTTGCTGAAAACCATAGAAAGAGAAGCTAGCTGGGACAAGGAGTGAGAAAAATGAGGAAGGTAGAGAGGGAAGATGAGAATGTCATTTATTTTACTCTAATTATTAATTGCTTGTATAAACTCATAACAACTATTCATTTATTCATTTGAAAAACATTCAGAAACAGAGACAGGATGTCTCCCAGGTCATTCATGAGAGGCATAGCTCAATTATCAAAATAGGAGACCATAAGATTGAAAAGGTTATCTCATAATAGCCTCTAGTTTTCATACATATCAGCAGCGTAACTCACTGACCAATGTAATCATTAATACCATCTTTCTAATAATTAAAAAACTTTAAATTTTCACCAAAATGGTTGAGTTTTGAGGAATCTAAGCCAAAATGATATTGCAGAATTGGAAGCAAATATATAAACAGAGAACAAAGTTATACCTCCATAAATCCAAAAGCTCCTAGACTTAGGTTTTTTTTTCAATAACAGTAGGAAATTCAGATGAACACTCTAATAATTATAGAATATAAGAGAAGATAACTACATAATGTGCATGTCATAGTCTCCAATACAAGCATAAAATTGAGATGCTTGTAAGTTTAAGTAACTCCATCGTTCATTCTAGAAACAATTAGATGCATTTAGAGTCTTCAACTTTATAGAACTAGTATAAAGCTTATGATTTGAAAAACTAACAAACATAAAAGAAAAAAAAGGATTAGTTAAAAAAATTCTGCTTTTGCCTGAAACAGTAAGAAATGTATGCAAGGTGGTTAAAAATAAATTGCAGCAAAATCCACAGGTTCTGACCTTGAGTTTTTTGTTATTCTTGGTCTCTGTGTACATTTGAATCTCTATTGCATAAACCTCCAAAAGCTGCGTTCCTTTCTTGTGGTCATCTGTGCCATCTTCTCTTTGACAAGATTTGTGAAGTTCCTTCAATATCTAATGAGGTACAATGAATCCTTGAATTATTAAACACTCGTAGATACCAGTAACAGCAGGCACAGACATTTAAATTTTGTTGGATGCTAACTTACATATAAAATGAACATACTACCTTACTCATTCGTCCATATTCACCAATATCAAAAAAAATCTTGCAAAGCTTCAGATTTGTCTTGAACCACAATCTCTGCATAATGAGTGACAAGTGCAAATGTAATATCACATACATGGGAGATGCCATGGGATAAGACAGAACAAAGATAATGTCTAATTGTCTAACCTCATTCTTTGCTTCTTCAAGCGCTTTCAGAGTTGTTTGGTAAAATTCCTGCAGAAGGCTGAAGTTCTGGCTAGCTGAACCTGAGACATAGTCCATGATGCTATTGATACATTTCTCACTATAGTTTCGAGTCACTGCTGACTTAATATAAGTCAACATCTCCCTATAGGAATCCATCATTTCTTTATACTTTCCCAGTCGATAATAAATCTTGACAGTTTGTTTTAGAGCTTTAAATCCCCTGAAGAAATGTGAAATAGGCATCATATATGATATATAATAGCTGATAATCAAAAACCTCAAGTAAATATCAAAATGTGATAAACTGATACAAAAACTGAGATGCATGAATATAAGCAAGTGATGAACATTCTCAACAGATACTTACAAAGTTTAAAAATGTAAATATCACCAACAAATGAGAGGAGAAGAATATCTCGTGCAAAGAGTATAGAAAAACAAAAAGAATAATTGCTGAATGAGCATTAAACTCATAAGCTAAGGATGAGCTCAGAAGCTAATGACAACCATTAAAAGCTCAAAAATTAATAGAGCAACAAAAAGTATATACCAAGTGAATATTTGGAGTGACAACCAAAAAGGAAAGAGAGAAATTGCTGTCTAACAAAAAGAAAAGAAAAGCAGTAACAGATGGAATCAATACAATGAGTTGCAGGAGATGCAACCAAATGATATTGATATTGTTCTCTAGTTTTTCTACCCCCATATCCTCTTTTTATAAGCAGCACTCAGAGAACAGAATTCCTACCAATCTGCCTTTTCTTGTTCCATTTGTACTACCTCGGCAAAACCAGCAAGTGCACCTTCTGGATCAGTTTCAACCAAACCTACATACAAAAGAAATATTATTATCCTTAAAAAACCAGAATGAAAAAGATCAACCAGTCTTAAAACAGCAATTATGAAAAACCAAATCCTATAACTTTGTAAAAGAAAAACAACTGTTAAATATTATTTACCAGGTCACTTTTCACTTATTTCCATGAGGAAGAAATATTAAGGCATTATTAATACCACATCAGCAAGATAACAAAGTGAGTTTCTAGTTGTAACCAATTAACCATGACGCATAAGTGGTCATCACAACTTGCAATCAATTTTTTTCCAAAAAAGATCCTATGTTAAATTGATTTTAAATATGAACAAATCAGTTTTCATGACTAGGACGTTCGACATCAATGCTGATATCCACATGTGAACCAGTACAAATCTTCTAAAGGCAGAGTGATACCACATCTTAAGTTCTTAACAAAAATATCAACAAGCAAAAAATACAGTTCCAAAACAAAACCAAAAGTTTTTAAAAGAATAAACAGCATCAATGTTATAGGACTGGACTCATTCATTACTTAAAGCCCAAGATAAACAAACATTTCCTCACTCATAAATGCTAATAGGAGGCATTGATTAATATATTTGTTGGAAATACCTTTTGAATTGTAATATTGATTCTCAATATCAACATCCTGCTCTTCTTGCTCCTCCTCTGAGTATTCAAACCCATAGTCCTCCATATCAGCATCTACAAAATAAAAGAAGCGAGCACTTAATTTCTCTATGTCTACCGGGAATAAGAAAACCAGAAATTATGACTATACAAGTCTATAATTGGTTACCGCTTTGAAAATTGAAAATACTTCAAAGAACAAAGAAGCAAAACCAGCTAATTTCTGCGACCAATAACCCACATATTTTAGATGGTAAAATATAATCCAAATTGGCATTGTATCATTGACCAATATTTGAATTTTGTTTCCCCTTTCCCTTTCACTGTTTTCCAGAATTTGGATTTCTCGAGAGCGGCATCAACATAGGTAGCATCGCTCACACACAAACACCCAAGTCTAGTCATCAGTTATTAACGCGAATGAAAATACTAGTACTACACGTAGATACTAATACGTTCTGCCGCGACGAAAGCATCCTAGAAGTTTCCAGGTTCAGTTCAAAGTTTTCATCACAAGAATCAGGCAGATGATCGAAGTAGAAAAAAAGTATCATAAAACCCAAAAAGAAGAAAAACCAAAAACACAGCTTATTCGGAACCAAACATAGTAATGGAGATAATCATTACGAGGGTACGAAACATGAAAAACGATGAACCGCTCGGCCAATATTAAGAAACAAGAAAGCAACGCATACCGGAAGCCATATCGACTCAACCCGATTCTGGATCCAATTTAGGGATTTGATCGTTACTACCGGTAACTATCTGGCCTCGACGTTAATCTGCCTACACGGAGACCGGCGAGCAAGCGAAGCGAAGGAGCAAGGAGCTATGGCTGCCAAATCCTCGAGGTTCACTTTGGGCTTTTTAAGCCCAAATCCATTATAGACCCACCTAAGCCCGCTACATTTGGGTTTAATCCAAAGCTGGTTTACTTCTCTCTTCCCTTGTGGAGCCTATCTGTCGAAGCATTATGAACCCAATAAAACTTCATACTGCTTTTCTGCGAAGGTTTAAATTTAAATTTTTTTATTTTTAAAAAATACAATATAAAATAAAAATAATTTTTTAATTATAAATTAAGAAAAATAATAATTAATATTAAAAATTTAAAATCTAAACGATTCAAATATTTCTAGAAAAATCTCACGACAGAGAATCTAAATTGGTGCATAGGTTGATTTGCTTACAAAATAATGGTAGAAGAATAAGATAAAGAATTTTCAGGATTTGATCCCAAGCCTCGGTGATAGAGGAAAGAAAAAAAAATACCGAATTAGTTGTATTTTAAATTTGATATTATAATTGGTTAATATATAATTGTTTGCTTTGGGGGTATATTATTCCATATTTTTAAAAATGGCTGAGAATCATATAAGAAAAGGATAAATTACTCTTCCCACTTTGAAGAAAGGTTTAAATTGTACGATCAGTTCTTTTATTATAAAAATATATATATAAACTTTTTTGAAAAACAAAAAATAAATGAATACCTAAAAAATAATATTAACTTCTTTTATTAAAAATACAACTTATTAAAAATTATTATCCTAAAATTTTAATTTTAATGGTATTTGTTTATGTTAAAAATTATAAATTTAATTTATTTTAAAAGTTTATTAAATTTATGACAATGCATCATCATCATCATTTTCTTCATCATCATTATTATTATTATCATTATTATTGTTGTTGTTGTTAAAATTAAATATTATCAGTTATTATCTTTAAATTAGTTAATTTTGATAAATTATTTTGTAAATATATTATTTATTTTTAATAATTATTTAATAGTTAGAATACTAACTATTCTATATTTGTAAAATATATATTTAATATTTGTTATAATATATAAATAATAAATATAAAAATATATTAGTCAAAATAAATGTAATTATAATTTATTTTTTGTTAAAAAAATTTCAAGTATAGTATATTTTTCAATTTTATAAATGAGATTATATTTGTTAAAATAAATAAAAAGACTGTATAATTTTGACATATCTCTTAACGAATGGATAAAAAATTAATTTTTAAATTGAAAATTATTTTTAATTTCTTAAAACATTTTTATAAGCCATTCATAAAAAGCGTTCTACCACCATTTAGTGGACCGTCAAAGTTTATTAAGTACTAGCTATAAATTAGCACAAGAGAGAGACGCATTATTTTTTTTTTTTTAATTCCATGGGTATCTTCGTACACTTGAGGGGTGGGATCTTATTGACTTAAGTATTGAGACTGTCTTTGTACACAAATATTTTTTCACGCCTCTTTTAATCACACATTTTTAAACTATTAAACATCTCTTTTAATCACATATTTTAATTTTGTCTTTTACATATTATATCTTTTAATTATTAATTTTCACTCATTAAAATAATTAATTTTATCCTTTTATCACATCTTTATAAAAAAGACTAATGTCAAATCCAACAAAATATTAGCTTAAATATTCATGATTTATCTATCAACTAACATTTTAAATTGCTCACTTTTAAGTCAAAGAAATAGAATTAAAAAACAATGGTTAAAATAATTTTTGTAGTTTCAATAGTTTTACTTAATTTTAAATTTAATTTTTATATTTAAAATATTTTAGTACAGTCCATACTAATAAATATCTATCCATATATTATTAAATGTTATTATTATGACTAATTATATATCATTTGGATACTATAAATATTTACAATTTAATTTAATTCATTTCAATCATTTAATAAAGATTACATCTCATGATACACATGTGAGTTAATTTTATTTAATTATATATTCTTATTTATTTTATTAACATAAACTAATAGCGGGTCTCACCAAAATTTGGTAAGTCCTACTATTCAAAAAAAAAAAAAAAGAGCAAGACATATAAAAAAATTATATTAGTTACAGTTTAAAAATAGTAATTTAAAATTGTATTTTATATATTAATATTAATATTAATATTTATTTTGCATAGCATTAAAATAACAAATTTAATAGTACACTAATAAAACTTTATTAATGAATATTAAATTAAAAAGTTTTAAAACACTAATAAAATAACTTAACTTTAAAGAATGTTTTAATGACTGACAATTTAATTTTAAAAATAATACGTTAATAAAAAAATTAAAAGCGTACTCATTTGTGAGAGATAAAAGAAAAATTTAACGAAAAAACTGAAAAAAAAAAAATCCATAAAGAAATTTTAGAGCATGATCAATCTTACCGCGTGCGAGTGGCGTGCAAGCCAGGCCGGCATCAGCCACAGAGGAGACACATGACAAGGACCAATGGCACGCCAACGCCTGCAAAAGTGTCAAGAGGCAGATTGAGACCATGCCCTTTTTACTTGCTATTTACGCAAAAGGCAATGTAAATTATGTTTGACATTTTTTAATATATTTTTGTAGTCAATAATAATTTACCTAAATTGAATTGGTACTAACTAGAAAAATCAAGACTGGTGAACTAAGTCAATTATTTTTTCTGAAAAAAATAACTTTTTCAGCACCTAAATTTATCATTATATTACCTAATTAATATTGTCAATTGTTAAATTTAAATTTGATACGCGAATATTACACAGTCATCCCAGTGCATCTCAACGTTTCCCCCCAAAGCTCTCTCCTTTTTTTCTCAAAAAAAAAAAAACCACCCTGCACTGGCCCAGTTCACAAAGGCACCCAAGAGACCTGAACAAACAAAATATAGGGAGAAATTCAGAAGAAGGAACAAAATATCGCTTTCACCGCCTCTTTGTGGGAAAGTAATGTTTTATTTTAAATATTTTTTTTTTCTTCCGACACAGAAAGAAAAGAATAGAAAAGAGATGCGAAGAGAATTGAGTCAGGCCCTGTTGAATTATTTGTTAAGAACACATATATAAAACCAGAACGGAAAACAGAAGAATAAATTTAAAAGAAAAAATTGGGGTGACAGGCGTGAGGGAGAGAGAGGTGGATGTTTTTTTATTTTCACAACGCCAGCGGAAGGAAGATCTGAAAACTGCGTGCCAACTAGCGTGACAGAAAAATGCAAGGTATGAGCATGATTCTTCTGCATCTTCTTCTTCTCTTTCGGAACCCTAAATTCTCTTTCCTTTTACTACCCTTTTGACGCAATTTGACTTCCTCTATGACGCGATCCATTCAGCTCACTCCACATTACCTTCTGCTACCTGCTGTTGTTAATTTGTGTCTTTTCAAAACTTTCGCCATCAATTTTTGTGGGTTTGTTTGAATTGAACTTGTGCTGCGTTCTCCGGCTTTTATTCTAAAATTAGAAACTACCCTAGGCACTGAATTTGAGTTCACCTCTGTATGTTCTATAACTTTAAGTTGACTTTGCTGGGCATTTTGGGCTATGGTGCTTTTGGTTTTTAGTTAGACTCGGACAGTAATACAGAAGGGTGACAATCTCCTCCTTGGTATTATTAGCTTGAATCAATACTTTGTATGTAGGCAAAAGAAAGGTTTCTGTACTTTCTGGAATTTGGCTTTTTGCGATTACAATCCTATATGTGAATGGTGACAATCCTTTGTGTCCGTAATCATTATGCCCCTTTTATGTTTCTTTCGCTGCGGAGAAAAAGGAACTAAATAAGTTTATATTTAGTGTAACAATTTCAAAGAGGCTCCATGAAGTCTAATTGAATTCAGGTGTATAAGTTTAGTCCACTATTTTCGGTTGATAGGTATGAGCTGCCCAAGTGAGCAAACAAAGTGATTTCCAAAAGGATTTTTGCTTTTGTGTTTTCATGGTATTGACTATTGAGATTGTCTGATTATATGTCTACTATAACTGTAACAACACTGCCATTTGAAAATTTCATGAAATTCAATTTGCTTACCAATATATGGTGATGAGAGTTGTTTTCTCATACTTACTACAAATGCCTGATATACTGCATGTGCAGAATGATAAGTAGACGCCCCTGGGGGGAGGGTGAGGGAATGATTGGGAAGTAATTTAAGTTGTGGAAATAAAATGCTTAATATATCTTGTCGTGATAATAGAAGTAGGTGTGGTGTCAAGTTTTCTTCCTTGTAAAAACTTTATCCTTTCATAGAATTCTGCTGCCTTTGTTTCATTCAGAACTTTGAGAACCATGAGCAACATTAATTCGTCTGTGACTGTGTGTATGGTTGAAATATTGAAAAGGATATAAATTTACGATTGAATTCTGAAAGTGTACAAGTCCACCTGACACGATGATGTACTTAAACAAATGTTCTTGTTTTGAAGTGTTTACATTACTGTGTTTAGAAATTTCAAAGCCCACAGTGAGGAACATATGCCAGCAATAGAGATTAAGTGGAGATTAAAGGCTGCATTTAATGCTGCCTTGAATTTATTTCTGCCTTTGAGAAATTAGCAAGAGCAATTGTGCCATGTCTTCTCATTTTGCCCTCACTCTCAGTACGTGATATGATAACTAAGACCTTCTACATCTAGTTATAGATAAATATGACTTCTGTTTTCTGTGTGCAATGCCTATTTTGTTATTTGTATGTCACCTTGTCTGTTATTTCTGTATCTTTGAATTTTTTTATCATGTGAGGATTCTTGATGTAATTCAGTAATTGTGATTTAACTAATGAATGTCTGATTTTACTTTCCACCAAAAGAAGAAGAAGAAACATAGTATTAGTAATTTTAGCAAACTTTGATGTTTACAGGTAAATCCCCTGACCAAGAATCTGTAGGGTCTGGGACAAAGAGGTCTAGTGTATCATCAGGCAGTAGGCCCTGGAATCAGAAGGAGTTCTTCTATAAATTTCTTGACAGTGACAGCTTGACTGAAAAACTTGTAGACTGGTTTGAATCTCTGACAGAAAAATGTGCACCAAAACAGCATGCCTTTGATGTTCCATTTGAATTAATAGAACTTCAAAAATTTGATTATGCACTGGAGGGGATTTCATTTCAACAACTAATACGCATGCCTAATGCTGTCCATGCTTCTACATCTGATACTGTAGAAGCAACTGCTTATCTTGCTATTGAAGACTTCCTGCATGCAAGTGTGAAGGGCTTGTGGGAGGCGTTTTGGAGTCAAGATGAGCCCATGCCTTTTTCGGTGGCCTGTCTGTATAATGCTAACATGAAGTTTTATCAGGCTGAAAAGGCAATTGCTAATGGAAGGCTTGGAGGTCTTTGTGCCACTGGTATATTACTCAATAATCCTAGACATCCTCATGGAAAATGGGATCATGTCCTTGAACTGGCTCTTCTAAGGCCTGATATCAGAAGTTTGGATGGTGGGGACCGCCAGCCCTCTTCATCAGTTCTTGGGGATGCTCTTTTTTGTGCTCTTCGCATGCTATTGGCAAGAAGTTTGAGCAGACTGAGTTTCTTTCAGGATCCAAGCACAGTCTTTGTTGTTCTGGTTGACTCTCAGTATGGGGGAGTTGTAAAGGTTGAAGGAGATGTAAATAAACTTAATTTTGATGCAAATAATGTGTATGAATGTGCAGCTGAATGGGTGAAAAATCATTCGAGAATTGCAGTTTCTCCCATTGATAGAATCTGGAACAAACTTGGAAATGCAAACTGGGGGGATATTGGTGCTCTACAGGTACTTTTTGCAACTTTCCACTGTATAATGCAGTATGCTGGACTGCCCAAGCACTCTATTGAGGATTTAGCTGCTGATCACAGTTTGCGCCTCCAAACTAGAAGAGTGGAGAGGCAGTTAGGGGATACCAGTGTGAATGAAAATGGTCTATTTCGATACCAGCAACGTAGTGTTTCCCCTGAAATTGTTGAAGTTCACGAGGATTCCGTGAAAATTGAGCCCAAACAGTCAATGAAGTTAGAAGTAGGATCCGTGTTATGGCTGGAGGATTCAGATTGGCAAAAGGGTTATCAGATAAAAGAAGTCATCAGCACTGGTGAATTGACATATTACATTGCATCTCATGTTGAAGACCCAGGAAAAAATCTTTTTCTGTATGTGGGTTCCCATCTTCTGGAACCAGCATGGGAAGATATGAATTTATGGTATCAAGTTCAGAGGCAGACAAAGGTATTGATGGTAATGAAGCAGAAAGGTCTTTCAAGCAAATATCTTCCTCAACTGAGTGCCTCTGGTAGGATTATACACCCTGGTCAGTGTCGAAGACCCAGCTCAGGTGGAAATTGTGACCACCCTTGGTGTGGGACCCCTATTCTTGTGACTAGTCCTGTTGGTGAAACAGTTGCTGAAATGGTAAGCAGAGGCCAATTTGGTTCAGATGAGGCTATCAGATGTTGCCATGATTGCTTATCAGCACTGTCAACAGCTGCTTCTGCTGGAATTCGGCATGGAGACATTAGGCCTGAGAATGTGATTTGTGTAAAGTCCGGTGTGAGGCATCCTTATTTTGTTCTAGTTGGATGGGGGCATGCAATTCTTGAAGATAGGGATCGCCCTGCTATGAATCTTCATTTCTCATCTACTTATGCACTTCAAGAAGGAAAGCTATGCTCGGCTTCAGATGCAGAAAGCCTAGTCTATATGCTTTATTATTCTTGTGGTGGGGCCTATCCTGATCTAGATTCAGTTGAGGGAGCACTACAATGGAGAGAGACATCTTGGTCAAGGAGATTAATTCAGCAGAAGCTTGGCGATATCTCCACAGTGCTGAAAGCTTTTGCTGATTATGTTGACAGTCTTTGTGGGACACCATATCCTATGGACTATGATATATGGCTGAGAAGATTGCGGAGAAATATTCATGATGGAGATCATGGAAAGGAAATTGACACAACAGGCTAGGCTTTCTAAATGGGTCCAACTCCAGAAATGATCTCTCTTGATCATCTATGACATGTTTCTCATTGCAATTATTGGATATTTTTTGGTGGTAAATAAAACTTGGAAGCCAATGGTTTAATCACATAGACTTTATTGGAGGCATTTGGGGAGCATGAGATGGTACTCTGGACTGGGTATATAGAGATACCTCTGCGCGTTGAGGTGCCAAAACATCATCACTTCTTTTTTACTTTTCCAATTTTCTTATGATGAGTTTCTGATCAATGTAAGCTATGTGGATAACATTATTCCTTTGTAAAGATAAAAGGTCCTTTGGAATGCCCTGGTGGTTCAAGACTGATCTGAGCGATCCATGCTGCACAGGGCATAATCATACTTTGTAAATGGGCTGGTTTTGTGTTCTTGGGGGGTTTCTGATCACGAGGCTTAAACCATCATTACTTGACTGTGTCATGTTATTTTTCTTCCCTTACTCTTAAATTGATCTGTCATGATTTTGACTCCTTGAATGTGCTTCAACTCATTCTTTAGTGTAGACGAGAGGTATTTTTAAATTTTTGACATTTAATTTTCCATGGAATAGCTATCCATAGAGTCTGGGATAGAGCTTGCTAAACATATGAACCATTCATCCTGCCCTTTCCACGCTGTTAGCTGCTCATTTTCATTTTGCATAGCATTATCTCATCCCTTAGAAAGACCTGTGGCATTTTTTTTTTCCAAAATTTCGGGCCATGGTTTGGAAGATTGTTGACCCTGCTATAAATAGTGAGGTAGATGCTGCTAGTTATACGTAGCTACGTTAATACCCTCAAACTTGCATTTCAAATGGGTGAGTTGGCATAGACTCATGGGATGGAAATGCAGAATTTAATAATCAATTAAACTGAATTTGGAATAGGCTACTTAACTAATCTAGAGAGATGGAAGGGGAAGAGGTGGGGCCTCTGCCCCTAGGCGATCAAACGTAATTATGACAGTAGCTGGGGAAGCTAATTTCCTTTGTCATTCATCTTGCAATTTAAGTTGTACAACTTGCATCATTTGCAATAAAGAAATTTATTGTAGATCGTATGGTAATGCTAAAATAATTTTTTTTTTAAATTAGGTTTTGGGTTTAATGGGGATGGTTAAAGTTTTTGAAAGTGTATTTTTTTCATAATTAAAATTTTTGCCTTCCCAATTATAATTTTTAGATGTTTTATTAAACTCTAAACCTAAATATTTAAAAAAAAAAAAAGATACACCATGTTTGGTGTTATTGTACTAACTATAGTATGAGTTGTAATCCATATATAGCATCTAGTCCATATGAAGTATAAAACAGGTACAAAAAGACCTATAAATATATTAACTTAAATTCTCTACTCAACAAAGAGTTATACAACTTTTAGATCATCCAAATTAAATTTTTTTATTTTGAAAGATGTAAAATGAAAAATAAAAATAACTTTTTAACTACTAATTTAAAAAAAAAATTATCAATTGAGATTTAAGAAAATCAAAAAAATAAAACTTAAGCTATCTAAATTTGATCTGAACAACCCAAAAGCCGCATAGCACCCATTACTCATTGTTGCAATGAGCAGGAATCCAATTTATAGAATGTTAAGCTATAATTTACAATTATAGATGTATTCAAATTAAAAAATGAGGAATAAAATCATCTCGTCCCTAAAGGTTCAGGATCAAAATTGTAAAAAGATTACATTTTAATGGTATTTAAATGATTGTTAGTCGCCTTTCACTCACATTCTCCTCTCCATTCCATTAACTCTAGGTAACATTTGTCTAGATTTAAATCCTAATACAACAACTCTTTCTTCATAATGTTAGAGAAGTTAGTAAAAGTTAGTTGGCTATTATAACAAACTAGTTATACCATACACTTTGTGTTATATATGCTTCCCCTATAAACGTCTGCAATGAGAAATTCCCTGTAACTTGTCCATTTCTCTTCTTCATCTCTTTTGTCATGATATCAAAGTTAGGATCTTGAAGATGCAAAATCCTTCAAGCTCTCAGCTCTCACATAAGAAGGATGTAATTTTCTTCACATACTCCATTTCTATCAAGCTAGATGACAACAATTTCCTCTTATGAAAACAACAAATTTGCTCCGCAATCAGTGGTTATGAATTACAAAAGTCCATAGATCCTACTGTAACTCCTAGCCAAATTTGCTTCAGAAAAAGATCAAGCAAATGGCACATACAATCTTGATTTTTTGGCTTAGGATCGACAAGATCAACTGCTCATGTTTTGGATGCTCTCTTCAATGACGTAAAGAGCCCTTACTCATACAGTAGGTTGCAATTCTTCAACTCAAGTATGGGAAAGAATTGAAACTTTCTTTGCATCTCAAATAAGAACCAAGGTTTAGCAACTTAAAACCGTACTCAAGAACACCAAGAAAGGCTCAACTTCAATCAATGAGTATCGATTGAAAATTAAAGCTACCATAGATGCCTTGACAGCCATTGGATCTCTTGTATTAAGAAATGATCACGTTGAGTATATTTTTTAAAGACTCTCATATGAGTATGATCCATTTATAACTTTTACATCTACTAGACTAGATCTTTTTACAGTTGCAAACATTGAGTCTCCTTGCTCAAGAAGCACGAATTGAAAAGAAATCTTAAGACTTCCATTATTCCATCTATCAACGTTGCTCAAACCCTATATGCTAGTAGAATGGGTGCTAACCAAGGAGGAAGCATGAGAAGTCTCAATGGAAGACGTGGTCAAGGAGCTAGACCAAATAGCCAAAGATTAGCCATTACCTGTCAACTAAGTGGCAAGATTGGTCATGTTGCAGGCACTTATTGGTATAGGTTCGATCAAATGTTTCAGGCATTGTCCATCAATGATTAGAATTCCATTTCCAAGCCACATAGTAAAGAAAATTCTATTACATTACTTGCTACCTCTAATGTCATTGCTAATCCATCTTGGTATCTAGGCTCTGGAGCAATAAATCACCTCACTTACGATAGTGAAAATGTGATGCATAAAGCAACCTACATTGGACCTAATCGTGTTCATATGGGAGATGGAACAGCATTGCAAATTCTATTCTCTATACACTCACATATTCATTCAAATTTATCAAATCATCATTTGCTTCTGTCAAACATGCTTTATATGCTATTGATAACCAAGAATCTATTGAGTATTTCCAAATTTTGCCTTGATAATTCAACCTATATTAAATCTTACGCCAAATTTTGTCTTATTAAGGATCAAGCAACTAAACATGTCTTGTTGAAAGGAACTACTAAAGGAGGCCTCTATGCTATCGACAACTTCTGCTTCACTCATCTAGTATCCAAATCTTTCCTTTAGTTGACACCAAGTTTTGTTTTTACCACATATCAAAATATAGTTTCAAATACATGTAACTTTGCAAACTCTCCTACATTTAGGGGTGTTCAAAACCGATCCAAACCAATTGAATCAAATCGAACAGAACCAAACCAATTAAATCGATTAAAAAGAAGTTAAAATCAATTTTGGACATTATAAAACCGATTGGTTTAGTTCGGTTCTCGGTTCTATCAAGTTTGGTTCCGTTTTAACCGAACCAAACCAAACCAATTTTTTTTTTTTGTTTCTATTAATTAAGTTTAAATCATGCATAAACCTTTTATCAATTAAAAAAATAGTAATATTGTTTTCTTACTTTACTTATATTTAAATGAGTTTATCAAATAAACTATCTTAAAAAGATTATTATTTTATATCTTTACATATGATATTCAATTACAATTGTATAATAATTAAATATAATTATGAGGGATACATTTTGTTTAGAAAAAAATATATAATAATTAATTATTTCAATATTATTATTGATTAGAATATTAAAAGATGCATTATATTAGAAGTCAAATTTTATATATTACAAGAAAAAAAATATTAAAAAAATCAAATCACTTTTACTAAAAAAAATATGAACCAAACTGAACCAAATCGAACATAAACTAAACCAAACCGATTAAAAGTTAAAACCGACAAAGTCCAGAAAAATACAAAATCGACAACCTTGGTTCGATTTAGTTTTGGTCCAAAATCGAACCGAACCGAACCTATAAATACCCCTACCTACATTGCTTCGTATATGGCATAATAGACTAGGTCACCCCTCTTATTTAATTGTAACCAAGATTATGAACAATTGTAATATGTCTTATAGCAATAAAAGTGTATTTGATTTTTGCAAAGCTTGCTATTTAGGCGTATATACCAAACCATTACAACTTGTCCGTTCAAATGTTTAGAGGCCCTCACTAGTAAAATCAATAGAAAACTATAGCTATTATATACATTTTATTGATGCCTTTACAAGGCTTACATGGATTTATCCATTGCATATAAAAGATGAAGCATACAAGGCATGTCTTGACTTGAAGACCATGGTTGAATTATAATTTGATACCAAACTCAATGCCTTTCAATCAGATTGGAGAAGAGAATTTCAAAAACTCTCCTAATACCATACTTCTAATTGTATACTCCATAGAAAGAGTTGTCTTTATGTTCATGAGCAAAATGGCTTAGATGAACATAAACATAAACATATTCTAGAAGTTGCTCTAACCTTACTTGTGAACTCTTCATTGCCACTTTCTTTTTGGTCTGAAACTTCTCAATCTACCATCTATTGGATAAATAGACTCCCTTCTTCTATTCTAGGAGGGCTCACATCTTTTGAAAAATTATATAATCGAAAACCTCAATACCACCATCTTTGAACCTTTGATTACACTTACTACCCACTAACTAGACCATATAATAAACACAAGATGAACTTTAGATCAACAAAATATGTATTCTTGGGATATAGCTCATCTCATAAAGGTTATAAATACTAGGCTCCTTATGGCACAATATTCATTACAAGAGATGTGAAATTCAATGAATTTTCATTCACTGTAACTTTATGATTCAAAATTCTGATTCATCTTCACTTATACATTTAGTTGTTGTTCCTGCAAAACCATATTTGGATTATATGCATGTCCAAAATATTGCTCCTGTTGCTAATGCTCCTATAGGTACCTTACCTTACCATTATAACTCTAACTTACTTTCATCTTTTGGACCCAATGACAGCTCTAGTTTTTCTATTCCCAATATCTCAATTATGAATAATCTGAGACAAGCACAAATAGCAGATAATAGTGATTATGTAGTACAACCACCTTCAATCTCTACTCATCAAATGGTTACAAAAGGAAAATGTCATCTCCAAGCTAAAAGTATTCTTAGCCAAGATAGAACCAGCCACAGTTGCAAAGGCTTTATCATCCTCCCAAAGGAAGCAAGTAATGAATGAGGAATATGCTATTTTAATATAGAACTAGGCTTGGACTCTTGTTGAGTTACCACTAAAAAGGCAAGTTATAAGCTGTAAATGGATGTATAAGGTGAAGTGAAACCCAAGTGACACCTTGCTAAGGTATAAAACTAGGCTTATAGTTAAAGGCTTTCATTAAAAAGAAGGTTTTAATTTCAATGAGACTTTTAATTTGATTATAAAACTTGGTACAATCATAATTATACTTTCCATAGCTATCTCATAGCAGTGGAACATTCATCAAGTGGATGTCAACAATGCCTTTCTTAATGGCATTTTGCATAAAGAAATATATATGCAACAATCAAAAAGCTTTGAGTACCCTACCAAGCAGCTAGTTTGCAAATTGAATAAGGTTATCTATGGTCTCAAACAAGCTCCAAGAGCTTGGTTTGAGAGACTAGCTTTAGCCTTGACAAAGTTTAGGTTTGTCTCAAGTAAATGTGATCAATCTTTGTTCATAGAGCTTCCAAAGAAAATATCATCTATATACTTGTGTATATTGATTATATTCTCATTATAGGCACCTTTAGCAAGGAAATTTCACAATTAATAGCCAACCTAAATAAGGAATTCTCACTCAAGGATTTAGGAATATTAAGCTACTTCCTTGGCATTGAAATGAAAAAGATTTTCTAATGGCTCAAGTCAATTGTCTCAAGGGAAATATGCAAGAGACATCCTTAAAAAGGCTAAAATGTCGTATGCAAAAGGAGAAAAAAAACCCCATGACCTCTGGTCTTAAGCTACAAATGGAAGGAGAAGCAAAATGGAAGACCCTCACTTGTACAAGTTTATGGTAGGTACACTACAATATGCAACTATTACGAGACCAAAGATTAGTTTTGGTGTCAATAAGGTTTGCCAATTCATGCAATCTCCTCTCAAGATCCATTGGAAGGCATTGGCTCAAACTACAACCATGCAAAAATAAAATCATCATTGCCTACCTTAATGCAAATTAGGCTTCATATTGTGATGATAGAAGGAGCATATCAAGTTTTTGAATATATCTAGGCGTCGACCTTGTCTATTGGTCCTCAAAGAAACAACTACAATTGCATGGTCAAGCAGAGAAGCTAAATATCAAAGAATGGCAACCACAATAGGTGAAGTGCTCTAAATAAAGTCCCTTTTATCAGAGCTTAACATAGATTTGGCAACACCTCCTCAAGTTCTTTGTGACAATTTTAGCACATTAGTCAATCCTATACTGCATGCTTGCACGAAAACATATAGAACCTAATTTACACTTTGTAAGAGAAATAGCTATAAAGAAAGAGATTATTATCAAACGTACTCCTTTTTCAAGTCAAGGTGCCAATGGTTTAACAAAAGCTATTTCTAGTTCAATGTTCTTTGTTTTTAGAAGACATCTAGGGGTAGAGGGATCCTTGGAATTGCAGGGAAATATTAGAGGAATTAGTAAAAATTAATTAGTTGTTATAAAAGATTGTGGTTAGTTATACCATACACTCTATGTTCTATATGTTTCCCTTCTGGACGTTTATCTGCTATGAGAAATTCCCTTTAGCTTGTCCATTTCTCTTCTTCATCTCTTTTGTCAGGCAATATAATGCTAGTCCAGTTATGGGGAATTAAAGGCGCTAGTCCAATTGCAAAAAAAACTTATAAAGTTACGATTAATTTGAGTTATCATTAATACTCCATCGTGGATTAGTGATATCATCATGAAAGTTCCTAGACTTTTATCCCTCTTATCCCATCGAACCAATATGCTTGCCATGGATTCAGATAATGGAATTCAAATGCTACATTAAGTAGGCTCGTCCATCTCTCTCTCTCCCCCCCCCCCCCCGTCTCTCTCTCTCTCTTTCTCATACACACACAAGACACCATTAAAAATCAATGAATGATAATAAAACTAGCTAGCTAGGGAAGCTAGAGTAGCTCCAGAAAGAATTCGTTTGCCATGCATGCATGGGCATGCGGTCCATTCACACTAGGACTCCTACAGGAAACTTCCCAACTCCAACCAACGGAGCAAAACAGATATATTCAGCTAATTGGTGCTACTCCTTCCTCTAGTTCTGGTTACTGAAACCTCACTAGCTTAGGCACTGTTGGGCATCCAAGTTTAAGAATTATGTTTTACAGACCGCAAGCTTTGCACCTAATCAGGAAACATGGAGCCAGGCAACACTACCCCTGCAAGAACAGCTTGTGTGAACACAACGGTGAGCTGTAAGGAAGGAGGAACCAACCCCGCCCAAGCTCACACCAATGGTGCAGGGTTTTTCAACATCACATTGGACATGCAACATGGTCTATGTGTTGTCCAGGTAAAACTTCCTATTGCCAGATGCACCCTTTTGCCGAACAAGTTCTTCAAGCATTCACTGAACTTTTGGGCATAAATGCAAGAAAGGTGCAAACAAATGGTACCAAATAAAGGATAAACTTCAATTGTATGCACAGAGAGACAGAAACAGACAATTTTCTAGAAAACATCTCTTGAGGCTCAGGAGATCAACAAGGGCAATAATAATCGAGCAGCATAAAAATCAACCGTTGAAGACGAGGCATTTTCTATAAATGTTCCAAATAGAGGATTAAATATTATGAAATACATCCCTAGAATGAACTTAAATGAATTTTTTTACTCTGCTAATCTGCATCCATTTCTTCAAGAGCCGCTTTGGCCGCTGCCTTAGCTTCTTCTAATAGCTCATCTGGGACCTGTACACGATTATAATGAAATATATTTACGGGTGTGTAAGCTAACAAATCAACAATGAGCTGTAATTCCACGCAAACAGTTGCTACGTTAGAGAAGTGGTGACTGGTAATCACTAATTAGGTAAAACCAAAACTCTTAAAAGCTAAAGCAGTAAATCCTTTGGGCAGTGATGATTGGGAAGTACACTTGAGCGCATGTTTTCCTAACATCTACATTCTATAGTAATATGTCACTCAAAAGCGCGGACAGGAGGGTTGGTGTGTTCCTCCTGATGGAGCAAGAGGACCAAACAAAAAGCAAAAATCAATGGACTAAATTATTTTGTGGATGAAGTCTTGTGCCAGGAAAAATTAAGATGATAAAATATTGATGGCCCAGAAACATTCCAAGTTAAAGTCTAGATGCATCTCATGAGGAAGGTGCTGGAATACAACAGAGGGGGCCAGCTCGAGATATGATTCATTTCCCTAACCATTATCTGACTCTCCAAAACCATTTCATTTACTATTCCTTTTCCTCAGCCAGGAACAAGAAATTGCTAGCTAAGTAAACAGAAGCAACAAATGCACATATCTTTGCTAATTGCAAATGAACCACATCCAGCGATCATTATAAATAAAATAAAAATTTGATCTTCAGAAAAGCTGGGCATTACCTTCTGATGTTGGCGGTTTGATTCATCACATACCCAGCTCATTTCTAGTTCAAAGTCTTTATCCTTGGCCTCATCATGAACTCCATAAATACTGCTTGGCATGAAAAAATAATCAGGCATATTTGTTGCAGATAAAAATTCACATCAAGCATTTAACTTTGATAAAGCATACAATGTCTGTGTATGCAAATCCTCCTCTCCTTTTGAAGTACCAAAAGGCCTCAATTACAAGGTTGATCATCCAATAAAATATTCATAATCATTAATTGCAGAAAAGAAACCCTTCGATACTCCTAATACATATAGAAACTCAAAAGCTTAAGAACCACAGCCCTCTGATATTCCAATCGCTGAAACAGATAAATATCCCTAGTAGTGGTCAGAAAATTATTATCACTTTTCTCTTTATGGATAAAAAATTTAGTTTGGTTCCTTAATAGTTTTGACTTTTGAGTGGTCTCAATATGGACAAGCAAGTAAACTATAAAAGCTGGAAGTTCTAAATATTTATGTTGGATTCCATAGTTTTTTTTCAACAAAATGCCATTGTATTGCAACACATTAAAAAACAACATGCATCTCATTTCGTTCTTCCATTAATTATAAGTTTATAGCCCTTCTTCCCACTATTACCTCCATTTTTCTAACAATTTAAAAATTTCAGCCAAGATTTTTATCATCCAATACTTCAATAAATTCTGTACATCACATAAAACAGAAACACAAGACCTCAAATTTACAAAAACTCCAGCTTGAAACGTTTCCAAGTACAGAATGTCACAGATAATACTACTATAAATTTATAATAAAATTACTCAAATACTTAAAAGATGCTACTTACATCTTGGCTACTTCAATAATTCCTTGTCGGCAAGTCATGTCAGAAAGCTTTAACTTTTCGATCTCCCTACCAAGAAATCAAAAAAAGAATTTACCATCATACTGAACATAAGTTTGACATCTTATGATCATTTTAGAAGAAGGGCATGAGTTAAAATTAAGTGAAATAATATAAGGTTTCATCTTGTAGATTTTAAACACAGAAACCAATTTTATGTGGCACAACAAAGCAGCAAAAACTGTAGTTTTTACTGTGTACACAAAAAAAATTCAGATAAACAAATTTATTATAACAAGACTAAAATCAAAATTGGGAGATGCATCCAATAGGTGATTTTTTTTAATCTAAAAATAATTATCAGTTTTACACACCTTGCTACTGCTACAAGAGAAAGGAAATGCCTAGACATGCCAACACAGAATAAACCTCAACCACATCCACACATATTTAGACTCCCCTGCCCCCCCAAAAAAAAAATTGATGACGGGAGAAAGATTGTCCCAGAAGAAAAAGGCTCAGAAGGTCTATTGCTATCTTTCCAAATGTTCAGCATATAGCCAAAATTCAAATCTCAACATACCACAATTCATCAACACGAAGATATTATTAGATTTCATTTAGTACACAACACATTGCCTAAATGATTACTAGTGCCATGGAATTAACAAATCAATTGCACTTACGTTTTAGCAGCCTGTCTGCCCTTTCCAATTGCAGCACCAAAATACCTCTAGAACAAATACCAAACAAACATATAAGCACAAAAGAACAAATGAAACTGCAGAAAAAGAATCTTAATGAATCAATACTATTACAAAGTCAGGAAGTATCCATAGTACAACAAATAACAATAAACAAAAATAAACTCACATAGGAAACACCAGAAGGTTCAACCAAGTACAACTGTGGTCCATCTCTATCATAACCTCCTAATATAACGCCACATCCAAAAGGTCTGCAGGAACGTTATTATTCTCTTAATTGATTTAAATATGAGGAAATACAATTTGAAAATACTTAGCAAAGGACAGTCAAATCTCAATAAACCTGAGCCACCAATATAGCGTACAAAGATGCACATAACTAGCCACGCGGTCAGCAAGTTCCTTAACAGGAATTGGGTCGCCATACACACTGAAAAGGAAGAATAAATTGAAGTGACATCATTTCTTTCCATAAGTTGAACAACATAAAGTTTAATAATACCTAACAAAGTTTTCATGACCATGTACTTTAATTTACATTTAGCTGCTTACTAGTATGTCAAAACTATGAGACAACACAGTAAGTCATATCCCTAGGCTACAAAGACTTCAAATAAATGATTCCTAGCTTTGGAATTCAACCACCATGCTAAACTAATGAATCTCCTATATCAAATAGAAAAGGATCATTTATTAGTTCCACAGATTACTTATTGAAGATACATGGGATATGTTTGTAACATTCAACATGTGAAACATCATGTTTGCTAACATTTTTGGCCAAGCTGAACTGTACATGCTGATATTCTCTATTCTTTTTGTTAGTCTTGAGACCTGTGGAAACATGTGGCTGTCATTCCAATTGCTTCTTTATAAGCTCTCAAAAGTCAAACCCTACTCAAGCAAAGGAGGAAGACAATGGTAGTTGATGAATTTTTCTACATACTACTTATTTTTCTTGAGCAGAATATATGGAAAACTAAAGAGAACTTACAGTAAGGTAAAACTAAAAAAGCAAGAATAATGTTGAGTTACTATAGAGATTCAGTTAGTCCATGTATCTTTTATGCCAGTGCCATATCAATTTAAAAATTAAAGAATGTAGGTAGTTGGTAAAAAAGTATAAATATGAACACAACAAGTGAAACTAAGGGGCGAGGGATAGAGCAAACCTATCATAGTTAGTTGCTTCAGACTTAGCCCTGGCAACAATTTGCCTCCCATCAGCGGCTAATCCTGCCACAGCCTAAAATTGGAAAAACATTCATGAATACATTAAAAGAAATTTTTTTTGTTTTTTTGGTTGTTTTGTTTTTTTTGGGGGGGAGGACTCCCCAGTTTGATGTTTACTTATCCAAGCTAGGCATGATTGACATACACTCTACAACTTGAGAGGGAATGTGGAATTCCTCATTTTTTCCTTAATTATTATTAGGAGGATTTCTTATTTACTTATAGGATTTTTTTTTTGGGTAAATATTCATTTGTTCTTATCCTTCTGCTTTGTTGTTTGGCCATGTAACAAGGAGTTCTACTTTCCCTTTCTTGGTTCTTGTCCTATAAATAAATGTACCTCGTAGATGTAATGAAAGTCCAGAGAATAATACACTTATTCAGAGCTCTTTCGTCATCATGCATAGTATGAGTTTGGTAATTTCGACAACCTCTGAAACCCTGAATGCACTACCAGCCATCAGTGTATAAAGCATGGATTCTACCCAAATTCACACTTCACCACTAACTTATATACAAGTACATGCCGTGCATATCAAACATGTCTCTTTCATTATGCTATCTGTGGTTACTAAATGATTCAAAAGAACAAAAGAGTAAAAATATGTGCTAAACTAAATCATGTATATAATATAGTACCATGCCCGAGTGGCGATGAACAGAGTGTATTCTTCTATTGGAACCTGGCAGCATCATCTTCGACTGAATAAGCTTCTCCACCCCCTATAGTCCAGCCAGGGTTAAAAAACGAAAAGGCATAGATACTGAAAAATATGAGACCAACAATTTTCAGAATATTTACCATCACAATCCCGTCTTTGCATTTGATACCAACAACGGTCCTGCAATAAAGTTCTAATAATAAGATCCAATTTGGCGACTACCAACGCTAACTAACAGGACAACACAAATAGGAAAGGAAAAAAGAACAATATGTCCGTATATCTCAAATCCATCATTCAAATTCTCCCAAAAAAAATTCTCAAGTGAAATTATACCGTGAATTGAATCGGGAAAACCTTGGCGCAGGTTTTAATTTTACTAAAGTAAACTTTCATGTAGTCCTAGGTAGCGATAAACCCAGGTTAAAAATCCAAGCTGGCCTCTCTTCCAGCAGTTTTTAGTGAACATATATACAGAAGAAAAAATGCAAAATGCAGGAGAAGAAAGCAGACTGAACAAAAGCTAGGTACCCGCTATTGTCGACGGCTTTGGCAGCATATTCGATCTGGAAAACTCGCCCATCAGGAGAGAATGTAGTGACTGATAGATCGTAACCTGTTCCGATGCTACTCATGTTTTCAAACGATCAACTTGTTCCAAATCTGCTTCGTCTTTGTCTACCGCCCCTCTTTCTTGTAGCTTCTTCCGCAATGCAAGAAATAAAGGGCCTGATTGAAATTGTTTTTGTTTTAATGTTTTCAAAACAGATGTTTTTAAGAACAAGTTTTTGAGAACAAAAAAATTAAAAAATCTGTTTGAATCATTATTTTGAAAAGTACTTGTTTTTTGTTTTTTACCTGATTCTGTGGAACAAAAATTACAGAACACTTAAAAAGTGTTCTGAGTTTTTTGTTTTTGAAAACAAAATTTTGTTTTTTTGTTTTACAAAACACCTCATTAAAAACACATTATCAAACAGGTTTTTTTGTTTTTTTGTTCTTGAAAACAAAAAAATTGTTTTACAGAACTGAATCAAACAGGCCCAAAAAGGCGAAAAAGTTTTTCTTTGGCCACAAGAAAATAGCTAAATTTTGTCGTGGTTTTTGGCTGGCCCCGGGGGATAGTAAATGTGCAAAATTGCACATTGCCCCTTATCTTTCAAGAATTTTTAAATTGGCCTCGAGAGTTCGGATTCTGGTTGTGCTATGGCCAATATAATTTTCCTATTATTCATTATATCTTTTGGATGAATTTATGGTGGGGACAACTAATTTGGACATTGGATTGATTTCGGTCCAGAATCTAATCATCAATAATTTCTTTTGTTGGTTAGCACAATATATATATTACATTAATGTAAGTTAAAATTAACTTCACATTGATAATGGTTTTGTCAAATTTTCTAAGTATAATTTTTAAAAAAAATAAAATATTATAATTAAAGAAAAATTAATATTTAAATAAAAGTGTATTATATCATATTTATTATAAAAGAGATCAAAATTAATGTTTAAATAAAGATACTAAATGTGGCATACGAATCTTGGCTCAAGTAAGCTAACAATTCTAATATTTGCAAATTCAATTTTTAATTTTTCACTATTCTTCAATATAAATTCTATTTCTTAAACAAGTTCTTCACCAGTACCTTTCAGTCTACCCAAAAAAAAAAAAAAAGTACCCAATCCATGCTCTCATGGAACTAAAGCAGATATGTTAAATATTCTAGCTGTCTGAGTTTGATGAAAACCAAGTTATCAAAATTCAAGATTTCAAAATTGACAAAATTAAAAGATGTTACATTGTGGGCTAAGGATCTGGAATCTCTGCATTTAATTAGTAAATACATAATGTATATTTAAAAAAAAAAGAATATGTGAAGAAGAGTTTAAATCTTTTGAAATATTAAGTTTTTACTTCTAAAATAAGAAAGAGATATTAAGAAAGGAGTGAGTAACTAAAAATAGAAAAAGTGAGTTCTTTATACATTTTTATTTCTTGTCACTTTTTCTTCTTTTTTTTTTACTTCAAAAGGATTTTATAGGCTTCACATTTCAAAGAATCTAAACTATGATGAAAAAAGAGAAATTGGATTCATATATATTTATACTCTTTTATATTATTATTTTTTCCTTAAAGGCATGATGTATTATTGTATAAAATCACAATTTGTGAGTTAATCCTAAATTGGATCTTTCTCTTTTCTTATTCATCAAGTTTTTTGTCAATTTTGAAGACTTTTTTTCCTTAAAATTAACCAAAAAAATAAATTGAAGAGAAAATGAAAAGAATAAAAAAATTTGAGTTAATCAATTAATGTCGATCAAGATGTAATTCCAAAACAAATGAGTCAAGAGCTAGTTTTATTAGAATATGGATTATTTCCCATACCTCTTAATGCAGTACGAACTCTTACACAGTTAATCATGTTCATCTAGCACATCTGCGACGTAGAACATGCCATGTTGCCTTACCCCACGTCAAATTAGAAAGGTTGCATTTCACAATAATCGATCCCTTGCTTTGTGCCTTTGACATGTGTGATTTTAGAGAATGCTCTATTCCATTAAGCAAAAAAAGTTGAAATTCTTAGGCAATGTCTCACTCGAGCTTCTATTTGGCAATAAACCTTAGTTTACATTTAGAGGCTTTTGCATATATTTTGAGGCTATTTTCACTAATTCATTGGTGGCAAACAGAGGTTACAAGAAGAACCTTGAAGGTAGACCAACCATGTTTTTTTTCCATTAAATATGTATTAGATGAAAGCCACCATTAAACATGGTCTTGGCTTGTACTCTATAAAATATATGGTTTATACTGTATCTTCTTGTACTTTAAGGAATATAAGGTCTTTGCTTGATATATATAGATAAAGCCACCATTAAATAAAATAAATTTATCACATAGTTTATATAACAAATGTTGAAGTCTTAGAGATGATAGAAAGTTAAGCTAAAAAAAAGGCATGAAAAATGCTTGAAATCGAAAACCTGATTCACTAATGACAAAAATGCAAGACCTAAATCTGGATGTGACTTGTAAGAACCCATGATTAATCAACCAAAACCTTGTATTTCTGAGAGATCGAAGCTTTTGCATAAATGACAAGATAGATAGAAGCTCCTATTTTGGATGAAAGAAAACAAAAAGAAACTAGTTCTCATAAAGATGGAAGCTCTTATTGTGGATGGGAGAAAACAAAAAAAAAATGTTATATTTTGGATGGAAGCTTTTTGATTCATACTTAAAAAACAATGAATGACGAGGAGGTAGCTCCTTTATTGGATGTGCTAGATAGACTTGATTAACTGAGTAAGAGGTGGTATTGTGTGGAGATGAACAAAAGACAATTCGTATTTAGTTTTATTATTATAGCCCTTTCAACTTTTATAACAAACATTATTACAATGAAAAAGAGATATACACGGTGAAAGAATTGGGTTTCCAAGACATTTTTGCCCATATGAACTATAAATAACTTGTTATTAACTTATACTCTATTGTATCTTATTTAGATTAGAGATACAATATTGTTGTCAAAGAAATTGTTGTTATCACCAACTCATTCTATAATTTTTCTACAAATTTGATTTGTTGAAATGCAAACACAAAGGGTCCATGATCTTTTGTTTTTAGACACATAGTTCATAGTTATAAGTTTACAATCTTGTGATCTACATGAGTGAGCAATGTGAAGATAAAATAGAATAAACTAAGATGAAACAAGAACTCAAGTTACATGTTCATTAGGCTATGTCTATCATTCATAGATTGTTTAGATTTTATTTTTCTTTAAATTTGATTTTTTTTCAAAAAAGTAAAACTTAAAATAAGAATAACTTTTTAATTGTCAATAAATAATAATAATTTAATAAAAAATAAAAAGAAGTTAAAATTTAAATTATTAAAATTAAATTTAAATAGTCCAAAAGTGATGAGCACGACCTAATGAGTATAGTACTCGTGTTCAATAAAACTATTTTTGAGTTAAAATATTGGAAACATTATAATATATAATCTAAAAATATTTAAATTAAAAAAATCTTAAAATTTAAAATTGTTACTATCAATTTTAAAACAACAAATTTTAATTATGTAGACAAATTTTAACTGTGATAGGTCATTCAAAATAATGTTTAAATTAAGGTATTTTAGTATTAATATTTTCAATTTAAGATTCTTTAAGTATAATTTTTCTTAAAATATAAAATGATGATGTGGCAAAAGATTAACCATAGATATAAAACATTTTTGGTAGGACGGTTCAGATTCAAAGAAACTTACCCTGTAAATAAATTGAACGGATTCCCGATCTCCCATCGCATTATCTATTCAGCAGGAAATGCCAAACTTTCCGACAAAAGAAATCTAGTAAATATGAAGATTCGATTCCTCAAGCGAACATTGCCACTGGGCTGCAAATCTCCATGGCAATACTTAAATAGTGCGGAATGTGGCCACTTAGAACCCTGGTTCGAACAAAAGAATAGAGAGACATACACACGGTTCCTGTTTGCTTCTGAAAATGGGACGGACTAGGCTCCTTGTATCAGATTTTGTTTTGTCTTTCATGTGGGTATGGTCAGGGGTTCTGATTAAGATAGTCGTAAACAAATGTCTGTGGTTGAGTCGTGAGCCCCTCCATGACATCCTGAAGGTTGCGATATCCATTGCTAACACGTTCTTCTTTGCATTCCTCGGAAGAATTACCCATGGTGGCTCCTTCAATCCACTCACTGTTTTGTCTAATGCCATTTATGGGGATTTAAGCAAATTCCTTTACTGCGTTGGTGCTAGAATTCCCATTCAGGTTACTAAATATGAATTAGTTTTTCTTTGTTGTTGTTTTTTTTTCCCTTATTTATTGAGTTTAAAAAATTTATAGTGCGAGCACTTGTCAATTGTATATTTTCATATCTGCAGCGTCCAAAACAATCATTATCTAGTTTAAATATTTTAGTTTGTAGTCTCAGCATGTAATTTGCACCGCCTCGGAAATTAACACGGACTTGCATCTGCAAGTTGAGCTTTTATCCAACCTTTATTAGGGGAAGTCCAAGCTTTGAATTGACTCTATCAACCTAATAAATATTATATGTAAGCTTTGTTAACTTGTTTAGAATGTTGGTTGATGGATTCTCTTAATTGACTAGTGGGTTTTTGGGGTTTGAATAAGCATGTCCCCACGCTATGAGTCTCTTTCTGTCTTAGTGCGCGCGCACAATTAAGCCCAATTAATTGACAATATGGCACCAGCATGCTTCCCATTTAACTTTGTCATGATCATCTTTCAAGCAAAACTTTCGAGAGCTGATTTGAATACATCTATCACTTTGTATAATTAGATGTGAAGTATTGATGGTTGATAGCTTCACTCTTCTAACAGGTATTCTCTTCTTTGATATTTGGATAATCAACGTTTGCTTTGTGGTTGAAGTCTCTCTTTACTTTGTTATGCGCTCTAACTTCTAGAACTGGGTTCTTATCTCCTCTTTAATTTCACATGTCTTACTGCAACCAAATCCTGGGTTAGAAGGAGTTGAAAGTTATGGATGATTGCTGAAATTTAGAGGTCTAAGTTCTTAGTCAACTGCTAGGCTGCTACTAATACCTCTCTCTCTCTCTCTCTCACACACACACACAGATTTACACAATAAATCTATACCAAATACGTGTCAGCTGTCAGGCCAAAAAAAAAAACGTGTCAGCTGGAGATAAAACACTAGTGATTGAGACCACTGCTATTTGTGGAGGATGTGTTGTGCACGTGATTTGATGACTGGTTTTTGGGGGCAAAATCAGGGTGTTTTCTGGCAGCCTTGAGGCTACAAGCATAAACATGGTAGAATCACAGTATTTCTTAGATATAAGATACTGCAGATAACCATAGATATGGTGACATGCAAGGAACTAATTACATTATTTGAAATGACTTTGTGTTGAATATGTATAAATTATTATCTCTAGTTTCTGTGGTTTTTGTGTGGCGGAAACATTTTTCTTATGCATCTCATTTTAGGATATAATATCTTCGACACAAAATTTGAATTGAGGATCAGCATTTCAATCTGTATGGTTCTGTTCTTTTCAGGTGATTGGATCTATTATTGGCGTTAAGCTTATTGTTGATACCCTTCCCGACGTAGGACGGGGACCACATTTGAATATTGACATTTATCGAGGTGCACTGACAGAAGGAGTCCTAACATTTACAATTGTTACCATCTCACTTGGGCTTGCCACAAAAATTGCTGGAGGTTTCTTCTTGAAGACTTGGATCTCCAGTGTCTTCAAGCTAGCACTTCATGTACTTGGCTCTGATCTAACTGGTGGTTGTTGAACCCAGCCTCTGTAAGTACCATTATATCTACTTTGTCTGTCATTTTTTGGGTGTACAAATAACACAAGAAGCCTTTCCTTGTCTTTTTGATAAGAAACTTTATATGACTTGTTCAGGTAATGGGGTGGGCTTACGCTCGAGGGGATCACATAACCAAGGAACACCTCCTTGTATACTGGCTTGCCCCTATAGAGGCAACTGTGCTGGCAGTGTGGACATTTAAATTGCTAGTTAGGCCTGTACAAGAAGACAAATCAGGCACAAAAAGTAAATCAGAGTGATGGAATTCTGTTGAATGCTAATTCTTTCGTTGTGTCTGGCTTTCATTCAGCGTATTTGAAGCTGAGTCGATTGTATATGAACTTCTTCAGGTGATTAGCATATAAGCATTGTATAAGTAGTCAAATCGCGATTCAAATCGTGAATTGAAAAGTTAATTTTTTGAATTGTAAATCTTAAATCATATCGAATCATATGATTTAAAAATATATTGAAAAATAACTTAAAATATATTATATAAATAATTTATATATAAAAAAAATTATAATATTGAATTTAATCCAAAAATTAACAAAAATTTAATTGTAAGTTTTACAAGATATAATTATAATTCTAAACTAAAGTAATTACTAACTAGCTAATAACTTTAATTTAAAACTCCAATTATTATTAACCCAAAAACAACACACGAGAAAAAAGATGATGCACAGCTTTGTTGCGACAAAGATTAGGATTGAAGGATATTATAAGTGTTTTATTGGATTATATACATGTGAGATTATTGGTGTCTTGCAGCCGGCAGTCGTACAATGTGGTTTGGCAATTCTATTTAAAGTCAAAAAACAAAACCTAATAGGAGAAAAAAAAAAACGTCCAGCTTGCCTAATGCATCACAAATCATGTCTCTGATTGCTGCCAGCTTGCCTGAACAACACATCCAAGCAACATTTTACTTCAAAGAAATAGAAAAGCAAAGCAGCAAACACCTGAGTGTCCTGACTCCCAAGCGCATCATCTTCCTCAGAGCAACAAGTCTCCTTCAGTGTGTCGAGTCACGAGAGATCCGACTTCGTGACCCATTAAACTTGTAGCATCCCATCAACTTTGAAGCTTGTAGAATCGTCGAAAGGTTGTGACTCGTCGATTCTGACTCGACGTGCACGATTCTAGCGATTCCAACATACGATTCTGGTTCAAGAATGATTCAAGCTCCGATCAGTATCGTTGAAATACTGAATCGTGACGAACCATACGATCTGAATCGAGAATCGAACGATTTCAATTACATTTATTATCAATGATCTGTTCTTGTGAATGCTCGTGTGCTTGTGTTTATACATGATTGTTGCAAAATTAAGTTGATTTTCTTTTAGAAAAAGTTTAGGTAGCTTTCTATATTTTTATTATCCAATCTGATAGAAACATAACAAGTAAATAATCTTTTCAATTCGATATCATAAGGTTGCAACTTTTAAAATTTTTTTTGCACATGTCATTTTTTGTTGAAAACTTAATAACGGAGACACAAGAAATTGCATTTAAATTTAATTTTTTTCTCATGTGCTATTTTTTTCTTTTTTTGGTTAGCCCTCATGATGTGCTAATTGAAATTGTAATGTTGAGTGATAGGTGTGGCCCAGGGAACAATATGGTCAAAATAAACTGTGTACTGTTTAAAATTGAAATACTGAGTACAACTACGAGGAATTGCATTTTGAGAATTTCAGTGACAATACACGCAATGCCAACTTGACGAAGTAAAAGAAACAAAAAGAAGGGGATTAAAATTAAAATAAACTTAAGTAAGATTGGTTTAAAAGCAAGGGAATCTAGGTAAGGTGATACGAAGGGAAAGGAGGGACTGTGTTCGGCTTCTTTCTCGTAACGCGCAAACGTGGCTTCCGTCATATCCAGTGAATCCCAGTCGTCTAACAGATCCGTTACTAGCCGTCATGCTATGCGTCCAAGCCCTAATGAAACACTACATTTTGAAGCAACTTCCCAGGCAGCCAAAAACGCAGAGATCGTGGCCGTCCTTTGGCTTCCTCTAGATTGTGACACATAATGCGTACAACACCCCCTAACGCAGCGTCTGAAGCAGGGCCTCCTTCTCTCGCTATGGATTCTGTAACAAGGGCGAAGAGCAAAGCACACTGAACCCAAAAGTAGTTGCTTGCTTGTTCTCCAAAAGCAAATCTCTCACAGAAACATAAAGGTAAAAGGAGTGGCCCTTCTGCTCATCTCTTGGAGCCGATGGATTATTCTGTTGCTTTTGCTTCGCTTTCTGGTTAAGCCTTTATTAGAGCCCGGAATCATATATAGAGGTATGCTATCTGTACGTGTTGCTAAGGAAGATGAAAAACCAAAAGCTCTTTTCCTTTCAAATGCCTATCCATATGTTTTTGGCTATTACTGATCAGAATGGCCTCTAAAACAGGTCTTCCTCAACATTTTCTCCATTCATAATGAGACACTTAATGTTTGGATGTAAGTGCTTCATCTCCAAGTTTAAATGAACTCCATTATTTGCTGAACTTGGTACCTTTTGCTTTGGTTCTTTTTCTACTCGTTAAAATTGAATAAGCTAAGGTATAACTTTTGTTATTTTAGATTTTTTTTCCACACTTGGAGTCTTTTTAACATTTGGGATTTCTTTTGCGCCTTCATTTTTCATATTTATTAGGCATAGCATTGCCTTTCTAGCAACTAATTCCATCATGATATACAACAAGACATTGGCTGTCACTGATTGAACAGCGCACCTAATGATCGAGTTCTGACCAGCTCAAATGATACACTAGAATCGGGTCTGCCTTCGGCTATAGAGTTTCAAATGAATCTTCCAACTACGCAGGTCTGTTTTCCTGCCAAAGGCTTCCTTCTTCTACAATATACCAGGGCACCACATGATGAAGGAGGCTTGCTTCAGACACGGCATTAACGGTTGCTATGCGTGCTACGCGTCACAATTTGGAGGAAGCCAAAGGACGGCCACGATCTCTACGTTTTTGGTTGCCTAGGAAGCTGCTTCAAAATGCAGCATCGGATGCATGACATGACGGCAACCAATGGATTTATTAGACTGCTAGGATTCGCTGGACATGATGGAAGCCACGTTCGTGTGCTACTGGAGAGAAGCCGAACGCGGAGGGATTGGGTGTTACTTGTTAGTGGAGAGGAAGTTTGAAAAGACACACAATGATGCACCGCTTGATCTTGGTTATTTTTCAAATATACAGGACCATGTAAATGCAATTGCTGTTATCGTTGGGTGAGGCTGTTGTATCACGCACGTGCGTCCACTTGCAGATAATATGATTATATACTTATTTCTATTTTTCCAGCTTAAGCCTTCTCATCTCTACAACCAAAGGGATCAATTTTCCATATTCTTTCAATATTCTTGGTCATTGATCATAAAATTAGCTCAAGTAACGTGACATGGGTAGAGTTTTACACTAAAAATATTAGAAAAATATCACATATGCGAGCGTGTGCTTCCCTGAATCTCATTAGTAATGGGAAATCTGAACATTTAGTATTAATACGTTTACCACCATCATGAAACACCACATCATATTTTGAAAATTTTTGCATAAATAACAGTACGAAAGCAATGTTCTTGAACATATTGGCCTTGAAACAAATCGGAACACCAAAAAACAGTTAAGGAACGGGCTGGTAGCTTCAGTATCAATGTCCTTTGTTTTCCCTTTTTCCCTTCACGAAGGATTGAAAAGTGGAAATGATTCTCTCTTGATAAGTGACTCAAAGGGTAAATGCTCTCTAATGAACTTAAAAACAAAGAAAGAAAATTAAAGATGGCCAGCAAAAGAGCGAACTACTGGACTCTACTGTCACAAATGATACAAAGGACACCATCATTTCAATGTTTTCTCAGTGCCGTATACCTACGTACTATGTTTTACGTCGACGGCAGTAGCACTCAGACGAGCATTGAGATGGGGATCAAAAGGAATTTATGCCTCAACTCAGTACACAAGCTGTGGTTCAAACTCTGCAAAATCTACAGATCCGGACTCTATTGGTGGCATTAAATATGCAGCCAAGAGCTCAGATGCCAGGGCTGCAATCACTGGGATCCTCTTCAAGTTCTTCACCAAGGGAATGTCATCGCTTTCACCAACAGCAATAAGCTTTTGGTTTATCTCCACCATTCTATCCAACTTCCGCTTGAACTCTGGGTTCTCCACATCCAGAACTGCTGGGAAAATCCTAGCTGTTGTGCGGTTTGTCTGCACAAACAGTAATCCATAAATGTAGCTTTAGTTATTTTCTGATCTATCGTCTGTGTTTTGATGCTCAGGATTTGCATTTTTTGTTTTATAATGGATTAATCCCCCTTTTATTTGCTTCCACTTCACAATTCAGTTGCTACAAACATGAAGTGTTTGAGAATAGTAATAGGTGACAGTGAAATTTATATCTGCATGAATAATTTGTAAGGACAGTGTAGAATGCAAGAATATGTAGCATAAACTTACTTCAATGATGACATGCATGTCAAATTCTTTGGTATCCAGCCCAATGCCTTCATAGAAAGCTGTGCGTTGGCAATCGTTGAGATACATTGTGACATAGACCTGCAGGATAAGTTTGAGAATTAAGCTTCAGTATAGAACTATGAAAAAATGATGACCAATCACTATGAAGACAGCTGGTATAAATAAAAACGGGAACAGAATTCAGATGTGTTTCATTATTCTTAAGGGATGCAAAGGTGAGCAAGATTTTGCATCTTGGATATCCTTGTCGTTAGACATTCTTAAGTAGAATTATAGATAGATCTAGGTTAAAATGGACATGTAAGCGTGTTAGGCACATCTTTGGACCTCCCTCTAATATGCTTACAAACTCGTTATAAGGGACCTAGTTTCTTGTCAGCTAATCTCTTTGACATTCCTTATACCCTCTTTTCCCCTTCTCAATCCTGCTCTTCAATTAGTAGCTTCACAAAGCACCGATTGGCACTAAGTATGAAGGTTTCAACACAAGATTGCAAAAGGCAAACACTGTATGCATAAGCAACAATTACCGATAGGCAGAAGAATCGGGCCCACAACTTTGCCTTCCAGTCATTGAGAAATTGTGGCTGAGCTTTCATCAAAGCAGAGAAGAAGTCTCCATGCCTATTCTCATCCTGGCACCAGTTCTCAAAGTACTTGAAAATGGGATAACATTGGTATTCAGGATTGGCCTTGAGGTGTCTGTATATGGTTATGTATCTCCAGTATCCAATTTTCTCAGACAAATATGTAGCGTAGAAGATAAACTTTGGCTTGAAAAATGTGTATTTTCTAGCCTTTGTCAGGAAACCCAAGTCCAGGGCCAAATTGAAATCAGATAAACCCTTGTTCAAAAACCTGCATTGAATTGAAACATTGAGGTCATACACCATCAAACTGATTATAAAAGGAAAAGAAAATTTTAATGGCAGTTAAAGCTATCAAGGTTGCGTCTTTACCCAGCATGCCTTGCTTCATCCCTCGACATGAGAGAGAAAATCTCAGCCACCACTGGATTGGTTTTCTGTAATATCAACATCCCAACCAATTTATCAGTCCAATTTATCAGTCCAGGAATAGGAGACAAAAAGTGCACGAACAACATTCTTAAAAAGATGGCCAATAGCTAATTATGCCACCACGTGTTTCTAGAAAGAACTACGTCAATAGAAGATTACCCAAAACCCACAATACACGGAAGTCTCATGGTCTAGGAAGCACCAATAATGATAGAGATTCAAGGCACAGCATAACAAGATACAAGATATAGATAGTGGTCAAATGTAATTTTAAGGACTGTCGAAAATGTATCAGACATGACATGACTACATTTTTCTAATTATCGATGCGCTTGTAGTCAAAATCATATTGAAAGAGAAAACATTTGTCATTTTTCCAAGTCCCAAAAGTTTTATTTTCTATTTCCTGACAATGTTTTCAACAATTTAGCCTATTATTTCCATTCAAATTAATCAGAAGCTTGATTATCAATTAAGTCAAAATCAAATGACAAAGTTCAAACAGAGCATCGCACCTTCAGCCTTCTTCCGAGCTCTTTGTAGAGAAGAAAGCCCGAGAATTCAGCAGTGCAAGACCTCTCGAGGAACTCCACGAAGATTTGCCTGAGAGGACCTTCGATTTTATCAGCAGCCTCCTTGAACTCCTTGTTCCTCACAAAATGTGTCTGGTTGTAGTCAGTCTTGAACTCCTGAAGCAGAGCTTCAAACTCAGACTGGTTCAAGTTCTTGTTAATCTCCGTGTTGAAAAGTGTCTCCATCTCATCAAAGTCTGTGGTGTAAAACCTCGGCGTCAAAAGGGTCTCCTTGATGGCAGTTTTATTGCCTTTCTTGCTTGGCTTTGTGGTTGTGGAGGAGGCGGAGGAGCCAGACATTCTTACGGTGCTGAACTTGGTGTATGAACCCATTCTTGGGTTCCTGAATTTGGGAGTGACATTGCTGAATTTGGAAATGGGTTTCACGAGAGCCATTTCAGCTGCCATTCTTATTTTGAAGGAAATTCTGCAGATTTGAGCTTGTGGACTAGGCGAGCGAAAGGGTAGATGTTGAAGTTATAACTTGGTTGGATACAGTGATAGAATTTCATCTCATCCAATGAAATCCACGAACGTAAATCGAAATTTGACACGTGGCAGTTGTTGTGAGCTTCTTCGTATTAGATGATTGGGGGTGATTACTTCATTTGGATGAGATTTTGTGGCTTCCATCTAGCTGCATTAGATACTCTTTTCTCTCCTTGGATATTTCATTTCCGATATTATCTTTTTCTAGACCCCAAATATTTAATTTTCTGTTGAAGAGTTGTTTGCCAGTACCCCCCTCCCCCCTCCAAAAAATAAAATTTATGACAACCTAATTAGAAGGGTATTATAAAGATTTAATTCCCCATAATAAACGTTTGATCTGTGTTTTTTAATTTTGTTAATTCTTTATAGAAGAATTGATAATTCAGCTCTAGATATATTCTATTTTCCATTTATATTTAAAAATCCATTAAATTTTCTACTGTGGTTTTTGGCAATAGCCTAATTTTTGCAGGTGACGTTCTCCCTTCTTTCATGCACGTATAGAGGCAAGGACACCGATCGTAGCAGCAGAGAAGCAAGAAAGCCGGAAGCATGGGTATAAAATAATTGGGAAAAATTATATTTAAGGATCCAAATTTTATAAAATTTATAATAAAATATTTTAAACATTATAATTACTTTTAAGGATTACAATTATTATCATGTTTAAAAAAATTTATCACTGAATTTTAAAAAATTATTATTAGATTTAAAAAAATTTACAACTTTTTAAATCAATTTTTTTAAAATCCAATAATAATTTTTTTTAACTTAGTAATAAATCTTCTAAAACCTTGCAGTAATTGTGATTTTTAAAAATAACTTCAAATTTTAATATTCTTTATTATAAATGTTATAACATTTGAGTTTTTAGATGTAATTTTTTTATATTATTATTATTTAGCGTGGCACTCAAGAAATTTTGTCTTTTCTTTCTTCAATTGTGGGGTGGTGGGGCGAAGAGACCCCGTTTATATTTATTTCAGCTCCCAACTTTTCCTAGTCCTTTGTCTTTGAGATTTTTTGGAGGCGATAGATCTGTTTTCAGTATATTCATGATTTCATCATATTCTACTGAGTCTGAGGCCTAAGGTCATGGAAAGATACATTACACCCTGCAGAGAGAAATCTATGAATCTATGCAGTTTTCTTTCAAATGTGGTACTTACAAAAGTTCTAAGTTTCTCCTAGTAAATAGTAAACATCCAATCTAGATCTTGACAAAGGATTAGCTGGAAGAGAAAAACCAAACCTAGTAAAGCACCTATGATATAAACTTATGGAGACAATCTTTCTGCATTATTTCGAACAAAAGGTGGCGTTTTACATCTTACAACAATAACACTTGTCTGACCCATATAAGAATGAGAAGTGCAAGGTCAGTCTCTCCATTTTCAGCAAAAATGGCATCAAATAAATTGCATGTGGCTGCATATTGGAATTTCTCACAAACCACTGATTGCTGCAACTACTTCAAGCACGAGCTGCAGCAAACCTGTTACAGGTATATATTAAAGCAGCAGCTCAAGAATAAAAATGAAATCAAGTTTTTTGCAGTGCATTCTGCATTTTCAGCATGGCATCTTTTCACCCACAATTACAGAATTACAAAATTTGTATTTTATTCTTCTTGGTATTTGAGGATGATATATTGAGCCTAGTTACTTCAAAATAAGCATTTTTTGCTGCCAGTGATCAAACTTTAAGCTCTCGCAACTTCTTGTCATGGATCATTGCAGAATAACCTCTCAAAATCTAAGAAATTATAGAATTTGGGAATGAAGAGTGAGAAAAAAAACCTCTAAGCTTGAAAGGGCAAAAGCTGGCTTTGTGGCTTAACATGAGCTATTCTTTTTATCATCAGTTTCCTTAATCGCATTTGTTCCGATTATATCAGTGGGCCTTTGAGCTGATTCTCTGACTCCATCTCCAATATGGGAGCTTTGCGTAGACCCTTCCATCTCATCTTCAGTCTTAATACTTTGGAAATTTATCACTGTAGCAGCAGAGGTTCGAGCTGAGTCTTTCATATCTAGCTCAACACTGAAGAACGGATCATAAGAAGATTGTCCTCCTTCATCTGCAAACCTCATCATCTCGAAATCATCAAAATCAAAATTTCGCAAAATTTCAGGAACTGGAATATTACCATCCTCTGCATGCATAGATGCCATTTCAATGTCACTTTTCTCATCCGGGGTCATAATTCCCCTGCCCACGAAATTTGGAGTCACAGACTCAACCATCTCAGGATTATATTCCAGCACAAAAGATCGGAAATTATTCTTTGAAGCAGGAATAGTGGAGCAAAATGTTTCGTTGATATTTCCCAGCGTTCCTTTATTGTATGGATTCCCCTTCTTATCATATCGGTACCGGAAGTTCTCATAAGTTGTCTGTGCCACAATAAAAAATTCTAGTATAAGCAGGCTTGAACTAATAACCAATAATCCAGTGGTTAAAGAAAAGTAATCTGCAAGCATAATGGCCACACAAACAAGTGTTATAATAAGCTGCTTACAGTTATAAATAAACAGCATATTTTCTTCGTAACATTAAGCGAAAGAAGCTAAGTTAATAAAGATGAGCACAAGATTTTATTATACCAAAATTTCACAAAACAAGCTTTTATTAATCAGTGTGTGTGTGCAAGTGAAGCTATATTGCTAGGGCCAAGCTCAACATGGTGGAAGCACTAGAAAATGATTACCTTAAGTCTGAATTTGTATGCCCATAAAAGAAACAGAAATCTCTTGTATTTTCAAAAAGACAAAATAAATAACAGTAGGAAAACAGTCTCAATCAAATAGCGAAGACATCTTTTATAGTTGATTTGCTAGTCACTAACATCTCTTTTATTTTGTCTATTATTTTTCCTGATAAAAAGACTTCTTCAAATATTTATAGAAAAAAAAAGTTAGTTATGTTATATTTTTTGCCGAAGTTGTCTGCACTTCAGTCCTGCATATGTAGTAAAATTTATTCAGACGCGGTTGATGTCAACTAAACATTCTAAAATTCTCAAGTTTATACCCTTCGGTGCTTGCAATTGACCCAGTATCATCAACATTAAAGCAAAATTTCTGTCAGTACTTTCATGCATCTTCTAATTTTCCCCCACAAGTCAACAGTACTGCATTGTACAGCTTGCCCAAGGCAAAACAAAAAATTGCCATGATTGAGGAAATAGTAAAGAACTTAATAACTAAAGTAGCCTTGCAGTTATACCTCCATACCAAACTCAATAATGGCACTTACGCTCTGTTCTTCACTCATCTTGCTCCATTTGTCATTCCCACAGATAATCAAGAAGAATAGACTTATGTTTTTGTTTTATTTTATTTTATCTCTTACCATAAGTATATTTATCTCATCTCCTCCCTTCTATTACATCCTAAAATTTTAAACTTTTAGCTTCTTGCACCAAGCCCAACGCATCACTATTTTGAAGAAGAGACAGGAGGGGAGGGGGGGGGGGGAGGTAAAAGACGTGGGTTCGTCTTCCCTTTAGGAGAGCCCTGTTAGATTAGGATATTTCCTATAATTAATTTCAATTCATAAAATGGTTGTAACTGTAGCAGTATGGTTTTTGAGCTTCCAACTGAATCACGTTTGCTAAAGAACATTCTAGCACTTAATAAAAATTCATTCACCTAACATCTCAAGATTCAAAAGAGAAAAAAAGAAAATTAGTAATACCACAGGAAGCAAAAGGAAAAATAAATAAATAGATAAATAAAGCATGTGATTGAAATGAATCTTGCATCTAAAAAAATTGGGACTACAAACTTTAAGAGGTAAGACAGTCACCTGGTTTGTACAGATAAGATAGAAATGGAAAATTGTGAGGCCACCAACAAACCAGACAGCTATAAAGCAGTATACTACAAGAAAATCTGATACATAGTCACTTGCTATTCTCTTCCCAAACGAGATGTCACCATGGGCAAGACTGATACAAGAAAACACGAAGACAAATATGCACAAGATGGTTGACGTTGAAATAAACATGAAGAAGAACCGATAGTTTCGCTGCAAAATAATCAGCATGTACAACAATAGTTATTTCCTGTAAGAAATGGAATGAAAAGAAACATGTGGGAGACCATAAGAACAAGCCATCCATTTTGCTAATTCGTATGAAAAATAATTTAATTTATCCCAACTAAAAATAAATATAACCAATTTAGCCCAAGCCAAGGAACATCTAACAAGACACATGAAAATAAAGCTTTGTTACTCTTTCTCACCCTCTCCATAACAAAAAAGTAGGAGGGAGTCACACGCAGCAAGCCTTATGAACAGTTGATCATCATAACCTCAATCAGATGGAAATCTAAATGGGGTGGTCCTAGATTAAACTATGTCCATGAAAGGGTGGGATCTATCCGTGCTCTCTCAAGTAACACTAAAGCGACTTCCTGAGCCCAAACACATAGAGAGAATTACAAAAGACATTGAGCAATTACTATGAATTTAGTAGGGTTTCATGATCATTCTCCTGCTCAATTTTAATGGATCCTGATTGTATTATTAGGAAAATGATATTAATGCCTGTAGTTGGATATAATTGCAGATGTTTTCACTGGTTCACTAGTTCCAGCCTGCGCAATTTCATGGTAGGAATCCAATTGCTACATGAAATAACTTTGACCACAAAAGCTGCTGTCATACAGTAGTGGCTCATACAGGTATTTTCATAGTTTGCATAGGAAATATCAGCCAGAAGCTAGGTGCTGTAACAAGAGTAACTAATCCAAGTTTCTATAGGAGCAAGCATCTGGGAGAAAAGAGATAAAGTGTAATTCAAATTGTCACCCAATTTGCTTCATGGATGTCCAGAAAACATGAGCCAAATTCATGTCAGGGTCCCTCAAATGGGTTGGAAATTTTAAATTCTCTTTAATTGGACCATGTAAATTCCAATAATTAATAACATGTCAAATGTAGAACTTCCTCACTTCCAGATCAACCAACAACCGCAAAGTTACTGTACAATGTTTTCCTCAAGAGATCTTGGTTAGCCCTAGAGAAATGACATGATTTTTAACCAATATGCCTTTCAATTTACACTAATCATCCCACAACTCAAAACAGAACTTCAAAGGAATAGTACTGTAGAAGTACTCAGATTTTCCTCAAACAGTCAAATGGTTTAAACTGTCGATTTCTAAGTGTGTTAGGATTTAGGAAGTTCAACAATAAGATTATACATTGCATTGACTAGATGTGTGGAACCTTCTAATTACTTCCTCATTAGATTTCAAGGCAAATACTAAGTTCCATCCTCTGCTAAATGGCAAACATCATATAAGTTCAGAGGCAGTGTCTGCAATCACATTTATATTATGATTCTCAAACTGGTTTACAAGTAGCATAATGATTCGTATTTTCATAAAATTAAAAATGGAATCTTATCTCTGTTTCAAATTTGCAGTAAAGTGAACTTACTATTCCAATACACTGGCCGACCCAGGGACAGTGATGATCAAATTTCTGGACACAATTGTTGCAGATGGAACAATGAGATGACCGAGGAGGGCGATAAAGCAAACATGTATCACAGAACTTCACTTTTACTTTATGACCATTAACAATTACATCTCTAGTTCGAGGTAGTTTCAGATGAGGGGTTGTACCATTAATCCATTCCATGGAAGGGGAAGGTATATCAAATTCTTCATCGAACTCAGGAGGCCTTGAATTCCTAGGGACAATTCCAGGATCTCTCCCAGAAGTGAAGAAGAGGAAGGTTAAGTCCTGCACAAGAGTTGTCATCAGCTTTTACTGTCAATATTAGAAAAGAGCTCTCATCTTAAGCTATAAGGATGGGTAATATGATAAGGAAAATTAAATAATTTATGTCCACAGAGTCTGATGGAAAGTACCCAAACCTTTTTCTTTTTTTTGGTTTGTTTGTTTTCTTTTTCTTTTCTTTTTTTTTCGGAGGGGGGGGGGATTCATTTTCCTTTTAACAAATAGTAAAGTTAGCGCATGCTAGTAAGCTACCCTGTAATTCAGAAAACAAATTGGACCTGTAAACTCTGAAAAAAAGCATTCATTTTATAACATTCAATACAATAAATTCTTGCGGTCATATTACCTTAATCATTACTGAAATGTATATCCAATAATCCCATGTACATAGTTATAAGTTATAAATAGGAAAAAATGCAAATATCCACTTCAACTATAAGCCATTCTCAAATACCTCCCTGCACTTCAAATGTCTAGATTAAACCCATTTGCCCACTTTAACATGCCATTTTCATGTGCAGTGTAAGCAGGGGTTATGAATTACAATCCAACCCACATGAGCAGTTATTACAAAATTCAAACAAACCAACATTAAAGTAAACACGGAAATAACAAAGTTGACAAGAAAGTAGGCAAATGAGTTTAAATCCAGGCATGTGAAGGTGCAGGGAGGTAATTTTCCAGTTCTCATATTTCGGGGGGTACTTGCAAATGGCCCATAGGTGAAGGGAATATTAGCATTTTTCCCTTATTAATATAGATAATTGAGCTTTTAATTCCAATATATTGAAAAATATGGAAATTAATGAAATGAAAGAAACATAAGCAGAGTAACTAGGAAAAATATGATATAGAGAATAGACGGGCTGATAACTGATTTCCATAAAATATTAAAGGTATTGCTGTAAAGAAAGACATACAAAGAGCACTTACCAATACAGTTAGAACTGAGCCTGTAATCAATACAGAATACCAGAAATGAGCATCAGCGGCCTCCACATTTCTGCTTTTAAGATATATATTTACACAAAATGCAATTGCAGGTCCAGCAATTAAGAAAATGGTGAGAAATATAGAACCTGCGTCAGGACCAAAGACCAGTCTCCCACCACAGAAAAATCTCTGTGAGAAAGGCCAGAAAAAGATAAATCAGTCAAACACAGCTTACTTATTATTGCTTCTGGATATCCAATCATGCCTCAGCAATGTACATTGCTTGTTTTCAAGCCACCACAACTACCTGAGTGCTCTCAGATGGCAGACACTTACGAGCTAAAAACATCCACAGCCATGACAACTATAGCTATGGATATGACCTTTTGATTATAAGACAAGTTGATTATAAGATAAGTTGATAAGTAGTAGCCTTCCAACTAAAGTTGTAGCCAAATGGCTTTACAAATTACGATATTAAAGCATGTGGACTCACAATTCACATCCAAAAATGTAGCTTTAAAAGGATGGCCATAAGGGATAAAACGATAACATGCAATATAAGCCAACTCTTTGCACATGATCAAGACTTATAACCTCTAATTTAAATCTTATTCAGCAAAACTACTATATTTTCCCTGTGATTAATATGGATCCAAACAGCAAGAGAGAAGCAACAAATAAGAAGGCCTTATTTTCACCCAAAAACAAAAAATAAAACAAAATAACATAAAATAAGAAGGCCTTATAAATTTAATAATTAAGAGAAATCAGCTACATCTACACATGTAGGCAGTTTAAATTCACTTTTCTGAGTATCAAATACAGAAAAGTTAACATATCCAAGGGTGGAAAAAGAACGGAAAACATTTTTAAGGGAAACATCGCAAATAAGCCGCTTCTAAGGGTGTGTTTGGTTCAATGGAGGGGAGGGGAAAGGAGTGGAGGGGAGGGAGGGATTTTAATGGAGGGGAGGGGAGGGATTTTAATGATATATTGTTTGGTTCAGAAGGGGAAGGGAGGGAAAATAATAATATATAGACTATTTTACCCTTGTATATTTTAAAAGTAATATAATACAATTAATTATTTTTTATTTTTTAAAATTTAATATTTTTATCACTAAATTAAATAAATATTAGAAATTATCTATAATTATAATTATTTTAAAAAAATTATGAATAAATGAAATTAATTAAATAATTAAACAAATAATATATGAGAGCATTTTTGTCTAAAAAATAACTTTCCCTCCTAATCTCCCAAATTGGAGGGGAGGGGGAGAGGGGGAGGGGAGGAAAAGTTTAATGAAATTTTCCCTTCCCTCCCCTCTCAAAATACAAACCAAACAAGGGGAGTGGAGGAGAATCCCTCCCCTCCCCTCAAACCAAACAAGGGGTAAAGGAAGCCCAAAGGAAAAATAAATTGAAACTACTCTTACTGTCATGAACCTGATGTCCCCGTATTTAAAATAGATTCAAATATGTATTTATCATTAGTCATGCATTATGGTTGCATGATCACTAGTCTGTCCGACTCTCCCCCATATAATATTTGCATAAAGCTTGGGAAGGCTTAATTCTCCTCTTCTCTCCCCCCCCCCCCCCCAAACCAAAAAAAAACACACAACAAAACAACAACAAAAAAATCTTTCTTGTAGACTTCTCTAATCAAATTGGCAAAGTTTGTATTCACAATTTACTAGAAAAGTCGATTTGGCATTTAGCATCAAGCAATCATCCATAAAGAAGGAATTATAAACGTCATTAACGTTCATCTCAAAAGCTTATGAAACTCTCACTCTCTTCCCCTGACAACAGAAGGTAGAAACCCATGAAAATTGACAGGAAGGGCATGTCCCAAAATTAACAGCTTTTAAAATGATAAAATCAAAACAGGGACAAGTCATAATGAGTTCATATTGAGTTTAAATTGTGATCAAACATATGTTTCTACATTACAAGCAAAACCCAACTACGAGAACCAAACAAAAAGCTGAAATGGACTCACATTACTACCCCTCCAGACTTGATAGAGCCTCCTTGGTTTCATATTCTGAGACATACTGCCAGGTGGAGAAAACCCCGTATCCAGATTTCTATTCCCATCCATGGCAGTCACTTCTGTTATCAAAATTGGTCTTGTCCCCTCAGAAAATCCATACCCAATTCAAATTTCAACCGAGAAGTCCCCTGAGAAATTCAAAGTCCTTTCTGGGTTTCTCAAATTAGACTCCTTTCTTGATCAACAGTGAAGGTAACAATGCCGATGAGAGAGAAGGAGGAAGGGGAAGAGAAAAGAAAAATTGTCCTTGGATCACAACAATTCACAAAGAGCCCGCAAATGCATAGGCTCATGAAATTTTGTCTCTGAGACGGATCATACCAAGACGAGATTCCTCGTGTCCCTTTCTCTCTCCCTTCCAAAGCTCATTTCTTTTTTCTCTCTCCCTTTAATCTGAATTGCTGGCACCTTGGGGTTCTTGGGTGGATGATCCAATTCCCTGCGGGTTTTGCGCGCGTAACTCTTATTCGTTGTGCTATTAGTTGTGCAATTTATAAAAGGAAGGTAGAGTACATTTTTTATTCCGTATTATTTATTTTATTTAATCATTATTTGAAACAATATTTTTCAAAATAATATATTATTATTATGAAATATGATTATTTTCTTAAAAACTTGAATAATAAAATAATTTTCACAATAAATAAATCATATTTTTGTTATAATTATTTTATCATAAAGGGGGTTTATCCAAATTTAATTGAAAAGAAAATATACATAAAATCAAACATCAACCTCAAATAATAATTAGCTTACTGAATAACACAAAATTTTAACATATAAACTTTTTTTATATGAACTTTTTGGTTAGAATGTGAATGTTTATTCTATGAGATTTATTCCAATATTTAATCATTAATTTGGCTCTCCTCAAGGGATTTTCAACTTGTTAGTGCATGTTTGGAAATTCGGTAACTGCTTCCAAAATCATGTTTTTTCTGAAGCAACAAAATGTTATTTCTACACAAACGTAATTTGATACTGGGTTTTCAAACCCATTATTAATTGTTAAGATTTGAATTATTTAAATTGATTTGAATGATTTAGATTTAATTTTTATTTATTTTGATATTATTTTTTAAATAAATTTAAACATAGAATAAATAATAATTTTTAATTGTAAATTTAAAATTTTCGAGATTTAGAAAACTTAAAATTTAAACAGTGTAGATCTTAACAGTTGACCAATTGAAAGAAACCACAGTCCAAGGGTCAACGGGCTCTGACGACACACCTTTGGATTTGAATTTGCCTCCTCGCTTTAAAAATTATGTTTTATTTGTTTTTGGTAAAATAAGAGCCGAGATTCAATACAATGGTCTTTGGTATAATTTGGATATTCTCCTGCTGTTTCATTTTATTAGAAAAAAACTAATGATAATAATAATAACAATAATATTAAAACTCACTCCGCTTCGTAGAAAAGAATAAGATTTACGCTAGTTTGGTATCCAGCCAAGCGAAAACAGGAAAAGGAATCTTTTTCAAAAATTAAAAAATATTAATTATACCCCTATAATTATTATTTAATTTAATAATATTTTTATTATTTTTTATAAAATAAAGATATAAGAATTATTTTTCATCCTACTTAATTTTTTTCTTTTCTTTTCCATTCCTTTCCTGCATTCTAAATATAATTGTGGGTTTCTTTCATACAAAATGTAGTATATGGATAATTTTTTTATAATATATTATTAATTCAATTAAAAGAATTCTTTTACATATTATGACTTAATTAAAAATTTGAATAGCAAACATTTTTAATATATATATATATCTATATAAATTATATATATACTCATAATTCAACATAATTGTCCGTAAGTTATTGTTCTCATTAATTTATTAATTTTTTAGTCTGTTCTTTTTTCTCAAATATGCTATGCTATGATTAAATAAATTTAAAAAAGTACTATGCGAAGTTTTTTTTTTCTTTTTTTGGGGCGCCATAATTAAGAATTGGAGATTAATACAGATATCAAATTCACAAAATTAGACACAAAATTATATCTTGAATATAAAGTATGTAAATAATATCATATAATCATTACGAAGTTAAGTGAATAAATTGATATTATATATCCCCAATAATGTAAGTTAAATAGCTAGCAAGATAGCATTAACAATAGTTTAAAATAAAACGTTATGTTTAAAATTTTTTTGGCCATATTTATATAAAGGGGGCATTCGCATGTTTCGGAAGTCGATAAAGATGTTTACAAATAATTTAAAGTTTATTTTTAAGTGAATCAAATGACTCAAATTTAGAAGGAAAATATTTTTTAATTTAAAATTTAATCTTATTTTAAAATTGTTTGTTTACCATATATTTTTTTCCCCAAGGTCTCGCTAGTTTTGAAGGAAAAAAAATAATATAATAAAATATTTATATTAAAAAATAGTACTCTATAAAGAATTTGAAGTTGAAAATGCTTTTTTGAGAAAATGATATACCCTTTTATAACTTGACAGAATTAAATTTATTTAGACAAAATTCTGTTTCTTTTAAAAATGGGAAAGACATATTTCTTTGAGTGAGTTGATGATTTAATCTCTAAAAGTTATTTTTTTTAATTTGGTCTTTAAAAAGTAATTTAAAAAATTTCTCTTTAAACATTTTTTAATCAAAATAGTCTTTTTTATAGGTAAAATCATAATCAATTAAAAAAATTAATTGACATGGCATAAATAAGCACTCATGCAAGCATTAATTGATAATTTGGACATGTCCATGTGTCTTGAACTTACTAATTGATACCATTTTGACTAATTTCAAGGAGTTGAAAATTTCATAATGAATCAATTGGTTTTTATATAAGTAGACAAATCGAAGTCATTTTTAAAACTCAAGACACTTAGACAAATCTAAATCATCAATTAACATCGGTATAACTTTATGCCATATCAATTAATCTATAAAATGACTGTAATTTTGTTTAATAAATGAACTATTTTATTTGAGAGAAAATATTTAAGGAATAAAATTGAGAGTCTTTATCTTAAAATAACTAAATTAAGAAAAAAATATTTTTATAGACTAAATTATTAATTTACTCTATCTCTTTTATTGAATAGATTTTTTGTTAAAATAAATAAATTTGAATTAATTAAACACTAATTATGACTTTAAAAAAGTATACATATGAATAAAAAGGTGTATGTGCATTATATGTAAAAGAAAAGCCTTATTTTTTCTCCATAAAATAAATGGAGAGGACAAATTGGTGGTTGGGTGTATACGTAAATATTTGAGTCAAAATCACAGAGAGAAAATTTTTCCGAGCAACGTGGAGTATGTCTGGAATATCTATTGTCTAAATATGAGTTAAATCGACACAAAATTGACAGATACCAGTGGTTGGGGGAGACAGATAGTATGTTGCTTACAAAGACAAAGATGCTAGTTAGAAGGGGTTGACATTTGGCATTTTTTGGTGCTAAATAGTAAATGGGACCCAACTGGGTCAATTTGTACAAACTATAGACCCTTATTTTCTGTTATCCATTCAATTCGACAGTCTCTAGGATCAAATTGTAAAATAGAGGCTGATACTTCAAGGTATGTCCTGGCAATTGGCGATATCTAATTGAAGGTACCCATCAATAATGGATAATCGAAAGAATAGAAAAATGAAGCATGACCTTGCCCAAATGGATGCTTCCTTAATTATAACTTACAAATGACCTACGACCAAGGTATGCATGCACAAGGTAATAATGCCTTCACAGAACATGTAGTAAAAGCTTCATTTTTTTTTAATTTCCATTGATAAAATCTTTATATCCGTTGACACATATTTCAATTAATTTTGTTATATTAACAAATTATAGAGATTTTGTAGTTTAAATATGAAGAATTTCTCGTGCAAGTTTATTATCCAATATCGTAATTATTTTATTAGTAACTGGTATCTCTTCTATAGATGAGAGTGGATTCAAATAAAAATCACATTTATTGTGACACCATAAGCTGTTAAATGATGTATTTTAAGTAAAAGTTGATGTTGGCATACCTCTCATTTGCATTCCAAAAACAAAAATTCATTATAACTTTCTAACAGCTGATTGCTTCTAGGTCATTCACAATTTACGCTTAAAAATACCAAATAGGGCACTAGTTATAGTTTATAATTGCATTAAAAATAAAATGGGCATTGAGATATTACAAGGAGAAGGTGTTAATAACCAATCACAATGAGGAAAGGAAAGAGAAACGAGGGAAGGAGATTGATTTGAGAGAGAAGCATGCAAGCATAAGGCATCTTTACCCAAAAGAATTGTAGACTTTACTAAATCTCCAATCCATTCCAAGCAAAGAAAGAGAAGAAGGCACACCAAGTCATCCATCATACAGAAATTTTGTTGGATGTGCCAATTTACAGTAACTTTCTTATCAATCTTTTTTCCCATCTTGAGTAACGAAATATAACCTAGTTTTCACGGGGGGAGAAACTGCGGAATGACTTCATTGATTTGCTTCATTTCTTTTTCTTTCCATTTTCTATTATACATCATGTCTTGTCACTTACCTTTCATGCCACTTCAGTCACAGCAAATCAGCATGCTAGCCCACTACCTACAAATATCCCTTTCAGGAAATGCCCCAGATGGACCTGCATAAAAAACAGACACTGTAAGGTAATCCTAGACGCAGAACCAGAGAACAGAAATTACCACTGTGGCCATATATAGACCCCAAAGTTTCAACACCAAAACAATACAGTCCCTTGCCTCATCTGTTCTACAGAAAGAGCAGCCCCATTTTGTTAACATAGGAAGTGTTTACTGCCTTCCTTCTTGGGTGTTAAAAAAAAAAAAAATTGCTATCTGAATTAATGTTTTTAAAATCGGATTAGTTATTAAATCGATAAAAATATTGGTTCAAAGTTTATTAATTTGACTGTAGTTAAACCGTGATCGAATTAGTGGCAATAAATAAATATATATATAATATAATTTTAATATTATTTTATAAGTATATTTATATTAAAGTTAGCATATGTTTTTGAACATTTGATGTAGGAGACTTGATAACAATGTTGCTTCCATTTTTTCATGGTTTGGGGTTCGAATCTTTCAGTGTCATTTATAAATTCTGTAATGAATAATTAATACTATATATAATATAGATATAACTTTGCAAATAAACAATGGACAACTCCTACAGTTGAAGCAGTGGAAGTGGCTTTTGAAGGCATCAGGGTCAAGGGTTCAAATCTGTTAACAGCATTTTGGCCCCACTTTAAACTTTGTATATAATATATATATATATATATATATATATAACTCTGCATATAATAGATGAGAGTTTCTTGTTGGAGGAGTGGCGCTGGCTACTCATGCATCCAGAGGGTTGGGAGTTCAAAACTGGGCGACGCCATTTTATCCTCCTTAGTAAGGAGTGTCAGTTCAACTAACTAAAAATACACCGGTTTTCATCCAAACCGACCGGTCAAACGCGATTTTTGATCGGCATTGACCGGTTCTAAAAATTTTCAGTTCTCAAACTTTTTCGAACTGGACCATGGTCAGGTTCGTCAGTTTACTGGTTGAACCAGTCGAACCGGTCCATTTTAAAAATACTGATCTGAATCATACAAGTCCTTTCTCATTTTTCTTTTCTTTTAATTCACCAATCAAAGCGTGAGGTCATTTGGGAAAGGAATTTGTATGTGCTTAATCACTCTCAGCAAATATCCCAAAACTACAACTTATTATTAACTATTTTGGACATACATTGATTATGCATAAGAGTGCCATTAAGCCTCATGAAGAGTATTGTTATATGTACATGGAGACTAAAGCAAACATCAAAATGCTACCTTTGTCTTAAGAACGAGCAACGTAATCTGAAGGAGCTACTGCTTCTCCTTATCTTGAGTAGCATCGGCTCCCTTTCTGGATTTCTGTTGTGAATATTTTAGCTCTTGATCGGTAGGAACGAAAATATCAAATGCAGCTTCTTTTTCTCCTGCCTTCTCCTTCAGATGATCATCGATGCCACCGTAGTCTAAATCATTTAAGATACTTGGCATTCGCATGCTGCCATCCTTGCCATATTTTCCTTCCATTTCCGCATCAAATTTTTGTTTAGAGCTTATAAAGCCTCTTTCAAGATCTGGAATAACACTTGATGCATCTTCTTCTTCCGTAACCAACGCTCTGAATTTGACCAATGAAGAAGGGATCTTAGAACAAGAAAGTTCTTTAAAGTTCCCTACCATTCCCTTTGAATATGGGTTTTCCTTCTTGTCGTAGCGGTAGCGGAAATTCTCATAAGTTGTCTATAAAAAGGCAAATGCCAATCAAACGGGAGTGTATATAATACAGCATGCTGGACTTTAAGACGCAACTGCAGCTTAAAGAAGCAAAAGCCAAAAAGATATAAAGCATTAGGAAGAGAGATAGATACCTGGTTGGTGGAAATCAAGTAAAGATGGAAAACTGTTAGCCCACCCACAAACCAGACGCATATGAAGCAATATACGATGAGAATAACTGATATGACATCGTGTGACATGTTGTGCCACAAGGTGCCTTTTCTCCCAACAAGGTTAGCCCAAGAAAACGAGAACACATATATACACAACAAGGTTGATGATGAAATGAACATTATGAAGAATGGATAGTTACGCTGCAACAATATGAACAGAAGAGGCAATGTTAAATTCTGCTTGAGGGAGAGGAGTGGGGGAGAATGAAAGATAGCAGACTCCGTAAACAGAGAGCAAAACATTAGAAGATAGAAGTAAAAAGTGATAATTCAGTCTAGAATCTCCTGCAAACTACCTAGGTCACCTAGACCAACCTTTACCTAGGCTACTTCTGATCCCCAAAAGTTTGATTTCTAAGAGTTTAAAGGCAATTTCGGATAACTCACCAATCCAATACACTGACCAACCCATGGGCAATGGTGATCAAACTTCTGCACACAGTTGTTGCAGATAGAGCAATGTGAAGCACGTGGTGGACGAAAGAGCAGGCAAGTATCACAGAATTTCACCTTCACTGTATGGCCATTGACCTTTACATCCTTCACTCTAGGTAATTTCGCACTGAAATTTCTATTGTTTATCCACTCCATAGACGGTGTATTTATGTCAAGTGCTTCATCTCCTTCTTGCGTTTTTCTGGGGATAATTCCTGGATCTCTACCAGATGTTAGGAAGAGAAAAACAAAGGCCTGCATCAACCATTGACAAGTCTAATTTAAATATCATGGGCAGGCCACATTTACTCGCTACTGCTAAGGAAACTTTACCAACCAAAATTGTGAGGATCGCTCCCCCGGTAAGTACAGGATAGCAGAAGAGAGGATTGTCCCCTTTGATTGTGAAAAAAAGCATTCTCATGCAGAATGTTACAGCAGGACATCCAATCAGGAATGATGTCAAAAAAAGAGATGATGCATCCTGACCAAAGACTAATCTTCCGCCAAGCAGAAATTTCTGACATGTCAAAAGAAGGCTCATCAAAAATCAGTCCATGTGATAGCTTATTTGATCTCTTAGTAGTCGACAAGCCTGTAGAGTTAATTCTACGATAATAATTCAAGCATTTATCCTTCAGAAAAAGTTTATTATCTCATTATCAAATGACCTTTTCAAAATTAAGCAAAACAGAAAATTTCAAACAGAACCTTAAATTTGACTCCGATAAGTTCAAAAGAATTACAAAAACTAGATTCCCACTTTCATTTATTTAGATTGAAAAAGTAGTCTATGGGTAGTAAATAGCTTTGTTTTTGCTAAGCTAGTCCAAAGCTCTCAGCATTGACTTTCTTCTGCTTTGTTAAGCGAGACTAAAGTACGTAATAAGTGCATCAGCCCGTATTATTCCTGACCATGCAAGTATTATCAAAATGATGAATGGAACACTGGAACAGACAGATAGTGGTTGTCTCGCATCAGCTTTTCTTAATCTTTTGTACTTCCTCTTTCAAAAGCCCAAGCCCAAAGTAATGGTCCGGTCTAGGAAATATATGGATGAAAAAGTAGCTCCATCATTAAACTGCTACAAAAAAGAATTTTCAAAATTTTTCACATAAATAAAAACACACGTATGTCGTTCATTAAGATGCATAAACATGATATCACCTCTTAGATCCCTCTCTGTCCATCTGTGTATTATCCACATAAAACTTTACATAGCTGGTCTTCATAGCTAGTCTTCATAGCTAGTTTTCTACAGAGAGCAAGTCTACGACCTTACTTGCATCTTATGCTGGATATCTGGTTTTTTTTTTCTTCTTAATGTCACATCAATTGCCTCTAAAAGTATAGAAATCAGTTTTAAAAGCCCAAATTTTCTTCTGTTAACCAACTAGAGTGGGCTCTAAACACATACCACAAACATAACCCATGTCAATCAAGAAGTCCCTCTAATATCATGTAAGCTGAACTTTCAGCATGCCTTCCACTTGATAACAAATCACAGTGCAGCACAATTCTACCCTCTGTCGTTGAACAAAGAAAGCACTTAAACATGGAGAACGGCTCCTGCTTTCTCAAGAACAGCTATAGATGTGTCCTGATCTATCTCAACTCATTCTCAAAAGCCAAGGCATGCATCTTCAAGTATTCTCAAGCTCCTAAAATACATCAATTTATTTATTCTGGTAACCAACAGCAAAAATACCTTGAACGACTTGATTGGTCCATTCATGCCTTAAAAACCCAGAAGCTCAAACTTAAAATTTTTACACACAAAAAATTTTTCTAATCTGTGCATTCAGAGCACATATCAAATATAATGCATGTTCACTTAAAATTTTTCAGTTTGATCTGGAGCATTAGATGTATCATAATGTGCTTTTGCAATAGCGTAAGTAACAACTTTTTCCGCGTCCTTATTTGTTTATTCCTATATTCTTGACAATAAGCAGGTAAATATAGATGAGAAGGCAACCCAATACTCAAAAGGGTGAAAGACATAATAATGAAGGGGACAAAGAGAGAGAGATACATTGTTTCCCCTCCAGACTTGGTAGAGCCTTCTGGGTTTGGGCTTGGAAGGTTCCACTGAGACGGCCATGGAATTAGAGAAAGAGCTGGAGTTATTTTGGGAGTTGCTCATCACATTAATGGGCATAATAACTCGCTGTTCCTCTTGCAATGATCTCCTTTATTCGCAAAAGACCCACATGTGTTGGAATCCTCTCTTCGGGTAAGCGAATGAAACGAGATCAATTGGCCGTGCTTGGGATTTGGGAAGTTTCCCTTTCTTACATTCCTCTCTTTCTTACCATCTCATCTCATCTCCCAGCCCCTTCTCTTTCTCTCTCTTCTTCCTCTCCCACAAACCAGCACTCTCTGTAACGATCTTTAAATTCCACCGGGCATTTCGCGGGCAGAACTATTTTAGAAGGAAAATATGTAATAATGCAGAAAGAATTTTAAAGAAGACAACTTAAATTTATTTTCCAGCATTTTTTTTAGAAAAAAAAAAAAGTAATGCCGTTTATATAAATTGTACAGTAACTTACGTTGACCTCTTTAAAATGTAGTTTAATTATATTTGCTATTTTATTGTTTCAAAAATATTTTTGATTTTTCTGACACTTAATATATATTATAAAAATTTCACTTTCAACTTATTTTTTGTTAATAAAATTCATTTTTTGCATAGTATAAAATTGTATTTTAAATCTTGATATGATAGTAAAAATAATTAAATTAATATTAAATTCTAACATAAAATGTATATTATAGAGAAAGTTAGCTTCATTCAAAATATAAATTAAAAAGAATTTATAATATATTAAATATCAAAGGAGCTTCATAATATTTTTAAAATAAGGAGAATATTAAATATAATTTAATTAAATATTAAAGGATATCAACATAATTTACTAAGAAGAATTGACAAGCCAGCATATCTATGACTTATAGAAAGTATGTATGGCAAGCTATATTTTGACACTAATATTTATTAATCGAGTAAATTATACTAATATTTTTTAGAATTTAGATAAATTACATCTAATATCTCTATTATTTCAAAAATTATACTTAACTCTTTTAACATTTAGATATATAGTATTACTTTCTGCTAAAAAGTTCATTTTCTACATGACATAAAACTATAATTTTATTCTTAATATAATAATCTAGACAATTAAATCAATGTTAAGTTTTAATAATAATATCATAATTTTACTCTTAATATCATAGTATAAACAGCTAAATAATTTCATTTTTAGAATAAACATATATTATATAAAATATTAACTTTTATTGACAAAAAATACATTACAAAAACCAAATAATATTTTTAAAATATAAAAATATTAGATATAATTTAGTCAAATTTTATTATGATTTACCCTATCTTTTACCAATAGATACGGAACAAAACAATCTGGTTCATTTGAAGAATGCAATGTACATTTAACGGTTGGAAGAGAAAACTTAGCCTGAATAATAGCTGAAAATATTATATGTTTTGAAAAAAAATAATGTTTCAATATATATTCAATGGCCTCTCATGCGATTGCATTTGCATCCTTTGCTAGCATATTTTTTAATTTTTTTATTTGCTCTTTAAATGTAATTAGATATCCATATTAATAACGATGGTAATGTTTTATGTGCTTACTATTTAGTTTGATATGAAAAATACAAAATACATAACAGTTCTTATTAACATTATTAAAACTAGATCAATCACGGCACTAATAAATATATTAATTCATAATTTATCGATATGAAACCAATATTTTTTTATTGAATAATACACTTTTGAAACTCAAGTGGGATTCAAAAGTTGTCCTTGGATTAAAATAATTATAAGCTCCAAAATAACTTTTTCTTTTACTCGAAGTAATTGCCTCTTAAGTGGTTGAACTTCTCCGATTACTACTCCACCTTCAATTTCATCACCCTATGCTCCATTGATCTCCTTAATCTGCTTCTTTTGTACATTTGTTCAAAAACTCTAGCATCCCAAGGAGATCATGAATAACTTTTTGGTAAGAATTGTTCTTGGAGCAAAATAATTAACAATCCCAACATGACTTTTTCTTTTGCTCGTAGTAAGTGATCGCCTTTTGGATGGTTGAACTTCTCCAACCCCCACCTTCAATTTCATCACTACATGCTTCATTAAGCTTCTCAGTCAACCTCTTTTATTGCACTTGTTTCAAGGACTCTAGCATTCCGAGGAGATCATCATGAGTAACATTTTTGCAAGAGATTATTTGACCCTGTATGCCAGCAAAATGCTGTTTCATTCCATTTATGCCCCCTCTTGCAGAGATGTTCTATGGAGGGAACTAGCGTTCAACTACTAGAATTACAAGTTAAAACCAGCACAGTCACTTTCCACTCCCCGTGATAAATCCTTTTAGAAACTGAAACACTAACCAATTTAGTTGCATGCATACTTCAATATTGCTCAAATGCTAATCCTAGACTTCGTTATCTAATATCTATTCACAACGTCGTTGCTGTTATTACCCCAACGAATTGTGATAAAGTAAAGAAAGATAAAATAGAACCCCAGTCTCTGGTTCGAAAAATTGGGTTTCCTCTGTTTCAAATATAAGAGGCTGGATCCCATTTCAACGAAGATGGCCAATACTATCAGAACAGGGCATCATTATAATATTTATATATGATACAGAAGAAACACCAACTGGATCAACCATAAGAGTACCAAGGGCAACGTGATAGAGTTAGAAGCAAGAAATGCATACGAACCATAAACTTTTTACAGCTAAAACCCCAGCAGTGGAATAAGGGTGAGGAAAAAGAAAAAAAAAAAAAGCATATACAAGTTGTTGCAAAATGGCATGGCACGCACTGCTTATAAATTTTTTTTCTTTTAATTCTTGGGCACAACCAATTTGGGCATTACGCCCTCGCATAGATTTTAGTTTACTTACCTGAGACTTGAGAAGCAGACGCTGAGAGTGAGACGCGATGCTGAAGCAGCTGAACAGAAGAGATAATCGACGATGCAGATGGCACGAACTTGACGATGATCACAGATGCAGATGCAGACGCAGACGCGACTCAACGATGCAGAATCGCAGATGGGAGGGAGGGAGATTGAGCCGCAGTGGCGGGGGAGAAAGGAAGGAGAGTGGGAAGAAAACCAAGTCAAACGAAGCGTTTTGCTGCCAATCTTTAAAAAATAAAGAGTAAATAAAAATAAATAAATAAATGAAAAAAAATAATAAAAAAAAGAGCCAAAATGAGGTCATTTTGCACCCAAAAATTTAACAAAAAAAGATTTTTAAAACCGTTCAAACCATTGAATCACTCAATTTTATCCAAGTTTTGACTTTTGTGGTAGAAAAAGCTACATAAGCACGGAAATACAAATTATCTTACATTACCAATTATAGTTAATAATTCCTACAACCCATTGACAAATAAATACAAAATTAAACTGTCATATCTGTTAAGATCACGAGAATTTTTCTAGTGGCTGGGGGAAGATCATTGTGTGTTTTATGATATATTATATTAGATGGTAGTAAGTTGTGACAATGAATCTTCATTAACATCATAAGATTATCTAAAGCCATAACGTTGAAATCTCAAAATAAGATAATAACTTGAAGGGATCAAAGTCAGACTAATCAAAAAATAATATCACGTTTTCAATAACTATAAGTAATACACGTTCTATCATTTTCATTTGTCTTATTCTTCTGTTGATTTTGTTCAGAAGTGGCGAGAAAAAATTTAATTTTGCTAATAGGAAACATCTACAAGTGGAACTGCCTTAAATATAATCCTATGAAATTCTGCAATCAAGTAGATCATGCAATTGATAAGAGTAGAGGTGCACAAATATAAGAAAGCATGATATTCAACTCTTCAAAAATTAAATACATATTTACACAACTTGCACATGAATGCATCCACTCATCATGGGTGAGTTCTTACACAATTGATTATAAGATAAACATAGAATTAGATGCTCAAATTGACCGTATTTATAGAGGCATCACTAGGGGCAAGAAAGCAAAGGTAGCTAAATTAGATGCCATATATATTACTACCAAAACTATTAGAGCATAATTGCAAATTCAAAAGAACAAAAAAGGCATGAAGTCTAAGGAAAAGGAAGCAAGACAAGAAAATGACTTAGAATAATTCATTGTAAGTATTGGCATCTTCTTATAAAATAATTCCATCCATATGCATTGCTATTTTAATTTCCTAATAGCTCTAAACCTATAAACTATAGCTCAGGCAATATTGTTTTGTTATCTTAAATGCTAAGAAACAAAATTAACAAAACTCAAGATATGGAATATATAACAAATAATGTAGGACACATAGAAAACAATAAGTTCTTTAAAACAAATTATTAGGCATTGGACACCCATTTCGACCATCCTTACCTGATAATGCAAGTGAGGCCTCTTCTGGCTACTCTTAAACTCCTAAGGGCTCTGGAAGTACTTCTCTGTCAATCGTTCTCTTGGACTGAGCATATGGGATCCTTGATAAGTAGAGCTCCAATTTCCATTAGACTCTAACTGAGCTTGGAGCAAAGCGTAATGAGTTGAGAACTGAATTCGTCGAAAGTCGCCAAGTCTATCACTTGGAGCTCCATTTTTGCTAGAGAGTAAACAAAATTTGTTATAACGTTTTTGTGATAGTGATACATGGGTTAGAGTCGTTGATTGCATAGATAGATAAGATTATAAAGAGCAAAACAATGTCATTTTGTGGCTATACACAGCATGCGTATCATAGGGATACTCAGAGGATGCGAATACTTTTTTCAATGGTTCAATTCATCAATTTTTTAGTTGTATTAGTTGGTTTAGTTACGCTTTTATAACAATAGTTATTATTAATCATTTTATCTCAATTTTTTTTGGCAGATGTTACCAAACAAATTATATATATATGAGAGACATTGTAGATGTTACTAATATCAAAATCTAATTACATTTTAAGAAGAAAAAAATAACTGCACACTATATGCACAACAAAAATTCCAAAAGCCATGCCACTATCGTAGAGTAATTTTTCACTTGACTTTTCTAGTAAAAAAAGCAACCTAAGCCCAAAAGGAAAATTCACTAAAGACTACTAACCCTTTTTATCAAGCTCATATCATTTCCCTCGTGCATAACAACTTGTTTAGTAGAACTCTGGAAATGGAGAAGGAGACCGATTCTATTTGCCTAATGGGTCTAGTATGGAGAAAGCATAATGGAAAGAAAAATTTAGCTTCCATAACACTTTCCTTCACCGAGCACAAGAAGGTGACCAATGGAGGCAAGACCAAAAAAGTCTACTTTATCCTTGTGATTGCACAAACGTCTCCATACTAATCTAAAAGTTGACCTACACCTGTCAATTGTTGTTCACCATATTAAACAAATACAAGAAGAATTTAAGTAGCAACAACTAATGTACAAAACTGAAGCTTTCCCTATGTGAACACCTTATTTTGTCCAGATAATACGTGTTCTTATCTTTACTTGTTTCTTTTGCAAAAATATCAAAAATTATTTTTTCAATTTCCTTGCCCAAAAAACAAGTAAAGAGAAACAACTATGAACACCGTATTTTATCCGGATAAACTTTAAAAATAATAACAAAATCAAAGAAAAAAAATATGAAAAATGAAAAAATAAGAAAAAGTTACTAAAAAAAATGTTAAACTTTTTTCCCTTAAATTCCTAAAGCCCAAATAACTCAAAAAAGAAGAGACAAAAAAAAAAAGAAAAGCAAAAATTGAAAAGCAAGTAAAAAAAAAAAGAAAACATAAAAACCAAATAAAAAAATAAAAAAAAAATTCAAGAAATGAAAAAAAGAGTAAAAAAAAAATCTCCAACTCAAACAATTAAAAAAAATGGACCAAAATAACTCAACCTATCTTCTTTAAACCCACTGGGCCAAAAAAAAATATAATTAGCCCAATTCAAACAAATAAAAAAGAGAGAAGAAGGAGAATATTAAGGACAGAAGAAACTTCAGCCCAAGTCTAGCCTAATCTAAGCCTACCAGCCCAACCAAAATACAATAGACAAAAAAAAATTATTTAGGTTGAGGTCAAAACGTAAGGCTTTTGCGTTTTGACCCCAACACCATTTTTGTGTGCCTGGCCATTGCCAGTAGGAAGCAGAGAGGCAGGGAGACACAAAGGAATGCAAAAAAAGGAAAAGTAGTAGACACGTGGCTCCAGAGACGAAAGAGACGCATTAGAGAAGGAAAAGACAGGGGTGGAGAAGCAGACGAAGCGCTAGATAAAAAAGAGGCTAAGAGAGAGTCGAGAAGGAGGGTTTTAGGGGGATTGAGGGAGGAGAGAAAAAAATTTTTGATTGAAAGGAGCAAGAGATTTGAAAGATGGGAAGAGTTTTTGAAGGGGTTCTAAAAAAAAATAGGTTTTCAGAGATAGGGGAGAACAAAAATAGAAGGGGAGGTTTTTCTGATTTGGGAAGAGGGGTAAAGAACGCGAGAGAGAGGATTTCTGATCAAGGAGAGGGAATTGAGAGCTTTTCCATTTCATGAGAAAGGAGGTTAAGAGAGAGTCGAGAAAGAAAAAAGTTGAGAAAAGAGGAAAGCTGAATAAGAGAACCACGAGGAAGGAGCTCTGGACAAAGGAATCGATCCATACCCTAGTAATTTTGGTGTCAGAGGGATGTGATCAAAAGAAAAGCACCTACCCAATTTTTTTTTTTTTTTTTTGCAAGCCAAATAGGAACTTGAAAGGTATATTTCTTGTGCTTCTCCTTTTATGTCTCGAAACTTTGAGGCTATAAGTGTGTTCTGATTTTAGGTGCTAGAACCCAAGGCTTCTGTGTCTCGAATATGGTATGATTCAATGGTTATTGGTTGTCGATTTCTAATTCAAAGGTTTAAAAACTCGTATTGTTTAGATCATCATATATCATTTGTCTGGCTTAATTTGAGAAATTATGCTTCCTGGATTTATAAAGCTTGGGATGTCTTCTATTTTAAGATGCTGAGGTTCGGGTTCATTTTGGTCATTTGATTAGAGTAGGGATCTGGACCAATGAATTGATTAAAATTCCTACTCCTTTTTATTTATTTATTTAGTAATCAATCTCCAATGAGAAAATTCCTATGTATGCACTATTCAGCATGTAGACATGACTATGAGGTTTTAGTTTGCACGAATTGTAGTTTGCAATGAATAGCTAGATTTTGTTGTTTGTGTCTGAATCTGTATGATGAATGCTCCGTGAATAAACATGGTTAGCCTGGTTGGTAGTTTCTGCTGTTATCTAGTCATGTTGCTTTATTGTGATTAGGGATAACAGAGGTTTATTGGTCCTGCTGTTATATGAACCTGACTTGATCTAACTCCTATCCTGTATCTTGCATGGATTTATGATTAAGATGCCCTGACCATAAATGGGTAACTGAAAATGAATTTCAGATTTTTGTTTGATTGACTGCATGATTCAGATTTACGTGGGTTTTAGGAGTTTGGAATTAGAATATATGTTCTTTCTAATATACTTTATCGAGTCATGGTCTCTGTTATGTATTTTATTTTTGCTCTTCTCTTCTTTTGTTTGTTTTTGTTTGGTGCTCAAATATGACAATGGAGCAATGGGTGAAGAACTCTAACTGGCACAAACACAAGAGGACTAATTATGTGGTCAGATGAAGGAAAAGATGCTAAGCTCCGTTTAAGGAGTGTGGGGGAAGTATGCAGAAGTTGAAGGATGAAAGCACATTCATGAAGACAAGTGGTTTTGTATTTTACTTTACTGATGTCTTATTTTTATTTTATTTTATTTTTCTCTGTACTCAAAATGTATATGAATATGATATTTAATTGGCTATACAAGCACACATGATCACAGTTACTGCATTATTGTAAACATGGTTATTTTCTTATTTTATTTTCCTCATATTCGTTAAAGTAGCCGTGTGAGATTTTATATCTCCTCGAGCATCTACGAGGCATCCTGGCTGTGTGTGATAATAAATCTCCTCAGTCGCCTAATTGAGTTATCAAACCTTTTGTTCAATTTCTTTTGGATTTCAATAAGTAACACATTAAAACAGAGAGAGAGAGAGAGAGAGAGAGAGAGAGAGAGAGAGAGAGAGAGAGAGAGAGAGAGAAGGGATTAACTTTTAAAAGGAAGGGATTTCAAAATAGAATGAATAGTTTTTTTTTTAGAAATTAAAGTGAGTTTCTTTTCAAACAAAAAAGAAAGGTCTAATTAATTGAAAAATATATAACCCTTTTAGAAAAGTCAAATGAGCCTTCTCCTTTCAAGAAACCAAAAAAAGAGAGAAAGAGGAAAGCAAAACAAAAGAAAAAAGTAAGAAATTAATTCCCTTCTCAAACTTTGAATTTTTCCTCAAATTTTCTTTTGAATAAGAAAATTAGAGATTAAAATGGGCTTTATGAAAAGAGAGAAAATAAAAAAAAACATAAAACAAAAGGAAAAGAAAAAACAATAAGAAAAAAATCAAAATCAAAAGAACAATAAGAACCAACGCCTAAAAAATAATATAAAAATAAACGCAAAAAGAAAAAGAAAAATAATAAACCAAAACAAAAATAAAAGCCAAGATAAAAAAAAACAAATGATCAATTAGATTAAAAAAAAAGACAGAGAAAGAAAAATGAAAAAAATGATGAAGAAAAAATGAGGAAAACAAAATCAAAAATGCAAGGAAGGTAAAATTGAATTTACCTTTAACAAATTAAAACACACCAACCAATTTCTAAATTCGTTTTATTTGTTAAGGGGAAAGTAATTTTTATTTTCTTTATCTTTTCACCAAAAAATAATAATAAAAGCTTAGTCATTTAAAATAAACAAAAAAAAAGAAAAAAAACAAAAATAAAACAAAAATAAAAACAAACTAACACAACTCTTGGTTGAAACTATGTGAACTTTGATTCCTTTGAAGGGTATGTAGGCCATAAGCTCTCATCCTAGATCAAGTCCACCCTTATAAATAAACATTTCTTTTAATTTTATTTCTTTAATTTCCTTTCCTTATTCTTAATTTTATTTCTCTTCCCTGACTTTTTCATCCATTTTTAGTTTTATTTCCTTTCTCTTATTCTTTTAATTTTATTTCATTTAATTTCTTCACTTCTTATTTTGCATGTGAATTAAAATAGATTAAAGACCATGTTAATTTTGCACAACTAACTAAGGGTAACTGTTCTTAAGAACAGGTGTAGTGGAGTGTCTAACACCTTCCCCATTCACAATCGACTCCCGAATCTATTTTTTGGTTCGTAAACCATTTTTTAAACTAAAAAGATTTTTTTCAAAATTTTTTCTTTTCAAGAAATAAAAATTTGGTAATGACTCTACTACTTTTAATTTTGATTTCAATTCAGTATCACGCAGTCACATTTTTTGGTGTGACACTCTATTTACTTGAATATCATATTACTAATGTAGAGAACTAAAGCACACAACTAATGTACAAATTGGCCATATTAGTTGCCTACCATCCCCTGAGCACAACATAAGCAACAATCCAATCATAACTTTCCAAATAGCAAACTTGACAAAGATCAAACCTACAACACATATTGAAGGGAAAGCTGAGCAACTCCTTTGGAATATAGTTTTATTGCGCGGTGACTCGTGCAAGATCTAGACTGACAAAGAGAGCATCAGTCAGATTGGATAGCTTGTCCTCTTTAACATCACAATAAGATGCAACTGGCAATAATGGCCACTTGTGCTTCTTACAAGTTTCCTATGAGTTGCAGACAACGGAGCTCAATAGAATGAGATGATTAAGTCAAAGATGTGCACAACAGCACAAGAAAGGTGAAAAGCGATAAAATAATAAATGCAAACTTCTATTCTTACATATTTTTTCATAAGAGCATTTTGGTCTTTTAATCTACTTTATTTCTTATTTTAACACTAGTTTCAGTCTACCAACTAATTAAAAGTAAATATATTTCACTTTCATTCCATATATCAAACAAATTTTATTTCTTTTTATTCCATTCAACATTCAATTTTCACTTACATTGAAATATTTTTTGTATATCAAACGGAATCTAAGCATTCACTATTTTCAGGCGTTTTAAGGTAAAGAAACAATCCTTTTCTTTTTTTCTGAAAATATGGAGTCCAGGCTTTTCACTATTTGTAAGACGACTATTTTATCAAAAGTACAAACTTAAGGTACTACTTCTATACAAGAATTTCTCTTCAATTTTCCCTCTCAGCGAGAAAAATAATAGGCCATTTCTACTGATTAAAGAAAATGCTTGATATTAATAACAAAATTTTGTGCGTAAACTGTAATTATGCTGTGCTTTAACTTGTCATTAGAAAAAATAAAAAAGGCTATTTCAAAAGTTGTTATACAAACTAGATTTCAAACGTGGTTTTCTTCCATCTTCACCAAGAGGTAAGTTAAACATTAGTTCAGATATGATTGCATCTATTTTGTCATAAGCTATTAGCATGAATGGTTTTTTGTTAGTAAAGTTGACATTAACATTATAAATGTTTTCGCTATTTTCTTTTTCCCACCTAATGAACCAGAAAAGATTGCACCATCTATAGGCTGAGCTTATGCAAAATAAAACGGGCCGGTCTCTTCTAAACTCCGTTAAACAGAAATAAAAATATGATGATGATTTTCCGACGCGATTGTTTTGGAGTAATCTTCAATACTACATGTGACAGGACTAAAGCCCTGCCATTAAAAACCTTCCATTAGAGAAGAAAAGCGTCCTGAAAGTGAAAAAGAAACAGAATTACACAAAATCAGTCTCGGAGTTTACTTTTTACAACTTAACCATAGTAAATAGACAGCCTAATCATTCATGGGCCAATTCACAGGAATTGTCAAAAAGGAAAAGTAGACCTGCTATCTGCTAACTAAGTAACATACGGTTTCAGGAGATATTATTTGCTGCGCTTGCCAAGTCGTCAGCTCGAAGTTCCCTCCTACTACTGTCTGTCAAAATAGCAAAATCTGAGAAAGAACAAGACAACGGCGTAAGTGAGATTTTCCTTTCTTTCTTTCTTTCTTTCTTTCATGGTCTTCCTTCATCCAACAGCAAGCGAGCCAGTTATAGTAGTACTATATAACATTTCTAAATCGTCGAAGACAAATGTTCTTCACTATTATCAACCCTTTGATTTATGCAATAGTAAAGAGTAAATCATTTTGATTAGGCAGCTATGACATTTTCATCGTAAAAGTATTAACTAACGAATCTGGAAGTATAAAAAATGACAACAATATCAGGGGAATGGAACATTCTAATGATTTTTAACACAGGCGAATACTCATATTGCTACTTCTGTGAAAGAAAAAAAAAATTGAGCTTAGCACATAAATAAATCACCACATGTAAAATAAACAAGAAAAGATGCACAAAGATTATATTTCCCTTCTCAGACCAAAAGATTTGCTAAAATGCTACAGAATTATTATATTTCCTTAGGCATATAGTAATATTAAACTATTTGATCCAGGGAAGCAGTTTCCAAATATGCAGTACTGCAAATTAGTTAGAGGGGAATGACCTTGCAAGTTCATAAATGGCAAGAAGCAGAGAAAAATCCTAATACAGCACATGAGCCCAAAATTTAAAGAGTAGAGGCTATAACACGCCTAATTTTATATTTTTATAAACCATCAACATTATTGCTTAATCATTGATCATGAAAAGCATGCACAAGTAATGAAAAGTAGCAACTTAGTAAGCAAGAAATTCATAAGGGATAATGGAAACTAACCATTTCCATAAGTCTAAGCACTCGGAAGCCAACCCATCCAGAACTGAGCAGATGATTAACAAAAGTAATCCCTACATTTTGCTGATCCACATAAGCATTTCTTTTTCCTCTGGCCTGCTTTGAGAGGAAGAACTATTCCGTAATCATACGTCAACTCGGTCATAGGAGGGATATGTCTGACTGCATGGAAAGCAATGTGGAGATCAGACTCATTTTTGTTTACACGCAGGACCGGGCGCCAGAATACATTTGGAGAACAGCTGTGGTTCATAAAACGAGCAACATTCCCATCATTCCTTGCTGTTACATAGAGAGGATACGGGATCTTTGGAGCTTCAGTTTCACAAGGAAAAATTTCCAGCTGCTGATAAATGCGAGTCGAGTCAAAGATGTAATCATCTTCATTTTCACCACCAAGCTCCTCCATTCTAGCATTATCTATGACTTCACCAGCATACTCACATATAAAAGCTCCTGCACGAATAGGATCCCAGGATCTTAAACCCCACCCTTTATTCTTAGTTTTAAACACCTCCAAACGAACTTTCAAGCCACCTTGAGAAACCCTATTTCGACAAGTAGGAGGGCACTGACAGGAAGGACCACACTCATATATTACAGATTTTAAGTCCAAGAGTACCCCATTTGCAGAATATGGGAGATGATCTCCATTCTTTTGAATGCAAGAACAGTTAAAGTTGCTGGGAAGGCATCCACCAACACAATTACATCCAGCAGATTGATCTATGGGATTTGTTGGCTTCAAATTCTTGAGAGTAGAACAGTAGGTGAAATATGCAGGGCCCTTCTCATTATCGACATCATTCACGAGACAAACAGGCACCTTTTCTGCCCCAGAAGTAAGATCAGGCAATATAATCCCAACTCTTGACATAGACTTCTCAGTCCATTGCTGAATGGATTTCCATGTCAGATATGCTTCAGGCTGCCCAGGCAACCTGACTAATTTATACTTAAATACATTGAAACCTGACTTTCCTTTATCTACCCATGAATCCTGGATCTTGTAAAGGCCATCATAAACATATATCTTCCCACCAGGAGTTGCCAAGTCCCTCAGACCTCTAATTACTCTCACTCCATTACCTCGATGCAGGCTCTTTTCCAATGCAAGGTTTCCCCTTTCAAGTTTTTGATCGCTCGCTCCCTTAGCCCCACCTTGGCCACTGTAAATCAGCACATCCCCATCCTCTACATTATCTTCATATCCTCCAGATGAGACAATACTTACAGCCAATGGCTCTTCTTCTTGACTGAATTTGACGCCCAAGTAATCAATTCCAGCCATAGATGGTGCATGCAGCCCCACCACACACAATTCCATCCTGAAAAAGAAAATATCCCCAACTTCAACACCAGGCACAGCTCCAATATGTTTCTTACTATTTGTCCGAACCCCTTTACTCAACATAATAGTGCCTGCCCTTAAATCAGGCCGCCTTGCCACTCCAGGATTCCCTTCTTTCAAATCTTCAATTTGTGTGATCTTCCTTCTTAGCACTTCATATATCATAAGTGCATATGAAACTGAGTCTTTGCTACCATCAGGTTGATTTAAGACATCGAAAACAATAGGATTAATTGACTTGAGAATATCATTAGCCAATGCATCCACATCAACCTCAACCATTGCAGAACCGCCTCCCTCCATTCCCTTTGTCTTCTTCTGCGACCTGAGCCTTCTCTCCCCCCGACCTCCACCTTCTGCATCTGTTTCATTCATCTCAAAATTGATTTGATGGCTATTACCATAGCCATCTTCGTCCATGAAACCCCTATTGCTTTTTCTAGATGACCCAGTGACTTCATTAGTAGGAGCCTTAGCTCTTGGTGTTGGTGTCCTAAATGAATTAAGTGGAACTGCAGGCACACCAGCTGTTGGGGTCTGAAGGTTTTGTTCAGAAAGCCTCTGGGACTCTGGAGAGAAGAAGAATGGGTAGAAGGGGGAAACCCCAGGGGGGAAAGGACCGGACGGAGAGACCGAAACAAAGGGTGCCCCACCTTGGGAATTTGAAGACGAAGAGGCGTTAGATGGAGAAGGGAATAGAGGAACAAGAGTTCGCAATGGCTTAACATTCAAAACCCTGGACTTATCAAAGGACCCATGTGCTGGATTAGAGTCTTGACCCATACTGTTTTCCATCTATACACTTTGAAGCTTTACAAACACACTCGTCTAGAGACAATCTTCCACAAGTTTAATATTCACACATCTCTGTGTACAATACAGAACAAAAAGAGGAGGCTAACAAGTATGATGGCTGTTATCTCTTAAAAGCAAAACCTATGGACTGCAATATTACATTAATTACAAACAGGAAGCCATAAAGTTACAAAATTTGGAGTCAACAATGGCACAGAACACATTTCCTGAAACATGCAAGGAAATCTGAAGTTAAACAGCGTACAAGAACAAAGAAATCCAGCTAACATGTATAAAAATATATAAAATCAAAAGTGTAAGCTGGTAAACAATTGGAATGCGTGAAACGAACCATGAATTTTTCTCATAGTCGGCCGATATGAAAAAAAAAATCGACTTAACAAAACCAAGTGAAACAACTGAAACTGAAACTATAAAGAATCAAAAATGAGGAGAAAGGGTACAAAAGTGTAAACTTCATCTCTAAAATCTGAAAGAGAACATAAGATTCCTCTACACCAAAGATCCGATGCTGCGAAAGGACACGAAATCAAATCGGGCTGAAGTTCAAGGACTTGCTGAAAGGATACATAATTTGACGCACATAGAGAAAAAAAAAAAAAAAAACCATACCTGAAATGGGTTTTGCAGATTTAAGCTTGTGTCTGAGCTTCAGTTTGAGTTGAAGCTCAAGGACCTTTCCCAAAGCCTATGTGCTCTTTTGAGGCGAGAGAAAGCAAGAGAGGCCCCCCACTTTCTGCCCCGGTCCCTTTATGGGATTCGTGAAATAATCCGATGGTTCGGAGACTACGTATGTAACTTGATAATCACCTTCGTATGTTAGCGTGGCATTATATTATTGGATAATAAAAAAGAATATGATGCTGAAACGGGCGATGATCCGGCTAGCCGCTTCGGGGTTGGAGCGTTAAAAGAGAAAGATAAACTGGACGGTAGGATTTATCTATTTGGAAGACAGACGAGGTAATAACGAAGGGTATGAGATATTTGTGCAAAAAATGGCACGGGAGAAAAGAGGCATAATTAATACTGTAATCAGTTCAGTTTCTTTAATTAAAATGATATTATATTTTTAGCGAAATAATACATCCAACAATAATAATACTATAGATTTTTAAAAAAATAATTTTTTAATTACATTATATTTTAGGTGACAATAAAATGTTTCCAAATTTATATGATATAAATTTTTAAAGTTTTCTATATTAGATTATTGTGTAAATTTACCGAAATTAAATAGATATTTTAATCAGCAAACAATTATTTATTTTTTGTGTTAATGACATATAAAATAAAATATTGTGTAATTTAAATCAATTGAAATGATTCATAAAAATGTATTATAATAAGATAAAAATATACTTTTGTCTCTTAATTTTATTTAAGATTTTATTTTTATCTTTTAATTTTATTTAGTTATATTTTAGTCTTTTAATTTTATTTTGAATTTTAATTTTTTCCCTTAACTTCATATGATTTTAATTTAATCTTTTAGCTTATCTTAAATTTCAATTTTGTCTCTTAATTTGTTTATTTTCAATTCAGCCCTTCAACTTTATCTCAAATTTTATTTTCACCCCCTAATTTTACTTTAAATATCTAAGCTTCATATGAATCAAAATTTAAGATTATCGGAAAATAAATTGGGTCAATAACACCAAAATGAGAAAAGCAAAAATAAAAAGAAAAAAGAAAAAATCAGCTATTGGGTATAAATAAGATATATCATTGAACTTTGGAATAAAATTTACTATGTATGGGATTTGCTCATATTAATAGACAAATGAAAGAAAAATAAAAGGAAAAAATATATTTGAATAATAAATTTTTACTTTTGACATTTAACTTTTTACAATTATAATATTTAACTAATCAATAAAGAAAATGATTAGGCTATGTTTTATTCTCCAAGATGGATGAAAAAAGTGAAATAAGTAACATAAAAATGTTAACTTTCTCATTTTTAGTAGGGATAGTATATTTGTATCTTATAATAAATAAAAAATTTAAAGAAATAATCACAATAACTATAATGACATTTAAAATGTTATTTTATTTAAAATTTTAAACACTCAATGTTTTGAAATAGCAATTTGGACATTTTTATATCTAGTGCAATTTTAGGTTTACTAGTTCACCATAAAATGTTAAAAAAAATGTTCACCTTGAGGGGAAAAAGGACTTAGGTATAGTTTTAAAAAAGTTTGTTATTACGTTTTCTTAATAAAAATATGAGATTTGTTAAAAAAATTAAAATATCTAATTATGTGTTGCTGAATTATAAAAACTATATATTTGTCCACATAATGTATATAATTATTATATTATTGTTAAAAACCCTGATAATAAAAATATAATATTTATATTTATAGTTTTTAAAAACAAAAAAGGGAAGTAGGGGAACAAATTTTAGCAATTTAATATAAATAAATTAATTAATGAGACTCTTTCATTTTGTATAATTTGTAATTGATTAGATTTATATATAGTTCTTTATATTTTTGTGATTAGATTTCTCAATTAAAATATAATAAACGTATGATTCTCTAATAAACATTACTATAAGTGTATAGTTTAATTAAAGAATCATATAATTATTTACAAAAATTATATACTTATCATGATATTATTAAAAAATTATACACTTATTATATTTGACTTGAAAAAGCTAATTATAAATATATAAAAAATTATATATAAGTCCTTTTTTTTGTTTGTAACCATGAAGTTTTATACTTGTATCTTGTGCTTATGCCAGGAAACAATATAGACCAATGAGCATTTGAATGTAAAGTCAAAATGATTGATATGTCTTAAACCTCTATCCTATTTAGTATTGCATTCTTTCCATTTTGAGCAATATCTATTATACATTTATAATTATTATTTTATAGTTTTTTATCCTTTCATTATTTTTTAAAGCATGGGCAAGAAGGTAATTTTTTATCCTCAAAATTATTTGTTTATTTTATTCCTTTCTATTATGTATATTAAATGGGCCCTATAAGTTTTATGTTTGGATCTAAGAGAGACAGTGATTGATAAAAAATTAATCTCACATAAATAGATTTTATTCAGCCTTATCCCTTTCTCTTATTGCAAATGATCCAAATTAATGAGTTTTGAAGTGAATCCCAAACAATTTAGGTTGATCCAAAATACCAAGAATGAGGAGAAACAAAAGTGATCAGGATTGTAATATTATGATGTAACTTTCTAATAACTAAGAAAGCTCAAATTTTGATAAAGAGTTGAGGATGCAATAATTTTATTCAATTGATTAGTTATAATTCTATTGATAATAATTACACGGTGAGTGTTTATTGCTTTCCAAGGATGCAAAAAAGTATGACAACTAAGAAAATAAGAATTTCAAGATAAGAATTTTAAAGAAATAGTGAGACAATGAGTAAATATATATATATATATATAGTATCCACTTTATATTTTTTTTCTCACACTTTCTCTTTTTGTTTTTGTCTCTTCAAACTCTATAAAAATTTTACAATAAAAAATTCTAAAAGATTTAGGTCATATATATATATATAATTGAATATTGCTATTAAGTTATAAATTTAATCAAAACCAAAATGGTTAGGACATAAAAACACAATTAGGGTTATTGATTTTTTTAAATTGATTTGCTAGGTTATAAATATTATTATGAACCATGTTTCCTTTTGCACTTTGTAGATTTCCCATAATGAATAGAAATTAACATTGTTGTAAAAATTGGATGGGAACCAATCAAACTAATCAAAATTCAGTGAACCAATCATTAATCCAATTTAATTGATTCAAAAAATCAATCAAGAATCTGTTAAAACCAATAAACAAATAGTAGAATCAATCAAAACCATACCTATTTAAGGTTTAACTTTTTTTATTTTATTTTGAATAGATCTTAAAAACTCAAAATATACGGTAATAAAAGAAAAAAGGGGTTGAGACAAAAAATACATTTAAAGAAAAAGACAATATAATAAAAACAAAAAATGTGTACTTAGTCATTTTTAGTGTTTATTCTCTATCATACTATATTTTTTAGTAACATTTTTCTTAAACATCAAGATATTTGGCCAAAATTTCTCCTTATTTTTTATCAATATTTAAAATTAATAATTAGTAACATTTTACATTTATTAGTATTTATTTATTATCTTATAATTTAAATATATATAGATTTTTTAAATATAAATTTAATTATCACTAATTTAGTCACAATCAGATAAATGAATCATGAACTAATTCATCCACTGATTCAATAATTAATCTAATTTTAAAAATATTAAAAATTAAAAGTTAACATATGCTTCTAATGCCATTGAAAGGTAATTCAACTTATTTTATGCAGCGTAGCTCTAACTAAAATGTTAATTGACACTTATAAAAAAAAAATGCCTTCTCTAGACCTAATTATTGGTTGAAAGACCTACTTGACCCAATAGGCCCAACCCTAAAAACATATATATGAGCCTTAAAAAATTTGATAAAAAGGGACATTTTAAAAAATGTTTGAATATAAGACAAGTTGGCCTTGGGTTTTTTTATATATTATTAATAAATAATATTTAAAAAAAAACTATTTATAACCACATATTAAAAAAGGAATTATATACAAATATAATTGTCATTTTTTTTACTCTTATCTATTGCACAATATATTATTGGAAATAAATTATAACTTAAATTATCTAAAGAGGTTGTATTGTTTCATGTGTACTCCAAGTAATTTAAATTTCTTGCAATACCAACCTTTTCAATATAATACAAAGAGATATCAAATAGTGAATAAAGCAAAATAAGAGGAATTTGCCAAATGGTCTATTAGTACTCAACTTTATAGAACCATTAACTAATATCATGTTAAGGCATTCTTCAACTATATATACTTGCAATTGGGTGGATCATCACTCCTAACAAATAATAAAGCAGAAATATCTAATATTTAAAACTAAAAAATAGATATTTTTAAAATTTGTTAAAATATGGACCAAGTTAGGTTTAATTCGTCTTTAACTAGGACAAATCTAGACTTGAGTCTAAATATTTTTATAAGTTCTTTTATAGACTTGACTCATTTTCAAATGAGTTCAACCTATGATAAGATATAATATTCTCTTAAAATGTGAATCATGCTAGGTCTATGTTAAATAGTTTAAGGTGATCTAAATTTTGTTTAATTTTTTTCATTAAATTATGATATGCAAACATTTGGGGGAAAAACAATTTGAATTTAAAAAAAACATTTACATATTATATTTTTATTTTAAAAAGCATGTGTAAGTTTGTTGTTTACAAAATATTGGTATTGAACTTAATGACAAAACAAGGGTTACAAAAACAAAAGCTTCCTTAATGGAAATTAAAGTGTGGTCCCAGTGGTTTTTTTTTTTTTAATTTTCTTTGCTCATAACTGAAATCACTTCACACCAAATTATAATAGAATATGGATCATCTACAATAATAAGCATTACTGTAAATGGTCATGTAGGTAGTTGCTTGCTTTTTTATTTTGTAACCTTTTAAGATTAGGGATCAACTCATGGTTAAATTTTTATAGTTAAAAATTTTAAAATGCAACTTTTTCTCGTGATTAAAATTTTTATCCCTACTAAAAAAAAAAAAAAACCTATTGCACATGGACCTCTACCACAAAGGATCCGCATGCTTGTAAGACTTTTCTTTTGGGAGCTCCTAACATGGCACGAAAGGAAAGAAGAAACCAAAGTTACTAGTATAACTAATACGCTCACCTAACAACAATAATCTGATGAGAAATTTTAAACAACTCAATTTATCAAATATAAACAAGTTAAATTATTTATAAATAAGCATTTTCTTTAATAAATTACTATTAATATATTTATATATTTACTTATGATTTATGATTTGTTTGATTTATCTATTTTTAATAGAAATTTATCTGAAAAATATTAATTGAAATGATATAGAGGTTCGCTTGTGCTGACAGCATTCGCATAAGATAAATTATAAATTAACAATAACATTGTCATAATTTTATTTAACAATAAATTTTTAAAAATGGAGGAAACGTGGATTTCCTTTCAAAATTACCATAACATATATTTTAACCATTTTCGTTGTTCAATGGGAGCATTCCTGTCAACGCAATATACATACCGTTTTGTACAATCACATTTATTACATTATTTTAACATCTAATGGTAAGGGACCACACTTCAATATATATATATATATATATATATGACATTTAGATTTTATCACTTGTGCGTGGTATAAATGTTCTGGTTATATTCAATGCATCATTGTCTAAAAAGATGACTAGGCGAACAATAAGATGTGATCGAGGTTGGCTATATTTCATGGTGAATATTGATACATATGTGCTTGTCTTGTTTGGTGCAAGCAATGCCAATGCAACTGTCACAATGGCGTTTGACTAGGTGGACTGAAAAATACGAGTCCTCATTATGATTAAATAGTTCGATTCAGTTGGTCAAAGTATATTAAGCAACGAACTAAATTGAATTGAATTGGGTTGAGCCATTTTAACGAGCCCAACTCTTTAATTGTTGTTAATAATGTGACTAAAGTTGTGTTAAATTATATTTAATATCTTTTTTATTTTAGAATTATCAACCCACTTCAGTTATAGTGCAAAAAATCTTTTATGGGTAGGTAGTTTTTAGTGAATTAAATTACTTTTTGATTAAAAAAAAGGTGCTCCCCTTAATTAAAATTATTTAACTATTGTTGTTTTCTTATTAAGATTAAAGATACGTACTCTATGAAAGTTTGAAATCATAAGTGTGCACTATTTTGAGTATTCATTTTAGCGGAATAATAATAATAATTATTATTATTATTAAAATTGCCAAACTAGACTATACTTTTATAATTCAACCTTCAAAAAATAAGTAGCGTCAAGTTAGTAAAATAATATTTTATTTTAAATTACTTTTTTTTTTATACCTATGCCAATTTAGGCCCAAGTGTTGGTAAGGTTAGGTCAAAGTTAACTTTAAGATCAAACTTTTTTTTAATTATAATATTGCTAGAATTAAAAAAAAAGGCAAAAATTAAACTATTTTGCTATAAAATCTTAAGGTGTTTATCAACTTTTTCAATAAATAAATAAAATATTTATCAAATAATATTTTATTGAGTTCTCTCACTTTTCACAATAAATTATATATATATATATATATATATATACACATGTGTGTGCACACTAAAATATATTATATTACTATATTTAAACAAATTTAGAATTTAATAAGATCAACTCTTTAGCCTAGCTTAAAAGTTGATGTTAGGCCTTTGTGTTAGTCCAACTTTTAAGACTTTTTTATTTGATAGGTTGTGATATATATTTTTATAATATTTATTATATCTTTATAATAATTATTTAATAGTCTATAATGTTATTTCTCATTTTACCTAATTTTTTTTTATATTTCTTTTCTTTTTATATATTTTACATTTTGTCAACCAAACAAACGGTTAGTGTTGAACTTTTAAAACCAACCCTAAGCATTTAAAATTCTAAGTTAAACTAAAAAGTTTTATCCAATCCTTCTAAATAGCTTTTATTCAATCTTTATACTTAATTAGGGTTAGATTGGCCATAATTGACAACTTCACAAATAATATGCATCATAAATAGAATAAACAATGAGAGAACAAGTAATATTGTTTGAAAAAGAGGGAAAAAATATTTTCACACTTCCAAACAAGTGAAACCCTTATATTTGTTGGCGATCATTCTTTCTTCAATAATTCCATTGAAATTTAGTACTAGTCACTCCTTAATTCAATTATATTGAAATTTGTTCACACTTTCACTATTTTTTTGGTGATAATTTTTTAATATGTTAATAAAATCAGTTAAATAATTTTATTTTTTGAGAAATAAATATTTCTTCATTGATAGAAAGTTAATCATGCAAAGATATTTTGCATTGTAATTTTAAATATTATTGAAGGTGAATTGATTTTTTTAAAACATGATAGTATTAAGTATAATCTAATTTAACTTTAGTGATGTCTATAAAATTTACTCTAATAATTGATAAATAATTTAGAAAATAGTATGATAAAATGGACTAATACATTTAATGCCTCAAATAATTTACAATTTATAAATTAATATTTTATATAAAATTAATGAATAAGTTAAATGCTTTACACAATCAACTAAATAGCTTACCTAGTGTCTTAGACAGGAGATGACAAATCTAGCATTTTGCTAGTTATCTTATAAAATAAAAATATTAAGGTAAATTGAATCAAATTTCGTCAATTTATCTTCATATATTTGAATACATAAACTAACTATAATCAAATTATAAATTATCCTATATAACTGTCTTACATAAAGGTGCTCAAATGTCTAATTGGGTTGGGTTTTTACTTAACCTAAGATTCAACTTGATCCTTTACCTGACTTGACAATACTAAGTTTGTGACTAAGTCAAGTTTGGTCAAGTATTTTTTTTTTAATTTGTTGCACGTTTAATTAGAACAAAAAGAATAAGATCTCTTAAAAACCCACAAGAATAATATCTCTAAGTAGAAGTATTATAGATAAAAATTTTTAAACAACTTTTCTCAAAAAATTATATATATAAGGTCAACCTAAGATAGCTAGGTATGCACTTCAACTTGGAACCGAACCTCGTTTTAGGCTAGGTTTCATTTTGATCTAGCATAGCTTAGCCCAAAATGATCAAACTGATATAGGTTGGTAAAGTCTACCAAATATTAATTTACCTCCAATCCTATGCATATTATTGATCTGATTAGAAGTTAAAAGGACAACTTTTAGGAAATTTCTTTTACATTATTGAATTTAATGGCTTGTAAAGAGTAATTATCTATAATTGTAATCCTAACTTTCTTTTTAGGCATCGCATAATAAGCGTATTGTAATTCTACTAATAATTATCCTAGTTGCACACTTATATCTATAAATATACTATAAATTATACTTAAGTGCATAAAAACATGTGACTTATGTTTAACTCATAAAATCTTTAAATAAATTCACATAAAAAGGTTTTTTTGTTGGTACAAGAATAAGTTAAAAGAAAAAAAAAAAGAGGAGTAGGCGACCACCTCATAAGGGGGTTATTTCACTGCACAAAGAACATTAGTTTGTTAAAAAGGAATGCTTATGAGGCAAAAGGTGAAACTAAAGTGAAGCAAGTAAAAGGAGACCTCTAATCCTTCCATAATTTGCAAGTAAGGGATAACAAGTGTTTGCTTATTTGTAAGAATGGCTAATAGACCACTCTTCAAAATAGGTGAGAAGTATTCTATAGTTGTTTATAAGGTTTTAGCAAGGATGATGATGAAGGGATTTATTTATTTATTTTATAATTACGAAGATAGCAAGGAATGAGTCTAATTTGATTTTAAGTTAATCGATTTGAAGGAGATGAAGACCTTTATTCCAAGTATGATTGCCTAGAGTTTTGCAAGAAAGATATCATCTATTCCAATAAATTTTGCAAATCTTACCACCTAATTTTAAAATAAGTTACAAATGATACCCTTTATATTGATGTTACTTTTGTAAGTAGAACCATCCACGTTAAGTTTTTAATCAAGGGACAAGGGATTCCTAATGAATGTTGATGAATAAGTTTCATTCATAGGGGTGTTTGGTTAACAATGGAAAAGAACTTAGTAACCTTACCTTTGTTTTTGATGAAGATTTGGGACAAAAGGGGGTTGATTAAAGATGTAGTTATCTTTATCTAGCCATATAGTTTAATAGGTAGTCACAAAAATAGCTTTTAATGGTATGTTGGAATAGATGCAATTTGAGGTTTCATTTTTTTAAAGTCAATAATAAAAATGGAGCTTGAAAAAGTAAGAAGAAATGTCATAAAATGTTCAAACTTGTAAGGTTATTAAGCAATCTTAAAAAATATAGACAATTGATTCAATTTAAGAATCGCAAAGTGAGCCGAGTGTGAAAGAAATGCAATTTTTACCTTGCAGATTTTAATTTGTTGAAAGGTCATTAAAAAAAGATATTTAAAAAATAATTGTTTTTTATATTATGTAAGGGGATTTTCATATTTAAGTAAGAGGCATGGTATCATTTGAAAAAAGTTGTTTTTATAGTGAATGTGTCATTTGGGGAAGGTTTCCATGTGATTGAGTTAAGGGCATTTTATGTAAAAGGAAGGATGAGAGGCAAACTTAAAGATATGGCCCACGAATAACAGGTGGTATTAGATTCAAGGTATATGCAATCGGGGGTTAATGGTGGTTTATAGCATTGACAATTCTAAAGGTGAGTTGATGACAACACTAAGGTTGAGTTCAAAGTCTTTTATATCTAAACATTTTTCATGTATTATATATATATATATATATATCTAAAGAAAGTTTTTAGTTACTGTTAAATTACTATTTATTTATTATTAGCTGATGTGACAGTTTCATCATATGGTTTTTTATTTTTTAATGCATTTATTAATTTTTTTTCACTTTTTTGGTTCCTGTACAAATACACAAGGGCCATACTACTAGTATGAGAGATAGAGTAACATAGTGAATAGGGTCTAATAGGAGATAGATCGAAGTTGTATTATTTGAAGGCAGCTGACTCCCTTAATATTATATATATATATATATATATATATTATGTATGTATATAAAATTATGTTTATTTAAAATTTTTAATTTTGACCCTTTAAAATTTTTTATCTACCCCTTTTAATATTTTAAAATCTTAAACATATATTTTTAAAGATAGAGTTGCTCTTACATTGATCATAAAAATAAATTTTATAAAACAAATAAAATATAATAAATTATATTAAAACTTTCATAATAAGCCTCTTATCTCCATTCTCCAATAATGACTAATAATATACTCTTCATTCTATAATTCTCACTCTTTCACAAAAAAATTTTTATTTTTGATTTCTTTAACTATACTTTTTATTCACTATAAAAACAAAGCTTCATAACTTACAAACAACTTAACTATTTATATTGAAAAGAATATTATAAAGAGTTTCACTATAGAAAATATTATAGATGAATTTTATTCAATTTAAAAAATTAAAAAGTATGATCTGAATGGCTAATATGTCATTGTAATCAATAGAAAAGGAAAATGTGATAAAAATTTTTGAATAATGTCTGTTATATTATTATAATCATTACTCAACAATATTTATTCATTTTTATTATTTTTTTGAAATAGAGATATGAAAGTCATTTTTATTTACAAAATTATTTTGTTCTTTTCTATTTTCATTTTTATTTTTAACTTTTTTTATACAAAAAGAGTTCTTAGTATGTACTTTCTTTATATTAAGACAGTCATATTTATTTTGATGTTGTTATATTTTTTAATTTTTTATGATTATATGTCTCTATTTTTTAAATTTTAGTAAATTTTATTATTATATCAATTTATTAAGTGTTTAAAATTACATTTTAAATAATTGTTACTGTTCATATTAAATATAAATTTTCTCCTTTTTATATTTTTTTCTCATTTTGTCCTTGAATGAAACTCACTCTCTTTCTCATACGAAGGATTTCTAAATATAAAAGAATCTCTTCTCACTAAAGCTTAAGGCGTGTACTTTGCAGTTGCACTCCTAACATGCAATTATATATATATATATATATATATATATATATTTAATCAATGCAAAAGATAATAACTTTGAAAACAATGTTTTTGTGCTTAAATATCTTAATTTTTAAGTATTTTCAAATTTATGTATAAAATATATATACATAAATTTTAATTTTTTTTTAATATTAATTACGTTTAATATTTACAAAGATTTTTAGAAATATTTATAAAATTAAAAGTGATAATGACGATGGAAGCTTGAATGCGATGTATTCAAGAACTCGTTCAATTGTTCAATTATGAGGGGCGATGGACGCCGCAGATGACCGAGGCGGATAAGGACTGCAAATTTTATTTTATCGTCGAGCGCTTGGAGTAAACGCGAGGGATTGACAAAAGTAACACACGACGTGTCGTGTATGTAGCGTAATGATTGGAGTACACGGTAATTATTTAGGGAAAAAAGTCCTAAAAATGGGCCATCTTCACATAGAATATTATACAGCAATGTTAAAGTGGATAATATTCTTTGTTTTTTTTTTTCGCTTTCAAGGGATAACCTTGCCTTGTTAGTGGAAGATTAATGGTTTACATCCCTTTTAAGGAAAAAGAAGTTCTTTAAACTTTGAAGTTAGAATTTCAGTTTCTTTTCAATTCAAGTAACTTTAACTGGAAAAAAAAGGAAGAAAATGGTGCCATTTGACATTTTAATCTAGAACAATGTCTTTTTTAGGTTGAAGTTTCTGCTATATCAAGAAATTTGCAAAAATTATTGTTTAAAAATAATAATTTAGTTCATTATTCTTGTTAGTAGAACCTTTGAATACTGTTTCTTTCTCATTAAAAATGAATTCTACTATCACCTTATGTAAATAGCTTCATTTATGTAATAAATATTATTCTAAACATTTAAAATACCTTAGTTTAAGTGTATATTTGAACTGGAATTATGTAAACTTGGCCTTAGATTAATTTAATTTTAGTCAAAATAAGTTTATATGATCATAATTTATGTTTGAACATTTTATATTTAAAAAGTGATTCTCACCATTAATGTGGTAATTCAAACACTAAAACAGTTTTTTTTTTGGTTGAATGAGAATTTGAAGGATACAAATAATTTTAGGAAAAAAATTGATACCAAACCAAACAAGTTGATTTATAAAACAAATATATGTTTTAGTAATATTCTTAAAATCGAATTAGTTATTAAATCAATAAAAATACTAATAATTATTAAATTGGTAGGAGTATTGATTTATAATTTATTAATTTAATTATGATTTAATAGGTAATAATTAAATATATATATCTTAAATTTTATATATTAAAATTTTAGTATTACAAATAAATATTAATAAATTTTAAATATTTAATTATTAATTTAATATTTTTTAAAATATTTGTCAAAGTCACTTTTTAGTTAAAAAACAAACCCTACCCACTACCCATGATTAAAAGTTAAAAGTATTTAATATTAAATTTTTTAAATATATATTAAAATTTTAATATAATAAATAAATACTAATAAATTTTAAATATTTGATTATTAATATAATATTTTTAAAAATATTTGTCAAAGTCACTTTTTAGTTAAAAAACAAATTCTACCCATTACTTGTGATTAAAAGTTAAAAGTATTTAATATTAAACTTTTAAAATTTACAACTTTTATTAAGATTTCACTTGTCATTAAAATATTAAAAAAATTGATGATTTTAACTAAACACTTTAATATTTGAGAGAAATGCTATTAAGAAATAAAATATAATAAATAGTAGGTATTGCTAATAATTAAGCACATATATTTTATTTCTCTTATTTTTTTAAAATTTTCTCAATTTTAATCTTTTTTTTTCTTTTAGTACTTTTTATTTTTAATTTTTAAGATCTATTTAAGATGAATTATTCTATTTTATAAAAAAAATATTAAAAATAATTTCAATGACTATTTCAACTGACTTAATCGATTTTTGATAGTTGATTTTTTGAACTAATCACACTAAATTAAAATTTAATTCTTGATCAAATTAATTGGACCAACCAATTCAGTCCAGTTTAATTTTAATTATTTTGTGTTTCGACATGCAAATGAATTTTTTAATTTTTCAAATGCTAAACCAAAAACACTTGAATAAAAGTTTTATTGAGTTTCACCCAAAAATAAAAAAAAGGCCTTATCATGTTATATACAGTATGACAAAAAATTGATGCCTTATGAATAAAATTATTAAAAAACAGACAATATTCGCGAGACTAACTTAATTTAACTAATTTTAAACGGTTAGAAATTTGACCTTATATTCCATTCAATTTAAATGGCCTACAAAGCAAGTTCAGATATTTCCTTTTTTTTTTCTTCTAGATTTTTGTTTTTAAGAGAGCCTGAAATACAATGTTAGAATTTGTTTGCTACTTTATTTATAAAATGAATTAGTTCTGTTAGACATAATATTTGACAGATCCGATTAACATGCTATTTTTATTAACGTTACTTATTTTTTAAATAGAATTTAATAACATTACTTAATAACATATTTGTAATCCATAAACATCTGTTGAGTAAATTACACTAATATCAAGAAAATTAGTTAAATTATACTTATTATCTTTTTTATTTTAAAATTTACCCTGGTTAATATTTAATATATATTATAAACTTTTGAAATTTGTTTTTTTAAATAAAATTTTTTATATATTAATCTTTTCAAAAATAAAATATTTAATTATCTATATTATTATATTAAAAATAAAATTGCACTCTCAAAACTTTTATATTTATTGATAAAAATAAATTAAAATAATTTATAATATATATTAAATATAATTTAACAAAAAATTAGCGTAATACAATCAATATTTGCGCATAACGGTATATAAATCTTTGACAGATCTGATTGCGAGGGTAATTTGTATGAATTGTGACATTGTCTAAATTCAAACTGTCTTGCTCGGTGCACGCGCTGTCTACTGCGCGTTTGCGGCAAACCCAGACGGCAGATACCACATCATGATAAAATTGAGAAGAAAATATGGTTTACGAGTAAATAAAATAAAAAGTTATTATTATATTTTTATTTTTAAAACTATAATTTGATAATTAAAATAATAATTTAATAAATAAAGTAATAATTATAAAAAATAATAAATATTTTACTTATAATGTAATTAAAATCTAATTACATTACAAATCACTAAACATGATATTATATGTCATTTTTTATATCTTTATTATTCATTTTTTAATTAGAATATAATAGATAAATATATTTTAATAATAATATGATAAATATATATAAATTTTTAAATAATTATATTCTTTTTTAATTAAATTATATATTTATTATATTATTATTAAAAATCATAAACATATTATATTATAATTAAGAAACTCAATAACAAAAAAATTATAAGATTCTTGACCCAGACTCCAATCCAGGGGAGAAATAAAATCTTAAAGGACAACAAACCGGTTCCATGTCCGTTGTCACTTATTTGCCACTGCCAAGATTTGCCGCAACTAGCGTGGAAGCAAAGGCTTGTCCAAATCCAAAACCCATAACCCGTCCCTCCTTGCCGATGATCCCACCTTATAAAGAGACGCACATCCAGACTCAGATTCCCACAGGAAACTCCCACCTCCCATTGAAGTCATCAGTCATCAATTCCCACTTCTCTCTCTGTAACTCCGCGAGTTTCAACTCTCTTGACTTTTCAAAAAGACTCTCTTTGCTGGCTTTTCATATCTGAGTTAGCATTTGAATTTTGATTATACTGGTGATCCTCTTCTTCTGTTCTTATGTCCTTGCAATTTCGTCTTGCTTTAAACCTCCTCAACGGAAAAGGAGGGAGCTTAGCTGCCTTGCAGTTGACTATTCAGTCCTTTTGGCTTTTGAAAGAATTGGATAGTTCTTTGTGGAAATTAGTTACCTGCATCAATGCAGGATTTATTCAAAACGAGCAATTTGAGATTATTGAAAAATTTTCAAATTTATGTCGTCAATTGATTTGAACAGTTCTATCAAATAACTCAAATGACGTTTTGTCTTTTTCATGAGACTAAAGAGTTCTGATAAGTTCTAGCCGCAAATATTGTTTAGCTTTGCTTACTTAACTAACCGTCATCCTTTTCTCGTTCTCGGTGTTTGTTATGTATGTCTAAGAGCCAAAAAGAAAGAAAAGAAGGAAGAAAAGGGTCGGTAATTTTTGGCAAATTGTACGCATATGACGCATTAGTTGTCACCTAAGTTTCTATTATTGAGCATTCCTTATCCTGATTACCTGGAAGGTCATTTTGTTGTTAACTTTGATTTTTGTTTTGTTTTCCCCTATCTCTTCTATATATTCAGTTATCCCATTAGCTTCCATTATCTTGTGTTGTTTCAGGCTGCATATAGATTGAATGTTGTGAACAAACTATGGGTTCCAAGTCTTCATGCAGTGTTGCTCTGTTACAACTTCTTACAGTGGTTTGCTTTCTTTTTCAATGCTCTGCCATTAAACTTGATGCTGACCAGAACAGTACACTAGTTGTAGATGCTTCTGATGCATCTGGAAAACCAATACCTGAAACCCTTTTTGGAATATTCTTTGAGGTGAGCAATAAACCTGCACCTGGGGATTGACTTCGTTTTTTTTATTTTTTGCCTTCTTTTCTTGATAGCTTTTGCTGCTGTAAACCTATTAACTTGTAACATCAACATTCAATGTTGGTTTCTCTATTCTGCTTTATAGCGGTTTTTAATGTCTAATTAGGTTTATGCGCTTATATTGAGGATTTTTTTTTTTAAATCACGATTAACATAGAAACAACAACCACAGCACTAGAAGTATCAGCATCTCTTATTCCCCATTAAATGCATGAACATAGACATGCAACAAATTTCAGAACTTTTCTTTGTTTTTGGGCTAAGGACCTGAAATTATGTATTAAAAAGAGAAATAAATGAATTATGAATCGACTTTGATAGAATTGTGTAATCTTCGTCTGTGTAATAGTATGCTTGATTAAACTAACCATACGTGCCCTATAGTTAATTGTCTTCCTGTATATTCCTGGCATTTCTTTAAGTTTGGTTAGTTAATACTTAACGGTGATGTGTGTGTGGATTCAATTTGATAATTCAGCACATTTCATATTTCATAGAATGATCAATTTCTTGAATTTCTTCTGCAGGAGATCAATCATGCTGGTGCAGGGGGATTGTGGGCGGAGCTTGTGAGCAACAGAGGTCATTTCCATGTTTCTGAACTTCTAAATGAGAAAATTAATGCTGAGAGAACTCTGAGAATTTCTTTTATAATTTTGTTAGATCACAACTACCCCATATGGTGTTAAGAATAATTAAGAGTTTGGGGAGGTCTTGTGGTGAGGAAAGGATTTACCATGTTTAGAGGAAATATCAATTTAAAAAAGTCTAGCAGGTTAAGGAAATATATACTTGTAGTGCCTCCAAAGTAAAGAGTATAAGTGCCTTTGTGTGGTTATAGTATTAGCATAAATAGAGATTGAGGAGTTAGTGTCATATATTGATAGAGACCAGTATAGTATGAGATGCAAAGTGCCACATTGAGTAATATGGGCTACTTCATGAAGTATTTAAGTAGGATGATTCTTTTACTTTAATAGCTAATTTTTGGAACAAGATTCTCCGCTTCACTTAAGTGCCTATCAATTAGTATTAAAGTTGGTAGTTGGTGACATTAGAAATGGCTACTTGCTGAGGGTTTTAATTAGCAAAAGGCCTAGTGAAGTGCCACAGAGTATAACCACCAAGATATGGAGACCGATAGTATGGAATGCTAAAGTCTCACATCAAGCAGTATGGGAGTTAGCTTTTGGGGCATGGTTTTCTATCTTCCTTGGGTGCCCATAATATAGACCTGAGTATTCTCATAAAATATTTTGTTTGGTCCTTCCTTTTCTCCCTAACCTTCTTTCTTCTTTTGTTCTTTACAAAAGGAAACAATTGAGACACTGTTCTTATCAATGCAACCAGAACATAAAATAAGGACTGAAAATAAAATGAAAAGAGATGACAATAACATTTCTGAATTGTGATATAGTGCAGTCAGATATATTTTGACCATCTTCAGGCATTCAGAGTCATTGACTTTTTCTTTGGTAGTCTCGAAAAAATGGCATCTGTACTGAAGATATGTTGTCTATCATTCTTGAAGCCATAGCAAAGGTTTTGTGGTTTGTTCTTTCTTAGTAATGATGTCCATTTGAACATTCTAGTAGCTTTTTTACTGGTTATACAAATAATTTCTGTTGTTCTCCTCCAAACACACTGTGAATTAATATTACAAGATAATAATTTTGCGCCAATATTAGCTACTTCATGCTCTATTTGATTTTCTTCTTTTGGTAGTTCTCGTAATCTTTCTGTTTTGGTTCTTTTATTATTCTCTTAATCTATTGCTGGATAAGAAGGCAAGGGGGTGGAGACATTTTTACATTTTACATCACTAACGGATAATCTGTTTATTTGGCTATGTCGTATGATCTTACTATATCAATGCCCCAAAGTGAAAACTTGTTTTTAGTATGGATGGTTTATTGCTTACTCAAGTTTTCATTTTTGGTCTATCACTAGGCTCAAGTAGATAAAAATATTTTGAATGTCGCAGTTTATAAAAAATTTGTGTTTCAGGTTTTGAAGCTGGGGGTCCTAACACTCCCTCAAATATTGATCCTTGGTCAATTATTGGAGATGAATCAACTATAAATGTATCAACTGACCGTGTCTCATGCTTTGACCGTAATAAGGTGGCACTACAATTGGAGGTGCTCTGTGACAGTGAAGGTGACAACATCTGCCCAGCTGATGGTGTTGGCATTTATAACCCTGGTTTCTGGGGCATGGTGAGCCTAATTGATACCCTTGACCATTTGACTTTTGAATCCTGTGACACTGATTTAAGATCATGATTTTAAATCTATACTGTTTTTAATTCTCAAATGTTAAGTCGCAGATATTGTTAGATCCTTCTTGATTACTCTCACTAACTGTGAAGTTATTGTCATTCATGGTTGGGACTGAACATCACTTGTATCTTTGACACTTTTATCTTCTTTCAGAATATTGAGCAAGGGAAGAAATACAAAGTGATTTTTTATGTTCATTCAACTGGACCAATTAATCTGACAGTTTCATTGACTGGCTCTAATGGCGTAGGAAAGATTGCTTCGACTGACATCATGTGAGCTTGATTTTAACATGCTGTAGCCTGCAGAGACACAATGGTTTGTCCTTCCCGAAAAAACCATATTTTGTATCCATGAGTAATACAAATAATTGATCTTGCAGAGCATCTGATGTTTCAAACTGGACAAAGGTGGAGACTCTATTGGAAGCTAATCAATCAAATCATAATTCAAGACTTCAATTAACAACGACCAGAAAAGGTGTGATATGGCTAGACCAAGTGTCTGCTATGCCCACAGACACATATAAGGTCTGTGTTTCTAAGCAAGAAAAGTTTTTATAATGACCATAATTAATATTGCATTGGCATTCGTGTGATGCAATTACAATTTGGTTCCACCTGTGAGGCTAATAGTTATCTTTCCACATCTCATTTCTAGTTTGTGAACTCAAATAATTTAATCTTTAGCTACTTCATAACCTTAGAATTGAAGGTATGATAATGGTAAAGACGGTCCCTGTACTCTTCAAATTCAACAAGGGATATGGATTGTAATTCTAAAAGTTCAATAATCATCTTTTGAACATAGGTGTGCAAGTCTTGCTTAAATACAATTACTTCTGAAGTTAATGATCTCTGTTGCAGTGGTTTAAGAATAAAATAGGAACTTCCTACTTTATTAGTTTCAGATTTGTATTAGTGACATATTTAGTCTTGTCTTTACTCAGGGACATGGTTTCCGAAGTGAACTTGTTGAAATGCTGGCAGATTTAAAACCAAGATTTATCAGATTTCCAGGTATGATGAATAAATTGGCTTAAATTACAAGATTACAAACTTAGGTTTAGTTAAGACCTATTTTGTTGTGTATCTTGTGCGTTGTTTAAGTTCTATCCCATCTACCCTATTTATGTGTCTCCAAAGCCGGTATCCTTGATTTAGATTGTGCTTGTTACGGAAAATGGAAAATAGGGGGGGAGTGAAAATGGAAGGTTTTGATTTTCACTTTTTGGTAATTGATAAAGATGGTGAAAATTAAAAGGTGCATGAATTTTCAACCATCTTTCATTTTTCCTGTACCAAGCAAGTGTTTAACAATTTGCATCTCAGCTTTTTCATTCAGTCCACTATCCACTTTTCCACTTTCATCTATACCAAGCTAACCCTTAGTGAGCTATTTGATTATTGCAATGTGATGGCCTGATGGAAAGTGTGTTTTATTTGCATTTTTCTATTAGAATAGTTATTCTTTTTTTTTTCTTTTTAAATTAAGGGGTCAATTATGCTAGAGAGCCAGAATTTATGAATTTTGCTTAAAATAGAGATCTATCTACTTTTTGGGATCTTAAGTACATCTTATAGTATCCCAAGACATTATGTCTTCCAATAATTTCTTTTTTCCTGTTCCCTTCTCCAATTTGTTAAGTGGTATTTCAGCTAACTTCCAGCTATTTTTATTAACATTGCACTAGGTGGTTGTTTTGTTGAGGGAGAATGGTTAAGAAATGCATTTAGGTGGAAAGAAACCATTGGTCCCTGGGAGGAAAGACCTGGGCACTTTGGTGATGTTTGGATGTACTGGACTGATGATGGACTTGGCTATTTTGAGTTTCTTCAAGTAGGTATTTCTTTCCAATTTTTGGGTCATGTGATTCTGATGTTCATACTTTGTGGAAATGCTTTCAGTTTTTGCTGAGTAAGTCAATTATTATATGCTACTACTCTTGAGCAGCTAGCAGAGGACCTTGGTGCATTGCCAGTATGGGTGTTTAACAATGGTATTTTGTATTTCTTGCTATCTTGAATAAGGTTGATTGTTAACAAAGAAAGTGGTGAATTTCTCTTTTTGCTAATTGAATCTCTTATTTCAGGTATCAGCCATAATGATCAAGTTGATACATCTGTCGTCTTACCTTTTGTGCAAGTATAATTTCATATTCTTCTTTCTTTCTCTCCCTCTCTTATTTCTCTTTCATTCCTTTTTTTTCTTTTTTTTGTGTATTCACTCAAGAATTTCCATGGATATCTATCTTTTGGGATCTTTATTGCAGGAGGCCCTTGATGGAATTGAGTTTGCCAGAGGTGATCTGACTTCCAAATGGGGTTCCGTTAGAGCTGCTATGGGACACCCAGAGCCATTTGACCTAAGATATGTTGCTGTTGGGAATGAGGATTGCTCCAAGAAAAACTACCGAGGCATGCACACTTTTCTTATTAGTCCTTTTTAAAGCATATGTGCCTTTATTAAGATATGTTAACATGTTGGATTGTTCATATCATGACAAGTTATGCAATCATTGATTTATCTTTTAATACAAATGTTAATTCACTAGTGGAAATTTGCCTCAAGTAGTGATGTTGACTTTAATGAACAGCTCTGGTTTTCTGGTTTCCTTAATGAATTAGAGCTTCCTACAAAATATTTGTGTTTTGTGCTGTGCTACATAGAGAGTTGTAGACTAGAAGTTGATTCACTTGCAGCTTTGCCTCCTCAACATTTTACCTTTTTTTTCCCCTTACAAAATTAGTTATAGTTATATGTTGATCCTTTTGTTCTTCCTTTATTTCCCAATAATGCATGATTAAGAACAAATCCTAATATATTAATCTAATGACACTTCTTTTTCTTTTAAATCTTTGATTGACCAGGAAACTACCTTAAGTTCCACAGAGCAATCAGTAGTGCCTATCCAGACATCCAAATTATCTCAAATTGTGATGGTTCTTCTGGACCATTAGATCACCCAGCTGATTTTTATGATTATCATGTAATATTCTAGTTTATTTCATATCACCATTTTGAAACCAGTATGTATATTTATTTATTTTTGTTGAACTTCTTGTTTAATTCATTTTCATACTCCATATGAATAGGTTTACACAAGTGCCAATGACATGTTTTCTAGGGCTAATGTCTTTAGTCATGCATCACGTAATGGTCCAAAGGTATGGTAGTCCTTATTGAACAGTCCTCTAATTTATTGTGCATATATGTATGGATCTGATGGATGAATGCTCAAGCTGTCTGAACTCTATACAGGCTTTTGTTAGTGAGTATGCTGTAACTGGAAGAGATGCTGGGACAGGAAGCCTTTTAGCAGCCCTAGCTGAAGCAGGATTCCTAATTGGACTAGAAAAGAACAGGTTTAAATCATCTCTCAAGAAAATTTCGTTCTTCTATTGTAACTTTTATCTAGGAGTTTGACATCATTTGGTAAACAATTTAAAATATTAAATCATATATATATATATATATATATTGGAATTACTAGATTCTTTATGTGTTCTTGTAATGAGGACCGTTCTAGCTCTATATTCATACTTGGAGGCTGGTGGCTTGTCAATATTGGATGCAAATTATGTAAGCCATATGGAAGAGGTTTTTATGACACACACACGCATACATACATATATAGTACATGTAAGTAACCCATGTAATTGAGCTTTAGGCAAGGCCATAAACATGCCTGAATGAGTCAAATATGGACTTAAGCAAGCCAAGCCTAATGTCAAGTTTGAGTCATCTATTAAGTGAGCTTCATTTCAAGCTTGGCAATTATTTCTTTATGAATGAACAAGCTGTTACTGATTGGAGATACCATGCCTAATTTTGGCCTTGTTTTGTTCCTTTGTTCTTTTTTTTTTAATTATTTTTATTTTTATTTCTTCTCCATTTGGCGTGGGTTCTGAAACTAATTGTGGATGAGTGAAGTAGATTGAAAAGATAGTAAAAGAAAAAAAATGCTGTTAATCTCTAATATTTGTTGGACACTTCTGTTTTCAAAGCTAATTGATTGGAGAAGGTAACTGGGGTAGTTGTTGAATGTCGGCATCAGGATTAGATAAAGGAGAATGATGATAAAGGATTGTTGTTGTTGTCTGAAGGTAGCTAGCTATGAAGAGGAAAGCAGAGAATATAATATTTCTGGTGGTTCTCTTACCAGCCTTTTGCTATTTTAGGAAAAAAGAACATTCATGAAGTTATCCCATTATCTCCCCAGAAATACTTATCTTGACATTTATTATCTTACCCTAAAAAAGAGCATTTAAGAGACAGAAGGCCTATTTCTCCTACAGCTTACAGATGCATTGTACATTTTTGTCTTGATGAAGATTTAGACTTTAATCGAGCATATAGGCATTTTTCAATCCTAAAATTATGTTAAAATAAATTAGTATGAATCTGAGATGCCAATCCAGTTCCCTACTTAATATTCAATTTTTTCATTTTTTTTCCTTTTCTGATGCAGCGATGTTGTCCAAATGGTTAGCTATGCTCCACTTTTTGTGAATGCAAACGACAGGAGGTATTTTTCCTATGTTACTATGAAATTTCTGTACCCTGTTCTCCTCATTTCCCTAACCAATAGAACAAGAACTATGTTCTTTTTGATTAAAAGTTTTTTAAAAGGCTTCCAATGGGATATAGACAAATGGTCCATTGGTATCTCCGGAGGAGACATGTAGTCTGTGAGGACAAACACCAGAGAATATCCCCCTTCCGCCTAATGCTTGTCATCTTGCTTTCAACTTCCTATAAGTATGTTTGGATTGAGGAGAATGGAAGGGAAGTGAAATTTTAATTTTGACATTTTCTTTGATTTAGATTTAAATTATATATATATATATATATATATATATATTCCCTTAGAATTTGTTTGGATTAAGGAGAATGGATGAGAAGGGAAAGAAATAAAATGTTTATATAAATCTAAATCAAAGAAAATGTAAAAATTAAAATTTTACTTCCTTTCCATTCCTCTCATTGCAAGCATACCCTGAAAGTCCATAACGTCACCTATAATGTGGATACTGCCCTTCAGAATGCAGCCTTTATCAGGCTGCTTTTCAAGTCAGCCTTCTATTAAGCCAAAATACTACTTTACCATGACCCTTATTTACCTTGTAAATGGATAACTACACTACAGCTATAATTAGCAAAAGGATGGTGCAGTAAAAGATCATTAACTATTGCTATGTCAAAAAAAAAAAAAGACTCAAATTCAAATGCTGAGATGGTCAATAAATTAGTTATGTCTGTTGCTTGATGATGACGATACTGAGATTATGTGGTTTCTGTCATTAGGTGGAACCCAGATGCAATTGTGTTCAACTCCTCTCAGGCCTATGGAACTCCTAGCTATTGGGTGCAGCAGTTTTTCGCGGAGTCAAGTGGAGCAAAACTTCTTAATGCAACACTTCAAGCAACATCATCTTCTTCACTTATTGCATCAGCAATTGCTTGGCAAAATTCTGTAGATAATAAAGATTACATACGAATAAAGGTAGCAGACGACTTTCATGTTAGTTATATCTGTTTCTTAGTCATCTTACATACTCTTCCAGTTGAGAATCTTGTTCTATTTACCACGTCTTACTTAGAGGTATAACATCAGTTGGACTTGCATAAACCTCTTTTCTTTTAAGTTTTATAATCTACTATTTGTTCCATTGCATATTTACTGGAAGTTGTATTTCAATGAAGAGTCATTTGTTATAAGAAAGCCTAAAAGATCAAGGACACTAACCCATATTGCTTTTTCGATTTCACATCATAAAATTGCATAAAAATCTTCATCAAAACTGATATTTAAACTGGACTAGGGTCCAAGTTTCACATCATAAAATTGAGTAAAGTGACACATTTTATTATTTACATGAGTAGATCAGTTAATATTGTGATATGTTATAAATGCTTTCATTAGCACCATAATCACCCTGCAGCAATTGACTTGTGCAGGTTGTTAACTTTGGAAGCAATAGGGTGAACCTCAAGATTTCTATTGATGGATTGGACCCAAACTCTGCAAAATTGTCGGGGGCAACAAAGACTGTGCTCACATCTGCTAACGTAACGGATGAGAATTCCTTCGCTCAGCCCAAAAAGGTAGCTTATAATATTTTACATGAGTTTCTGGTTTTGAATTCTATTGTATAGATTTCACTAATATCCTAAGTCGTTGCATGAACATTAAGAATATGTTTGGATTGAGGAGAATAGAATGAAAGAAAAGGGAAGGGAAGGAAAATTTTAAATTTTAACATTTTATTTTGGTTATATTGGAGGATTTGAACTCTTGACACTACCTTGATATTTTCTTTGATTTATATTTAAATTCAACATTTTATTGAAAAGATTCTGTTTGGATTGCGCTGAGTGGGTGAGAAGAAAAGAAGGAAAAAATGTTTATTTAAATTTAAATAAAAAATATCAAAATTAAAATTTCACTTTCCTTTTTTTTTTTTTTTTCTCCCCTTCCATTTTTCTCAATCCAAACGTACCCTACATATCATTATCCGTTATTGGAAGTAAACTTTGTTCCCAACGAATCTATCAGTCAAAACTTTCATGAATCCATCATATGGAAAGATAACTCCTGAAGCTTAGAGCTTTTTAATCCCCTGGGGGAGCAATACGTGCATCATTATGATTTAACATCAAAACCAGCTTTAAGTATTGTTTGAGTATTTGAACCATACCAAATTAGCTTATGATATTGTTCTTGTCAAAATGCAAATAGGTGGTGCCAACGCAAAGTCTACTTGAGACTACTGGCAAGGACATAACTGTCATACTCCCTCCACATTCATTCTCTTCATTTGATTTGTTAAAAGAATCCAGCAATCTGAAGATGCCAGGGAGTGATTCTCCCACAAGGTCTTCTATTTGAATATTTGATCAATATTAAAGATAAAAAGGGGAAAGGGATGGAAGATTTATACTCGTATGGTCTTATGTAGTAAATTACATTTAACTATACCCCGTTGGCATCCTTGCCAGCCTATTCTGATGTAGTTGACCACTACTATGCTGAAAATAATATTTATTTGGTTTCATATAATTTCAGCTTTATATAGCCCCTGTTTCAATTGATTTTTTTTTTTAAAATAATTTTGTAAAACAATTTTCTGTAGTAGTTTTGAAGAAGAATATATATATATATATATATATATATATATAATTTACATACTAACTCAAGCGAAAAAAAATCTCAGTTTAATTCTGCACTAACTTAAGGAGCAAAAAATTGTCAATAAGTATGAATGTGGGTATTGATGCATCATTAATTCCTATCTTTTCCTATATTTTGTGGTTTGTCTAGTGTTATCCCACATAATTTATGGAGAAACACAACAAATTTCTAAGAGTATTGCTACGTAAGCATCATTCGTTTATTTACATTCTTAAAATTCATAATATATCCACTACTTAATGGCCTAATGATAAGGAACGTGAATAGTTTAATAATTAGTTTTTAAGTTCAAATCCTTGCTTTATCATTTATTAAAAGAAAAATTTAACATATACACATACAATGTAAATAACATATATAATGTAAATAAATCTAAATAAAAATTCAAAAGAAAAAGCATGCCTCATCACTTTTGCCATGCTTATGTATATATACAATTTGCTTTCGTTTGGGCCTAGTGCCCTATTTGCTTACCAATATATATATATATATATATATATATATATATATATATAATTAGGTTAATTTTTTACTCGATTTTTTGAAAATTTTAAAAATGAAGTTTGGATTATTCATTTAATTAAATATATTGTTTTTTGTTAATAAATTAATAAATTCACTAATAGCAAACTATATTTGCGCAAAATTAGAAATTTAAATAATCTATAAGTTATAAAGATTGAGAGATTATTTGTCAAAAATTTAAAATATTTTATGTATTTTGACATTTGTAATTTATAAAACAAATAATAGAACTAAATTTATTGGAATAAAAATGACACATCCAAACTAGTATATTTATTTATCAAAGCTAGTATCATCTTTATCCTTTTCTATTAATAATAATATTATTACATAAATGATTACTATTTATTCTTTACACTTTTAATTAAAAATCCATAAAATTATGAGTTACTTATTTTTATTCTAAGCTAATTTATAGATTTTTTGTCGTTAATTTTTTTAATCAAACCTATTAAATAGAATAGTTTTTTGTCAAAATAGATCATTTCCTATATAAAAAATAAATAAATAATATGGAATCCAACGTTAAAAGAGAAGAGAAAGTATGGACTCACATCCCTTAATTTTTCAAACAGAAAAAAAGGAAAATATATAAAGTTCACTCATCTCCCTTTTCTTTTATAAAAGTTGACAAGAAAAAAAATTAATGAAGAGAAAATTGAAATAATCTCAGATTCTTTTTTTCATAGCCAAACTCTCTTAATTGACAGGCAGTAAGTGGCGATTTTGTTTTGCCTGTGCCAAGGTCTCGTTTGATATGCGAATTTTTTGATAATGGAAATGAAAATAAAAATAAAAATAAAATATAATAAAAAAATTTATTTGGTATGAGTAGAAAATAAAAATGAATATATTTGATATGGAATTCTTTGATAGGATGAAAGTATAATAGAATAGAAGGTGAAAAGAATAAAATGATAAAAATGCCTTTATCTTCTAAAAAAATAAATTATTTAAATTTTTTTTGCATATAACTATTTATTTTAATATTTTACATATATTAATTTAATATTTATTAATATATTAATATATTTAAAAATATATAATAAAATAGTAAATTATTTTGGAAGAAAAATAATAATATAATATAATTAATTAATTTAATCAAAAATTTAGTTGGAAATGATTCCGATTGAAATTTTATTAAACAATTTTTTATTAAAATTCTGTCCAAACTGTTTTTTTTAACTAAAATTCAATCAAAAATTTTTGATTGAATTTCAATTGAAATTGATTTTTGATTAATTTTCAATCGGAAATTACAAATTCAGTTGGAAACAATGATTTTTGAATAAAATTCAATCAAAATTTTTTTAAACATTGTTTTCAACAATTTTGACTGATGTCATTTAAAATTTAGTCCATTTTTCAATTTTATATAATTTATTATTTTTAATATTAAATATTATTAATTTTATTTTTTATAATTAATTAAAAAATAATAAATACATTTTTATTTAAAAAATTGTATAATAAGATAAAAAATAGATATATCTCCATTTGAAAATGAGTAGAAAAACGATAGAGAAAATGCACAGAATTTTATATTCATGTATATCAATTATGTTTTTTTAACGGATTCCCTTTCATTTTTTTTGTTTTCGTTGTCATAAATTGTTTCCGATTTTCGGTCACAGGATGACGTCCAACCACGCTAACTCGCTGACGCGACGACGTGACGTCGTTTCGCTCCTCTCCGCACGCCGGAGTCCGTGCCGGTAGGGTACTCATTTCTTGTCCATTTTAAGGAGACTAGCCCTCACCCCCTTCTCTGCGCCAAACTGTCCCCTTTGCTACTTTTTAAAGTCAATTCAATGGACCCAAACAACGATATGTGCAAATTGGTGGTGTTAACCCGGAAGTAAAACTATGCTCAGAGGCCCCGCTATAGACGTCACTTTCACCTTCCCCTTCACTCGCCACACCACCAGTCTGATGGCCGCCGAGCACCACCGGATTTTACTTGGCGACTGTGCTCAACACCGATTGGAGGACGATGATGACCGACCCACCGAGGAAAGCACTTGCGCCAATGCGAAGCTCATTTTGGTTCTCGACTTCGTATGGAACCTAGTCTTTGTCCTTGTCGCTGCTGGTGTGCTTCTTTTTACATTGAACGAGCGTCCATCGACCCCCTTGAGGGTTTGGCTCTGTGGATATGCTTTTGACTGTATTCTGCATATGGTTTTTGTGTATTTTGTGTATTGGAGGAGAACTAACGATAATTACGGTGCTGAGTTTGGGCTTCCATTGTCTGAAAGTCGAAACAGGTACTCTAGTTCTTCTCAGATATCATATACATCTTTACTTTGAAGTGGGTTTTCCTCCATATAATCGCTTAGTTTTGGGGATAAGTTGGAATTTATATTCTTTTCTATAAACGTATTTCTATGATGACTATGCCATGGAATTTCAATTTATTTTTTGAATCCTGGTTCATTTAATTATCTATCGATTAGATAATATATAAATACGAATAGTAAGTTCTATTTTCGAGACAAACAAACTTACAAATTTCAATAAAGTAAGCCTAGTAAAATCCAACCGACCGTTGCTTATTAGAGAAACAAAGATGCCTTAGATGAGTGGCCATACACTCTGCTTGCTTTATTGTGGACTTGCAGTTAAGTGTAGCATACTATTAGACTTTACTATTGAATCTCAGATTCCGTTACTATGTTGTGTCTATTCCTTTTCTCATGTACATGTGTCAGCTCCGACTTATTTTGAGGTGGTGGGTGATGGCTTAGTCTGTTGTCTTGCTGGTACCTTACTGTACGGTTTATATTTGTTACTATATTGAATGCTTTTCTGGTAAAGTGACTGTATAACCCTTTTTCTTTATTGATCTTATTTAATTGAACTGGTGGAGATGTTAGTAACTGTTGTTATCATACTAGAAGTTGCAAAACTGTGTTTTTGCTTTTTGTGTGATGGGTATCTGAGCTGCAGTGGAGCTTAGATATGTGTTTTACAGAAAATAACATTAAAGAAGAAAAAAAGTCAAGGGACCTGAATCATAATTTAGCTATTTTATAGGAACTGAGCCACTGAGGCAAAATTTATGTTGTGTGCCTTGGCTGGAAGTAAAATGCCTGAGTGTCCAGTCTCCCTCCCCCAGGCTCTGCCATCCTTCTTCGGCACCAAGTTGTTTACTCTGTCTGGATACAAGTTGCTGCCAGTTTGCACTTTTGTTGTTTAATTATTACAATTGTAGCATAATAATTATGTTATTGTTGATGTGCAGTATTTGATAGTAATACAATATTGCATGAGGCCGCTGCTTGTCCACATCCACTAATTTGGTTATACATCATGAAGATAAACTCCAAAATGTACTTATCCATTTGATATTTGATGGTGTTGGATTGGTGAGATGATGATTTATTATTTGTACTGGAAAGAGCTGTCCATGAAGCTTTCTCCCATTTCAACTATCATTGCAAAAAATCTTGTGAAAATGTCAATATATGACTATATGTTCCTTAGAGAATACTTCCCACCTTCACTCTCTTACATCGGCAGAAGATTAAACTTCTATTTTACTTTTTTTGTTTGTTTTCAGCATCGTGAAGAAGTTAGAGTGTATGAACGCGTTGGCTTCATCTGTTTGGTGGGTCATTGGATTTTATTGGATTGTGGTGGGTGACCCAGCATCTTTGCAAGATTGTCCTCATCTCTTCTGGTAAGAATCTTAATTTAGATTTTTGTTTTCCTCTTTTTGTTGGGAGGGGGTTAGGGTTTAATTGGAAGTTAACGTGAATGCCAAGACAGCATAGTGGAAGTACTCAAGATATGTACAATTTGGTACACCTTCTTTCTCCTTCTTTCCCCTGGAAAATCCTTATCTTGTCTCTTTAGCCCTAAGATTTACATTAGCTATGCTGTGATCTTTTTTCCAACCTTGAAACTAACGGTGAGTTTACTCCATGACCATAACCAGATATATGCATGACCTATCCAATCCAAAAAATGAAAAGACCAAACCTAGTGTTATTGCAAGTTGGTGCTAGGCTGTAATGAAGTGATCTACTTTTTCTCCATCTCATTTATTCTTGGATTAACTGATAACAGCTTTTTGTTTATGAACTACAAACTCCCTACTGGTTTAATCGTAGAACTCAGTTGAATGGTTTGACCCTTAATAAGGTACATTGTGTTGGAAACCTTTTGTCCATTCCATTCCATTTAGCACTACAACACTGGAATTGGAAATTTTCTTTTCCATGTTATGGTGCATATGGCGGTCCTGTAGGCAATGACATCTTTTTTTTTTTTTTTTCTGGTCTGTGATGAACATTGAATTTCCAAAAGCAGGTACTTCTTGTAATATGACCATATCAAAATTAAGACTTCTCCAGTTTGTTAAGATCAACTTTATTTCCATCAGGATTGGGCCTCTCGTCCAGCCTGCCTATCTGGGCTTGGCTTTGTTGAAAAAGCTCCGCCTAATCCACATTAAATAATGAATTAGTATTTTGCTAGTCTTATAACTTCTAGTTGTCATTTAATCTTTTAACAGAGAAAAAACTCTTTTGTAATACAAATTTTATCTATATGAAGCCTCATTTGTATTGTTACACATTTTGCCTTCATATTTGGTATTAGAACTCTGGGATTCTTTTAAATATATATTTTTTAGACTCTTAAAGAATGTAAAATCATATCATTTTTAGAACCTTTAATTTGTATACTCTGAGATAGAAATGGAACATTGTTTCCTGAACACCCCCCCCCCCAAAAAAAAAAAAGGAAAAAAGTTTATAAATGCTGCAATTATTTGGTGTATGGAACACTTGTCAATGGATTTGTCACATTCTTGCAGGTTGACGGTGGTCTTTCTAGGATTTGGTGTACTTATTGTTATCTTGTGCATTGGGATTGTGTGCGCTATGGTCTTTTCTGTCCTCTGCTTCATCCCAATCATAGCATTTGCCTGTGCTATAAGAATCAGAGAAGGTGCATCAGAAGAGGATATCAAAATACTGCCTAAGTATGTGTTTAGTCACTCAAATTCATTGGTGATGGTTGATGATAATATGGAGGAACTTGTTAAAGCAAGAAAAGATGCATGCAATGGCAACAATGTCAGGGAACTTTCTCTTCATGAAGATGATTCTGTGAGTACTATGTATTTATCTCCGATCAGTGATTCTGTAGTTTCAATTGAACTCATTGTGCTTCTTTCCATGTTAAATTTGCTTTTTTTTTTTGGGTCTAATTTATCTTGGGTCAATAATTCATTTTTGTTGCAATTCTTCAATGTCCACGTGCATCTGTCTTTTTCTTGCTTTAAGTATTTATAATAATTTGGTTTTGTGGTTTAAGCTTAGCTAGGTCAAAAAGGAATACCTGGTAAGTATGCATATCGATTGGTGACTGACTTTGGTTTTTGACTTTGATTAGAGCTCTTGCTTCTTTGTGATGTATTTGAGATTTAATCTCACTTTTAAGCTTTTTGACTGAGTGTTTATGTGACATACGGCAGAGTCTCTTGGACCAACTGGTCTAAAATTTAATAGGGTCATTCCCAATTCTTAAATGAAATTATAGAATGAGGCCGTGGCTGGTGTATACTTTGCTAAAACCTCATAGACTGAATTATTTTACTCTTTTACTTACCTGATTAATAATGAAAGGTCTTTCGGCTTGCTTATTCATCTTTTATTTGTACCGTTACATTACTAATCCATAGTAATGACTGATTAATCAATTTAAGACTATTTGCCCCCCTTTTTCTGATCCATTGTTATCGAGCCATTAAATTATTATGACATGGTGCCAGTAGTAATAGAAATATTCATCTGGTTAGAGAATTGAAAAAAAAAAAAAACAACCCTTAACGCATGTTACCACCCTTGAATTTTCTAAAAATGTTTCCGTTTGCCTTTGATGTAATACATCTCCTCTAAGTATTATCCTGATTTATCTGGTTATTTTATTCGACTTAGTGAAAATAATGTCAACTTATGACCCAAATGTTGCTTACCGTGATTTGTTACTGTTTGTCATAAGGTTGAAATACATTATGAAACTAGTGAATGAGAATTAAATGGCTTCTGATTGTGTTGTAGGAATGCTGCATCTGCCTTTCTCCATATGTAGCTGGGGCAGAACTGTATCGTCTTCCTTGCAAGCACCATTTTCATTGTAGATGCATCAGCCGATGGCTTAGGACAAAAGCAACCTGCCCTCTCTGCAAATTTAATATTGTCAAAGGTGATTCGTTGGTTTGACCCTCCCTCGAGTTAAAGATTGGACCAGACAGGTGCAGTATCACCCCAAAAAGGATATGATAGAGGAGAATGCGGACAGTCATTTGCTAATCTGCTGACAAGTGTTGGTAAATGAGAATTACAAAAGGAAAAGATGTGCCCCCTTCTACACTATTCCAACCTCTGGAATTTAGTTTCCATAAAGCTTTTATCTTGGGCACAGAATGTTTAATTGCGTTCTCTAGTTTATGATGGGGGCATGTGTATATATTGTAGGATTTGAATTTTACGTTTCATAACAGCAGTTTTCTGTACAGCAATGGCTTCCTGTTGATTATATTTTCTTATCCCAGCCCAACTTATAGTGGGTGAGTAATGTTTCACACTACTTGTATATAATTTCATACACAATGTTTCATAATAAACAAAATCGTTATTTTACGATAAGAAAGTTGGTGTAAAAAGAGTGAGAAATTAGTGTGAAAACAACTTCACATTTCATCCAATGGTGTTCTCAATACTATTAGTTGTTTTATTTGAAATTAGATTTTTTTGTAGTTATATAATCGGAGGAAAAAAAGTTAGCGAAAGCATTTATAGAATTTTTTTTATATCTTTTTGTACTTACATTATATACAATTAAGTTAATTTGGAACTGCAAATAACTTGTATTTGTATTACAATTATAGTCAATATGTGATTGCGTATATGGTTTTTCTGAATGATATTAATTTACAAGGATTCATGAAACCAGCAGTATATTGTGGGAGCTGTTAATGAAACATCTAACTACATCAACTATTTTATCTATCAAAATGACGGTGGTGGGTACTCCAAATAAAATGCCTACCTCTCAGAACCAGTTAGGAACTGATATATAAACTAATGTAGTTGATTAATGAGATACAGAGATTGTAGATAGGCGAATAACAAATTATAATGACAATAAAGCCAGCAAAGAAAAAATGTGCTCTAGTTCTTTACTTTTTGTTTTTTCTCTAGTTCAGACATTTTTCAATTTGTTCACTTTAGAAGGTGGCCATCTACCTTTCTTCCTCAGTCTCCGCTTTCGGACAAGCCTTTTCCTCCGAAGCCTTATCTTCTTCGCCAATTTCATCCTCAATCTCTGCTCTTGCCTCTCTTGCAACTTTGATTCCAAAGGAAGTTTGTCAACTGGCCCAACCTCTTGCTTGCTTTCAGCAGGGGATCCATCATCATCTGCTGAACCTTCTCCATCAACATCAGAAGCAGCTCTAACAATGACCGCACTCATCTTTTTAACAGGGAATGGTGTTGAAATTCGAATTCCGCTGGAAGGCTTCGGAGGCAGATCGATGGGTTTAAAGTGCAATCTGGAAACTAACACCCAATACAGATTTTTATAGTATACAATTAATAATCAGGATAAATTAACAAAAGAAACAAGGAATTACATTGGTCAGTAATAAAACTAATGAACTTCAGATAAAAGGAAATGCAAGTAGGAAGAAAAATAGTATCAATTTTGGAAGGGAAAGAGGTTCCTACCGGCGGTGGTAGCAATGGCCAAAGTCGATGAAGAAGAGAGAAGAGTGAAAGAATTGAAGCAGAGAAGAGCCATTTAATGGTGGATCCCCGTTCTGAGATTGCAATCGATTTGGGGAATGAAGTTGAAGAAGCTTGGACTCGTTTACGGATAAGCCCACCTCCGCGTGAGGTCCTCTACTGTGGTTCCCTGGGTGTAAATTGAAAGGTAGATAGTGTGCCCCGCCGCCCTCGCGGTACAATTCCTTTCATTTTTTCAAAAATGATTTGGTGATGTATAAATGTAAGGCTCATTAGCGATTAATGGGATGCTTTTATGAAGAGAAATATGGGTTATTGGTTGATGAAAGAAAAGTTCTAATAAAATGGAGTAAATTATAAGCACCAGTGACTTTATTTTATTTTATGTTTTTTAAAAGAGTATATTACATAGCATTCTTAGAATATATAAAAGTCTTTCATGAAACATATAACTAGAGTTTTTGATTTATGTGATATTTTTTTTTGGAAAAAAATTACAATTGAAGATCTCAAATTTAAAATATTTATATTAAAATATTTTAAATTTTAAAATTATTTTAAAAGATTTAAGGACAATAATTTTAAACTGCATAAGAACATTGCAATTTATGATGAATTAAAACTTTTTGTCTTTGAATTTTTTAAGATAATTTCAAATTTTAAAGTTCTTTAATATACATATCTTCAACTATAATTTTTTTCTTTTTTTTTTTTCAAGGTCTTGATGTTCAATTTATGTCAAATCCCTTTCTCCACTCTCAATTTTTAATATCTTGTGCTTCCATTGCATCATATATATATATATATATATATATATATATATATACACACACACACACACCTATTTAATTAAACGATTTATGATACATGTCATATAACATAATTTATTGCCATTAAAAGGAGACGTCAAAACAAAAACTTCTATTATAATAGTTTTTATTTTGAAAAAATTATTGATTATCATAATAAAGAAAAGGTCAAATCAGTTGGCATTAAGAATATTTATTGAGACCCAACTTGCGCAATTGGCTGGGTTAGAATGGATTAATAAATTAATCTAGATTTATTTTTTTAAAATATATTATTAGTGGTTTGATATGTGATTTGAGAAAACTAAACTCATAACAAACTTGAATTGAATCATTCAATCTGCTGTGTTGCTTTTTCTTTTTAAACAAAAGTACACCTTTCATTTCTTATACTTGAAGGAAGTTTTAATTTTATTTTCTAACTTTATTTAGTTTCGACTCCATCCTTTGAAGTTGGTTAAACATTACAATGTTTTCCTAATTATAAACATGGTTAAACAGGTGAATAGAGAATGTCGAGGTAGATTAAATATTGAGAACATGACATTTACATAGTCATCTCTTGACCTTTTTTCTTGGTGTCCCTCTTTCTTTTCCACTTTCTTAAATCTCACCACCTTACTTTTATCAAATCTAAGCCGAGGCAGATGAGGAGGCATAGAAGGAGCAATTCCATTGTGTTAAAGGCTGCGGAATATTAAAAATCATCAAAAAAAGAATAGTAGATAAAGAAATGGCCTCTTTATCTCCTATCTGAGTCTTGTCTTTCAACGGATCAATTTTGATCCTTTTGCTCTTTGTTCTCACCGTTTTTATTTAAACCAAGTGTGTAGTAGCTCAATCAAGGCCTATAATCAAGTTAGAGTCTAGATTGAAATATATATATATATATATATATTTTCATCTTTAATCATAAAATTCTTATTGAAACCTTTTAAAGTTCATACTAATTATTATGGAATGCATCTATTAATATTGACATGTAGCTAAGTAAAGCCTTCAAAAGCATCTAATTGTAAAAAAAAAAAAAAAAGGCTCTTAAAAGAATCTTTGTGGATCGATGTAGTGATCCCAACTTAAAGGAACTACAAAAAATGTTTTAAGCATTGTTTTAATACCATAAAAGTAAGGTGACCATTAGGGTTTAATAGGCTTTTTTTTTTTTTTTGCATCATAATATAACATTTGGGTTTAGCTTGGCAATTGCACCATTCTCTTTTTCACTTAAGTTGCAAGCTTGTGGATAACATTAGAACATGGTGGGATCCGATGAGACTAAATGGGATGGGTCTTGACATAAATGGAGAAGAAAAAAGGAGGGATCTAGAGAGAGAAATGTCCCTTGGTTAACTTTAATTTGTTGATGCCATGTTATCAATATTTAGTTCATCTCAACATTTTTCATCCACATTTTTAATAGTGTTAGTAACTAAGAAAATATTATAGTATAACTAACTTAAAGAAGAAATTAAAACTAAACAAAGTTAAGGGATTGAAACTTCAAAAGTATACTTTTATCTTCTTTTTAATATATATCCATATATATATATATATATATATGTTACTTATATTAAGTTGAACATTTATGGTATGTTTGGTATGATAGATGAGAAAAAAAGGGAAGGAAAATAAGGAAGGAAATGAACTGAAGCATGTATGCCATGCCAAGTGGTCCAATGGGCCTGGTCCCGCTTGGCTAAATCAAATCTAATTGGGTTGATTACCAAAAAAAAAAGTCAAGTTGAACCACATAATTAAGATTGGCCTTAAAGGCTAGTATGACTTAGTTTATTAGCTTAAATAAAAAAAAATTGTATTGATCTATATGAAAATTGTAATTTTTTTTAGGAACAAAATATAATTTTATATAGATTTATATGAAAAGCTTATTTTTTTAAGGTTATTTTATAATTTCTACACTAAATTAAAAAAATAAGTTACTTAATATTAGCTTAGCCTAACCTAACCTAGCACTAGATTAGGCTGGGCCGAGCTTAGTCAGATCTAAGCAATAAGTTTTAATTTTGAAATTTGTTTAAAATTGAATCGAACATCGAATTAAGTTGAAACCTAGCTCAACTTGGCTTATATACACCCTTAAATAAACTTTCCTTTATTTGATACCTAAGAGAAGGAAAGAAAGGAAAAGAGTAAGATAGATTGAAAATGTGTGGGTCCCAAACCTTTTTGCACAGCCTATAATCTATTTAGGATGCAATGGAAAGAGAAAGAAGGAAAAGAGAGAAAGAATTTATTATTGGATCTACTATTTTTATTGCTAAAATATTAATAAATAAATAAATGTAAACAAAAATTTTAATTATAAATAAGCAATAAAAATTAAGATAAATAAAATACATATTTATATTAATACAAACAAATGCACATGATATATATTATGTTCATGATAAATATATTTAATTAGATAAAGAATAATAAAGCATTTTAATATCTTATTTACATATATTTTCTTTCCTCTCCTTCATGATACCAAATAAGGGAAAGGAAATGTCTCTTATTTTCTTTTATATCATACCAAATAAAGTAAGGAATAGCTTATCCATTTTCTGTCTCATCATTTCCTTTTCTTTCTTTTGCACTATTAGGTAATGAAACCTATTTACAATGTAGAAATACTACAAAAATGATAATTAAAAAAAAACCAACCAATTTAACCTTGAAGTGGATTCTCTAAGGTTCACCATTTTCTAAAGTAGTAAAATTTAGAAACACTTTCTTCTTATCTTTTTTAACTTCACAACTTTATGATCCAAAATTCTAATTCACCCAACCTATATAAGCATCAGTTAAGTTGTTTTAGTTTAAGTAGCAAATCTTTTAAAACTTGACACGACCTAAGTGTCATTAGTTGATTGGTCGAGTTGAAAAATCCGTTCAATCTAAAGTGATCCTAACAGCCATGTTTGGCATCGTATGCCATGTTCCTTAAATTCTAATAAAGGAATTATTTAATCAACTTGGTATTTTTTTTAAATAATTAGTGAATTAATTAAATGAGATGATTTATTCATCCATCGAAGTGATTTATCATACTTGTATAATTTATTGCCATTTCATGGTGAAAACATACTCAATAGAAATTTATCAAAAAGCACAAGAAAAAAAGAAAAAGTTACTCAATAAAGAAAGTGTACCAACTACATTTGGTAGGGATGTAGACAATTCATATGCCAATTGTGTATTTATTTATATTAGGGCCTTCATTAGAATGAAGTTACAATTGCAATATTATTATTAATGAACCTTCTGAACTTGGTTTATTGCTTCAAGTAATCCTGTAGGTGCTAATGCAATGTAAGTGGTCATTTGATTCATATTCTATCACCTTTTAAATTAAACCAAAAAGATCAAAACAGATAAATGCATTATATGTGTGTGTAAATTAATATTAAAAAGTCAAGTATGAAGAAAAGTTATTAACAATATTGAAGGAGAATATTATCAACATAAACCTCGCTTAATTATCTCTCTTTGAAAATGTAAAAAGACTGGAGATATATACATTATTTTTTAAAAATAAAAATAACAAATTAATATGGCCTTTGAAGGCATGTCAAGCTACTAGTGTGTGTGTGTGTGTGTCTCCTTTTGTGAAATTTGATTTTGTGAATACTTTTTAGAGAAGAAGCTTGAATTTAAAGGACATTTAATTATTTTTCACACTTGTTTATGCTTTGAGTCCAGAAAAACATAAAAGGCATTGAGATCATTGTTTCTCATATCTTTATAGTCTTAACAATATTTTTTAGATTTCCTTTGAACAAAATTCTTAGTTGACAAGCCATTATTGCTCTTATGAAATTATTTTAGATAGATATTAATGTAAATACATTTTGTTGTGAAGTTAGTTGACATTTACTATGGCAAAAACTAGTGGCATTGTTAATTTATAATTCAACTCTTAACATTAGTATACTTTCATGGAAGTTAATGTCTAGTGTTGGCCTATTTTATCTTGAATTGTTTACCAAAAAAATTGTTACAATGAACCTATTCTTAGATATTTTTGTACTCTTATATTATTGTATGTAAGCCTAAATTTGAAAATTGTATAAAAACAAGTAAATTGGACCAAAATAAAAATAAGTCAAAAAATTAAATTCCAACAGCTTAAATCAAATCACTGTTGGTTTGGTTTTACATTCTTAAACCAAACCGACCAGTGTTTTATATTAAACCAACCAAAATAATCTCAATCATTTGATTAGTTAATGTGCCAAAAAAAAAAAGATTACTGAACAACCTTAATCTTGACCTTGAAAATTAATATGTGTTTGTGTGTGAACAACTTTTAAAATTCATAAAAGCGATTATAGCGACAGTGTAAATTTCACAATAATATATGTGTGTGTAAATAGCTCTTGAATTCATAGAAGCAATTATAGCGTCTATAGGTTTATGACAATTTGGCATTTATAGATTTCCTTTCAATTTAGCATTTGTTTTCCACTTGCTATAGAAGGTTATGACAAAAGCAAAACAAAACTAACCCCATCAATGCATCTTAGTCTTACTTCATCATTACAAAACCTCCCCCTCCCCCAAATGTCATAGTAAATGTTTTAATCAGAGATCTCTACAATGTACAAGGAAGAAAGAAACAAAAGTAGGAGAAAGAACATAAAATCAAAATGTTTAGTGTAGTCAACTAAATTGCTTTCCACTAGAATGAAATTACTTGGTATAAAACATAGTTTTGAATCTAAATAAGTTGTGGGAGAATCTATCCCTATTCTTTGAATCCAAGTTAGGCACCATTTTTGCCATAAGGTTGTCAAAGCACAAAGAAAGCCACCTGTATTGCTTTGGTGGTTGCACAATAATTTCAAGGAATATTAAGACCCAGAAACTTAAAATTATTGTTACCATCCAATACAAATAGAGATTTTAACAAACTTATTGGATGATGCAGTTTGGGATTGCCTAAGTGCCTAAGACATTTAAACCTAAGAAAATTTTCTTCCTATTCTCTAATGAGCAGACTAAGTAGTTGGTGTAACTTTCAGGTGCACGAGTAATAACCAACTACTTTTTAGTGTAATTTGCTCATAAATTTATGACCTTATTTATACACGTCAAGAACACAATTTGTAGGGAGACCATAATTTTGCTAATATAGGCAATTATTGTTAGGATCACCGAAGGATTAAACAATTCAAAATTATAAAGAAGTTAGAGAAGAGAAAAATAATAGAAGATAACACCCTAGATTTTAACGTGAAAAAACTCCCAGTGTGAGGGACAAAAAATCCACAGGCAATAAGGAGCGATAAATTCCACTATCCAAAATAAAAATTATGATGATCATTCCCTATGTGAAGGAAAAGCTGAATATATAAAGCTTAAAAATTGCTAAAATTGCTAATCTTAGTCAATAAACAATATCTCCTAAAAATCTCAATCATATATATGATAGTTTTGCCAAGATCTCAACTTGGTCAATAAGCAATACTAAATTTAGACAACAAATAAGTCCATAAATAAAAATAATTATAATGGGCCATAGGAATTTGAAGTACAATTTCAACAATCTCCAACTTGACTTAAATTATGAAATACACGCATTTGCCAAATAACTCTAAAGGGCAATGAAGTGCTATGGATGCCAATTAAGCCTAAGCAATGCTTAAACTTAGCTATAGGAAAAGGCTTAGTAAGCATAACTATAAGATTTTTCAATGTTTAAACTTTTTTTACCACAATTTCACTTGTTGCAACAATATCTCTAATATAGTGATATCTGATATCAATGTGTTTAGTCTTTGAGTGATTATATTTTTAAACTTTTTTTACCACAATTTCACTTGTTGCAACAATATCTCTAATATAATGATATTTGATATCAATATGTTTAGTCTTTGAGTGATACATATTATTCTTAGTCTAATTGATAGAACTTTGACTGTCATAAAAAACATATGTAATTCCTTGAGCAGCACCAAGTTCAATAATAAGACCTTGCAACTAAATAGCCTCCTTCACACCTTTGGTTGTTGCAATATACTCTGCTTTAGTTGTAGACAATGCAATAATAGATTGAAGAAATGCTTTCTAACTAATGGAAGAATTACATAGGGTGAAAATGTTACCAGAAGGAGACTTTTGTCTGTCAAGGTCATCACCATAATCAGAGTCAGTAAAACTAACAACATCATTAATATAGCCTTGTTCCTGTCAAATACCAAACCAACATCAAAAGTTCCTTTCAAATAATAAAAAATCCATTTAACAACATTCTAATAATCCTTTCCAGGATTATGCATACACTTGCTCACCATACTCATAGCATATGCAAGATTAAGTCTAGTGCACACCATAGCATACATCAGACTACTAACAACACTAAAATATAGAACACTTAACATGTATTTAGTTTCCTCTTCCAATTTTAGGCAAAGATCATATGATAATTTAAAATGTGTAGTAAAAGGAGTAGATATTGGTTTGCATTCAACCATATTAAACTAATCAAGTACCTTTAGAATATACTTCTTCTGAGGCCGAAATAATTTACCAACTTGACGATCCCTATTAATTTCCATGCCAAGAATTTTCTTAGCTATACCAAGGTCCTTCATGCCAAACTCCTTACTGAGTTGTAGTTTTAACCTGTTGATTAAAGATTTATCTTAGGAAGCAATAAACATATCATTAACATAGAGCAACAAATACATAAAGAACCCATGTGAGTATTGTTAAAAATAAATACAACTATCATATTTACTTCTAGTGAAGTTTTTCCTAATCATAAAAGCATCGAACCTTTTGTACAACTGTCTAGGAGTTTGCTTAAGGCCATACAAAGATTTCTTCAAGCAATAAACATAATGCTACTTTTTAGGAACCACAAATCCCTCAAGCTGCTTCATATATATCTCTTCTTCGAGCTTTCTATGTAAAAAAATAGTTTTAAGATCAAGTTGCTCTAACTTAAAGTCAAATCGAGCAACAAACGCTAATAGCATGTCGATAGAGGTATGACAAACAACAAGAAAGAAAATTTCATTAAAATCAATATCTTCCTTTTGATTACATCCTTAAACAACCAGTCATGCCTTCTACATTGCTTCTTTAACCCCAGGGATTCCATCTTTCCTTTTGTATATCCATTTGCAGCTCAAAGCTCGCTTGCCTTTTGAAAGCTTACACAAATCCCAAGTACCATTCTTGTGAAGACTTTTAATTTCTTCATTCATTGCTATTAACCACTTAGATGAATCATGACAAGAAAAAGCTTATGAATAAGTAAAAGGCTCAACACCTTTAAAAATCTCCTGTGCAATTGAAAGTGCATAAGCAACCAAATCATCATCAATGTATTTAGTAGGCTTTTTAATAACTCTCCTAGAACGATCTCAAGCAATAGAGTATTCCTGTTGTTGTTGGGTTGAAGGAGTGTTACTAGTAACATCATTATATATTAGATCATGGTTTTCTACATCAACATTAGACTTAGAAGTAGAGGAAGGAGTGGTGCCAGTATTAGAAGGAGCAATAACTTTCACCTTTAATTCTACCTTCTTATTGGTATTTAGCTGATCACCTATACTAGTAGAAAAAGAAACACAAGAATTTTTTCTAGAAGAAAATAATGCATCTTCATTAAATGTCATATATTTACTAAGAATAATCTTTTTTATATGAGAGTCAGACACCATAACCAATATCCTTTAAATTCATATGTATATCCAAGAAACATGCATTTCCTGGCTTTTAGTTCTAATTTACTATCATTAACATATGCATATGCGAGACACCCAAAAACCCTTAAATTAGAATAATTAACAGTGTTAACCAAACTTCTTCTAAAATTTTGAAACTAATAGATGAATGAGGTGAACGGTTGACCAAATAACATGTAATAGATGCAGCTTTAACCCATAGATCACGTCAATACCATGACCCAGCATTAGAAAGCATACAATGAGCCCTTTCAAGTAAAGTCCGATTGATATGTTCTACATATCATTCTGCTGAGGTTTCCCTACAAGCGTTTTATGTCTAACAATACCATTATAAGCACAAAATTCATTAAAATCATTTTCACAAAACTTTAACCCATTGTTTGTTCTAAGTTTTTTAACCTTTCTCCCTGTCTGGTTCTCAACTAGAATTTTCTATCTTTTGAAATAGGAGAAAGTTTTATTCTTATACCTGAGAAAATAAACCCAAACTTTATGAGAATAGTCATCATATAATGACATCCTCCAATAGAAGAATATTTTGAAGGTCCCTATAAATTAGAATGTACATAATCAAGAATACCTTTAATATTATGAGTTGCAGTAGAAAGACTAACCCTTTTATGTTTCCTAAAAATATAATGTTCACAAAACTCCAACTTACCAGTGCTTTGACCACACAAAAGACCTTTCTTGTTTATAATGTTCATACCTTTCTTGCTCATATGACCCAAACGCATGTGCTATAGTTGGGTAACGTGGGAATCAGGCATAAATGTAAAAAAAACCACTGAACCTATACCAATGGAACCTTGCAAAACATATAGAGTATCACAACGATTACCTTTCATACAAAGAAGAGAACCTTTAAAAACTTTAAGAACTCCACCTTTAGCTGAGTACTTATAACCTTGAGATTCAAGAGTACTTAAGGAAATCGAGTTTCATTTCACTTGGGAACATAACAAACATCAGGAAGAGTTTTGACAACTCTATCATAGGTCTTGATCTAAATTGTACAAACTCCTAAAATCTTACATTCATTATCATCACCCATCAAGCATCATGATTAACATGTTCAAAAATGGTAAACCAATCTCTATAAAGGCATATGTGAAAAGAGCAAGTAGAGTAGAATCCAATTAGTTTTATTTCTCCTATCAATAGAGGAAACAAACAACAGAACATCACCATATGAATCCATCTTAACTATACTATCTTTAGTGAATTTTTGAGGTTGCTTATTTTTAAGCTTGTAACACTTAGAAATCTCATGGCCTAACTTTTTACAATAACAACAAGTTTTATTATTGAATTTACGTCTCTTAGATTTAGATATAGATTTATTGGTATTATTGGTACCTTCCATTTCCTGACTTCTCCTTCTTACATTTAAACCTTCACCTTTGTCCTTATAATGGATTTCAAGATCAATTTTTTCGTTGGACAATAAATTAGACTTTACATTTTCAAAAGTTAAGGTATCTAAATTACCATATAACATAATTTCTTTAAAATATTTATAAGAAGAAGGCAAAGAGACAACCAACAAAATAGCTTTATCCTTATCTTTAATTTTAACATCAATATTTTCTAAATCCATGATAATAGAATTAAACTCATCAAGATAAAACTATATAGGAGTACCTTTAGTCATAAGAATCGTGTATAACCATTTCTTGAGATGAAACTTATTTGCAAGCCTTAGTCATATATAAAGATTCTAACTTCAGCTACAGTGCATAAGTAATGGTTTTATTAACCACTTTGCATAAAACCTCCTTGGATAAGCACAGGTGGATTGCCAAAAGAGCCTTTTCATCTAACTCTTCTCATTGCTCATCAGACATAGTTGTTGGCTTGTTTGCCCTTCCAAATAAGGCTCTCTTCAACCCATTGCGAACAATCTTTATTTGAACTTACCAAATTGCAAAATTGATCTTGCCATTAAACTTCTTGATGTTAAGTTTTGTGACAATAGACATCTTTAAAAAAAACTTCCAATTGATAACCAAGCTCTAATACCACTTGTTAGGATCGTGGAAAGATTAAACAATTGGAAATTATAGAGAAGTTAAAGAAGAAAAAAATAATAAAAGATAGCACCCTAAATTTTAACGTGGAAAAACTCCCAATGTGAGGGACAAAAAACCTACAGGTAACAACAAGCAAGAAACTCCATTATCAAAAACAAAAATTACAATAACCATTCCCAGTATGAAGGAAAAGCTCAATATATAAAGCTTAAAAGTTGCTAAAATTGCTAATCTTGGCCAATAAGCAATATCTCTTAAAAATCTCAATCATAGATATGATAGATTTGTCAAGATCTTAGCTTGGTCAATAAGCAATACCAAACTTGGACAACAAATAAGTCCATAAATAAAAATAATTATAGTGGGCCATAGGAATTTGAGGCACAATCTCAACAATTATATATCCTAGACTTACAATCAAGTAGATAGAGAGCTTTGAACTTATGTATGAAGCCAAAATTTGAGCCTTGATATTTGCGAACATTTACACAAATAATAGACTATCAATATGTAAGTAATACCAAAATATCAATTATCAAAAGGAGGTGCATTGATACTGGTGCGAGAGGATAAGAAAAACAGACACTATGAACATAGTACAAAAAATTATTCTTACAATTGTGCTTTATTTATTTACTTTTCATAAATTCAGTCAACTTTATTAGAAAGATAAATCCCAGAGGAAGAGCCAAAAGCTCCACATTCTAAATTGACAAGCAAAAAGAATGAACCTGAGCATTTATTCCATTATATTTTCACTTCATAATTTTGCTTAATATACCTCTAGAAGTAACAAAAAACAAAGCCCCTTTAATGTCATGTTATACAACCTTTCCAAGAATCATACCACGTTCAGCATTCGTTACTCATCCACACCTGTTGCAGGGAGAAATACTTTAGGAACTTCTTCTAACATCTATTATTTAGGATTTCATCTGGAATCTTCTCATATCCTCTTTATGCCTACTTCAATTCCTTGATTTTAGAAGACTGAAAGAATTGATATTTCATTAATTTGATTCACTCAATATATGAGATGAAGGACCAAACATATAGAGGCTCACAACAATGGTCTTAATACAACTAAAAAGGGAGGAAACCTATACTAATAACAGGATTAAAAAAAGTAATGGACAGAAAATAAAGTAACATAAAAGGAAATATTTGACTTTCTTACTAAAAAAGGAAACTAACCATTGGAGAAGTTAGGAAAAAAGGTAGCAGATTTAAAGTAAAAACACTAACATAGAATTTTGACTCGACAGGGATACAGCTACCCAGTAATTTTCTCTCTGTTGGGAAAGTCAAAGAATATATACCAATATTCTTGTGATTAATAAAGTGGTTTAGAAAAGTAAAAAGGAAAAATAGAATTTGAAGAGAATAGGTCAGAATTAGGAGGATTGAAAGAGATTTAAAGGGTACTATTAAGAGAATTTCCCCTGTATTAACTATCATTTGCTAGTATAGATAACATTTTCAAATGTCAAGGTAAATAAAACTGTGAACCTGACCCTTACCTTTTAGCCTTATCTATCTTCTCTCTTTGTTTATTGCTAGCAGCACTTCTTTATATTTTCTTTGTTTAATGGTATGAAGGAGGCTTCCCCCTTAGGTAGGTTAGAAGCAATCAAATGACAATTGATGCTTCTTATCAGCCCCTAATAATTAAATGGAATTAGTTACATAGCTTAGTCCTTTGCACACTATTTATTAAAGCATAAGACTTACGTGTTAACTTCTCTGGTGCTAGAAAGAAACCTGTTAGCAAAAGCTCTACTAGTGATCCTTGAAAGCTAAAAATTCACTAGTTATGGCATGGTTATTTAACTCCATGTAGCAATATGTTACATTACTAGGAATTACGTATTCCTAGGCATAGCCTACAACATATGGACTGTTGCATCATAAACTTATTCTCAAACAAGCAATGATGCTTAGATAATAAATATGGAAGAAGGTTTTTGACACCAAGCAAGGTAAGTTGATAGTAACTACATATTTTGCAGGACTAAATAATTTGTTATAACTAGAAAGAGCTGGATTTCTACAAATATTTCCAAGCATAGTGTCCTATGGGCACCACCAAATTCCTAAAGCTCCTAAAGAATGTATATGTGTAAGATTACTTGTCAAGTCTCAATGTGGAGTATGATCAAAATATCATCCAAATCCTATAAAAGATCCATTCCCATCCTTGAGGTAGGCTTACACCTAGGTACATTAAAAAGAAAGCAGAAGAAGTGCTATGATGATTCTTCCTAATGTAGAATGATTAGCACTAATTATGAATGAGGATGGACAAGAGAGCTTTGGTGAGCAAGAACCAATGAACAAGAATAGCCCAGGCTGTGATTACTGCAGGAAGCCAAGGTATACTAAAGATTCATGTTAGATGATATTATTCAGATATTAATAAAATAAATAACGAGCCTTGGTAGAGCTTGAGTTGACATGGTATTATGATAAGCATAATAAAAATGAAAATAGTAAGAGGGAAATAAAGAGAGCTATTTTATTGGCAGAACTAAGTGTAAGAATCTTAACTCAAGAATTTCCCAACAAATGTGTCCATGTGGAGAGGACGATGTTCCTAATACTAAATACAAGTTCTAAACTCATAAATCTCGAACTAATCTTAAGGGGATATTTATACAAAACATCCAAGGATATCATTTGTAAAAAATTTAATAAAAAGAACAAGTGCACGTCAAGCATAAACAACTCCATTAAGCTGGCCCACATCTTGTTTGAATTCACCCATTTCAGCATGAGACATGCCAAGGAGGTGGAGGAGTTGGACTTAAACAAGCCTTGAGTTCTCTTCAATCCCATCTTTCCTTCTTCTAAAATAGTTATGTAGGGGGCAAACCTTGTATTAATACACCTTTCGGGAAAAAAAGAACTTTATCCTCAAGGCAAAGGGTAGGAAATTATACCGCAATTAAGTTATACGCTTCCTAACTTGCTTTTTCTATAGGACAATTAAGTCATTGGATCAAAATCTTAAGAAAGGGCACTTCAAAATAAGTAACTAACGATAAATGAAAACTTAAGCAAGAGACAAGTTTAGTTCCCAATAAGTAGTAATAGGTAGAGGAGCAAGTGGAATAGGAGGAGAGTGACCATGAGTGGGAAAAAGTAACAAAACATGGAAAATGGGATGTACCCTAAAAGAAGTAGGTAGCTCTAACTCATAAATGACTAGTTCCGCATATTGAGCAACCTTATAAGGACCAAAAAATAAGGAATGATAGCTTTTCATATTATTGTTTTGATAATGAACTTTGCAATATGGCTATATGTGAAGAAAGACAGCATCAACCTTATTAAAAGAGAACTCCTTATGTTTAGAGTCTACTTAAGTCTTCATATGAGATTAGACCTTTGTAAGGTTATCACATAAAACCTTTAACATTTTATCTCATTATAAAAGTTGTTCTTCTAAGTTAGCAATTGTTTTCCCCCTTGATAAACGAATGAAGACCTAAAGGACCCCTTCCATATAAAATCTTGAAAGGTGTGATTCTAGTAGAAGAGTGAAACCCTGTATTGAATGAGTAATCTGCCCAACATAGGGATTTACTCCAAGAATAAGGCTTTTCATGTGCAAAGTATCGTAAATAAGCTTTTAAACAACAATTAAAGACTTCTATTTAGTTATTGATTTATGGGTGGTAAAGGCTGCTTATTTGCAAACAAGTCTCACTCAGCTGAAACAATTCCTGTTAAAATACACTTAAAAAGATAGTATCACGATAAAAAAATGATTGAGCGTGAAACACCATGCAATCTAACAATTTCTTTACATAAAATAACGGCCATTGATTTTGCAGTATATAGGTGATACAAAGTCATAAAATCATTATATTTGCTTAAACAATCCACCACCACTAAGACTGTATCATATCCACCAGATTTAGGAAAATTCTTGATGAAGCCAAGTAATATGTCTTCCCAAACTTGTTGGGGTATATGTAGAGGTTGCAATATACCTGTTGGAGTGAGCATTTAATATTTGTTTTGCTGACAAATTAAGCAATTTTGTACAAACCTCCTGACACGTTATTTCATAGAGGCTAGCAAAAATCATATGCCAAATGCTATAATGTTTCTAAATAGCCTTCATGTCATCTTGATAAAGAATCATGTGCTTTTGCCAATAATTTTTGTTGCAAAATAGGTTAATTTAATACAATAAGTTACTCCTTGAAAAAGAGCTTGTTGTCTACCCAACAAAAATTTGAAATTGCCTTAGGGTCTTACTGAAGGGCAGCGATCAGTTTATGAGTATATGGGTCATTGTAAAGAGCTTGTTAAATGTCCACAAAATCCAAAAAGATTGGCATGACAAGAGTAAGTAAGTTTGTGTGCTAAGGTCTTTGTAAAATAGCATTTGCACCTCGTTTTTTAGCCCTAGCTTTATAGATGATAGTAAAGTTAAATGGAATAAGTTTCATGATGAGGCATTATTATTCATTGGTGGTCAATCTTTCTCGAAGTAGATGCTTAAGACTGTTGTGGTTAGTTCTAACAAAGAAAGGGTGTCCCAATAAATAATATTTTCACTTTTGTAAAAGAAGCACTAAAGTTAAGAGGTTTTTATCATAGAATTATAACAACTAGAGAGAGACAGATAGAACCTAACACTAGAATAAGATTAAAATGCTTCTTTGTTAATGAATTACTGAAATAAAAGACAAAATTTTATAACCTGAGTACAAAAAAATCAACACACGAAGCAAAAAAGCTAACAAAAAAAGAATAAAGAAAAGAAGAAAAACCTCTTTTGATATTCATGAGACTAGAGCACTCTCCTTTTATACCAAATTCTTCCTTCCCTTGACTGACCCCCCATTCCACATTATATTCCTTACCAATGGCCATACCTTCTCTCTCATACACCTCATATACTTTCACTTTCATACACCTTACAATCCATGTGAGTTGGTAAAATTGTTATTTCCCTTTTCTACCCCTTTAGCTTACTCATATATCTTTAATACTTGAGGCCAAAACACATTGGGTCCATAAAAGACCCTTATTGAAATATGGAATAGGATGTTTTGCTTGCAAAAAGATGGCTTCTATTTTGTTGATAGAGGCATCACACTCAACCGTGAATAGTTGGATAAAATCAGGTAATTATAACATTGTAATAGAAGTTAATGTCTTTTTAAGCTTTTGTTGACCATATGAAACCATTTTTCTTTGTCATGTCAGTGAGTGGTCGGGCAATGATCCCATAGTCATAAATAAACCTTTAATAGTAACTGGTTAAGCCAAAAAATTCTCAAAGTTCCTTGACATTGCATGACTTGAGCTACTCAAGTATTGCTCTGACTTTATCAGGGTCCATTCGCACACTAGCTTTAGAGATCACATATCCCATAAAATTAACTTGTGGTAATCAAAACAAACATTTCTTAGCATTGGTGAAATATGAGTTGGTTTGGAGAGTATGGAGGGCAATTTGTAAATGCTCTTGATGTTTTTGTGGAAAGGGGCCATAAACTAAGATGTCATCAAAGAAAACTAAAATAATTTCCAAGGTATGGTTAAAATAGATCATTCATTGCAACTTGAAAAGTGGATAGAGCATTGGTGAGGTCAAATGTCATAACAACAAACTCATAGTGACTGAAATGTGTGCGAAAAGCTATCTTATAGATGTCAATAGGAAAACCCAAATTTGATGATAACCATATCAAAGGTTAATTTTAGAGAAAATGAACGCTCTATCAAGTTTATCAACGTTTGGTATCAGGTATTTATCCGAGACTATGATCTAATTTAAGCTTTTTTAATCAACACAGTGCTAAGTTGAATCTTTTTTCTTGACTAGTAAGACTAAGGTGCCAAATGGACTTGTGTTAGGTTGAATAAAGCCTAATTGTAAGAAGTGATCCACCTATGTTTCAATCTCTATCTTCTAATAATACAAATAGTGATATGGTTGGACATTTGGAGGCTTAGAGTTGGGTTGCAAAGGAATTGCATGAGAGTGATTGCGAAAAGGTGGAAGTGTAAATGGTTTAACAAACACAGATACAAACTCATGTAGGAGCAAATGAAAAACCTCAGATGTGGTAGCGGTGGAAATACTCGTGAAATTGTCTTGCTTGGATAAACTATAGGAGGTGGCCTTAATTTGCTCCACTCTAGAAACCCTTTGCAACTTGTATCATTGACCATTCAAATAGAAAATCAATAATATCTTATTCTAGTTTGCTTAAACAACTAACCATTTTATGCCAAGTACAAGATTGGCACCACCATTAGAAAAACGATAATAGTCCTCTATAATTGTCAATTTAATGGGCTTATTGTTCTAGAACTGGTAGCCAAAATTTAGAAAAGTGAGACAGAAAGGGAAGGAGATAGTAAGGAAAAAGGGGACTACTAGTCCTATAAAAGAGATAATGGTATATAATCAAAAGAAGCAGAGAAATGGGGGAGCAAAAGAAGGAAATAATTATGATATGGTAGAATGGAGTAGTTAGAAAGTATTAAGCTGAAGCATATAAGGAAAAAGCTATGAAAAGAGTGGAAAGAAGCATCTTTTGTGGGTCAGGATTTTAGGAGATAGCCAACCTCTAAAGTTGGCAATGGTGTTTTATTCTTAGGCATTTTTCTTATGTGCTTGCATGAGATAAAGAGAGGTACTTGGGTGAATTTTTTTGTGTAACCTAAGAGGAAGTTTCACTTATTTTAAATGTTTGTAAGCTCGTTCTCAATAGCATATATTATTTTAATATCACTACCTCTATTTCTTGCATTATTCTTTGTTGTGTAGATGTGTCTTAGTGAGAGGACCCTATCACAATCCTAGCAACTTGACCTCAATTTGTCAACATAGGGTATTATGTTGAATGACATCACCAATGCCTATTCGTATCCTAAATGTAGAGTCATATTAGTCACCTATTCTTTACTTGGTCTTGCTCTTGAAATTGCCAAAGTTGTAGGTAAACACATGTTATTTTTTAAAATTTATATAGAATATGTTCTATTACAATATGTGGTTGCTAAGCTTTAGTATCTTTAGCAAGTCTTAAAACTTAATGCTTTTGATGCTTATGTGCTATAATAAATTTGTGCCACCTAACTCAAAATATAAATAACATATTAAGGAATAGAGAGTTGCATCCCTTAGTATCTTACAACTAAATGAGAAGTGGAATTTTGACTTAGAAGCCACATTTAGAGGCAAATACTTTTTATGCAGAGAGAGAATTATGTTGATTAAGCTTATGAGCCAATATCAGCATGATTGCAACTATTGTTTAATTTAGTTCATGGTATCTCATAACACAGCCATATATTGATCTTGTGTGCATTAATTGTGATATAATATATAACTTAAAAGATGCACCCTTCATAACAGCACATTTCAAGTTGAATTCTTTTGCCTCCAAAAAAGTTATATTTGAGGCTAAATTTAATTAAATAGTTCCATACTGCTATTTAGAGGTAGGTCATATTTAATTTAACTTGAATAATATTAAATTATTTGACTTGTAAGTGATTTAAGTAAGAATTGTAAGATATATAAAGTGCCATATGACTAAAAAGTTGATTGAAGGGTTGTTAACGTATCATAATCAAAAAACTATTTATTGAGCTTTCTTATATATCAATGTAAAAAATTAAAGTTCACTTTGGTAGGTGGTACTAAAAGATTTAGATTTAATCTCCTATAAAATAAAATCTATATTTATTTTGTATTAAAATGATAAATTTATTTCATTCAAATTTAAAAAAGTAATTATTATACATTAGTCAAATAAATATTTCATATTTATTTTACTATATAAGTAATAAATGTAAAAAAAATAAAAGAAAATATAATTCTAGTTTTTCTATCTTTTCCTAAGTTTTTCATCTCACATCAAATTTTGTTTTTATTATCTTTAACTTTTATTTGTCTCAACTTAAATTATATTTCTACTTTTTCTTAATTATTTTGAGTTTCAGCTGAATTTTTATTTTTATTCTCTTTAATTTTACCTTTGTTTCAATTGAAATTTAGTATTATTTAAATTTTATCTAAAATCACTTTATTAATATATATATACATATACATATTTATAAATTTGTTAAATTGAACGTATCTCTTTAGTTTGATTAAAAAAATAACTCATTGAAAAAATAAAATTATTCTCTAATGTCTAAAAAATGTTTAAATTATATATCACTTCATTTTATTATAAAAATACGCACTAACTTTCTTAAAGCAAAAAAATAATCAAAATGTATTTAAAAATAATATTAATTTTTTATTAAAATATACTTATTTAAACATATATCTCTTAAATTTTTATTTTAGTGTTGTTTATTCAATATTAAAAACCATAAATTTATTTCATTCAAAATTAAAAAAGTAGTTATTATATGTTAATCAAATGCATATTTAATATTTATTTTATTATATAAGTACTAAATGCAAAGAAAATAAAACTATAAGTAAATTAAGTTTTTCTATTTTTCTTCAATTTCTATCTCTATTATTCTTAATTATTCCTCACTTCAATTCAACTTCTATTTTTACTATTTTTTTATTTTTATTTTTCTTAACTCTTCATTTGTTTTAATTGAATATCAGTATTATTTAAATCTTATTTGAAAAGACTATATTAATATATATTTTGTTAAGCTGAGCACATTTTTTTAGTTTGGTTTAAGAAAGATAACTTATTAAAAAAATTAAATTATTATCTAATGTATAAAAGATATTTAAATTACATAAAACTTTTTTATTATAAAAATATGTACAAATTTTTTCTTAAAACAAAAAAATCAAAATATATTTAAAAATAATATTATTTTTTATTAAAAATATAATTCACTAAAAATGTATCTCTTAAAATTTTATTTTGATGTTATTTATTTTGTATTAAAAATAATAAATTTATTTCATTTAAATTGAAAAAATAATTATTATATATTGATTAAATACATATTTAATATTTATTTTATTATATAAGTAATAAATATAAAGAAAATAAAAATAAATAAAACTTAATTTTTTTTGTCTTTTCTTAACTTTTTTCTTTATTTTTTTTAACTCTTTTTTGTCCTCAACTTATCTGTTGTTTCTAATATTTTTAACTACAGATATATATATATATATATATATATATTATCAAAATAAACATTTATTATTTATTTTCATTTTGGTTACATATATATTTTATTAAGTTGAACGCATTTCGTTAATTAGGTTAAAAAAATAATTTATTTAAAAATTAAAATTATTTTTTAATATTTTAAAAAATTTAAATTATATAACACTTCCTTTTATTATAGAAATACATACAAACTTTTTTAAAGCAAAAAAAGTATTTAGAAATAATATTAATTTTTTATTAAGAATATAATTCACTAAAAATATATCTCTTAAATTTTTATTTTTATTTTATTTATTTTGTATTAAAAATAATAAATTTATTTCATTCAAAATTTTAAAAAATAATAATTATATATTAATTTAATTTTAATTTAACATTTATTTTATTATAAAAATAATAAATGTAAAGAAAATAAAATTAAAGTCAAATTTTTTTTACCTCTTTTTATGTTTTTTGGTCTTTATTTAATTTTTATTTTTATTCTCCTTAACTTTTTTTTTCAATTTAACTTTTATTTCTATTTTCTATCTTTTACACATCTTAATTAAATCTTTATTTTTTTTAATTTTATATAAAATTATTTTATCAATATATATATTATACATCTTTTTAAGTCTAAAAATAAAAACTTCCCCTCAAATTATCGGTGCAAAACGCTTGTAAAGTAAGCAGGTTGTTAATAATTTTGTATTTTTCTTCGGTTCTTCTTTCTGTCCAACATCCACCGTGAGAGCCACTTCATAAACCCAAAAACCTGCGTAAACCCTTTCATTTGGAGCAAAAATGGTGTCCAATACAGCTGCTCTAACCCATAAATCTCTACAATTTTATCGTGCCGTGAGATTCTCACGCGGACCCTTTTCACATTTTTGCCATCAGAGTCATCTTCTGGCAACTCCAATTCGAATAAGTGCGATTCGAAGCTGCTCACACCACTTTAACTATTATCCTCTGAACGCTAGCCATGGAGTAGTGTTTAAGGACTTGGGTCGCTCTGGGGTGGGATTTAGCCACTTAGGTTCTGATCATTTTCGGGTTTCGGCCATGGTGGATGATGGTTCTGGTGGATATGGGGGTTCTGGAAGTGGGAATTCTGTTGGGAGGGGCGAAGGAGGCGGCGGCGACGGCGGCGGCAGCGGCAGCGGCGGAACTGGCGGTGGAGGGGAAAAGTGGTCCTTGTTGTCATGGTAATAGGGTGTTTTTCTAGTTATTTCTTCGAGGTTCAGCATGTTTGTTGTTTCAATTTAATCTCTGATAAGAGCTTTGCTAGAATTCTGAATGGAGAGAGTGAGAGAGGGGAAAAAAGATGCGAGAAGAGGATAGAGAAAACTGAAGATTTCTATTACTGATGGCTTGAGAATTTTCCCTCCTTTCCATGGTCTGTTAAACACTCGGACCACACTCCCTAACAACCTCACACAATACACATCATCTAACAAATATTAAAATATCCAAATACAAATACTAAAATACTATATCAATACTTGCTCTTTTAAACATCCTTGTCCTCAAGGATGTGATTGAGAACCTCCAGTGAAATTAGGAAATCGATGTTTAAGCTGGTACCACACCTCCCAAGTTGCTTCTTCCATTGTTAAGCCTTGCTATTTGACTAAAACTTCTGTAACAGCTCTGTTCCTTCCCTTGACAAACCTTCTTTGTAGGATGGATTTTGGGATCAATTTGTATGCAGGAGCCAACTCAGACCACTTGTCAGGTGGATGTAAAGGTGAAATCTGTTCTGGATTTGTACATCTTTTCAACAGTGACACATGAAAAATAAGATGAATGGTTTCCTGGGGTGGTAATTTGAGGACATATGCCACTGAACCAACCTTGCCTTCTATTTGGTATGGTCCATAATACTTAGGGGCTAGTTTTTGGTTATTTTTATGAGCCACAGAGCCTTGCCTAAAGGGTTGTAATTTTAGATATACCCAGTCACCTACTTGGAAGGTTCTTTCATTCCTGTGTTGGTTTGCGTATTGCTTCATTCTGTTAATGGCTCTTGCAGATGGTGTTTTAGAATTGTCAACATCTGCTCCCTGACTGTAAATCTTCTGTCAATCTCATCAACATTAGACTCCCTTAGTAAATAGGGAAAATGGAGTGGTGGTGGTTGCTCACAAACTATTTCATATGAAGTAGTTTGTGTAGAAGAGTGATAAGTGGTGTTATACCATCATTCTGCCAAGGCTAACCATTTGCAACATTCATTTGCTTTGTGGCTGGCCATGCATCGTAAGTAAGTTTCGAGACAATGATTCAAAACGTTAGTTTGGCTATCATATTGAGGATGGTAGGCTGATGATAGGTGTTGTTGAATACCCAACTTAGGTACAAATTTCTTCCAAAAGTTGTTGACAAAGATGGGATCTCTGTCACTGATTATATCTATAAGAGCTCCATCATACTGTAGCAACAGTGAAGGGGTGGGAAAGTGCTATGAAATGGCTATATTTGCTCAATTGATCCATCACTACCCATATAGTGTCTTTTCCCATTGATTTAGGCTAACTGTCAATGAAATCCATAGTGATGCTATGCCATACACCCCTTGGAATTGGTCATGGTTGCATGAGACCTGGATATGCTGCTGTCTCATACTTGCACCTTGCACACACTTCACACTTTGCACTAAAAGTCTTAATGTCCTTCTTTAAGCCTTTCCAATAGAATAAACTCTTGACTTGTTGATAGGTAGGTAAAATTCCAGAATGGCCACCTTGAGCCGATGAATGAAGCCATGATAAAGTTGCCTGTCTGAGTTCTGGTTTGTTGCCAACCACTGACTTACCTTTCCTCCTTAAGATTTGACCATCCCATGAAAAGTGTACATGAGATGAAGGATAATGAATCAGATCTGATATCAGCCCTTGTAAACAAGGTTCTTCTACCCATCCTTGTTTGATTTGCTGCCATAAATCACTATAAACAGATGGCAAAGTCATTTGCATAACCATGCTATGATCCATTCTTGAGAGAGCATCTGCAGCATAATTTTCTTTTCCTTTTCTATAGAGTATCTCATAAGAATAACCCATGAGTTTAGCCAACCAGTACTGCTGAAATGGTGTGGACAGTTTCTGATCCAGCAAATATTTAAGGCTTTGCTGATTAGTTTTAATGATGAAATGCCTACCCATAACATATTGTTGCCATTGATCAACTGCTTCTACCACTGCCAGCAACTTCTTCTCATAAATGGAGAGCATTTGTTGTTTGGCTGAGAGAGCTCTACTGAAATAGGCAAGAGGATGACCCTCTTGCATAATTAGAGCACCTAAACCTGAATAACAAGCATCAGTTTCTATAACAAAAGTCTTTGAGAAATCAGGTAAAGCTAACACTGGGTGCTAAAATGAGAGCAATTTTCAATTCCTCAAAGGCTGTTGTTGCTTCTGCTGGCCAATGAAAGTTGTTGAGCTTGAGTTGGTCATTTAGAGGTCTTGCAAGCATGCCATAGTGTTTAATAAAGCGTCTATAATATCCTGCCAAGCCCAAGAACGCTCATAGCTCTTTTACTGTTTTTTGAATGGGCCAATTTTGTTCTCCTTGTATCTTTTCAGGGTTGGTTGCGACTCCTTTGGCAGAGATAAAACAGCCCAAGTACTCTAATCTTGCTGCTGCAAATTCACAATTACTTTCTTTGGCCAAAAAAAAAGATTTTTTTTTTCTAAGCACAATAAGTACTGTCTTGAGATGCTCCGCATGAGTTTGTATTGAAGGGCTGTTTATGAAGATATCATTAAAAAAACTAGTACAAATTTTCTCAAATACTCCTTAAAAATGGAATTCATGATGCCTTGGAAGGTAGATGGGGCATTAGTAAAGGTCAAAGGGCATAACGAGGTATTCAAAGTGGCCAAAATGTGTTCTAAATGTAGTTTTAGGAATATCTCTTGGTGCCATCCTAATTTGATGATAACCAGATCATATGTCAATTTTAGAGAATACCTGAGAACCCCTTAATTGATCCCATAGCTCCTTTATCAATGGAATGGGAAACTTATCTTTAATGGTGTTTTTATTAAGCTCCCAATAATCTATACAAAGCCTTTGAGAATCATCTTTCTTTTTTACTAATACTACAGGAGATGCAAATGGTGATGAGGTAGGCTGTATGATGCCTTAATCTAACAATTGTTGCACCATTTTTTTAATTATATCTTTCTATATGAGGGGATACCTGTAAGGCCTTTGATTGATGGGATTAGTCCCCTCTTTCAATACAATTTGATGGTCGTGCCCTAGCTTATAAGGTGGTAATTGAGCCAATTCAGCGAAGACATCCTAGAATTCTTTAGTACGTTGGTGATGGTATCAGGAATTTGCTGTGCTGGTGTTGTTTCCAAATGCAAAAGAGATGGAATTGGCCCTTGATCAGTAGGTAGCTCCTTCTTGTAAAATTGAAGTAAAAACAACCGAACTTCTTCTTCTTGACTCAACATTGTTTGTAGTAGCAATTGGCCAGCTTCCACTTGTTGGGATCTAACCCTTTTAAATACATCACTTGACCATTTTTTTCAAACACCATGATGAGGTTAATGACATCCCAATATGCCCCTTGAATTGATTGCAACCATTGCATGTCGAGGATCATATCAATCCCAAATAGAGGCAACACTGAAGCATTTGTTTTAAAATTTTCTCCTTATATATGCCACTCCAAATTATTACAAACACCTTGACAATCTAATTGGTTATCCCCTGCTGTTGTCACCTTAGCCAGATGCACTTGATCTATTTTGCAACCCAACTTGGCAGCCAATTTATTGTCAATGAAATCATGAATGTTTCCTATGTCAATCAAAATATAAATTGTCTTACCCAAAATAGAACCCTTCACTTTTATTGTTGTATAAGAGGCTACACCATGGATAGCATTTAGAGAGATTTTGGGGGTGGTCTGTATATTGATTTCCTCCATTTTCGATACTGCTTCATGCCATTATTCACTGTCATCTTCCACTTACATCCAATGTAGCTGCATGCGCTTCCTTTGAGGGCTACTATGACCAGGTGCAAATGTTTCATGACAAAAATAACAGAACAGAGGTTTTTTGCTCTGTGCTCATCTACTTCACTAGGTGTTAGGGCCTTTTGAAATTTATAAACAGGTTTGATTGGTTCAGCTTTTCTATACCCCTGATTGACAACTGGTGGACGTTTAGGTCCCAAAATTCTTTTTCCATCATCAGGAGTTGTTCCTGAGTTACTCAGTAGTTTTATAACTACTGGATTTACAAAAATCCATTCTTCTTTTCAGCAATTCACAATTCTTCTCCTGCAGTCTAGCAAGCTTCATGGCGTCCAGTAAGGTGGATGGTTAAAATAATCTAACACCAGCTGTTATTTTTTCTTTGAAACCTGACAAATAACAACTCACAAGGTACTCTTCAAGCAAGTTTAATTTGCATGCTAATGAATCAAATGCATCTTGATAATCAACTACCTTACCCTCTTGTCTTAATTGCATCAATCCCCCCATAGGATCTTCACGGGTTGGCCCGAACCATCCCTTAATTGCTGCTGGATATCTGTTCCAGGTAAGAGGTGAAGTCTGCAATTTCTCAAAGGCTTGATGCCACTGGTAAGCTTTCTCATCCGACACCAAACTAGCCATCGTAACTTTGTTTTTCTCTGGAGTTGAATCCAATTGGAAAAATGTTTCACGCTTCAACAGCCAGCCCACAACATCATCTTTGTTGAACTTAGGAAAGTCCATTTTCGTGAATCTGGTCAGAACATGGTAGTTTGTGTGATTGGGTTGATGGTTCTGTGATGAACTCCATCTGGAATTCACACGATTGCTCAATGTGTTCATGAGCTCAGTGAATTTCAACGACAGAGTGTTGAGCATATCCTCCACTCTTGCACTGCAAGAATCTGTATTAGCAATGCAAGAATCTGTATTAGCAATGCGAGAATCAGTGTTTGCAGTAATGCCCCGTAAGCGTTCCTTGACTTCATGCAGTGCCAATTGAGTTCTGGTGTTTTCTGCCATGGCCGAGGATGGAACTCTGATACCAATTGATAAGAGCTTTGCTAGAATTCTGAATTGAGAGAGTGAGAGACGAGAAAAAAATGCCAGAAGAGGACAAAGAAAACTGCAGATTTCTATTACTAATGGCTTGAGAATTTTCGCTCCTTTCCATGGTCTGTTAAACACTCGGACCACACTCCCTAACAACCTCTCATGATACACGTCATTTAGCAAATATTAAAATACCCAAATACAAATACTTAAATACTGTATCTATCTCTTAGTTGAGCTTACCATAACGAAGACTATTACCTTGTAACTGAATTGCTATTCCACAATAAACAAATATGTAGAGAACAGATAAATAAAGCAGTAGATAGTGAACACTTTCTTTCTTTTCTATCTTTTTCTATCCCTTATCATTCTCCACCTTCTTTTATCTTAGAGTGAAAATTTCCGGTCTAATGTCTAATGGTTACCTAATTAATATGGCAAATTAACTCAATCACTGAACTGCATAATCATCATTTGCTGTCACCGTGGTATTTGTTGTAGTTTAACATCCAGGGTGCCTTTTATTTCGTTCCACTCCTAGATACTCAGGTCCCAGCTAATAGCATTTATTATATCACTTCTTGTTTATAAAATATCCGGTCTTCCTCTTAATGGTCTGCTTGTGTTTTAAAATTCTCAACTATTCCGTCATCTTGTTGGCAGCTTTGAAGAAGTGTTCTATCTTTCCCTTTTCCTTTTCCCTATTTGACTAGGATGACCCATTTATACTGGGAGGATAAATGAAGGCGCCTGCTGAAGCAACCCAAACAAAAAAAGGGAATTAGAAAAGGAAATAGACTTAGGAAGTCGCTTATCAGGGATTGGACAATGATTTAAAATCTATTTAAGAACCCTGCAACTAGTAAACAAGAGTATTGAAGAACAATAGCGAAGATTCAGAAGGAACCATCTTTTCAATTAACAAATCTATTACTTTGAAGAGCCTCTTATGGACTGGATGTCAATGCCAAAAACAAGCAATGTTCTGTTTCTGATCATATAGATACCTGAGCACTCATTAAATAAACAAAAAGAAGTTCCAGGAAGTAGGCACACTGGGAGTTGCTAAAAAGTAGAAATAAGTGATCAACCAAATGCTTATCAATTATCATGATGCTTTTGTTTTGTTAGGATTGAAGTTCTCTTTAAGATTCTAACTTTAAGGCAATATTGTATGTCCATTAATCTTTGGCCGAGACCATGTAATGTAGCATGTAAGATTAATCTATTATTGGATTTATAGTTCTTTTCTTTTCTTTTTTAAGAAGAAGACATGTGCCTTGTAGTGTAAAAATGTAATAATCGGTTGCCTTGGTCACTTTTTCTTTTCAAGCTATTTATATTCACTTTTCTCAACTTTGAAAAGTTATCCCAAATTATACTTCAGGTACTTGGCTCTTCTTGGAAAGTATCCTATTTCAGTTAAAGCTCTAACATCTGCTGTCTTGACACTAATTGGAGATTTGATTTGTCAGGTAATACTTATCTAGTTGCTATTGATAATTTTCTATATGTTTTTCTTTCTCAACTGGTTGGCAGAAGCCTGTGCAGTTCATTAGAACTCTTTTTGAGATGTGCAAATTACAAAAACATAACAAAAAAATTGAATGTTTGCTTTCAAATCTTTGCATTATGATATAAATTAAAAATTAATTAATATATGACAATTGGAGGTTGGATCCTTGCAAGGGTTTCTTTGCTGTTCCCTGTCCTATAGTTTCAAATACGCTTGCTATAGGGGATTAGCTTTAGTAGATTCTCCATTGAAATGCGTTTGTTCTGTGTACTTTTATAGTATCCATTCTTCCAAAAAAGTGTTGCATGCTTTTGCTTTCATTTACATATATTACATTTAATTTTTTCTGAATTTGTCATTTTCTTTTTTTTGGCAGCTTGTGATAGATCAAGTTCCATCACTGGATGGCAAGAGGACATTCCTCTTTACTCTATTGGGTTTTGTGTTAGTGGGTCCAACATTGCATTTATGGTAATGCTTCTGAACCCATATGGGTATTATTAATGTCATTATCAATTAGTGCAATCATATTGTGAGTTATGGTCCCATTTATTCTTTGTCAAAATACCGCAAGAATCTTATGAAGATAATAACTATTATTTTTTGATCCATTAGCTTCCCTGACATTTTTTTTTGGGAATTCATGAATCTTTAGGTACTTGTATCTGAGTAAACTAGTTACACTGCCTGGTGCATCAGGTGCATTTTTGCGGCTTGTACTAGATCAGGTGAGGTTTATTTCTTGGTCTCAACCATCCGTTGTCACTTTGTATTAATTGTGTTTTTACTTTGCTTGCCAGAAATTTTAATTGTTAATGCAGTGAAATATGACTGCAGTTCATATTTGCTCCCACATTCATTGGAGTATTTTTAGCTACATTGGTAACACTAGAGGGAAAGCCAGCGCAAGTTTTACCCAAGCTTCAACAGGTGGTGCTACAGTTCAAACTTGTATCTGCTTATAAAATGGTTTTTCAGAACAGAATTCTCTTGTTTTAAAGAGTGCATGCTCATGCCTAAAGTTCATTTTGTAGGAGTGGTTTTCTGCTGTTCTAGCAAACTGGCAACTATGGATACCTTTTCAGTTTCTCAACTTTAGATTTGTCCCACAACAATTCCAGGTAAGACTATCAGACTAAATACACAAGGTGTGTCGACTTGACTGTAAGCATAATCTCTTTTTTATGACCACGAATAATTTTGGACTTACAATGTGAATGATGAAAGCTCCTAACTCATCTGAAAGTAGCAGGTTCCCATATTTAGAAATGGAATTTGGAGTCTTTTAAAAGAGTAATCTTCTATTGGCTTGTCTAGACGAATATATGGAAGCTATCTATTTTACTTGTATAACAGAAGGGAATAATAGACAAGGAAAGCATTGTTTCTTACATTTCCTTATTCTTTGCTGGTTTGCACCATTTGTTGTTTGTGTCTTTAGGGGTCAATCTTGTAGGGCTGTCTGTTGTCAAGTATGAGCACACAAAATTGAGATGTCATTTGCCCTTTTTTAAGATAAGGTGTCATGATGGTTCTCGGTATGTCCGCAGTTGATGTTTCATGTTCTTTTTATTGGATTATTGTTATCATTATAGATTTCTCATGGGACCACATATGTACCCGCCTACACGTTTAGTTTATATGGACTCATCAGAGAATTATCTTGAATTAAGTTCATGTAGAAGATTTCAGATGCTCCAAAAATGAATGTATCTGGGTCATTGTTGTTGCACTTGCAGAATGGTGTTGTTACCTTTGTACCTAAATGGTGTATTTGTTGACACTTGACATTATGAGTTGAAGATATCTAGCATCTACTATTTTCTTCTTTGTTTTCCTTCAGATTTGATTCTCCATTTCTTAAATTTATGTAACTGCTATGTGGATCAATTACAGGTCCTTGCTGCTAATGTTATATCTTTGGTATGGAACGTTATTCTCTCATATAAGGCTCATAAAGAAGTTCTTCAAAAATAGGTATGCTTTGTCTGCTGACAATGCACAACACTTGGTTTAACTAGCTCCATTATTGTAAAAGATGTTCTTCAGTTATCTAGAGCTGGTATTTTACCTTAGAAATTCATCTGTAAGTGAGTTTATGACGCTGGAAGGAGATTTCTTGTTTACTCCGGTACTTGATCTTCTCTTAGGTAGTACTACTTCCGGTCTCATATATAAGAAACAAATAACTAATTCACGAGTATTAAGAAAGTTAGTTAAAAGCAATTAATCTTCTTAATTTTGTCTCAAATAAAAATTATTTTTCAAAAATACCCCTATTTAATATGTACACTTTCTTCTTGAAATTAATAACTACCATTACTTATAATTTGAATGACTTATTTAATGAAGGGCATAATTGAAATACTATAATTAATATGGTAGTTTATTTCTTATATATAAGACCAAATCAAATTTTAAAAAAATCTCTTATATATGAGACCGGAGGGAGTATTTGGTTGGAGGATTTTGGAGGGGAGGGGAACACTCCCCCTTGTTTTGTATGAGAAAATTGGAGGGGAGGGGAGGCAAAATATTGCCTCCCCTCCTCTCCAAAAGACCTCCCCTCCAAAAGTGGGGGTTTTTGGAGGGAAGAGAAATTTTTTAGTTTTGTTTGATCAAATTGTCCTTACTTTGCTTTTACTTCAAACATAATATAGATATTATTTTTTTTAATAGGGTTCAAGATAATTTTTTATAAAAATAAAAAATATTTTTGAATAAAAATAAAAAAATTATTTTTTATAATTGAAAGTAGGAAAAAACTTTTTTTTTTATAAAAATATCTTTAAAACAAAAAAAAATTAATTCTAATATCATAAGGATATAATTGTCCATTAATCCCTTCCCTCCCCTCCCCTCCCCTCCCCTCCTCTCCTCAACCAAACAACATATCATTAAAACCCCTCCCCTCCCCTCCATTAAACCAAACACTCCCTTATGTTTTCTTGCATCTGTACTTGGCATTCTCAAACATGAAATCTACTTGAATAAATAAAACATGAACAACTCTAGTTCATTACTGTGACAACTCTTGGTTACTTCTATGATCTTTTAAACAAATCACTAAAATTTAAGAATCCACAAGGGAGGAAATTGTGATTAAGAAATTATAAAGTTACACATAATTTCATCTTTTATGATACAGATGAAAGGGCTTATCACTTAAAGCAAGAATATATTTATGAAATACTTGGTGATTGAATTGAATCTTCAGTGCTACCAGAGTTTTGTTTCGACCAGATGTCTAAGCTACCATGAACCTTTTCCTAGGAGCACCTCTAGATGTGCTTGTGATGCTTTTTGTAGTTCCCCTCATGATGTTCACCTACATTTTTCTTGGTCATGTTTCCCGCCTTGACCTACTTTATCACGAAGAGAGTAGTGATGGGTGTGCGACCTGTTGTTCTTGCGTAAGTTCCTCAACTTCCAATCGAGAGACACATAGAAGCCGCACTTTTGGAGGATGGAAAAGGACTGGTTGTTTCAAGCTACAAAGTCCGGTGAATCCTCCTAATAATACGACTGTATGGTGTTTTGCCAACTACAAAGTGCTTAGTTGTCTGTAACTATGTATAAACTCAGACCCCTTGAAATAGTACTTACTATCAATATGTCCATCCTAGTTGGAAATTATTAAGTTGTTTACCAAATAGTTGCACAAGAGAGACAGCGAGGGATGCTGGAGGAGATAAAATGCATGAGTTTTAAGTCCTAGCAATTTTTTTTTCCTTGATAAATCCTAGCGTATTTTACTTCAGAGAGCCATGGGTTTATTAACTTATTCCAACTTAGTAAGCCTGCTGAACCATTTATTATATTCACACTCAACATTTTAACGCATTTCAGTGCAAATAGTTTCTAGCATTAGCAGATAAACATAGAATATTGATGGCATGATGTGTTGTCTTACATAATTCTGAAGAAGAAGAAATTGCAGTCGGAGCATAAACACAGCTGAAAGGAACGAAGGCTTTGATCAATTACTCCATTGCATCATTGTTATAACATGTGTAATCTGTTTGATATGTTGCATGTAAAACAGTTAACTATTTTTATGTTTGGCTCATAGACTGTTGTTTTTAGTTCCAAATGCCTTCATTTAAAGATAACTGTTACCTTTATTGTAATTTGGTCAGTGTTCCAACTTCCAAGTGATCCTTAAGCTTAAAATTCTCCAATTCTAGAAATGTGTCATTACGGGACCTTAGTGAAGATGTGTTGATATCAATGACATTCAGATCATAGATGCTGTTGAAGTTTTCGTATTATCTTATTTGCATTTCATTAGTATGCTGAGCGTGCACATTTCTGCGGTAATTTCTATTATTGTTGGATAATATCAGTCATTTTATGTTTGTTTGTCATCTTTCAGAAATAATCAAACAAGAGACTTGCAAGGAAGCTGCAGGAACTGTTTGTGTCGTGGCTATGTTAATTTGTTCTCGTAATTTAAGGTGAACACATAATGGGGGGATGTGCATGTAGAATTTTTTTGCTCAGGTTCCTACTTTTCTTCAATGCAAGTTTCCTGCTCTTTTTTTTCCCCCCTTGTTTAAAGAAAAATAAAATTGAAATTTCGGTTAGTGAATTGAGAATGGTACTAATTTGTGTCCTCCAAGACGGGAGTAGACAATTTTTTCCTTTTCGGCATCAAGCAGACACATGTTGCGAATTTAGTAGCTTAATGCCTGATCATTTAGTTTTAGTTGGGTCTTCAATTTCATCCTTTGGTCGGTTCATAGAAAGACCAAGAAAAATCCAAATTATAAGGAATGAGGACTCAATCGTAATCAGCAGCAATAGAAAAGTTAAACCTAAATTAAAGTTTTGATGCAAAAATGTTTCTTGTCACCAAATTGTCCCTCCCCCCCCCCCCCCCCCAAAAAAAGTAAAGGGGAAAAGGAAGGGAATTTCATTTCTGCTATTTTTTACCATGTTTGTTATGTATTTGTAATTATTCATTAATAATTTTTATTTTTACTTTTTAAAAAAATAAAGATACAAAAATTATTTTTAAAAATTTTAAATTATGTTTTTTTTTAATTTCATTTCATTCTGTATTGTATACCAAATGGGCATACTTGTTGTATTTTTGTACTTATAGTGGCCAATCAATGAAACGCACTGTGCAAAGTACCTAAAGGCCGTCGTTGAAGTACATAACATTGGTGGGATGGGTTTCGCTGTTTTATAAAAGTTCATTTATTTGTTTAATTTTTTAATTATCTAATCAAGTTAAATGACTGTTATAAAATTATAAAAAAAGATTAAAATATAGAGATTTTTCTAAGCTTTTGAGTTGTCTAAGTAAACTTCTTTATTTGTAAAATTTTGACAATGATTTTTGCAATTTAAGATTATATATAAATAATTTTTTACTGTTAATTTGTTGTATCACTATGAGAAGGATGACATAATAGGGATTTATTTGCATGTAATTTAAAATTTAAAAAATATTATTTGTATATAGTTTATGAGTTGTTTTATATATAAAATTATTAGGATAAAAATAGAAATTAAAAAAATTTGATTCAATTTTTATACTCCTCTTTAAAGAAGTGTAATAAGAGAGATAAATATGATTAAGAATATAAATATAATAGGTCTTATATATAGAAATGAAAATTGAATATGTTTTCTTCACCTAAACCAAACAATTAATCAATTTAATTAATTTGATGGGTTATTCTTGCATTAATAAATTAACGAATTTATTAATAATGAAATTATTTGTGTAAACTTCTAAATTTATAGCAGTTTTATTGTAAAATTTATACATGATAAAATAATATATTTTATATTTTAATCTAACAATCAATTTCACTCTTTTATGAGTTTCTTGATGACGATGTGGTGAAGCAAGCATGACGTCATGGAAGGGTTATAACCGTCAAATGAAACAATGAACACAAAACAAACAGACAAAAGTTCGGTTTAAATGACGCTGACACATTTGACAATGACTTAAGAGTCAGAGGATATATCATTCAGTGGGGTCCATTGTCCTCATGGGCACTGCCATCTTATGAAGCTGCCCATCACATACAACCTCTTGGGTCAACAAGCAACAGCGTCCTTCGCCGCTAACTATTCTGGATTCTCCCCCTTTTCTCTCTCTCTCTCGCCCCACGTTAATCAACCACTGTATTTTTGTCTTGATTTTACCGTCTCGTGTAAATACATAGGTTATAAATAAAACAAAATATAAATTGTAGTTTAAGAAAAAAATTAAAATACATGTGTAAAATAAAATTTTATTACTTTTAAAATATAAAAATTATCATAATTTTATTTTATATAAAAATTTATTTTAAAATAAATTTTAAAAAATTATCACATACTTCAATGCTTGTCAATTAGAAAAACATACTTTTATCATTTTTTATTAGAGAATCTAATAATAAAAATATAAAAAAATTGTATATAATTTTTTTCAATATTTTAATATATAGTTTAATAGTCAGTTTTGTTTTTAAGGAAACAATTACTTCAATAATAATATTCACCTCTTCTTATATTGTTTCAGTCTAGAGAAGAATATGAAAAATATCTATAAACTAAATAATAATTTTTTTAAAAAATTTTCCTTAAACTTGCGTGAATTCTTAAGTACTTTTATTTAACTTTAAAATTTCAACACCATCACTTGTTAATTTATAGTTATTAAAAAAGGTTGTAATATTATTTTCTAAACAATATTAGTACTCCACGTGTAGACGTTAATAATCCCTTCTTGTAGTAGCTGTAAAATTAACATAAAAAATGCGAACCTTAGTCCAAAAAATAAAAAATTTTGCGGGTATGAACCTAGATTCTCTCATTTTTATAGTGTTAACATAACATCATATAATATTCTGTTAATGTAAAAGAGATAAATGGAGTAATATCGTAGACCTCATATCATATATTCTATGTTTTTATGTGAAAAAAAAAAAGAAAAAAAGAGAGGTTTCATTCCCTTGCGGGTACTGGGTTGCATTAAACCGTGTCGGCTATCATCGTCTGCGGAAGAAAAGTGGTTACGACTTGGGAATCAATCAAAGAACACCATCCTTGACCTTTTGATCATCTTTAAATGCGATGGACGGTATCAGATGTGTACCTCACAGAGGAAAGACACCTGGCGCAGTGAGACACTGATGAGTCAGCAAAAGATAAGACTGTACCATCAAGTACTGACAGCCAAGCCAACCATGATTGACTTTTACCAACAGACTGATATCATGCTGTACAAAGTAAGGGCCAAATTGTATAATTTTTTATGTTAAAAATTACATTTTTTAATTAAAAGATATATCATATTATCATTCTTATCAAAAAATACATATTTATATTTATTTCAACTACAACATTATTATTATAATTATTATAAAGCCTGTAATTTCTTGTCTTCTCGCATCTGATCAGCTCCGACCGTATTAGGTCAAGGGTTATAAGTTGTAACGTCGTTTGAATTTTGAAGTGAGATGGGATGTGCCATTATTAGTAGAAGAATTTTGAAGGGATTAATCGGAAAGAAAGGAATAACGTATGGTCGAGGTGAGACATGGATTCCGTCTTCATTCATTCCTTGTTTTATTTTCCTTTCTAGGATTTTCTGACAAGCAAACGTATTTTTTATATAATTATGTAATATTTATTATAATTTTATTTATTAAATTAATATTTTAAATCTTAAATTATTTTTTAAAAAAATAAAGAATATAAAAATAATTTATTTACTTATTTTTATTTACTTCCTCTTTATATTTTTGTCTCCCTTTATAACACCATACCAAACACATGATTATGATAGGTGGAAAACACATTTTCCAGTAATAAAATGGGTGGGCCGCACGTGGGACACAATCGCATTCCCATCTGCATTCGCCCTTTGATTTCAATTGCTTACGTTATTGCACTCGTCACCCTTCCCTCCAAAGTCTTTGAAGACTTTTAAATTTTAAAAGTTCTCCTTTTTTTTTTCTAGAAATGCTTAAATATATATATATATATATATATATAATTTTATAATTTTCTTAAAGGTAAAATATAACTTAAGAGACTCTTAATAACAATATTAATTTTTTTATTAAAAATATTTATTTTGTGTTGACAATTATAAATTTCATTTGCTCTAAATTTCAAAAAATAATTAATATACATATTTAATATTTATTATATTATATAAATAATAAACATAAAAATATTTTGGTCAAATAGATATACTTATAACTCATTTTTTAACATAAAAAAAGTTGGTGTAATTTCTCAAGATAGAAGGAAGATTTAAGGTGCTTTTAAAGAATTATATATATTTAATTATTTTTATATTTAATTGTTTAGTGTGAGATACATTTTGTAAGTTTTTTGTTTGGGTGTAGAAATCATTTTTCATCTATAAAAATTATGTTTTGAAAGTATTCATTTTAGCTGAAAATGTTTTCTAATAACTTTTTTAGTTAATCAAGTTGCTTCCGTAGAAATAAACTAACACATGGGTAACGGAGTACCTCATTCAAAAACTACGGCCAAGATGTTTCATGCGGACATGGAAATTTGGTAAACATATTCTTTTGGGAATGAGGAAGTTCTAGCCTGCATCATTAGTTTACTATTATTAATTCCATGGTTCAAAAAATAAAAAAAATATAAAGTATATCCTAAGTTTCAACTAGAAGCCCTGTGTGACTGAAAGTTTGGACTTCCAACTGTTTTATATTTAACACTGTAGCAATAATTTATATTCGTTTGAGTTTTACATATTATATTGTACAATTTTATTAATTTTAGAGACAACTCAAGACGGAAGTCAAAGTATTCTAATACCTAACACAAATTAGATGACAGTTTCTTAAGATTTGTTTGGTACACACTTTGTAAAATATGATTGTGAAGAGAATTAAAAATATTGATTTTGAAGGTAAAAATAATTTTTATACTTTTGCTTTAAAAAAGTAATTAAAATATTATTAAATAATAACTGTAAGAATATAATCTACATTACATAAAAATTATATAAAAATAATTCCTCTACATAAAGATTACTAATTAGGCCCTTAACAATAATCTTTTTTATTTGAGGAAATCACTGTTGCCATTTAAGTTATATTAATATCAAGTTGTTAAGGAGAAATTGTTAATTTTTTTTAATTCAATAAATTTGTACACAATTGGCTAAGTATTGTGTTATACTATAAAAGAAGAAAAATTATAACTGAGAATCATAAAACTAAATTGTTTATTCTATAGGATTTTATATTTCAAAATTATTTGATTGGACTCAAAGACTTATAATTTTAAGTATGATAATATAAATGTCTTTTTTATATATTCATATCTGTATAGGATGGTTAACAGTGACATTATTTTGAGTGCATACACGAAACAACATGTCATGTATAATGTAAAAGAAAGGATTTGTTAGCATGAAATTGAGATTTTGATTTTTCTCAGGTGATATTGTGACAATCAAATGAGTGGGATTCGAGTCCATTTGTATGGATCCCCTTTCATTCAATAATTTTTTATCTCATAACAAAATCTTTTTATAAAGGGAAATATTTAATCGGAGATTAAGATAAATGAATAGAATGATATATCTACTATCCTAATTACTGATATTATTAAACATATTTTTTCTTAATATTTTAAATATTAAGTCTTTCAAATCTTTAAAATAATTATAAAATACAAAATGTTTGAAAATAAAAGAATTTGTTTCATCAACTTTGACTATAATTTTCTCTATATAAATGTCGAGGTGGACGTCCAGCAGGTAAATGCTCTGCAACCTAAACATTCGCTTGCCTGTTATAATTAAATACTTTTTAATATTTCTTTCGAGCAAGAATAACGAACAAGAAGAAACGATTTTCACCATATATCATCGTACACTGTACCAGATAGTGGGACTCAGCCATGTCACTCGCAGGGGACACAGATGCAAGATTGGCTTATTATTGAGAAGAGTTTTAAAATTGATTTTGACTAAAGCATTCGGTGACTTGAAAGCTATGATAATATCAGAATATATACTTTTTTAAAAAAATTATTGAGAAGGGTTTTAAAATTATATGACATTTTTTATTTTAAAAAGTATGTTTTTCAAATAAAAATTACGTTATAATTTAATTTTGTTAAAATATTATCTATTAACTTCTAATTAAAATGCTTTTATTTAAATCAAACAACTCAAAAAAATAAATGTAATGATAAACAAATTTAATTTTTATTAACAAACTCAATATATATTTAAAGTAATGAATAATATTTAAATAAAAAAGTTTGTATAATTTTAACAAAACTAATATATATATATATATATATAATTTACTATAATATTAATTTTTAGGCACAAACAGACATGGATGTGGATGTTAAGTATGTAAGAAAAATAAATGCCAAAAACCATACCAATTTAGCCACCCTTTCTTTGAAATTTACAAGCGAAACACATATCTGGCTATTTTCTAAATTTGAACAATCAAAAGCGCCCCAATGCTTTTTTGCCGTGGAGGGGAGGAACCCTTCAATCTTGGCGTGCATTCTTGAACTCTGCCTCTAGAGACAGTTAAAACTTTCTAAAATTACACAAAAATATCTCCATCACTCCCCCCATGCAGATATTGAAGATCTGTTCATACTAGAATATTGACAACCCCCCAGAAAAAAAGAAAAAAGCAATATCGACACTTATTATCTGCATTAATCTTTCAAATGAGCGTTGCAGAACTGAAGAGTAGAAGGAAAGAGTTTATAAGAAATTGTGCCAAAGATACCCCATTAATTGTTAATACATAGAGATGCATGAATTAGTTTAATCTAAACAAGATTCCACCATCCTCAGGTACACCATATCTCCAATACCAGTATTGAAACTTTAGAAGTACTACAGTAATTGCCTTCCCCAAATTTACATACACATCCTACAGAACACAGCACAAGGACCCCCAACCCTTATCAAAAGGCAAAACCGGAAAGAAAAAAATGTCGGAGAATCTCACTTAACTTTCCATGATTCCAGAGTGGGGAAGTTCAGGAAAGTGTCAAACTCCAACACTGGAGTGTCGAGACCAGCGTCGACCCTTCCAACGGATGGCTCAAAAGCAAGTGGGCCCCGCTCAGAAATCCCAGGCTCAGCCGCCGGGGTGGACCTCGTCACCTCCTGCTGCTGCTGATGATCCAGAAAGAATGACGATGTGTCCAGCGTCGGCAAGAACACTCCGCCCCCCGGCAACCGGCAACGGGGTCTCTGTACCTCCGGCTTCAGGATCGGCGCCATTGGCATCCGCGAGTTGTCGAATCTCATTCCGGTCAACTGTTGCACCATTTGACGGAAGTTCATTGGGTCCGCCGCTATGAACGTCGTCCGCGACTTCTTTGGGGCGCGTGACTTCCGCTTCGAAACCTTACCCGTGGCAGAGAGGATTGTGCTTCTCTGGCGTTCTGGTGCTATTTCCTGGTCCGAACCGGAGAGGCCCGAAACGGTGGAGGTTGGCGTCGTATCGGGTTTGGTGAGGTTCAGAAATGGGGAAATCGTATCAGAGTTGGCACCGGAAAGGGAGTTCTGGAGGGCTTTAGTGAGAGCTTCGGCGTCGTGCGCGAGTGCCTCTTTGAACCACGAATCTGCGAAGGTGGGTTTCAATGTCCAGGGCTCGATGCTCGCCAAATTATCCGAAGACGCCATATTTGTCGTTGGTTTTTCTCAAATGAAAAGAAAAAAGAAATTAAATATAATGAATAGAATCAAATGGAAATGATTGTCATCGTTTTTTCTTCTGGGTGTGTAAAAGCGAAAGATTACGAATTTGTGATCCTATGGAAAGAAGCGGACAATGGAATAATTAAGGATTCTGTGCAGCGAACAAACTTGAAATAAAACTGAATAAATGGAGGGAAAGAGAGAGAGTAGAAGCGAGTGTGAGAGTAAGATAACTCGAGTATTAATGTGGAGAAAGTAAAGAGGAAGGAAAATGGGAGAGATAATGGAGGAGGAATGAGATGATAATAAATAGGGCGGTGATAGAGATGAAACCGCGTTGGCCGGAGGAAAGAGAAGAAACGCGTCAGCTTGTCTGTGTAGAAAGTGAGCTAAGCTGATGGTGACGGCAGAAGAATCCAACCATAGTATTAGTTTTGATTTAACACAATAAATGAGCGTCCAGCAGTGTTTTAAAAATTGAATAGAATCAATTGTTTGTTAATTTTTTATATAATTCCTTTAATATTTATTATATTTTTTTGATTATTTAAAAATAATTCAAAAGATATTTTTATTTTTGAAATTATTTTTTTTAATTTTTTGATAATATATCTTTTATATTCTGTGTATTAAATTAAATTAGAAGAGGAATTAATTTATAATTTAATGAATTAACTTATTTGAAATATATTAAATATCAATTTTTTTATAAAAATTAAATTAATACACATTAAAAATATAATTATAAATCTCACTCTCACTCCCCCTCTCTCTCTCTCTCTCTCTCTCTCTCTCACGGATATATATATATAATATTAATTTTTTTGTTTGTTTAGTGAAAATTAAGAAAAATTGTTTTTTTCTTATTTTTTATTTTTAAATACAAATTTAAAAAAATAGTAAAGATCGAAGAAAAAATACCTACGCAGATCTATTCAGCACAGCGGAGGTCAGCACCCTTGATTTTTCGGCACACACATTTATACAATACAATATTTGAACTAAACTAATAAATTTATAATATATTCTTATCAAACTTAATACGGTGTATGGCTTTAATGCTTACTTTTGCGATGATTTCTTGAATTAAAATTAAATTGTTTTAAATTTGTGCAAATCCATAAAACTCAGGTCAAATAAAAAAAAGTGTAGGAGGCTGAATTTTATAAATCCGCCACAATTAGTTATTAAATTTTATTTTATTTTGATAGAACTCAATATCATTTATAATTTAAAAAAGAACTTAAAATCATATATTTAATAATTTTTATAATGTATTTTAACATTATGTGACAATAATAATTTTTAAAAGCATGTAATTATATTATAAAAATATATTCCTATTTTTATAACGCTATTTACTTGAACTTCTGTTAAATTAATAAATCTAATCAATCCAATAACTTAATAATTTGAACTAAATTTTAAAATTAATATGTTTAAGAATTTCAATTCAAATGATTTTCAATTTTATATATAAGAAAATAATTAGTGTCATTTTACTTAAATCTTCACTCATCTTATCACTCAAATTAACCTCTTTTAACAAATGATAATTTTTTTTAAAACATAGAAGCGAAATTGTAATGGATATGAGAATTGATTCTCATTTCCCTTCTCTGTTGAATAAGCTTTTCTCGAAATTGTTCTAGTTCACTAGACAAAAATATTATACTAACTAATAAAATTTGATTAATATTTTATCTCTTATTAAAGAATTAAAAAGAGAGGGAAGAGAGTGGCTACAAATGGTTGTAATAGAAGCGAAAACAAAGCATCAAGACGTGGATCCTCCGAGCTTTTTGAAACTCGACTTTATGGGACTTGTGTTTTTTTTTATTAGGTTCTCTCTCTCTCTCTCTCTCTCTCTCTCTCTCTCTCTCTCTCTCTCGCTATGTATATATATATAAAAACAAATTTTTAAAAATCAAACAATCAAAGCATTTGAGGTCTAAGAAACTCCAACTCTCTTGTTATTGTTTAAAATGTAAGTTATACTAAACTTTTTTAAGGTTTCATTAAATTATATTTGATATTTTTTTTATTTTTGAAAATATCATTTGGTTTTCTTGACATTTAATATATATTGTAAAAATTTTTGTTAATTTTTTTTATCAATAAAATTAACTTTTTATATAAAATATATTTTTTCCAATAATGAAATTCTATCTTTATCGTTCTATTAGAAATAAGGCCATAGTTTTCTGTTAGAGGTTGACATCATAGCTAGCACCACTTTGGCCAAATATTTTAATAAACAAATAATATGTATTATATAGATGTAAACACATCAAATAATAGGAGAAAAAGTACTAGTGATTTGGGGGGGGGGAAAGAAAGAAGAAAGATACTTTCATATTAAAAAAAAGCCTTTTCTTATATATTGAGTGTTAATTTTATTGACAAAAAACAAAATAATAAAAAATTGACAACAAATAATAAAAAATTAAACGATATTGCTAAGGGGCTCTACTAACGAGTATAGTAAGGCCTTATTTGACATGGAGAAAATAAAAAGTTAAAAAAAAAACAGAAAGAAAAAAAAAATCCATCTTTTAGGATGCTTGGTTGGATCCTTTGCATTAGATTGGGAAAGCCCATTCTCACATTTTGTAGGAAGGGGCATTCTATCATATTTAGGATGGAATGTTCGTTGAACTATGCGAATAAGAGTGTTAATGACTAAATTGCCCTTGGTAGCAAACCAAACCCACCGTGGGGTCATTTTCCATCCACCAGTGTCTTTATTTTGTTCTCTTGCTTTGCATAACATTATCAATAATCCACAATTATTGATACTGCTCCAGCTCTCCATATGCAATTGAAATGAGGCATTGACTTTAAAAAAATAAAAATGAAAAATTAAATAATGAATATTTTAAAAAATATTAAAATATTTCAATATTTTGTATTAAGAGTATTTTTATTTTTTAATAGAATAAAATAAAATAAAATAAATATTTTAATATATTTTTGTATTATAAATATTATGGTTATTTGTTCATCTTTTATTTTTATTTTTGTACCATTTTATCTAATTAATACAAAAATGAAATAAAATATTTATTTATTTATTTTTCATAACATATCAAGTATAATGATTTTATTTCATCAAAACCTATTTCTATTTTCGTTTATAGTTTTATTTTCATAAAAATTATTTCATAAACCAAATAGGAGGAGAGAAGGTTAATAGGCATTAAATGCTCTAGAAAATATTTCATTCAATCTATTTTTTTTAATCAACCATCATAAACATTTATCATTGATAAATATAATAATGACAGCTCTGGAAGATTCAAATTTTAAACCCTAAACTAAGAAATTTTAAACTGTAAATCTTAAAATTCTAAACTCTTAAACCTTAAAAATCCTAAACTCGATACCCAAAAGATATAGGCCATGAAATCTCTAAATCCTAACCAGAAACATAAAACAATAAAACGCTAGATTCTTAGAAACTGAGATCTTTTTAAAGTGAGGATCTCGAACAATTCCTTTAAAGCGATATGTGAGGGAGAGCTAGGGTTTATAAATAAAACATATATACTGAACAAAATGATATACATGAGACATTTTAGAAAAAATGTAAAGGAGTTACTTCAGCGGATTCAATATAAAATACCTAAATTCTAAACCTAAACTCCTAAATCCTAAAAATCTAAACCCCAAAAAGTCCTAAAACTCCAAATCTTAAAATCTAGATACTTGGACTCTAACATCCTAAGCCACTAAATCCTAAAATTCTAAAATCTAATCTTAATTTCGTAAAATCCCAAGTCCTAATATATATATATATATATATATATATATGTGTGTGTGTGTGTGTGTTTTAAAATTTTATAACATTAAATTTTTTTTAAACTCATCTTTAATAATTATAAATCAACTAAACGTTATTATCTCTGTTAATTAACACAACTATTTATTTATATAATACGCTAAAGCACCTCGAGCATTTATTGGGGTCGTTATCACGTTTATGCGTCAAGCATATAGTTCTTCCCCTCGGCTGCTATTGTGGAAGATAGAGGATGGGACATGCCCCAAGTGCATATCTAGGCGCCAATAGATTGACTATTGACCTAAGAGTAGCAGTTTTAGGTTGTTTAAATTTGATTTAAAATAGTTTAAATTGTTTATTTTTCATTTTAATGATATATTTTTAATTTGATTTTTTTTATTTTGAAAAAAGTAAAATATAAGATAAATACAGTTTTCTAATTTCTATGAAACAAATAATTTTTGTGATAGAAGTTAAAATATTATTATCATCATATATATATTTTTTAAATAGCAAAATAAAAAATTTAAAATCCACCCAATTCAAGTCCAGTTTAAAAGGTCCAAATTTATTGAGCAGAAAATCAATTCGCATATGTAGGTATGCTTCTTCTCTCCACTCGAGCATCTTTTGTCAACCTTGTGGACCCAATAAGCAGTCACCTTCCAATCCTATTTTGCTTTTACACAATAAACCTACTGCCTTCGAACTTCACAAGTCAGAACTCAGAAGCCATAGAAATTGATTACATACGCGTGGCTGTGCCTGACCAATTATTAGCTTCATGGAACTATGTTATGACCAATCAAACGAGAAACCGTGAAGGTCATGTTTGAAATCATGCAGCTGGTATTCGTTCAAGCTGTTTATTATTGCAGAGAGAGAGAGAATCTTATGATGTGGCTCTTCGTTTACAAGGATTCTGCTATTTGGGCATCTTTCTTATCGGCGGCCAAAAGCTTTCAAAATTCAAATGCAGAGAATTTACAAAGTATAGCAATAAAAGTAAAGTAAACAGATAATCAAAAATGAAGAAGGAAAATGAAGTGCGGATTTTGCTGAGAAATTGGAAAGAGAAGCTAAAAATATGTATTTGGGCCGTAGAATATTTTGAAATATGATTATCGGGACGACTGTCGACTATATTGGATGATGACATTTGTGATTCTGCTCAAAATTATTAGAGATTGTAGTTATGCTTATATGTAGTAGCAACTCTCGGGTTTTTTGTTCTTTTTTATCTGGTTACATTACAATCAAGGTGTCTGAAGTCGCAAATTTAAAAATTAAATGAAATAGTCATGGGATGGTTTTGAGAGAGTCATGGATTTGCAAATTACTCCCTTCGGTTCTATTTATTAGAAACAAAAAATTATTTTACTGGTATTAAAAAAAACAGTTAATATTAGTTTAACTCATTAATTAAATTTAAATTTGACAATTTTTTTCTATTTTATCTATATTTATTTTGTATGAAAAAACATGATTCATTGTTAAGTGTATTAGATGTAACAATAAATGAAGAGTAAAAAAAAATTTATTATTTAGTGAAATAAAAAAATATACTATGTTTCTTATATTTTGAGACCAAAAAAATCTCTTTAAATTTTCTTATAAAAAAGATCGGAGGGAGTATCATTTATATGTTCTTGGATGGTTTGGAAATTGGCACCATGGCAAGCTCCTTTATTTGAGGACTTTCCGATACATTTTCAAAATTGCATCTTGGCATATTTTATTTAGGAGTGTACAACACTAGGTTCTATCTAGTCATATTATGTTAGGTTGGATTAGGTTAATAAAATTTTAAGATGTGTTAGGTCACTTAATTGGGCACCAGGCTAGTTTTATTGGCCAATTTTGCCTAGTCTTTTTAATAATTTTTTTTAGAGAGACTTATAAAAAATTTTTAATTTTTGTTAGGGATAAAATATAATTTTACAAATATTTATATAAATTTTTTTTTTCAAAGATCATTTTATAATTTGTACTATTTTTTCTAATGAATCAAATAACTTGGGATATTAGCTTAAATTAGGTATTAGACTTTAAATTTGAAACTAGTGTAAAACCAGGCCAAACATTGGGGCTAAGCCAATGCCCAGCTTGCCCAATATTTGTGCACCCTTATTTTGATAGCAAGATAAAGCCATTTTTGAATAAACATTGATTTTGGTTTTGGAAAGATATTATCATCAATTTCGTCTTTAGAAGTTTATTAACATTTAATCTCAATATATATGTGTGTGTGTGTGTGTGTGTGTGTGTGTGTGTCAACTAAATCTCAAGACTAAATTGATAATGTTAGAATCTTTTAGGGACCAACACGATGATTTATGGGAGTTTTCATCTAAATATTATTCTTTTTATTCTCTACCATATATACAAGTGAATATCAAGCACATGATTAGATTATGTAATACAATCCCATGTGTTATACGAAGCTGTATCAAACATTGTATTGTATAAAAACTTTAAACAATCCAGTTTTATCCTATATAAAACTATCTAGCCTTACTCTAATAGTACGACATTAATATTAAATACAACTAAACCATATACACCAAGATACTCTTTTACTGTAAATATATGAGAAGTATTAATTAAAATTTAAGTGGGAAACTGTTAAATGAGATTATTCTTTGTAATTTTCAGAATGAGTAACCCTTTCCTCATGAAGAACTGATATTGCACTTCAATCACTACGATCTTTACCTCCTCTTGTTATATCTCCTCAAATTTATAGAAGTTGCGATTAACACCTAGATAAATTAGCCCAATTACAGTGACGCTTAGCCGTCTAAATTGATGGTTAAATATAACTTTGACTATCTGAATTAATAAAATACTACTCTCATTATATAATACCCATTTTGTCATTTTATTTATCTTCACCAACTCTCTCGCCCTCTCCAAATTCTCCATGGCCATGGCACTTTTCAAAAAACAAAGAAACTGGGTTAAGATATGAGGAATGAATATGTAATTGGTAAAAAGAAGTGAAGAACAAGGGCCGAGGATGATGTATAAGTGTTGACCTTTCATATGGTACTATTTCCTTTGAAAAAGCAAAAGCAAAAGCTTTCACAAGCAGACAACACACCTATGGGCCAAGAAAACCCAAGCATCGTTTATCAACTTCCCAGCCGCACCGAATTGCATGATGATTGATATGCTCATATCACACAATCTTCTAACGTCGATGAATTGAAGAGAAATTGCAGAGACGACATGAGGTACCCATTGTCATTCCCAAAATTGGGTTGCCATGGGCCATGGAGAATCTGCAGACGTTGGGTGAGAAGTTGATGGAGATGAAGAAAAGGGCAAAGGAGATATTGAACAAGAAGAGTATATTTTAATAATATTATATAGTTAAAAGTTAAATTTAACATCCAATTTAAAGGATAGTAGTCACTGCAGTCAGTCTAAAAAATCAGGAGATCAATTACAAATCTAAAAATTAAAAAAAAATTGCAATTGAGGACAAATAAAAAGATGAATAAGTGCAATTTCCCCCAGAAATAAAAATTGCTGAATTTAATTCAGAAACGTGTACATATTTTACATGGCGGGAGAACTTGAGAGTACATAAATGAACAAATATGAAAAGGTGAACGATCACATTTTATACACATTTAAAATGACCCGGAAGAGTAAACAAATTTCACTTCAAGACATAGAAATTGCGTGATCTTCCAGCAACAAATGCAGCTTGAAACACATTTGAATACCTTCAAATTTCGGGTAGGTGCAATGTTACAAATCTAGCCAACGTATCTTGAACAGGAAAGACTCTGCTTGGTCAATGCATCAATTTAAAATTCACTTGAAAGAAAGAAATAGTCAGTCCACCATAAATGATATAAGACGCAAGCAAAAAGTCAAGGCAACTGTTTGTGACTTACGCACTATGAAAATAGCATCCTCTTATATGAACCCCCGCAAGGCTGCAACTGCAACTACTATTCCATCTTGACCATGTGATAGCACGAACTTTATCTAGTCAAATTATAGTCTATCCCAGATGCCCCAAACTACATCTAGTAACCAACACTGATTCCATTTGGTTTAACTCGTTCGCTGAAGCTCCTAAACGAGCTCAAATAAACTACAACAGGTTGTTCAAAACTTGGACCACATTTAAGCTCCAGTTGAGTCAATCTGCTGATTTGTTGATAATGGAATCCCAAAATTACAGAGGCCAATGATGCCAAAAGGTCCCAACTTCCAACTAGTGTCAAAGCGGCAACGTCCAATTCCACAAGCCTAGAGAAAATCATTTGCCTCACCAAAATGATCACACATGGATGGGACATGGAGACCTATCTCATTGTGCTGCCCCCTTGTCACTTCTAACAGCATCCCTGCATAACACAGGTTATTCAAATCCAACAAGATCCTCTTCTCATGTTGCATGAGAACTTGAGAAGAATCAAACCCATGCCAAAAATAAATGTCTAACCATACTGTAACTCTTCACTAATCAATGAAGGTAATAATGACAACCATTCATTGCATAAAACATGCTAATGAGTTTCAATGTTTTCCTTCCATACACACAACTACAGATAGAAAATAGAAACACCGATATTGGTAAACCCCTATTTCAAATCCGAGGACCGCAAAATTTAAATCAACAACAAAAATAGCTCCACATTCCAAAACCTATAATTCTATCAAATCTGCCCATCAAGTAGTAAGCTCCATAATGGCAGCAACAATGTCCCCATTGGCAGCTTTAAGGGCTTTAACAGCCCTTGGTCTTGACACTCCAGCTTGCGTCATCACCAATTCTATGTCTTTGGGATCTACACCAGTCTCATCCACCTCATCATCATCTTGAGCCATTGCTGAGGATTCGAGCTTCAGTCCTGCATTACTCAAGTTAGGAGCTTTGAACTGCTCTGCTGCCTGAGTTTGTAATTGAGAGCTCAAGTCTTCAATCTTAGCTTCCCCAAATATAATGTATGTATCAGAAGTTGGGCTCTTAAACACATCTGGTTTTGAGATGACAAACAAAATCTAAACAGAAGTCATCCAAAAATTAGATTTTATAACCAATACAAAGAAAAATGAGACAATGGAAAAAGCTAAAGTAAATATGTTGAACACTTACGTTCTTGCTCTTTTTAACTGTCACACGGCTGACACCAGTGACTGGTTTCATTCCAAGCTTTAACATTGCCTTGCGACTTTTCTTTTCGCTTCTGGTTTGCTTAGACCTACCACTTACATCACCTTCTTGTCCTGCCATACAACACAAATTCTGGTGAGATAGTGAATTGCATCCATCAAACTTCAATAATGTAAAAAGATAGAGCAGCATTAACACAGTTATCCACAACCGAGGCTCACAATCAGCATGGATTTTTATTCCTTCTGATGAATAATAAAATGGCCAGAAAATTTCAGCCAATTTATTTATATCACTTGTATGATTTATGACAACTTGCAAAAATTGCAGTCAGTGGATTTTAGAATGGAATTCCAGTTTCATTTAGCAGTGCATCACTGGGCTTTGCAATTCTAACCACAATAAAAGAAAACAAGCTAACAGTGATTCCCGTGTCAAAACTCTAGCCATAAGGTGAATCAAGTTGTAAGCTTTAACCTATCGCAGATTGTAAAATCTCAATACCTTTGCAGACCATGACTCTGACCTTGAAATAGATGACCCCAAATAAAAGAAAATAAATTGAACAGTGTTAATTATTAACCATAATTTGCTAGCATCCTACATCCCAAAGATGTATAGTTTTAGAGATCTTACTTGAAGATATCCTACTAAGCCTTTGCAGATGTAACAAGGAAAGTGAAGTATAGTTCAATTAATCTTATTGGCCAACTTACCATCAGCATTTTCATCTCCATCATCATCCTCATCCTCGTCATCCTCGTCATCTTCATCCTCGGCTACAGGATCATCAGGCTGCAAAAGACATTATTCAAAAGTTCAAGTACTAGATGATAAAGAACACAGTACGCCATTAAATGTGGAGTTCAAGAGTACTTTAGCTCCTTCTATTGATTAAACACACAACAGTTATACTTACATGAAAGATTCAGTTGTTAAGATCAAACATTACAGAAAGATACTCATTTTAATTCTTAAAACACTAACCCTACCCTTGATTTCAAAATTACACATCTTTTAATAAAAAGTTACCAGTTGTGCAGTTCAACCGCCAATTTTTGGACCATCTCATCTAAAAGCCCTAATCGTAAAACCGCCTTAAATGTATGAACAAAGCAAGGAAAGAACCAAATCCAAGATTATTAATAAAAATCAAATTCGATGCTCCCACTTTCTCAGCGATCAAATTTGTAGCAAGAAATCAAAACATCAAAAAGCGAAATCAGAGAAAATAACAAAAACGATCTAAGAACATGCGAGAGTCAAAGGGGTTAAATTACATTGATCTTCTGCTCTTCGAGGTGGGCCGCAAGAAGCTCCTCTTGAGTCTGGGCAGTCATAGCTGTCGGAAATGTTTCTGTGGGTTCTGTCGGTGTAGAGTTCAAACACACCCACTATACGGTACCTGGGCGACCGAGAACCCTAGCACACTGGCTTTTAAACGCACTCGCCCGAAAAAAACAAATGGTAATACCCGGGCCAGACTAGATCGGATCATGAGTTAGGAACTCCGCCCATCCCATAAACTCAATCCGAAAAAAAATCAAATTTGAGTTCCAAAAAAAAAGTTCAATAAAAATTAACCTATTTTAAAAAAAAATCTTAATACAATATGAGTTTGACTTGAAAAATTTTTTAAACCCGACTAATATTATAATTTTTGAATATATTATTAATAAATAATATTATTAACAAAATTATTTATAACTATTAATATAAATAAAAAATTTTATATAATATATATTTTTATTCTTACATGTTGTATAACATATTATTAGAAATAAATTATAATTTAAATAAAATAAATTAATAATCAATAATATTATTAAAAAGTTTATTATATTAAAATGTGTTATTATCTTATTTGTACTCTAAATAGTTTAAATTTTTTATAATTTTTTTGAATTAATTAATATTTAAAATAAAAAAATGAGTTTAATAAGTAATAAAATAAATATATCTAATATTTAAAATTTAAAAAAAATAAAATAATTATTTTTTAAAAAAACTCGATAGGTTAGGCTTGGCCTATTTTTTGTATATTACCCTGTTAGGCTTAGGTCCAAATCTAAAAAAATTGTACATTTTTTTATGAGCCCCACTTGTGTGATCAAATCTAGGCCAGGCCCAACTTTATTTTTAAAAGAAAATTAAAATTAAGAATTTTAGATTAAAAATATTTATACTAAATTATTTTAAAAAGATTTAATAACTTAAAATTTTAAACTTTAATTTTTTAACATAATTCAAAATTTTTGTTTTTGATTTCATTAAAATAATTTAAAATTTAAAAAATTTTCAATATAAATACTTAATTTTTTAAAAAATTTTACTCCCAATTTAATTATAAAATCAATATATTATCCTTGAATTATAATTACATTTTATTAATTTTAAACAAAAATAAAAACGATACATTCATTTAAATTTAATGGCAAGAGATTACGTTATTCTCATTTGACTTCTTATTCCTACCCTAGAGGGCATAACAGAAACTGCTCTAAGGTCATGTTTTCTCATTTTTTATGAGCAACCTGCGCCATGCTTCCTGGGAGATTGGGGAAGAAAATCCAGGGATGAAAAGTCACCTAAAGATCACATGGTTTATGGGATATAATATTTTTTTATCTAAAATTTTGAGAAAATATTTTTTTTGTTTTAAAATTAACATACCACTTTAACAATTAAGTATTAATTTAGGGTGTAAAATAGAGTAAATTTCCCCTTCTTATTAATCAAAGAATCCAATGGATTGCCCTAGTTGTTAAGCTTAGAGAGGTGTGTTATTTGAATTGGCGGTTCGTGATTAAACGTTGCAGTTAATATTTCAAAAAATGTAATTTTTTTAAATATACCAAATTAATGTAAGAGATATGTTTTTAAGATTGTTCAGTAAAATATCTAATTGCAAGTTGACTTAAAAATATTGTTACCCTTAAAAAAAAAATCCCCCTTTTCCGTTAACTATGAACAAAAATAATAACCTGCGTGCTCTACTTTCTTTTTGTTGTGCCAGTTTTATTCGAATAACTTCTAAATTGTTTCCCAACTTAGACGACTTGGCTTATCAAATATTGAGACATCTTTCACTGTTTTTTCTAACCCTGATAATACATTTATTTTATTTTTTTTGAAATATTGTTATAGGTATAATATTTTTATTAATGTTGGTAACTGAATTAATTAAAATGCTTATAGTTTAATTTGGACATGAAATTATTACAATAATAAAATATTACATGAGAATGAAAAACAATAGTACACATACAAATGGTGTCAATTAAAATCAAACTTAAATTATTAGATAATTTCTCATAAGATAAACTTTTTACAAAATCCGTTGTTAGATTAATAGTTTTTTTTTGGGCCAGCAGTTATTCTCATGAAAATCACCATCATAAAATTTAACATTAATATGAAATTGTTTTATATTCCATTAATTAAGCTAAAAAATTAACATACAAAGTAAAAAAAAAAATAACTGTATGCTTACATTTATAAAATTTAATGGAGAAGATCAACCTGTAATTATTTTTAATTTAATAAGTGAGTGAATGAAAATTACATTTTTTATAATAAAATATTAAAAGATACAAAAATGTCAAATCTTATATTGATGTCAATATACGTACACACACGTGCATATTTACACAGAAGGTGCATATTCTGAGAGTATTTTTCCCCCCTCTATAAATTTCAGGTGAAAAAGGGAGATGATGAATAATATATTTGCTCATATAACTATTTTTGTAAAAGATTTAAAAAACCTTTTCCATTCTGAGTCAAATACAATATTATAGAATATAGTGAAATAATAAAATTAATAAGAGGCATAACTACTATTCTATTTTTTAAAAAATTATATATAACAAAAAATATCAGAACAGGAAAAATTGATTCATACAAATGAATTTTGTTAAATTTTGAAAATGAAGGTAAGTATTGAATTTTAAATCTTAATACTTTTTATGATAGCACTGAAAAGAAAAATTATTATCCGACAGAGTGAATGACAAGTATTTGAATATAATTTTTGAAAAAATACAAATAGAAGGAAAGTGAAAGATACCTAAACTATTAAAAGAAAGACAAAGGATAGATTACATAAATAATTTATAAATTATAAAGTATAAATATAAAAGTTAAAATAAATAAAGAATGTATATTAATGCTTTTTCAAACAATAATTTTTATTTAACATCATAAAAACACATATAACATGCACATAATTACTAAGAGAAAATACATATAACTCCCTTCAATTAAAAAAAATTGTATTATATCATTTAAAATTAACTTATAATAATCGCGTAACATTTTATATTTTAATCATACTTATACTTATAATCTTTTATGCATTTTTTTATTCACATCTCTCTTAAAACGTAAATTTTAAATGTAAATTTTAACTGATAATGTTTTGACATTTTTGTAATATTTATGGTAATAAAGTGTTATATGGTAATAATTTAAGATAGAATTTTACATTTTAAAATTTTAATATTCTATAAATTTAAAAATACTTATAGCTTCTTCTAATAAACTATAATAATTTGTATCAATATGTTCTATATCAATAATATCTATAGTTCTATTTTTACTGACATACTATTTTTATTTCACGTATAATTTTGAATCTGATTAATTTAGAAAAACAAGTTTGACTCCCTGACTGTCGGAAGCCGTCGGTGGGACAGAAATTGAAAAGAAAAGTAATGGATAAGGATTCTAATTATTTATTTGGTTCACCAAGGAAAACAATAATGGAAATTGAGAGGGATTGTTAAAGAAAAGTATTAATTTATATAATTTATATTATATTTTTGTTATTATTATTTAATAATATTTTATTATTTTTTAAAATATGAGTATAAAATTCATTTTTCATGTATCTCTCATATTATTATTATTATTATTATTATTTAATAATTTTATGTAATAAATAATTCTAATTTAAAGATATTTATATTTAAAAATTTAATTTTTAAAACTATTTTAAATAACCTAAAAATAGAAAATTTCAATTTGAAGTAATAAATTATAATTTTCTTACACAATTTAAATTTTTTATCATTAAATTATTTAAAATAATTTTAAAATTTTAAAATCTTTAATTTAAATATCCGTAATTATTTTTAACTATAATTTTTTCAAATTAGAAGTCGTCAACGTGTACTTTTCCTTTCAAGGATCATGTTTAACATAATTTATGGTGAGGGTGTTTATAATTTCATTATAAAAATATGGAAGTTGCAATTACTTTAACCTTTAAAATATTATTTGATATATAAAATTATTAAATAAAAAAATAAAAAACTGAATGAAAATAACCTTTATATTCTTATTTAAAACTTTTTCCGGTTTTATGCCATCTGCCAACCAAACCTCCTATGAGTGCTTGCCTCTTTACTGCTCTTCAAATTTTTAAAAATAAATAATAATTAAAAAAAAAAAAAAACAGATAAGCCATCATCTCTGAGAAAGGGACTATAGCTGTCATTTGCCGCAGAAGTTACTTCAGAGTACTCTCTCCTTCGTCGAACCCTAACCCCTTGTTTGGTTTGAGGGGAGGGGAGGGGAGGGGAGGGATTTTCCTCCCCTCCCCTTGTTTGGTTTGCATAATTGGAGGGGAGGGGAGGGAAAATTTCATTAAACTTTCCCTCCCCTCCCCCTCTCCCCCTCCCCTCCAATTTGGGGGAATTGGGAGGGAAAGTTATATTTTGGACAAAAATGTCTCTATATTTATTTATTTAGTTTTATTTATTTATAAATTTTTTTAAATAATTATAATTATAAATAATTTTTAATATTTATTTAATTTGGTAATAAAAATATTAAATTTTTAAAAATAAAAAAATAATTAATTATATTATTATTACTTTTAAAACATACAAGGGTAAAATAGTCTACATATTATTATTTTCCCTCCCTTCCCCTCCTGAACCAAACAATATATCATTAAAATCCCTCCCCTCCCCTTCATTAAAATCCCTCCCTCCCTTCCCCTCCCCTCCATTAAAATCCCTCCCCTCCCCTCCCCTCAGTTGAACCAAACATATTAAAATAAATATTTTAGTACCCATCAGATATATAAATAAAATTACACTGACGCAATCTCGAATTTCATCTTCACCTACACTTTTCTCACTCTTCAAGCCACAATGGTTGTACCCAGCTCATCCCAACTTCACCAAACCGGCGATGGACCATAATCCACTTCACCTGCATTGCTTTCAATGGGAAAGGCCGAAGAAGAACAGCCTTTGCCTTCCAGTTTGGCCTCCGAGGATCCGGGCCAGAATGTGGGGGCTCGATGTGGGTGTAGGTGTTCCAGAATTCGAAAATTCATTGGCCTCAGATGCATTTTCATCCTGCTATTATCTGCTGCTGTGTTTCTCTCCGCTGTATTTTGGTTACCCCCATTTCTTCGGTACGCAGATCAGAAGGATCTGCACACCGATGCTAAGTACAAAGGTGGGTTCTGGTTAATTCCCTTTTTCATTGTGTTTGTGGGTAGCGGCATTGTTTCATAGATCTATTTTCTTTTTGGAATTTAATTTTTCTATTTTTTTTATTTGCGTGTCTTTATAATTTGTGACATCTGCTTGTTGGGTCATTCTGATCCGTGGTTCGTTTCAGGAAAAAAAAAATATCGGGAAATTGGAGAACAATATGGTTATTATTTTTAATTTCACTTTGTACATTATGGTAATAATTATTATAGCCACATATGAATAATTCACTGACGTTATTGCGATTTGCTAAAACGGGGAAAAGGAAGTACTGAAAGTGCAGTGTTTTCGGGCTTTCGTCATTTATTTTTTCTAGTTCTGTTTGTTTATCAGTAAAAGAGTTTCAGAAATTGTCGGAGAAATTGTTTGTCGGAGCATATTTTCTGAATTCTGATAATTACTTTCCTCGACCCTATTTTAAGCACGGATTGAAGATTTTATTATTGTAGGCTTGCACCTTAGGAGTGGTTTTTGGTGCTAGACGTTCTGAGCTGGATCTTACATAGGCTGCATTATTTGCTTTATTCGGGTTTTGTATTTTGACAATGTTTATACGTGCAATTGGTAAGGGCAGTACATTTTGATTCTTTTGAAAGATTCAGAACTTTACAACTGTTGGCTATATTCATTTAGAAATATCTTTTCTTTATTAACTTTCCTAGGCTGACACAGTTTTTGACATTAACTAGCTTGTGTCCAGTTGTCAATCCCGGCATTTTTATCATTTGTGGCATGGTTTCTATATTGGTGCGCCTCCAATAACTCACCTGATGTGTTTCAATATCTTATGTGATTCTTATGGTGTAGAATGTATATTATTAGTGATAGAAGCACAATTATGAAATCTTTTCACGTGGTGACTCTGTTTACTTTTGCAGGTCATGATATTGTTGCAAGTTTTATTGTTAGCAAGCCGGTCTCTTTGCTGCAAGACAAAATCTTGCAGCTAGAAGATGACATTTTTGAAGAGATAGGAGTTCCCTCTACCAAAGTACCTCTCTCTTACTAATTTTCTTGTATACAGTTTATCAATATTTACTTATTGATTTCATTCTCATTTTGAAAACCAGGTGGCCATATTGTCTCTGGATCCCTTTTCTGGGTCAAACATGACAAAAGTTGTGTTTGCAGTTGATCCTGATGGTGAATATTCAGAAATGTCTTCAGCTGCTATTAGTTTGATAAGAGCATCGTTTGAATCTCTGGTTATACGGCAATCATATCTCCATCTCACTTCGTACTTGTTTGGAGATCCTTTCTTTTTGGAAGTGCTGAAATTTAAAGGAGGAATTACTATAATTCCACAACAGAGTGGATTTCTTCTGCAGACTGGGCAAATTCTATTCAACTTTACTTTGAATTTCTCTATCTATCAAATACAATTAAACTTTGAAGCATTGACAAGTCAGCTAAAGTCTGGATTGCATCTGACATCCTATGAGGTTAGCCATTTTATTTTTCAACCCTTCCTCTTTCTGTTGTATCTTCTCATAATTGTGTTTACACCTCCTGTGCTCAAGGTCAACTTTCAGTTATGATGCTATGGACATGTGTCAATACCAAAAGTTTCCTGTATGAGAATTCTGTTGTGGGAGACTGTCTGTTACAAGTGAATCATGTTTGGCACTGGACTATATAGCTGTGTGCAGGTAGAACTATATATTGTGAAAAATAAGGCTAGATTGCCTGCTAGCATATTAGTGTCTTCATTGGCTCTTAGAAAAATGTTCCTAAATTGAGGAATCCCCTACAAAGATACATACGGTTGTTCTCAGTAATTTTAGAAGATAGCTGACTAGGTCCCTACAATGCTTGTTATTTTCTGCACCATGCTGATTCTATAAAATTTCTTGATTGGGAACTGGGATGCAGAACTTGTATGTCATCTTATCGAATTCTGAAGGCTCAACAGTAGCTGCTCCTACTATTGTTCAGTCATCTGTTCTACTTGCAATTGGGATTACTCCATCAAAGGAGAGATTAAAGCAACTGGCACAAACCATCACGGGATCTCATTTTGGGAACCTTGGCTTGAATAACACTGAATTTGGTAGGGTTAAGCAGGTTCGACTTTCATCCATTTTGCAGCACTCCCTTCATGGTGGTAGTGGCACTACATGGTCACCTACTCCTGCTCCTCTACCTCATTCACACCACCGCCATGGGCATCATCATCATCACCACCACCACACTGCCCATCTAGCTCCTGTATTTTCACCTACACCTGCACCTGCACCCACACCTGTGCCTGCACCCGCAGCTGGGAAAGGTGCAATTCCACCTGAGGTTGGCTCTCCTGCTGCTGCAGAAAATGTGCCTGCACCAGGGAGAAGTTCTCAAGCTGAGCCTCCCAATTGTCGGAATGGGTATAGAAAGAGGTCTACCCCATATACAGGAAAACATGCTCATCTTACACCTGCAGTTGCCCCTACAATAGCTCCACCCTATCCTGTTGCCTCACCAAAACAGCAAGTTGAATCACCTGCTCATGTCTCTCATTCAGTTCCTGCTTTGAGTCCTTTGCCAAATGTAGCTTTTGCTCATGCTGAGTCCCCTCCTAAGAGTGAACCAGCTGCAGAACGTTCTGACACACATTTTCACAGGCCATCACCATCTTCATGTGAGTATGCTTAATGATCTAGTATAGTTATTTGAGTTGAAGCTAACATGTCCACTCTAAGTCTAGACTGGAAGGAGCTCATTTAACTCACTTGTTCGCATATTAATACCATTTATCATCTCTTGTGATATCAATTCTTGCGAGAATTACCCGTAGTTTATTAAGAAATTGGAAATGGTTAGCTTTATAGTCAAAGTGGAACTGGAAACGAAGAACTCTGAATATTTTATGTGCTCAAAGCCCCAGAAAAACTCTATCTAGTTAATTGTTTTGCGTCTATTTTCCACTCCTTTTCTTTTTTCTTCTCCAGTTAAATTGGTCTTGAATAGCGTGAATTTCTTCTTGGTTCCCGGGTAGCCCGAGCTTTTGGAACTGAGGGTGTCGTATTTAGGGTCTTATCCATATGTTATGCAATCCTGCTTTTGTAAGGCCTTGCGTTTAGTTCTAGCCATCTAGGTTGATTGGCTAATTGTCAAGTGTCTTCAGCGGCTGATAAATTCATTGTATGATTTTTGTTATTTTTTATGTGCTGACATCCTGTTTTCGCAGCTTCTGCAGGTTGTCCTCGAACTTCTGAATGGGCATCTTTAATATTTGTAGTATTTGTGGTATGTATTATAAAGGCCTGAATTCTATGATTAGGACAGTAAAACGAGAGTACCATAAATGCAAGCTTCGCGAAGGGCGAGCTTCACATCTGAGGGGATATAAAGTTGTGATTAAGCGTGTAAATAGTTTATCAAAAAGATCCACACCCGTTATGCATATTCAGGTCAAAGTCCACAAGTGGCAGGCCTTGATTACATGCATTACCGCTGTTTTGTGTATTATCTTCTTCAGAGATGTAAGGGAGAAAAATGAAAGCAAAAGAAAAGGAAGTGACATTTTCCCTTTTGTTACGCATCCTTTCTATTCTTTCCGTATTGTTGTATTAGAAGCAGTTTTCATTATGTTGTCGAAGTGTTTTGCAATTATTAAGCTAATTATGTGCCTATCTGGTCGATGCGTAATCGTAACTATTGTTGAGAATTATCTCATTTAATGGTCCATAATAACTTGTGGCAGAAAAAAAAATGGTCCACAATAACATTTTCTATTGGTTGATGTGGTTTCAATTAGAATTTTAGACTTGTATCTTGACTCTGAAGATGAGTCTGATGAATCCCCGTAGTCAAATATAATTGATATTCATAATAACATATGAATTATTTTAAGTCAATAGTGTGTCAATTTTGTGTGTGTGTGTGTTTTTTAAATAATTTAATTAAAAAATTTGATGATAAAGAAATAGCAAATTATATTTATTTATTTTAAAATTATCCTCTTCTCTGTTGGGGGTGTGGGTCCCGCTTCTGCGCTGCGATCCCGTCCTATTTCCCATGAGGATTCTTATCTTTCATGTGATGAGTCCATTTTGTTTGTTTCGCTCCTATTTTGACGTTTCAGAAAACACAGCGGTGAGAATCATGTTCCAGATTTAGGCATTAGATTTCCTTTGGCAGTTGAAGCAAATTAAATTGGAGCCTTTTATGAAACAATAAATCAACACCAAAGAAGAAGTTACCAACTTAACAAAGCACCTGACCAGCATAACTTTCTTCGTTGATACTTGAAGCCAAGGAAGGGAATCACATGGTGTGCTAAGCTATTTAATTGTTACTGTCGTTTACTCCTTGCTCGGGGTTTTATATTGACTCAGAAAGCGAAAAGTCTAAAATTGTCTTGTGTTTGGGTAATTTAAAAGGGGGTAAAGACGATCTTCAATAAATCTGCAAAGTCAGTTCCACAAAATTTTTCTTCGATATATAGTTGTGCTAATGGTCTCTGAAAGCAGACCCCCAAAAATTAAACCATACATGGTAAAAAAAAGGAAAAAAAGACACGCACACTCACAAAAGAAAAAGGATCAACACCGAATGTTGAATTTGTCCCCAGTTTTTTTTTCTTTTGGGTTTTCCATAAAGGAAGTAAGGATCTTGAATCTTGAACTGCTCATGACATGAGGTGGTTTTAGTTTCATTTATCATTTATTTAAGATGGGTATATTGTATTCAAGTTTTTTAAATGTGATTTTTATTCACACGATATTCATTTTATTAAAAATTAAAAATTAAAAATTATTATTACAACTTGTGATGCACGGATTATTAAAATAAATTAAATTTATATAAAAATAAATGCATTATTAAAAAGTAACTTACAAAATGAAAGTCATATGAATGATTGTGACCAAACATTTATTAATTATTTTGACCTTCCTTTCTAATCTTATTTTTGACAAAATAAATCCACACCGAATCACATCTATTATTGTAATTTAATTCCATCGGTTCTTCGCGAACTAAGTAAAAAAAAAAGAATCTCAGTTCGAGAAAATTTAAAAACCGACTATGGTAGCAAAAAGTAATATTTTCATTATCGACGGTTGATATCCTAAATACTGTCATGGTGTCACTCTCTTCGTGAAAGCACCGTTCCAAGTCACAACTATATCAGGGAAAATATCATTTCTTTTTTGGTATCGATCTCCAGAAACAGCTGATCGAGCCCCCTTTCAATTGTAGTCCACTTTTCCTTAAAAAAATAAAAAAATCTCTCTAGAAAGCTGAAAACCTTTCCCCACATCTGTGTTGGGTCCAATGAAACTACGCCTCTCATATTCCCTTGTTTCCTCTCTACTCTTTCTGCTTCTGATTAAGGCTATTTTTAATTCCCTCAAGAAGACAAAATCATATCGTTCGGTTTAAGTAAAGGTGAATTGGATTAGGCTTGTTCGTGTTAATTCTTGTAGACTTCACATTGTTATCTTCATTTTCACTGGATAAATTAGGACTCTATTGACCTCGTTTAGCTGCCTTCTTTTTCTGGTTTATGTTTCCGAATTTTAGTTTACTTGACCCTGGTTTCCGATTGAATTCCGAGACCAACCTTTTGTTTACTTAAACAAAGCTGGAGAAAATTGTTCGTGTACTTGAGCTGTGACTGAAAGGACAGAAATTGAAGCATTTCGTTAAACTAATATGAAACTGTAGCTTGATTAATTGTTTCCTTTTACGTCTATTGTGCGACCAAAAGGACATGGCTTAGTGCCCTGAGTTTTGTTACTTTTGTTCTCTGATATATTGTTGATTCTTTTGGCACTGACAATTGCACTATATTGCCATACATTGATTACTTTTGGAAGAAATGGTGAATCCGGGATTGTTTTCTGGGAGCAAGGCCGTGAAATCGGTGAAGATAAGCTTTCGGTTGCCATATTACACTCAATGGGGACAAAACTTGCTCGTGTGTGGCTCTGTACCACTGCTTGGTTCGTGGAATGTGAAGAAGGGTGTGTTGCTAAGGCCCTTTCATCAAGGCGATGAGCTCATCTGGTGCGGGAGTATCACAGTGCCATGTGGGTTCCAGTGCCAGTACAATTATTATGTTGTAGATGATAACCGAAATGTTCTGAGAGGTGAAATGGGGACGAAGCGTGAATTGTTACTCCATGAAGGTATCCAAAGCGGCCAGGAGGTTGAGTTCCGTGATCTATGGCAGGTGCTGCCTTTCTCCTTTTCTCCTTTTTTTTTTTAGTTAAATTCCTTATAAGCTTACTTTTTGCTAAGATATGCCTAACTCCTACTGCCATTGTTGAAGCATTTTCAATTTCATATTGCTAATTGAGTTTGTGCTTTATTTGGCGGCTGAAAGAATGAAAGATTTATAGATAATGGAAATATGGTTCTTAAGACAACTAGCAAAACCTGCAGATTTTAAACCCTTTTTCTCAATTTTCTAGGTATCCACTAGGACTTTCCTATAATTTTAATATTGGATTTGTAAATTTTTCATGTAGCTACTAATTTTTTATATTTCTCCACCACCAATGAAATGAAAAATTTACTTAATACGTACAATTTGGTAGTGGTTTGGTCCCACAATTTTCCATGTAAAAGTGGAAATTCCTGATAAACTTACATGCAGAAGGCCACTTTATTTATAGGAAAACTTTCATTGGTAATAATTTCCATTGACGTGACCATAAGAATTTAAAAGAAGAACAAAGGCAGGTAGTTTGTCAACAAAAGAAAAAAAATTGACATGTTATTTGATCTGGTGTTCATTCAATCTATCCGAACTCTATGGAGGGTGTAGTTAGCACATATCACTTCTTAAGGTGACGATGTGCTGGGAGATGAACCAACTCCTGGTGTAAGGCTAAAACTATGCCAATTGTGTTTTTGTACTCTCTCTTTTACCTTAGTAGCGTGTCTGTTTTATATCCGAAATCTGTCAACATGCTATTCAGTATATTCTGGTTCACTGTTTAAGAATATTAAATTTTGACAGCACGGAACATGGGAACTATTGGAAAATAAAATATGAGAATGATAGATGGAGTTACAAAGTTGTAATAAATGTAAAGGCCTCTAGTGGGAAACACTCACGGCCAATTTATTCTGTGTTCTCACTATATTAGATGCTGAAATGTTTCCATAAGGGAGTGGTCAGATATCCGTGATACATATATAATTTAACTTTACAAGGAAACACTCAAGGCTCTTGTTTCTGTATCTATCTGCTGAGAGTTATGCGAAAATACTTCAACTTGGTGCAATTTTCAGATGTCTTGGTTTCCAAGTTGTCAATATGGAAATTACTTCTAATAGTTGATATATATATATATATATCCCCTTCTTCTTGATATAATTTGGTTGTTGTTAGTTGTGATATAAATATATTTATTTTTTTAACATTAATATCTTATCAAGATCTTTATTTTTTTATCATCAAGTCCAGACTGGTTCAGATGCTCTCCCTTTCAGAAGTGCTTTCAGAAATGTCATCTTTCAGCGGAGCTGGGATTTGGGTGTGGAGACACCCGTAGGGGTTGACCACATTAAGTTTTCTCAAGAAGGTAACTTTTTTAATGTAACAGGTCTAAATTGTTGGACTTGTTTGATTTGAATTTCTCTTTTGAAGTGTCATTATTATCATTTTGCTGATAAGCCGTGCATTGTGACTTCTGATGAGCAGCAGATACCATTGTCATCCAATTCAAAGTTTGCTGCCCAAATATTGAAAAAGACACATCAGTGAGACTTTTCCCCCCCCAAATTCTTGATGAGCTATGTTATTTATTAGCATAAACTTTTTCTCAAAAAATGTTGGTATGCATATTTTTAAACTTCAATTATTTGCAGTTAAATGATTGGTTCTTATGGCTCAGTGAACTCTCTTGGAATTGTGCAGATATGTGTGATTGGTAGCCATACACAGTTAGGACAGTGGAAGGTCCCAAATGGACTAAAACTCAATTATTGTGGTGAATTCATTTGGCAAGCTGACTGTGTGATACAAAGGAGTGATTTTCCAATAAAATATCCATTTTGGACTTAGTTCTTAGATGAAATTATTGTGTTATTATTTCATTATGCTTTTGCTCTCTTCCTTAACAGAAATTCCACGTATAGATATTGCAAATATGACAAGGTTGGAAACATTTCTATAGAGAACAGTCCAAATCGAGAAGTCTCCATTAACTCCTCAAGTAATGAAACAAAACATATTTTTCTTTCGGATGGCATGATGAGGGTATGATGTTGAACTTAAGTTGCATTTGACTAAGTGAACATTGTGCTTTTTTTATAAACCCAAAAAAAAAAAAAAAATTGACAACATGCTTATCTGAAGATTTTGTGGTTCTAATCAGTTGTTGGTTTGCATTGCTAGGAAATGCCTTGGCGTGGTGCTGGTGTAGCAATACCCATGTTTTCTGTTAGATCGGAATCTGATCTTGGAGTTGGAGAGTTTCTTGATCTCAAGTTGCTGGTTGACTGGGCTGTAGCATCTGGTTTCCATTTAGTTCAACTTTTACCAATCAATGATACATCTGTGCATGGGATGTGGTGGGATTCTTATCCATACAGGTGCAACGCCACCTTCCATATTACTACAAACAAATATATGCCTTGTATATATCTTTATATCATTATTTGTGTATTTATGTTTTTCCTTTTACTCAACATTAGCTTAAGATGTCAAAAATTAATTCATTCCCAAGGCCTAAGCTATTAGGAAAGGACCCTAGAATGGTTTTTATTAATATTTCTAACACATCCCTTCATGAGAAAGTCTTCAGCTTGAAGCCTGGACTAAGAATAGGCCCACTATACTTTGTGGTGAAATTTAATTAACTAAGAGAATGGAGGTGACAAGGATCATGCTCCTAAGTCGTAATTGCTTGGTCATAAAGGTGCTAATACAATGTGAAGGACCAATTCATTCCAAAAGCTTCAACTATTAGAAGAAGGCCTTAGAAAATTCTTTCTTAAATAAGAACATCAGCAAGTTACTTTCCCAAAATTTCCTTTATGTTGCGTATTGCCTCATCTTTGATATCCTTGCAACTTTGGAGTGACATGTTTTTTCACCCAAGTTAATTATTCTTTCTGATTTTTAAGCATCGAACTTTGTATTTGGATAAGTGACAAATATGCAACATTTCTGGCTTCGAAAATCTGCTGGTTTATTTCTCTGACATCAAATTCATCACACATTCACACTTAACCTTGATTTCATTTTTTGCAGTTCACTTTCCGTTTTTGCACTGCATCCATTATACCTAAGAGTACAGGCACTTTCAGAGAACATGCCAGATGAAATCAAGGTTATATTGAAGAGTTTTACTTTCTATTCAGTGGTATTGGTAGCTTGTTACTTCATATTATTTTGGCGATATTTAAAATGTTCTCCTTTTAACAGCAAGAGATTGAGAAGGCAAAACAGCATTTGGAGGGCAAGGTAATACTGTCAATTGTTTATATCCATCTTGACATCATCAAGAAAGGTTGTCCATGATTTATATGCATGCAGCATTAAATGAAATGCTGTGTCAAACTCTAAAAACTTTGGCTTTTTGTACTTGGTTCTACTATGGCTATTATTCTAAGGAAGATGCCATGTTCTGGGTAAGTAACTCTACAGCTGGGATCATATTCTGTGTATTGAAAGTTAGGGTGCTCCCCACATTGTAAAGATTGATGGCGAGTTTGCTGCTCATTGTTCAACGTGAGTAACCACAAAAATTGGAGAGGTTTTGCTGTAAGACAATTTTTTTAGGATTGAGAGGAAAACAAAGTAAGTGATGGTCCATTAATCCTCTCTGGACATTATTCACAAACTTAATTAGAAACTTCCATATTTGACCATATTGTATCACTTTTCTATTCCCCACTCTTCTCACTTTTCAATTTCTTAAAAGTGCAATGTCAGCTGTAGATGGAATTAAAAATTGCAAAAGAAAAAGTGTATATTACTACAATTGTATATTTTGACAAGAATGTAATTTTTAACATAAGTAATACTATTGGGAATCATATCACTGACACTAAGTAGATTACAATATGTAGTAGGATCTATGGCAGGTTGGGAAATAAGATAAAATCAAGAAATTATCCTTTCAAAACTTACAAATAATTATGATGCTGCAGCTATTGCTTCTTTATGTAATATAAACTAGGCTCTTTAAAATTGAGAAGTCTCTAGCCCTGTATCATTATTGGTCCTCACAACAAAGAACAAAGAGTTCATATTCACTAATAAGTATTTTAATGTTCCATTGGTGGATGACAGTTCCTCAGGGTTGGTACATTTCGTGTTTATCTTTACAGGATGTTGATTATGAGGCTACCATGGCTACTAAACTCTCAATTGCCAAGAAAATTTTCAACCGGGAGAAGAATTTGATACTTAATTCGAGCTCCTTTCAGAAATTCTTTTCTGAGAATGAGGTCTTACTGCATTTTAACACTTTCAAATCTTTTGGCAAAAGATCTTTGATCTATCTTTTTATTTTTCGGGCTTTCTCTTCCTTCTTTTTTTTTTTTTGGGCCTTATTTTATGTGAATTTGGCCATTGACATTTGTTCATATTATATTGTTTTATTTAATTTATACATTGACTCAGTTCTGTTCTTGATGTTAAAAGGATTGGTTAAAACCCTATGCTGCCTTCTGTTTCCTGCGGGATTTTTTTGAAACATCAGATCACAGTCAGTGGGGGCGTTTTTCTCATTATACAAAAGATAAGGTCTATCCCTTTGATTTTTTTTTTTTAAATTTCTTATCATGTTGAGATATTCATGATCTGGATAGAATGTTTGGATTCTTTTGTATATGCAACTCATTGCTAATTATATAGTTGGGCATATAAGGGTCCTTTCTCTTACATCCGGGTAACATAAACCCTTTTGTTTTACAGCTGGAGAAACTTGTATCAAAGGAAAGCCTACATCACGACATAATTTGTTTCCATTACTATATCCAGTACCATTTACATTTACAAGTAAGTTGAATGAGCCTTATCCCAGAAGTTCTACTTCATGTGCAGTAAAATTGCTTAATGAAATAAACCTAAATGTTTGCATTCCTCTCAAATTTTTAGCTGTCAGAAGCCGCAGAATATGCAAGAAAGATGGGAGTGGTACTAAAGGGAGATCTTCCTATTGGTGTTGACAGAAACAGTGTGGATACCTGGGTTTATCCAAATTTATTCCGAATGAACACTTCTACTGGGGCACCTCCGGATTATTTTGATAAAAACGGCCAGAATTGGGGCTTTCCTACATATGATTGGGAAGAAATGTCAAAAGATAACTATGCTTGGTGGCGAGCTCGTTTAACACAGGTTTTGTTTTGAAAGCTTTATAATTTTTTGTCCGTAATGGGTTAAAATGTCTTACAGCTGACGTATATTTTCCTCTATATCCATGACAGATGGCAAAATACTTTACAGCTTACAGGATTGATCACATATTGGGATTCTTCCGAATCTGGGAGCTTCCTGACCATGCTATGACAGGTCTAGTTGGAAAATTTCGGCCATCCATGCCCCTAAGTCAGGTATCCTTATGTTCTCTTAAATTGGAATGGCACTTTCTTGGTGAATATAGGCTGAACTGTTCTAGCTAGCAAAAGAAACTATCTAATTTCTTATTTTAGTTTATTTATTATTTATTTGGACTATATCTTCTATTGTAGGAAGAACTTGAAAGAGAAGGAATATGGGACTTTAATCGCCTGAGTCGCCCATACATTAGGCTGGGGCTCTTACAGGTTAGTGGTTTTCCTTTTGAGCTACAACTGATTTTAATAACTTGCAAATGGTTTACCTTCATGCTTCAGGCTGCTGCTATCTGGTTTCTCATATTATTGATGCAGATGTGCTTCTTAGTGTCTAGATTATTTTATATACTTTTCATTTTTGTTTCAGGAAAAATTTGGAGCTTCTTGGACATTTGTTGCAACAACTTTTCTGAATGAATATGAGAAGCAATGCTTTGAGGTGATCATTATTAATAAAGATTTTTATGAATTTTACTGATTCCTGTAAGCTTGCATAGCTTAAATTTAATTTTGGTTATAAAACTTACTCAATCTCTGCTTTGTTCCCCTTAGTCTTCAATAAGATGGATGAATTTATTTTGATGAAACCAAATTCCAAACTAGAATCATTAACACATGATTTTGTAAGAAGTTATGTTATCCACTTTATCTGATGTTATCATTCTTTCTTGTTAGTTCAATTATTATCATTTATGATGTTTGTTGCTGTTGTTGTTTTGATAATTCTATTTGTTTTATTACTTTCTTTTTATATTTAAGGATTTTGCATCCTCACATTTGTATCTTATTGATCATGTCCTTTTGTTTAAAATAATAAATAAATGAATAAATAAATAGAAGAAGGATTATAATGTAAAAGAGGCTTTCAATAAGAAATGAGGTCCTTCAAGAGACTTTCAGATAAATTATAAATCCTCTACTACTTTTGAAATGCAAAGTTGTGAAGGGGTGGAGGATGACAAAATGGCTGTGTCTGTGTAGACTGTTGAGTAATTTTGTGTGTGTGTGAGAGAGAGAGAGAGAGAGAGAGAGAGAGCTGGCTTGATTTTGAAAGAACTGAAGCTCCTATTGAGTGCAGAAGATGATGTCCTCAGATTAGAAGATAGGTCACGAAATACATGAGTTTTTCCTTCCTTTTTTTTTCAGGGTAATGGTGCTTTGCACCCCATAAAAGGTGGGGGTCTACTAACCTTTCCAGGGTTGGAGTTTCAATTTTGTTGATTAAAATAAGTCAAGCTTTTGTTTCTTCACTGGCCTAACATTCAAAAAGGAAATGGAATAAAATATTGAAAATATCATGAAGGGAAACCCCTGCAAATCCCTGCATTTTTTTTCAAAAAATGTAAATAATTACTTATTCCCCATAGTTAATGTAAACCAAGCAACTTTCATTGTGTAACTTGCCCAAAAAATACATGCATATACGGTGCACATTATTTTTAAAGGTGTTTCATAATTGGGAGCATAGTACCACACATATCTAGCTGATCTGAGGTAGCCTGCTTCTACTAAACCAGAATCCATACTTCATAGCAAGGGGTATACTTAGTTTCACTTCCAAACCATGTGCCTTGTTTTCCCTATTTCAAGTTACCTTGATAGGTTGTATGCTGGCTTGTCCAAATTTTAAAGATTTAAGAGCAGAGAGAAAAATGTGCTTGCCTATGTGTCTTTCGAGATACTGTCATGAAGATGTATGCTATTAGTAAAGTTTCCTTGGTTTGACTAAGCGCCCCCCATTACTATTGGTGACATTTCAGGTATTTGGTAAGTTAAATTTATTCAGTAAAAAGGGGAAATTTTTTTCCTCAAGTCATGAAGGACCTACTGGATGCATGGGCCTGACATGGGGGAAATTACTTTGTGCAGCCAGTGTATACATATTATTTCCATAAATAGGAATACTGGGCTTGCATGAGTAGAAAATATAAATACTAGGATTTCCATTCATGAAATGGTGTACACTGGGGGTTCATTAAATAATTTCAACTAATTCGTGCAGTACAGGTGGTTTTTGACGATTTTTCTGAATATACCATTTATAACTATTAGATTTACTGCTGCTCTCTCACATCACGCTTAATTGTTACTCCTGTCATTGGTATGGGGCCTAATGAAGCCTCTAGTAATTTTCTCTCTCCATCTCTTTGTTTTCCCAACTGATTCTCAACTCGATTCATTTCCTATTTAATTTTCGTTTTATTTCGCATTTGAAACAAGTAGTTGTTAGAAAAGCAAGTTCCTTTTCTGTGATGTTATGTCTAGCTACTTTTATCAAATTTTTTTAATAAATATATAACATTTCTACTACTATTACTATCATAACCATCATCATCATTCATTGCCACATTTGGTAGATATACCTTGTTCTTTATTTGGTAAAGGTGTCTAGTTCACTCTCGCATTTTGGGATTTAGTGGTATTACACGTGATTAGAAATTTAATCATCTATGGTGAAAAGTAAAATATCCTCCTAAATTGGTTGATTTTAAATTTGATCTTTCTGAGATTGAATTTGCTGTGTCATTTCTTGCCTTATTAATATTCTGTTGAGTCTTGAATGGTCTTGCTCAAATATGATTTTTAGTTCAAGGAAGAGTGCAACACAGAGAAGAAAATTGCTGCCAAGCTAAAATCATTTGCAGGCGGGTCCTTACTGGAGAGTGAAGACAAAATCCGTCACAATCTCTTTGATCTACTACAGGTAGCAAAGCATTATCAATATAGCTTCCTTCTCTTTCTCTTTCTCTCCTTTGCCTGACCTAGATATTTACATTGGAAACTATTCTATCTAATATTTGGCTCAATATTTCTTTAAAATAGTCGTACATTATGTTCTGTTTAATTGTTTTGCAGAATGTAGTTCTAATACGAGATCCAGAGGATCCAAGAAAATTCTATCCTCGCTTCAACCTAGAAGATACTTCAAGTTTTAAGGATTTGGATGATCATAAGTATTATCTTAAATTAATAAAATTAGCTTTTAGTGCATGTATACATATATAGCATATTTTACCTGCAATGTCGTTATTCTATATCTGGTGCAAAATTAATTTCTTTTTGCATTTTCACTTGAGATATAATCTCACAATACATCTTTCCATTCATCATATTATACAGCAAGAATGTTCTAAAAAGATTGTACTATGATTACTACTTCCAACGGCAAGAGAATCTTTGGAGGGAAAATGCTTTGAAGACCCTTCCTGTCCTTCTGAACTCATCAGACATGCTATCCTGTGGAGAAGATCTGGGCCTCATTCCCTCGTGTGTTCATCCTGTATGTCTGATCAACTTCATTCATGATGTACCTCTTATGTCAGAGACACAGCACACACAATTTCACTTATGCTAAAGATATTATAAAGATTTGTTCTTGAAATTTTGTTTATGCAGGTTATGCAAGAACTGGGATTAATTGGGTTACGCATTCAACGCATGCCCAATGAACCTGATCTGGAATTTGGTATTCCTTCTCAATATAGCTACATGACGGTAAGATTTTTTTTTTTTTGGGGGGGGGGGGTTTCAAATTGCTTCTTCTTATAATATTTTGGTGCATATGGTTGTACTAGAAGATGTTATCTTTCAACTTTTACTTAATAATCCCATATAAAATATAAAACCATCTAATGGAGGAAAATCCTTTAAAGAAAAGTTAGTAGTGCCAACCATAGCCAAAATCTTCTATCTGGTTTTGTTATATCTATGCCACACTTCAATATCTTTTTGGGATGTGTTTCTTTATTATTGCTGCCTATAACATTCCTTATAAGTGTTCTGGTTGCTGTTAAAATTCAAATTTGCTGTTATATCAGCAAGTATCACTGAAAATTAAAAGACAAAAAACTACTCCTTTTGGGAGCAAGGTAGAATTACGTAGTCAATACCTAATTAGATGGTTGAGAAAAATTATTCCAAACGTCATAATGTAGTCTTGATTTTAAGCTGTTAAGAAAGAAAAATTACTGGTTTAGCGTGGTGGTTTTAGTTCCCTGTTTCAGTGACATGTCGTTGGACAACTAGAGATCCTTCTTCCTATTTTGCTTAATCCAAACTCAGTTTTATCAGGAGAGCAATACTAGTTGCACTATCATCTGATTTGTCTTTCGTAATCTTCCCTCAGAAGTCCTTCCAAGTTACCAACTAGTCTCAGACTATCAGGTCATTTACTATTTATGTTAGAATGGTTTCCGCCTGGGTTTAGAAAGGTTATCAGTAAGATTAACAAGGGTAAAAATGTTTATTTGATTTATTTAGAAAGGAAAGGATATTAAGCAGTTACCAGAAGATTTTGAAATATTTACCTTCCATCTTGCTCAGGCAAACTAACAAAATAGGCTGATTTGAAAGGGTTGTGAACGATGATATTGTGAGACATAGTGGGGGAACTAGCACTTCTCATACGAGAAAGCAGTCTTAGAAGTCAGAGGTCTGTGCCTCTGGTATATAGTCATTTGATGCGGGTGAGTTGATGTCTTGCAGGTGTGTGCCCCATCATGTCATGACTGTTCCACCTTGCGAGCTTGGTGGGAAGAAGATGAAGAAAGAAGACTACGATTTTTTAGGTGTGTGATGGAGTCTGACATCTTGCCTCCTGATCGATGTGTTCCAGATGTTGCATATTATATTATAAGGCATCATGTTGAATCCCCATCAATGTGGGCCATTTTCCCTCTTCAGGTATTGTTCTAACAGACAAGTTTGTTGCAACAATTTAAAGTAAAAAGAACTTGGTTGACGGATTTCTCCCTTGATGGTGTTATCTCTGCATGTAACTCTTGTTAATCTGGCGGACAGGACTTGCTAGCGCTAAAAGAAGAATATACAACGCGCCCTGCAGCAGAAGAGACAATCAACGACCCAACAAATCCGAAACACTATTGGAGATATCGTAAGTCCTCATCTTTGTCATAATGCAACTCTTCGTAAGACACTGATATCAAGTTACTTTGGAGACAGCGAGGCTGAGATTTTGTACTTTGTACTGTTCTCAGGTGTACATGTGACTCTGGAGTCTTTGATGAAGGATAATGAACTAACATCCATCATCAAAAATCTTGTACGTGGGAGTGGAAGATCACTGCCCCAGAAAGACTTAGAAGGGGAAGTAAGCCTAGTGTCTGGGAAGCAGCAGATTGCTAGTGTTGTGTTGAAGACTCCTCATTCTTCTGAGTCCAATGGAATTCAACGAAAGGATACACTGGCTGTCCGCTGATGAGCCTTCAAACACCGTACTACATGACCTGCTAGCATGTAAAAATAAGGATTACTTGCCTCTCTTTCCGAAACTTTCAAGAAAATAAAATTTTAAATAGATATACCTATGCGTTACGTTAACAAATAAATTTTCTCACATTAATCCATTTATAATATAATTATTGTTATGTTTAAACTTATTAGAGCACTCATGCCAGAGGTCACTGAATCTGCCTCGATGACAGATGGCAACAAATAACTACCCTCGTGTTCTACCTCTTTCTCTTCATCACTGCAGAATATATTCTGTTAACAACAAACTGGACACTGGCTTTAATATAGCATTGTATTCTTTTCGTTCTGTTTGTTCTTTCCAGTATGAAGAGTTATATATTCTTTGTATCGCAGGGTAAATGAATGAGAATTAGATTACAACCAAATTATGGTATCAGTCTTGGCCTTCGCAAACGGCTGATCTTTCCTTTTCCTTAGTGACATCATCTTCTGGCATCAGTGTCTCACCACATACCCAATTAACTAATTCAACACAATCTTCTTTTGTCACTTTCTTACCACACTATGTCATCGTCAATTTCAACCAAGAGAACTATCTAATTTGGCATGCTCAGATAGTTCCTTATCTACATGGCCAACACTAGTTTGGTCATATCAATGGATCAACTCTAGAGCCACCTTGGTTTTTATCTTTTGGTGAGATGAATCCAGAGCATGCAAAATGGTTTATGCAAGATCAGTTAATCTTATGCCTACTAATTTTATCACTCATGGAAAAGATAATTGCACATGTTCATAAGCATAACACAGCTATGACTATATGGAATGCTCTTGAGGTGCTATTTGCATAGCGATCTCACGTAAGGTTTGTTCACTTGCATAATCAACTCACGTCATTGAAAAAGGGTTCAAACACTATATCAAAATATTTAAAACTACTAATCTTCATGATTCTTTGACAACAACAGGCAAACCATTATCTGACATCGAATTCCACAGTTATATACTTGTTGGTCTTGGTACGGATTATGATTCAATAGTTGCATCTTTGACCACTCGATTGGAGCAACTGACATCTGATGAACTTTTAGCCATCTTTTAACCTATGAAGCACATCTTTCTTTGCATCAGTAAGTGCTACCTGTTACTACAGCTAATGTTTCTATCAAGCAAAACTTTGGTCGAGATGGTTGTGCAATTGCTAAATGCGATCGCAGTGGTCAGTCCTCCTTTTTCTGTGGTGCAAGTCATTTCTCTCGTGATGGTTGCTCTATACCTTTTGATACTTCTCAACTAGTTTGCCAAGTGTGTTTGAAGCCCGGACACATAGCTTTAATATGTTTTCACTGATTTAATCATGCGTACCAATATCAATCACCCTTATCTCTTATAGTTAGTTACCCTTCTCTGTAGTCATTGTTAGCGAATCCATGGCACCTCGACATAGGAGCTTCACATCATATCATGCCTGAGTTGGCTAATATGAACACTTATTCCTCTGAATACTTTGGTGATGATTCCATTCGCATTGGCGATGGCTTGACATTCCTTATTCATCATTACAACTCAGCTCATTTCTCAACCACCTTTGGCAAATTTCTTCTCTTTGATCTTCTTCATGTCCCTTTTATGTCTAAAAATCTAATTTCTATTTCTAAATTTTGTCTTGATAATTTTGTGTTCTTTGAATTTTACGCTGATTAATTTCCTGTGAAGGACCTTCGTACTCAAACCACTCTTCTGAGAGGAATTGCTCATGATCATCTCTACATTTTTCCACCTTCTTCTTCACCATAAGCTTTTCTTAGTAAACACACATCATTTCATTAATGGCATAATTGTCTTGGGCATCTTGTCTTTTATGTTGTTAGCCACATTCTCTCACAACATTCTCTACCAATCTCCACCAAGAAACTACCATCACTATGTCTACCTTGCTGCATTGCAAAGTTTCATGCTTTCCTTTACCCTGCTTCTCCTAATCAATCCATTAAACCTTTTCAATTGGTTTTTGTTGATGTGTGGGGACCTGCCCCTGTGCTTTCTTTTTCTGGACATCAGTATTATATACTTTTTATTGATGACTTTAGTAGATATTCCTAACTCTTTTCTTTAAATGCAAAGTCTGATGTCTTATATGTTTTTATTAATTTCCACAAGAAAATTGAAACTACTTTTCATTGTAAATTTCAATCTCTTCAAATAGATTAGGGTGGTGAATTTTGCTCCTTTCATCGTTATCTTGATTCCATTAGCATAACCCATCATATTACATGTCCCTACACTCATTCTCAAAATGGTTCTGTTGAATGAAAGCACAGACACGTTGTTAATACTGGCCTTACCTCTCTTTATCATGCTTCCATTCTTAAATGTTTTTGGGCTCATGTGTTTGCTATCTCTGTTTATTTAATAAATCGTATGCCCACTCCCACATTAAACAACAAAAGCCATTTCATTTATTATTTGGTCATAAGTTTGATTATTCTTTTTTGAGGGTATTTGGTGCAACATGCTAACCCAATTTTCGTCCATATAATACAAATAAGCTTTAGCCTCAGTTCATGCTGTGTGCTTTCTTAGGCTACAACCCATATTACAAAGGTTATATATGTTATGCCATTCATTCTGGCCATCTTTATGTGTCATGTGACATTATCTTTGATGAAACTATTTTTTCTTTTGCTCAGTCATTTCTTCTCCTCGACCCACTTCTCCTTCCACTTCTATCATTCTACCCTCTATTTCTTTACCTAATAGGCCATCTCTTCCCTCTTCTTCTCTTAGGTCCCCTTCTCCTTTCTCTACTTCTTCCTTTCCTTCTCCTCTCTCTTCTTTCACTAGGTCTCGTTCCTCCCTTTCTCTTGTAACATCCTCTCCTTCATTTGTCTCTCCTCTTCCACGTAATCTTAATCCAATAACCACTTAATTGAAAAATAAAAAATTCAAACCTAAGCATTATAGTGATGGTACCATTGCTTAGCCTCCTCCTCATGCATTCTTTGCCACTCCTTCACCTCCACCTGAGTCATCTATGTTTGTTTTTGATGCTTTTAAATGCCCTGAGTGGCATGCTGCAATGAACAATGAATTTCAAGCTCTTTTAGCCACTTAAACCTGGACTCTTGTTTTGCTGGATTCATCCCAAAATCTCATTGGTTGTAAGTGAGTGTTTCACACCAAATATTGAGTTGATGGATTTGTTGAACGCTATAAGACAAGGCTTGTTGCCAAAGGTTTTCATCAACAAGCTGGTATCAATTTTCATGACATGTTTTCTTTTATAGTTAAACTTGTTACTATACAACTAATCCTTTCTCTAGCTATGTCCTAGGGCTAGTCATTGTAACAAATTGATATTCATAATGTCTTTCTACATGGGTCCTTCTCTGAAGCTGTGTACATGGCTCAACCTCTTGGCTTTGTCCACCTTGATCATCCTAACTATGTTTGTAAGCTTCGAAAAGCCATTTATGGACTCAAGCAAGCTCCTCAAGCATGGTACTCCAAACTCAATTCTTATCTCTTTGAATTAGAATTTGTTATATCCCACTCGAATTCATCTTTGTTCATCTCTCAAAGTTCTTCTTGTATTATTTATGTTCTAGTGTACGCCGATAATATTATCATCACCGAGTCTTCTCTTAATGCTATTAATTCATTGATTACTACACTGGCCTAATCTTTTCTTATGAAGAACCTTGGACCTTTGAACTATTTTCTTAGCCTTGAGGTTTATTCTTCTTTAGATGCTATATTTTTATCACAAAAGAAGTATATATTTGATTTTTTGGCTCGCATTAACATGACTACTTGTAAGCCTATTAAATCACCAATGGCTCCATCTATTAAACTCTCCACTACTGATGGCTACCCATTTGATGATCCTCAACTATATAGAAGCATTGTTGACAATCTTCAATATCTTTCCTTTATGCAGCTTGATGTCGCGTTTGCTATTAATCGAGTATGCCAATATATGCATTCTCTAAGGGACATCCATTGGCAAGCTATCGAACTCATCTTACGTTACCTTAATGCTACTCTGGATCATGGTCTATAGCTTCATTCATCTTCTGCACTTTCTTTAGTTGCTTTCTCGGATGCTAACTGGGGAGAGTGCCTCGATGATCATCATTCCACTGGTGTGTATCTTTCTCGGATCTAATCTCATTTTCTGGAGCTCTAAAAAGCAATTTACCATTGCTCGTTCAAGCACTGAAGCTGAATACAAAGTGTTGGCTTTAGTCACTTGTGAGTTAATTTAGATTCAATCTCTACTTATGGAGGTTGGTATCTTTCTTAAAGAGCCTTTGAAACTTTGCTATGACAATGTTGAAGTCACCTATCTTGTTACAAATCGATCATGCAATCTTGAACAAAGCACGTTGATATGGACTATCACTTCATTTGTGAACGTGTTACTGCTAAGCCTCTCAGATTATGTATTGTTTCATCCAAAGTTCAGCTTGCAAACATCCTTACTAAGCCATTTTCAACTCCCCATTTTGCTCTTCTACCTACAAGCCTTGTTGTTGCCATCTCAGTTCATGAGGGTGTATTGGACTCACATCAGAGATCACTAAATCTATCTTGATGACAGATGGCAACAAATAGTTACCCTCGTGCTCTACCTCTTTCTTTCCATTATGTGCAAAATATATTTTGTTAATAACAAACTGGATACATGGCTTTAATATAGCATTGTATTCTTTTCGTTTTATTTGTTCATTCTAGTATCAAGAGCTATATATTCTTTGTCTGTATTGCATAGTAAATGAATGAGAATTAGATTATATTATGAACCAAATTAAAACTTTACTTAATTTCTTGTATATGTTGAATGTATTTCATTTTACAATATCATCTCATCTTGAAAATATTTTATAGCCTATTCATAACATTATAAGGCCTTTTTTAAATTATGACATTTTAGATTTTGTTTAGACTATTTTTCTTTGGAGCAATCATAACTCTCAAGTAGTATATTTAAAATGTGAATAAATTATGTTAACTTTTTTTTTTCTGGTTTTATTAAATTATATCTAATACTCCTATTTTTTAATAATGATATTTGGTTTTTCTAATTTATATTCTTTTAATGAAATTTAAGTTATTTTTGTATGAGATTGAGTGTTGGGTAATTAAAAATAAATAAGAGAATAAATTCAATGTTGTAAAAATAAAAATATTACATTAAATGAGTGAACACACCAAATAAGATAGAATTAAAAATAAATATATTAGAATAAAAATGAAGGTTGCAATTATTGTGAAAAAGATTGTAGAATCGCGCCTTAGATGGTTTGGACATGTGTGGAGAAGATTTATAAAAAAACTTTAATAAGAAGAATGGATCAGATAGAAAATAATTCAATAGTTAGATGTAGAAAGAAATTAAGAAAAACAATAGGTGAAAATGTAAAATCATTAAAAAGGATTTAGATTTAAATATTTTATTTAAAAACATGATTCATAATAAAATTTTATAATGTCGTTTGATTTATGTAATTGATCTCATTTAATGAATTTTTTTCCCTTATTGTTGTTATTGTATATTCTTTCAATAAAATTAATTTTTTAGACAATATATATTTAAAAATTATTTTATTTTATTTATTCTCAAATAAAAAGTAAAATGATAGATTCACGTTAGAGTTTAATGTTAATTTAGTTGTTCTTACTTCTTACAATTATATTAAAAATAAAATTTTAATTTTTTTTATAAAATAAATTAAAAGAAATTTGCATTATATATTAAAATATTGAGAAAGTCTAGTATAATTTTTGAAATAAAATGAATAACTTAAAAAAATTACATAATTTACTTTTAAAATTTTATTCTTAAAATATTTTGCAAAAAAAAGTATATATTATTAAGGTGACATGAGATATTATCCCACCTTGTAAATTGAGCGAGTTACGAGCGAAATATTCAGACTTTGGTTCGCTGTGTAAAGATGAGTCAAATTTGATTATTAATTAGATATACAATTACTGAAACGAGTCCGAGTCTGCTAAAAAGGGAACTTGCATGTCCGAATAATGAAAAAAGGGGGCCAGCTTCGCCACGTAATGACAAACTAATCTCGTTGTCACATGTCGCAGTCACGAAATGCAGGTTACGGTTTGAATGTTGCAAGGTGCGTGAAAGGGAAGAAATGTCCGAAAATAGGGAAAGCAAAAATAGTAACGGAGTCGGGGTGAGGCAAAGGTGAAAGGAGGAAGGAGACATAAGAAGAGAAGGAGGGGATATTAACGTAGGGTGTGTGGGAGTGGGGGTGGAATTTTATTTCCATATACTCCGGTCACAGATTCATTCTCTCGCGCTCCCTTTGCTTCTCCATCGAATCCCTGAATGCCTTACCAGTGTTCAGGGTATCTCTCGCTCTTCCTCTCATTTCTTCACTACATGTTCCCAAAAGGAATGAATTTTGATTTTGGGTACTCGAGAATGTAAAAAAGTTATGATCTTTCACCAGGAATAAAGGCCATATATGATTGATGAGCAATTGCAATTTGATTTCTTGTTTTTCCCTTTCCTTTTATTATTAGCATTTATAACGGATGCATTGTCATGCACGTCAATTTTCATCTCTGCAATTAGTCAAAGAATGCCTTCCAGACCTCGTGATGGTGATATGATTCTTGTTAACAGGGTGCTCATAAATGTGTCTCCTGTGTTACATATGCAGGGCTGCTATATTCTCAGTTTTTCTTTCCCTTTTTGATGTTTTCTATTGTTCATTCTTCTTATGTTTTCTGTTGTTCATTCTTCTTTGAAGTTTCTTCAGTTTTAATTTTTCTGCTTGACAAATCATGCAGGTTATGAGGGATTCAAGAAAAATGTGAACAAGTTAGCCTGCGTTTCTGTTTGGTATCCAAAGTCTAAGCGATGAGTCCATCATCTTAATTGTACCCCTTCTATGCAAATATTCGGTAAGAAATTGTTTGCATTATCTATTAATTTGTCAGTCTGTGGTATTCATTTATATGTTCTTGTATGATGTAAAGGGATAAATAGTTTAATGATTTTTCATTAGTGAATGACATCAAACAAGGAAGGTTATTACAATTGTTTTATTAGTGATAACAAATAAGGTATAACATATTTCGAAGGATAATTGTTCGAGCAGGTTTTCAATGAAAGCTAAATATCTCCCTCCATGCGGGTGACATATAGGCACCCATGTTTAAATAGAAATTATAGAGATAAAGATCGCATCAGAATTTCCATCTGGCTCATTAGTTTCTTTGGATGTAATAAGTCCTATATTCACGAGTGATAAGCTAGGCTGCTGTAACAAAGACGGGCTTAATATCCACTTCATTTAGTTAAAATTACCATTATTGAAAATCACGGATATCAGAAATTGTTGATTTTGTTTTTGCATGTCCTTATTTGATAATGTTAACGTTCCTCAAAAAAAAAAAAACAGTTGTAACTGTTTGGGTAATACATGATTCATTTACCTTTGATTGCCACTACTCTAACCCAGCACAGTCTATGGGGAGACAATAGAAAATGCTCATATGAAGTTCTCTTCTTTTTCTGATTTCTTGCACTTACAATGGTATATGCATGTTCATTTCTTAGTCTTACCATCATGAAATTATTGAAGGCTGTTGTAAACCTGATCTGAATAGTCATATTTCTAGGTCAAATTTGCCTGTGAGATTTTCTCGTCTTATACACCCTAAAACTGCTTGAGAGTACTGTATTGTCATTAAAATTGTTATTTTCATATCTACAAATATTTATAAACTCAAATGCATACACATTATGAGGAACATGTCTTGTAATATGAGTTGGTTCTCTTGTTCATTATGGCCCTTTAGAATCTTATTTCTTGCCATTTTTACTATATGTCAATCATGTAGATTAATTCTTCAAATGCAGCATTTCCAGGAAACTCTTTTTTGAAGTTGCAGATGTCATAGCCTTCAGAAAACTAATTTCCCAGGGATTTTTTTTTAGAAGAACCGCATTTGGAATGCGTTGCTGCTGCCGCTCTCATCTGGATGAGATTCTTCACAATGGCTGTAGCCATAGATCAACATCATGGATTTAAGCCATTTAGCCGATCCCAGAGATGTAAACTCCAATCCTATGGTCACCTTGATCACAACCTTCTGGAACTTGGCCAAACAAGCCTTACACGCTCCTTCAAGCAATCATTTGAATGCAGTAATATTCACCGCAGTTTCTCCACTCCATGCCTACCTTTAACCCCTTCAGCAGATGAAGAGCTTGCTTCTTATCCCAAGATTGAGATTGTTGGTGGCGCTGGAGCTCCAGTACATGCTCTAGTTGTAGAAGTTGCCATAGCTATGGCCTCTGGTTCTCATCCTATTCCAGTCTCAAAAGGGTTAGGGGGTGCCTATGTTTTCTGTAGCCAAAATGGTAAAGATATAGCTGTGGCTAAGCCAGCAGATGAAGAACCTTTAGCCTTCAACAATCCAAAAGGCTTGAGGGGTCGAATGCTTGGCCAACCTGGCTTGAAACACTCCATTCGGGTAGGTGAAACTGGGATACGTGAATTAGCTGCTTGTTTCCTTGACCATGGAGGCTTTGCTGGTGTGCCTCCCACTGCTTTAGTCAAATTCTCTCATGCTGCCTTCTATTTTACTGATGCTGCAGCCACAGTTCCATCAGCAATACCTTGTAAAATCGCTTCCCTCCAACGCTTTGTTGATCATGATTGTGATGCAGCAGAGTTGGGCCCTTCTTTTTTCTCTGTTGCTTCTGTTCACCAGATCGGGATTCTAGACATTAGGCTTCTAAATCTTGACAGACATGCAGGAAATATGCTTGTGAAGAAGAAACAAGGTCACCATAGTCATAATGCTTGTGGAGTTGCTGAGCTTGTTCCCATAGACCATGGGCTTTGCCTACCTGAGTGGCTGGATGATCCATATTTTGAGTGGCTGCATTGGCCACAAGCCTCCATTCCTTTTTCTGAGTCTGAGCTCGAGTACATATCCAAACTTGATCCATTTAAAGATGCAGAGCTTCTTAGAACTGAGCTTCCTTCTCTGAGGGAGTCCTCTATAAGGGTTCTTGTTGTTTGCACCATTTTCTTGAAGCAAGCTGCTGCTGCTGGCATTTGTATCGCTGATATTGGTCAAATGATGACCAGACAATTCTGTGGTGGAGAAGAAACGCCTAGTGAGCTGGAAGATATTTGTTTTCGAGTCAAGGTTACCATCCCTCGTGCTTCCAACCATGAGAAAAGGATAGAAGAAAATGAACAAGAGTCTAATATGTTTCAATTTGACAATCCGACTCAAGATGGATTGAATAAGGGTTTGGAAATGCCAGGTTTTCCATTTGCAGGATCAATGGATGGATTAAGTGAGGAAAATGATAATCAAAATAAAAACTTTGATGCGGGGAAAATCAGTGACAATAGTAATAGCAGTGATAAGTGTGAGAGTGGAATAATGGGGGTTCTTGCAAAAAGTATTAGTTTGTCTTCATGGAGCCATAATTGTGAAACAGGGGGCATTTCATTCGGAGACATGAACCAAGGCGAATGGGGATTGTTTTTGGAAAATTTTGAGAAGCTTTTGCCGGGAGTGTTTGAGGATATGAAGTGCAGGAATTGAAGCAAAAGTTGGAAAGCTGTGTAAGTTAAGGATGTTAGGAATCTATACATATAATTAAATCCAGAGTTTACTTGTCATTGTACATTGGTGCCACAAAGACCGCAGAGCAGGTTATTGTAGATATCTATAAGGTGAAGTTCCATTTTGCAAGGATGGAACAGTGATTGGGAGGTGTCAATAAATGCAATCCTTTCCATTCCGTGAGTTATTTATTTTTTCTGTTTTTTCATCCCTTTCTTGTGTCAAAATTGTAAACTAAAACCTAAGTGGGTTCCTACCCATGATTACGTAAAAACTATATTTTGGTATGTAAATTATATTGTATTGGATATATGGGTTACATTCATTCTTCACTGTATGGTTGTTGATGTTACTTATGCAATTTCAAATCTTGTTATACTGTGTAGAAACTTGGCCTAGTAGAGGACCTTTATTTTCGTATATTTCTACAACTTCGCTAAAGATGCCATTCAATTACTCAGTAGCAGATCTGGTACATGACATTTGAGGACGATGAAATTATTTTCTTTTAAACACAGATTCAAATCAAAATAACGCAGTTAAAAGTTAGAATATTAGTCATAATTATCATATCAATAAATTTACATTTAACTGGCTCCATATTCTGATTGAATTCAATAAGGACAACTTAAATTCAGAAATAAAATATGACAATTTTGGTATAATTTTTTATTTTGGTATACAAGAGAAGCTACAAATGAAACCTAACCCTCATCGTGGAGGCAAAATCAGTGGTCGATAATGATAGTCTTTTCAAATGTAATATTGAGCAAAATCACGAGATAAGTTTGGAACTACTCAAGAATTAACTTCCCTAAAAATGCGGATACCTTCATCAACGAGAAAAGTTTGTGTAAATCTCAAGTTAATTTAGAGTAGTAGACTTAAAAACTAATTAAGGCGCAACTAAACTCTTAATTAATGCAATTAGTAAGGCTTTATATCATTCTACAAATTTAATATTATGTATTAATTACTTTGCATTAAGTGTAAATTGGTCAAACAACTTTATGCCAAAAATACCCTTATATACTCGTAAGAAATATCTATTTTGTTTTCTTTTAAACTAACGTCTCCATCATTATCAATTTAGCACAACTTGCTAGTGTTTATTATGGTTTATTTACTTCTCAAGTTTATTATGACAGTGTTAGATTCAATTTTAAAGATATAATCCAGCAAAGTTCAAATTACAAGTATCAAACATTGAATATATGTTTAAATTTTACTTGTGTCTGATATTTATTCAATATATTTATACTTTTTATTTAAGTTTATATTAATTTGAGCATACTTTTAATTTGCTTAAGTTTATAGCTAGTATATATAACATTTGATAATATAAAATGTTTACGCTCTTTTTTAAAAATTAAGTAAATTAAGGAAAATAGGTTTTTTTCTTCCTACATTGTCTTTCCTCATTTTGTCCTATTTTGTTTGGTTTCATGTTTTCTGTCCATTCAAACAGAAACTAAAAGCGCAAGCTAAAACGCCTGATTGATGAAACTAGAAGAAAACTTTCACTATCCTATTAACATGTATGTAGTAGTACTATATTATGTGAATCGTAAGAGATGTTTGATTTAGAAGAAAGAAAGTAAAATATTTCAATGTTTAATGCCGGCAGTTAAAATGGAAATATGTTGTATATATGTATTAAATATTACTTCTAATAGATTTAAATATTTTTTTTGCTGTCATATGAAACATCTCAACTACTAAATACATGTAGAGTGATGTTCTTTCAAAATTTCCAATCAACTCCCTTAAAATTTATTAATAAAATTGAAGCATTTAGATCAAACAATCCTTTAATATTTATTTTGACCCATCGGCCGAGCTTCTAAGTTCTAGCTCACTTTGTCACTCAGTTGAAATCAAAGAAGATATAATCTTAAGTATAACTTCTTAATATCAAGACCAAAACAAATCAAGATCATAGAAATCTTCAGACAAAAACGCAGAGACAATAGATAAGCACAGACAATTATTAAAATACAAATTTTATTTCGATCCATAAAAGATGCATGACAGCAGGATCCCATATCCCCTGTACATATATGTAGCAATCCAAGAGTGACATTGTAACAACAGAAAATTCTAAAAAACAAACGACAGTAAAACATTAAAATGACTAAACGAAACTACAGATAGATATATATGTATATGTGTATATGGTTCCTGGGGTTACAAGAGTAGGATTTGTTCAGAGATTTAGGGACAAGTCGAGCCCTGAGGATGAATTAGGCTTATTTCCCACAAGATTTGCATTCCAAGAACTGCTCATCCCAAGGGGTAAACTGGGTTTGGGTAGGCCTTGATGGGCACAGCCATGAGTCCAATTGGACAAACTGGAATAAGGCAAGTGAGTGTGAGGGCGATGATGATGAATATGATAATTGTAGGGTGAGACAGAAGTAGTAGTAGTACGAAAGGGAAAGGGAAGATTAGTAAGATGATTATTATTAGGGATGATGGATGAACAAGGGCACAAGTGAGGGTGACGGTGATGGTGTCCAAAAGTGCCCATACACAACTCCTTCTCCATCTTGCAAAGCACCCTCTCCCTCCTGTGTGCATTCTGGTGCCCTCCCAGTGCCTGTGAGCTCCTAAACTTCTTCCTGCAATACTTGCACCCAAATTCCCTCCCTTCCTCTCCTTTCTGAACAAAACCATAACCCGACACCTTCAATGGTTTCGACATGTCAACGTTGTTGCAAAGCCTCAGAGACAGAAAATGATCTGTCTCTTCCTTCTCCTCCTCAATCTTGCGCTTCAGTTTTCTGTCCTCAACATCTTCCACGTTTATTTTTTCTGACATTATTATTGTGACTAGCTATGATATATGCTAGAAAATTGTGTGGCTTTGTGAGAGAAGAAGAAGGGGGTATTTATTTACAAGAGAAGTGGAATATTGCATCGTTCCATATAAGGAAATATATCTGCTCACTGTCGTATCTTCATAGACCTTGACATATGCCAAGATACGTAAGAGGAAAAAAGGTAAATGTTTCCCGGGGTGAACCAAAACTAATTATGAGAATACTCCAGATTACAACTGTTACCCTATGGAAGATTGATTATTATTATTCTGTACTCCTTAGAATTTAATGAAAGCGGATTTTCTTTCCTTCTTTGAATTTATAACTCGCGATTTATGTTTCCTAATAACTGATTCTACATTTATCCTTCACTTAATTCATGTACACTATAGCTGCGAATTCATTAAACAAATAAAGTACTTATGGTAGTGTTGGAAGATTTCGGATTGGATCTCTCTTTTACTAGAGATTCTGTAAGCAGGATACAGCGGCTTATGGTTTTCTTTTTGAGTCTAATTTTGGTTTACTATTCAAACATGGACAAAGAAAGAAAACAAATTCAAAGCATTAGATAGTTCTTTACATGCATATAATTGCAAACTCACGACCAGCCCAAAAAAATTCCCATTAATGCAAGTTGTATAGTTGCCTAAATTTTTATTATCAGATTTTTTAATAAAATTATGACATATGTAAATTTTTTTAAAAGATCTAACTATATGATTTCATATATTTATTTTGAAAAACTTGTTATATTTTTATTAAAAAAATTGATAACAAATATACAAAAATACCTAAATTTTCTCTATAGATAAATTAATAATGGTAGATTGTCTGTAATTAATTAATATATAGCAAGAATACAAACTTAACCTTTTTTTTACTCATAGCTGTAAACAGTAGTTCTAATCCAATAAGCATCAGCACAAAACTCATATGAGAACGTTGGTTGTAGTAGGTTAACTATAATAAGTCCATTCATATTATTAAGCATAAAAGAATACAGCCATATATTGTTTAGAATAAATTTTACAAACATCTCTCAAGTTTTACTAATATTACATAAATTTTTTTTTTTTTTTAAGATATACATTTTAGTCTAATTTTAATTTTTTCTACTAAAATACCCTCTATAAAAAAATATAAAAGACTTTAGTTATATATATATATATATATATATATATATATATAGGTTAGTGAAAAGTATTTTAGTAAAAAAAAATTAAAACAAAGTGTAATGTAACTTTTTATTTTATGTGAAGTCTGTGTATATTTTAAAAATTAAAACAAATTTTATGTAATTTTAGTGAAATTTAAGAAATTTTGTATAATTTACTTTATATTTTATCTTGAAGAAAGAAAATGTATCATTTTCCTTCTAATTATATTTAATCCCAATAAATTATATACCTTGATAACAACATCTTTGCTCTGAATTATTTTGCAACTTTTTTGGAGCTACAATCACACTTTTTGTTCTACAACCAAAAGCTTAATAAATGAATGAAAAAAAATAAAGCTAGGGAATTGAGTGAAAATTGATGGTGCATTAAAGTATATATATTATGTGATGTCTATATTTGTTGTTAATATTTACCCTTCTACTTATATTCTTTTTTTACTTTTTAAGAAATACACGTACTCTTATAATCATTCCAATTAATTATATAATTAAATATTTCTGATCATTAATGTATCCAGATATAGATAGAAATGCCAATCATTTATTATTTTTACAAATTCTTGAATTGTTTAACTATTTCTTTAATTTTCTCCTGTTCCTATTATATTAATCATATCAATAATTTCATATATTATGGTTCAGAGAAGAGAAGGAGACGGGGCAGAGATTAAACTCAGATGCATAAGTCCTTATAAAATTTAAATCTAAACAAAATATGTCATTTTAATCAAAATTCTTAAATTAAAAAATACCTTGTGTTTTCTAAAATATTCTAACTAGTTAATGCTCGTTTCTTACCAGCCCATTAATATTTGGGATACACAACCTGCTTAAAGTTACGAGCCCATTAACTCTTGAGAGCCCAAAGTAATTCCATTACAAATTATAAACCTCAACTTCATGTACTACACAACAAAAAAAGGAATTACTTATCCTGTCCAAAAAGCCCATACCCATTGCTCATATATGATTGACAAGGCCCTGAAATTTGGACCTTAAAAAAAAAATGTCAATGAAGAAAAAAGTGTCAGAGATGAATAGGGAAGCAAGAGAAAAATTTGTTTTCATTTCAAAGGCCTCTTCTGAAGAAGTAATCAGATTTCCATTGGTAACTTAATAGTAATGCTTCAGTTGAAATTGTTGAAACGGTGTGTATTATCTGATCACAGACATTAAGCACGTTTTGGATGGGGAATTTTTGCAGAATCTAGAGCTTCAGTTTGCAATTGTATTAATTTCTATTCCAACTGTTGAAGAAAGGTTTTTCATCTTCCTTTCCTTCCCATTCCAAGCTTTTGATATCTTCCTAATTTTCCAAACATATTATTGGATTCCAAGGCCGTTACCCCTTCAAAGTTCAAACCTTGAAGCAAAACAAAGTATACAGTGTGGAGTTGAGTGGGTTTATTTATTATTCCGTACATGTACTTCTTATTCTTCTTCTTCTTCTCTCTCTCTCTGTGTCTCTCACTTTCTGTGATTTTCTGAAAGATTGTTTTACTTGTATAAGCCATTTGATGTTGGTCATTATATTCATATCAATCCAGAATAATATTACTTTTACAGCTCTTTCTTATTTAAATTTTTAGGATTATTATTTTATTTCGGTTATCCAATTATAGTTCCAAACTAATACAGGCTTCTAATCTCGAGTATGTTGCTGGTACAAATAAAGGTATGGCAAAACTAGCCCTGTTTTGTTTCTTCTTTTTGTGACAATCTGGTTGCTTTAATTAAGATTGTTTTCAGGTTTTTATGCCCGAAGCAAGGGTTGACAAGGTCGTCAAAATATACTAGACAATACAGTGGTATTTGACTATTTGTAGTTTAAAATCAAATGGGGAATAATACAAGCTTATTTCCTAACTAGCCCATCCTTGAAAGCATTGTGCTGAAGATGTCAGCTTCGTATCTACTGTATTCCTTTTGCTTAAGTTTCAGCTCCCTGTACTCAACTCTCATGTCTCTGATAATAAGCCAAACCAACATCTATTTCAACCTGATGCCAAGCAAGAGCAGCAGTGAAAGAGGCAAAGAGATAGAGAATGCAAGGGATGGTACCTGTTGTTTGGATCAATAGTCAGTGCTCTTTTAATATCAGCCTCAGCTTTCTCCAAGTCTGATGTTTTCAGGTATGCTTGGCATCTTCTGTACAGAGCCTTCACATTTAATGGATCTTGTTCTAGAACCTGTATAATTATGCAATTCAGGATTAATTTGAAGCGATAAACTGATTATCAAGCATTCCAAATGACATTTAATGGGTCTTGTTCCACAGAGCATTAAGAAGGAGTTCATTCCCCTAGTGAATCTATACCTTCATAATCTTAGGGCATGCTATACCTCATGCAATGTTTGCTGGTCTCATGCCTTTTCCAAACAGAGATGAAGAGACATAGGAATTGCTTTTTCTTTTTCCCGCATGGGGGGTATAGAAGAATAAAAGAAGACTTAACAAAGAGGCAGGGAGAGAGAGAGAGAGTAGGATGAGATAATACCTTAGTACAAAGTTTGGAGGCTTCAGTATACTCTCCCAACTTAAGTTTACAAGCAGCATTGTTCAAATGACAAGATAACCGTAAGGCCCTAGCATGACGCTGCTCGTCATCACTGAATGAGTGATCAAACTCAATGCATTTTACAGCCTGCATTAGTAGTAAAGAAATGTATTTACTTATATAACTACTTAGGTGGCATATCGATCAGTTTATGCAAAATTCACTAATATTCATTTTTCAATATAGTATTTCCTCTAACACAAGTTTCTATCGAAGTCTTGTAACAGATAGTTTGCCTTTTCATATTTGTTGGATGCACGCCTAAACTTTTCAGCCTTAAACAGTAAATTTCCATCATGCTTCTTCCTCTCACAGGCTTCTATTTTCTCCTGAGTGTCCATTTTCCAAAATGGCTTCTCCTGTACACATGAGAGTCAGCTCAGACAAATATAACGGAAGAGATTAGTGCAGATGATTTCTACTTTCAGTTTATAAGGTCTAAAAGTCACTTCACTACAAGGAGGCAGCAAATGAGAACGATAATATATTTATTTGAGAGCCTTAAATATTCACACACAAACTGCAGTCACTAGCTGATGGTACAGGGGGATAGTACATTTTTATATAGTTTTATATTTATAGTCTGCTTAAGGTATAGAAGAGCCAATTTAGCAGAAGCAGTGAATTGATGGAAACATCTAGCTATAGAGGTTGTATGCTTATTGAATGCTGAATGCATATATCGGTTTATGTTTTTCAAAGAGCTGATGTCAGTAATAAATAAAAGGAACCAACCTTGATGAAATCAACCAATTCAACCTCATAATAAAGGACTTTATTAGCTGGGGTTGTCTGTAAATTTTTTTTATCAGACAAATATTCGGCAATGACAGCTACTGTGGCTTGCTCTCCTTTTCTCATTGTCATGATTGCTTTTTCTAGCCCCTCAGGTACTTGTTCTGAAAATATATAGGAAAAACTTGTCGAAACATTTGGAAAAAAAAAAAAAGGAAAAAGGAACTAGTACAAACTCCCCTGGATCATGTGCAAGAGAAAGACCGTCTACCTTCCTGAGTTGTGAACTCGAAAGGTTCTTCCTCTGATCCTTGCCTCTCCATAAGTGTTCCATCTTCTAGTTTACTTATATATATTACTGTAAAAGCATAGATTACCAACCATTAACTTCTTATCAAAAGTTTTATGTTTGCAAACATAGATAAACGAATCATGTTTGTGAGACAATAGATTACCTTTCACTTGTGATCCATCATTAGGACGCTCAAACCCCTCTCCAGCCTTCTCAATCTTCTTAAGTATTTTCTTGTCTCCTGTGACATCCACTACACTTTTCCATGATACCAGCTCAAGTTTGATACTAGTTAAATTAGAATCTGGTTGGATACAACCATCCATTTCATTGGTTCTGTTTGAATTTTGTCTCACGCCATCTGGAAAGGAACCTCTGAATCACCGAACAACACGAAGGAAAGAAAACTGAAGTAAAATATGGCAATACTTGGACACCCCCTATCAGATAATATTCTGACATAATTGACTTACAAGAGAATCTTAAAGTGAGCTCTGCTTCCTCGCCCTTTCTCATTGTTTTTAATGCTAAACTCATGGCAGGACAAAGGTAGCCTGATCCAAACACACATATTTAATCATTCCACATATGGATAAACTTCTTAAACTCCTACTAAGCAAATACTACTAAATGCTGAAGCAGGTTCAACTTACCATCACTTATATTAAACTCTACACCTTCGTTAGACTCATGAACAAGCATTCCATTCTCTAGCTTTGCTTCATATTTCACTGTAAGCAGGAAGTATCAACAGAGTAATCAGCAAGGCTTTTGTGTGATATATCTTATATATATACTCAATCAAGGATTATAGAAAAACGCCATTTTTATTACCTAAGACCTCGTCAGCGTCTCTGGGAGTCTCCCATCCCTCTCCCTCCCTTATCATCTTCTTCATGATTCCTCCATCGCCGGTCAAATCCCTGATGGTAATCCAAGACAGTATCTCAATCTCAAAAAAAAGAGTTGCATTTGGAGGAACCAATGGTGGAGAACCTCTCTCCCCATACGCCAAGTTTGGTGGTATCTTGAAGATTGCTCTCTCCCCCTTTTTCATGGTGGCAACTCCTTCATCCCAACCTTTGATAACTTCATCTGCAAGCAAATAACTTGGTCTCATAACACGCTATTCATGAATTGAATATGAATCTTAGCAGCCAAACAATTTGATTTCCTCTGATTTCCACACACATTTAAGCTCCTTTTTCCGCAATAATTATATGTTCATCTTATATATAATTTAAAAGCAACCAAGTGTGTCATTCTTGTAAATTTTATTGGCTATAGATGTAATGAATTTTGCTCGTTTGATTTTTTTTTTTTTATGGATTGAATTTGGATGAAGTTTCTAAAATGTACATCATCAAGTTTTCTAATAAAAAAAAATATATTTTTGAGCTATAAAACAAAATATGGGTGCCATGTTTTTATTAAAGAATTTAATAACAAATATCTTCAAAATTGCATTGAAGTCTTGTAAATTTTTTATTTGAATTAGATTGGTATGTAATGAAGGAAAAAGAAAAGCGTGCACAATAATACACATTTTCGATTCAGTATAGATAAGCAAACAGAGACATGAGTATGCAATAAGTGAAAGCAACTCAACACTTACGTTGGCCTAACTTGAAGCGAAAGGGGGTTCCTTGATCATAACTTGATTCAAGGGATGCTCCATTGTCAACTTGCCCTCTGAAATGAACTGAAGACCAAACAAAAGAACAAGAATGTTGGTTTAATTCAGAATTCAATAACTGCTTGACGGGTTTAACCCTGAGTTGAGAGTGGCATGCATGTATTCACCTTCCACTTGGTCTCCAGAAGATGGAGTTTGCCAAGAACGTCCTTTTCTGAGGATGCGTTTTGTGAGGCCTTCTTTTCCGATTGGTGTCTCAGGAAATTCAGTCTCTTCAATTTTCAGTTCATTTTGGAGAGTGGAAATCAGGGGAGACAATGCCATTGAAATCTGAAAGAGTTTCTTCCACGTTTCAACTAGAGGATAAGCCGTTGTTGGTTTCCCTCCTTTAATTAACAGCTTTCAGTTAAGATATTTCCTTTTGTGCACCATGTCGTTTTCCCCCTTCTTTCATCTATCTGATCAGGTCCAATAAGCCTTGTCTGGACCAGGATGAGGCCCAATCAGCAATGCCCTGTTTGGATTGCTTAAAAAAAAAAATTAAAAGACAATGGAGCCCTCATATAGATAAGGATTGGATCTCTCCTTCCTTTCCAGTGAAACATTGTTGAATGTTGGTGAGTGTGACGGGGGAAAGTAACGCCTTCTTTCTTTTCCCCCAAAAAAAGAAAAAAGAAAAAAAATCTAACATCTAACATGCACTAATATTTTTAACTAGCAATACAAAAGAGAAGAATTATTCATATAAATATCTCCCCGTACACAAATTTCAAGCAGAAGACTCTATGCATGCATTAACGCTTAGCTTCATCTTGTATATCACTCAGCCTTCAAAGAATAAGAAAAAGATTAAAAAAAAAAAAAAGCGAAGTAAACTTAACGGATGTTTGCCATTTCTTTTGGGGGATGCCACTTACAATTAGATTTGATCACAGGTCGGGCTTATAAAAAAGTTTATAAATTTTTTTGGGTCCAGTATTGTTTAAACAGTGCCGGCCGGGGTTTTGACCCAGGTCTATCCATTTTGTAATTTTTTTTTACATTTTAATCTTTTTTTTTTAGTTTTAAATATCATATATAATATTTCATTACTTGTTAAACATACTTTTATTCTTATTTTAATTTTTAAATAATTCATAAAAAAGTTACAAAAAATTTAAATAACTTGAAATAAATAAATAAATAAATAAATAAATAAATATATATATATATATATAAGATAGTAAAATCTCTCAAAATAATAATTTTTCTAATAATATTACTATTAATAATTTATTTTATTTGAATTATAATTTATTCCTAATAATATATTATACAATAAGTAAAAGTTAAAAAAATAATCATATATATTATATAAATTTTTTTATTTATATCTATAATTATAAATAAATGTTCTAATAATATTATTTATTAATAATATGTAAAAAAATAATTATAATACAGGCAAACTCGGGTTTGGGCCGGGTTTTAAAAAAAATCCAAATCCAACCCTTTTTATATTTGAACTTTTTTAAAATAGACTCATTTTCTTTTAATTTTTTTTTCAGGCTCATATTCATTTTTTTTTTGGCCAGGCGGGTTTTTCAACCCATGATCAGGTTTACTTACAACTATAAACTAATGTTACATTTTTATATAATCCTTAGATACAATTTCACCACCTTGAGTTTCACATTAATTAATTATTGATTAGTTATCAAATCTCAGTTTATTGTTATCTTTGACTTCAAATTGACTTATTTTTCTAACGTCTATATATTAATTCGTTTCTTTTATATATCCTAAGAAAATAAGCAGTGTTAATTGGGGAGAAATCAAATAATCCAGCTTACCTTCTTTAACATTTATGTGTCAATCTATATAATAAAAAGTATCAATGAAAATTTGTTTAACATTAATAATTAATGATAAATAACTTCATAATGCATACAGAAATTTGAAACTATGAAATAAGAGATTTGGATAATCTCATGTAACAAGAGAGAGAGAGAGAGAGATATGCCCCAAAAAAATTGTAACTTTTTCAAAGAAAAGTTATGTTTATTTATTTATTTATTTCACCTGATAAATACGATCAATCAGCATATCTGTATAATTCATAATAGTATCTTGATAGGAATGGGAGTTGACATTATAATTTTGTTGCAGTTGCGTGTGATTATATCCATTCTCTCTTTCTCTCTCTAAATCTTTAATATTCTATTCCAAGTAACCAATTTGAATTTAATGTGACAACATAATGAAGCATGATACGAAAGGCTAAGTTATATGATGAAGATTGATGATGACGATATCCATTAGAGGACATATATTGCGGAAAACAAATAAATACAAATGGCATAGTGAGGGGATACTGATACTATTCTGGGTGTCTCCTCCCAATACGACAAGGCTTCTCATCTACACTGACATAGCTTTGGACATTAACGAACGGAATTTGCATCATCATTTTCAAAGCAATAAGTTATCTATTTTGTCTCAAAGTGGCATCTACGCTGTATCATGATCTTGATTAAGAACACACAATGATTTTGCCACCCATCAACATATATCAAATATATATCACATTTATGGCTCATGCCATGTAATTAGTAACATCTTATAATCAATATTTGTACTATTTCTGATAATTATACTAATATTTAGCTCCCCACGAATTGTTGCTACCAAATTCAAGTCTACAAAATTCAATGCTTCACCAAGTTCGTATTTGTTGGAAATTATTCTTTTAGTTCAATAAGAGATTATATTCTTATGAACTATAGTCACAAATAAATGAAAAGAATGGTAACATTTCTTTCGTTTCCACTTACCCAGATATCCAGCCAGGGCTTCTCTATATAATTGAATGTTGATGAGATCGGCTCTTCAGCAAGATTAGCTTCTAGATGATTGAGTACACAATAAATAAAGCTGATGTTTGGTGCAATTAATACTTTCATAATCAATTATATATATATATATATATTGGCACATCACTCATTATATATTTAATGAGTACAGGATTATGATTTCTAAAAAAAAAAAGAGAAATCCAAAGTGGATATACAATCATGCTGCAATAAGTAGTGAATGTTGGATTAGTAGAATAGTGCAGATTAGCCATGTGGCAATGACATATCTCCCTCAAATAACTCGTATTCTTTATATGGATTACATTGAAGTTAGGCAGCCTCAGTCATATATAATCCATAAATAGCTAAGTAATCATACATACTTGTCATTTTTAAATGATTTATAGCAATTAAACAAAAACGTACGTAAGCTTCTGTTGAGATTATTTTATAAACATTATTACGCAGTTCAATTTAAAAAAGAAAATTTAATTAAAAAGAAAACATTATTACACGTGTTTGGAGCTCTCTCTCTTGCCAGCGTGTGACACAGAAGATTAAAAATTTAATTAAAAAAATCAGTCAAGTGTTATGGTGTTTTTAACTTTTACTTCAAGGAAACAGATTGGTAGAGCTGAAACTTATCAGAAGAATAATTATTGTCCGTCAATTTTTTTTTGATGAACTTAAAAGAGGCATAGAGCTCTTAATTAATTACAAGTTTTAATTAATTAAATTTGTAAGCTATCTGTGGACACACCAATTAGTGCAATTTATGATCTATAAATTGACTTATGAAGTATACCAATATCTCATGTTAATTATGGCATGTACGTGCCCCCGTTTGGCGGTGTATATAAGACCTTTACGGCATGTTTGGTAGTTCGACGGAAACGGAAATGGAAATGAAAAATTTGTCAAAATATCAATTTTATCTTTTTAATTATTATTCAATTATTATTTAATACTATTTATTAATTATTATTTAATTATTATTCAATCATTAAAAATAGAGATATTATAAATATTTTCTATCTATAAAATTTTTTTTTTTTTATATCTAACTTTCTACGTACCAAACGGGTCATTAGTTTTCATTTTGTAGCGTTTCACCATATGTATATCAAACATTTGCTGGTATCTTCAAATTTCAAATAATTAAGATCGATCGATCGATATTGTCCAAGAGTTTATTAGGGCTCTTAACTACCAGCTGTCCTTCAAATATATTGCTGGCCGCATGACGTGACTACACAAAGCATGCATATATTTAAAGATCGTTAGATTTGTGACGCTTTTTCGGTGATGTTTTGATGCCAAGTTATTGATATCAACTTTCATAAATTTTTGTGTTTATAGTTGTGATGGCAATGGCATATACAGCAGCGTAATAAAACAGCATATGCCAAAACTTTTTCAGTTTTTTGGCCACTTCGTATCGTTGTTTTCTTCTTCAAGATTAAGCCATCAACTTTCAGTATCTGATATAAATAGAATAATATAATGCTGCATGCCTAATCATCCACTAATAACAATATCCTTTAATTTCTTATTCATATTTCCAAATTAGTTCAGTGGTTGAACATGCTAACACCAATATTTATATATAACTCATCAAGCCACTCAACTTTATAGTAAACTTTTCCTTTGTTCTGATATATATTTATGTGAAGATATGAATTTAAACCAGATAGATAATTCAAATTTTATTTTATTTTTAAGTTGTATAAAGAAAAGAGGGTTAAGGGTGAATATATTGATTATATGAAATGTAAATAAAAATAAATTAGGAAACTTTTAGAGATAAATTTTTTATGCAATTTTTAAAATTATAATTATTATTTTTGTTCTATGAAGATATAAAATGTGGATATTTTTAATCCAATACTATATGATTGACTATTTAAAAGAAATATTTACACATGTCATTAATTAAATTGATTAATTTAATAATAAACATATTTAAAATTTGTCTATTTAAAAATAAATATTGAGAATGAGAATGATTTATAAATGCATTTTGTAGGGATAAGGGCCTACAAATTAAAGTGCAAACCCGGATATGTAATACTATTGTTGCATGCATCACTTGGCATCTATGATGTAAATATATATATTCTCCACCCAAGAGATGTTGGGTTATATGATGCTGATATTCAGATAGGTAAGAGCGAATATTTGTACAATCTGCAAATAAGGTTGTTGACATATTTTACAGAGGAATTCACCGCTGAACTTCCAGAATTGATTTATCAGTTTTCGCACAATATCACTTTCCAGGAATATATACTATAGCTCTAGCTAGATTAATCATTAATTGATCTATATTTTTTATTTTTTTCCATTAGTATATTTTTTTAGCAACTGATACAGAAAATTTTGAATTTAAAATTTTTTATTTATTATTTACGTCCCTTATTATTATACCACACTTAATAACTTATTAATTATGAAAAAGAATTTCAGTACAATTTTTGGATATTTATTATTACATTTTTCAATTTAAAAAACACATAATCATGATTAAGTGTTTAAAAAAAAACTCACTTGACATGTGTTTATTAGAAAAAAAATTAAATAGTAATATGAAACTTTGCCTAAGTGATCTAATCCTAATTATATTAAAAACATCACTAATTAATTCACGTTGGGTCTCCCAACGTTTTTTTTGTGCCAAGTTTTAGAATATATATATATTATTTTGGCCGAAAGTTTTAAAATATTGTTTAAATGTATGAATCATTAATTGGAGGTGGCAATGATCTCCTCTTATACATATATATAAATAAAGCTATACTTAAAAGCAGAGGAGTGGGGGTTACTGTTGTAATTAATATTAGAGTCTTAATCCCATCTCAGAACTCACCATGTTGGTGAGTGGTGACAAAAGCTGTATTGCCACAACTTCGTATCACACAAAAAAGTAAAGTAACTTTGCTTTCTTATTAGGAATTTCGAAGAAAAAATCTTGGGTTTTATTCAAAGAAAGACAAAACTTTATTTTTATTTCTTAAAACTTCACTCCAATTTTGTTTTAAAATTTTATTTTAATTCAATATAGTTCTTAAGATTTAAAAAGTGCTTCATTATTGCCCTTTTCTTTAATACGAGTTGTGTGCGCTTAAACTAAAGCAATTTTTGCTTCTAATTGATTGTGAGATTCCAGTGAATCGGACATAATCATATAAACTGAAAGATTTTGTTGCTCCTTTCTACGAAAGCAAAAATATAATTAATTAAGAGGTTGATTTTTAGTGTCAGAATGATTAGGAAAAGCAAAACGGCGTAGTATATATATGTCTAAGTTGATCTAAGTTTGTCATCATCTTCAATCAATTTATTAAGCCATTTATAATGTCATATCGAATAATTCCTGTAAAAAAATCAGCGATGTTAGAGATGACCACATATATTAAACTATTTTTAAAATTAGGCTAAATTGTACATAACAGCTGAACTTTAAATGATGTGCAAAAAATTCTTTCAAGTTTTTAAAGTTTACAATGAATTTTTTTAAAATTTGAATAATATATAAATAATCATTTTAAACTTTGAATATGTTCAATTAACTCCTTAAATTTTTTAAATTATTTGTAAACATTGCTCTAAATTTTGAATTATTTTTAAATAATCCTCTTTATATGTCACATTTTTTAAAGATTATTTGTACATTTCTAAAATTCAAAAAGGTTATTTACATATATCTAAAGTTTAAAAAAGTTATTTGTATATTATTTAAAATTTAAAGTAATTTTTTATCAACTTTTAAAATTCAGAAGATTATTTACACATGACTCAATTTTTAGGGAGTTATATACAATTTTGTCTTAAAATTATAAGAATTATATTGATTAAAACAAATTTTTAAAATCAAAATAAAACTTCATAAACCAAAAAAGAAAAAAAAAACTTCTGTAACTACAGCGAAAATGACTTGCCGCATTTTTCAAGTACATAATTTTATGTAAGTAGCATTCTTCTGAAATTTTTTTATGCTCGTGCGATGTTAGTGGTAATCGTGGGAAGGCTATTTAGGTAAATACGTCTTCGGATAATGCCTCTTTAAAACCTTCCGAATTTACCTTTAGAGATGTGATTGGTTAGTGGTACCCTTATCTTACTTTGTCATTATTGGAGTTTCAATATTCTATCAAACTCAACTCTATTATGAGGGGAGAAGCACCAATAAAATTAGATATCAAGGGCATTTACTTCACAAAATTTAATATTTTTGGAATAATTATATTTTGAAATATTTTATTTTTAAAAAATTATATTCTCAAATATGATATTTTCATGTTTGATCTATCATAAATATTTCTAGAAATATTTCATTACATAATAAGAAATATAATATTTTAATGTTTCGTTCATATCAATTTTTTAAAATTACATATCTAGTTTATTTTTATTTTTTAATTTATTTTTATTTTATATATTAAATAATTTTATTTATTATTTTAGAATAAAAAAATAAAACAATTTTTTATCATTTGTAAAACATTTTTTTTTTTAACTTATGAGAATCTAACATTCTCCCCTCTTTCATAGAATTAAAAATATGAGGTTTTGTGAGGATATTGCATTATCAAGAATATGACATTTAAAAAAAAATCTAAATCAAATATAGGAATGTATGATTTCTATAAAATATTTTTAAAAACCAAAAATAATTATGGGAACTAAATGCCCTGGGAGGACTGGGAAGAACATCAAATGCTAAAATATGCAATTCTTCATATTTTTATTATCAAATTTATAAATTAAAATGTAATATATGTATAATTTTTTAATAATAACATGACAAATATATAATTTAATTGAGAAACTATATAATTATATATAAAAATTATATATTTATTACATTATTATTGAAAAATTATATTATTATGTTTTAGTCATAAAATATAATAATAAAAATATAAAAAAAATTACATATAAATTTTGTTATTTTTTAATTTGATTCTGGTTTCATTCCTATTTAATAAGTCAACCAGGCCAATCGTTCCACTGACATGCAACATTTGAGAATTATTAAAAGATTAAATTTAAGAATAATTTTTTTTATATTTTTTATTAAAATTTTTAATTAAATATAATAAATATATAATTATTTAATAAAAATATAACAAGCATTTTATTTAATTAAAAAATTATACTATTGTTTATAAAAATTATATAGTTGTTATATTTTAATCAAAAAATCATATATTTATTATATTTTAATTAAAAAATTCAACAATAAAAATATAATGACATATATATAAATTTTCTCCAATACTAAACCGTACTCATTATCTAAAACGATTATCTTTATTCACTTTTTATACCACAGGTTTGATCCTACAAACAGAATGGATCAACGTGTTTTCTCAGCTCCATTTGAAAAAACCTTTCATACCAAAAATTTAAACTAAGGAATAGCTTTATTAATATATCCGACACTCTTTTGTTATGTCCGTTCGTCAAATTTTGCAAATTGCAAGTTACATCATACCCAAAGACGCCCATACTACTCCCCTAATCCAACTGAAAAAGAAGTTATAACTAACAGTTTCCGACGAAAAATCAGGTGAAGACAGTAAAAATGAAGGTACAAAAAAAGTCCCTCGCCTTCCGAAGCACCCTCTGTTATTCTGTACTGTCTACTCTCTATTGCTTTAAGCTTTGGGAACACTAATGGCTACAACTGCAGGAGCTTCAACCCTTTGCATCTCACTTGGGTTCGCTTCAATATCTTCCATCACATTTTCCATCCTCCCATTTTCTGTACATCCCTTCATTGCCTCTGGGATTGTCTCTGCCTCCTTCTCCTTGTGCTCCTTGTATTTTCCCCATAGAACCGAGTAAAGACCCACTACGATTAGTATTGGCCCTATCACTCTGTAATCACAAACCACATTAATTAACATCTGGTATCGTAAAGGCAAAGATTGGAGTGGATAAGCGTAAGGACATAGTAATTACCCTCCAAGGTAGATATTTTCGGCCAGGATGAAAGAGCCCATGATGGCTACAATGATCATCATCAATGGGCTGAAAGCAGTGACGAAAACAGGCCCTCTTTTCTGCATCACAATCCCTTGAACGTAGTAGGAAATGCCTGATGTTACTATACCCTGTTCACCATATTTTACGCATATCTATTAGATTCTCGTTTCGGGGGAAAAACAGAGAGAAACACACAGGAAAAATAAAGAAAAGAAAAGAAAAGAGGCTTACAGCATAGGCTGCAGCAAGCAGATTCATGTCCCACCCAATGCTCCAAACAGAGGGCTTCTGTTCCATTACAAACGTAACCGCAATTGATTGCAGTGTACCCATGAAACACACCAGTGATGTGAGTGAAAGCTGAGCTGAGTATGTCCTCAACGTCACTGCCTGAAGGATGAAAAAAGAAGCCCAGGCAAGGGTAGCAATTATGAGCAGAATAGAACCCTTAACCCAATCTGTTTCCCCATAATCAGTGGTCGTCGTAGGAGCATAGTTTCTAGGGTGATGCATGTAGTGAGACCAGAAAAAATTGACGGCTTGCCCCTTGTACAGTGTCATTAACATGGCCCCAGCAACTGTAACTACCGTTCCAATTACCTTCGCTTGGCATCGTACTTTTTTCATGTCTACCTTCTCCATCCTGGTTTATCCCGAAGCCATGAGCAACACCTTGTGAGCTCAAAGCAGAAGAGAAACAGAAGAGATTAGTTTTAATTATTTTGTATGTGTACCTGCAAATAACTGCCATGACAAATGTCATTGCAGGAAGAATGTTGCTTATAGCACATGAGTAGGTTGGGGAAGTAAATTTCAAGCCCGCGTAGTACAAATTTTGATCAATCACAGGCCTGCAAAAGCAGAGGATGAGAACTTTCAGAACATTTCTTGTCACTGTCTAGGAGCTGAAGTTCAAGGGCTACAAAAATACTAACCCAAGAAGTCCTAGCACGAAAATTTGCATGAACATGAGGAATGTGATCTTGGGTCTCACTTTCCTGAAAGAGGTAATCAGAATACAAATTACACATAAGGAAGGAAGGAATTTCCCACAGGAAAGGATGATTTGTAATTGTATTGTACCTCTCAAGAACAAGAGCAAAAGGAGCAATAGCTGCTGTAGCAAAGGCATGTCTGTAAACGACAAGCACATAGTGGCTCATCCCTCGGTTGAGGGAAACCTTAGTGATTATGTTCATACCAGCGTACCCAAATTGAAGAGAAATCATAGCTATGTACGGCTTACACCTCTCAAGTAAGCTCCCACAACATCCATTTCCATTCCCTTCCATTTCTTCACTCTTCTGATGTTTATAACAAGTACTATAAAAAATTACAGACAGGAACAGAGGAAGAACACTTGACAAGTTGTTGTTAGTGTATCTCCTAAGTGAAAAACGTTACCCCCTCACTCGTATTTATAAGCCTCTAGTAAGGGTAACTTGGTTTGAAGCAAGCGTTCGACAATCTCACACGTGAGTGTTGCACTAATAAGCAAAGCAAAGCAAAGCAAAGCAAGCAAGTGGCCTGGATCTTTCTGAATATTCTTATTTGTTTTGTGTACGTGCATATGTAATTAATAATAATATATGGGTTTCACGAGGCAACGTTATCAAGGGTGGGTTCCACTTATTTTGGCTAGTGGCTCTGAGATTTGATACCTATCAAAACAGGGTGGAGTTAGGTGCTTGCAGATGTTAACAAGGCCCTCACACCATCACAATCTCTTCCCTTCGTGATGCGGCGAGTTTCTGCCACATCTCATCCATCCCAACAGTATTTTACAATTTCTTTAAATTAATACTTAAATAGATATATAAAAATAAGTCAAATATATTTATTTAGTTAATTTTTGTAAATCGAGTCTATTTAATGATATCTCTTTTTTTCACTTGCCAAGCAAAATAGACTGTAATTTGTGAATGTCAATTGAAAAAAAAAAAATTAGAGGACTTGAGTAGGAACGTTGAGATTTGATTAGCAGAGAGAGGAAGTAGTTTAGTTTGTTTGATTAGTGAAATAGTGCTAACAGATAAATACGTATCATTGATTATTGGTGCCACTGTTTTGCTGGGGGTACTTTAGTACATATAAAGAATCCGTCATTATGTATCCCGTATATATGATATGAGTTCTTTATTGTGTTTGTGGGAACACAAAGTGGAGTATTTTATATTCGCAATATACCGCCATGGCCATTATTGTTGTTCAGGAATCTTCCTCCGAGAGTCACTTAGAATTAGATGCCATTTTCATTTTCTTTGCTTACATAATCAGAGTTGCCTATTGTATATGATTCCAACCGGCAAATGAAGAAACTGATTTGGTTCATTCCTAAGTTTAATTTGCAGAAATGAAATATAAGTCATCTTGAATTTTTGGACCAGATAGTGATACCAAATAAAATCTGAGAAGTGATATATTTTGAAAAGAAGATATATCAAAATCTAAAATGAAAATTTCTGAACCCTAATTGAGAAGGGAAAATCAGGAAAGAATCAAGTTGTTGTATAGATTTTCTTCATGCATACGCTGGATTGGTTATTGACAAGACAACTTAATTATAGGCAGGCAACAATCTTGGTCATTCATTAAAGTTAGCAACTTGAGAAAAATAGAGATAGAGAAGAATTTCTACAATGCTGGAGGGTGAAGTGGTGTTGGAAAATGCCATTTCCCTTATTAATCCAATTCCAATGGATAACTTCGTTTGTAATGCGTTATTTGTGGGAAAGCAAAAGTTTTTGTGCCATTTGCCTTTTGATGATATCATTGCCCTGTTAATCTTTGATATTGCCTACCACTTTTTGGTTACTCTTTTTTTTTTCCTTTATATGTTTTAATTTCTTTTTTCTTGTTTAGAAGAAGAAAGATGACGCAATTGATGCAGTTATTTTTATTTATGTCTAGTGATCAATCACATAAACAGTAAACAGAAAAAGTCCATCAAAGTCATTCTCTCTTGTGGAGTGCAACAAAAGGAATCTCGTCCTTTTTTAACCACAGGACAAGCTTTGATATTCTTTCCTTATATCCTGTTTTGTACGTAGCTATCTTCACTATTCGTTGGGGAATGAAAATGAAATTCCATTAAACTATATGCTTGGTTGGCCATCTTTCCATCTTCATTTTATTATGCACAATAAGTAATTCCATTTTGCACAATAATTTGGATTCTTTTAAAGTTTTAATGGAGTTGTAGGGTAATTGAAAGGATAGGATAAGAATTCAAATTACTACCCTTTCAATTTTATTGTTCATGTATTATGTTTGATTTTTTAAAAAAATATTAAAAAATTAATATTTCAAAAATATTAAAATATTTTAATGTATTTTTTAAAATATTTTTAAAAGAATAAAATAAAATAAAAATATTTTAATATATTTTTACACTATAGATATTTTTTTATTTTCACATTATTTTTATCTAATTAAATACAAAAATAAAATAGAATATATATCTCTTTCTATAATATACAAAACATAATTATTTCATATATTAAGACTCATTTTATTTATTTTTATTCATATTCTTTTTCTCATAAAAATTGTTCTATAAATCAGTCGGACTTTATTCTTCTTTGATTTTCTCTTCTTACCATTACTAGCAGTTCCTCTACCATCTGCTTTTTGTGATTTTCGCATTCTTATTAAGGCTTAAATAACAGCATGTATCTCTATTAATTAAGGCATATTTAGCAGTACTTTAATTAGAATGACAATTGACATATATGTACATGCCACAGGTATATTCAAAAGAATTTTAAAGATAACACCCAAATTCATAATATAATTTTGCATAATCTATGACCCCCAACATTATTTTTATTGCCAGCATCATCATGCAAAAGTTTAATTCTATTTTTTTATTTCATCCATTAATTTTGTGGCCACCAGATAGCATTCATTAAGGTAGAAGACAACAAATCCGTTATCATCAAAATTCAAAGCTGCTAAAGGTATATGTGAAATTAGAGATTAAAAATGAAGCACCACAATTTGCCCAAAAGACATAAACAACGAAGACACTTTTAATTACTTCATCAAAATTCAAAGTCCACCTGTGGAGGACCCGCATTAGGAAGTTGGGAAATGACAGAAAACCCACTACTCCAAACACTCCTCAGGCCCCAGCAAGCGGAGCACCATACCAACCAAATGGGGATCCGATCACTTTCTCACGTACCCATTATCATCATCTTTGTCTACTAATGCGACAAATATATGGTTACGTTGGTCTTATTACTTTCATCACTAGGACATTAGTGAAACTCTCTCTTCTCCCTCTATTGTTTTCTTTTTTAAGCCTGGCAATATCCTATAATGTGACTCGTACATCATAGGAGGTGTTTAATTCTTTTTTTTTTTGAGTCAATATATATATATATATATATATAAACATTACTTAAAAAGTAATGTTACCTTAAACCAAGGAGCAGCAATTTTTTTTAAATGTTTCTCCCATGAATTTGTCTTTTAAGTAGCCTGTCATTCAACCAAAAAAAAAAAAAAGAAGAAGAAGAAAAAAAATCAACTCCAGAAGGAATTGGGTACGTTCCCTTTTACTATAATTGATATGTAAGAAGTAATGTTTTAAAAAATAAATTAATTATTAAATTAAAATAAATAAAGGTTCACAGTTTAATAATCAGAATTTGATTAAATTGAATATTTTAAAAAATATATAAATATATAAAAATATATAATATTTTATAATCAAAAGATTACAAATCAGTACAAAATCAATCTAGTGCGAAACTCGATCATCTTATCCTAATTTTATGGATTTTTAACTCTTTTTTTTTTTTTATCAATTTTAAGAGTTAAGTAGACTAATATTTTGATCAAACCAATCGATCTTGTGAGATTTTCTAACAATGAGGAAGAATAAGCATGGCGCATGAGGGAGTATTGAGTCCCGGGAGTGCTCAGATGGCAGATGTTGGAATTTGCAGAGGCAGTAATGGGGAGCCAATCACGATCACTTGTGTTATTTATATTTTTTTGATTTCTCTTGTCTCCTAGGTTTATTTTTAGGCTTTCAAGTTGAAGAGTAGCTAGGGGAATAGTGTGTGCTAATCATGATTCCACTAACTGGTTTCATATTAATGGGTTTTTGAAGGGTCACTCGAATATCTGAACATACGCTACTTGATTTCTTCCTTTTGATGAGTTTCATACATTTTATTTATTTATTTTGCTTCTTCAATATGTCGGCTTCGCAAAGCAAAGGTGGCTTATTAGGTTTGAAAATCTTTAAGCATGGCTGTAATGCTAGCAAGGACAGCACTAGCACATAAGCAGACACAAACACCTTCTGGCCTTCTCCCAATATTTTAGTGTAAAGTAGGAGTGAAGACTATAATATGTCTCTTTTTTTATTTTTTAATATTTTCAGCATGTCCTACATTTATTGTTTTCAATTGCGTTACTTTGTTAACAATGGAAATCGCGAAGCAATTAGGATAACAGTCAGGTCACCGGCAAATTACATTTTTCAGATCTCCAATTTTATCTTAAGAGAATTATATTTTATCGTTAGATATTACTTGCGAGAAATCACTTTTTTGTATCAAATCAATGATGATGAGAAAAACTAGGAAGGAATATAGATATATGCAAGTACGTACATTGACCAAAATGACCTAGATATATTGACACTGCAATGCACGTTATCCTTTTACGATTGTTTTAAAAGTGATTTTATTTCATTATTTATTTTTTTCCAAAGCTTTCAATAAATTGACACGGTGCCTTGTATAGTTTACTTGCGTTAAGTTTTAACAATGAAACAATCAAAGCTTAATTTCAATTGAAAAAGAAAATCTAGAGGACACAAGTTGCTATACACACTTAAAAGTTGTGCTCTCAAGCTCTGCTTCAATTGATTTTTTTTGTAAAGAAAAGAAAGAAAAGCACTTTTCATCAATCAAACTATAATTAACGCATTTCAATGGACCGGTGATTTCATTCACCATGCGATGGGAAGACGAAGACACCGTTCTTTATCATCATCTTTTGGGAAAAGCCCTTGAGAATGAAAAAGAAACATAAAGGGCTTCCACTTATAATATTAACAAAATAGGTTGTGCACTTTAGGTTGCAAAACTAATGCTCTTTTCTACTTTTTATCCCATATTCGTTCCCACCTCAGTCTTCATTTGGTCCTTTCGATCGAAAATGTCCCTGATCGATCAATCAAACAAAAACCATTGAGTTGTCAGTCCTTGTAGCAAGACCCCTTTTCTTACTTTGAGTATTTTTCTCTCTTTCAACTTGCAGAGACAATTAATCTGTATTATTGGAATCCCAAAAGTTGTTTCTGGTCAAAGATACCCATTCTTACTAACATTATTAGTGTCACTGATTCAATCCTTACAATCAATCATCGAACCAATGAAAGCTTCGTCTTTAAGGCCTTTATCTTTGTTTAATTTAATACGAATCATGCACGCACCGTCTTCACATAATTTATGGAACGCAACTCTATAATGCATTTGCTTTATCATAATTGATTTGAAAGATAACCCTCTTACCGAAGAACACTACGTGCATTGTCATGCATGCAACCCCAACAGACGAAGCTTGTTGAGTTGTTCAAGTTGTGGGGGGTGGAGGAAGACCAGCCAATTATAAGAGACGGTGATCTATTATAAAGAAAATAAGTAGATAGATCAAAAAGCATTTGAGAGGGTCCTTTTTTTATTGACTCAAAGTTGTTTAAAATCGACCTTGTTTGTATAATAATGTTAATTGTTGATGACAAGAATATCTCTTTCTCCCTTTTTTTTTTTTAATGCGTGTTCAGTGTTCACTACACGAATGGGTTTACTTTTTGAAAAAAATAACAAAAGTGTTGATGATAAGCTTGGACCAGAATAGTGTTTTGATTCCACAAGAAAAGGTCTCCTTCAATAGTGTTTTTTAAGCTTAAAGAAGTTGGGTCGCTAGCACTCTCAGCAAAATTTTGTTACTTAATTTGGATAGCTTTGAAAAACAATTACGATTATTTTTCTCACATGTTAATGAACTCATTCTGGACAGTGATTAAATCCTAACTTTAGGCGTGCACAGAGATAGAAAATTACATTGTAAGAATAGTGACATCAATGAATAAAAAGAATATGCACTTTTCATTAAGTGCTTGGTTGAGTAGGTGAAAAATATTGGGGTTATCACGTTCATTAATTAATTTATCTTATCTGGCAATAACAAAAGCAGAAAAAATAAAGCTATATATAATAATGCATATATACACTGATCTTCACTTCTCATTTTTACATCCTCCCATTGTCAAATCCCTAACAACTAAACAGTAAACAGTAAACACCCTTAAATAAATAATTAATTAATTTTTTTAAAGGGTATATGGATTTTCACACATAAGCAAAGCGTGATACAGTGACCATTAGACTATAGAATTCTATCATTCAACAAGCCCCATAATTTTAATAAAAAAAATTAATCTTAATTATCATCTTAATTCCTTAATTAATTAATTAATTTTAATTTAGTCTCCTAATTTTCAATTCATATTATATTTTTCTTTTAATTTCATTTAGTATTTCAAAATGATCTCTTAACTATTTTTCTATGTTATAAAATAATTCTCTAAGTATTTTTTATGTTCCAAAATGATCTTTAATAGATATAATAAAAAATGATTAATATAATACATATTCAAAATTAAAAGATTAAATTGAAATGAAAGAAAGTTAATAGACTAATTTGAACCAATAAAACGAGAATATCCAAATTCATCTAACGTATTTGATAACAGTGCCTATTAAACAAGTTACCGACGTACTTCATGATAGGGTAATTAATTAATTTCAGTGACCTTTGGCATATTTCCATTCTGGTGATTAAGTAAACAGATTGATTACTATAATAGGATGAGATTGTGCATGAAAGCAGACACTTGACCAATACATTAATTAAGATATGAATGACAGACGATGACGCAGCATAATAATCTTGAGCGCGTGCAGATTAACAGTGTATTGTTTCTTGGCTTATGAAGTTGGGGGAACTGATTGAAAAGAGAAAGCGTTTTCATGTAAAGCCCAACCATTTATGACCAATCAAAATCCTGGAAGGATAATACAAGTAACAAATTGTTGTTCAGGTGATCATCAAGTGCCTTACCAAAAGCGGATTTTTCTTAAGCAGGTTATTGTGGACTATATTTACTAACAAGTGAGATAATATTTATAACATATAATTTTAATTAATACGTAACAAAATCATGAATGTAATTTATAGATGACTTGATAAGCACTATCTACTCCAAATTGCCCTTCATAAAAGCAGTTTGCCATATGCATATTTACCAGACACATTTCAGATCAAGTTGTCTCTCTTGCAGCTGCTTTTCTTTTGTTATGCTTTCAAATGGTCAAAACCTCACAATGTTAAAGAACAAGAAAGCTAGCACTGTCCTCGGATAATAATAAAGAGATTTATAGTGGAATCCACGTGCAATTTGGTTAATACTCAAGGTGAAGGTGGTGTGATTCATTCATTAGCAAAAGAAATTAAAGCTCCAAAGGCAGCAAGCTGGGTTGGATTGTGCTGTCGAAGAGAAATGGATTTGGATTTGTACAAATGTCAAATGCCTTCTGTATGAGGAAATCCAATTGAATTCATGCACACAACCTTTTTCACCCAAAAAGACGGCTGCCTCTTTCTCTTCGTGCACCCAGATGAAACTCTTGTATTTTCTAGGAATTCATTGGGACCTAACATGTAATACTCACAACCCAATGATTTTGGTTTTATTAAAAATACATAAATTAAATTAACTATAAATAAACATATAAGTATATCATATATGCGTTTTACTACAAAATATACGTGACATGATTATAAGTTTATTTATGATTAAGTTTGGTTTTTTTTTTTCTTAAAGATAGAATAGATTTACTATTCAAAATGAAGAAAAGAGATATGGCTAAAATAGGGATGATCATCTAGCCTGGTTTTAGGCAATTACATTGAGTTAGATTGGCTTAGATTTTTTTAAAAAAAAAGTATCGACCAAGTTAGGCCCAAGTTAGCTATGTTGACTACTATGGCTTCAACTTGGCTTAGTTTTATTAATTTTTTAAAAAAATTATTTTACAAAAATTTATATAAAAATTTTATTTTTTAAAAGAAAAAAATATAATTTTATGAGATTTACTAGACTGAGCTTGGCCTAGACACTAAGTTTAAAAAAATAAGTTCGATACAAAACTATACCAAATACCAAATTAAGTCAATACCCAATCCGACCTATGTTTTGTACACCCATAGTCCAAAATGTATATTTAAGATAGATTATTAATCATTTAAAAGCATAAATAGTCCAAACATACTAAATACTTTGACAAAATGAAAATTGAGAAGCTATAAAATAAGCAAGAGATGGAGAACTTGAATTTATAAATTAGACTAAAAATATAGAAAAAGGAGAAAATTACCTCCAATGACCATAACTTTGCAAAATTTATAATAAATAACCTTAACAACTCAAATTATTCAAAAGGATCAAAGAACATTAATTTTGTCATGAATAGATGAAAATACACTTAACTATTTTCTCCCAAAATGTTACTACTTGGATTTCTTGAAATTACAAGAGATTTTTAAGATTATTATTTTTGAGTTTTAGATTTTTTATCACATTGCTTCATAATTTTTAATATTAGAAAGTTACTATCTAGGTTTCCTAGTGTAATAATTTTTTTTTTTAAAATATTACTGTCAGATTTTAAGTTTCTTGTCACCTTATTTCTTAACTCTCAATATTAAAAAGTTATAACCTAGAATTCATTGAATTACAAGAAGTTTTGTGGACTATTACTATCAAATTTCATACTATGAGGGCATTTTCATTCACTCAAGATAAAAATCAAATCCTTTGAGCTTTTTCAATAATTTGAGTTTTTAATATCTTTCATTATAAATTTTGTAAAGTTATGGTCCTTGGATATAATATTTTTCTAAAAAAAATACAAAAAAGATAAGAACTCAGAATTAATTTACTTGACAATGATTAGTATTATGAGGACAGCTTTAGAGGATTGATTGGCAAAATTTCAAGACAAATTATTTGGAATTCCTTTCCACTTCTGGTCAAAAGAGCCTTAAAATAAATAATTGTCTATATATAGTAACCGAATGATCCATTCATGAACAGTAGCAGAAATTAGAAAAAGAAAAAGAAAAAATTGACGATGAAAATGAAAAGATGGTGGACATTTCAGGCCGTGAATGGAATGATGGGGATCTATGAAACTGGCATTTAAATGAGGATAGACGTGGATGGGTTAGAAAGAAAGTATAAAGAGAAAGGCTGAGTAAGAGTTCTGTTGGGGACCATCAGGACCATAGCTTCGGACACACGGCAAGATGTGACCATTAATGGAGGCCATATTGAAAGGGCCAGAACACATTCAAGATGGCATCTCCCATGTGCCCACGAGAACCAGCCCATTCTAAAACTCGTGATTGTGAACCACCAAGAAATCTTCCCATGTGCTTCCAGTTTTCTTTAATAGTCAAATTACACACGATCAACTAGTTAAACATTTTTTTAATAATTTAAAAATTTATTAATTTCAGAATAATACAAAGTTGGAGAGCGTTATACACCTCCAGTTTCGATTCAAAAGTGAAAATTGTGATACACTCGCCTTCCAAAGTCTTTTCATAACATAAATTTATTTTTATGTATTGCTAAATGTGCACCCATTTCTTTCGGGCTGACGATTATCATCTCGTTTATTTGTATGTAGACAGCCACCATCTGTATCCACAAGGCTCCATTATCATCCGTACTGTAGTCAAGAAGTCAAGTGGAATGCTTCATATTCCAGTTAGATGATCAAATCATTACACTCCAACAGCAATGTCCGATGACTAATTGCTATCATGTTCAAATAGGCATACATTATGTGCTACTTCCAGTATTTTTTTTTTTTGGTACAAAGGAAACTAATAGAAAACAAAACAAAAGGAAGCACCAAAGTGGGCGTCTAATAGATCCTGTAAAAACTAAAGATATGAGAAATAAAAGGTGAAATGAGGGGAAGAGGTTTAACTCTTCAGTGTTTGGCCAGGAAAACAATGTTAAAATATCAGTTGCCACTTCTAAAACCCATGAATCCAATTTTAACATCTTACCCCCCCTCCCCCCGAAAGAGAAAAAATCATTAGCTACATCTACATCTACAATTCTTTCGGTACATGTAAACGCCCACATCTGGGTATTGCTAGACTATCTTTTTTCTAGAACCTTGTGGCCAAAAAGGATGGCCTTGAAATCTGCTTTTGGTGTGTATCAACTCCCCATAACGATGGGTGACTAAGCCCCATTGCTGACGGCTGCATCATTAGTCTTCACCCTCCGGTAAAATAGAACGTAGGCTGCTGCAGTATTAACCTCATCCTCACTTATGGGCGATATGTGGCTATCATCAAAGTTATACCACCTGTTTTCCTCTAAAAGCTGCACATGTGACAATTGTAGTTAGGAGAAATTCTTAAGTAAATCAAATCTACAAAATATTTGTAGACCAAGTGACTTATGGATAAAAACATGTGAACATGTTAGATGTAAATCCCACTTAAAAGTACATTTTTCGTGTTTATATGTTTATTTGTGATTAACTTGTTTATAAATTTTTTGTAGAATGAATTTGTTAGAAGTTTTTTTGTACAATCAGACTGCAGTGTTGCTACACAGAACGATCTGAGAACAAATACTGTAGCAATCAATCAATAGAAAGACCCTCAAATTGTATCATGAAATGAAAGTTATTAAATGTAGTCAATGCCCAGGACGAAGACATACAGAATGAGTTTGAAAAATAAAGGAAGCAACAATGCCCAAATCCAAGCTATACATAAATCTTCCAAAATATAAAGAGCTACAAAGGCCATAGCAAGTCCAGATGCGGAACCCCAGACAAAAAGCAAATCTACATCAAAATAGAAAGTTCTCAGCTTACCTTGATATGTGCAGTGTAATGCCCACTACCCATGCTACCATAATGGTTTGTAAGGGCATACAGTTCATAGAGTTGCCGTCTGGAGTTGTTTTTGTTGGCTATGTAATTTGTTAAGTCAAAGTCGTGAATGGGAAAGTTAACAAAAGTCTCTAGCTTATGCTTCATTGACCGGCTGTATGAGAACCTCTTTAAATGAATGACCAGCACCTCTGGGAGCCTCCACAAATCAAGCTTTTTGCTTGCTTGCCGTCTCTCTTTGCACTGAGGACAGTACCTATATCATATTCAGATAGATGTACTATTAGCATTTAACTACTACTTATTCCCACTTTAACTAAGGGCCCGTTTGTTTAAGCTTAAGAAAAAAGTGATTTTTAGTTTAATTAAAAAAGTGATTTTTCATTTAGAGATTTTTATAAAAAATAAAAATTATTAATGTTTGGTTACAACCGTAAAAAGTACTTTTTACTTAAAAAGCAACTTTTAATTTTAAGAAGCTAATCACAATAGCTTTTTCAAATAATTAGAAATCTGATTTTTTTTAGATTCTGATTATTTTTAAAATCTTAAACAAACATCTTAAAGTTTTATAAAAGTACTTTTTTTAAAGAAAAAAGTGATTTTTCTTTGAAAAAAGCTTAAACAAACAGGCTCTAAGTGGACTGAAAAGGATTTATGAACTATCTCTTCAGCAGTCACATACTGTCTACCCTTGTCAAGAGTTTTTATGCAGTATAAAAACGGAAAGGATATATATATAAGTATACAAAATGCAAAGTTGCATATACATAGAATCCTTTATTTTAAGGTTGCATGGTAATAAGCATGACATTTTATGATGTTTAGATCAAACAGCATGAAAATTATAACATAGAGTATACAAAGCAAAGAATTCACAGAGAAAAATGACAATAGTTAATGCAAGCCAGCTTTCTAGTTTAATCATTGGGATTCTAGAAAAATGTCCTAAAATTCTAGCTTCATTTTGGCATTTAAAAAATAATAATAATAGAGGCTAAGAGTTATAGCTCACACCAATAGGCTTAATCAAGTACGGGAGAGTTAGCAGTACCTGATGTAGAAGAGGTACAAAGAGGGTAAGAACCCATTTGGTACATTATATTAAACCTGATCATATAAACTAATATAATATATTATGAATTTATTAGTTGTTTAGTGTAAGCAATGTATTGTATAAACTTATATATTAAAATTTTTTTATACATCAAAATAATCTATAAATCTAATCAGGCCTTGGAAGATGAAATTAGGTTTGATTAGGTTTTAACGAATAAGGCGTTAGTAACACTTGCCCATTCCAACCCTCATCTGTACTTTCTCTCTCATTTGCAGATTGCCATCCAGCCATTCTCCCATCACACTGACACCGGTCCATCATCTCTCTCCCTTACTCATTGAGTTGCCCAGCCACAGGTCAGCCACCACTCTGCCACCTCTCTCCCTTACTCCAGCTAAAAATGCAGCAAATTTTTGACAAACCCATGAACAGAACAGGAGAGGGGATGCACATGAGTTTCCAATGAATGGACAGCTGGACAGAGGATGTTGTGTTTTTCAGTGAGATCTCCTGGCTGAATGGATTGTTGCACCTTCTGGCTAAATGAGTTGCAGATCTAATGAGCTCAATGGCACACCAGAAGAGGACGGACTTCTGGTGATTGCATGACTAGCCCGAGAGGACGAGTTTCCTGGCAAGTTCTTGGACAAAGATGCTGCGATGGGTGGACAAGGATGAAGACACAATAATGGTTGAAGATGTTGTGATATACAAGAATGGTGAAGAAGCATATGATACAAGGTCTTAATTCTTCTTTATTTTTTTGTTTTAACTTTTCCTTTAAAAAAAAAATGATAGAAGCACTCTTATTTCTCTAAAAAGTAATATGACATAAATTTAAATAAATATGGCATATCTTTAAGTAAAGGATATTTTTGTTAAAAGGGTTAATTTTTATTCTATCTAATGTTATATAATGCATTACCAAACATAGGATAATATTACTAATATAGTACATTATTTTATATAATGTCACACCAAATAATGCATTATATTAAATTTTATCAGATCTTATCATATATAATGTACCAAATGAGTCCTAGGGGTCAACAAAGGAGAACAAACAAGCTCCGCAAAATGCTTTCAAGAGGAGTGTAAGGGAAGGGAAGGAGGAAAAAAGAGAACATATCCAAAGGCAACTTCATGAAAGAAGCAATCAATAAATCATTGCCAAGCCTCGATAAACACATAAGTACAAGAATATAAATTTTGGACCCAAAAATGCCTATAAGGTTAGGACAAAAACTATGTAATGGAAAATTCCCATAAAGCACTCTGTAAAATTGAAAAATGCAGTCCCAACATTCTTAGAAGATTCTACAATACAAAAATATGACATTTTTACAAATTCAGACCTAAAGACATAAACTGTATAGTTTGAAACATTAAGACTACACCAACATGCATCAAAGCACCTAAATCCAAAAATTAATTGCTCAAGCGTTGAACAGATCACGTCCTTTATAATTCTTATGCTACTATCCTTTCTTATCCATCAATAACATTTTATATAGTCATATCCTAGCAAAGTGGCTTATGGGGTCACAGTTAAGAGCTTGGTACTTCCAACTTTGAGAAACTACAGCATGGCAATGTTTTGTGTCTTTCTTTCATGCTGCATCAGCTTAAAATTAGCTATCCTGTTAGGAACACCAAAAAGAAGGTAGTATTCAAATGTTTACAACCAAAAAAGTTAATGGAAGTCTACACATCCAGAGTGTTTCCAGTCCAATCCAGGGCTCATAGAAAATATCATGCAACTATCATCTGGTCCACAGGTCACCTTACAAAAGGAGGATTTCACAAAATGGGAGTAAAATCAATGCTGTGCATCATCACCATTTATCATCCCTCTCAATTTACTACCAGCAACTATTCAAAGAAGCTGAAGATAGCCAAGAGTAAATAGATTCCTCCTCTAGTATGAGTTGTTTATTGCACAAACTAGTAACATTTTTGGGGCAACCAAAGGACAAATAATTGCCATTACCATCAGATAGATAGAGTTACAGACAATTATCAATGAATACACTATATTAATGTCATTAAACATGGGCTACAAAGGCATAAAGAGAGTCACAGATGAGAGAAGAAGGTTGAGGAGAAACTAACCACATATCTTCAGGCACCAGAGGTTCTTCACGCAAAAAAGCTTCCAAGCAAGTATACAAAGAGAGAGGTTCAGTACGAGCTTTCTTGGTCACAGGCCCATATTTTAAAACTTCTGGCAAATTCTCAAGTGGCTGAGTATCATACTTCTCCAGAAGCTTCTGTGACCAATCAACATATACTAGAACTGTTGCTGATGATGGTGACAGTTTAACTACTTTCTCCTCTCCCATTGAGAGATCGATGCAAGCATTAGTATCATCCACTAACTGAAGAGGTAACTTTGGTATTGGTGCTTTGAAATCCATGCCATCCTTATTTAGTAAATTCGACGACATGGTTCCAGCACATGCGTCACCAGAATTAGTGTCCCTGCATTGGTCTGGTGCTGTTTTTGGGATGCTGGATTCAGAGGTAATAGCCTGTTCCACATTGCTTCCTTTCCTCAGAAGAGGAGAGAGCATACGATAAACCATTACCTGGATATCACCTCTTGTGACTGCATCATCACATGAGATCAATGAAACAATAGGTGATCCATATGGTTTCCATCCAGATATGGTCTGTGACTCGCTGTTCCTAGAACACAAAAATTACATAAAATAGAACATCAGAAGGCAGTAAAAGCACACAAAACAACAGCATACAAAATTATGCCCAACATGATCCACGGCTGTGATATGTAATGTGACACAACTCTGCCATTTATCTTTAACATGAGTCCAGATCATACAAAGTCACAGATCTAATAGAAGTTAGAAAATACAGAATTCCAGTTCTAAAAATCATATAATAAATTATTTTCCTTAAATCCCTATACTTGTTTAAAAAAAGACACCGATAGTTACTATGCTTATTATTTAAGAAAGTTGCTATTTATACCTGTTAATAGAAATCAAACTGACTTCTGAGCACATATAACTAAAACATAGTGTGACATCTAAATGGAAAAAAAATACATACTGCTCTCTACGGCGGTGTATTAACTGAAGATATTTTGTTTTTTTATTGATCTTTGGAATCTTATAAGCAGCAAGATGGTCATCATCTTTGATTGTGGACAATGATATGAGAGGGTCTTCTAGAAATCTTTGGATCAAATGGTTTCGTATCTGCAAATAGCACATCCATATAACATCCCCACTTAGAATAGAATACACCTTTGTATCAAAAAAAAAAGAAAAAAAAAGAATACACCTGTAATTCCAGCACAAATATGTAAAATTTAATATAGTCTAGTGCACACCTCCACAAGCAATATCCTCTCATTATGGTTCAATGAACAAGCATTGCTGAGTGCCTGGATCAGATCTCTGCAGCGCCCCTGCTTAGGCACAGTCACAGTACAAGCAGAAGGCAGGGCAGTTCCATCGCAAGTAAAAACTGTCACTGTCACAGTCCTAGTGGTGGTGGACTGGAGTGGCAAGGAAAGGTACATAAAAGGATCAAATGTGACAGAGACTTTATTGCAAACTGGACAAACCAATGTTGATTTGTATTGACCCTATCAAATGAAGAATTATATGAGTAGGTGAATTTGATAGGAACAAAAAAAAAAAGGAATAAATAAAATATTGAAAACATTTTCTAACATGTAACCAGGAGTCCTGTGTTGTTGTAGTGGACATACAACAGCAGCATTGACAAGTGTCATCAACATTTTCTAACTAAGAGAAGGTGTAAAAACCATGCCAACTGGAAAATATAATTTTCTCTTAACTTATGATAGTCTCTCTCTTTGGGATAAAGCACACTTCATTTGTGAAGAAGCTTAGAGTGCTCCCGATGATAAATGGAAACAACCGTTTTGATGTAGGACAAGGGAGGAAAAGGGAGAAGATAGAAAAAAAAAAGGAGGGAGATGCAGAAGAAAGGGGGAAGATATCAGAAAAATAGAGGGAAAATTCTGAAAGATACTTTTTATTATTCAACGCTAGGTTTTTTAAGTACAACTGCTAAAGACTATATATAGAACCCTTATTTCTAATCCTAACGAAAGATAACTTCTAATAATAAAAGCTAATAATATTAAATCCTATTGAAAGATAAATGCCTAATTCTAATAAAAGATAAATACTAAATCCAAACAAAAAGATATATCCAAACCAATAACTAATACTATTTAAAATAAAACAAACAAAAATAATTTAAATATTAGTTCCTATTTCTAATAAAATATCATTTCTTATATTTATTGCTAATCCTATTTTACAAATAATTAAATATATCTTTCCTAATCTCTTTCCATTCTCCATTACATTTATATGCTAGATTGGCTTTAATAGTGCTTTTTCATATGCCCCCCACAAACTGGAGTCACAAATTACCCTATTATTAATCCACCACATTTGCAAACGATAAGCAGGTCCTTGACCTTTCACATTTCCTCACCTTAGGACACAAATTAAAATAAAAAATTAATAAACTAGCGTACAATTCCTCAATAAGGCATACCACTTTAATTATTCTACATGGACTAGAAACATATATATCAAATTTTATTTGCAAGGCATCCTATGCAGCATTGTCAGTCCATTATATGAGGAAAACCTGTTTCTGACAAGCTAATATCAATCCATTAGCAAGAAAACAATGACACATTTAAAAATAACTCACTTTACTCACCTGACACACATCAACAATTATGGAATCATTACGAGCAATATGATTTGCCCAATATTCATCAGCCACTTCCTCATCAGGTCGACCATCAGCATCTCTAGACTTTATATAGGGTTTGTGTTTTACACGATTTAGATCTTCATGGAGACCGTCAAGTAGGAATGCTAAAAGCTCCTGAAAAATAATAATGACATATGCTAATACAGATTGAACCATAGAAATCAAAGAGAGGGTACAAATTTTCGGTCAATCAGCCAACCTGAGAATCATGCTGATTGTGGCCACTGAACTGAGGTGCAAATCGTGCAAGCTTTGCTTTAAAAGGTCGAGGAGCGATTGGGGTTCGCCCAGGTGCCCATAGCTTTCGAAGCAACTCACCAAATGCTAGGGCTAGCTCACCCTTGTAAAAGAAGGTAAAAAATAATTTGTAAGTATGACTGTGTTTTACTCCTAAACAGGTATATAAAATGTGAGTCTATTGTTAAGCAATCCTCAAATTGATTATGAGCCGAAAGCCACAATAATAATCATATAGTAGAATGGAAGTTATTTCCCAACCATGGATAGAAATTATTGACCGTCAACGTGAACCCAAGGAGTGGCAACTATGAACAAAGATTAAACGAATTCATTGAAAAAGTGATTATTTAAATCCTATTAAAGATAGACATGCAAACAGGATGAAGGACAAAGTGATCTTCATATAATGTGGCAACAGAGATGGACATGTTCAGTGTATAAATCATATGGTAATAGATAAAGCATGATCACAGATTCACAATAATAGATTGCTTGATGGAGACAACACAAGCCCTCTAACATGTCAACTTAACCCAAGATAAAATCTAAAATGAAACACAAAATCAGTAAGTGAACAAAAATGGTAAATCAACAAAAGCCACTGCTTGTCACTTTAGCGATTGGATGTACATTATATCAAGAAAGGAAATAATGAATCTCCAGGACCACATGTTTAACTTATATAGAACATATTTAATGACTTAATAAACTAAATCTCTATCTTAAAACAAAATCTCACTTTAAGCCCCATAAAGGAAAGCTTTCAAAGACAAGTAAACAATTTCATGCTTATTGCTTTTTATATGATACTTACAACCATGCCCAATGGATTTTGCCAATTTATCTCTTGATGATAGTCCTCCCGAAAGTACCTAGCAAACTCCGGTGTATGAACAAGACACTGGATTGCACTATTCATAAAACAAGTATTGCCAAGGTTCAGCAACCCAGTGAGACCACCTGAAGAACCTCTTGTGCTAACACCACTGGTTCCAAAAGTGTTATCCACATCTCTAACTGGAGAAATCAGGTTTTGAGATGAAGAAAGCTCCATATTATAGCTTCTAGATGCACCCTTGCTAGCAGGTAAGCCACCAGCAATTGATAAGCTCGACTTTGATGGCTCTACAAGAGCAGAACTTGCTTCCCTCTGTGCAGATCCATTGTCCTGAGCAGAACTTGTGCTATTCATATTGTTAAGGACCTCAACAAGAATCTGTATGAATTTTATCAGAAAGCAATGAAAAACAAAAGAGTCAAAAAGTAAGCCAGAGCAAGAGGCATATTAATACATCAAAGTGAGAGGAGACCAACATCCTGGTCCATTTGTATATTGGCATCATCAAGTGTTTTGTCCATGTCATTCATCAAGGCATGCCTCCGACGGCCATAGTAGTCCCAAATACGTACCTAAACAGAGGTAACATATTGATTACTGCACACTGAATGTTAAAAACTATATCTAGAAATTAGAGTTTCAAAAGGAACTATGAAGGTCTTTACTTGGTCCGACTGAAGATTAAATATCTCACAAGCTTTTCTGTGAAGCTGTCCAATGGTTTCCTGCCCAAAATATTTCAACTCTAAGGTAAATAGAGCATGTATAAAACAAATCATGCTTGCAATAGAAAGGCAGTAAGAAGTGCTGAAAATTATATACTGTGACTCATTATTTCCTCTCATATTATACCTTCTTGCTTATTCTTATAGTGGATCGATCACCTTTTGGTATCACAAGTAATTGAAGCCTTAAAGGATAGACTTCTACAGCCAATTCTGTCTGGGAAAGACCTGAACAGATGGCTTTCCTTGCCAATGTAGGACCACCCCCATACCTGAAACAACAAAATTGCCATTACTGTCAAACATCATAATATAGCCATTATTGTCTGATGAATATTTATAATACTAAAATGAGATGGAAATGCACTTGAAAATATTATTTCCTAATTGTATCTTTTCCTTTCAGAACATAAAGGAATGCTGCAAGCAATCAAATTCGCAATTCCTTCATTTGTTTTAGTTTTCCCACAAAACCAAATAATTCCTTCATACAATAGCAGTAAAATATCAATTTTTTTTTCAAAGCCTCAGATTAACTGAACTATAATGTTTTACATAGAAGAGTGAATGAAATCTAACATGCAGCTTAAAAATTAACTACCCATGATGACATCAGGTTTAACCATCAACAAACTAGTATCTATTTGCAGGTTTCTTAAAATATCAAGACAAGAAGGAAATCATTTTTTGGAAAATTAAAAAAAAAAAAAAAAAAGAGAGATTTTCACATTTGAGATGAACCAAATTTGACTTGTGTAACAAGCAAGCAATCTCACCATGAATATAATTGTATCCAAACGTCTTGGGGAAGCAATACATAGTCTCTGCCTTCTAACAAAGTATCATGGATATCAACACCTGCACCAGAATCCTCAGACATTCCATCATATATCAAATCAGAATTATCAATACCAGCTGGCCTCTTTAAAGCACTTGAATTAGCCAAATCACAATGCTCTGAAAAGGAAGCCCCATCATATGTATTGTTTGTTTGGTCTTGGTTCACATATTCAATCCAATGCTGCCACCATCTGCATGAAACAAAACAGAAACACGTGCTTTTTTTCTTGCTTATTTATGTATTGGGATGGATGTACATAAGTAGACTAATCAATACACAGGAAATGATGAGAAAGGCCAGCTATTGTCAATGTAAAAACAATTATATTTGCCTCTTCAGACTGTTCCTCAGCAACCTTATGATAAAAGAGGCAAATATCTTTGGCTCTGCTCTATTGACAAAATTTTAGTTCGTATTAACAGATCAGATCAGAAAAGCATTGTTGGAGACCCAGTTTCAAAACAGCAAAAGCAAAAAAAGAAGAGAGAAGATTATAAAGGTAGGAAGAAGATACTACACTACAATAAACATGCCAAAGTAATAATTGAACATTATCTTGGATTCATAATCATCCAGATAAAATTAAAGTCAAGCAACAATGCAAAATCAGGGGCCTGAAGAAGGCTCAAAAATCAGCAGCAAAGAGATAATTTTTGACACTGTATTTCCAAATTTCCGAATACATAATCTTCAAGTTCAACATCCCTCCCACGACAAACAGCAAAGTAATTGACTTGTAAGATATCGCATTGCCAAATGTAGAACTAGAATGCTTAAGCCAGTACACTTAGATGTCAACATTGGTGCCCTACAAAATATAAAGGGAAGGGGGGGGGGGGTCAGAGATTATAGTCATCCATTGGGTATCATTGCCTAACAGACCAAATCAGTCTAAAGGATACTCATTGAAACTGACTCTGCCACTTTGACAGTGAATTATAAGACTAATCATTATTTTCACAGATTTGTGTAAAAATTTGCAATTAGCAGAAAATTATCGACCATTTTAAGAAAATATTCCCAAATGAGCAGAAAACGAATAAAATTGGGGTCCAAACACAGAATAAAACCAGGGGGGAAAATCAGCAAATTCTGACAGTGCCCCATTTTCTCAATCGAAACAGTGTTGGAATAATCTAATCCAATACAGAAATAGGGGGAGAAAAGCTACGATTTTCCTTCACTTTGTGCCACTCAGTTCTCCAATCGTAGCACTCTAGTATCATTTAGTCCTCCCAAAACCAAATTTTTTTCATATAAAACGAAGCAAGCAAGCGTTCGTCCCATGGAGCATTATATTGTTCCCAAGAAGCGTCAAATTACCAACTAATTTTCAGCGGAACACCCCCCCCCCCCCCAAAAAAAGGAAAGGGGAGGAAAGAAGAAGTAAAAATCGAACCTCTGGGTGATCAAGTAAAACGTCTCTCCCTCTTTGATATTAGCTTCGGCAGCGAGGGCAATGTCTCTAATCATAATCCTCTCTTCCTCTGGGGTCAGCTCAGTGCTACTGGTACTGCTACACATGGACAACTCTGCCATCTATCTGTGCACTAGAATTTGCGTTTCTCTTCCTTTTCTGTGTGACCGAATGGAGTTTCGGGGAAGAAATTGGAAGATGCTCTGAAATCTGAAGGTCTCTGCGTTCAACAGTAGTTCCGATGCCGGTTAAACCCGAAAAGCGCACCTCGCTCCGAACCAGTTCGACTTTGCTTGCAAAAATACTCGCCCCTTTTTCTCGCAAACTTAATTGAAAATGGTTTATTTTGGTGAATAAAAAGAATTTTTTTTAAGGATATTAAAATAGAAGAACAAAATAAAATTGTGGCAACAAATATAAAATAAAATTATTTTCTGTTCATTTTATTATTTTTATCTTGTTATAATTTTATTTAATGTTTACAATAAATAAATTAAATAATGATATTTTTAAAACTTTGAGAAAAAATGAATGTTAAAAATATCATTACTTCTTTATTAAAAATAAACTTTTTTGGCCAAGCTATTAAAAATAAACAACTATTTTATTTGAATAGAATTAAACCCCTAAACTTTTGAATTAAGAAAATTCATTAGTTCAACTTATAGTGCCACAACTTTTAAAGGAAAAAAAATTATACTTCAAATATAGAAAAAACAAATACAAAGACAAAATAAGGACCATAACGTGCATGGGGGTCCTCTGAGCATGCTGCTCAACATGGCAAGAGATTTGGGTTGTTTGAATTCTTTATAGCGATTTGGTTGTCTAAATTTTAGTTTTGTTATCGTTTATTATTATTTTTAATTTTAATCATCTTTTTTTTCATTTTAATTTTGTTATTGCTTATTTGATAGAGATTAAAAGACGATTTTTATGTTATATTTTGCTTCTTTTAATATATATATAAATAAAAACTAAATGATTAAAAAAAATTAATGGACCGTTCAAATCTGCTTCCCTTGAACCACATGCAGCAGATTATCCGCATGCATTCGAGACACCTACTTTTTTGTACCTTTTACATGACTAATTGATTAGGGCTGTACCCAAGTTAAGTTGTTTAATAAAAAAAATCGGGTGAGAAAATGATTAAATTTTATCTATTTTAAAAATGAACTTAAACAAGCTATAACAGAGTCAAGTTTTATTTTAAAGAAGTTCTATTGGATTTTCATATCAATTTATACTTTTAATTACTACCGTTTTATATTATTTTATTTTTCTTTGAGCTGTTGGCAAGACACATAAGACAGGCATTAAATTCCTAAAGCCTGTCTCACATAATCAAACAAGTATGATGTATAGTAATTCAATTTTTATCATGTCAAGCCAATCTAAAAATTTTTGTTATAAAGAAAACGTTAAAAAAATTATTACATCTGTAATTAAAATATGAAATGAAAGCAAATGCTCTGGCCTTTGTATATCCCACCAAACTCGTGTGGAAATGGAAAGTAACACCACAAAAGCCAATAATATATCTCTGACTACTATGAATAATCATAAACTTATTCATCTTTTGCAAGTTGTTTCTCTTCATCCTCCTTATCACCATTTAACTTGTCAGATGAGATTTGATCTTTAGCCTGTTCCAAATCTTCTTCCTTCCTCACCTCAACAATTTCTTCCAAGGGCTTGTAAGTGTAAAACCGAGCACATATCAGATAATAAATCAAATTTATAACTTGAATTCCACTAATAAGCAAGTAGTAGTATTCCAGTCTCCCCCTATTCAGTTTCCTATCAGGAAACCAATTCCTTTCCTTCCCAGTATATTTATGAATCAATGATACCAGCAGAGTACCAACATAGTTCCCAATGGCTATTGATATACAATAAAGAGCTGAAGCAGTGTTTCTCATACTTTCAGGGGACTGATCATACAGAAACTCCAAAAGCCCAACAGACATGAAAACCTCAGCCAGCCCATGGAGACAAAACTGAGGTACTAACCAAAACACACTAACAGGAATAGTAGCCACTGGGTTATCCAATAAGTGGTGCTTAGCAGCAGCTGCTTTCCTTTTCATTTCAATCAATGCTGAAACTATAGTGGATAAAATGTTAACCACAAACCCCACTCCCACTCTCTGAAGGAGTGTGATCCCAGAAGGGTTCCCTGTAAATCTACGAGCATAGGGAACAAGAAGGCGTTCGTATAAAACAACACCTATCATCATGGTTAGCACACCAAAGATGGACATGGTAGCTGGGGGGATTTGGAATGAGTGGGAGAGGTGGCGATCCATGGAGCGAGCTTGTTGGATGACAAAGCTGTGAAGGTGTGATGAGGAGGTTATGAACAATATGCCAGATGCCCAAATGGGAAGCATTCTAATTATGCATTTTAGCTCCTCAACTCTATGGACAGTGGCTAATCTCCATAAGTTTGGGGGTGCATTTGGATCTCTGGCTTCTTCCTCTGTTACAATTGCAGCTTTATCCAACCACCTGTATATATAGACTCAGGGAGCAGTCAGATGGTGATTTGGAAGCAAGGATGATACTATTAAATTTTGTCTTAAAAGGTGACTAATTTTATGGAAACTTCAAGAAGTAAATACCAAATGTACAGATATAAACTTCAAAGCTATAACCTACAGGGAGCAGATTAAAAATTGACCAAAACTATAGTGACTAACAGAATAATTTAACCTTGTATAATCTATGTAATAAGTAAAGGACTTACTTGAACTGATTAAAGTATAAAAATTTTCTGTGCAAAGAAATATGAGTGTTAAGCTCATTATTTTAATGCAAAAGTTTGAGATTATTTTTCATATTATACGTTGTGCATTAAAAGAGAGAGAAAAATAAAGAATGAGCTCTACTTGTATGGGACTTAAACTATTTTTTTCTTTCTAAGACTCTAACTGTACAGTGTAGAAGAGAACCAAAATCCGTGAATTATTTTGTTTGTGATGTGGCTCTTGGTAGCAACAAATTCTATTATCCTTTTTACTTTATATAGCTGTCCCTTGTACCAAAGAACCTAAGAAATGATTGGTATTGCCTGGAGTACTTTCAATCCTTTTTGTCGAATTAGAGGATTGCTATTTTCTCTTTCCCTGTGTATTGGTTTATTGCTGTGTTTTGATTCATTTTCAAATAGCTGAGCTATCAATGAACTTATATTGGCTTACAGAAGCTATATGTATCTGATGCACCTTGAAGGACTACTTGAACAAAAATTAATACACCAAGGTAAAGAAGGGAAACCCCGGAAACAGGACGGATGAAACTACTTGAAAGTATAACTAGGACAAATCTTGGGCCATCATGGGGCCTTCAGTCTTGTTAATTAACATTTGAGGTACTATATATATGTGAAACCATTTACTAGTGTAACTAAATCAAACACATGGTAAGCAATTAGGTGTTGTTTTGTTAATTAGCATCTCTATGTTCCCCTTTAAAGTTGGTTTCTTAAACATCCAAATACTACAAGAACCTTTTATAGGACTTACTTGAACTGATCCGAGTGTAAAAGCCTTCCCTGCAAAGAAATAGCAGCATCAAGCTCCTTATTTGTATACAAAAGCTCGGGGTCCTTTGGTAGAACCTGCTTCCTCTTCTTTACAGCTGCAACAATGACTTGTACCAATCGAACCATAGGACTCCTCTTTGGTTTGACCTTCTTATACCGAGGTGAACCAATAACGAAGGCTATGAAAGACACAAGCATGGCTATGGTTGGTATCCCAAGCCCCCACCCCCAACTCTTCTTCTCTTGAATATAAACCACACTTGTCAAAGCAGTTAAGGGAGCCAATCCCATGCTAAAATAGTACCAATTGAAGAGGTTCCACTTCCTAGCTGCTACTCCATTTTTGGTCATATCAAATTGGTCTGCAGAAAAGGGCACAACACAGGGCCTAATACCTCCTGAGCCAATAGATGTGAGGAAGAGAGAGAGATAAAGTATCAACAATTGCGAGAATGAGGCTTCTTTGCAATTCACTTGAGTTGGGCATGGTGGGGGACGCAGTGATGGCAGTATTGCTGATACAGTGATACTAATCAATCCCTGTGTCAACGTATAAATTAAGCATGGCATCACAAGAAGATTAGAAAGCTACTCAAATTTTAGTATTTTAAAGAGTATTATAAGGAAGTGAAAATTGTATACGTAAACCAAGTTTTCTTTCGGATACCAGTTATTCCTGGACTTGATTGGTAGTGTGGTCTCGGTAGCATGGGGTGGTATGGAGTCCCGGAAACAAACTACTCTTTTGTTTGGAAGGTTAATGAAAATTTCTAATGTTACCTTTGTATAAATTAAAAAAAAAAAAAGGATAGAAAGAAAGAAAGTAAAGATGCTTAGAAAAAAAAAGTAGTCTTAATGCTTTTTAAATATTTAAACAAGTGATTAAGACACTTAACCCACTCAATTCCATGATTATATTACACTCACTAAAACTCTACTAAGTTTCTTAAATCATATGGAGTAATTATTATAAAGTTTCAAAATTAGATACATTGTCATACCTTAGAAATTCGCAATTGCACACGTTAACTAGTAAGGATAAAGCGAAGAGGTGAATAGTATTAAAAGGTTTAAATCCTGCCGTGTATCAAAAAGACTAGTAAACTAAAAATGAGAAAAAAAGAGAGAGATCATACAAGTTCATAGATAATGGAAGCAACAATGATGGTCCAAAATGGGCCAGTCCATGAGTCAGCAATGAAGGCCCCGACAAGTGGGGTGAGGTTGGATGTTCCAGTGAAGTTGGTGAGAGTGTTGGAGGCAGATACCAATGGCATGTTCAGCTCTTGCGTCAAGTAACTCATCAAGTCGCATGGAGTCCAACGGCTGCAAATCTGTCACATACTTCATTTGCTGCAACCACCATTTTTATTCAAAAGGGTTAATCTATTATCACTTTTATCACTTCGATCTTTCACTAATCTCAGTAAAATAAATTGCAATGTAATAAAATAAAAATAAAAATTATTCAACTTAACTAGAAATGAGGCAAAGAGTAAGAAAAGAACAATAGAAATCAAGGATGAAATTAAGTATCTCTGGGAAAATGAATGGGCTAATGCTAGCAGAGGAAAGTAAGAGGATCTAGCATAAGAATGAGTTACGAGAAGAATAAACAAACCAAGGATGAAAGGCAATGTTCTAATGCCTCCTTTTGGTGAATGCTGCTTGGTTTTCTCGTTCTGATCTTCCTCCACCATCTCGCCGTTGCCCGCATTGCTATTCTCTAGCTCCCTCTGCTTGATCATTATATGCTATCTTTACACACCTTCCATGCAGTATCTATATATACAAGACTATAATTTGAATAAATATGAAAATAAAAATAGAAGTGACAATAATAATTAATAATATCCGTCAACTATGTAGAGTGACTTTATTAGCTCATAATTTGCTGCCTGCCACTTGTTGGAATTTTTATTGCATTTCTCTTTTCGGGTTTTTTAAGGAACCAGATATTTCTAGCTGAGGGAGGTGGAACTGTTGGAAAGTTTTGTTTAAAAATATAAACAAATTGGATAAAAAGAGTAAGATGGTCAAAACAGAGGGTGATGGTGTGGACAGAATATTCGTGATGGTGGAAGGGAAAATAGGATCAATATGTTTATGTCGGCATAAAATGCACAAGTTGAACATTGATTAATTAAATAATTACTAGTAATTGAGCTATCTTTATTAACAATATATATATATATATATATATTTATCTTTGATGTTAGAATCTTTGATACCTGTGAGGCAATAATTCACGGATTGGTCAAGTCACATGCAATTTAACCTTTTTTTTTTTGGTTTGACTAGTGTGACCTTGGGAAGATGACCCTCTGGTTAATGAATCTCGAAATGTTCCATTAGTTTGCATGCACACGTTATCCCAAAGGTTCAGAAACACTATCAAGGAATTTGAGGCAGCGAAACAAAAAAAAATAAAAAATGGTTCAAATTTCTAAGGAAGCGTTTGGTATCATAAGAAAAAAGAAATAAAATTAAAATTTTTTTAATAATATTTATCATTTTTTTATTATTATTACTTAATAATATTAATATTTTTTACTATCTTTTTAGAGTAAAAATACAAGGTTACTTTTATTTATATTATTATTTTTTTATTTTTATTCTAACAATTTTATGTATTAAATAGCCTATAATATATTAATATTTTTCATTGAATGGAGAGGCGTAGAAAGACATATAACAACTTCCTTAGCAATTAAAAAGAGACACACTTAAAGCCACGTTTGATCAGCCAAAGGAGTGGAAAAGGAAAAAGAAAAACATGAAAAATGAAGGTATTTAATTAATGTAATATTTATTATGTGCTTATTAACATTATTTATCAATATCTATCAGTTTTTATTATTTATTTTAATGTAAAAATATAAAGATCATTTTTTTGTCATATAATCTTTTCTTTTATATTTAACATTTTTTTGTAGCAAATATAGCCTTACTAGAGGATCGGCTATCCTCGTGTGGTTCGTGGCCCATGGCCCTTGAAATGTTGATTCTTACAATTTCCATATTTTTTAATTCTTAAAAAAAATCATTTGTAATTTGGCAACATCAATGTATATTTACTAAAAACTGAAAATTTTAATTAGTGTGCTCTTCGGTGCAATCTCAAGATTTTCCTCTTTAATCATAGAAAGATTAAATCCAACTCATGACTACATTACATGTTTAATAAAAAGAAATTATACACACTCATCCAGATCTTTGTCTCAAATTATAATGTCTCTTTAAATTTTGAAAGATTTGTAATTTATCCTCTAATTTATTGATCTCATATATTACAACAAACCTCTATCCTTTAAATTTAAAATTTTTAATTATATAAAAATACTAAAATATTCTTTCTATAATTGAATAGCGTTTTGTCCCTTTCTTCATTTTTCCCAACCAAACTAGTTGGTGCCTGTAACCATGGGCCATAGCTCTAACAACTATGTTTGGATTTGGTTCTTTCCTATTCCCCTACTTCCGTCCATGCGCAAAAATGCTGTCCACAAAATCACTATATCCATAGTCCAAGAACATCCTCAATTGTCTGAGAAGCAGTAGGGCTCTCTACAAAGTTTCTTGTCCCAACAAAGCGCTATGCTTAGAAATATGGACTCGTTCAGCTAACTCGGGACTAGTAACAATTTCTAAATAAAAAAAGTCTATGGGAGATAGGGAAGCCGTGGACATAGATAGACGGATTAAGGAAGATGAAGAAGGACAAAGGGCATCAAATAATAGAAAGGATAATTTAGTAAAATTATAGAGCTAAAATTTTAAATTTAGACTGAGTCTTATTGCAAGGATTAAAGTTATGTTTAGTACATAAAATGATAAGTATAAAAATGAAAAAAAAAATAGAATGAATAAAAAATAACACTTATATTCTTATTAAAAAATTAATAAAAAATTAAGTAATAATAGTATAAACATAATAAATATTACAAAAAAACTCTTCCTTTCCCTCTCCTCTTCCATCATCATCATGCCAACATAGCCTAATAGATCAAGAGGGGGATTGCAATTTTTTCAGATGAGGAAGACATTGTAATTAGGTGCAAAGATCAGGGAGAATGAGTATAGTTTTTCTAAAAGAGAAATGCTCTGACACATGCTTTACACTTCCCACTCTTTGGGACTTACTCATCTCTCGAAGGTTTTCTGTCTTCCTCTACCTTACTACCAGCAACTAATTTGTGAGATGGGATTTTATCATTAGCTTGTTCCAAATCCTCTTCCTTGTTCAATATTGCACTAACTTCTTCCAAGGGCTTGAAAGTGTAAAACCAAGCACATATCAGATAATAAATCAGATTTATAACCTGAATCCCACTAACAAGCAAGTAATAGTACTCCAATCTTCCCCTGTTTAAATTCCTATCAGGAAGCCAATTCCTTTCCTTCCCACTATAGTCATGAACCAATGATACCAGCAGAGTACCCACATAGTTCCCGATGGCTGTGGTCATGCAATACAGAGCTGTAGCACTGCTTCTCATACTCTCAGGTGACTGATCATACAGAAACTCCAAATGCCCAACAGACATAAAAACTTCAGCCACCCCATGGAGGCAAAACTGAGGTACCAACCAGAACACACTGATAGGAATAGTGGCTTTTGGATCATCCAATAAGTGGTGTTTAGCAGCGACCGATTTCCTCTTCATTTCCACTACTGCTGAAACCACTGTGGCTACAATGTTAACCACAAACCCCACTCCCATTCTCTGTAGGCATGTGATCCCAGAAGGGTTCCCCGTGAATCTATAAGCAAAGGGAACAAGAAGGCGTTCGTATAGAACAACACCAAACATCATGGTTAGCACACTGAAGATGGACATGGTAGCTGGGGGGATTTGGAATGAGTGAGAGAGACGACGATCCATGGAGCGAGCTTGTTGGATGACAAAACTGTGAAGGTGTGATGAAGAGGTTATGAGCAATATGCCAGATGCCCAAATGGGAAGCATTCTAATTATGCATTTTAGCTCCTCAACTCTATGCCCAGTGGCTAATCTCCATAAGTTGGGGGGTGCATTTGGATCTCTGGCCTCCTCCTCTGTTACTATTGCAGCTTTATCCAACCACCTGCAGATATAGACTCAAGGGGCAGTCAGATGTAGATCTGGAACCAAGGATGATACTAAATCTAACCTCGTATAATCTGCGTAGAGCAAGAACCAAGTAGTGGACGTACTTGTACTGATGAGAGTGTAAAAGCCTTCCGTGCAAGGAAATATGAGCATCAAGCTGCTTATTTTGGTACAAAAGCTTGGGATCAGGGGGTAGAAGCAGCTTCCTCTTGTTTACAGCTGCAACAATGACTTGAGCCAAGCGAAGCAAAGGACTCCCACCTGGTTTCTGAATTTTATAAAGTGTGGAACCCAACACGAAGGCGATAAGAGATATGAGCATGGCGATGGTTGGGATCCCAAACCCCCATGCCCACCCCATGTTGTCTTGGATGTAAACCACAATAGTGAGAGCACTTAAGGATGCCAACGCCATGATAAAGAAGTACCAATTGAAGAGATTCCATTTCCTGGCCGCGACGCCGTTTTTGGACATATCGACTTGGTCTGCGGAAAAGGGAACAACACAAGGCCTGATACCTCCCGACCCAATCGACGTGAGGAGGAAAGAGACGTAAAGTACCCAAAGTTGGGAGAGTGAGGCTTCTTTGCAGTTCACTTGAGTTGGGCATGGTGGGGGACGCAGAGATGGTAGTATTGCTGATACAGTTATACTAATCAAACCCTGTATAGAAGAAGATTATGACATCGTTATATAAGAATTTTGAAACTATATCTTTAGAATCATAAACATTCACAGTCTGACACATACTGCAATCAATATAATAAAATTTGAAATGTTCATACATAGATGATTTGAAGAGCGGTGTTGTTGTAATATATAAATTAGCATGTACCAGAAAAAGTTATAGTAGATTTACTCAGAAAGTTTTGAAAGAGAGAGAGACCAGTTCGTAGATAAGAGAAGCGAGGGTTATTATCCAGAAGCGGCCAGCAAATGAATCAGCAATGAAAGCACCGATGAGGGGGGTGAAGCTGGAAAGTCCAGAGAAGTTGGCGAGAGTGTTGGAGGCAGATACGAGTGGCATGTTCATCTCTTGGGTCAGGTAGCTTATCAGGTTTGCATGAAATCCGCCCGACGCAAATCTGTCGCATACTTCATTTGCTGCAAATTTAAATTATCCCCATGCCAATATATCATTTTAAATTAATTATGCAAACATTAACCAGTGAATCAACGACACAAAATCAACTTCAGATTCATCACAATGTAACTGGACAGGCATCACTGGATTTATAATTGAAATTAATGTTTAGAGAGACAATATTAAAATTACTTAAGACATTTGTTGCTTCTTGTCTTCTCCCCGCCGCTCTTTTAATATTATCTTGAGCGTATCTTGTGTAAGGGGACCACTTAGCTGTGCCCCCCCCCCCCCCCCCCCAAACAAAAACAAAAAAGGAAAAAGGGAACATGAAATTACGATTGAGCGTAATTAGTGCTAAAACAAATACAACAATAAGACTCGCAAATTCTGAACTTAAAGTCATGGTAGTGATGAGGCATGATAATTGGTGGAAAGCTTCAGTATGCTTGTCGATTGTAAAGCCGGTTAAAGCAAAGCACTAAGAGGTTGGCAGTTTGGAATTTTTTGGAGTGAGAGAGCCGGGGTATGAGTTTTCTATGTATATTTTTTGGTTTGACATGGGATTTTAATATCCTTTTTGTAGTGACAAAAACATATATAATTACACCATTTATTTTGTCAATCATCCATTCGTTTCTTAGGTCGACAATATGAAAATTGGATAACAAGTTATATGATCAAGATGGCTATATCCATTTTTTCTACGGGTAAGCTAAGGTGAAAGATAAGTATTGCAGATATTTTAACTTATTAAAAAAATTATGAAAATTGATATTCTAACGCAATCATTCAAACTCAGAGTCAGAGGTTGGACAAAATTCAGGTTGAATGGAGATATTAACATATAGCAATAGGATCAAAATGACAAGAAATTCTGTGCACCCTTTTAAACCAGTAATATAATGTAGCTATAAAAGAAAGCATGTTTTGAAGTTGAGGTATGAACAGATATAGTGGTGGCATTTCAGAGCAGTGAAAAGAGAGACGGGTATATAAGAATATGATTAAAAAGCAAAGAGGTGAAGACCGAGGATGAAAGGCAATGTTCTGATGCCTCCTTGTCGATGCTGCTTCGTCTTGTCATTGTGTTGCTGGGCCTTGTCGCCATTGGCCCTAATATTGCTCTTCTCTATCTCCATCTGCTTAATCATATGTGCTCATCTACTACACACTGCTCTTGTCCCAGGCTCTCAGCATCTATATATATAGAGAGATTACGAGGTGGGGCCTAAGTCACAATTATTTTATTAGCAAATTATACAGATTTTATTTTAATTTTTTTAAAATTATATGAATTTTTTTAAAATATATGTATTTTTTATTAAAATAAAAAATTACTGTATACTTTAATCTAATTTTAATTTTTTGATTAAAATATGTTTTATTAACATAAATATGTTTTTTGGGGTTAAATCTAATGAAAACAAAATTTATTCTTTTTTATTTTTACTATTTGTATGTTTAAGTTAATGAAAAATATTTCAATTAAAAGAATTTTAAATTAGACTAAAATTTATATTTTAAAATAAAAGTAAAAGTCTATGTAATTTATTCTTATTTTTTAATGTATATATATTTCTTAATTTAATAATCTATTTAGTATATTATACGATTTTTTAATTTAAAAAATAAACTATATTATTCATTTATTATTATTTTAATTTTTTTAAAAAAGTGGATACAAAATTAATATATATAGTATCATTTCTAATTTAATTGTTAAATTTAAATATTATAATTTAAAACACAGTATTAAAAATTATACATTTCTAAAATATTCTTATGTAGAATTGTAAATATTGTATATGAGGAGATAATAACAACAACTGTAAAGCATGTGATCCACCATTGGCATGTGATGTGCTGCCTCACTCTATTTTTTTTTTTTTTAATGATATTCATGTTGATTTCTAGTGGTTGTTAGGGCAACAATGCTTGTCCTATCCTAAGGTTACAAATGAACCACGTTGTTCAACAGTAGTTTGAGTTTGGTTTGGCTAAAAATTAGTCCTAACTCGATTAATTCTCTTAAATGAATGAGATTCAACATTTCATTAGGCTCATTTAATTAAATAAGCTAAACTTGATAATTAATGCTCGACTCATTTAGTTTATAATTTAAAAACGAAATATATTACAAATTATATATATATATACACATATATATAAGAATTAAGAAGATTCACTTATTGCATAGCTCATTTATTTAAAAAAAAATCTAAAATGAGTTGGCCTAAGCCCACCGTTTTATCCTTTTCTAAACCAGAAATCTTTGGGTCAGAATTCAAAACTTGGAAGACAAACCTTCGACAAAAATAACGTGATAGAGCGAATAAATCTCAGTTGAGAAAAATGATGATCACGGAGAGAGATTAAAATAATGTTTTGTATATCATGATCTAACATTAAAAACTGTTTGGTAAAGGTTTATTTTTTCTGTTAGGACTTTTTTTTTTCTTGCGTTAAACCAAAAAAATATGTGGTTCGTTTGACAAATAATGTGCGGTGGAAATTTAAACCAGAAAGTGTCACGTTAACTACAAGTTTATATAAGGTTAGTGCATAAAGTAAATGGTATAATATGCGCACCTAAACATCTCCCATATTTGAGAACAAAATTTAATAGAGTGAGTCACAATAAAATTTAAGATGCTACTTAAATTTTTACTTGCCTAATATACTTATTTGAATTAATTAAGCTGATCTGGTCACTCAGAGTATTTCTTGCACACTATGGTGAGCAGCTAAATACATCTTTTGGTTAATAAAAAAGTTTTCATAAGACACTGATTTCTTTCTTTGCTTAAACATTGGGCGTAATATATTGAAATAAAAGGTAAAAAAAAAATAAACTAAAAAGTAATAAAAGATCAATCATATTCTTTTTTTCAACAAAAAAGCATTATAGTTTAGATTATATTATATTCTCTGCGTGAATTAGGGCCATAGAGGTAAGCAGTGCGCACATTGAACCTAATCTTAATTCTCGTTACAGGACAAGGAAGTGAAACCATAAAAGACAAAATTAAAAATTTATTTTGCATTGTCAGTATGTAATATTGGAGTTAATTTATCCATGCCTCGATAAATCCAACTTTGCCCGTTTAGTCATAAATTTACGCATTATTGATTTCAATTACAAAATGTAAATTCGCAAAAAAAACCGTATATAATGAATATGATGACGTCGGGGCTTACGGCAAGTGTTTTGAAATGGAACAAATATTTTTATATCCTTGTGATGAGCTTTTTTAATTAAAATATAGTAATAATATGATAAATATATGATTTAATTAAAAATCATATAATTATCTAAAAAAATATATTTATTATATTATTATTAGATATTAATATAATCATTAAAGTTTAATTAAAAATATCTAACAACAGGAGTGTAAATGTCCCTTATCTAAAATTAAAAAAAAAATTGGTGTGAGATATAGAAGTGGGAAGCGAAATCTAAGGTCTGTTTAGTAAATTATTTTTAGAACAGTTTTTTATTTATAAAAATAAAAAAATTTGTTTGATAATGTATTTTTAACGAAGTGTTTTATAAAATAAAAAAATAAAATTTTATTTTTAGAAATAAAAAAATCAAAACATATTTTAAATGTCTTGTAATCGTAGAATCAAATAAAAAATAAAAAATAATTACTTTTTAAAATAATAATTCAAACAAATTTTTTAATTTTTTTATTATCAAAATTTATTTTAAAAAATATCTATTTTAAAAATAATAAAACAAAAACAAAAACAAACATATCCCTAATCTTCGCATACGAAGACAGGGAGGCCAATCTCGCAGTGCCTTCTGCCATAGATGCGTCCGTGAGTCAAGCCCCTATTTCACACACACACAGTGCTGGAGATGCTTTCTGGAAAACGACCATGCATCAACTTCATCTATTCTTTTCTTTTGCTTTTGAAAAGATTCATATATTTAATATATAAAATCAACAGATGTCATAGTATAATACTATCCATTTTTATCCCAAAAATTAAATTAACGAAGCCTTTTAATCATATGTTACATCAACGGAAAAGTTATAGATATTTATATTTTTGGTTAAATTTTTTAATCAGTTTTTATAGTTTTATTTAATTTTTATAATTTAAAAATTTGTAATGAGATAGTAACGGGATCCTTATAATTTTAAAAAGTTTTAAGTTAACCTTTATTATTTAAATTTTCACAATATATTGTTAAATTTTAATAATATGACCCTTAGTATTTTAAATATATATAATTTAGATTAGAAAAAGGAGTAAAAAAAATAATGAAATAAAATTAACTCGTATATATTACATGTAATATAACACAAATTAATTAAGAAATTTGAATAAATTATTTTAAATTGTATACATTTATAATATTAAAATAATACATAATTAATTACATTAGCAATATTTAACATAATAGTGACAAAAGTTTATTGGTAGGGATTAAGACACTTAACCCACTCCTTCCACGATTGTACTGCACTCGTTAAAACTCTTATTAAGTAAAGTTGTTTAAATGATATGAAGTACTTATTATGAAATTTTTAAAATTAGATATACAGTCATAGTTTAGAAATATGTAATTGAAGACATTAACTAGTAAGGATAAAGCGAAGAAGTGAATAGTATTAAAAGGTTTAAATCCTACCGTGTATCAAAAAGACTAGTTAACTAAAAAGGAGAGAGAGATCATACGAGTTCATAGATAATGGGAGTAACAATGATGTTAGGAATCTTTCAGATATCTATGAGGCAATAATTCACGGATCAGTTAAGTCACAGCAGTTAACCACTAGTGTGACCTTGAGAAGATGACCCTCTGGTCAATGAATCTTGAAACGTTCCATTAGTTTGCATGCACTGCATGCACATGTTATCTTCAAATATGTTATTCTTCATCGCATGGAGAGATGTAGAAAGACATATATATACATATGTGTGTGTGTGAAATTTTCTTAAATGCATTGCCACGTACCAAATGACGTAACCTTAGTAGTGGGTGATCTACCATTTGACTCGTCTGGCTCTTGACATGTTGATTCTTACAATTTTCACATTTTTTATTCTTAGGAAAATTAATTTTAATTTGGCAACATGAATGTATATTTGCTAAATGTTGAAATTTTTAATGAATTGGTGTACTATTCGGTGCAATCTCAAGATTTTCCTCTTTAATCATATTAAGTATAAATCCAACTCATAACTATATGACATGTACGTCATGTCAAATATGATTAAATTAAATTTTCTTAATAAAAAAGAAAAAGAAATTGTACACATCCATCTTAATCTTTGTCTTAAATTACAATATTTCTTTCAATTTAATCAGAATTGTAATTTATTCTCCAATTTATTAGTCTTATATATATATATATATATATATATATACACACACACACACAATAAGCCTCTATCATTTTTAAATTTTAAAAATTTCAACTACATAAAACTACGAAAATATTCTTTCTCTAGTTCAATGGCCTTTTGTCCCTTTCTTCAATTTTCCCAGCCAAACTAGTTAGTCCTGCAACCATGGGCCATGGCTCCAACAACTACGTGTGGATTTGGTTCTTTCTTATTTCTCCACTTCCATCCAAGCACAAAAATGCTGTCCACGTAATCACTATATATTATAGCTTAGCCAAGAAGGCTGCATTCACGACACAGAGAAGCGGGAATGGTGCTAGGACTTCCATGGTTTCATGGGATCAAGCTTGCATTCACTATATATTTTTCATGATTTAGAAAATCGGACCAGATTGATCAGTGAGAGATTGAATCGATCATAATTCTAACTTAGTTGACCTTTAGAGATCAACTTGTCAAAATATTGGTAAAAAATCGAATATATCAGTCAAAGACCAGCCAGTCAATAAATTAGGTGGTTCTGATTTCCTTTTTCTTTTTTTGGGAATTTTTTCATCACCAAGAGTGATAGTTTGAGAGAGGAGTCAATATTTTGCTTAGGAGATGATGTGCCAAATAAATATGGTGTAGAGAAAAAGGTGGACTTTGGTAGTCACCAAGAGAAAATGTTTAGGGTAAAGATGCTACTTTCAAGTCAAAATTATAATTGAGAGTTTTAAGTTAAAAATATTTATATTAAAGATTTTTAAATTTTTAAAGTATTTTTAAAAAATTTGGAAATAAAAAATTTAAATTGGGTAAAAAAATTATAATTCATAATATCAAATTAAAATTTTTGGTCATTAGATCTTTTAGAAAAATTTTAAATTGTAAAATTTTAATATAAATATTTTTAATTTAGAATTTTTAATTATAATATTTCCTCTACTACTTGGAAAACAAGTATGACCAAAGAAAGTGAAGAAAAAGTCATAGAAAGAGGCCCTTGCTTTGTCTGTTGCTTCTGTAGCTTAGTGTGATGCTGCTGTGCTTCTATGGTCATTTTTGTCTCATGCATTATATTAAATTTTTAATATATGAAATTATATATATAATGATTAAAATTATAATTAAAAATATATATAATAATTATTATTTTAATTATGATTTAATTATAATTAAATTAATAAATTATAAATTAATACTTTCATCAATTTAACGATTGATTCAATTTCAAAAATATTGAAATTGTTTATTGGGTTGTGAAATTGGCTGAGAAGCAGTAGAGCTCTCTAGAAAGCTTCTTGTCTCAACAAAGCACACCGCCATCCAGACTATGCTTCGAAATATGGACTCGTTCAGCTAACATGGGACTAGTAACAAGTTCTAAATAAAAGGAGTCTACGGACTATAGGGAAGCCATGGGCATGGATAGATGGATTAAGCAAAATGAAGAGAAGGACGAAATGGCATCAAATAATAGAAAGGACAATTTAGTAATATTAAATAGCTAAAATTTTTCAATTTAGACGGGGCTTATTGTAAGGACTAATAGATTGGGAGGTGGATTGCAATTTTTTTTAGGTTAGGAAGATATTGTAATTAGATGCAAAGATGAGGTTGACTAAGTATAATTTTTCTAAAAAGTGTTCCGACATATGCTTTACACTTCCCACTCTTGTGGGACTTGCTCATCTTTTGAAGGTTTTCTGTCTTCCTCCCCCTCACTACTAGCGATTAATCTGTGAGATGGGATTTTATCATTAGCTTGTCCCAAGTCCTCTTCATTGTTCAATATTTCACTAACTTCTTCCAAGGGCTTGAAAGTGTAAAACCAAGCACATATCAGATAATAAATAAGATTTATAACCTGAATCCCACTAACAAGCAAGTAATAGTACTCCAATCTTCCCCTGTTTAAATTCCTATCAGGAAGCCAATTCCTGTCCTTCCCACTATAGTCATGAACCAATGATACCAGCAGAGTACCCACATAGTTCCCGATGGCTGTGGTCATGCAATACAGAGCTGTAGCACTGCTTCTCATACTCTCAGGTGACTGATCATACAGAAACTCCAAATGCCCAACAGACATGAAAACTTCAGCCACCCCATGGAGGCAAAACTGAGGTACCAACCAGAACACACTGATAGGAATAGTGGCTTTTGGATCATCCAATAAGTGGTGTTTAGCAGCGACTGATTTCCTCTCCATTTCCACTACTGCTGAAACAACTGTGGCTACAATGTTAACCACAAACCCCACTCCCATTCTCTGCAGGTATGTGATCCCAGAAGGGTTCCCCGTGAATCTACAAGCGAAGGGAACAAGAAGGCGTTCGTATAGAACAACACCAAACATCATGGTTAGCACACTGAAGATGGACATGGTAGCTGGGGGGATTTGGAATGAGTGAGAGAGACGACGATCCATGGAGCGAGCTTGTTGGATGGCAAAGCTTTGAAGGTGTGATGAAGAGGTTACGAGCAATATGCCAGATGCCCAAATGGGAAGCATTCTAATTATGCATTTTAGCTCCTCAACTCTGTGGACAGTGGCTAATCTCCATAAGTTTGGGGTTGCATTTGGATCTCTGGCCTCCTCCTCTGTTACTATTGCAGCTTTATCCAACCACCTGCAGGTATAGAGTCAAGAAGCAATCAGATGTGTATCCGGAAGCAAGGATGATACTATTAAATTTTGTCTTAAAAAGTGATTAATTTAACCTTGTATAATGCATGCAGTACAAGAACCAAGTAGTGGACTTACTTTAACTGATGAGAGTGTAAAAGCCTTCCTTGCAAGGAAATTTGAGCATCAAGCTGCTCATTTTGGTACCAAAGCTTGGGATCATGGGGTAGAACCTGCTTCCTCTTATTTACAGCTGCAACAATGACTTGAGCCAAGCGAAGCATAGGACTCCCACCTGGTTTCTGAATTTTATAAAGTGGTGAACCCAACACAAAGGCGGTAACAGATATGAGCATAGCGATGGTTGGAATCCCAAGCCCCCATGCCCACCCCATGTTGTCTTGGATGTAAACGACGATAGTGAGAGCACTTAAGGAAGCCAACCCCATGCTAAAGAAGTACCAATTGAAGAGATTCCACTTCCTGGCTGCGACGCCGTCTCTGGACATATCGAATTGGCCTGCGGAAAAGGGCACAACACAAGACCTGATACCTCCCGACCCAATTGATGTGAGGAGGAGAGAGACATAGAGTACCCAGAGTTGGGAGAGTGAGGCTTCTTTGCAATTCATTTGAGTTGGGCAAGGTGGGGGACGCAGAGATGGTAATATTGCTGATACAGTTATACTAATCAAACCCTGTATAGAAGATTATGACATCATTTTATACGAATTTTGAAACTATATCTTAAGAACCATAAACACTCAGAGTCTGACACATACGGCAAGCAATACAATAAAATTTGAAAAGTAGTGTTGTTGTAATATATAAATTAGCGCGTATCAGAAAAAGTTAGAGTAAATTAGAAAGTTCTGAAAGAGAGAAAGAGAGATACCAGTTCATAAATAAGAGAAGCGAGGGTTATTGTCCAGAAGCGGCCTGCAAATGAATCAGCAATGAAAGCCCCGATAAGGGGGGTGAAGCTGGAAGTTCCAGAGAAGTTGGTGATAGTATTGGAGGCAGACACGAGTGGCATGTTCATCTCTTGGGTCAGGTAGCTTATCAGGTTTGCATGAAATCCACCCGATGCAAATCTGTCACATACTTCATTTGCTGCAAATTAAATTAACCCCATGCCACCATATCATTTTTAATCCATTATGCAATTATTAATCACTGAATCAACAACACAAAATCAACTTCAGCATTTGCATGTGGGAACTGCTTCTTCACTTACTTGTGTTCAGTGAAAAAGAAAAAACTAGGAAAATCATGAAATTATGATTGAGCTTAGTGCTAAAACAAATACAACAATAAGACTCGCAAATTCTGAACTTCAAGTCAGGATCGTAATGACTAGGGTTATGTGCAACCTTTTAAACCGGTAATATAATGTAGATATAAAGAAATTATGTTTTATAGAGAAAAGGGTTGGTAAATTTAGAGGTATCAACAGATATAACGTTGCCATTTCAAAGCAATGAAAAGAGAGAAGGGTATATAAGAATATGATTAAAAAGCAAAGAGGTGGAGACCGAGGATGAAAGGCAATGTTCTGATGCCTCCTCGCCGATGCTGCTTCGTCTTGTCGTTGTGCTGCTGAGCCATGTCGCCGTTGGCCCTAATATTGCTCTTATCTATCTCCATCAGCTTAATCATATGTGCTCATCTACTACACACTGCTCTTGTCCCAGGCTCTCAGCATCTATATAGAGAGAGATTACGGGGTAGGCCTAAGTTACAATTATTTTTTTGAGTAAAATATGGAGATGTTTTGACTTTGGTTAAAATTATATGAATTTTTTAAAAATTTTTAAAGTATACATAAAATTTTACTGAAATAAAAAATTATATTACACTTTAGTTTAATTTTAATTTTTTGATTAAAATATTTTTTATTAACCTAAATATATTTTTTGAATTAAATTTAATGAAAGTAAAATAGAAAATTCTTTTTTTATTTTTATATGAGCATATTTATATAATATATATTTATATATTTAGCTTATAGAGTGTATTTTAGTCAAAAAATTTAAAATTAAATTAAAAATATATTTTAAAAATAAATGAAAAATTTGTGTAATTTATTTTTATTTTTAATATATATTACTTAATTTATTGATATATTTTCGTATGTAATATGATTTTTAAATTTTAAAAATACACTTTAATATGCACTTATCATTATTATTATTTTTTGAAAATACTTGTATGCAAAATTAATTAATATATATATAGTATCATTTCTAATTTAATTGTTAAACTTATAAATATTGCAATTTAAAAAAAAAGTATTAAAAATATAAATTTCTCAAATATTCTTATGTACAATTGTAAATATTATTGTATACAAGGAAATAATAACAAGAACTGTAAAGTATGTGATCCACCATTAGCATGTGATCTGTACGGCCTCATTTTAAATTTTTAATGATATTCACGTTGATTTTTAGTGATTGTTAACTCAACAATATTTGTCCAAGGTTACGAATGAACAAAGTTGTTCAAGAATCATTTGAGTTTGGTTTGTGTAAAAATTACTTTTAACCCGATTAATTTTATTAAATCAATGGGATTGAACATAATATTAGACTCATTTAATTAAGTTAAGCTTAATAATTAATGCTCCACTCATTTAGTTCATAATTTAAAAACAAAATATATCATAAATTACAATTATTTTTAAAGTATCACAAAAACTCATTTGTCTCATTAAAATTATATAACTCATTTGTTAAAAAAAAAAATCTTAACTGAGTCACCATTTTTTCCTTCTCTAAACCAGAAATTGTTTGGTAAGAATTTACAACTTAAGAAGGCAAAGCTTCAACAAAAATTATATGATATAGCCAATCAATTTTAAGGCTCATTTGGTTGTTCAATAGAAAATAATTATTGTAGAAGACAAAATGGAAAAAGTGATTTTAAGAATAAAAATAACATTTTATGTCTATATTTTAAAAAATAATAAAAAATACTGAGATATTGTTGAATAATAATTACAATAATATAATAAATATTGTATAAAATTGATTAAAAAATTATTTTTTCTACAAACCAATCAAACGAGTTGTATGTTGAGATTCGGAGGTAGAGATTAAAATAATGTTTATAGATCATGATCTGACATTAAAAATTATGTGGCAAAGGTTTAATTTGTTGTTAGGATATTTTTTCTTGCATTAAACAAAAAAAATGGTTAGTTTGACAAATATTGTGTGGTGAAATTTAAATAAAAAAGAGTCTCATATTAACTGTAAGTTTGTATAAGGTCAGTACATAAAGTAAATGGTATAATATGCGCACCTAAACATCTCCCATATTTGAGAACAAAATTTAATAGAGTGAGTCACAATAAAATTTAAGATGCTACTTAAATTTTTACTTGCCTAATATACTTATTTGAATTAATTAAGCTGATCTGGTCACTCAGAGTATTTCTTGCACACTATGGTGAGCAGCTAAATACATCTTTTGGTTAATAAAAAAGTTTTCATAAGACACTGATTTCTTTCTTTGCTTAAACATTGGACGTAATATATTGAAATAAAAGGTTAAAAAAAATAAACTAAAAAGTAATAAAAGATCAATCATATTCTTTTTTTCAACAAAAAAGCATTATAGTTTAGATTATATTATATTCTCTCCGTGAATTAGGGCCATAGAGGTAAGCAGTTCGCACATTGAACCTAATATTAATTCTCGTTACAGGACAAGGAAGTGAAACCATAAAAGACAAAATTAAAAATTTATTTTGCATTCTCAGTATGTAATATTGGAGTTAATTTATCCATGCCTCGATAAATCCAACTTTGCCGTTTAGTCATAAATTTACGCATTATTTATTTCAATTACAAAATGTTAATTCGCAAAAAGACGTATATAATGAATATGATGACGTCGGGGCTTACGGCAAGTGTTTTGAAATGGAACAAATATCCAAAAATAATGAAATTGGTGTGAGACAAAAGCCATATGAAGACAGGAAGGCCAATCTCACACTCACAGTCACAGTGCCTTCTGCGCATAGAGATGTCCTTGAGCTTAGTCCACACTTCCACACCCATGCATCAAATTCATCTATTCTTTTCTTATGTTTTTGAAAAAAATTCATATATTTAATATATAAAGTCAACAGATGTCATAGGGGTATTATTATAACACAGAAAATAATATTCATTTTTTATCCCAAAAATTAAATTAACAATACCTTTAATCATATGTTAGTTAGTTCAACAAAAAAGTTATAGATATTTATCATTTGTAGTTAAATTTTTCTATCAATCCTTATAACTCACACTCAATTTTTTTAATTCAATTTTCATAATTTATAAATTTATAATTGAATCGTTATAATTTTAAAAAATTTTAATGTATTCAGTGGTGTTTAAATTTTAAAAATATATTGTTAAATTTTAATAGTGTGACTATCACATATTGTCTTAACATTCTAAATACGTATGTTTTAGACTAAAAAAGAGAATAAAATAGGTAATAAAATAAAATTAACTCATATATATAATATATAATATAGTGCATAATACATTATTTGAATGAATTAATTTAAATTATATATATTTAAAGTATTAAGATTATACATAATTAACAATGTCGGCAATATTTAACATAATAGCAATGAAAGTTTAATAACAGAGATTAAATTAATTTTTTTAATATTAAGGATTTAGTTACACAATTTTAAATAATAGGGATTAAATTGAAAAGAGAATGAAAGCATAAGGATCAAAAGAATAAATTTTCCTGTATTTTATTATTAAATCTAAAATTTTTGAAAATCTTGTGCTGTTGAGTTTTCATTTATTAAATTGTTTGTGTAGACTAAGTCATTTTATATTAAAAAAAATCCATACAATCTCCTCTACTTTTTTATTTTATCTTAATAATTAATAGAAATAAATCTCATGTTTGTTAATATTTTGATGATGGATGGAAATAAAGGGAAAAGGAGATATCCTTTTCCTTGTAGTTATTTGACAAATATGAAATCCTATAAAAAATGAATTGGGCATTCAATCATCGTATCCACATTTGTTTGCTAGTAATATGATATCATTATTTAGGCATATCATTACGGAGTTCTTCTGCACAAGCACTTCCCACCACATATATTCCTTTGACCAATTGTTATTGCATTATCTTGGCAATTGAATAAAATACATTTTGCTATTGCGTTACTTGAGTGGTTTTTATTTTGTTACTATGTGATTTAAATTTTGTTATTTTACTGCCTTAAGTTTGCAATCTATTAGCACAATATGCTTTAATTTTGTTCAATATCAAAACAAAAACTCTCAAATGCATTTGATCTTTCCAAATTTTATTTTAAAGGGTACTTTGAACTAAGAATTTGAGTATGTTAGATTGACCAATTTAGTGAAAATTTGCAGATAGGGGCTCGATAAACAATGTTAGATTGGTTTGGAAAGAAAGTGGTAAGATATGTTGAGATGAAATCAGAAGAGAAAAAATAAATAAATAGTCAGAGAATTGAAGATATTAGATTGATCAATTAGACAAATTTAGAATAATAAAGTTTGACTAAATTATATATAATCCCTTCTTTGTTTTAAAAATTGTGCTTTTTTCTCTTGACATTTTGATATATAATGCAAAAACTTTCTTTTTAATTTAATTTAGTTGAATATCAAATGAAAAGTCTCAAATTTATTTGAATTTCCCAGATTTTATTTTAACGAATACTTTGAACCAAGAATTCGAATCTTGGGCTAGAATTTTGAGAATGTTGGACTGACCAATTAAGTGAAAATTTGCAGATGGGGACAAGATTTTCAGTGTAGAGTTCAGCTGGGAAGAAAAGGGTTTCATGCTTTAAGATGAAATTAGAAAAAATTAAGGATTGAGCAGTCATGCAATTTGATGACGGAGTAATAACTTGAACAATTTAAGATTGGTATAGAAAGAAAATGGTTTGAGATGTTGAGATAAAATCAGAAAAAAATTAGAGAATTGAGGATACAAAGAAATTAGGTTGAACCACTAGACAATTTTAGAAGATTAAATTATGCTAACATATTTTTTTAATGTTTGACTAAATTATACATAATATTTTTTTATTTTAAAAATTACACTTGACTTTCTTGATAAATTGATATATATATATATATATATATATATATATATTATAAAAACTTTCTTTTTTTTTTAAATTTATTTTCTATTGAAAATTTGACTTTCTAAGCATAAAAAGACAGATTTTATTTTTAACATAATAATAAAAACAACTACATTAGTGTTAAATTATAATATAAAACTGTGATTTTATTATTTATATATCGATAAAAACAGTTAAGTCATTTTATCTATAAAAGAAATACATATTGTTTGAAAAATTAATTTTATTAACCAAAAATAAATTGAGATGGAGTTAAATATTATTTTTGAAACTGGATATTAGAATAATTTAATCCAACCTCTGGGTTAATGTGATTTACTCAATTCAGTATGCATTACTAAGCTGAAAAGAGAGATTAGATATATTGAAACGGATTTGGAAAGAAAAAAAATCAAGTAGGGTTTGAGAATACTTGTTTGAACTAAAATTTGGAGGAGGCAAAATTTTGTGCACATTCGATTGGTGATTAGATAAAGAATTGAAAAAAAACACAATTTCATTATGTGATTAGCATTTCCTTTGAGCAGTCCGCGTATTGAGCTTCATTTTCTTCCTATTGTATTTCAATGCCAATCACCGTTGTGCAAACTTGTTCTGTAGAATGTATAGATCCAATGTAATTTCATGTAGCTAGAACGTTGATTGTCTTCATTCACTTACCATACTAAGGAAGTTAGTTCAGAATGTAAAAGAGAGATATCAACGTGGGAAGTCTTGTCACCGCCTTAATATAACAAGAAAATCAGAACACAGGTCATTTGACTCAAAAATAGTTATATACAAAGAAGGGAAGATCGGACTGTTTTAACAAAAAATATACAGTTTTCAACCTGAAAATGGCAAGAGTTTTGCACTTTTTTTTTTTGGGGGGGAGGGGGGGTTTAAGCAGTCTCTTTTTCAGCAATGTTGTACAAATTAAAAAAAAAAAAAGGAAGTAAATGAAGTGACAGTAAAGATCTCTTAATTACCTTTGACAGTAAGCTACACCTGAAAGGAATCAAGCATGGCCTTCAGAGTCTTTTGAGAAGCTGGCCACTGCTTATCATTAGCACTAGCCACAAACAAAACAACAGTGTTTCCCTTTGCTGTTGCTTTTGCAAGATTGTGTGACCCTGTCAGTGCATACGGAGTTTCAAGCATGTATTTGTAGTACTGCAGAGTGCAGACACCATGTCAGTGAATTTTTTCACAGATAAAATGGCAGAAAAATTATATATGGATTAAAGAAGTAGCTGGGCGCATCAAGAGGAATTAGAGGGTTCGGGAACAAACGAATATGAGGAAAGTAGGTTTCTTTCTTCACTTGATTTCCTTGTTTCTATAATCAACCAGCAACAGTCTAGCATTATCTAAACAAGAGAATGGGACAAAAACAATGTATCATAGTGTAGGCATCGGTGGATGGTTTTCTGTGCTATAAGTAGTAGTTTATTTCTTTTGGAATGGGGTAGGCCATGAGGCTGTTTAAAAATAGAGATATGGCCAAAATGAGATAAAACCATAATGTGACATAAAAGAATAGCCCAACATTGACATATGCTACTGATACAAAGCATAGTCTGGAAAAGCTCACAATGCTATCTTCCACAGATTTCAAATACATCAGTTTTCTGAAACTTCTCATTACAATTTGGGTGTCTAAACCTCTTGTGCTAAGGTATCAATGAATTGTTTAAACCAGAAATATTTTTTTCTCTCTGCAGAACTTATGCTATAATGGGAACTCAATATATTTGCTTTTGCAACAATGTCTATAAGACTATTTTTGTTCTTTGGTATGTACTTAATTCAATTTCTTCTTCTAATTTAGTAAAACAACAGAAAAGACATGAACATTTACACGTAATGGGCTATTTGTAGCATATAATTAATGAAAACAAAAGGATTGTACCGTTTGATCACCAAGCTTTTCAACTGAAGTCTCAAGCAGTTCATCTGGATCATATGTGTTTCCAGTGACAAAAGGGCCAAGAGAAGCGATCACTTTATCAGGACTCCCTATGTCCTCAATGGATGCGTTTGGTTTGTTGGTTAGGCGTATCAAAGGAGAAGCCACTACCTGTACTTTCCCCTGTTTTTCATCTTCAAATTTCACCTCCACCCAGGGCTCTGCACATTTTGGCTGACAGTAATTTCCGGATAGTATATTTGCTACACGTGTCTGCTTCCAAGTTGGGGGAAGCACAAACTGGTAAGGCTGCACATTTCCTGCAAAGAACTAAATCTAGAGTATCATTCAAAAAGAACAATGATAGATTGAGTTAAAACAACTGAGATACGTTTTGATCTTGTAATTTTATTAAATAATTTAGGATGTATAGTTAAAGCATGATAATAGCAAGCTACAGATTGGATCGAACATCTCCATACTATCCTCAGCCCTTGCAAACATTGCTGCATTATACTGTTAAAAGCTCCAGCGTAGTTCAAGGGAACAGCTCCCAACTACCCCTGCTGATTGTTGAACTAAAAATATTTTAGCAGTACAAAGAATCTGGTATTTAGCATGTATCTCATTCGGGGGATAAAGATTTTATGAATTCAACTTCCGCTATTGTATCAGCTCAGCAAACTCAGATACCACAAGCAACTTCGATTTAAATTAGCAATCAATTCTCTACAATAGCCTCTTCAAGCAGTAATACAAAAACCGATATTGAAACGTGCACACAGAAGGAATCATAATTTATAATGTTGACATCTTAATGGCTTGGCGATATCTACATGGCACAAAGGGCGAGGATGACCACTATATGTGGCAGTGAAAATGACGGTGGGAAATTACTAAATTTACATACTTGACATTTGTTGCTAGATACTGATGGGCTCCTGTGGAGAAGGCATTAAAACTCTTGAAAGCGTGAACCAAAGAAGGCAAGATTGTCATAAAAATAGTAGCCAGATGATTGAAAGCGTTTTACTCTCCGGCATTCACTGTGTTAAATTCTCAGTGTGTAACAGAGAAGTGTCTGATAGATCACATAAGATAGCCAACAGTACAAAACAGACACCCAACTGAGCAAAATCATTGCCTTCTAACGTCCATTAGGTTATTTGATGCCTCTGATCAGGTGATCGGTGATCATCATATATGTAAACCGCAATATTGTAATGCACAGGTAAGCATAAAATAACTAGTTTCTTTACCCATATCTTAACGTTCAACACTAGGGTTTAAACTTTCATATCAATGTAAGTAGCCAAGAGGAGAGGAAATAATAACAGCGAATTTCCAGGTTTTGGTAGAAAAGGAACGAAAAGGAGGGTTTGAAATGCACCGTAGAAAGCAAGATGCGCAAAAGAATCAATGTACCTGCTCGAAGGGCGGGAGTGTCTTTGGGAGAAGCTTTGAAGAGAACAAAGGATGGGTCTGAAGGTGAGGGTGGGAGGTAGGAGCCAACCTCAACTTCTTTAGCTAGTGATGGGGATGAGTCCTTCAGTAAAAGAAGGGGAAGCGCTTGCAATGCGATCCCTTTCAAGAATTCCCTTCTCGGAGTGCATTGGGAGCGACTCGCAAGAATTGGTTCAGAAGGCTCAGTGGCTGAGGCTCTGAATGCACGGGAAGGTGAGAATTTTAAAGAGGAATACGATGAATTTGACACTATGGAGGGAACAGGAGCTAGTGGAAAGGTCGCCATGGGAGATAGCTAGCTGGAAAGGGTAGGTGATTCTGCGTCACTCCCGCTCTTATCCAGATTGTATGATACACTACATTCACATTCCCCACCGTCATTGCAAACGAAGAGCGTCAGCCATAATGAAATGAAAATTTTTCAAGGTTAATTGGATGGATAAGTAAATCATTAATGATAAATTAATAATATAAATAATTACAAAGTATACCAAGTACACTTTTTATATAAAAATTCATTTCCTCTGTATTTTTATAAATCGAATCTTCTAAAAAATGGTTGTAAGAGTTTTAGCCTCCTTCTATTTCGCTCGGATCATAAGTTAACCATTAAACGAAATCAAAGTCCAAGAAATAAAGAATATATACCGATAAGTTCTCGTGTTTTTCCTCGTAGAACTGAAAAATACCATAAAATTGTCAGTATAACAAGGAAAAATTATATTTAAAAACTCAAGTTTTATAAAATTTATAATAAGAGATATCACAAATTAAAATTAAACTAAAATTATTACTTTTTATTATTAAAATTTAAGAAAATTATTATTAAATTTTAAAAAATTTACCATTAAAGCAACTTAAATTATAACTTACTTAAAACCTAATAATAAATCATTGACAACTTAATAATAATTTTAATCCCTAAATTATTTTAATTTTTAATATCATTTATTATAAATTTTACAAAATCTAAACCCTTGATATAATTTCCCCGTAAAACAACGCAGTGACATGGAACAAACCCTCTTCTTTTTAAGAACTGAGTTATATGCTATTTTTTCTATATTTTCTCCTCCCTCAATAGTCAATAAAATATGTACTTGGGTTAGCAGTTACAGTTCCCCGCATCCATTGCAGTTGGACTGCGAATTCTAAGCAATTTAAAGATAAAAGTATGCAGCGCTGAACCTCAGCGCATAAACCAAACTCAGCAGCATGTAGTAATGTCCCAGACATAGAACTTAATAGCCAGACTTTGATTGCTAACCAATAATGCATGACAATGGAAGAGACAGCGGCTTTATATTTCTAAGCAAAGTATAAATGTATAATAACTTACGCCTGGACAGAAAATTCTCAACTCAGACCAACCCTAAATATTTTATGTACAAAACTGGAGCTCAGTTTCTTTCCTTCCGAAAATGAACTCCGGTTAAATAGTACAGCTCTATCTATACGCTTGTTTGGAGGAAGGATCGTCGTCCTTAAGCAGTCACCAGGTGGGGAGAAGCGCGAGGAAGAACACACGAATATGTTACATACTTGATGCTATCTACAAGCACAACCACAAATATCCTAGATAGCGACTTTGGGGTGATCATGCCATCAACATCTCCAGCCTCTTTGGGATCAACAAGCACAGAAACCACCATGGAAGACTTTGACTTGTTACCATGGAAGTTGTCATTCAGTGAATTTCTTCCTCCCTGCTCTTCACTTACGTTACTACTGGATCCAGCAAGCGGGAGCCTATGGAGGATTCTTCTATTCCTACTCTTGTTGAGACGAGTAGCATTCTGGTGGTTTTCTTCAGAAATATTGGCTGCTGATGATGCTGGCACAATAGCTCCCTGTGTTGGTGAGATATCAAATTGGAAAACTTCTGTGCACATGCCAGAACTTAACATAGGCCCTGCATCAAGGAACCAGAACCTTCAGTAAGTTGTCAAATATTATATGGGCACCAAAATAGGCTCGCAGGCCATTGGTTTGGCATAGCTTGGACAAATATGCTACACAAAATTGAAGATAACCAGGATCAAGATTGAAGTTAAAGCAGTAACATCTAGAACAAGCACCTATAGCATGTAAGGAAATAAAGTACAAACACCCAAAAGATTATTCTTTCCCTTTTTTTTTTTTTTTGGTTTGAGGTTACCCATGAGTATCCAACACCTTTTTGGTGCGGGACTAATCTTATTCAGAGTTTGTGGCTGTCCCTTCCCACAAGTGCTTTTTAGTGAGCTTAAACCCCTAACATTGTAGAGGTCACTCAATCACTAGACTCAAGCGCCAGCCTTACCACTCAAATCACTCCTTGGTGGGTCCCCAAAGACCATTCTAATGCCACTATTTGTACATAGGCAATGACATTTTGAATCTAACAGAAATTGTCAAAATTTTTATGCCAAAAAGAAGATACATAATTTCCAAAAGAAAAAAAAAGGACTTATATGCAATTACCAATATCTTTTTAGTCAAATTCTCCAATTAAAATATAACAAGTGTATGGTTTTTACAAACAAGTTTATAGTTCTCCACGTAATCTATACATTTGTCATATTATTATTAAGAAATCATATACTTGTTATGTTTTGATTAGAAAATCTAATAGCAAGGATATAAAAAACTTCATCTTAGTCTAGTCCTTCAATAATTATGTGAGAAACTCCAAGGGGATGGATGAACTTCATTTGTAATGGATACAATCACAATAAATATATGTATAGTATTAGCCATGCCCTAAAACAATTCAACCCCCACTATGTGCAACAAGACAGCATAAAACAAAGGTCAATAAGAAACAACCAAGTCAAATTCAGGGTGTTTTCTTAGGTTGCTTCTAGTCTACCATTCTGGATTAGAGGACCTATAACTTCCTACAAGACAGAAGAGTCATAACAGTGAATCCACAGGTAGGACTTATTAACAGATCAATGTCAGAAATCTTCTATTTGACTCTCTTTTAAACCAGTCAATCAAGGCATTTTAATACAAGACTGAAAAACTAAATTGTCTTATATGAAATAAAAATTACATAAGGATTGGAGAGAACAAAATATGGGCTCCAGAAAAAATAAAGAAGCACAAGAAGCAAGATGATAAAATCCAACAAAAAACCTGGCATCAAGACTATTGTTCTGTCACTATTGGCCACTGCTCCCTGGTTCTTCTCAATCCACAGACAGTTAAGAGCATGGATGGAACTAAATAAAAAAGGTCTAGAATCCTTTGCCAGCTTGTTTCAACAAAAGTAAGGGTAATCGAGCCTTTGAAGTGATAGATAATGTTCACCATTCTTTTCGTTTTTCATGATCAGGAGAAAAACAAAATGGAAATTGATGGGCCTAGCAATAAAGTGGGCCAAGTCTATACACGAAAGAGGGACAGGGCCATTCTTGGGGTAAATGGGGAAGAGTTTATGAGAGGAAAAATAAGAAAGTCTGTGGTGAGGTGGCAGAGGATGGATAGAATGGGGATTTGGGTGGTAGCAGCAGCAAATAAATTTGTCGCATAGGGCATGATTACAGTGAGAGAGAAAATGCTGTTGGACAGAGGTTATAGTGAGTAAGCACCATGAGGGAAGTGTGGAGGTTATGGGAATTTTTCCTAGGAGCAAACCTGGCCTCTCGAAAACCAAGAGTTTCCCTTCCTCTTATTGTTTTCTTCTTTGGTTATAGCTTTGTAATTGAGTGATTCTTCCTTTTCCTTCAGCTATAAAAGAGGAAGTCGTTGCTCTGTTTCATAAATAATACTAAAGCTTGGAAGTTTCCATCACTTTTGGTATCAGAGTTGGTAGTGGTTGGGGTATGGTTGATATAGGGATGGAGGGCCAAGTAGATGCAATAAAGAGAAGTGTGGAAGAATTGCAGAAGAGTTAGGGAGAGACAAAGGATGAACTTACTTCAGTGAAAATGACATTGATTAAGCTAACGGAGCAACTGGGTGATTTTTTAGCTGCCTTTGATTCTCAATTGCGAGCTCATATGATGGTGGAACAAGCTTAGAATGCAGGTACAGGAGCTGGGAATGTCGACCCAGTGGTGAATGTGGCACAAAACATGCCAACAATGACATTGGAGACCAAACCAAGGGTGAATGTGGCACAGAACATGTAGACAGTGATGTTGGGGAATAACCCCAGTGTTGAAGTAGCTAATCACGTAGTAGAAAGGGATACTAGGAAGCATTGTTGTTTAAAGCTTCTTTTTTTTTTTTGTGGGGAGAGAAAAGGGGAAGGGGGGGAGGAGGATCCCATTGGATGGTTTTTAAAGGGGAACGTTATTTTTCTGTGAATGGCATAACCGAGACTGAAAAAAAGACAGATGCTGTGGCTGTTACCTTAGACAGGAGAGCATTGAATTAATTTCAATGGCTTGAGATGAGCTCTCTTGTTCGAAGTTGGAGAGAATTTAAAAAAGTGGTGATAGACGGATTCCATGGCTATCAATTGGGGGATAATTATGAGTGGTGAATGGGGTTGAAATAGGAAACAACAATGGAGGATTTCAGAGGGAGGTTTGAACTACTCTTAACTCCATTAAAAGATGTGCCTAATGAAGTGCTTATGAGAGCCTTTAAGAATGGGTTAATAGAAGAAATTAGAGCTGATGTGAGGTTGATACGGCCAGAATCCTTAAAGCAGCACATGGACTATGCTTACCAAGTGGAGGGAAGGAACTTAGTGCTGCAAAAGGCTATAGAAGAAAGGAAGTCAAGGGGTTGAAAGCTAGAATGGGAAAGATGGAATGGGTATAAACACAGCTTCTCTAAGTACGCCAATACAGTGAAAGTGCCCTAGAGTTTAGGGAGTGGATGGTTGAGTAAGAACCCCAATACAGTGAAAGTGCCCTAGAGTTTAGGGAGTGGATGGTTGAGTAAGAACCTCGCGAGTAAAGGAGGTGAAGACACTAAAGTAACTAGTAGTAAAGATACTATACCTATAACAATTACCACAAGCAGCAGTGGCACTAGCAAAAACAGAAAATAAGGTTATCTAAGGCCAAGACAAATAGAAGGGAGTTGGGCTTCTGTTTCAAGTATGATGAAAATTTTGGCCCCAACAAAAAATGCAAGAATAAACAACTTTGATAATTTTGACTGAGGAGGAAAAGGAGCCCATTTAAGTCACAGCAATGAAAAGAGAGGAAGAAGGGGTGAAAGAAACAGAGAAAGAAATGGCCTCAATGGAGTTGTCTTTGACTTGATAGTTGGGTTCATAGGGCACAAAACAATGAAACTAATGGGGAAAACCCATGGAGAGGAGGTACCGGTGCTTACTGATAGTGGGACCACCTACAATTTTATTTCATCAAAGCTAGTTAAGAGATTAGGCATACAAGTGCAAGTCCTCAATGCTACTGTATAGTAGCAGGGGATGGGAGAAAAATCCTCGTGAAAGGAGAATGTAAAGACATAATTAGAGTTGAAACATGCATAAATAACCCAAACTTTTTACCCCTTTAATTTAGGGAATGTCGACTTGGTGTTGGAAGTTGCTTTGCTTGAGTCCTTGAGGAGCTGAGGGTGAATTTGGGTCAATCTTACATGAAGGTGAGAATAGATAAGAAGTATGTTTGTTTGGAGGGGCCACCTTGATTCAAGCTATTGATTCTTTTGAATCCATAATCAAGGCCCTTAGAGAGAGAGAGAGAGAGAGAGAGAGAGAAGGGGGGGGAGGGATTTTTATTGGAATTGAATGCAACTACCCTTGAAAATGTAAAAGAACAGCCTGCTGTAACAGAGGAAATTCAGAAGCTGCTGGAGGAATCTTAGGTGTGTGAACCCATCACAGGACTACCGCCCCACCCTTCAAAAGACCACTCAATTTTGATAAAACCAGGTGAAAAGCCCCCTAATGTCAGGCCTTATAGGTATGCACATGCCCAGAAAACTGAAATAGAGAAGTTGGTTAAGGAGACGATGGATGCAGGGATAATTAGGCCCAATATTAGCCCATACTCGAGCCCAGTATTGCAGGTCAAAAACAGGATGGCAGTTGGAGATTTTATGTGGACTATTGAGCATCAATAAAATCACCATCCTTGACAAATACCCTATACCAGCCACAGATGAGCTCCTTGATGAGTTCAGAGGGGCTACATTATTTTCTAAGCTGGATATCAAATCTGGGTATCACCAAATACGAATCGAGCCTGAAGATGAGCCCAAGACAGCATTTAGGACCCATGATGGGCACTATGAGTTTATGGTTATATCCTTTGGACTAACCAATGCACCTTCCACATTTCAATCTCTCATGAACAACATTTATAGAGAATATCCATGGAAGTTCATATTGGCATTCTTTGACGATATCCTCATCTATAGTAAGGATATGGGCTCACATATTGAACACCTCAAGGTTACTTTGCAGGTGTTGCAAAAACATTAATTGGTCATCAAGCTTAAAAAGTGAGATTTTGGACCAAAAAAACTTGAATACTTGGGAGACATTATCTCTTTGGAGGGAGTGCAAGTTGAACCCTCTAAGATTAAAGTCATGGTAAAATGGCCTAAAACAAGAACTTACGTACATTGAAGGGACTTTTGGCTTGACAGGTTACCATATAAAGTTTGTTAAAAAATTATGGGAAGGTGGCAGCCCCATTGACTGAGTTGTTGAAGAAAGATTCATTTAAGTGGGATGAAAAGGCCCAAATAGCTTTTGATCAACTCAAAACAGCCTTCATAACCGTACTAGTCCTAGCAATACTTGATTTTAGTTTGCCTTTTCAAATGGAGGCTGATTCATCAGGAAGTGGGGTGAGTGCTGTCCTAGTGCAAAAAGAAAAGCCTATTGCTTATTTCCGCAAGTAACTTTCTAAGAAAGCAAGCAAGGGTCAGTGTATGAACAGGAACTTATGGCAATAGTGTTAGCAGTAAAGAAGTGGCATCCAGCCACCCCTTTATAATTTGTACTAATCAAAAGGCGCAGAAATTTTGAGTAGAGCAACAAGTAATAAACCTGATCAGAAAAAGTGGGTCTCTAAATTGATGGGCTATAAGCTTCAAATACATTACAAGCCAAGACATGAAAACAGGGCTGCAGACACTCTATCTAGAAGGGAAGGTACTATTATGGAGATGAAAGCCTAATCACCAAGGCAATATGAAGGAATAGAGGAGTCTGAAGCTGAAATTAGTGCAGATGACATATTGAAGAGCATATTCCAACAAATAATTGCTGGTTTTGAAGTAACAGCTGGGTATAACATCAAGAGTGGCTGTCTTATGTATAAAAACAGACTGGTGTTGCCTCGAAAGTCTTCGAAAATTCAAGAACTCATTCAAGAGTTCCATGACTCATCCTTGGGAGGACACTCAGGTTATCTAAGAACTTATCGAAGGCTAGCCATGGTGGTATATTGGGAAGGGATGAAGAGGGATATTCAAGAATATGTGGCAACATGAAAAGTGTGTCAACGAAATAAATGAGTCAATAAATCCAGCTGGTTTGTTGTAGCCTTTACCCATTCCACCACAGGTATGGGAATGGGAGGATATTAGTATGGATTTTGTGATAAGGCTTCCCAAGGCCAACAGATTTGACACTGTTATGATAGTAGTTGATAAATTCACTGAGTACAGCCACTTTATTCCCTTATCCCATCCTTCCACAGCCAAGGAGGGGGCTGAAATCTTCACTAAGGAGATAGTCAGGCTGCATGGATTTCCAAAAACTATAGTCTCAAATAGGACATGGTCTTTATTAGCCAATTTTGGAGAGAGATGTTCAATATGGCTGGCACTACCCTAAAATATAGCTCAGGCTATCACCCCAAGACTGATGAGCAAACAAAGGTGGTCAATAAAAGTCTTGAAACCTGTTTATGGTGTTTTGCAGGAGAAAAATCCAAACATTGGGTTAAGGGGCTGCCATGGGCTAAATACTGGTTTAACACAACCTTTAATAGGTCCACTGGCATGACTCCCTTTAAGGGTTCATATGGAAGGGACCCTCCAATCATATTTAAGTGGCAAGGTGATTTATCCTTGGTAGAGGAAGTAAATGAACAGCTGAAAGAGGGGGATCTAATTCTGGCAGATTTGAAAGCTCATTTGGAGCAAGCTCAGATGATAATGAAGGACCAAGCTGATAAAAAGCAAAACAAGGTGGAATTCGAAATTGGGACATAATCTACATCCGGCATGGACCATACAGCCTCAGGACCTTGGCCAAAAAGAGGAATGAGAAGTTGGCTCCAAAGTTTTAGGGTCCCTACAAAGTGGTGGAAAAGTATGGTAATGTGGCCTACAAATTGGATTTGCCTAGCACAGCAAGAATCTAACCTGTTTTTCACATTTCACAACTCAAAAAATCCCTACACCCAATTGTACCAATCCAATCAATCCCTCCCTCGTTGACTGAAGAACAAGAGCTGCAGGCCACCCTAAGTATGCAAAGAAAACCAGGAAGATGACAGATGGCCAGCAGCAAATACTCATCAAATGGGAGGGGTTGCCTAAATGTGAAAGTACCTGGGAAGAAGCTGAAATTATTTGAACATAATTTCCCAATTTTCACATTAAGGACAAGGTGAGGCTTGATGAAGAGTGAAATGAGGGGCCTAGCAATAAAGTGGGCCAAGTCTATATGAGAGAGAGGGACAGGGCTGTTCTTGGGGGCAAATGGGGAAGAGTTTTAAGAAAGGATAAATGAGAAAATCAGTGGTGAGGTGGCAGACGATGGACAGAATGGGGATTTAGGTGGGAGCAGCAGCAACTGAATTTGTCATGTAGTGCATGATCAGAGTGAGAGAGAATGTTGTGTGAACAGTGGTTATAGCGGGTAAGCTCCATGTGGAAGGTGTGGAAGTTCTGGGATTTTTCCTAGGAGAGAACTTGCCCTCTTGAAAGCCAAGAGTTTCCCCTCCTCTTACTGTTTCCTTTTCTTCTTTGCTCGTTATAACTCTGTCATTGAGTGATTCTTCCTTTTCCCTTAGCTATAGTTTCCCCTCTTGGAAGTTGTTACTCTGTTTCATAAATAATACTAAAGCTTGGAAGTTTACGAAGTTATCAAGCTATCAAGCTCATTTGAGACTACCAGAAATTCAAAGTAGTCAGTTTACGAAGTTAGGAAGGCTACCGAAGAAACTTGCTGCCAAATTCCATGAGATGTATAATTTCAGAAATCATAATTACCTAACATCATAACAACTTTCCATCGAGGAAACCCAAAGTGCTAATTTGAGACCCCCAAAGAGTACTAACTTAGATAGCATATCTAAAATCTAATAATCAGAAAAATTCTGACCAACACGTATAATACTGTCTGCCTGATTGACAATAATGTAGTTGTATACATATATTGTACCTGCCACCATATCCAACTTAAACAGCAACAGAAACATAAATCACTACAACAAGATGCATCAATCATGCCTAGCAACCTATGTAGAAGGAAATTACAAAAAGAAGAAGAAGAAGAATCAGTAATTGCAAAGTCACCTGCAAGGCCTTCGCGGAACCACTGTTCGATTTTACCATCAGATGAAGTTGCCTTTAGATGGTCCTTCAAAATTTCAGCTGAACCATATGCAAGTGCCTTCCTCTGTTCGGGTGGACTCCTATGCAAGTAAGGATGTGGACCTCTATTCATTCCAACTTCAGGAATGGCCAATGCAGAATCCCAATATTTAGAAATTGCCAAACCAGTTTCCTTTTTATCATTATTTGCAATATGAGCACTTTGAGATGCCATAGCTTTCTCACTGGCCAAGACAGAATTGATTATCAAGTTCCCATCAATCTTCACCAGCTTATCATTTCTAGGAACATACAAAGAAGCAACAAGAGGCTCACTAGTATTGCCCAGATGAACAAATTCATCTGAACCTGATCTATGCGGTGAGTCCTGCTGATTATGCGTTTCTTCTCCTAGTTTCCGGCCTCTCTCATAAGTCATCCTGTCAGAAATACCAAATCTTCCACTAGAAGATCCTACTCCCTTATATCCTTCAGATCCATTCCTAGGACCATTTACGTGCCAGACTTTCCCTCCGACCTCACTATAGAATCTATCGCTAACATACCTAGACCTCCCAGAAAGATCGTCCACTAAACCATCAAACTTAACATTCACAAAGGGAACCAATCCACCAAAAAGCAAGACAAAGAATAACAAACCCAGGAAACTGATGCTGGCAACCTTTTTAGTTTTACCCCGAGACTTCTTACGCTCGGACTTAATACTTTTTGAGGCCGCTGCCGGTTGCTGAGACTTCAATCTCGGAATTGGTACCACAGGAACATGAGATCCTTGCGGGTTGACAACATAGGGAGCATACGGCACCCAAGGATAAGGCATGGGTGGCATCGGAGGTTGGGTATACATCCCTGGAGGTGGTGCGGGACACATTCCACCAGCACTCAATCGCTGTCTCAAAGTAGCATTCTCGGCCATGACAAACGATATCTTACTACTCAAATCAGTAATGGTGGAATGCATTGATCTCACTTTCTCCTCAAGCTCCTCCACATATTGCTTCTTTCTCTGCCTAGAAAGCTGGGCACTTTCCCGATTCCTCATCAACCGAGCCTTCCTTTTCTCGTCGTCTTCATTGACGGTACTAAGACCAGACTCATGGGTCGCATTCTCCATAGCCGTCGACGACCTCCGGTGCTTAGTTGTTCTCTCCTCAATATTTCCTTCATTGTTTTCTATCTTCCTCTTCAACTCACAACCCTTTCCAATTTCCTCCAATTTTATGTTCTCATCAACAATTACCTGAGATGTAAAATCTCTGTCGTATCGGGTAGAATACGGTGGAGGCGAATCTGTCACATCACAAACACCTGAACCCCCGTCACCCGAACCCTGAGAGGAGACGGACCCACCCGAAGATTCCCGATCGCAAGAATCAGACTCCGGCGATTGAAAGTTCGAAACGTTAACATCATTTGAGTCATGCGAATTGCGATCGGCCGAATTATCTAAAGAAGCAGGCGGAGAAGACTGCGAATTTGAAAACCTAGGAATATCGGAACTCAGATTGCACTCGGAATTAGCGACGCCATCACGATCATCACTAATCTGCACGGAAGGCGTAAGAGATGCGTCGTGGAAAAGGAATTCGTCGACATTAAAGGGAATATGGAGATTGTCCAGATCATCGAAGGTAATCTCGAAATCACCATCCAACCCTAAGTCCAAATCGAATGGGAATGCTTCAGAAGACAACGCATCGTTGTTATCGGCGAAAAAGAGAGAATCCAGGGGTGGTATAGGGAGGTTATTGATATCGGCAGCGAAATCAACAGAACTCAGATCAGGCGATTGTGATGGGTCCACCATGGTGAGGAAGAAGATCCCGACCCGAATATGGGAACAAAGACTCAACCACAGGGCTTATACGACTAACAAGGCGCCGCAACGGAACAGCGTCCGGATTGTCTACTCGGCAGGATGCAAAGCACGCGATGCTTTTATACGAAACGACGCCGTCTTGAATTTAATGAGATGATCTCAACTGTTCATTTCAGAATGCCATCTAGCCGTTCGTTTTGTTTCATCTAAATGAGCGTTTGTAGCAGAAATATTTTACGCTTCGGATGTTTCTGACCTGAACTCCGTTCCACGGACTGAGTTACGGAAAAGTAACAAAGTGATATGCAAATGACGTAAAAATAATAATAAAAAAATTAATTATCAAAAAATAATAAAAGTATGGAATTCGGATGTCATGAATTTAAATTTAAAATAATTTTTTTTTATTTTTATAAAATTCGGATGTATAATATCTGAATTCAAAATAAATTTTTTTAAAAAATTTTATAGAACTTGTAAACTTGGCATTTGAATTTTATGGAAGTAAATTTTTTAAAATTCAATAAAAATTAAATTGGTATACTCCAATTTTTCAATAAATTTTTTTTATTTTATTAATAAAAAAAGATTTGATTAAAAATAAATAAATTAAAAAAGATACTTATTTATTAAAACAATTTTATTTTGTTAAAATATTAATAAATATAATAATTATATAAAATAAAAAGATAATATATGTATGAATAAATTAGTTTGATTTAAGTTAACATCTAAAAAATAATATCAGAAGTTTTAAGTATAAAAAATAAAATATTAATTAAAAAGTAATAAACATTTGAAGTTAAGTTGTCTAATGATGCAATTTTTTTAAAAAAAAAAGTGGTTTGCTTTAATGTGAATTTAATAATAAAAAATTATTCATCAAATATTTTTAAATTTATTTTATTTAAATAAAATAAGAAATTATGCTATGCTAGATCCCTTTTGAATTATAGTATATTATATTTTATAATTTTACTTCAATAGGTAGTTAAAATATTTTATGAAATTTTTGTCATAAATATTGTATTACTTGTTAAATATTGATTTGATTGGATAGTTGTTTCATGAAATTAACTTAATATTTGGTTGATTAAATTAACTTAACATATATTTAATATTTTGTAAAATATAATTTATCATTTTGGGATGGAAAAAAAAGTAAATGAAAGATAACATTAGACAAAAAAATGATATAAGATTTGGTACAAAAATTACAAAAAATTATAAATATATCTACAGTAAATGACTTCCTGTACCACAATGAGGCCTTCTCCTTTCACGGCGTGGTTGTTGTTGCTCTAATTCTTTTGGTTCTTGTTACTCCTGTGACTGTAGGATTTGTATTTAAATCTAAGGATGGTAAATGAATTGGAAGAATCGGTTGATGCGACGTCATAAATCCTGATTGCGATGATCCTCCTGGCTCAAAGGAACTATGATATGGCACATTAAACGTTGATGTATCAAATAAGAACTCGACAAATGATCCAAAAGAGCTAGAAGAAGGTGAGGGCTACACGTACGAGGAGGGACCTACTCCATTAACATTGTCAAACTGGCCTGGTAGTATAGGATAAGATAGACCAGACACACTTATATCTGGTTGCATTGGAGTTGGAATATACGGAGATACACCAGGATTATCGAGGCCAATGTCTTGTTGCAATGGGTCTTGTTGTTGTTGGTTACTTATTCCTATAATAGGCTGCTGGGTTAATAGGTAACATTGATGTCTCTTTCCTGGTCGACCTATCAGAATCTAAGACCTATGAAGATCTGGTGCTTGGTCAGCGGGTGAAGAAAATAGTGAGAATCGCTGCTCACCAGAGCACGTAGTATATTGCTAGAATCTCGGCCAATGATATCGCGAAAATCCGCAGACAAAAGATCCTGTAAGTGCATCCTATAAAGTCCCTCAGCTAAATCAGCCTAACAAAACATAAAATAAGTAGTTAAATAAAGATATGCAATAAATTTTAAAGATAATGACGATAAAGTTGATAAATTATAGAAAACTGTACCGCATATCCAGTGGCAGCACTAGACCTTTGAATCCATCGACGTGTGCGTTGCTAGTACCACCGCATATATTTAGATGTGCGCTCAAAAAACTCCTCAGTGACAAAGGACTGGGACATAGTATCTCGCCATCCATATCATTGTTGGATGAAAATGCTATGTTCAAACACCCAATTGGTCTGAGTTCTTCCTCGAAGCTGTAAATTATAGAAGGAGTCCAATCTAACAGGTTCTTGAGGAATCGATTGATGACAACCAAATTGTCGTAGGACGCAATTTGGATGATGACACTCTATGATCCAGAAGCATATAAGTGACACAGATGCAATCCAAATATCAGGGGAAGTCAAACAATATACTGGAATCAATTCTTGCACTGCTTGTGACTAGTATGGGCGCTATACAATCTGAAAATGACATTAGAAAGAATAATAAGTATATCATCAATAGTAAAAAAATGATAAATATTATGAGTTAAAGTTGGGCACATACCTCATCATCCCTCATTGCATCCAGCAAAACTCTATATAATCTGAGGGCTCTAACACTTGGGCGTGGAGGTCGTCCAACATTCCGTCATCTGTTATAATGAACAAACATATTATATAAATTAAGTGTGATAAATAAAGCCAACATAATTAAATTAAATTAAATGTGTTCAATTGTGTTTGATTTCCCACCTCTTCGAATTCATCACCTTGTGAGCAGGCCAAATTAACTTGCTGGAAAAACACAGCTGCAGGGTCAACATATTCAAATACTGGTTTAGCATCAACGGCTTCTTCATCATCACCCTCACTGTCATACCCATCATCATCATCATCATCGGTCTCACTGTTATTATCTTCATTGTCATTGTTGTAATCAGGGTCAAGTTCTGCATCGTATTCATCTTCATTTTCAAAGTCTTTTAATACATTTTCTTATGAGTTCTCTAGAGAAAGAGGTGCGTCATACCCAATTACTGGATAAGAGGAACTCGGTTGCAAACTACCTGCTATTGGCACCATTTGATAAGCTGTTGATCGATAGAATAAATCAAGTGAAGGTAACACTTCATTCACTGGGTACCTTTACTTGATTTGGCTAAAATTCAATGTTCAAGTGTGAGTCAATACTTGAAATGTTCACATATATTTCAACTGAATTCAATTGTGATGGGAAACATGAGTGTGATTGCCACATTCTCTGCACATCACCATCATCTTCCAGCATAATCGCTTGGTACCATGTTGGATTTATTGTCGTCAGGAGTCTATATATTAAATTAGATACATTTTGGTTGGAAGGAAGGCGTAGCTTTTGACTAGCTTCTTTCAACTCTTCCAATGTGATATCAGTGTTAACTGTTATATATTTTGATATTGCACACTGAAATGTCGCACCTTGTGCACTGTCATAAATTCTTCCATTTACATAAATACAAATAATCTCATTTCTCCTGGCCATTTTGTTCTCCTCAAATATCCTAATTACAAATATACTCCATATAGTTATACTTGTAGCATACTTTATCAAAACAACGCAGTATATTATCTTTTACAATTGTACATTTCTTACTAATATAACATTTTTATTTAGTTCTTATACAATCATTTAAAGACAAAAATTAAAGTCTTCTTAAAAGCATAAGAAATTATTTTAAAATTTGACAAAGATAAATGTATAACTTCCATGACAAAAATATAATAATTAGAATAAAACTTCAATAATTAAGTCACTTAAATCATATGTCTCTTTTTATCAATAAATTAATAACTTGATTAAACAAAACTTTGTATAATATTGCCTACAAATCAAAATATATAAATGTATAATTCATATTTAAACTTAACTCATCAAACGAAAGAAAGCTAATAGACAATAGAAATTTAAGTATTACAAAAAAAAAAATAGACATTAAAGAATTTAAAATTTATTTTTTCAAATAGAATAAATTACAAATATTTGTTAAAGTTTTATTGAAATTATATAGACATCTTTCTTATTTTTAAAATATAGAATTAAAGGGCTGACCAGCCCTTATACCCTAAAACTTTCAAAGCTTAAAACTGTACAAAATCATCATATAGCAAAGATTAAAAATTAAAGTTATTTGGGGCTAGCTTGCTAATTAAATTAGTCAACAATGAGTTGCCAACAAAAAATAAAATTGTAGTTGCATATATTTTTGGACTTAATTACTCTTTAATTATATTCTTACAATTTAAATAATTTTAAATTTAGCCTATGTTATTATGTTTTTTCCTATATTTTTTTTATACATCACTTAATTTTATTTCTTTATCTATATTTTGTTATTATAAATTATACATATTTAAAATGTGAAAACAATATATAATTAGTTATATCAATAAAATTTAATAGAATATTTATAGAATTTTAATAAACATAAAGCTTATTCAAATTCAAAAGTTTGCTCTTATTTCTGAACTATTTAAATTATTATCCTCTAATATTATTTTTTTCATTATTAATATTAATATGAAGCAAAGATAATATCAATTTTTTAAATAATTACTGAAGCATATATTTTTATTTATTTTTACGACATAATTTTATTTCTTAAATTTTAACATAAAATTTTTCACAATTATTCATCAAATATTAAATTTTTTTCCTTCCTTCTTTGTACCTTAGGCATTGAAATAAAATATATTTATTTTTTAAATCTATATACGTCCATTTTCTTACTAATATAAAACATTCCTATTTTTTTCTAACCATCTAAAATTTCCTCTCCTTTCTCATTTGATTTATTTCAAATAATTATCATTTTATATTTTCTTTCTCTACAAAATTTCTTATTCTAATCATTACTTCCATTTTTCTTAGATCTTTTATTTTTTCACTATTAAAATTCAAAATTTTTCACTTCTTTCTGAACTATTTAAATTATTTTCCTCTAATATTATTTTTTATTATTAATATTAATATAAAGTAAAGATAATTTTAATTTTTTAAATAATTACTGCAGCATATATTTTTTTTTTTCGACTACATAAATTTATTTCTTAAATTTAACATAAAATTTTTCACAATTATACATCAAATATTAAATTTTTTTCCCTTCCTTCTTTGTACCTTATGCATTGAAATAAAATATATTTATTTTTTACATCTATATAAGTTCATTTTCTTACTAATATAACATATTGCTATTTTTTCTTCTAACCATCTAAAATTTTCTCTCCTTTATCATTTAATTTATTTCCAATAATTATCATTGCATATTTTCTTTCTCTACAAAAATTTTTATTGTACTAATTACTTCTATTTTTCTTAGTCATTTTATTTTAGTTTTTCTACTCCAACTCTACTTTTTAATATCTTTGTAGTTATAAATACATGTATTTCATAATTTTTTTCTTTTCATTTTTACTTATTTACCAATTTCCTCTTTTTTCTTCCATTTTTATTTTTTCTATGGCTAGTTTCCATTATCATGCAAAAAATAAAATGCAACAATAATTAAAAAAATTAGAACAAATAATTAAAAAAACAATCGTTCATATACAATTATACATTATTACAGAAAAAAATTAACAAAAATTTATACATTTTAGGATACAATAAATATTATTATCATAATAAACATGTATCAACAGATGACATTTCTCTCTTGCTACTAAACAAATATTATATGAAAAATAAAATTATAAATATATTTTAGTTGTTAACTAGAGACAAACCTTGATTTTTGCTATGAAATGCTGATAATTTTGAGAGTCCTCCCTCTTTGCTCTGAAACAATACTAAAACTAAAAAGGATCACACAAAATAATTTTCACTTATATCTCTCAAAGAATTTGTAAGAAGAGACGAAGGAGGAGGAAAACTGAGATAAAAGAAGTGAAGCAAATGAGAAGTTTGATGTCCATTTATAGCCAAATTACATAGGATATTTTCGTAATTTTATTATAATATTATATATCATTTTATTTTCTTGCCAATCAGAATTCAATAAAATTTGTTAGAACCAATCATAATTTGCCACATGTCTTCAAAAATAGTAATTTTTATCTTCTAAATTTACATCCGTGACCGGTCAATGACCAGTCATGTCCATCTGACCGGTTAGTCCAGAGGCTTCAGGCTAGGTCTACAGCTTAATTGAAATTCAGACGCATGGGGTCTGAATTCAGAAAACTTTGAATTCGGATACTATGCGTCCGAATTCAGCAGTCAACGAGGCAATTAATTGCCTCGTTAACTGTATTGCTGCTGCGTTGCTTTTCGTGCATGCAAATTCGGAAGTTATCTGTCCGAATTCAACTTTTTTATTACTCCTGGGACAATTACTTTTTGGCTTGTTGCTTTTCGTGCAATAGTTATTCTTTTTATTACTTCTCTGACAATTCACGCCCTCCAACGCCCAAATAGATTAAGCATCTCCATCCAACGCGGCAGCTGTGAAGAAGTTCTCGTCACCTCCAAGTCTCTTGAAGCCCACGACTTTCGAGAAGAAGTCATCCAGCACTCAGCACCTCCAGGTCTTCTGAAGCCCACGACATCTGTGAAGAAGCTCCAATGCAATGTTCGTGAAAAAGCTCCAACCCAAATCAAATAAAGAGATCAAAGTCTTCTTATTCGAGAGTAAAGATCTGTGGTGTCTTCAATTTTTTCCCCTTCTCCTTGCCCTTTTGTTTCAAATTGTAGCTTCAAGAGCAAAGATCTTGCAACAGATTATTGTTCATCTAGTTTAATTTTTTCCCCTTCCCCTGTCGTTTCAATTTTGTTTTTTGTTCAATTTGTAGGTTCAATTTTGTTTTTTGTTCAAACCCAAGTTCAATTTTGATTATGAAGCTTCCATAAGAAAATTGTAGTGGCTGATATTAGTATCCAAAATTTTTTTCTTGATGGATGCTTCATGATAGTGGAATGCTTCAGAAGCCTGTCTGCTGAACGTTTCAATTTATAGTTTCATCACAATGGAATGCTTCCATAAGGAAATTGTAGTGGCTCATATCAACACTACAGGAACTAACCTGCTTGTAGTGGCTAAGAATGTCTGTGTTTGTTACAGATGAATGTTTGTGTCTGTTACTTGTATGAGATATTTGAATTGAATGCCTATGTTTGTTGTTGCTTGAATGAGATATGTTGTGTCTGAGAATGTCTGAATTGAATGACAAACACGCTTCAAGTTGTGCTTTTATGCTGCATGTTCTCTGACCTTCACGAATGGAGCAGAAATGTTGCTCTTTCTTGCCCAAATGTTGCAGCACGATACGTTGAAGGAGGAGACGATGAAACAAGGCCTGTAATGCATAATTTTCTCGCACAAAAACGTTGAGTTTCAACTGCTTTGAGGAACGGCTATGATTGCACCATAACGAATGGCTATGATTGCACTTTCAAATCTCAAGATTGCTCCCAAATCACGCCGTTTCATTAAATCCAAGATGGCGTCGTTTCGTATAAAAGCATCGCGTGCTTTGCATCTTATCGAGTAGACAATCCAGACGCGATGGAACAAGGATGCTTGTCTTCCGCGGGTGTGCCCCTGATTAAAACTACGGGAGGGAGCGAGTGGCGGATCATCGAAGAGTTCCTATGATGACTTCCTTTCTTATTTATTTTTCTCTGAAACCTTCCAGTACTCTTGTTTTTGTTCGTTACAATACTGGGCCAACGGGGGAGGAAAACCCATTTAAGGCCTAATAAAAAAGCCTATTTTGAGCTTTGCCAATTGACCCATCAGCCATAACTATCATCACTAGCTTCTCTCTTTCCTTATTTGCTAGGAAGTGGAGAAGTTTCTTGCTTTCATCCCATTTGGTATATTTTTAAAAATAAAAAAATTATTTAATAATAATTATAGAAACATAATAAATATTGTACAAATTTCTTTAAATTCCCTTTCCTGCGCATACTAAACATGCTGTCAATGTACTAACAATACATACCCTATTTCTCATAATTAGTGGTGTTTAGTAAAGTATGAAGAATTTTATAAGAATAAAAATCAAAATGATAATAGAATAGAATTTTGTATATAAAATCACATTTGGTATGATTTAGAATAAAATAAAAATATTTTTTATTTGGATATTTAGTATAGTGAAAATAATATAAGAATAAAAATAAAATGTGAATAAAAGACTAAAATATCTTTAGAGTAAAAAAAAAAAAAAGAGAGAAAACTAATTATTTATGTTTTCAAGAATATATTTCATTGATTATCTAATTGAGTCGAAGGCCAGTTGTAGCATATCTCATTCATTCCATCTAAAAAATCTTGCGTCGTACCAAACAGGAGTTGAGCTTTTTTCCTTCTCCCTTTCACTCTCCTTTTTACTATTTTTTTAATACTAAACAAGCATTATATATAGGTATATTACATATTGTTTAATGAAATTCAATAACAAATATATGATGTTTAAAGGCTTTTTTTTTCAAACTCAAAGTTTAACAAACATTTTTAGGGCAATATTTACTACTTTTTTTTAGGTACAATTTACATTAATATTTTTTTTTTGCTAATTTGTTTATAACTTTTTTTCCCAGAACCCTAAAGTATAGCAAATTTAAAACATGGTGGAAGTCAAAAACTTTGCACCAATAACTTGATCTTACATACTTAATAAATAAATCTTGTAAATGTTAAATAATTTTGTTAAAGGTACTACTTAACAAAATAATTAATTTAAAATGATATTGATAAGTAATGACAATTTTTTATTTGTTATTTCATAATCTATATGCCAGTATATTTCAAATTTAATCAAATTAATAATATTAAAAATATTAGTAATTTAAAAATAGCAAACAATCATATAACTTTGTTTTAGTATAAAATTGTAAAATTTAAGTTTGTGTGTAATTAAAATGAAAAACGAAAAAGCAGAAGTTTGGTATAGATCAATCCTTACTAATTGGCCCTTCAAATTGAACATTTGCCAAACAGTACCCAAAAACAAAGTAGATAACGCGGTGACCCTTTGTCTTTTCACATCGAAGAAGCGAGGTGGAAGGGAGGATGCGGGGACAATATATATTCTTTGACCAAATATCAAAAAAAGATCTCTTTCCTTCTTGGTGAGGGAGAGATAGGTGTTCTATCTTCCTATGCTTCTCAAGCACAAATCCTTTTCTTCTTCTTCTTCCTGACCTTTCTTTCCCTCATTCAGAGGGAGGGATTATAGAAAAGAAGAGGAAGAAGCTTTCAGGTTGAATTTTTTGAGAGAGTTAGAGAGTTCTTAACCATGGATTCTTCATCTGTTTCAGTCGATGGCACTTCTGGGTGGAAAGATAAGGAGTCAATGGTTGATCCCTTCTTGGTTGAGGCTCTCCAGAACTCTCGTCACCGTCTAACCAGTCAGTACCCCCTACCCCTTTTTCTGTTTCTCTTTAAATATCGTATTGTAGACTCTGATTTATGTTGTGTTTAACATGATATTTGGGCTTTCGGTTATTAGATTGCCCCGATTTATGGTTTTTATGCGAAATTGTTGCTGTAAGTGGCTTTAGCTATTAGGCCCCCCCCCCTTCTTTTTTTTTTCTCTTGATTCTCGTCGTCGAATAGAATTTCGGTTTAGGTTTTGGATAAGAATCCATGATTTTGTCTTGGTCATGTATTTGTTCGATTGTGCCAGATCTGGAATATTTCTGGTGGTTCTCTCTGCCCTTATGATTAGTGAGATTACTATAAAATTGAGAATCTGAATTTGATGTTAAATGTTGAGCTTGCTATTTGGGAATGAAATCTTACCCTCAGGACGAGAGAAACAGGCTTCTGAGATAACATCATTAAAATTTTAAGGCGACTGGGGGCTTTAAATTCCACACCGTCTTAAACAATATTTAATTAATGTGATTGTAAACTCGCTGCGGATACAAATCAAAGCCTTCAGAACCTTATCATCCGAAAGATACAATGTTGACCATATATGATTGCCAGATAAAAATTTTAGTGGAATAACTTAGGAGTTGGGAAAGAAAAAAGGGGAAGCTTGATGTATGTAAAGTTTATATTTTCTATTTTGGTATTCCATTTTTATACTTTGAAATCTGTTATGGACTATACAAACTAGGTCGGTGCGTTTCTTACTGGACACCCCGTCTTGAAATAGGATTTATAATACACACTGCTAGCATAGGTCATAATTATCTAGATTTTAGTAGGTTTTGACAGCAAAACAATGATAACTTAACAATCAATTTGGATTCTAATGTGAGCAGAAAATTGTGACATAGGTGGCCAAGGACTTGAAATTGTACAAAAATGCATCTTTTTTTTTGGTTTATTGTTGGGTATATGCAGAAATCACATCCTTTAAGTTTTGTTTCTAAAGATATGGTGCCTGTGGTTGGGTTGTTTTTCTTGCATATATTTTAATAACCTATTTTGGGCCTTCTGGCTAAGATCTTCCATATATATCTTCTTGTTGTTGAGTTTCTTGCCATTTCAGGGATTTGTTGGATTATTTTCTGCTTAAATCATTAGTGTGTGTTGCCATATACTGAAAGTAGTAGGTTTTGTGCCCATAATTTTCACCTACTAATGTTGATTTTGAATGTCTTTTAGACTCTGTTGTGGTTTTTATATTTTTTCCCCCATTCTTTTAAATTAAATCATGGCATTTCTCATTTAATTATGTACTGATTTGTTCCACATATCTAGTTTTGCGGATGGAACTTGATATCCAAAGGTTTCTGAATAATGCTGATCAGCAACATTTTGAGTTCCAACATTTCCCTTCTTCCTATCTCCGTCTGGCAGCGCATCGTGTTGCTCAACACTACAGTATGCAAACAATGGTCCAAGATGGCTTAGACGGCCAGGGAAGTAAAATTGTGGTAAGAAAGTTGGCAGAAAGCAGGTATCCTGTGGTCTGCTTATCTGAAATACCTGCCAAACAGTTGGAGAATGATAAACCTGAGCAGATGAAAATTGTCATAAGGCCTAGACCCTGTAGAACCAATGTGAATGAAGCCAATGAAGGAGGGAGAATAGAAAATTTTATGAGAAGTGTGGAAGAGAGGAAAGAGGAATATGATCGGGCGCGAGCCCGCATCTTTAGTAGCTCAAGAAGTTCTGATTCGGATGATACACTGTCACAGATTCCAATGGATGGGAGAAATTCTTGTGTGAGCAAGGATGAAAATGAAACTAGCAGGAATTGCATTGCTGATTCAGAAAGATGCACTAGTGTCAGGGACATAAGTTCTACTCGAGTTGCCATTTTCAGAGATAGGGAAAAGGATCGTAGTGATCCAGATTATGATCGTAGTTATGGAAGGTCAGTTCTACCACTATATCTTGTTGTTAGGTAGCTCCCCAGACACTGATGCCACAGTTTCAATTTGCAAATCCGTGCTTGTTTAGCCTTTTTGTAGGGTTGTTTTTACTGAAAAACCTTGGCTTTGTCTATGTCAGAATCAATTTTGGTGCTTTACTTATGTTCCTAGGCCAATTGCTACAATCCAGCAGTTGATTGTAAAGCACCAAAATTGATTCTGATGGGAGTTGATGTGGTGTAAATTGGGTTTAAATTTAATATGGGAGAAGTTTATTCATATCTTTGAAACAATTCACTTATGCAGGTATGCTAGGAGCACTCCAAACTCTGTTCTCAACTTGGTGCCTTATAATTTGCCAAAAGTTCAACCTTCATTTGCTCAATATGATACCACTTTTAATCAGTTGGGTCATATGTCACAAACTCAAGCTTCACTTGGCTATATGCCACCTTCAAACCGAATAAGGAGTCCCTTTGGTGCCACAGGACTGAATCAGTCATCTGGGGGTGCTGCTTACCTACAGTGGCCAAGTGCTGCAATGATGTATGCACATACATATGACCAGTTCAGACATGCTGTTTTCCAGGTAAACCACAGTTAATTTTATTATTCCATTATATGTGATGAATGATTTCTGTCTTTAAGCTTTGAAATGCCAGGACATGTTAGAAAATAAAACTGACTCTATACATTATTTGGATTTTGTGGCTTAAGGCCTGTGTGTTGTAAAAGCCCTAATGATTTGTGAATTTATTGCTGTAGCATGACGAGTTTAATATAAAGTGTGATATCTCTTTGCTTTTTTTTTTTTAAGTGAACACCTTATATGGAATTTCTGCTTTCTATTTATGTGTATGCTGAGCTTTGTTTTGCACTCTCGCATTAAAATGTGGGGAGCACGTGATTTCTCTGTATGTTTGCACATCTATGTCTAATTCTACTTTCTCTCACCTTGCATCTCGTTCTCTTTTTGTTGTTTTGCAGGCTCCATTTGGTCAACAGCCATTGAGCTTTGACTATTCGCAGAACTACTAGATATTGATTAGGTGGAGGAATTATTGATTTGCATGCTGAAGTTATCTTAGCTTTAGAAACTCAGATTTAGGTTCATTTTTTCAGTTCTCTGTCATAGATCCTAGTGTCAGTTGTAGTAATATGCCTTTGGTTTTTCAGTTTTGATGGTTATAGTAAAGCATTTGTGTTTGGTACTTCTAGTAAGACAGGTTTTACTTTTCTTTTGTTTTTTTTTTAATGTGGATTACCGAATTTGAAATATTTTGAGTTTCTTTAGCGCCTTTTTTCTTAGCACATTGAATATATTGATCTTGATCCGCGTGCTACGCCAAAGGCTCTTGGAAATTTGGGAGCTGAGCCAATAATTAGTTATATTGTGTTTGTGTTAATCACAGGCTGGGTTCCGTTTATTATGTCTGAAGTGAACTGTAGAAGTTAAAAAGACAGAAAATTAAGTGATTAATTGAATGACAGGAGCTAGAGGCTTCCAAGTAATGCCCTTAATATATCCTTCAAACACAGCGTTATTTGAAAAATTGGTAGCGACCATGTAAAATGTCAAAATGCAATTATCCTTGTACAGCTATGTTAGTGTTCCCAAGAAGGCTATCATCACAAGCAAGTTTTGGCTTCTCTATTTTTCTCCCTCGGATTTTAAAGATGGCAATTGGTCATTCTTAAGCAAGGATATTTGTTGTTGATATATGATTCTGGATCTTATTTTATCCCTTTCAGCCAATCACAACTGTAATTGATCAGGAAAAATATTGTGTAAACTTAATCCATAAAAAAGAAATAAATGGAATCAAGCCCGTTGGTTGACTTAAGATGCCAACTTGAAAGTTCCAACATATGGTGGGCCCACACACGTGAAGCATGCTATCGAATATGTCGATTTGCGTTCGCCGCCCAGGTGTAACCAATGGATAGAGCAACGTACGCAAATGGGGTTCTGTTTCTATTGGCCGTAAAGTCATAATCCAACAATACCGGTGTTCCATTCCATCTGTGGAATCGACATGATTATCATACCTTAGCAAGTGTCAAATTTCAACCTCACTTTAACTAATGATCGTACTCATAGAGTGGGTGGATCATGTTCCTTTTACAAAACGGACTTTGAAAAGGCGTCAATCTATGATTGCAATAAATGCACAGTGCAGTATCTTGTCGCCTTGTTATTATTTATTGGACTGAATTTAGATTTCACAAGCTAGACGTTTTAATCTATCCATATACCCAGTTCTGATTTTCTCAACCTACGAACATACCGAGTCAAGCAGAGCATTACACCATGCTTATCCTTTTTATTTTATATGTGATCGTTGGAATCGAATTGTCTCTGAATTTCAATCTATCTCCTCGTTGGAGGCTATTAAGCTCATACATCGCTTAATGTCTCAATATAAACTTGCTTGGATGACTGAGAGCTTCAGGGCCCGGCTTTTTGACATTAATATTAATATGGCCAAAAAAAAAAAAAGAAATCACTCAAACGCTCCGCCGCCAAAAACGTATTCTTTATATACTTAAAATTTTATTTATTATTTTTTTTATTAATGGGTCGCGGCATCTCAAATGCCGCGACCCATTTTTTATTTATTTTTTTTAATTGAGTCGCGGCATCTCAGATGCCGCGACTCAATTTATATTTTTTTTATTAATATTTAATTTATTTATATATTTTAATTTGTTTAAAAAATAAATTTAAATTTAATATATTTATTATTAAATTTGAAATTATTTATAAAAGTATAAATTAAAATTTTTATTTTTTAATTTTAATTATAATTGAAATTATTTTAATTAATTTTAAAATATATAATTTATTATTATGATTATTTCTTCAACAATTTAAATTTTTTTATTTCAAATAAATTGTTAGATTTATTATTTTTTTAAAAAATTGAATTGAATTATTTTTATTTTTATATTTATTTATCATCTAATTTTTAAATTTAAATTTTTTATATTTATTTCATCTAATTTTTTTAATTTCTTCATTTAAATCAATATAGATTTTAAATTTTTTTCACAAAATTTTGAATTTAAAATTTTAATTATTTGTAGTTATTATATATATATATATATATATATTAATTCGTTAACTTTTTTAAAATCTTTAATTTTCAATCCTTAAATGTTTATATTTTTGGGATGAAAAAAATTGCAATTGTAGGTTTCTTTTTTTATTTTTTGGATACACAATATTTCTTTTTTTTTACTTCGTCCTTCGTATTGAAGGAGTATGGAAAAAAATGATATAATTCAACCTCAACTCTATTTGAATGTAGCCGATAACAACGAGTCTAACAAATTAATGTATATTGAAATCATAAGAACTAATAATCGACAATATGCTTATATTGGTGACGTTATAAACATTCAAGAATTGAAAATTAAAGATTTTAAAAAAATTAGCGAATTAATATATATAATAATTATAAAGAATTAAAATTTTAAATTTTAAATTTTGTAAAAAAAATTTAAATTCTGTAATTAATTTAAATGAAGAAATTAAAAAAATTGGATGAAATAAATATAAAAAATTTAAATTTAAAAATTAGATGATAAATAAATATAAAAATAAAAATAATTCAATTCAATCTTTTTAAAAAATAATAAATCTAACAATTTATTTAAAATAAAAAAAATTTTAATTGTTGAAGAAATAATCATAATAATAAATTATATATTTTAAAATTAATTAAAATAATTTCAATTATAATTAAAACTGAAAAATAAAAATTTTAATTTATACTTTTATAGATAATTTTAAATTTAATAATAAATATATTAAATTTAAATTTATTTTTTAAACAAATTAAAATATATAAATAAATTAAATATTAATAAAAAAAATATAAATTGAGTCGCAGCATCTCAGATGCCGCGACCCATTAATAAAAATAATAATAAATAAAATTTTAAGTATATGAAAAATATGTTTTGATGGCGGAACGTTTGAGTGATTTTTTTTTTCTTTATCATATTAATGTCAAAAAGCCTTCAGGGCCCAGTATGTTGGGGAAAATTTGACAGTAAGGTAGGTCTATATCATAGGGTTATCCGAATAGGGTTGGTGGACTGTACTGGGATGGATGACACCGAGTCAAAACCAGGAACAGCACATAAAGCATTTGATTACTATAAGGTTCTAGGCTGCTGTCTTTCCACAGTGGTGGTGGGGGACTAACTTGCATATTGTCGTACACGTCTTTCTTAAAGCAGCTCGTCACTCGACTTCTTTCTTCCTAAATCAACGAGGTATCTCTGATCTTCATATTTTTCATCCATAGTTTGTTGTTCTTTATGAGTTTCGTTATTGTTTACTTAAGAGTCGGCGCTTGATTCACTTCCACAGATTACGAGGGTATTTTTGGGATCTCACACGTTGGTTTAGTGCTGCACAAATTCCACTTCTAGCACAACCTCAAGAGAAGGCATATGACGTTGCAAGCACGATTTGCTGTTTTTTGGTTTATCTGTTTTGTAGTAGTTTAGTTTCTTTTTTCTTAGTGTAATCCTTTGCTAATTCATTAAAAAAAAAGTTGATCCATATACAAAATTGCGTTCTCCTTAATCAACCATCAAGATGTCTGAATTATTTAATGAATTTTTTATTTATTAAAAAAAGCAACAAAAGGTTTTAAATTTTTTCACTTGGAAGATTCTGAAGTAGATATCCATATCAATATATATATATATATATATATAGTTGATTTATCCATCAGGAGTTGTCGACAACTTTTTTTTTGGCTTGGTAGAGATTGTGAGGCTGCTATCCTAATAAAACAAGAGACAAAAAATTACGCTCAGTGACCAATTGCACCTCTTAAGAAGCACAGAATTAAAGGAAGAAACAGATTATGCTTGAGACCACCATGGAGTTCATCCCACTCGAATAAATTTGTTATCTTCGGATGAGCCATAGACATCTTGAAAACCCACTTACAAATCAAGTTTTTCTAGAACAAATGACAACATACTAAGAAGGACAACATTGAACATGACATCAAATATATAAAAAAAGAATTCATTAGGTTGATCCAAAATGGCTGAAGAGCCCATTGTCAGGTTTATCACCAAGCTGGAATGAGTTTCTGATTCTCGTTTCTCATGATGAAATTGCAATGCCTTATAAATTGTTCGTCCAAACTGATGTATGACTATCAATTGTCCACAACAAGAGCAATCCAAGTTCAAGCATGCAGGAAAGAACAATGGGTGAATTGATCTAAAGCTTTTCAGTCAAAACCATCCTGCCATGTTGAAGCCACTTTTCTTTAAAAAGATGAATGCACTCACGCAAGAAAATGACACATGAACCCGTCAAAACACTGATGAAATTAAGATAGAGGATTTAAGGATCAAAACAGCCTAGACTGAACAGCAGAGGAGTCTCACATTTGATGAGAACGATGTCGGGGAAACTTGTAAGTTATGCCGGCCTACTTGATTATGGGGTTAAATTCCATTCTAATTTGAAAAATCAATTACTGAGTTAGTTCTGAAGAAACAGAATAATAAGTTAAATCAAAGGGAAGATTGAGGAAAACTCCAGCACGAAGATAGAAGTAAAATACATAAGCTATATGACTGATGTCAGACTCCGCAAACAATTTAGAGTATGGTAATGATCAAGATCCTATAACAATTCAATTGGTTTAATGATTCAGTCTGTCAAAAGAGGGCATGCCACCAGTGAACTCAACAATGACTGAAAAATCCAATTAAGACTATGATACCTTATTTCTTTACGGAAGTGTAAGCAAATGATGGCTCACGAATCATGACATAAGCTATACACTACACCAGAGTTCTACTTAAATTAAGGAAAGCCAAAAATAAAATCAAATCGAATCAAAATACAAAGTTAGAACAATTTCATAGTAAAGGTCCCGATGAGCAAATTGATCATTAAATATATAATGAGACTCAATGGAGGCTCAGTACCGACTATACGAGTAAAGCTAGTCAGACAAGAAGAAAAACACAATAAAGTAAGGATAAACTAATTGTTTTCTTTTAAGCAGCACAAACCTATAAATAATGGAAACTAGTCTACCAAAGTTCATGTAGCGTAGAGATTAAGCCAACAGGAAATAAGATTATAGTCTGGAAAGACCCCCTTACATCTGGCATTTAAGTCTTTCTATCGTGTCAAACAATGTACAACTTACCTCGGCAAGACAAAAAACTTGACATTCAAGAGACAAGTCTTCCCCAATAGAGGCTCCAGAATTTAGTTCAAGAATTGACAACCAAATGTGGCAACCAGATATGCTTCCTTTGATTTTTTTATGAGCTCAATGCATATTTATTACCACCTAAAGGCTCACAGATACCGAACTTGCTGCTTCAGCCACCCGTGCCATGAATGCCAACAGAAAACTTCCCAAGCAGGAACATTCTAGATTATATTAAACTATGGGATGAACCAACATACAGGAAGTCTTGACACCAGACAACAACTGGTTTACACACAGGCTTACAGACATCGTTGCCGCCCAAAAGGAACATTCATTATGAATGTCAGAGAATACATAGAATATACCACTACCAACAACGTAATTACAGATGTGATTGTCTACAGGAAGGACACCATAGTCGAATTTACCAAAGTAACAATTAATTCCAAATACTCATTATTATGAGACATACCCGATTATTCCTCAAAAGCAAGACACCTGGAACTTTTGGATCTGCAAATTATAACTAGACTCCAAAACCAATTAGTAACCCCCCAACATTACCAAGAACTCTAATACAATTAACAACTAATTAAGACCCTGACCAAACTCAAATAATGCATTATGCACCACCAAACATTAATTTCACAAGACAATAAGATGGATGATCTAATGACCCCTATTACCCAAATTTCAATCATCTCCGGTTGGAAATAAAGTAAGAACCTTTCTCCCTCCTGCTGCGTTAGCTGATTCCATGTCCTCTACATAACCAGGTACTGGATTGTGCTGCATTGCTGCCCCCATCCTATGAAGCGGTTGAGGCTGCCTTGTCAGAAACGTATGCTCAAAGCTCCCATTCGGCGGCGACCCAAAATGCCCCACCTGCCTGTGATACTGCGGCTGCAATTGCGGATGGGCGGCGGCAGCCACGGCCGCTGCCATATGCTGCTGGTGGTGATGGTGGTGCTGCAGAGCCGCCGGAACTGGCACAAACGGCATAAAATGGTCCGAATTGGACCGAGCTGCAGGATGCAAGAAATGGGGCGGCACGGGGGCGCTTGCAAATAGATGATCAGTGGCAGGATCGGCGGAGGCACCCAATCCGCCTCCGCCACCACCGCTGCCGCCGCCACCGGCGGATAGTCCCTGCATGCGCTTCAAATAAAGTCGATATTTTTGCAAATGACTAGCCACGTTTTCCCGGGTCAACCCGTCGACACTCATCAGCTGCATTATGGTTTTTGGCACCGCATTTTTGATACCCAAGTGAGCGACAGCATCCACGAACCTTTTGTGAAGTTGAGGAGTCCAAACGAGGCGAGGTCGCTTGAGCGTGCGTGCGGGTTCTTCACCTGCGGTTCCAGAACCCATCTCGGCGGAATCGGCAAATTCAGCAGAGTTGGGTTGGGTGGGATTTCCGGGAGAAGGTAAGGGATTTGAAGGAGGTGGGGGTAGAGGGATTTGATGGTGAGGGGTACTACTGTGGGGGTTTCGGATGTCGAAAGCCAAGGCAAGATCAGGAGTGATTAGGGTCTGGGAGAGGGGCATGAGTTCGTCAGGGGAAGGGAGTTCCTCTTCCCATCCCGGCAACCAATTCGATTCCTCCTCTCTCATTGTTCTCCAAATCTGAACCAAACCAAACCCAATCCACTATTTCTCTTTTCTCTTATCTGGTGACAGGGTTGGGATAACTAGGAAAAAGACTAGATTTTTGGATAGGAATATTGAATAAAACAACTAGGTGTTTGAGTTTTGACAAGGAAAGTTAAAGGAATGAAAAGATAACAGGGGAGGTGGGGGTAGAGACAGGGAAATGATATGATTCTTGTGCAAAATCTCTGTCTAGAATTTAAAGAGAGAGAGAGAGATGGGAGACAGGATTGCAGAGGAGGGTGGTGATAGTGGTGGCGGAGTTGTTGGCGGAGAGGGATAGGGAGCTGGGGAGGAGGGGTGGAGAAAGGATCGAGGTGGATCTTGTTTTCTTCTTTTCAGCTTTTATTGATGGTACTATTTGCTGATCCTTTTATTATGATTTTTTATGGGATTTTATTTTCCGCTATTTGGGGGTTTTATTACTTGAGAGTGAGTGTTGCAACATGTCCATATTTTCAGTCCACGAACATAAGAAAGCGCGTTTATTTCACGCTCCGGTGCTATTACGCATTGCAGTATCAAGTGAGTGCTGCAACGTTTCTGCAAAATTCAAAACCCATGTGCAAGCAAAATGATAGACATAAGCCCTGTATAATATTTACTCAATTACAGTAGTGGCGCGTATGTGACACGTGCAGGGGAGGAGTTTGTGGATGGAGTTTAGTACAACAAAAATTGCATGTACTGGGAGATGTGCAAATATTCTTCACTTTTGTGGGATTTTCTTGTTAGCAGGGAGGGAATGAGCTACTGAAGTGGTGTTTGGCTCTGAGCATACCTCTAATCTCTAATCCATGAACGTGAATTAGGAATCTATCCACGAGGATGAACGAGACCTACTAGTTTTTTTTTTTTTTTTCACAAAGCTTTTAAGATGTAATGGAATAACAGGTGGACCAAATGGGTAGAAGCAAGTGTAATTTCCATTTTCTAAGTAAATAAATAATAAAGTGTCCAGAAGAATAAGAGTATGTATAAAATTTATATATTTTTATTCTTTATTTAAAAAAATTTGTCATTTACTTATTTGACAAGCGTAAAAAATGTGATAAATGGAATGGCCGTTGGGTACGGAGAAGTGAATTCATAGCCTAATCAGAGAATGCACTAAACAATACTTTTGTTTTTATGGGGGCAAGAGACGCTAAACGCATGAAAGGATTCGAATTCGTGTCTCCCCATTATTAGTTATGTACAGAGCACAATTATTGCCCCTAGAAACGCCATGTTTCCTCGCGCACCAATGCCAATAGTGTTCATGGCGGGACAATATTACACTACTAAAAATAAATGTAATTTTTTATTGAAGTTTAATTATATTATTTTTTATATTTATTTTATTTTAAATATTATTTAATATATATTAAAATTTAATTTATTTTTTATCATTAAATTATTATTTACACAATATGCATCCCTTTAAATATAAAATTACTTGATTATTGTTATTATCATATTCAAAATAATATTACAATCTCTTATTAAAATTTAACATTAATTTTAATTTTTTTTATCATCACATTAAGAATAAAAATAAAAACCCATGTTTTGCTAAAACTTCACATCACCAGCATAAAGTAAAATAGAAGCAAAGTTTTTGTAATATATATATAACATGTTAGGGGAATGAATGATATTTTTAAAATAAGACAAGTGTAAGGTATAACTTGACTAAATTAAAAAAAAATTAAATGTAATTAACTCTAAAATGAATGGCTTAGATCACTTGTAGAACATTTTAAACTTATTTGATTATATTTGTAAAAATTTGTAAACAAAGTTCAAATAAATAACTTTTAAGTTAATATCAATAAATATAAATATTTAACCATAATTTTTTCATTAAAAAATGACATAGTTTTGTGGCGTCTCCCAGGTGGCATTATTTATGTCACATAAATGATTCCAAAGTTGTAATTAAATGGTAGACAATTTATAAAGTAAGTTTCTTAAATCTTAATAAAAATTTATTTTGTACCACCTCTCTTTTACACACACAGTCACATACGCGCATATATATATATATATATATATATATATATATATACATAAATAGATTGACCAAAATTTATATTATATCTCTTTTTCTAAAAAAAGTTGATCCTATCTTGCTGTTACTTATTAAATACCTATTGATTAGTAAAAGGATTCTAAAACTTGTCATATACTCATTATTGGGACATTTAATTATATGTGAGCAATCTCAACTTTTAGAAGCCCATGATATGATTGGTAGGATCTCTTTCTCATGTCCACGTCAGCTTTGATACATTGCATGTTTTGAATGAATTTCACTTCCTCCTTTTTTTTTTTTTTATGTGACATGATAGTCCTGTAAAGTTTAAACAAAGAGATAAACTTATAATAATTAAAAACAATTACTTTATATCTCTCTTCACATGAATTTTATATCATGACGGTCCTAATCCTAATTTAGATTGTGCCAAATTGTGGGGCATAGCAAGTTGCAATATCAGCTTTTAGATGATGTGTGGGACATTTTCCCCATATCTAAGGGAGCCTTAATAGAGTGCATACTTGAGATGAATTTAAATTGTTTTCGCGTGACAATTTAAATCTTATTTTAGACTAGTGACACTGAAATCTTTTTCAGAGTCCAATATAGTCCCCAGAGTTCAAATATCACTTTTCGTGAACCACTATCAGTTTGCTTTTTGTTAGAAATAAACCTTTACAATTTATTATATTCTGTGTCTATATATCTTCTAAATTTTAGCATATAAAATTTTTTAATAAAATGTAAAAAATAAACATAACATGTGGGATTAAAAATTAAAAAAAAAAAAGAGTAATACTTTATGTCCACCTCTCTTAAATTTTACAAAATAAAATTTACAACGCAAAACTTTAAATGAATCTAAACTCATTTTTATTCACATCAAATATTGCTTCATATTACAGTCCATGGGCTTTTATAGGCCGTTTGCTGTTAGAGCCTATTCTAATGTTTGCTACTTCGGAGACATAGAGCGGGCAATTTTTGTGAAGGATGGCCACGTAAAACGGAGAGTGCTGACGACAAAGGCCTAAACTTGAACAAAACGATGTTTCCTTCTTCGTATTATTTACTAACTATGCTTTCCAGATTTTGAAGAGTTCAACAGAAGATTTGGCGATAAAAGACTTTGAAATAACTATGCTTGTCACGTCCAATTATGCGTTACGTGTAGCAAATTTTGCAATGGAAGTCCCGTGAGGCTATCAACAAAAAAAAAAAAAAAATTACAGGTGAATTGAAGTCGAAGCTGTTGTAGTGCTTTCCCCCTGCTTCTCCCAGACTTTGAAATTTTTTTTTGGGCGATAAGTTTAAAATATTTATTATAAAAAAATTTAAATTTTAAAATTATTTTAAAGGCTTAAAAAATCAGAAACTTTATTTATAAGGAATTATTTCTTGAATAATAATAAACAGGAATAAAAAAATAAACAAATAGTAAAAATGATTTATAAATTTTATAATATGAAGTATAATTTTTTTATAGTTTAAACTTTTTGTCCTTATAATTAAAATTTTTTTATTCTTAGGGCGTTTAAAATAATTTTAAATTTTAAAGTTCTTTACAATAAATATTTTTAATTTATGATCTTAAAATATAAATTCTCCTTTTTTAATTTACTACCAACATGTTAAACAGGGAACGATTTAGAGCTATTTAAATTTGTTGATATTTATTTATTAAATGAAATTTTATAAGAAGGGTGCTATGAGAGAAAAATAATTTATATTTGACAAAATTATTTTCTAAGCACTTATATCAATGTTACTAATATAAATTACACAAATCTCTCTTAAATTTTATGAGAATTATACAAATCTCTCTTCTATTTTTTAAAAAATTAGACTTGATTATAATTTCTTATATCTTTGTTACTAAGATCTCTAATTAAAATATGATAAGTGTATAATTTTTTAATAATATTATAATAAGTGTATAGTTTAATTATAAAATTATATAATTATTTATAAAAATCATACAAATAATATTATTAGAGAATCATATACTTGTTATGTTTTAATTAAAGAACCTAAGACTAAAGATATAAAGAATTACATATAAAAAAATTCAAAATATATACTAACCTCTTTTTTCTATACTTTAATCTAATTTTATTTTTTTTTTACTAAAACACTTTCTATTAACTTTAAAAAAAAATTTGTTAAATTTAATGAAAAAATATACTATTATTTATTTTTCTTTGTGTATATTTGGATATAATGCATTTGTATATTTATATTAATTGAGGGTATTTTAATAAAAAATTAAAATTAGACTAAAATATATGTTTTAAAAATTAAGGAGAGATATGTTTAATTACAATACAAAAAATTAGTGTAATTTACCCATATTATTATGTTTAAAAATTTTTTGAAAAAAGTTCAATGGCAAATTACCAAAATGGGCATACATAGATTTGAGTGAGAGTAAGTGAACAAAGAAAAGCATAGTTAGTGACTTTGAGGGAGAATATTTTTGTTTTAAATTTTTTTTTTGCTTTTATTTTTAAAGAAGTGTTCTAATTTTTTGTTTTCTTTTTCATGCCAACAAAATTACTTCTGCTACTACCTAATAGCAACTTCTATGTTTTTTATAGAAGATTGGCTAAACCACCAAATTTTGATCTTTTTAAATAAATACTTTTTAGAAAAATAATACAAAGCCAAACAAGGCTATACTTTTTAGAAAAATAATACAAAGCCAAACAAGGCTATAAACAACGTTGGTAGGTAGCTTTTTTAACCAATGTTTTAGAAGCTATCAGTTATTAAATCAGGATAAAAAGTAATTTATAATTCAATAATCTAAACATGTTTAAATTAGTGTTGAATCATCTTTAATATATATATATATATATATATATAAGTATAATGTATTTTACCCATTTTTTAATCAATTTTGTCCTATTTTCATAATCAATTAAACTAGAATCACACCCACACTTCACCAATTTTTTTGGTCCAATTGGACGAATGATTTTATAAACTATACTTTTATTTGATTATTTATCTAGTAATACTTTTTTAGTAATTATCTTGATGTTTTATTATTTGTTTGATAAGAATTTTTTATGAAAGAATTTTTTATGAATTATCAAGGTGTACCCGCCATGCCTATTATAGTTTAACTATTATTTTGCAATTTATTTGCAGCTATAAGTAGGGAGTTTGGTTTAGTTCTGTAATACGCGTGAGGAGAAATGTTATAGTAAAAACCCGAGAGCATAACTTCACAAATCATTAAAATACAAATAAAAATTTCTCGTCTTAACGAAAAAAATAATATGAAACCAATCAAATCAGTCAAATTTAATCGAAAACAGGTGGCTTACGAAAAAATATCCCCCAAAAAAAAAAAGGAACGAGAATAACAATAACAAACGGTTATTGCACATTTCAACTGTCTTCAGCGCAGCCTAGCCGGTGGAAGCAGTGCAACCGCTCCTCTCTTGAGATCTGAGTACTTTCTGTACACGGCCTGAAGCTTTCCGTTCCTGGCCATGGAGTGGAAGCTCACCAATAGTCTAGCACAATCACTGTGTATAAACAAAAAAAAGCAAGAGGCACAATTAAACAACTAATAGTAAATAAAATCACACCATTTCAAGGAAGAAGATAATCTTATATACATCAGTTGTTCTTCTGAGTAACACGTATGTAGATAAAGTGTCTCATTCCAAGCGGGGCTCTTATTTAGAGTGCACCGAGCGGCAAAGACTGCTGAGGCAGCAACCATCGATGGGCAATACATTATGGTGGCATAGTTCATCATTCCCAACTCAGAAAGAAAATGCACCATGTTTTCCAACTGCAGAAACAAGCATTAATTTCCTCACAAGAATATATATATATATATATATATATATCAAAATGAAATGAACAACCCATAAAAGTCCTGACTTTAGCCTCTCAGTCACTGACTCACCTCTTCATCTGGAATTGATGCCTTGATAAAACGAACAAGGAAGACATAATGTGTAGGTACAGTCAAAGTCCATTCCAGCTTGCCCAGCATGGTTTTCTCCATTGCAAGTATCTGGTCATGAGTATAAGCTCTGTCTGACAGGCAAACAAAGTCGTTAACCTGCACAAGAGTGAGTTCATCTCAGTCAACAATGTAGTTCTTCAAAGGTTAAACAGAGAAGGTGATGATACTGATTAAGCAGGGGAAACTCAAACCTGAGGGGGCCAGATTTCTTCATACTTGGAAGCCATAAGCATGGCACTGATGCCAACCAGTTGAAGTTCCCTTCTTGGCACGGTCTTGGTTGAAAGGAACCGATCAATTATATTGATAGTTAGATAAAGAGTTTCAAGCGAAAGATCAAACTTGGAGTGGACATCTATGAGCCAATCAACCAATATTGCTCTCATCCTTTCATTAATCTCAGGTTGTGAGTCAATGTAGTCGTGAGGACGGCTCTCATTCTGCATCACAGACATAATATGTATCAAAATACTGTAATAAATCAGACAGAAACAGAAAGAGATATAATATGATTGATACCTCAACCAGCTTATAGAACTTGTAAATGTCTTCAATATACTCCACAGCAGCAAGCTCATTTTCAGCGTCAGCTGCATCAATGTCGACAATCCGCTCCTTTGGTTTGTTAGTCACACCACATGCTGCCTGCAAGAATTTTTGTTTTTAAGGTTGTAAATGGATCATTAAGAAGTGAAGGAAAGGGAAAGTACAAAGGAAGGTAAAATTTTCAACCTTGCTTCGAGCTGTGAGTACTGAAGTAAGAGTATGTGGTTTCTTCTTTGAGTTTCCATCTCCTTCTTTTTTCTTGTTCACAGAGTTCTCCTTTCTAATTTCTTCTTCCGAGCTTATTTCAATAAGATCTTCATTCCTGGGTTTAACAGACACTGTTTTCTGAGCAGGCTTAGGTGCGGCTCTTTTAGCAATTGCAACCCCATCAAGAAAAGGAGGAGGTCCAACGACATTAGCACAAGCCTGTTTCTGCAGTTTGACAAGCAACCCCATAATCATCATAATCCGAAACTGAAATTGAGGAGTCAAATTAAGGAGAGAAATAAGTAATAGAGGGTTAACCTTGTTATTTTCAGCAGCAGCTTGGGCATTAGCAAGTAGTTGGGCACGGAAGCTCCTAAAAGGATAAGAAAAAGATGAGATGAAGTACCAATCAAGAGTGTACCCCGCAAGCAAAAGAAAAGAAACAGGAAGAGAAAAAGAAGAAGAAAGAGAAAGAAACCTCGTGATGGGACGGTTGGGCTTGACGACCTCTATTCCTCTAACAGTCACCTGATTTCCTATGTCGCCAAGGGCTCTGCGATTTCTTCCCTCCACTGCACCATTCTTCTTCTGCTGCTTTACAACAACTGCCTCACCTATACATGAGATTCACCCCAAACAAAAATACATTAAAAAGGTAATAACTTGAACTAAATACCGATGCTTATTGTCTGAAAGCAAAAACCAGATATTTTCATCTAAACCCCACCAGAATACAAGATTGAAAAAAAAAGTTTATTTAAAAGAAAAAACAAACAGTAAACACGACAAGAGGAATCAATGAGATCAGAAAAATTTTCATAGAGTGTAGGCACAACCTTAAAGAATCACGCCTCAAAAGGCCCAAGAGAAAGAAAATCCCAAGTATCAGTGTATCACAAATGTAATAACGAAAGGAAAAAGCCAAAAATTAGGAAAGCAAAAAGCACTATACCTCTGGCATGTTGTTGTGGAACGACGATTCTTGTGGCCATTTGGAACTTGAAAATGTGTGAAGAACCCAGAGGTAAAAGCGAAGACGACGTTGTGTGATAAGCCCCTTCCGAAATCAAACAGTGCTCTCTTTCTCTCTTTCCTTGTCCCTCTCCTTCGCCGCTGTCCGATGAATGCGTTAAAGAAGATGGAGCAGCGGAAAGCCCATTCCTTTTGAAGCTGAGTGCGCGACGCTTCTCTTCCAACGGTCCTATTTTTCCAACTTGTAAACCGTTGGATTCTTAAAGTGTAATCCCACGGTGAAGCGTGACTCTGATCTGTTTTAACCGTTGGAGACTCGCAAATAATCGCATTATCTATTAAAAAAAAAAAACAATGTAACGCGGATCCCTGAGTTTCATGAAATGTCTGTGCTACCACTGTCAACTGAAAACATTTTTAATTTAATAAAATAAAAATAACCAGGCAAAAATTTCTACTGAAACCCTATTTTAATCACAAACAAGATAATTTTTAATTTAATCCTTTATAAAATTATTTTTTTAATTTGATTATTTACCGATAAAACATTTCTTAATTTGATGCCTAATAAAATTATCTTTTTAATTTAGTTCCTAACTACTTTCAATTTATTTTTTTACAAATAAATTTATTTTTAATAGTGTCATTTTATTAATCTATGATTAATGAAACTAACACTTAATCTATATATTATATATAATGGTGACTAAGTAATAACTTATCAAAAAATATTTTATATGTTATTACATTTGTTAATTTCATTTGTAATAGATTGATAGAAGTATATCATTAATAATAATTTTATTTGTAAGATTAAACTAAAAAAATAATTCTATGAGGCACTAAATTAAAAAAAAAATTATTTATAAAGAACTAAAATAAAATCTTGTCTTTGTTTCAAGGTTAAAATGACATCTTAACACTGAAAAGAGAGAATAGATGAGGTATTTTTATACTTTATTGAATTAATTAGTTCAGATTCCTTGAGACTCATCAAAATTAAGACCGAAACCTTAACCCACTCTAGGGTGATGGTGCCAGGTTTAGGAAAGACACATTCTTCTTCAAATATATGCAGTTTATTAATACTCACTCTTACAAGAATGTGTCATCATCCGAGATAAATAGGAATCTGTCCTTACTCCTTAAAGACATTTTTCATGGAAATGAGTTTATGACTGTGTTAGGAACACGTAATTGAATTCGATTCATATGTGATTGAATCACTAACAAACTGAAAATGGTTCATTTTTTTAAGTTGAATGACCAATTCGAACACTTGATATTACTTCGTTCTTTTGTATAAAGCGGTTGTGTATAATTTCGCGATAGGAACCATCATCATCGTAAAGAGAGCGCCTGTGATACCCAAATTGGTGGTATAAATTTGTGCATAAGATAAGCATTTTGGAAGTTAAGAGTGACGGAAACATGGAAATTAAGCTCTTCCATTCCAACCAGATGATGTAACTATTAAGTATTTTTGGTAAAAAGGAATTCATTAGTCGAACAAAATGATATTGAAAGTAAAGGCATGAGATTGAGCTTCCCATTTGTCTAATTGTCGATCCACACACACATCCATTATATTTTTTGCTTTTTAATAAGTCTCAATGTCGGAGGTTACAGCCACAGATTTCTCTCCCACTTCATCCAATACAATATTCGTCAGGATATTTGGTCTTTATTTTCATGATTTTTTTTTTTCGATTCATTGTTTTTGTATTTCGAAAGATGTAGGTATTGGGTTCTAAAGTATGCTCTATGACGATGCAATGTTTAGCATTTAATTATAGTTTTCAATATTATCCAAAAAAAGATTGAGCTTCTCTTTTTCTGTCTTAAGTTTCACTTCAGTTGCCACCCTAATCAAAACTTCCAAACCAGCAGACTGCTACGTGGCAAACTTAAAAAAGAAAAATCCATTTTCGAATGTGTCAAATACTACAAGAACGCAGTGAACAGTGATATGCAAATCAGCCACCATGAACAAATTAACTATTAATTATAAAAGATGAATTTGTTACAACATATGATTAGGCAAATTAAAAAAACCCATGCCTAAAACAATACAACCCAATTAGTGGAAGCCCAATTACAAAAAAGGCAAAAACAAAAACAAAAGGCATATATTTCTTTAACAAAACAAGCACACATGTATACTCACACTATATATGATAAATCTCACATTTGTTGAAACTCAGTCAGTTAAGTTTGCCCCTATACTAGATCATCAGGCCCAGCAAGCACCACCTGTAATCAAAAGATTCTCCTCTTAACTTGCATAAAACCAAATACTAAGTAAGGATGCTAGGGATCCATTTCAGTATTTCACCAAGGAAAAGCAATTTGGTAACATGTCTGAAGTATTTGGCGAACTGGAAAACCAGTGTGTATAAATCAGTAGACTTTCAAGTCAGAAAAGAGCACTTACATTGCAATCAAGAGCATATTTCCTGGCAACCATAATGGCTGCATTCCTTTCTCTCTCTGATTCAAATGTTAATACAAAGGAGAGCCCCTTTCTAGCTTGCCAAAACAATGCCTTTGCTGCATTACTGGTATCGCTTCTAACTCCACATAGCTAGAGTTAGAAGAAACCTTATTAGTCTAAGGGATATAGCTTAACAGAGAACTTAAAGAACGGAAGCCTCACCTCAAGTTTTGGTTTAAAGATGAAATAATGAACTAGTATAAAACTTATATAATTCCATATCTAGGTTGTCCTAGTAAATAAAAAATAGAAAGCCGTAATTCTGCATATAAAAGAAATTGTCACTAATACAAGGGGAAAATCTCAACCTGATGCTCTTATTAAAATGCAAAGTTAGAGACAAAATAAGTACCTGCATAGATGGGGAGTAAATTTCTCTAGCTTTTGTAATCCAACCTCTAGATAACTTTATCCTCATTCTCCCCACATGAAATGCATGAACAGAATGTGATGAGTGATCTTGTCCATTCATCTGAGCAATGACAACCTGTAAATGACCAAACATTAAAGTACATAAGAACTGTTGTGCCAAAAATGTCCACTCTCCAAAATAGAATATCTCTATAACTCTGATGATTTAATTATAAGAAAATTTTGACCTGTAGATGATGAAGCATAATTTTTCCGCATAAATTCAATGTATTTATTTGCTTATCATCCAAAGGTTTTAAGAGAATCAACACAATTTCTCACTAAACAAAACAAGATTTTATTATATGCATGCCTATGTGGACCAACAAAATATTCTGTATGAATGTTTCCATAATATATATGTTCTATTTCAAATTAAGATTTGGCCAAGTTTTGTCATGTCGGGTACCAAGAACTGACATTCTTGTTCTACATTCCTGTATTGTATCCTTTCAGACGATAGTAGTAATTGTCTGTTCTGCCTGAAACATATAAAATTGCAGGGTGTAAAATAGAGAAAGGATAACATACATTAAATTCTGTATTAGACTTTCGTAGAAGTGACTCCACATGGCTTCTAAGTCCTGAAACTGTTTAGACAAAAGATTGTTAGCAGTTAGCCTTTCAGATGGAAACAAGATAGCCCCTAAATGATGCAGGCCCAAACCAGAAATAATTTGCTAGCCGAAACAAAAGATAAAATCCATAATCAGAACCAACCAGTTTGAATGGGATTAGTCGTTAGTGTGAGTCTTGTGCCATTGCAGACAATGTCTACTTGTAAGATTCGCCCAATATCAAGGGGATCTGGAGCATATATTGATCTGTTGGCACCTGATAAATAAAGGCAACAAAGATCAGACAAGGAACATAACAAAAATCAGAATTTTGGAGGATTAATCAGTTGTTGAAGCACAGTTGAGCAAAGACAAATTTAAATCAGAAAACAAACAATCTAACTTGAAGCCCAAAAACTCCATTGTCACTTAATTGGAGCCATACATCTGTTAAAATTTTCATGGAGGCATCATTACATATTTTAATCTTCTTATGCCTTGAAGGAATTAATTGGACCCCAAAAGTGACAGGAAAGTTTTGGTGGAAACTTACAAGACATAAAAGACTTATAAACTACCTACAAAAGAAAAGAAAACGGCAAAGACTTGCTGATAAGGAAAATTTGTTGACATATGAAGCATAGATACATCAAACGGCAAACAATATTAGCAGTGAATACGTGCCTAATGATATATATACCAGTAAATCTAAAACAAAGCTTGAAAAATAAATTTGAAGTTATATATATAATCAGGAATGGCAGAAAATACCTGAAATTACCTCTCTCCAACTGCCTTCAGATGACAAGCGATACCACTGGAATGAACATTTTGATGTCTGTGGCACTTCATCTGAGCAAGGCTGGACTCGCAGGTATGAACCTAAAGTTTCAGAACCATCTAACTTATATAAACGAGATTGGTTCTCCTCATCCCTCTTGCTCATTGTGAGCTGGCAAGACCGAAAGAAAGTTATTGCAAGAAAATTTTATTAAAGTACAATATCTCTTAAGTTAATATGTAACATTTGGCTCATCTTAGACAAGAAAGTTCAAAGAAAACTTCAAAAAGGTAATTCTATTTTCACCCAATTTAAAAACAAAGGGGGGAAGGGGTTCACATATTCAATTGTCTCATATAGGAAATTAACAGTGAAAAATGTAACTGACAAAAAAATATGCCTGCTTTTGAGAAAAGTTGATTGTAATCATTCCCTACCTATCAATGCTGTTCATATTCAAGGCTTACACTCTATATAGGTACAACTGTTATTGGTTATAAGCTTATTTAGATGATCATGAATCAGACGATTAATGAAAAATAAATTAAATAAACATATACTATTACACAGCTGAAAAAATATGAACTGCCTAATTAAATCCAGCTAAATTGAGAATAAACTTTCTTCCTAGTTAAACAAGTAAAACCTGGATATCAACAAACCTCTTTCTGAAGCTTCATTGAAAACATAGATTTTTCTCGAATTTGATCCCTCAAAGCACGAAGCTCATGTTCCATGGCCATCACCTGAAAACAAATCCAGTTAAAGATCATTTTTTCATCATTGTATGAGTATTTCAATAGTTGATACACTTTAGTTGATGGAAAATTAGAATCATAGCACAAGAAAAGATATTTAGTCTTAAAATATTATGAGTGTCAAAATAGGCAATTAGTTAATACCACTATTATATCATGGAATATAACGTAATCAAGCAAAAAGTATCAGCTACAGCAATATTGAGGGGTAAAAAAGCAATTTACCTTGCTTGGCTGATGCAACAATTTGATTCTTCGAGCTTCTTGAACCTCTTCTACTAGTTCATCCACATCCTGGCAGTGAGGAAAATCAGATAAAGCATATTTGCCTCAGGCAAAATGGTAATAAATGCATATATTTACCAAGTATCTTCAGTAATTCTCCATGTTCAACTACCATTACAAGCTGAAAGGAAAATATATAATGATATGAACATACCATGATAATGTTTAGCAAGGAAACACTCACAATTTAATAATAGAGTATTCCCTTACAGACTATCCATTAACTGGTTATCAATGAACCACTAACAATTGAAAATTAAGTATCACCCACAGATTAAGGGCATTCTCAAGAAACACTGAAAGAAGTGACAATAAAAGTATAAAGTCTAATTAGAAATTTGGCCAAAATCAATAGTGAACAAAAATTTCAGAGAACGGTAATAAAAAAGCCCAAGCTTGTAGGTTCACACCTTAAGCTTCACAACTTATGATACTTCGAATAAATCCTACTGAAATTTTTCTAGGCCAATCTTGTCTGATATCAAATCAAACTCATAAGAGTCTCTGACGTATGCCATTAATGGTTAGGACTCCTTCAGAGAATGAAATCCGATAGCACCAGTAGCAGTGCCCTTCACAACATAAAAAATGAACCTCTCTTTCTTTCCCTAAATCCAAATTTATAGCAATTCTTTCTCATAAATTATACATACAATTCTCCCCTGTGCCCCCATATTATATTCTAGTGCAATCTAATGTTTAATTATGAAACCATTCAGGCAAACATTACAGACAGACACGTATAGGCATAGTTATTTAATCAAAAGCTTATTAGAACCTGTCTCTTAGAAGCTTGGAAAGCTTTTTCTTGTTCCTCAAGGGCCTCCCCAATTCTCAGTACCACTGCTCCAGCACTCTCAATTTCAGCACAAGCAAAAGACTTCTCTTGATTAACAAGCTTTTTAGCATCTTCAGAAGCCTGGAAAACAAAAGTAAATTATTAAAACAAAAGACCACAAATTTGACTGGAAAAACTACAAAATAATTCAGAAAAATTCAGAAAACGCTGTGGAACCCAAAAAAAAAAAAAGCCACTGATAGTGCCTACCTAAATATAATGAAAGTGTACAATTATCACCCCTTTTTATAACATAAACTACTTCCCCCAATAAATGAAGAAATTGGAGCCAAAAAAAAGGGAAGAGAGAGAATAAATTACATACAGCAATAAATAAAATTCCATTTGATAAAAATGTAAGTGGAAAAAGCTGCATCAATGTGTGGATTTTGCAGTGGTTAATCAATGAACCAATAAACCAAGTAATATTAAAGTCCATAAAAAATCAATTATCTGGATATAGACTTCTATCCATGTAAGAAACTAATCAATGGGTTTTTTTTTTAAATTTTTTTAAACTCTTAATTCTAAATCATCACAATCATCAAACGTATTCAGATAAATATTCTATAATTATTTACACAAAGTTTAGATGCTACGGAAGACCTGTTTGAGAAAGTTCACTAGCTTGTTCACTTCAAACTTCTCTTGAATTAGTTCTCCTTCATTTTGAGTCAACTTAACCGCTAAAGCTTCCACCTGCAGGGAATCGATTGTTCATGATGAGCACTCAGCATTCTTAAGATAGAAATGAAGGAGGGGTGAGAAAGAATTTCCTGCACAATCAGAAACAGACACCTAAAACATATATGGATGACCCTTTTTCTTTTTCCATCCATTTCCATCCTTCAGTCAGGGAATGGTTATCCTCCATAGACATGACATTGATAGTTTCAAACTTTGAACAAAGCAATGTATTCGGTGAAATTAAGTTGCAAGAAAAACGAACCATAGAAATGGCTTTCTCCACATCCTCCTTTTGTTTTCCAGCCAAATGGCCTTTTAAAGATTCTAATGCATCTCTTAGCTTTTTCAGAAGAACATGTCCCTCCAAAGATGGTATATCTCTTAGCCTTGCCTGAAATCAATGAAAAATTTAGTACTTTTCATAGTATCATTTGAATTTGATAGAAAATATAACCCAAGCAAAGTGCAAAACTTAAATGAAGGATATGCAAGTATAAATGACAGAGATACCTCATCAGACAACTTAGCAGCTGCAGCCAAGTTCTTGTCGAATTTGCTGGCAAGGTCACGAACTGAGAGACGCTTGTGCTGCTGTGACAAGTGAGAAGCTTCTTGCTCAATAACCTCCTTCAAGGAAGGACCATGGTTTTCCTCCACTGGCTCTTCCAGAATTTGGTTATCAGGTCCTAGTTTATACTTTGGAAAACTATTAGAAACAAAACTCACATCAGCTGAAACTGGCGGAACTGCTTCCATTGGCATCTTCACTTTGACTTCAGGACTTATCTTTGTCATGGCTCTGGTGAGTGTTCTGGTCAAATTAAAATGCAATATAGTATGGAGGCGTCACTTAAGAATATCTCGATGATGAATCTGAAGTTAAACAAAGTTCAAAACTTCTATCTTTTTTTATGAGGAGCCACAATCAAGCGCAGCTTAGTCAGGTTATGGGCGCATGGCAAGCAAAAGCAAGAAGGTGAAGACATGAAAAAGTCCTACCAGTTGGGAAATATGTTGGAATATGGATGGCTCATCCTTCTGGAACCCATCTACTTAACTAGGTGCTCCTAGCCCAGGAAACAAAAATGATAACACTAAATTGAAGAAACTTCTAGTAGTACATTCATTTCTTTTTTTTTTCCCCTCATAACTTACATATTACAAAACTACATCATCAAATGTAAATTTAAGTCCGTGCAGCTGTTTCTAACAAAAAAAAAAATGAAACTAATTTAGTCATTGATTATCCCCCACTGTTCAACAAACACACAAAAACATGCAAATGCAGAAGAATCTTAGCCACGGCTGTGTTAAGCTACTAAAAAAAGATTGAAAAATTGCAAACAATGATGCAGACGCCTAATACAAAGTCAATAATAAAAATAAAAAGGCAAAATGAATTATAAAAAGGTATTAATCTGAGATCATGGAAGAGAATTGTCAGCCATGGCATGGCAGTGCGGTTTCTGTGCTACAGGCAACCATTAATTACCTACTACTCAACTACATTCATAACATTATTTACCCTCATTGCCAATTTCAGTTAACGTGAAAAAACAATTTTCACTTCACTTACTGGAAAAAAAAAAAGAAAAACATCAAAGTCAAGAAGCAGCAGCCGTACTTGCGGCTACAGAAGCAAATAAAAAACCACAAAGCCGAACAGAACATGTAGCATCAGAAAAATCATAAAGCGCAAAAAAATTCCTTTGCATGCAACAAATGGCAAAAACGCAGATGCAAAATAAGAATGCAGCTGAGATAGTTTATTAGAAAAACTTACATATAGTCACCAAATGTCTGGTCAAAAAATAGAGCTATGCTTATGCCGTGCCTAGGAGAATACAACCGAGGACACAGAAGAAGAAGAAGAAGAAGAAGAAGAAGGAGGAGGAGGAGGAGGAGAAGAATCTAAATCTAAAGAATGGTATTTAGCGTTGCTTTTTCAAAAGGTAAAGGAAAAGCTTCTGTACCTGACTCGTCTGTCTCCCCTCTCAACTTACTTGAATCAATATGTTCTCCTTCCTTCCCTCATCGTCGCCTGTTACCCCGTTAAAAGCTCACAAGGCGATACAGTAAAAAGTGAAGCCACGCGCTGTCCCCACCTCGCGCCCCGGGTCCCAGTTAGTGGCTTCCCATATGAGCTGGGCAGACCCCACTCCTCCTGTGACTCTCGCTTACCATTGAGAAGCGCGCGTGCCCTTGGTATGAGGGGCAAGTATTTGGCGGGATGTCGTTTGTTGACTGGTATTTTCTCCTCTGTGCCCCTTGTTTCTTCCAAGATTTACCAAAATGACACCGCATGAGACAGAATAGATGCTAAAAGCCAAAAACGACCATTAGCATTTGGCAGATAAAGAAAAGGACAAAATGTTGGTTTATTTTTTAGTTATCCCCAACTGTGAAATTGGCAGTTCAACTGGATCCATATATAATTAAATAAATACAACTAGATATAAAATATATCAGAAAAAGGAATAAATGAAATGAAAAATAATTTCTTGTAAGCAATAGAGCATCGGAGCGGCTGGGCTTTGATTGATCAGTCCATTTTTTCATTATTTTAATTATATGCCCTTTAATTAACTGAGAATTGAATCTCAAGAACTTGCATTGTGTATAGTTATAGAGAAAGCTTCCTTTTTTTCTGTGGATTGTTTTAATGGTGAAAGGCGTTTAAAGCACACCAACTATAAAAGCTATAGTTTGTAGGTGGGATTTAATGATAATAGCAATAACTAATATGTAAGTTGGAGTTATAAGAAAGTGAAATCATGCCTCTTTAAACATCTGATTCCCCAGCAAAGATTTAAAAAAAAAAAGAAGAAAAGAAATCCGAGGGAGGATAAAGATTAAAGCTTTAGTTATTTACTGTATTTGCTGAAAACATTTTATAAAGGAAGAACAAGTTTAGAGTAAATTTGAAATTAATTTTATATAAAATTTTAATTAAAGTTCAAATAGTATGTATTTTTAAAAAAATTATAAAATTAAAGTTGAAGCCAAGGAGAGTTGTCTTCTTCATGAGGCAAATAATAATAAATATGATAATGTTAGTTGAGTCTATGGAGGACAAGAAGCAGCGAAATGGCTTAGGACTCAATATTCTTTATGACGTACCCCACATGCCGTTTTGACATCAAAATCACCCACAGCATCGAAAGGGACGATGATTGGTGTGGTTCTCAAATCTCTCAGTATATCCTAGTATTCAGTAACCGCAGAGTTGTATATGAACAGATGTTAACATCAATTAGATAAAATATAAGGATAATTATATTTTAATACTTTTAAGTTGAAGATATTTATATTAAAATATCTTTAGAATGTTAAATAATTTTTATTTTTATTTTGTCATAAAATCTTTTTAAATAATTTTAGAATTTAAAATCTTTTAATATAGATATTTTTAATTTAAAGTCTTGGAAGTACAAATTTTTTTCAAAATATAAGAGGCGCGTCGCCGTCTAGATGAAGGCATGCCATTGAAATGATGAGAGAATTAGAAAATTGGATTATTATATAAATGAATGGTTATTTATAAAAAGTCCATTGGGGAAATGATGTGTGTGCCACTTGGTTTTATCTAATATGTGGAGCATTGCTTAGAGGGTTTTGCAGCCCGCTTTCTTCTTGTTTGTGTGGTTGGGGAGATGATTTGTTAGGCAACATTCAACTCTTAACGTGTGTTGTTGTTAAGCCACACTACACTGGCTTTGTATTTATAGCTCTGCCCCCACCAAACTCAACACTCAGTCCTAAATAGCCGATTTGTTGGATCACCAATTACTATTATTCACTGTTTTAAAAACCAAGTCAGGAATTTAGTTAGGATAAGAAATAATTTATAGTTTAACAATTTAATTGGGCGAAACTAACTTTGAATCATTCTTATACTCTACACACACAAACACATATTATTTTGGAAAAATTATATATAATTTTTAATATTTTCTTATTAAATTTCTCAATCAAATTATGATAAGTATATCATTTTTACAAATAAATATATAATTTTTTAAATAAATTATATACTTATTATATTTCAATTAGAAAATTTGATAGTAAAGATATAAAAAATTATATTTAAATTTAATCTTAATATTTTACAATTAAATTAATATATATTTTGTAAAAGAATAATTAAAATAAATATAACTATTTAATAATATAAGTATTAGTTAAAATATTTTGCATATGGTGATGAATATATGTAAAATAAATTAGGTAGAGTTCTTTAAACACCATAAACTCTCATGTAATGCAAAAAACTTTTATTTGAACAAAAACTATAAATCAATATAGAACTAGGTCAATGACAAAATTAGTCATTTTATCATTTTTTTTTGTTGGCTTTAAGAGTGGACCAATTCTTTAATCAAATCGATTCGTTTAGTTCAATTTTTTTCATTTATGATAAATTACACCATCCTCATCTCAGAGATGTTTAAATTATATAACCATCTCTTCTATTTTAAAAGTTTATATTTCTCTCTTTTAAAATAAAAAATACGTTATACTAATCACATTGTAACAAAAGATGAGCTATAATTATATACATTTTAAACAAAATATCTTTAAATTTATCATTTATAAAATATTAAATATGTATTTGATCAATACAATAATAATTAATTTTATAAATCAAAATAAATAAATTTATAATTTTTAATATAAAATAAATAACATTGAAATAAAAGTTTCAAAATATGTTTTTTTATTAAGCTCTATTTTTAATAAAATTAATTAATATTCTTTTTAAAAATATTTTGATCATATTTTAGTTTATAAAAATTTATGTATATTTTCATTATAAAATAAAAGATTGTAATTTAAACATCTTTAATTATAAAGTAGTTCACATTTATTATTATTATTATTTGGCCTTACACAATTCTCTAGTTTAAGTGATAAAATTTTTTTTGGGTTAAAATTTATTTCATATGTACGAATAAATGAAACATGTTTAGTTCAATACCATATGAGAATATTTTTTGATAGCATTGATCAGTAGACCTTGGTCCAAATTGCAAAGATTATTAATCACAACTCAACTTACAAAGAAGGGACAGTCAAATTTGGTGCACAACATATGTTTTGAGCACTGTGCTGCGTATTATTTAAGCTCTTTAGATTAAATTTGAATGGCTTATATTTTATTTTATTTATATTTTTAATTTTTACTATTATTTTTTAATTGAAAATTAAAAATTCATGTTTATTATGTGTTCAACATCTTCCAATATTAAAAAAAAAAGTCTAAAAAACAAAAAATGAAATATGGATTGTCCACATCTTTGGACGACTCAAATGATTATGATATGCAGCATGATACTTATCACATTGTGTTGCATATCAAATTTGAACCTGAGAAAGGTATGGTTAGTATTTACTGCATAACTTAGTGACACCAAGATGGAATCCAATGTTGGGTATGCCTTCAGGATGGCTCGCGGATGATGAATTGTGTCTCTTTTCCCTTTAAGCGTTCACATGATATTATTATATTAGAAAGAGATAAACATAGTTGAAAAGAAATAAATATAGTTGTATAATATATTATTTGGTGACTTCTGTTTTTATTCCCTCATACACATGACCATTTAATATTACACAAGCAGGTCACATGAAGCACTGGTTGCTTGCCCTTTCTATACCATTTATTGATTCCATAACACTCACCTCGATTCCTGATTTAGTATAAGGCTCCACAAAATATTAGTGAGGAAACTAGGATTTGAAATGAGATAAATAGGTGAAAATATAACACATCAAATTTACAGCTCAATTGAAAAAAGTGAGAGGGTATGGAATTCACACATCTCAATTTATTTCTTTTTAATATAATCACATCATGTTGACGATAGAAAATGAGATTCAAATTCATGGCAAAAGCATGATTCTAAATCTTAAATTTGATATTTATTATGTCCTCATTTAATTTCTATACAGTGTCATTGGATTGGATATTTAATTATCATATTGCAATCTTGTTACAATTTGCCATTTGTTTCTTTTCTTAACTCTTAAAAAAGAAAAACCGAGGGGCAAGATGATTGACCACTGAAAATGCAACTTTAAACTAAAATATACAGTGAATTTTATTTATCGTGGCCCATCCCTTGTAATTAAAGACAACATTTGAGGAGTTATGTAATTTATTTTTTTAATTTAAAAATTTATCATAAATTTTTAATTTTTTAATTTTATGAATTATAACCCTTGTGTTGATTTCTTCCTTCAAAACGTTAATATCACTTGTTTATGTGGATTGAAAATCAATAAAAAAAAATAGATTCAACTTGTCATTTCAATGAATTTTTTTATAAAACAAAATTATAGGAAAATAACAAAAAAAGGTTAAAGTAGTTTTTTTTTGTCACTTTACATGATAGGTCATTATTTTTTGGGTTAATTGTGCTTCTTTCAATCTACATAAATAAATTAACATTTTAGACAAAAAATTTAATAAAAAGATTGTCACATATAATTAAAAGTTTGAAAAGTTTATATTCAAAATAAATTATATAATTCTTTAAGTTGAGATTTTTTTTTTGCATTTTGGCTCCATAATATTCTCCCATGTTTAATGGTTTTTTTTTTTTGGATAAAGAAGGTTTTATCTTATTTTAACAATTTAGATTACTTGGTATGATTTATTTTGCAAATAGATAAATTTTCCTTTTATGATTCCTGTCTTTTGAGGGACCATATTAAAAAGTGATTAAATTAAAAAATCAATACTTGGGCATTATTAGTTTATAAGATCAATACAGAATTTGAAAAAGCATTAATTATAGAAAAAGAAAAAAAAGAATTAAAAAGTCTTTAACCGTACCATTTCCCAAAGTTAATGAACGAGAAAGACCCTAGACAAGGAGAAAGTGGCGATGCCAGCTGATAAATTCAAAGTCACAGGTCAAAACCGCAACCAGTTAAAGTCCTTATCTTCTTTCTCTTTTGTACGTCTTTGAATTTATCCGATTAATGAGGGTTTCAAACTTTTCCTCATGCAATGGACCCTTACATAGAAACCTAGCCACATGGTAGGGTCCACATATACAAGTTTGAACTTTGAAGTTCACTTTTTCTTCTCTACCTCACAACACTGCAGCCCCATTTCTCTGGTGATTTCTTCTTCTTCTTCTTCTATAGCTTTTGTCATCACATCATTTCCACACCCACTATGACGCATGCATGTTGCAATTTATGTCCCATCAAATGACAAAAACTCCACTTACTTATTAGACTTCTTCGTATTAATCATAACTTCTTCATGCTATAATGAATTACGTATTCACATAATTTTCTTTTGTTTTTGTTAATCTACTACTAGTTATTTGTATCTATCTTAATTATCGATTTATTTTTTTCAATTTATTTACATAAAAAATGTAAAAATTTATACAATTAGGATAGACTATGTATAACCTAAAGTAAGTGTCAAAAATGCATCCAATCGTACTAAATTGAGGTTTAACACGCAACAGCCATCATCATGTCTATCAGACAAGAAGAGGAACTGGCAAGACAATGACCTCTTGGTGATTTTTCAACTTAATAAGCTAGGTTGCGGTGCTATTAAATTAATTATTAAAATTGATGACCATCCTATAATATATATTTGGTCCCTTTCTTTTTTTAATCCATGTTTAGTTTGAAGAAGTAGCCTTTCTCACATGCACCCCTTAATTAAGCAAACATCAACTATTCTAAGGTCTGGCCTTCCACACTTGAGTTTCTATACATCTACTTGTTAGGAAATGTGTGTGTGTGTGTGTGTGTGTATTATTTAGATATATTAAAAAGGTTTTCCTTTATATAACTTTAACTAATTCACTTCTTATTCAAGATTTCAAAACAACATTATATTATATTAAGAACGATATAGTACTACCCTGGATTAATTCTCATGGACTAAACAAATTGTTGATTCTATATATCCAATAGTTAACTGGGCTAGCATGGTCAAACTTTTCGCACTCAATTGTAACTTCCTTGTACGTGCTGTCCATATAAAAAGTCAACCATCCCACCTCGTGATGTTAATCAACACTGTTATTTTACTTTACTCCTACTTTCACATTATTAAACTAATGCGTCATAGATATTAATCAAGGGGTCTAGAAGAGGTGTAAAGTTTAAGCGTGTAAACAATCTCATTCTCCGACTATGCTTGATATATCATCATTCTTATATTTTTCTCTTTGAAAAAAAAAAAAAAACTCATAGCATTTAACAGCCATTTGTTCTTAGTTCATTAGATGAGAGAGAGGGAAAACATTCTTTTAGATAAAGAGGATCTCATGAGTATTGGTAGGGTATAGTTGTTCGATAACCCACCAGCACTTGCTTGGTGACATTTTCGTAGAGACAATATTCCTCTTTCTAAACAAACAAATTAATGTTATCTCTCAAGCAAACTCCACGAATTAAGCAACGACCTCTTTTTTTGTCTTTTTTTAATTACAATTAGGTATGCTTGGATTTTATTCGGATTATACTTCAACTTTAAAGGCACATTTTCTTACATTGATACAATACATTTAAGATTTTAATTTCAGTGCTCTTTAAAGAAATCACACTCAAGTTGTTAAAGAAAATTACTATTCACTCCTATAACTGAACTAATCTATATAGACTTTGTTAACTTGCACTTCAATATCTTGGAACAAAAGCTAGTATTGACCCTTGATTCAGCACTTCAATTTGATTCCTGATTTCAAGCCTTTTCCCTTTTTCTTTTTCTCATTTTATTGTTGTTTGATGAATGCTTCTGGATCTTGAGTGATTGACTCTGAAATTTTGATTGACTTAGAGAGGTAATGCTAGAGAAGCAGCTAACCAGGCATCGCGTAGATCGATCCATATGTGCCGGGATCTGGAAGCAGGCCATTTCACAAGGTGATTCCTTTCAACACTGTTTTGACCATTTCTATCTTACATGCATACGTGCAACACTCAAGTGCATGCATCAAGTTGGAGTAGGCGAATCCTTGATTTTGGGCCTCCTTGCGTTGGTTTTTGCTCGTTCATCTTTTACATTGGGCTTAGTGTCTGTTTATTAGCTATTCCTATTCCTTTTGGAATATTTGCGTTTTTGTTCAATTTTTGTCCGGCTTGTAATTAACGTTCAATCAACGTTGTCGGTGTCCTTTCCCTAACCATTTTATAAAATTGCTCTTTGTCTATAGCAACAACCAGTAATTGCATCCCCAACACGCTGCCTTTTCCAAGTTTTCCGGGAGGGAATCACTTTTTTGGACATGCACTCTAGCGGCCATTTAATGCGTAAAAAGTTAAAGATAAAATAATAATAAAAATAAAAATAAAATAATTTTATAAATAAAAAATACTTATAATATTTATATTTGTAATGATTGAATAATAATTGATAAATAATATTAAATAATAATTATAAAAACAAAAATAAAATTTTACCCAACTTTTCATTTTCTTTGACAAACCAAAACAAGCCACAGTTGAAATGCCACCATGGATGGGAATTGAGATGTGTTATGGTAGGTTCATTAATATATATATATATATATATTATTCTTAAAATTATTATTTAATAATATTTATTTATTTTTATTACTTTTTTAAAATAGAGATACAAATATCATTTTTTTTATCTTACTTGCTTTTTTTTCTTTTAATCTCATTTTTCATGTAACAAGCGCAGCCTTAGAGCTAGGCTTGTGCTGTGCTACTAATAATGCAATAGTACATGAATGGCACTATGTTATTAACTATCGGATTTTTAATTCCTTTGTACATCAGTACTTTGAAAGAAGACATTTTTAACATTTTTTTAATGCGTAGCAGCGGTTATAATGACAATTTTATCCAATCACTACTACTGACAAGTAGTGACAGGCTGCAAGCAGCTCGTAACCGCCAACAATTAATTCAAAGATTTAGGACTCATGGCCATAGTGACGGGGTTATAGCGCTACTAAAACCAATTTTGTTTTAAAAAAATTTAGTAGCTCTATTTTATTATAATTTATATGGATTTATATAATAAAATTTTTTGCCTCCACTTTTATTATTAATTTGTACATTTATTTAATTTATAATCAAATTCAACAATAATAATTGGATTGCTATAATCACAAAAATAATATACGAGTCATTACTTAAAGTCAAATTTAACAATACAATTTCTTTATCCAAACACAACCGACATCTAAAGTAAAATAACTAATTACAAATAAATTTAAGTGATCTCAATACTAAAACCATCTTCAACAACTTGATTCTTCTATTGGAAAGCTTGTAAATATATGAAGCACAACATAGATAGCTTTCAATTCAACGCCAGCAAAAGAATAACTTCAATTTTCTGACAGCATTGTTTTAGATATAGAATTATTAAAACAAGTAAATCTAGCAACATGTGGAAAGGAATGGGAAATAAAATGTCATGCAGGCAATAAGAATGTAGAAAGGATACCAAGAAAATTTGCCATAATCAAGTCAACTGCCCCTCCAAATCTTATAAGTAGAACATTCAGAATTATATAGATATTTGGCTAAACACTTGAAGGTTCTTGTGACAATGCTACTGGTATTTGGACAATTGAATATCAGCTTACTAGGCTTTTGAAGGAGACACACCGACTGTCATAAAATAGTTAACTAGAATTAATTCATGTTTCTCGATGATTAAATGTCTTTGACAAATATTAATTTGCTTCCATTTTGAAGCATTAATTAGAATTGAATCAATATGACCCATTATAATTATGACTCTGCAAGATAATATATAATAATTAAATGATATCATTTTATTTTCATTAAATTACCATATGAAGTTCTTTAGTTAATGCATGACACCAGTTGACGTCTAACTAGAATTGCAAATGCATAGAATGAAGGTACCTGCAGGTTGAGACTTGAGAGTACCTTGTGTTTCAGAAGTGATGTTCAGTTTTGGTGCAGCTTCTATCATTGCTATCTATAAAAAAGGAAATTTCAAGTGAGGAATGATTGCACAATACATAAGAGTGGGCTTTGGAAAACAAATAAGAATAAAATAAAATAATCTATTGTAGTGCACCAGCATACTTTTCCCAATTTAGTACCATCTAAGCTTTAGATCTTAGGGCTCTTCGGTCCAATCAAAGAGAAATGGATTATTTAGAACTCAGATCTCCACATCTATCTAACCAGTTCCATGTTTTAACTTGCCATGTGAAAGCCTGCAACAAAATATATAAGGAAGGATAATAATTAACCATATGCATCCTACTAAATAACCACATGTATCTAGATATATTAGATTAACTTTGGCCAGATACTAGCTTAAAGACAAAGGCTATGTTATCTCGGGGGCATTAAATCAAACACCTCTCCAAAAACAAAAAAGAAAAAAACTAATTAGAAGCCCAAAAATAAAAAAAGAACTATAAAAAAACTAGCATACCTTTATCAATGGTGGACAGTTTTGTTTATTTTCCCCTATTATATTATTAAAACTAAAGCTGCTCATATCAAAAGAACAACTAAAAGACAGACAGAGACTAAAGGTTATCTGACCTGCACAGGAATTTCATTCAATTGAGTATGGTCTAGTGAAAAATCTTCTCGAAGGTACTGAACGCAAAGGACAAACAAGAAATAAACGAACAGAAAGGAAGATTTCAACATTTTCAGACAATAAATATAAGGGAAATATAAGATAAATTCTCCTCTATGAGTGTATCACTCTTACATGAAAGAGGAACTAGAAACGCCTTGAGTTTGTTTGAATGTCAATCCTGTGCATGGCCAAAAAAAGAAAAATTATAGCACTATCATCACAGGATTCAAATTATAAACATGGTACTATGCCCATCGCAGAGGTTTACAACATTAGGCATCACTTTTTGTTCTGTTTTTGGGCTCTTTTTTTTTTTGGGAGTGGGTTGGGCCTGGACAGATTGCTATAGAGCAGGCACAAGAAAGATGGTATGAAAATTGATTTAAAGCAGAGAATAAAATCACAAAATCTCTAAATTGAAATAAAAATTTTAAAAGACATTCTCAATTGAAGATTCCCTGCAAATATTTTATTCTTCTCACTTCTAAGTCAAACAGATCATGAAAGGATGCTCTACAGGAACTGAGTTTTCCCAATGACAAAATTGAAAGAACAAAGCAACTTAAGAGATATTCATAGGTAGCAGCAGAACATGGTAATAAAACTAAAACTTTAAAGCATGCCTAAAACTTACTAGTTATGCACTAATGTAACATTCTAAGAAAAAATTTAAAGCATATATTCCATCATCCAAAATCTATTTGAAAGCACATATTCCATCATCCAAAACTTACAAGTTATACAAATTCATATTCCCAAAATCAATCTCAAGAAATACTGTAGCATCGATGAGGATTAAGAAGAAGCTGCTAAGATACGTGGCATTGTTCATTCAAGATCTATTTGAAAGCACCAAGTTAGATTTATGAGCTACATTTCTCCCTTGCGATATATTAAAAATTAGCTTTGACTAATTTTCTTATATTATGGACAGACAAAAAGCAAACACAAGGCGATGAATTTTAAGAGTCATAATGAACCACATCATACATTATTCTTAACTGGATGAACTAATAAAATTAATTGTAAGCATGACATGAGAAGCACAACCATCCAAAGACTAATACTTGTCAAGCAAAGTTTAAATTTAAAATTTTACTTATCTTATATGCAGATGCAGTAAGCAACATACTGTTGTACCAGAATATTTGTAAGAGAAAGAAACAGAGTTGTCTTCCTACTTCCCACCTTTTGGTGAAAAGATCTTTAGTCTATACACATTTATATCAGCTATATTTAGAGCTAGAATACAACAAACTTTGAAAAATATTTGAGAGCAACATAAACGATTAAGCATAACACCTGACTATGATATGTAGTAGCTGACTCCAAGAATTTCCCATAAGCATGAAAAACCTTCTTTGTGTAAGGCTTCAAAGCCACCTGTACTTTATCAACGTGAGGTTTGGCAGCAACAGCAACCTGATCGGTGACATTATTGGAATACACAAATCTATCTTCCTAAAATTTGAAATTTCTCAAGATTTTTTAAAAAAGAAAAGAAGATAAGGTAACACACTTGACTGAATTTCAGTTGCCTTGTTATCATTCACCTGTATTTAGTAGTGAAATATTTCCAATTTGACTGGTCTCTGGCCAAAAAGGCCAAATTAGACACGCAGAGCGTTATTGGCATGCAAGGAATCCATCTCAACCACAACAGTTATGGGCTTATGGCATGCACAGAATTCTTGTTTCATGAATCTCCAATTCTCCATTAGTGGTTGAACTGAAGTTCCAAAACAACAAGCTTAATGAGAAGGTGAGATATCCTGCACCACTTTACTTGCATATACAGTTATGCTACCAAAAATCCATGCACGAACAAGATCCATGCTTGAAGTGGTGAAAGCGATGGCGATCCCTGATCACAATTTCACGATCAAATGCCCTGGAGATCAATTTTGCTGCAATGTGGCAATCATTACAAGTTCTCAAATTCTTCATAATTCTAATTGGAGTTGGTGGAGCAATGGTGATAAGTCCAAATGCAATTGCAAGTTTCTCACTGTGTCTAAAAAGGGCAGTTTCCTTCTCTTCTTCATCTATGTCAAGTGAAACCTCATTTGTATCTGGTGCATATCCTTCAACCTTTAACTTCAACGCCACTACATCTAACATATGCTCAATATCATTTTTTTGAGGATGTGTCTTATCTCCAGCTAAGAATTCATGAACTATTCCATTTGCTTCAATCATGCTACAACCAGGCGTCTTCACCACCCCATGTTGCATCATCTTTCCCCTAATTTCAAGAACATTATTCCAATTTCCCTTTGAAGCATATATATTTGATAGTAAGACGTGGAAACCATCATGGTCAGGCTGAAGCTGAACAAGCTTTCTTCCCAACCTCTCTCCCATTTCATTGTTACCATATTTCTTACAAGCCCCAAGCAAAGCACCCCAAGTAGCAACATCTGGTACCATTGGCATACTCTCAATAAGTTCTTCTGCTTCTTTAAGCATACCTGCACGCCCTAAAAGATCAACCATGCATCCATAATGCTTGACATTTGGCTCTATTTTGTGTTCTTGGACCATCGAATGAAAGTGGTGGCGCCCCTCATCCACTAGGCCCATGTGCCGACACGCCGCAAGAACTCCTATAAATGTTATCTCATTCGGAAGTGCCCTAGCTCTTTTCATATCTGAAAACATGTCAAGTGCCTTCTCTACAATACCATTCATTGCCAACCCAAGAATAAGAGCATTCCAAGTTGAAACTCCCCTTTCCTCCATCACATTGAAAATCTCCAAAGCATTTTCAACACATCCACATTTCATATACATATTTATAAGAGTTGTACCCACAATAACATTAACCTTTACGTTATTCTTACTTATATAAGCATGAATCCATTTGCCCAAGTCCAAGGCAGCAAGATGGGTGCATGCTGAGATTACACTCACTAATGTGGTCTCATCTGGTGTGATTCCGTGAAACTGCATTTCCTGAAACAATGCTAGAGCCTCTGAGAAACGTTCATGTTGAGCATACCCTGATATCATAGCACTCCAGGACACAATATCCTTCTCTGGCATGGAGTTGAATAATGTCTCAGCATCTTCAACAGAACCACATTTTAAGCACCCAGATATCATAGAGTTCCAAGATATCTGGTCCAAGTGGATGCCTTGATTGAAAAGCCTTTTAGCATCCAATATTTCCCCACAATTTGAGTACAAATGTATCAAAGCATTTTGAAGGTTAACATAGGACTGAATTCCAATTTTCACAGCCAAGCCATGTATTGATTTTCCTGCTTGGACAATTGATAAGTGTTTACAGGCAGAAAGAACACTTACCACCACCACCTCATCCACTGTTACTCCATTTTCATTCATCTTCAAGAACAAAACCAATGCCTCCTCATACATTGCATTTTGTTCGTAACAAGAAATCAATGCACTCCATGAAACCATATCTTTTTGGGGAATTTCATTAAATAGCTCACAGGCCTCAACAACATGACCAGTTCTTCCAAATAAAACAATCATTGAGTTAGAAGCAATAGTGTTTCTTTCTGGCATCCGATCATATGTATATTTTGCCTCCTTCACATCGCCCATCTGAACATACCCGGCCAAAATTGAATTCCAAGAAATTAAATCCAACACAGGACTTTCATCAAAAATCTTACGTGCATTACTCATGTTCCCACAAACTGCATACATATTGATCAGTGTATTCCCAACATAAATATTTGAATTAAAACCCAATTTCAGAATGTGATTATGCATTTGTTTTCCTTCAAATTCTGAAGACCGGACAGTGCAAGCTTGAAGTAGTATTGGATAGGTGTAGTCATCTGGAATGGGATCCTTAATGAGGAACAATTTGTACAAATTTAAGGCTTCATGAGGAGAGTTTCTTTCTAAGTATGCACGCATCATAGTGTTCCAAATGAACCCATTTGGGTTTTCAATGTGATTGAAAATTTGGAGGGAGTAACCAATGTGAATGAAATTTGAGTCAGCTGAGAACTTGATGATTCTGCTAGCAGCATATGTATCCTTGATAAATCCAGTCAGTATCATCTGAGAGAAGATTTGATTGAATTGCTTTAGGCGTTGGCATTTGTGCAAATGTGTCTCTAAGAGGTTTATGGTTGGTCTGAAGGTTAATATAAGATTCACACGTGACTTCATGGCTGAGAAAATATAGCTCATAAAGAACCCCAAGTAAGAAGCCTGAAAGAAGACACATTCTTGGCTTTTGCCACTTTGTAGTTTACGCTCAAATGCTCAATATTGAATAATTCTAGCGATGGTCCAAACAGAATTCATTAGTTAAAAAATCAAGAGAAACTTGAGATAATTTAGAAGCATCCAGGAATCATAGCAAACACTACAATTATTCTCATTGCTATCATTTACTCATCCACCTTAATTTCTGCCTAGGTCAATATCTGCCTTACATCTAAGAATATGCTGCATTTCCAATAATTTTAACATATTCCACAAACAACAGCGCGTAAAACTTACTTTAAACAAATCTTTTAGAGCGAGAAGTGACTGTATACTTAAACCTAATCATATAAATAATAATTATAAAGATATTTTAGTTAAAATGAGTTTAGTCATTCTTAACAGAGGTATGTATATATTTTAACAGGTCAGTGTCTCAAACAGAAATTGACACAGTAACTTTCACATTCATCGTTTCTCATGCAAAATATGAAATAGTTCCCAGTTATGATAAGCCAAACGAGGAAGTATAACCAGCAGCTAAGCCCTCAGTTGAAGCAAGTATAAGAATAGTGAAACAGTTATTAAAAGGCTGACATTAATGCATGACAAAAGGTCAACAGCATTAGGAAGCATTTAAAATAAGGGGATTCAGCAAATAGGTCGTTCACAACTACCCAAAAAAAAATAAAAAAGTGATTGATGAAGATCCAGAAAAGCTGAACGTACTTGTGCTGTCAAATAGACGAATATCCAAGTACTTGGGAGTCAAAGCCCTAACCCAATGTAAAAGAAATGTAAAAGAAGAGAAGAAAAGGAGACGCATACACATCAGTCGGGGAGACAGGATGATGGAGGAAGATCACACCTTTATGGCTGCCGAAGAAAGCGATCGCAACTCTGAGCTATTTTGGAAGCGACGGCACCGTCCAAGATTAAGAGGATGACTCAATGAAACCTGGGAACTGAGGGCTCGTTTGGGTTGCGGGAGAGTTGAGTGATGGAGAGGGAAAGGGGGTGGGAATGAAGAAAATGGTTGTTTGGTAGGCGGTAGAACTCTTTTTTGGGAGACAATATTTTTATTAATATGGGAGAGTTCATTCCTTTGTTTTTTGGTGGGAGAGAATTTTATTGAGTAGGGAAAAGTTTTATTGAGTAGGAGAAAAAAAGTTAAAATTATTTTATTCTTCTCCAAATATTTTTTTTTCTATTAAAAGTAAATTAAAAATAAAATTTTAAATTAACATGGTATTTTATTATTTTTTATTATTATTGATAATTAAAAATAAAATATTTTATTATATTTTATAATTATTAAAAATATTTTAATTTTTTAATTCTCTTCTTATTTTATTTTTATGTCATTTTTATCTAACTAAATATAAAAAAAAAATAAAAATATTCCTATTTTTTTTTCCATCATACCAAACATATTTATGGGTTACAAGATTCCTTTCCATTCCCATTTCATTTCCCATTCCCATTCCATCAAAACCTAACCCCTCATACCAAACGAGCTCTGAAGGAAAACTTGGAAGAAGCTGTCGACAGAGTTGGGGACCGGGGAGTTTATTAGTTTTATTTTAATTAATTTTTTTTATTATAATACCCTTTGGATAATTTAAATATAAATTTTTTGTAATTTAAAACGTTTTAGATGATAATATTTTAATAAAAAATTTTAAAATTAAATTAAAGTACAAAATAACATTTTATTTTAAAAAATTATATATTTTTTAAAAATAACAAAAATTTCTATGTAATTTTACCAAAATTTAGAAAAATTTATAATTTACTTTTTTTTAATATGTTATAGATTCATCAAGTTTATATAATCAGCACCTTAGTTTATATATTATCATGACTTTTTGTAATTTAGTTGATATATTTATGTTGTCTTATAAAGAAATTGCAGCATGTAATTATTTTGATAAATGCCATAGGGCTGTAGCTTCTCTGCAATATATAATTTTTTCAATTTTTACCAAAGGATATAGAAATCTTCCAACTTTTTGGTAATTTACAAATTAAAAAAATTCAAATCAATATTTTAATATTTTTATTAATTGTAATTAAAAATCTTTTCTACAATTACAAAAAATAATAATAATATTTTATTATTTTTGGGGTTCACATCACTTGTTTAGTTTTTCTTTCCATTTATAAATTGATTTTTGTCCAACTAAAAATAAAAAGATAAAATATTTATTTTTTTATATTATATCAAATATAATAAATTACACTATTACATTTCTTTTTTTCATCTTTATTGCCAAAAAAATTATTTCCCCTGTCAAACGCGGAACACTACAGTTTTGAAGGCATGTAATGAGAATATGAAATCTCCTTCGTGCGGCACATTAGTCCACGGTCTGGCTATCAAGATTGGTACGGAAGGATCCCCATATGTTGATAATGTACTCATGGATATGTATCGCACTAGTGATAGCGCGGATGATGCAAGCATGGCTTCCGAGGATATTAACAAGAAGAATGGTGTGTCGTGGACTACTTTGATCGCTTGGTACACTCATAGAGGAGATGCCTACAGTGATGTAGAGTGGACTCTCTTCCTTAAATTACTTGTATTTTTTTAAATTAAAATTTAATTTTAATAACATGATCTCTTGTACTATTAACACAACACAAGTGATAATTTGCTCTTATTCCCCCTTTTTCCTGTCCTGGCCTGATGAGAAAAATAATATGGATTCTCTGCTTGGAAAAATCTGAACTATCGAGGTCCCAACTGCTATTGTTCTTAGAGGAACCAAAATCCATTTTGTGAGAAAAAAGAACGCCTCCCAGTGGCCTTGGATTGAACCACAACCAATACTAACCCACATGCCCATAAAGCAAAACCCAGCCCATATCTTCCACCAATTATACATGACAGGTTTTTTTTTTTTTTTTTCATGATTATATGTCCAGTATATTATTTTAGATGAACACTTCGAAAACATTCTCTTATTCTTCTTCCCATCTATTGTATATATTTATTCCTTGGATACCATACTTTTAAACGAGATGTTGCAACTTGACTATGGAATAAAAATGGAGTTAGTTCTTCTTAATTTTCCTTTCCTTTCCTTTCAATATGTTTTCTTTCTGTCCTCTCCAAAGATGGTTGATACTGCATCAACCGGGAATATAAACTTGTGATACAGAATTGAACAAAATGTGCAACAATTAGGTATTATTATTATTATTATAAAAAACATTTGATTGGGAGGTTAAATAAGAAAAGATATGCTGGGAGGACGAATTAGGTGAACAGGCATTGTCAATTGCATAAATCAAGATGATTAGTTGACAAGAAGAATTAGAAGAAACGTATTTAAATTCTTGTCTTAAGAATAACTAAACAAAGTAAGCTATTATGATAACGTTAATGATCACATTTTTTGGTGAATTGATTTTAATGGCAAGTGGTTGAAACTTGGATAGACCATGATCCTTAAACTCCATCTCAAGCAAGCGTCACCATCACAGCCCCACGGGGACCCGCTTGTAGTCCCCCAAAGCTGGATTAACGTTGAACCCAACCTGATCTAGATACAGCGGCTCAATTCTTCTTCTTCTTTTGATGAACTATAGCGGTTCAATTCTAACCAGAGTTAATTAAATAAACAACTTATATAAATTCTGTATTTAATTAATATTATCAAATTTTTTAATTATATACGATAAATAAATATAGTTTTAATAATAATATAATAAGTGTATATTTTTACATATAATTGCATAGTTTTTACAATTCATATTATATAATTGAATTTTATAATAATTTTTTACACATATTATAATTCTATAAAAGATATATAAAAATATATATATATTCAAATTTAGTCCTAAGCTTTTAATTTTGTTTTTATTCTTAAAAAAATCATATATAATTACATATATATATATATATATTTATTAGATTTTTTATTAAGATATAGTAAATATATAATTTTTAATAATATCATCATAAGTATATGATTTTTATAAATAATGATATAATTTTGTAATTAAATTATATATTTTTTATTATATTATTAATATTTATTTATTTATTAAATAATACGGCGCAGATTTATGGCCTGTTTGAAATTATTGTTATTTTAATGTTTTCAAAATATGTGTTTTTAAGAATAAGTTTTTGAGAACAAAAAAATTAAAAAATCTGTTTGAATTATCATTTTGAAAAGTAATTATTTTTTGTTTTTTACCTGATTCTGTAAAATAAAAATTACAGAATACTAAAAAAGTGTTCTGAGTTTTTTGTTTTTAAAAATAAAATTTTATTTTTTTATTTTACAAAATACTTTATTAAAAATATATTATCAAACAAATTTTTTTATTTTTTTATTCTTAAAAATAAAAAAATTATTCTGCAAAATCAAATCAAACAGCCCTTAATTATTCTTAAAAAGTTGATGAATTTCTCTCCTAGATATTGGCCGGCAGCGTGGCAGGTCACATGTCTATGCACCTTATGTCATGTGCCCTGCTCCAGTTTCTTATTGCTACTCTTGTCACCTTCCGTGCTCCTCGAAACCCTTATACCCACGCGACTCCTCCCCGCGTGTAGCATCCCCCCCAACAACGTCGACCGTTGTTTGCACGCTACCTTCGATTGAGGGGTTATTCGTGTTGCGCTTGATTAATTGGGGAAATTACAAAATTTAAAATAATTGGGACGCGCTGCTAGCCTGCTCCCAAGGACTACGATTGAAGTGCATTTACCATTTTCTTATTTACCATTTCGTCCTCAATTATGTTTGGCCCCATCCGTTTATATTACTCTCAAATTACTTTTATATCCCTTGCGTGTGTTACCCTCAACTTTTCTTTTTATTCTATTGGTCTGGTGGTAAGTCCGCAAGAATCCACCGTCACGGATTTAGAAGGATATGTGAATATGCAACATTTTTTTCCTTTTAAACGGTAAATTGTGCCAAAACTAAACCACGAGTGATTATTATTTTTAATCTAATCATGGTTTAGTTGAAGAAAGAGTATATCGACTCTAACATTGTGTAATTTATCACAAGACAAAACATAAAATTACCTTTTTCATCTCTTAAATTTAGAGTAAATTTTAATTTCGTCTCAAATATATTCTTTCTTTTGTAATAATTTGATCCTGCATTCTTAGTTCTCCACTTAAATGATGAAAAGGGAACTTCTGCTTCTATTACAATGTAAAATCCTACTTTAAATTTTAATTTACACCCCCTAATAAGTAAGTCTTTTGCATAGTAATTTTCTCTGAACTTAAATCAAAGTATGAGCACTTTTATTGAAATGATAAATTAATTGTAGGTTGAGTTGATCTCCGAAAACACAAATGAATTATTCTGGGTTTGTTTCAAAAGCCAAGCTGGCTGGCTCGAGATATGGAAGGGACATACAGCGTATAATTGCCTTAAAATATAGGAATGAAGACAAGGATCTAACTCAATAATATGGTGTATATTTCATAAATATTTTTGCTTTGGTAGGATATGATCAATTGATGTTTGTAGTCAAAACAACAAGTGATGCTAATGATATTTGTTCTCAAATGCCGACGCAAAACATAGCCTTTTTCATGAGCGAGAAACCAAAAACATAACAAATTTTAAATCACAATTTGTACCATAGGAGATCATGATGGGACACAAGACCAGCAACAAAAATTTGGCTTTACGCATCCTATAAGTTTTTGAAAATTATATATATCTATGTATATATTATTTAAAAAAAAAAAAAGAGTCAACACCGAATTAAACGGCTAAGCAATTTCAAAAATTGGGGTTTGGCCCGTGAAACCCATAATAATGATACTGATTAATGATAAACGAAGAAGATGCCACTCAACAAAACGAATATTGCCAGCTGGATATTAAGGCTCTGTTAGGTACCCACCTTAAAAAGGCATTTTTGAGGTGATACTTCTCGCTCTCTCTAAAAGCTATGGTGCATCCGCCCTCGCCACTATACACTATCCTCATCTTTTATATTATTTTCATTAATGAATCATGATGAATCCATGATGGGTCATTTCTCTCCCTATTACTATACATAACTCACATTTAAAAAAAAAATTATCAAATATTTAAAACATATTCAATAATTGCATGATGAATTTTTATATCTATTCTTAAAAATATTTAAATAAATGTATTCCTATATCATCATGTCATTAATTTTAGGAAAAAAATTGCATCATTATTCATATTTAAAGTCACGTTATGTCACCAATTAGTATAAAATGGAATTGTATTTTTTAATTTTAAAATTGTTTGCCCACCCTTCAGTTGATGTTTTTTCAATAAAAAATGCTAATCAGATTAGTTTATAGAAAATAATTTGCGACATGATTTCAGGAAATTAATAAAATTGTAATTCAAATAAATCCTAATGGATATTTGACCACTACTTTATAAGTTATTAGGTACTAGTGTAGAAGTGACTGATGCGAAAACTTTAAAAAAATTAATCCCCAATTTAAGACTTTGTTTTATATTGTACTTTTGAAAAACAATCCCTAACGTTCAAATGAGATATTTTATAATTTGCAAATTTCAAAGGTAACATATTGAAGAAACATTTAAATTCTATTTTTCTCAGTATTAAAAAAAAAAAAGAGAGAGAGTCTAGAGGATGGTTTCGATTTACGGACTCTGACACCCGTTGTATGAGTTGTGAATGAGTCATATATATATATATATATGTGTGTGTAACTTATGAGGTCCAAACATTGTTCGTCCTGAAAATTCTTATCTTGGCAATGACTTGAAGTCAAAGGACCAATCAGTCTTTTGATCTAAGGGCAGATTTGTCCTCATAAATCAATCAATCAAATTTAAATTACGACCTCGAAAATCACCACAAATGATCTCCATCTCCACCGTTCGTATGTTCCATCGGACGGTGTCCAATTATTCTGAGTTAAAAAGGGAGGGAAACTAAATCAATGGAGACTGTAGATCCGGTCACACTCACTCCCTCGCTCTCACTCTGCACTATATAAATCTTACTAGGGGACTCCGCCTTCAAATAATATTTCTCTCACTTCATCCTTCCTTGTTATTCCTTCCCCAGTTCTCGCCTTTCCATCGGTCTGTTCCTCACAGCCACAGGTATTTCTCTCTCTAGGGCCGATCGTTTCAATATTTATCTCATTGTTCTCAAATCTGCTCCAGTTTTTCTCCCGAGTTGTTCAGTTTTATACATTGCATTTGTTCTGTTCTGAAAGCAATTTCTTCATTTCAGTGATTTTATTTTTTTGCACTAGTGATGTACTTGACTTTAAGAGTATCCATGGATCCTCAGCTTTTCTAATTTAGGCTTTTAATTTCTTGTATTATTCGGATATAGTATCAGCTCTTTTGCATATTTTGGTTGTTTCCGTAGAACTTGCTGCGTTGCTTGCCTTGTTTGTGATGTGAGTTCAGACTACAGAACGGGACACTGCCTTCTTCTTTATCTTCATTTTAAATTCCTTGTTGTGTCTAAAGCTGAAATCGAAGTAGTATAGTGACCACAACTGTTTCAGGGAATTTTGTGTGTTTTATAGTATCTCGATCGCATTCTTTTCTGTTTGGACTTCCTATGTCAGGTCATCTGAGAACTATCAAATTGTATGTTAGATCGAAATTTTGGGCTCATCGCAGTGTACTATTGATGGACATTTTATATTCTATAATCTTGAAGTTGTTGATGAAGTTGAATTTTGAGTCTTTCATTTGATTACAGGGAAAATGAGAGAGATCCTTCACGTTCAGGGTGGACAGTGTGGTAACCAGATTGGTTCCAAATTCTGGGAGGTTGTTTGCGATGAGCATGGCATAGATCCGACTGGAAGGTACATTGGAAATTCAGATCTGCAGCTGGAGCGCGTGAATGTCTATTACAACGAAGCTTCTTGTGGAAGGTTTGTTCCACGTGCAGTGCTTATGGATCTGGAGCCTGGTACTATGGACAGTGTACGCACTGGTCCTTATGGCCAGATCTTCCGTCCTGATAACTTTGTTTTTGGACAATCTGGTGCTGGAAACAACTGGGCAAAGGGGCATTACACGGAGGGTGCAGAGCTTATAGATGCTGTTCTTGATGTTGTAAGGAAGGAGGCTGAGAACTGTGACTGCCTTCAAGGTATCATTTGTATACAATTTCTTGATGTCGGTGCACAGTGCTTACTTTGATTTTGTGTAATAGAGGCTTGCATTTTCTAAAATACTGAATTTTAATATTTCAAAATGCTAAATTTCTAATTAAATGACTTGAAAGTGAAAGTATGCTTCAAATAATGCTCAGTCAGTATTGTTCTTTCCTCTTCATTAGTCATTATTATAAAGAACTTTGGATGTCCCAAATGCACTTACACAATGGATTGTTAAGCTTGCTTCTTGAGATGGACAAGAATATAGAGTAGTCCTTTGTTTCACGGACAATGATTCAATTTTCAGTCTTCTATGCATGGTTATTTATATTCCAAATGTTTGAATGCTTACTTTTGCCATAAAATGGGAGTGTTTAAGCAGTTATTGTAAATTATTTGCTATTTTGGAAGTCCTTGCAGTTTTGTGAATTCTAGTGGATTATTTAACTAAGAGTTATCCCCTTTTGCAGGATTCCAAGTGTGCCACTCCCTGGGTGGTGGGACCGGCTCTGGGATGGGTACTCTGCTGATTTCTAAGGTCCGGGAGGAGTACCCTGATAGAATGATGCTCACATTCTCTGTGTTTCCTTCACCTAAGGTGTCAGATACAGTTGTTGAGCCTTATAATGCCACTCTTTCGGTTCATCAGTTGGTTGAAAATGCAGATGAGTGCATGGTGCTGGATAATGAAGCTCTATATGATATTTGCTTCAGGACTCTTAAATTGACAACTCCCAGCTGTGAGTACTGAATGCTTAGTTTTTCTTGAGTATGCCATATCAATTTGACATTATATTAATGTATGCAATCCTGTGCTCACTTGATTTATCCCCTCAAATTGCATATAGATCGAGGGATCCTTATATTTTCCTTGTATTGATTCAAAATGTAGTAAGTTGCTAATCTGGTAGATTGCAAGTCACTCAGAGCGCCAATTGTTAATTTTAGATAGCTATATGTACAATTTTATGTCAAATATGCCTTGTGGTCTTTCTGATGTGGATGCAAGACAGATTGTCACTAATTGTCAGGACTCGGACATGGTTTTGGTGCAATTTCTTTAGCTTGTGGTATATGCTGGTTATGGAATAGGCTGAATACATGAGTTGTTTATGGGGGAGTTATGGTTATAAATAAATTAAAGTTATGACCTGGATTGTGATTTAGATATTTAATTTCTGGACTGTAATTCAGAATCCATCAATGTAGTTGTAATAATGTCTAATTTATACACTTTAGGAATCTCTGTTTCTGCTCTGATGATTGTTGTGCCTTACTATTTTAGTTCTGGAATTTCCTAATTCAGTAGTTGGGTCCTCTTTTTATTATTATTATTATTTATTTATTTTTGTCTGTAATGGCTCAAAATGTGTAATGGTTTGTTGCAGTTGGTGATTTGAACCACCTGATCTCAGCAACCATGAGTGGGGTCACTTGCTGTCTTCGATTCCCCGGTCAACTCAACTCTGACCTACGGAAACTTGCCGTGAATCTGATCCCCTTCCCTCGTCTTCACTTCTTCATGGTCGGCTTTGCCCCTCTGACCTCCCGTGGGTCCCAGCAGTACCGTGCATTAACAGTTCCGGAGCTGACCCAACAAATGTGGGATGCCAAAAACATGATGTGTGCTGCTGATCCCAGGCATGGACGCTACCTTACTGCATCAGCCATGTTCAGGGGAAAGATGAGCACCAAAGAAGTGGATGAGCAAATGATTAATGTTCAAAACAAGAACTCTTCCTACTTTGTTGAGTGGATCCCGAATAACGTGAAGTCAAGTGTCTGTGACATTCCACCTAGGGGGCTTTCTATGGCATCCACCTTTATTGGGAACTCAACTTCCATTCAGGAAATGTTCAGGAGGGTGAGTGAACAATTTACTGCCATGTATAGGAGGAAGGCTTTCTTGCACTGGTACACAGGAGAAGGTATGGATGAAATGGAATTCACAGAAGCAGAGAGCAATATGAATGATCTTGTGTCTGAATACCAGCAGTATCAGGACGCCACTGCAGAAGAGGAAGGGGAGTATGAAGAAGAGGAAGAGGAAGGAATAGAGCAGATGTGAAGGGAGGTAAATGAAGTGCTAGGCTGATATCCCCTACTTATTGCATTGTGCAATATGATGCGCTAGTATGTCTATTCTACTTCTACATGAAGAATGTAATTAGTTTTGGTTTGAGGGAAGCTGGTGAGTGAACATGAATTGGAAAATGAAGTTGCCGATTCTCTTTTTCCAAGTTATACGATATTCGCGCAATAGAAGTTCTAATTGTAGGGGGAGTTTGGGTAAAATGTTTGAAAGTAGTCATGCGGTGCCTATATGTTTGTTCCTTATTGGCTTTCCTTGTTATTTCTCTGGTACATTGGATCATGTTTTCTGTGGTATTTTGCTATTCTTGTGCATGGGCTTTTAAAAATTTGGAGCATTGAAATGCTATGGGTTGTTATTTTTTTTATTGATTGAGAGAATCCTTTGTTTCACGCACCCTGAACTTCATCTTACGTGACTCATATTATCAGCATCGTGTGAATCAGATGAGACGAATCTGCTCACTCACGCACACACACACATACACACACCCACACACATGTATATATATATATATATATATATATTGTCGGCATACTTTTTTTTCAATACTAGTTACAGATAAAGCAAGGGAAAGCTATTCCCCTTGGATCTTCAAGCCGTTGTCGGCATACCCTACACGTCGCAAATATGCTTGGAAGATTATCCCCGAAATCTTACTTGGGCCCAAACCTCTATAGGGCCGAGGGATGTGATGGACCTGGTGAGGAAGATGCAAAGTTTTGAGTTTCAATAATGCTGGATTGTCTAAAATTTCAAGCTGCTATAAGTACAGACCAATCGAATTAATTTTTAAATTTATATAACTTAGTAAATTTGTACTTTTCTTCCATGTGTTTTTCACTTATAAATGTTCGGTTTTCTTCATAATGCATAACAATATGGTAAGTTCTTGTACATTTATTTACATCTGATTCCATATTTTGCTTACCAGACATAATTAAAAAAAAGAAATCGATTTCTGTTACGATAATTTATGAATAAGAAAGCTTCTGCAACTGGTTTCCTTTTTTTTTTTTTCCCTTTCAAAAGAGTTCTTGAAATTTCATGAAAATCAATTGTATTATGTGTATCTCAATAGATGAGACTTTGTTAGAATGTAAGGTAAAATGCAAAAATTATTCTTTCAACTTCAAGTCATTTGTGAATAATTTCTTAAATTTTTAAAATTAAAAGATAGGTCTCACAATTTTTATACTCTAAGAAATATTTCTTTTTTCTCTAAATGTATCTTTTAAGGCTGTTAGCTCAGATGTTGCCATAGATTCTGTCATGATTGACATGGCAAATTCCCATTCATCACTAATACTAGCATGTTTAGATGAGGGCGTTATTAGTGGTGTATGAGACAATGGTATTAAAGATGAAATAAACAAAAGAGCTTTTAGAGTGTGAGAGTTGGAGTACTTATATTTTTATTTTAAAATCTGAGGAAACTATTTGAAAATAACTAAAAGTTGGAGGAAGATTTTTTTTTAAATTATTTATTAAAATATAAAATAATAAAATTATTTGTAATACATGCATATTTGGTCCTTTAACACTTCACGTGCATGCCGTTTGCTCCCAAAGCGACCCAAGTTCGGGGTGCGCAAAGCTCCCTTATGGTATGATAGGGCCATTTTTCGGACAACTAATCCAACAAAATAAATTACTCAACTTTTCTTAATATGCATGATAAACCCACTATGTGTGGTTCCCCTACCAAACATCTGGCTCTTGTCTCATGAAGAACATTGTGAGTTCAATATCTTGAACATCAAAGTCTAAACAAATAACCAAATTAAAAAAAATGTCTAAACAAATGAAAAATGCCATGGACTGTTTTGCTTTTCTACATTTTATACTAAAAAATGTAGGAAATCTGATTGCTTGAATATTAAAATTTTCCATTCTTATTTAAACATCACATAAATCAGGAGTACAATATAAAGAAATGATAAAACTACATATATATATATATATATATTTGATATTTGATATTTTAAAAAGAATAATAACGTAATTTGGAAATAGTAGAACGCTTGAAATTACTGGGCACTAGTGAAGTAGATAAGGTTGAACCCCATGCAAATAAAGAGGGCAACATGGTGGGATTTGCTGCGCACCTGCAAGCGAAGTGAACGGCAGTGTCGGCAAATTTTTGATTGGGGTCTCACAAGTCAAGAGATGTTGAATCTCACATATTGTTTTGTTTAATTAGGTTCTTCTTCCCCCCCCCCCCCCCCCCCCCCCAAAAATCTCATTTTTTATAATTAATTTTTATTTTCAGTGGCCTAACAATGGGTAATATGAGAATTTTATGGCTAAGGAGGAGGACTGAACTGAACTATGTGATTTTTCAAATATACCTAATTTATTATCACAAAATTATACACATGATTTACGAATTTAAATATTTATATATTACATTACAGAGTGATAGAAAGGTATTGACTTTTTAAATGAACCCACTAAGATTTTTTTTTTTAAAATTATTTTTCATTTTTTTAACATAATAGTCACGTAATTTCAGAATTGAAAAAAATCCAAATCCTATCATTTACAGTGATATACGTGTCATATGTATATGTAAGTCTACCTAATATGTATCTCTACTTTTTTCTAAAAATCCTGATCTTAAGGCAAAAAATGATATACAAGAGGAAAAAATTTCACCTTTCTAATTAAAAAAATGCAAAAGATAAATTTTGTAGATATTTTTTTTAATAAGCCTCAGAGCTTGACTCAGCTTCCTTTAAATTAGCTTTATTCCCCCCCCCCCCCCCCCCAAAAAAAATGAAAGGAGTGCATCTAACATACAAATAGAAAAAGGGGTTGAAAATTAGTACAAAGGATTATTAGATATAAAAATTTTTAAAAAATAAGAATATGAATAGAATAAAGTAATTACAGTTGGTATAATATAAAAAGGAATGACAATACTACTTCATTTATATGTTGAGTTAGAAAAAGAAATGTTAGAATAAAAAAAATGATGCAAAATATCCTCGTGCCTCTATTTAAATAATAATAATAATATAATAGGTTTTTTATAAATTAAATGCTATAATTATTTTCGATACTTATTTAAAATAAATAGATTTCTTCTTTCTTTTTGAAATTTACACAAAATCCAACTACTAAACAAAAAATGAAAAAAAAAAATCTTTCTCAATCTCTTTTTATCCCATGTTTCCAGGAGTGGTGTACATGTTGACAAAGCTAAATAATCTCAATTAGATTGATTTCTGTACCAACCCATGATCCGTTTTTATTGAAATCTCACTCAACTTGCTTCAGAAAGGCACTCAATATGACAACATAAAATATTAAAATTAATGTAGCCCGTCAAAGATATTATTTTTTGTCTCATTTGTGTTAAATTTGACAAACTTGGAAGAGTATGATGTGAGGAGTACCATCCAATCATCTCAATTTCGTTTTGCTGTTATATTAATAAATTACAAAGAAAAAATTCTACCCAAAAAAAAAAAAATACATATACTATAAACACGTAGAGAGCATGTGGGTTTTTCAAGGATAATGTTATGGTTAAGATGTGGCTAATTTATGGGCTCAAACTTTACAATAGTATATTGTTAGCGTGTTTCCTATTTTAATCACCTATGCATTTAAAAATTTATTTAGATATATTAAAATTATATATCTTATTATTAACTCTTACTGAGTATAATTCAAATATAATCAGTAAATATTTTCTATATTAAACTTTGCTTATCCATTTTTATATGATCTACGATTCAGCTATACTATATTCCTTAGACTTTAGTCCAACCAATGATCAATGTGTACCTGGCAAGCATGGGGTAGGTAACAATTCAAAAGTTAAATGTCCAAAGAAAAGAAAAAAATTCAAAAGCTAAGGGAATTATTTCACCAACTTTAAATGAGACACCAATTATAAAGTGCTTAATTGATAGTCATGTGTAACAATAATTAATAAATTGTAGGTGAAGATCCTAGAAGCCAAATTAATTAGGTGTGGCATGATTCCTCTTCACCTTCCCACACTATGACCTACAGGTCTCTATCCAAAATCAGACAAAAGAAGAGGAAAAGGAACAACTTTTAATTGGAATTGGAATTATGGGAAATGGTAGCTTACATTACATGCATGCACAGAATGTATTCCAAGGCTTTTGGTCATTGCTTGTGTGAGGCAAATTTCTCCAAATGTGCACCCTTGGATTCTGCTACTTTAATATCTTACATAAATATATATTTTTTGGGCAATCTTGTTATATTGGTTAGAGGATAAGATCAATTCATATGCCACGTGCCTTATCCTAACGCTATCTTGCCTTTAATTTCATCTAATTTTTTCGTCGCTCCACTGCCAAACAGATTGGAATTGGAATGGAATTAGAAAGTGACATCTTTTTATTTATTTATTTATTTTTTCTCTTCCCACCTTAGGAAGAGAAGGACTTTTCCATGGAGCTCCAACTTTAGACTCAATTGAGTGGGAGAGGAGCAAGTTGTGATATGGTCATCAAATATGTGGCTTTCAAAAGTTATATAAGGACAGGCGACAGCAAATCTTGGATCTACACAATTCACCATTGTGGTCCATGGATTCCCCACTTTATAAGAAATGGACTGTATTGGCCTCTACTGTGCAGGGTAGACCCCAAAATATTATAAAAATGCCGTGTCTCTTTACTTCCTTTACAAATGGAGATGAATAAGTTGTTAAGAGTAAGGAATTCTCTGTATATACAACTCTTACATGATTACTCATTCTTAAAATAGATAAATTTCAATTGTTCTGTGGATAGTATTTTTATTGAATTGAATATCATAGCCAAGTTTTGATGATAACATGATTGAAATATAAACTATAAAGAAAAAAAAGAATTAATATTTTAAAAACTAGACCAAATACTAAATTGAAATACGAAGTGATTTTACGATTTAATAATCTAATCGTAGTTAAATTAAGATCAAATTATTTTTCTAAATATATATAAAATTATAAATACATAAAATATTTTACAATTAAAATGATACTTATTTTATAAAATAATATTTAAGATAGATATAAATACTTAAAATATGACAAATAATTAAAATACTTTAAGTCAATGTAAAATGGATTGAATAGAATTCATAAAATATCATAAATTTTTATCATAAAATGTCAAAACTTTATTTTGAACAAAGAAATTAATTTTTAAACAGTTTAATGTTAAATTGACTAATTTTTATCGATCATAAATAGTTTTAAAGAACAAATAAACTAATTTTATAATCAATTCATTGATTTTTCAATTTAATTGGATAGTTTAATTGTTCAATTTTGATAACCATAGTAAGAATTATGGGAAATTTTATTGTACAATGCAATCCTTTTGTTTTTTCTCTAATTGGAACAATCCACCTTATTAAGTAAGATCTAAATATACTTTGTAAAAGAGAAGATGGCTCAAACCATATGATAAAATGCCAACAAATGGTAACAATTTGGGGCATATATGTGCCTCTATAGTATTGTTATTGTGAGTTAGTGACTCAATCATGCTTCAATATCTGGCCCCCCCCAAAAAAAAAAAGGGAATCACGCTTCAATAAAGATTATTATTAGTTCATTAACATAGGAAAGTAAAAGCAAAAGCCGACAAAAAAAAAAAAAACCTTCCAACTTTGACATGTGCTGCTCTTATTCTTCATATATATAAAAGTAAAAACTGTCCACTTTGTGGACTGAGGGCTATTCAAATTGACTCTATAAATTATCCAATGCCATGCATCAAAGGTCACTCCTATTTTAACGTTCTACCAAACTTCCCAAATAAAGAAGAAAAAAAAATCTGAAGGAAAAAAAAAATTGAAAAGGAGTCCTCAAATGGATGACAGAAAGTTGAAGGCATCCAAAATTCGAATCTCAACATAAGATTTTAGATATTCCCATTTTAGGTGCCAAGTGACAATATCTTTGAATTCACTCTTGCAACAAATTAAATTTTGCCACAAGTACCAGCTAAAAAAAAATTCCGTTTCAACAAGCAATATATGGTTCATTTTATTTTATTTTTATAGACACTAGATTCCCTTTTCTGAGCCGTTGTCTACTCCACCGCCCCATTCATATCAAATATTGCTTTTGCTTTACATTAATAGCTTATCTCCCTATATAATATTTATTCCAACTTCTTTTCTTAGGTCGTAATATAACAATAAATGGAGAAGTAATGGTATAACCTCATGGATTTTGCTTTACACTAATAATAGCGTGATTCGTTAAATAGAAGGAAAATTTGAATAATGGGTTCAAAACTATTATCGAAGAGTGGAAGACCATTGAGTTTAAGACAAATGATGAAATGGATACAATGGGATTTCTATATAGACAATAATTTTAAAACAAGTTGATAGCTGAGTGCCAAAGTTAGGACCCTCCTCTCCAATCCTGGATGAACTTCTATATACTCTATGTCTATTAACTTGGGAAAGAAACAAAGTGTCCGAGTTTACTTCCCTCTTAATCAGAACAATGGAATGGACTTGTTATTGTTGATGGTCAAGCAGACCATGCTTCAAGCCACGTCATGGCAAAACGAGTTAGTTATAGCCTTAAAACTTCTGCAAAACTACTGCAGGTCCTGTTTTTGAATACAGAAATCTCTATCTCCGTCCATACGCCCAGTGCTTGTTATGGTTCCCAGGTTTGAAACGGGGATTTCGGTAGCCATTCCCTTGCTTTGGGAGATCATGCAACTCCATAACCTGTATTGTCCGTTGCCTCTTGGCTGCAAGTAAAACAGACATAGCAATTTCAACAATTAATTTCAGAACTGTAAAATATGCAGCACATAAATCATAATACATGTTAAGACTCAAGCTCTAAATTCTGAATGTCTGTGAGCCAAATCTCTGGATACACAGAAGCCACTCAACTAGTTGAACTCTTTAAATTTAAACCAAACAGAAAAACGGACATGGATGTCAGAAGAGATATCACATACCAATTTCAGCTTGTTGATAAGACTCCTGAAGTTTCCTCTTAGTGGCTTCTAGCTTCACCTGGACTGAAGCATCGTCTGAACCCTTGAATTTCTGACAACCAATAAATGAAGGTTAGACAAAACTCAGATCTACAAAAGTTGGCGCATATATGGATTCTTTCTTACATCTTCCTGAGCAACGAGAGGCCTCTTCGGGATAGTAATCTCATCTACTTTGTGCTGCATCTTTGGCCCCATGTTGCTTTTTTGCTGCACGCTGGATTTTGGTGGTCTGCCAGGGCCAGAATCAGCCCTGGCCGGTTTATTTAGTCTCACAGCAACCTCATTTTTCTTCATTTGATGACATTTACTCTCCTTGGCCTCACTGGAAGCCTGTGGTTTCCTCTTTGCTATGTTTTGATTGTCCATAGAAGATTTTCTGATATGTTCACGGGTCTTGGTGAATTCCCCACTGTGTCGAAAATCTGAAACAAAATTCCCCATTCATAATTATTTATCTAAGTGGGAAATTTTAATAAGAACCAAATTGAGAAAGCAAGCTAGAATAAGCATAGGATAATGCAAATTCAACTCACTTCCATCATCATCCATGCCATCAAAGAACTTTGCATAATCCAGATATGTGACATCCACCGAGAGAAGTGAAGGTCAGTTTTGAACTATCAAACCCTGCATTAAGTAAGTAGGAGAAAGGGGGAATGATATGGTTAAATACCTGTGAGAGTTCCATTGAAGCAGTTGGAGCTGCAAGGAAAGCCCCTTCATCCATAGGAGGTGATGGAAGCCCTTCCTCTTCATCAACAACAGATGGCTCTACTGAATCTGGGGTACCTTCTTCTGAACCTACAAATCATTAATTAAAGTCCACCTTCAAATATCAACTGATTTTAGAAATGGGCGAGAGTAGTCAGATTATCCTGATGGCTGCCTTATGAATGCAGATAAGAAGTTTTACCTTCAATAGTTGTCGTGGCCTTTACCCATTCATCTACCATTTCTTTCCAGCCACTGCAATTCAAAACTATGTTTAGAATCTAGAATGTATAGTTTGTCCTCCGCTATGCAACTAAACAAATAAAACAGATTCCCCACATGAATCTAAATCAAAATAATGAATCAATGATGATAGACTTTTGAGTAGATGTGATGTCCTAGTATAACTATGCTTTAAACGGAACTGAATTTGGTTATAAATCATATACCACACGTCCTCATAAAACTTCAATAACTACTACACTTGAACATAAAGGACACAAACAACTAAGAAACATGTACAACTTTGTATTAAATAAATCAAACAATAAGTTATGACATTGATAATGATATCAATACATTAGTCTAATTAGCCGAGGATGGTTGATCTTTGGAAAAAAAATAATGACAGTTAATAACAGATAGATCAACCAAACAAAATCAAATGTATTGATGGAGTACTCTGACCTTCAGTCATGTTCATAGATAAAATCACACAAGAATAGAAAAGCACCGATTGGCATCAAAGAAACTTCAAAGGCAAAATAGCAAAGAAAGATCTAGCATCAACAAATTCAGATGAAATAACATGTAGCAGAAGACACAAGGCTCATTTTTCTTTCACAGAACAAGCCAAGGAAATATGCATGGAAAACAAGCATCCCGGGGAAATTGGTTCATACTCGATAAGAGTCCGTGCAAGCTGACGGATCTCCTTTGATCCGTGCTTTCGAAGAGGATTGACAGCCTTTCCAATCTCAGTTCCCTGGCAAAGTTAAATTCAGTCCATTAAAGGACATGGTAAAGTGCTGAAGAGAAGCAAGAACGTGTGGCCAAAAAGCATGGGCAGGCTCATTGAAAAACTAATGGACAATTCAATTCAAACCTTAAGAAGATCCACGGTCAGTGCCAGCAGCTGGAGCCTCCTCAATGAATCAATTAACACTGAATCAGGCTGTTGTAAAATGGAACAAAGCACCATGAACAAGGGACCGGAGAGTAGAAGAACTATAATGTGTCCTAAAGAACCATATTCCTTTGAAATTATCACGACCCACCTCATATAGTCGATTATCATCAAACTTTCAAAATAAATTGCGGCACAAAGAAGCAGGAATTGACTCAGAAGATTAACAACAAAAGAAGGATAGATAGCTAATCCAGAAAGGGATGAACACTAACAGGGAATTTCAAAAGAAAAAAAGTAAAGAAGATATACCTCTTCTTCTCTGTTATGGAGAATCTCTTTGATCCTCAAAACCTCCCCAACCATCTGAGACTCTTCTTCAATTTCATCAGTCAATGCCTCAGCTTCTCCATAGCTAAAATTACTAACTTGGTTCCTGTTCATCTCTCCATGATCGTCTCTGCTACTATTGACCTTGCTCTCTTTACTAGCTCCTGCTTCCAATTCAGTAGCATCTCGATCAAAACCACTCTTACAACCTCCATCTTCCTCGTCATCACCAGACACCGCCAACTCCACTCGGTCACACCCCACACAACGAGTCAATCTACAAGAAAACAACCGTTCTGCAATTCCATCTCTTCGCAATCTGAACTCCTTTGGACAATCCGAAACGGCCACCATGATCGCATGGTCAATTATATCGAAAATATCAGAATTTGCAGTTCGAAAGTAATTCCTCCAGTAATCTAGTGACCCAGACTTCATGGTTATCGCACAAAAACCACAAGGTGGATCAATCCCGAGAAGGCTAGATCGAAGAATCAAAATCCAGCAATTACCCACAAATCAAAAATGGATTTTCATGCAATTGGGATAATCATCAGACCCAGAAATTCAATTTTGACGGGCTACGGATAGCACCCAAATGTCAAAGAACAAACTCCAAAAGGGTTTGCCTACTATGCTATAATAAAGAGTATTAGATTAATATCTGATCTTGACAGAGAATTGATATTATCCACAGATTATGCAGTAAAAATTAGAGGCCGATGATCAGCCATGGATGGTTAAAGTTCTGAAACGGATGCGCGTTTAGACCTGAAAATGTTGAGGAGATTATGGGTAATAAAATAGTGGGGAGATAAATGGAGACAGATATCTAGGATGAGAAAGGGAGGAAGAAGCGTTGTGGGGGGAAGAAATTGTGAGTTTGGGCTGAAGCTACAGGAGAGACCCTGTCTGGCTTTGTGGAGAAAAAGGAGCTGAGAAAGGAGAAATCTAAATTTTCGCTGTTATATAATATTTGTTATAGACTTTTATAACATAAACATAAAAAAAATGAAAAAAGAGGGGTATTTAGGAAAAATGGAGTTGAAGGTACCCAACCAAAATGAACAAATGTACATCAGATTGAAACATGTCTACCTACTCATCCTCCTCGGTGGTGCTTTGTACAAAATTAATGATACCACGTGCTGCAACGAAGCCGGAAATTTTACCACCCTTTCATTCAATTATCAATACACTTTCGAGTTTTTCTCTTGTTTTGACTTGATCCGCCACCATGGTTGGAAAACGTATATAGAGAGAGAGTTGGTGCGCTCCTTCTTCGTTTATTAATTTCTTCATGCTTGATTTGATGTTGATTTCCTTTTATATATGATTTTTATCTCCGTATGTAGTCAGAATAACCTTTTAAGACAGTTGAGAGGCCTGAGACGCTTACGCTTTTACAAAGAACTTGCCAATGTTGTGAAAATATTATTGTTTAAACTGAATAAAAAATTTAAAAAGTTAAAATTAATTTATAAAGTGCTCTAGACAACTTTTGAAAACTACTATATATGTGTAGAATAATATGATTAATATTTTTGTTTTCAATAACTAAAAATTATAATATTTTGTTTTATGATATTAAAATAACATAAATTAGTTAACGATTAAATTGAAATAAATAATATAAAAATAAAAATTCAGGATTTATTAAATTGGCAGTTATAGAATTACAAATAAAAATTAGATTGCAGTAATTATTTTCATTAAATTGGCAGTTAAGCAAGCATTCTTGTTGTATTTTTTTTTTTTATCTATTTAGTACATTGATCATGACATGATATTTGAAACAGCAAAGAATATTGTTTTGATCTAGGTTGTTTAAACTAAGTTTAAATGATTTAGATTTTATATATTTTTTAATTTTAATATAATTTTATTTTCAAAGAGAAAAAATATAAAATAAAAATAATTTTTTAACTATTAATTGAAACAAATAATAATTAATACTAAAATTTAAAAAAATTAAATTATCCAAATCTGATGTAAAGATCAAACCAAGATCCGTTTTCCATGATATTACCCTTAGGATTAAAAAAAAGTTATACCTTGACGAGGAAAACGACAAAAACTGTTATACACGTAGAAAGGAAACAATGGCATGCTATTCAGTATCTTTTGCTTATTCATCAATTCGTAATTAATGGCTCCGTTAAAATACACTTATACTAAATGATCATACGAAATACTAATTACAATAACATATACATATATATATATATATATATATCTTAAAATATCCACCGGCATGAGTGTTGAATTAAGTTAGTGGATGCTACCTACAATTAAGCTGATTTCATAATATAAATAAATAAGACTATGCATGTGTTCCGTAATTTATGAGTCTTCTTCATTCCATTATTTGATTCCAGTACGACTTTATTAAAGGGAAATGCTAAATTAGGTCAGAAACTTAACAATTTTATTTTCTTCCCCCCCTTTTCTTTTTCCTGATATCAAATCCTGTCCAAGTGCGATGGTGACTTTGTTATATAAGGCAGGACCACATTAATTGGAAACCCAAAAAAAAAAACAAAAGGAAAAATAAGAGAATTTTAATTATTCAACAAAATTCATACCCCCATAATTTCTGACTTCTATTTTGTCTACAGATATTATCATGGTTTAAATAATAGATTAAGGATTAAATTTATATACAATTTTTTATATTTTTATTATTAAAATTTTTAATTAAAATATCACAAATGTATAATTTAATTAAAAATTTATACAATTATATGTAAAAATTATATATTTATTATATTTTAATTAAAAAAATTAATGATAAATATATATATAATTTTCCTTTCTTTAGAGGTATGACTTATGATGTCAGCTATTACTATTTACTAGCCTATGCCTTTTCCTTGACCCATAACTCCCATCGCCATTAAATAAACAAATACACCGGAAAACTTAAAATATTCAGTTCTATAATCATATCATCTTATTATCTATATATATAATTATAGAAGTAATAATTATATTACTTTTTCATATCAAATTTTATAGAATAGACTAATTATAATAATGCAATAAACTAATAAAAAATTTTAATATCTAAAATATATATCATTGGTTAATCTTTTTAGATTAAGTGATAGAATATAAAATTATTTTGATTTAATGTCAAATTTTATACAAACATCTATATAATTAAGATGAACTACCAATCAAATGGTAACTTTTTTTTTTTGGAATATATCTCATAAAAATCATCATATCAAAACATGCATTTTTGAAAGAAAAAAATTATGAAATAAAGAGAGTAATGAAAAATAAAGTTTGGGATAGCAAAATGAAAAGGAACTAATGGTTGATTCTTGAGGAAAGGAAGAATAGTATGAAATTATTATTGAGTTTAAGCATAGAACGTGAATCACAACGTTGAAAGCTACCAATGGTTCATTTTCTTTGTCCTTTATATTGCAAATAAGGTATGAGTCATGGAAAGCTACATCTTGTAACTCGTCCACAAGTCGTGGTTCAATAAATAGTGTAGAATGTACAAATATTACTTGTGGTTGCTCCCTTTGGAATTGGCTCCCTTGTAAGTTTCAGCTGTTTGGTATATAAAGAAATTTAATTTTGTTAATACACAAAAAAGATATATAATATTTATTATACTCATATCATTATTACTTAAAAAGTGTTTATTTTTATTTTTTATTTAAATATATGAGTGTTATGTGTTTTTTTTTTTTTTACATTTAATATTTTATGTATCAAATAATCCAATATTTACATAATAGTTATGTACTCTTATTTCAATCACGATAATAATTGGTTAAAGCATTTAAATTGAACGGACTTAAAACACCATACGAACAAGGAGAGTTATAGTAGGAAGACAAATTTTCCATGCATCCAAAAAATGTATAGAGAGTACTATCGTTCAAATTACACACACACACACACACACACAGATATATATATATATATATATATTAATTGTTTTATCCTAAAAAATAAAGAATAAAAAATAAAAATAACTTTTAAATTAGTAACTTAATAAAAATAATAATTAAAATTAAAATATATAAAATTTAAGTGATTAATATATAATATATTCCTACTATTAATTGTATCGTTCATAAATCATGAACAACGTGATTAACATTTTGGACTTCATGCTAACTTTTTTTTCCTTTATTTAAAATCTCTTTTTTTGACTTGAAATCTTTTTTTTTTTAATTTGCTTGCCAGTTGCCCTGGCTCAAGGGCCCCACACAATTAATCGCACGGCTAAATTTTTCAAAAATTGGTTCGAAACATCCCCTGTGCTAATAAGACGCTGTTTGGCTTGCCATTTGCAGTTTAAAAACGTGAGGAATCAAAAAATAAAATTGTTTTTAAATTTTGTTATAATTAAATAAATACTTGATAGTTCCATGTGATTCTTAATTCCTAAAAATTAATTTTTGTTTAGAATCAAAATAATTGCAATGATAATGAGTGAATGAGGTGGTGACAGGGGAAAGGACGATAAATCCACGTGAAAAAGAGTAATTTTTATATGTATTGGGAGTGTCATATTATTTATATATTTAATAATTAAAATTTATCCTATACACATATTTCATTTGTATTATATATAAATTCTATCTATATAAATTAAATTCATTGATTATATGGTGTACCAAGTACCCTAAAGAAAATTCCGCGAAAAAGCCCTTTAGGCTGAGGGGGAGGCTGGTGTCATCATGCTACGTGTACATCACCGTATCCATTATCCACAATTCCATGTTCCTTTTGACAAAACGCACCACGATTGGCTCTCTCATGGACTACCAGGGTATAATACGACAATTTTTAAAAAGGAGGGTACTTAAAGAGTTTACCTAACCAACATTAATATTATGTATGGAGAATGACATGTAGAATTTTGTGTGAATTTAATTTCAAAAAATTGGTTCTTTCCTTTTAATTATCTATACGAGTACTTGCATGATCGTTTTACATTATTGTTTAAGAGAGATAGTAGAATGTGTTGTGTTCATACAATGGATGAAAAAAATAAAATAAAAGTGTATTTTGTAGGTTGGAAGCGGAATATTTAATGAATTTCATTTCATATTTTTGTGAATTTGCTCATTCCATCAAAATTGGTAAAAAAAAATAACTGTTAACTATAAAAAGAAATGAGCAATATTATTTTGTCCCAAATAATAATATTTTATATTCAATGAATTTAAATTTAGAAATTATTATGAGGAATTCAAAAACAATTTTATTTACTTAAAGTCTTAAATTATAATTTTATTGCATAATTAAAATTTTTGGTCCTTAACCTTTTCAAAATAATTTTAAAAATTAAAAGCCTTCAATATAAAATTATAGATATTTTTAACTTGAAATTATTAATTATAATTTTTTATTTTATAGTAATTAACAAAAAATTATTTTTTAGTTTTTTTTGTTATAAGAGTGTTTGATCATTTGTTTATATTTTATTTTGTTCCTATACTATTTCTACTCTGTTAGACATTAAAATGAAAAAATATCCTTATTTCTTTCCATGCCATCATATCTAATGTGATTTAGATCAAAGGATTCTATTCTATTCTTCTTTTTATTTTTTTAAAAAATCCTTCTGTTCTATCAAATATAACCGTGGTGCTTGTATAAGAGATAGTAAATAACTAAAAATGATTAGTGTGAAAAATAGCTCTGATTGATACAAAAGTCAAAACATTAAAAAAAAAAAGAGAAAAAACTTTCCATTTCAAAGATAAAAATAACTGTCGAGTTTAAATAAATGAAGAGCGCGGTATAGTAATACGATACAATTTTCAACTAAATAGGAACTTAAAACTTGGATATATTCAGGGAGGAATCCATAGCGATTTCGTCCCCTCTACTTCAAATGATAATAAAGCATATATTATCCCAACATAAATTTCAACCATTCATTGTACTGCGTACATATCAAAGGAAGAGTTCAAAACAACGCACACTTTTGGGGTCCATTTATTCCCTCATCTTTCTTTTCTGTGTTGTCTCTCCCGAATTCGGCCATATAGCAATCTCAAAAATGATTCATCACATTCCTTGATTTATTACATAATTTCTCATTCATAATAGAGTTAGTATATTAATATATATCATCAGATTATATATATATATATATATAATGCTCTATGAGAACCCAAGAGAACCTCATAATAATATTGTTCTCTTCTGTGACAAAAAGAGAGTCATTTATTTTGTAGTATGAAAGCTTCCGTTTCTCACCGCATAGCAAATGAACTCAAATATTATCTAAGCTCGATCCCACTATCAATTTGAAAGGTCTAAAGATATATTTGGCGAATAAGAGAGGTTGCAAATAATTAATATCCCAGGAGGCAACTCTGAATGAAGTTTGAAATATGTGCTTGTAGTTAGAAATTAAACTAAATTTGAAGTGTTAAGATCTTCATCAAAAGAGTAAGAAAGGTCAAGCCTTCATATCCAATATTTTTGGCCCCGAAAGAGAACCCTTTCAGCGTCTCCGAGTTTGGTTCTTAAAATTGAAGCGTGAGCTTCTACGGCTAGATGCTTTCTTGAGAAGATCTCGTTCTGGAATTAACTGGGTGCTCCTTCTAGCTGTTAAAATGCCAACCCAAGTCATCAAAAAGAGTAGCCAAAAAAAAAAAGGAAAAAGACAAAGGAGATAGAGAGAGCAAGAGGCACTAACCCCTCTCATGAGCTTGGTATCCCGCTTGAAGTTTTTTCTTCGTGGTTTCAAGTTTCTCTTCCATTGCAGTATTATCCGATGACCTAAGTGACTATATATAGAAGCAGATGGTATATTTAGATGAATATTGAATTAAAAACTAAAGTTGGAAACTACAAATTAAAAACACACTTCTCTCGTGTACTAACATTTTTGAGACCTTTATTGATATTTGGAGTTTGAGCTGTGTGCTTGTTACGAATCTCAGATTTGTGATTTTGAGCCTCTTTCTCCACTCTTGGTTTCAGAATTCTGTCCGACGTATGTTCACTCTTTGGAGGTCTAGGGTTTGGTGCTGAGTAGGTGGGTTCCTGATGAATGGATTCTTGCCCTGGTGGCATTACTTTTTGGCGCTTGATGGGTGTGATGAATTCTGCGTCCTCCATTAGCTGCATTCCCGGTTTTCTTTTGTTTCCCATTGGAGGATTTCTCTCCATTCGACGGATCTTTTCAACTTCAGAATGACTTTTGTTGGATGGTCTATTATACCTGCAATTTATTAATTTCTGAACCGATTCTTGCTTTGCTTTTTCTCGCTTGATGTGCGTGATAAATTCTGCATCCTCGCTTAGCTGCAACTCCCGTTCTCTTTTGTACCCCATTGGAGTGTCTCTCTCCATTCCACGAATCTTTTCAATTTCAATATGGCTTTTGTTGGATGGTCTATTATAACTGCAATTTATTAATTTCTCAACTGATTCTTGCTTTGCTTTTTCTCGCTTTGCAGCATTTCTCTGCCTTTCCTCAATTTCATTATTGGCCTTGACACCAGCATCTGCTTTCCATAACCAATAATATATACAGTTTTAGTGTTCTTGAATTCAAGAAAATCCAGAGAGGCAAGTAAAAAACACCAAGAAATTAACGCGACTCACTTTCATCATCATCCATGTCATCAAGGAACTTCTTCTCTCGGTTCATAAGAAAAGGGAACCAAAACAGAAACACATGCTCAGTTGAGCAATCATATATAAAATGATACAAGATATATATGTAACAATGCAAGCTCAAAGAAACAACTGTAAAAATTGGTTTTATATATTTGTACCTCTGAGAACTCCACTGGAGGTTGAGGAACAAATTCAGCAGAAGGAAATTCTCGCCACTCTTCAAGAACAAAGTTAGGCTCAGGCTTTTTAGACATTTCTGCATAACAAATATGTTATTCAATGTCTGCTTCTACTTCTCCTCTCCTGTTAATTCAGAACTATCGGAAGTATTTAAATACCAATCTGATTAATTACCTGCAGTTTCTGCTGCTGTATCCACCAACTCCACTATCATTGACTTCCACCCACTGCGGTAATTGTAAATTAGGAATTACATATTTAACAACTATCAAATTTAATTATTCGATTTTCTTACGCGTGTATTTCCTTCATGTTAATTGTTTCAATCAATAATATATCTCTTTAATGACTAAAATCAAAATAATTGATTGCAACTACCTAATAGTTTAATTGTGTAAATTTTTCTTCCATATTGAAATCCCACTCGTAATGTCGCATATCTTAATGAATGAAAAAGTCCACGTGCTGTATTTTTTTTTTATTGATAAAAGTGGAATATACTAAAAGAAGAAATACAAATTAAGTCGGAAGCCCTCTAAGCGAGAGCCCGAAAGGAAAATTTACGTAGCTACTGACAAGAACAAGAGGGTGCATGTACGAAATAAAAGAGGATATATATATAACTTACGCGGATCCTTTGAGGATTTGTAAATTGAAATTTTTGTAGACACTTAAATCATGGTATACTAAAAAAATAAAGGGTCAGAATTAAATTTGTACAAATGAGATCTATGTGTAGTATAGATGAGATCTACTTATAAAATAAATTTTAACCGTTGAGTGTATAAATAACGTGACACATTAAATATATATAAAAATTGTTCTTGTAAATTATATCTGAAGTGAAAGATTTTAGAAGAGTCTTTGTTATTAACAAAATAATGTTAAAAAAGTTAAATAAATAAAATAGAGGAAATATAAAATACACACTTTACCATTCTGCAATTCAGAGGACCTAAGAAAGCGGTGAAGCAGATTTCTTGTTTTTTCTCTGACAAAGTAGATTTGTTGCGAGGTAGAGCCAATCCTCAAGTAAAGAAGGTGACCAGAGGTTTTACAAGAATGGTGACAACGGATTTTAAAGAGCCATATATATATGGCTCTAGAAAAAGGGATAGGGCTGGCAAACGAGGGGGATGGCAATATCTGAACTTACACTATACATATGGACAATAGCTCTTTGAAGATCTTTTGAAAGATCATGGGATTAAACCCCCCCACAAAAAAAAAGGAAGATGGTATAAGAGAGGAGAAAAGGTAAGGAGAAGGATTAATTAAAGAACGAGGGAGGAGAGGAAGGAAGGAAGTACAATACGTGCTCTTTCTTTTACTCATCAGTCTTCAGCTTAATTTTGGATATTTTTAGAATTCTATAGGAATCATGCCACTCTAGTAACCCTATATATGCCAACAGCTTCAACATGGCGCGTGCATGAACATGAATATGTTACCTTCATGTGCATAATTAAACAAGATTCTATAATTTCGACTCTCACGCCTGATCATGTAAGTGACCTTAATGTATCACAACGACCAAACAAATTTTATTGGTAGATATAGTTTGTTAATGTAATTAGCTCTTTCTCCAGTTCCCATGTCATTGATGCAGAGCACAGGCAGCATTTATCTTTTAAAACCATATATATTATGAAGAGAATAATGCAAATATATATATTGTTGCGGGAGGAAAGGAAAGGCACAGAATTCATACTCAGCAATACTTCTTGCTAAAAAACTGATCTGCCTCGACCAGTGCTGCTGAAGATCACTTACTGCGCTTCCTATCTTTGTAACCTGCACAATACAAACGATGAGAAATAAACATATTCCAATGTCTGTGACCCTTTATATATATGCGGGATGGTGGGAACTGGGAAAATATTATTTACACCCCCAAACTTTCTGATATATATCAAAATTAAATAAAACTTCTGAATTCAAATTTAAAATATGGGTTTTATTTGCATGGATGCATAGTCAACGATCTTCATCAGAAAGTTAAGTTTAATAATGCCTAAGAACATATAAAATTGGGAAAAATATTATCTTTCTTCCCGAATTAAAGTATAGTTATAATTTTTACACAGAAACTTTAAAATATAATATAATATTTCCGTCATTTTTTTTATAAAAAGTTAAATACACGTTGGAATAATGTGTGAAGCAAGCTAATATATGAACTGAACATTTTGCTAATTTAGATTTCACTCATGATTTTGGCTTAGTCATGTATGAAAAACTGCAAGTATAGCATGTTGCCTCAGTTGACTGCTGATATGATGAACATTTTTACGTCCCGTGTAGTTTCGATTGAATCCTCTTTATAGGCCTCTTGACCCCCATATTTTAACCCCCCCAAAAAAGAAAAAAACACAAAACACAAAACACGGGAGGGGCACGGCAAATACTCTTCTTCAGCTGTCTTTCTCCCCATTTCTACGTAATTCTCACGACACTGGCAACAGTAGAACAGGGAAGAAGAGAATTTTTAAATAATCAACTTATACTCCACCCCTTGATCAGCCCTAATCTTTCATCAATTCTTGCCTCTCTTCGTTGCAAAGGTATCGGAGCAAAAAAATCTTAAATATTCAAATGCTAGCATTTACGAACAAGAGAGAGGTTCCACAAATAATAAAATCCAGCTAGAATTGCTACTGTTATGAATGAAGATATCGTCATTAAACAAATTGCTAGTCAAAAAATTGGAGCTCCATCATTGCAATAGAGCTAGCAGTTGGTGGCAAAAGAATGGCCCAACACTTTGAACAGCTTCAATCTTCAAGCAATTTCATTTAATTAATTTCTTCAATGTGAAAGGGGAGAACTAATGTGTGTGTGTGTGTGTGTTGTTGTTGTTGTTTTTTATTTATTTATTTATTTATTTATTTTGCGTTAGTACAGAGCTAACACTCCTCTGCGTGTGTCTCCTACGTGTTATTTTCACATTGATATATATTAACTTTTTTGCTGAGGGGAATTCTATTACATTCTGAAGTTCATGCATAAAAATTATAAACGGGTCGTATATACTGTTTTCCCTTGTATAAATATTAACGAATATCATTTCCGCATGTACGCTAATTAACGTGCAAGTGAACTTTGTAATAGTAAATTGGAATTGCTTGTGTCAGAAACTATATATAAAAGGATTATCATCTTACAGAGTCTTCATCCAAAACATACTCTACGAAAGGAACAATAACAATAACATAATCATTTCGAATTTTTGAATTCAAGCCTCGTTATATGGATGCCAACTGCACTCAGAACATAAAACCAATGGTACGTAAAAGAAATTTAATGCCCAGAGAGAAAAATAAAAGGATTGCATGAGGACTCATGCTTCTCACTTTTGTTGAGAAATCAACACTACTTAATTATAAATAAAAAATGGTACATTCTTACCTCCAGAACATCAACAGATTGAACCATCAATTGCAGCTTCCTTAGTGACTCATAGATTTCTGTCTCTGTCTATCAACAGAAATTGGAGCGCACACAAGTTATCGATATCAAAATAGAGAAGTAGTGTGCATCCCAAATGTGTGATATATACCGGCCTTTTATTGTTAGTCCAGACTTTAATATAACTCCATAGTTTCAACTCATAACAATTTACAATCACTTTAAAAAACGAATTAATGTTAGCGATGCATCAAGTGGGGGTATACCGACCAGCTCGTCACTGTTCTCGAGCTCCTCCTTAATCTGCAAAACATGACAAATATTGTCGCGATCATCTTCAATGTTATTTCCTAATTCATCAGCCTGATCAGTCCCGCTACCTCCACGAACTTCTGAATGAAGAACATTAATATTGGCGCATGTCTTTTTGCAGTCCTTGAAAACTTGTGTAACGGTGCTATGAACATCTAACTCTGTTTGGTCAACACAGCAACAACACCCAGTGAATTGGCAAGAGTAGAGTCTCTGAACAATCTGTTTTCTGCGAAGCTTGAACTCCTCTGGGTCATCCAGAGCAGCCACTCTTATTGCATGAAAAATAATTTGGTAGATGCTACAGTTTCCGCTCTCAAAATATTTCCTCCACTGGTCAGGACTCTTGGATTTCATGGCGATATGAGTTTCAATGTTTAGTGGGGATTAATGCTCGTGGGTATGGGGAATCTGAAGAGATAAAGGGGGAGAAAGACCAAAATTTACGACATTCTGATATGAACTTGGACACTGATCAGTTAGAAAGGTTGGGGAAATGAGAGGGAAAGTTAATGTTCTTGTTTTCTGGGGGATGTGTTATGCGTAAGGGAAGTGACACATTAAAAGAGAAATCCACAGATAAGGAAAAGCAAATTGTGGGCTTTGAGTATTAAATCCAGCTTTGGAATTAATGTTTTGAGCATTAAATCCTCTGTGTTCCTATCCTACCCTTGGTTATACAAGGAATTAAGTGGCGTTGGTGAAGAAAATATATTTATTTGAATGGCTTTCCTCTTAATGATCCTGCCATGGTAATTATTCTTATTTCTTAACATTAATTATATTGGCTCTCTCATAAAATGGCAAATTAAATTTTCTGTTTTGCCTTAAGTGAAAATCCCTATAAGGACATCATTATTGAGATCGCTCCAAGAATCTGCGGCTTTGCCAGAAAATTGCTTCAAAATTGCAGTTTTAAGGACTCTCTGTCCTTAAACTTCGGCCTACAGTACCCTCTCTACGTTCTTTCAGTTTTAGAATTGACTTCTTATACGCTGCACATGATCGCAGAAAATACAGGAACTCTTTAAATGAATTTCATATAGAGATTTTTTGCTTCTTTTATTTTTAAGAAACAACACTATTTACTAAGAATTGGATACCATACAATTTACTAGATTCAATATCAGATTAAGAAACATTGCGATGCCAATGATAACTGTCGCGGCTCATTTTCAAAAGGGTTTCCATATATGAAAGATTGAATATTCTATTACTATACAAGCAATAGAAACATACCATAAATGGTCATCTTGATAGTTTGAATGTTTGATGATGTTTATTGTATGGTCATATATTCCTGAATATGTTAAGGAAAAAAATGTTTTCGTTCATTGAACAAGAAAATTTCCCAGTCGTTATTTTATTTGGAATTTTGATGAATGTCTCGGCTGAACACTTTCAAGGCCTAACCCCAATAAATAATAATTAAAAAAATGTAATATGATTCTGTTAGAAAAAAAAAAACTTTAGATAATCTCTAACAAATGATCTGCTAAGTATAAACACTTTATTTTGTCTTGAGTATATTTCAAAAATAATGATAAAATTAAACTAACAAAAAAATAAAATAAAAAAACGAAAAGCAAAATAAAAAGGGACTAGAAAAAGAGAAAATAAAAATAATAAAAAAATGTATCAAAAAAAAAAAGAAGAGAGAAAGGAAATGCCAAAAAAAAAGGAGCCTAATCTAAGAGAGCCCAAACTAAAAACATAACAACGAACAAAAGAAGCCCAATGTGAAAGGTGAAATCCAAAACCATATCTTCTTACTTTAAGCCAAATTCTGAAGCCCAACCCCAAAAAGGGAGGCCCAAAGAAAAAGCCCAACATCCTTAAAACAAAATAATAATAAAAGAAGAAAACAAAAACAAAACAAAAAAAGATAGACAAAAAAAAGAGAAGGAAAAAAATTAAAATTAAATCCAGAGTATCCATTAAAAAAAAGAAAAAATAAGGGGTGAAAATAAAATTATTTACCATCTTTAAGAAAATAATAAAAAATAAAAAATAAAAAAAGAGAGTAAAAAAAAGAGAGAGAAAAGCAAATATAAAATCCTCCCGTTACAATTCTTGTGCAGGCTACTAACCTAATTTCAAAAGCTCAAGCAGCAAAAACAAAAACAAAAAGTAAGACTCCTCAAAAAATAAAATAACATAACATAAAATAAAATAAAAGGGAGTACCCAAATTTATGCCCAAATGATTTTATCCAGTGGGCTCCATTTTACTAAACGCTGGCCCAAAAACACCAAGAAAAATTGTTATTATCAGAATCCACTAAAAAAAAAAAAAGAACAAGCCCAACCCGGATCCAAACCAAACCCTACCCGATCCTCTCCTCCTTGACAACTCTAAGTGACCACATTCACAAGGAGGACTACACATACACATACGCAAAAATAGCAAACACGCATAAAGTCAGGGCATCAGAGTAGTCTCTTCCTCTCGCGCAATTCTGGTAAGAGAGGGGAAGAGCACACACGGACACATTGAAGAGGGGCACGACAATATTTTGGGTACAAAGGACAAAGCCAGACACTCTAAAAGGGAGAGTGATGACGGTCTCTAGTTGGAGTTAAAAGTGACTTTTTCTTTCGGGGATGAGGGGAGAGGAGGCCGAGAGTAAAAGAATGAAGGAGGGAGACCAAGGGGAGATTTATGAGTGAGAAATTCTATGGGAAGCATTCTTAGGATTTTTGGGAATTTTGCTAGAGGTTCGGGGACGCTGAGGAGAAGAGGAGTAGGTTTCTTGGGGGGAATTGGTTTTGAGTTAGAGAATAAGAGAAGTAGAGAAGGATTTCTGAGAGAAGGAAGGAAAGATTCAAAAAGGAAAACTGAGATTAAGGGAGAGAAGAACAAATAGAGGCATGGGGTTTCTAGGTGGATTTCGAGTTAAAGAGTGAAAGGCTTGAGGGTTTCCGAATACGAAAGAGAAAATCGAGGGCGAGACAAAGACAAAGGGAAGAGAAGGCTGTTCAGTCTTTCGAATGTTGGAATAATAGCTGGGGAGGTATGTGTTCTGTATTTTTCTTCCGTTTTCAATTCTGAAACTATAGGGCCATATATGTATGTTGTTTGTGGGTGCTGAGGTTCAGAATGGTCTGATTCCTTTTTTTTTTTTGGTGCTGAAATCTAAACCTTCTTTTGTCTTGAATATGGTCTAATTTTTTTGAGTTGGCTACTAAAATTTGAGTTCCTTTGGGTCGTGGGATATAGAATCGATTTGATTCAAAGGCTCGATTTAGATGAAGACTCATGCTATTATCCTTGATCAGTTATGTGTTTGCCTGAATCAAATGCATCTGGTCTAGATAATCTTCTACATATTGGTTTTAAGTTTTATATTCAATGAGTATGAAAATAGTTAAAATATATATGATTCATTGGTTAGTCTATATTCTACTTTATATTTGTGTTTTGATGTTCATTGCTGTGAAGCTCTATTTCTAATGTGAATGTGAAACTTTATTTTTGATGCAAACTTGGCCTGTTTTTCTGATGTTTGTGTTTTTGATATGCCCTTTTTGCTTGCTATGTTCTACTGTTAGCCAAAAATTCCAATCCAAGTGGTTCTGCTAATGATTTCGTTAAGGATTCTGTCTCTATCATCAAACTACCTAGTTTAAATTCCCAATAATGAATTTCGGTTGTCCTACTATGTTTATCAATTGCTTAGGCTTTGAATGGTTCATGAGAAATCAGGCCAGTTTGTTTTGTTCATGGTCTTGCATTTCACTAGCTCTATTTCTTGCTTGCTACTTTTAATTTATTTTATTTTTAGTCGAATCTTGTTGCTGTAATGCAACATAGCTTTAGACATAGGCTCAGGTTTTGAATTGATTCCATCTTGGTACATATAACGGATTGCGAGGCTTGTATATGGAACTGAATTTAATCTTCATGTGATTACTTGTGTTATATCTCATGCTCGTATTAATTGGGGTCGGTTTTCCAATTAGTATGCTGGTCTTGTAAGGTTTCAGTTCTATTCATATATGTGGATATTAACATATCGCTAAAAGTTGGTACTTGCTGCCCCACTGTTTTTAGTCTCATTCCTTATTATAATCTTATGCAGAATGTCCAATTAAATATGATGTTTGTTATTCCTTTTGAGGTGATATTTCTTTTGAATGTTGGTTTTAATATTTAACATGTGGGTGCATATTGACGCATTGATTTGATCATTCTTGGAAAGCAAATGGTTGGTTAGAATTTAACCCCCCCTTTGTATTTCTGTTGCATATGAGCTCCATCTGAGGAGTGTGGGGGAAATGAGGAGGATCATCGGAAGCGTAGAGATTCGATGAGAAGATTAAAGAGAAAGTTTCAGTGGGACAGTGGGAGGATATGGCATGGTAAGCATAAAAATGTGAGACAACACTGATATGACCGGAAAGAGGAATAGGAAATGGAGAAAAACAAAATGCAAACAAGTGATATCTTTCAAATTCTCATCATTTTCATTTTTGTAATTATTGTTTGAAATAATATGTTTTTTGTTTGGCTGTATACAGAACACACACTATCACAAATTATTTTATACTTGTACATATTTTGGCTTAATTTTATTTCATTTTATTTATTTATTTATTTATTTTTTAGAATAGCCGTGTAGGACCCTGTGTCTCCTCAAGCACATAGGAATAAACCAAAAGGTTATGTGTGACAATAAAGTTTCCTTTGTGCCTTTTGGGTCTTGAATTTTCGTTTTAATATTTTGGGCTTCAATGGCCCCATCTAAAGGAACTTTTAAAAGAAATTCTCAAAAAAAAAAAGAGAGCAAAAAATAGAAGAGGATTAAATTTTTAATAAAAATAATTTTGAATCTTAAAGATTTATCCTTTCTTAAAGGTTCTTTTGCTAAAATTGAAAAAAATGTTATTCTAAAATCCAAAGTAAAAATTTCTTTCAGAGTTGGTCCTTTAAAAAAAATAATAAATAAAATAAAATAAGCAAAGGAAAAGGGTTTTAATCAAGAAAAGAAAAAAAACAACTAAAAAGAAAAAAAAAATAAAACACAAAAACATTTAAGGAAAGCAAAAAATCAAAAAGAAAATATCCCTAAAAAGAAAAAAAGAGAGAAAATTCTTGTACTTAATCACAAATGTCATTTCAAAATTTAATCTTATAATAAAAATAAACAAGTCAAGAAAATTAAGAAAAATTTGACAATAAAAGTTAAAACAAATAAAAAAATGGTCAAAAAAATGAAAAAGAAAATCAACAAAAATTGAACAAAGCAAAAACAAAAATAAACAAAATAAAACAAAACAAAAAACAAAAAAAAACAAACACAAACGAAACAAAAATAAATAAATAAAAAGACAAAACACAATACAAAATAAAAACTAACAAACAAAACAAAAAGAAAAAGAAAAATAAGAAGAACAAAACAAAAAAATTAACCAAAAAAGAAGATAAACAAAAATAAATAAAATATAAAACACAAAAACAAGAACAAGAACAAAGAATAAAACCAAAAGTAAAAACTAAAGAAAAACAAAACAAAACAAAATTAATTAAAAAAACAAAAATTAAAACAAATAAAACAAAACAACCAAAAAATAAAATAACAAAACAAAACAATATAAAACACATCAAAAAAAAAAAACCAAACAAAACAAAACACCAACAAAAACACAATTTTTAACTTCGAACTACGTGAATTTTGATCCCTTCCGAGAGTATGTAACCTTTAGACTCTCATCCTAGGTCAAATTCGCCCTTGTAAATAAATATTTTTTTTTAGTTTTATTCCTTTAATTTCTTTTCATCTTATTTTACTTTTAATTGTATTCATTTCCTTCTTATTTTACTTTTTGAATTTATTTTTGTTTATTTTACTCTTAATTTCATTTCTTTTAATTTCTTTATTTCTTATTTTGCATATGATTTGTTAGGGAGAATTAAAATAAAATCAATGTCATTTTAATTTTGTACAACTGACTTAGAGTAACCGTTCTTAATGACGGATGTAGTGGGATGCCTAGTACCTTCCTTACTCACAATCGACTTTCGAATTTATTTTTTGATTCGTAAACCATTTTTCAGACAAAAAAACTTTTTTAAATAAAAAATAATTATTTTATTTTTTAAAGTTTAATAAAAAGATCATTAGAAAAATTTTAAATATTATAAATAATCTAATTGTTGATAAAAATATAACTTTAATATATTTATTGAAAAACTATATATTTATCATATTATTAAATTATATACTTATCACATTTTAATTAAAAATATAATAATAAAGATATACAAAATTACATATAAACTTAGTTCAAATATTATTACTATTTAATAAAGACAAAGGAAGTGGGGTGTATCAAAACCCACCATTGTGGACTCTAGCTCTCTTATCGCTTTCTCTTTCTCTTTCTCGTTGCACAGAGAAAATCTTGCCCGAGATAAAAGACAGGCTACATTGCACGGGTTTACAACTTATATTATTTTATTATTGCTTTCTCTGCTCTTCGCTTCTGCCCTATCCCGCATAGAACCAATAAAATAAGTTCAACAATGGTTTTTTTTTTTTTAATGATACATGATAGATTAATGTTTTCTTTTTTTCAAATTACAGTTATGATATTCTTGAATTTTGTTCCATTTATTTCCTTTTTGAGTAATCCCAGAACGTTTCCAAAGAAAAATCAGACTCAAATTATTTAAAAAAATTTATATATAATCCCTTTTATCGACTAAGGTAATTCTTTTGAGTATATGATATAATAAAGTATAATAGTCATACTTAAATATAAGTTCAGCAATGTATTACTCAGTGTTCCAAGAAGTGGCAATACATATAGCCATGTATGCTGGGACTTGAATTAGATTTCAATTATGGATGACCAAAATATGCATAGTAAAATTTATTCGTTTGAATTTTTGTATCAATTTTTTTTTTTAAAAAGTTTCTAAATCTAAGTATGAGAGATTGTGCTGAAAAAATTTTAAGGCTGGGAATGGGAGGGTGGTACCCACCCAGCCCCTGACCCACTATATATATATATATATTTGTTAGTTAAACTTGATAATTCTTCACTTTTTTTTTATGGACAATTATTTTATATGAGATGTGTATATATTTTTAATTTGATCGTCTAAGATGATTTGTGTACATATTTCTGTCATTTTATATGAATAAATTTTATTTAGATGAGTATTAACTTGAGACAAATTTTTTAAAACTTTTTTCAAATAAAAGAGTTTTAGTCTAAAGATTTGGAAAATCCATGAAAAAGAGAATAAAAATTGAATTTGATACTCCTTAAGGCACAGGTGAAGATGAAAAAATATTTTCTTCCAAGTTCAAAGATAGGAACTATAATACTGTATTGTGACTTCTCAAAACTAGTGCAGTCCATTATTGTGAAGCATAGAGCACAAGTGATGTCTCACTCGTCCTTCTCCATTATATTTTATTAGATAACAATAATTACCATTTTTATTGATTATCAAGGAAAAAAAAGTATGGAACCAATGAGACCTTGCCGGGAAATCTTTGAAGTCGCAAAAATCACTAAAGAAAAAAGTACATTTTCAGGGATCACACCTAAAGGAAAAGCAATATAAATAGTTTTTACTTGTAAATCTTGCTATCAATTGAAGCCCAAAATTTCTCTTCAAAGATCCAAAATAGAAACTTCTATATATGCTGCCATTACACTAGGCATGTTGAATGTTCCTTGTTGGAAACAGCATAAGCATTTAACCAAAAAGACAAAAACCAGAACATATAAGTTCCCTGTAGGAAACACAAAACATATATACATAGATGGGACATGCATGCACTTATATCTCATCTAACTAATATTGACAAAAGACCAGAACTCACAAGGATATAAGGATACGGAGATCATCCGCTCCAACCTCACTACGACCCTTTGCTCCCCTTTTTCCAAACGCTTCCCTTGCAAGTTGCTTCTTTTTCTCTTGCAACTGTAATATCCTCTCTTCAATGCTGTTTTGAGCAATCAATCTAACAATCTTCACCTCCTCTTTCTGTCCAATGCGGTGCACACGATCCATTGCCTGTTCCTCAACTGCTGGGTTCCACCATGGCTCCAACAAGTACACTCTGGAGGCAGCGGTGAGATTAATACCTGCACCTGAAGCCTTAAGGCTTGCAAGCAGAACCATGGGCCCTTCTGTTCCTGGAACTCCAAATTCCTCCATAACTTGAGACCTTCGTTTAGCGTTCATGGACCCATCTAGGCGCAGAGTCTTGAAACCAGCTGCTTTCAGTGGCTCTTCCAGTAAAATCAACATCTTCCGAAATTGTGAAAACACAACTGATTTTGTAGCTGGATGTTGATCCCTTGAGGCAACAAGAAGTTTTATCAGAGCAGACGCCTTAGAGGATAAGCTTGTTTCGCGTGAGAAGAGTCCAGTACCATCAGCCTCAGAAGATTGAGGGGCGGAGAACAAATCAGATTCTGTGAGGGGGTGACGACAAAGGGGACAACAGGATTTGCTGCGCTGTAGAGTTTTCAGAATACAGGCTTGGCAGAACATGTGAGCACAGCATGTAATTACAACATCAGTTGGTGGAGAAATACATATTGGACAGTCAAAATCTTCACCATCTTGCAGCACCTCAACCAACTTTTGCAGCAACTCCGGGTTATTGGAAACATCTGTTTAGACATAAAATTGTAAGAACGGATGCAGCAAAATTACTGGAATTTACTTGAGGAAGATGTCTTTCTATTCCCCTATAACAAATCATTACATAAGAGTTAATATTAACTAGATTTTCCTCAGTATCACAATTCCAAGTTTATCCATAAGTGGCTATGTGCCATGCAACAGAACTTCAAAGAGTGAGAAAAAACATTAAATATAAATCCCACATTAACAGCAATAAACACCCTGATCCAGGTCTATGCCGTCCAATACAAATCAAGAGGTAAAGGCCGTCTCAAATATCAATTTATCAATTGGCTTAAAAGGGAAGAGCGTGTTAGGAAGTCATCACCGATGGTGGGGGAAAAAAAGTCTCCTTGAATTAGCAACATGAGAATTCAAACAATAGAGATTGGTAGATTCATAACCAAAAGGTCTGCACAGCTTCAACAGAAATGGCAGGAATAATTCCCCAGGCTCTGACCTTGTACAAAAGGTGTCTTTGAAGCTCCAAACAGAAAACAAAGCAAGCTTTAAAAAAAAAATTGTAAATTTATGTTAACAGGTCCTTTGTGGCTTGCATTTTCAGTTTGTTTGATAGTTTGTCACAGTGAAATCAAATAACTAATATAAGAAAGAAACAAGGCAGATGCTTACCACAGGACAGAAATAATCAGTACTCAACTATGTAAATCTATAATAAATGAAAGCAGCAAAACTTTCCATCAAGATATAAATATACATAACATTCTGGGACATGTTAGATATTTTACAGTTGGCAGATACAAGAATAGTACTTCATGATTTTGTCATGAAACGAACAGGAACAGCATCAAATTCTTCATGACTATGTCTTAGAAATACTAATACTGCTCCACCTAAGAGAAATTCCTGCAACACTTGAAACTAACTGACTCATTTCAAAGCCAATTTAAGCTTAATCTCCTTTAAGGAGTGACCTCAAAAACAAGAAAAGTTATCTTTATAAGGTATAAAAAATGGTGTTGATATTGCTACCCTAAGACAATCTTCCTTTTTTGTATAAAATAACCTTGATCACATAGATATTAAATGATCCCTGGTACCCAGGGACCTTGTCATGATCGCCAATCACATAGTCTCCCAAACTATTAAAGATGGCAAAAGCATCTCAAATTCAAACCACCTCCCAAATCATTAGGTAACACAACATCCTACCTCAATATGTTTAATAAAAAAGAAACAATTATGAAGTATGGGTAAACACATTACCCTAAGCAACACAAGAAATTAGTCAGTACATGGTTTGATATGTTCATAACATATAGAAGCCTTCAAATTCCAAGCATGAAAATTGAACTCAACTTAAAGGAATAATGGCTACGAGAAAGGGAAAGCATGAGAAATCTAATTAACCAGATAGAAGAAGCCACAAAGTAAATCTCTACTTAATCCTACGTCCTACCTCACAGTTGTTTGTGGCAGCGGAAAATAAAGGTTGAAAAATTATATACAGTTAGAAAAAGGAAAATGATAAAGTGCAAATTTTGGTACCTTCAATGCTATTTGAAGGGAGTAGAAATTTGAGATCTGAAGGGCACAATGCCATATCAGTACAAATTTGGCGAAGTCGTAAAATTATACTAAGCACAGTGGAATAGTTGCGCATTAAACTTCCATCATTTATATAACCCTGCACTATGTTCTTTGCTTCCCCTTCCATCCAATCATAGAGTTCCCGTTCTTCCCCGAGAAGTTCAACATAATAAGTCTCTACAGTTTTTGGAGGCAATCCTACCAATGCTTTATCCTTTGTTCTTCGCAACGAAATTGTTGCCATCAAAACCTACACCATGAGTAAAAATGAAAGAAAACAAGTGCCGAAATTAACCAATGATACATTCATTACATTTCTGCTTAGAGACAAAGAGAAACTGAACAAAGTCCATAAAACTAGTTTAGAATAATGCTTCACTACCATTTAAATATTGCCATAAACATGCAACCTTTCATCCTAATGAACACTAAGAACTAATGCATGATGTTACCTGCAAACGTGAAAGTCCTCTCATGTTCCTTTGAGCAAGAGGACGTTGCACTAAGCTCTGCCAATAGCTCTTTATTGAAAATGGTTCAAAGCGTAAAAATGCCATGAGAGAAAATAAATCATATGAACCATTTTGAATTGGTGTCCCTGTAACAGCCCACCTCCGCTTAGCTATGAGATTCATGATGGCTCGACTTTGTTGAGCATTGACATTTTTTATTACATGTGCTTCATCCAAAATGACCCTCCACCACTCTATTCTCTTTACCGGTGAGTTTGGCCAAGATTCTTCAATAGCTAAAGTGGTATATGTGGTTAACACTAAATCATACATCTTAAGTTCTTCAGCATCCTTGGTCCTTCTATCACCGTAATACATGTATGTCTTCAATGTGCCTGATTTAGTATGTTCTTCTAACTGTGTTATCCATGTTGAAAATACAGAAGGGGGGCACACAACCAATGTAGTCTTTATATCCATTGCAGTTGAAGATATGTCATCTACAACAACAGATTTTTCATTAACAAGCCCCCCTGAAGGAGTACTCTCAGTCTTGCGTCTTTTTTGCGACCCAGTGGCCTGTTTATTTGTTCTTCTCCTCTTATCCTTCTTACCACTTGAGACAGCGAATCCTTCATCCTGCTCCCCCATTTTTTCATGCATCCCTTCATCCATGTTTGGAGCACTAGGATCTTTATCCAAAGCAATTAAAGAAAGTAAAGTTAAGGTCTTGCCCAATCCCATATCATCTGCTAAAATACCACCTCGCAAAGGCTCCGGCCTCCTATCCGTATGATAATTAGTCAAAACATTCACATAGGCTCCATCTTTCTCTTCCCAAAATGGCGGCAATTCACCAGAATTCTCCCTATGAACTAACCACCCCAAAGCTTCCTTCTGATGTACAAAAAGATCAGACTTAATGACACTTGCAGGGGGGTCCAACGCTTCCAATGCACACCTTTTGCTGACATTCTCATCAACCAACTTAAAAATCTCATCTACACTCTTAAACTCTTTCTTAGCCCTCCTCTCTTTCACAGCCATAGACTCTGACAACGTAAAAGATGCATCAGAATCTAAAATTAACGTTAACCCACCTTCTGAAATCACATCTTTCACGGTTGGAAAAGCCTCAATCGCCGCAAAGATATGAATTTGACAAGGAATTTTGAATTTGTTACCAGAGCGCGTTTTGGGCACAATGCCTTCCACAGCAATTAGGTTGGCGTCTATCAAGGGAGACAGTACGGCAGCGACTGTACGCTCAATATGTCCAACCTGAACTGCTCGAGTGTTGAGTACCTTAATGGCGTTCTCATCGTAGGGGTTGAGAGGTTCACGAACCAGACCCACCATTTCACGGCCACTGATGGTACCGGAATAGTATTTAATCCCAACGATGTTGGCGAAGACAAAGCCGAGCAGGTAAGTTTCGGATGAAGAACCTTGAGAACATTGGTCTGTTGGGTCGATGAATTCATCATCTTCCATGGGCGATTGTTTTGATTTTTGAATCGGTTTGAACTTTGATGAAGAACAGCGAGAGTTTTAACTTTAAGGGGGTCGCAAACGGGTGCTGTATTTGAATAACGATTGACGCCAGCAAGGCGGGGGGTTTTGAGCCTTGTTCCCGAAGACGAGTTTTTTTTTTTTTTTTGGATCCAGTTGAAGACGAGTTGTCTAGATGTTTGTTCTTTCGATTTTTTTTTTAACAAAAGAAATATCCTAGTAAAAGATAGTTATATTAATTTAGAGTAGATTATATTATTTTTTTTAAAAAATTGATTTAATTATATGTAATATTTCTTTAAAAAAATTACACTTAACTTTTCTAATATTTGATATAAAATTTTTTTATTTGATTTTATTTTTTGTTAAAAAAATTAATTAAATAATTTTTATTGTTGTATGAAAAATAAAGGTGTTATATTACATAAAAAAGTTAATTTTATTGATAAAAATAAATTAAACATTTTTTATAATATATATAAAATATTAAGAGAGTTGAATGTGAATTTTAAAATAAAAAATATGAAGTATAATTAAATTAAATTTTAATAAAAGTTAGTGTCATTTTTTTAAATTATTCTTTTAATTATTTCTATTTAAATTAATTGAGATATTTTTTGGTGAGTTAAATTTAAATGAGATTTCTTTCTTTCTTTTTTTAATTGTTGAATTCGAATCATAACACTTGGTGAAAAAAAAAAAGTCTAATGTTCGAACTTTTTTTTTTACTTAGTAGGATGAATTACAATTTTTTATTTTTTTTTTCGCCAAACTATAAACTTCTGATTGTATGCAAATCAATATTTTAAAGCAGATGAAATGTAATTTTTTGTCTTAAAAAATATACATATTGTATTATTTATTCTTTCAATATTAAAAATACATGAAGCAATTTAGATAGTATATTTTTTTAAAATTTATATGAAATATAAAATTACATTCTTCTATTTTAAAATTCAACAAACAGGGTTTTTTTCTTCTTTAACAATAAAATATAAATATTTCTTTCTTGATGAAAAAGAAAGCACGATCTTCGTATTCGTATATAGAAATTGGAACTCACCGCGCCTTGGATCAACGCTGCTCGCTATCGCCATCAAACGAAATACAGGTATCTGTCTCTCTATCTTTCATTAATATCTATCCCTGCCTCCATTGACAATCTCTCTTCATTCTTACAGTAAGTTTAACGTGTTCTTGACTTTCCCTCCATCTCGCTTCACCTATTCTTGTGTCGTTTTATCTCGCGTGGATTTGAATCTGGTTAAGTATCTGCTTGTTATGATTTTCAGCAGATTATGTTTTTGCTGCGACTCTAGATGCACTAATTTTATGTCTTGAGCATTGGAATCGTTGATGAACTCTTGGTTGCTTAAGGGTTTAATGTCATGCCCTGTAACACATCCCAGGCCACAAAAATTAAATCTTTGCCTTTATCTTTGTAATAATCTCTCCCTTCACCTCTTCTCCGTACCTATTTCTCACTTATTATCATTTCCATAAGACAAACGTGAAAGGTGTCTTGTCTTCTTCATCTCTGATAGCTTCCCAACCTTTTCTCTTGTTTGCCTCAGCGCAGCACCCAAAGGCTTCACAATTTACATAAGCCAGAAAGGATTTTGGAATCTCACAATTGATTTGACTTTGTTTTCTTCCTTAACAAAATTCATTCGAAACAATCTGTTCTATGACTATATAATTTCTCCTGCCATGGCTTCTAAGTATTTGTCCTTCAAATGAGGTCTTATTTTAATGTAATCTATTACCTCGTAGTGCTGCAAATTAATGGCAAAGGTAGGACATTTTTGGTATGATGCAACCTTCTTCCCCTTTCCACAAAGCCAATTTTCTTGTGACCTGGTATGAGGTCTTCACAAAAGGTTGATTAGTGCCTGATTCTTCCTTTTAGCTTTTGTCTGTTATTGGTGTGTAAGTTGCTATATTTAAGTTGGGCCTATTTCTAACACAACCATAGTCTTTCTTGGGTTATTGGAGACTGACTGGACAGAGGACAGTCTTGTTGCTTTATATTTCGTAAATAGAAGTCTATCGGTTCAGAATCTTATCTGTTGTTTTGGCATTTTAGATGGGTTAATTTTTTCATAGGAAACAGTATGCTTTCCCTTGATAATAAAAATAACTAACGAATCACGCTTGTTATGGAATTTTTTATATGAATATTTTGGGAGTAAATTTTGGTTTTTTTTTTTTTTTTAATGTTGTGGAGATTGCCTGGGCTGGTATGCACTTGAGTAATGATTTTTGAAAGGCTGAATCTAAATATATGGATGTTTTGATTTGTGGCAAAGGGAATGCAGTTTTATTTATTTAAGGAGAATTACTATGCATGTGGTTGCTCAGTTGCTCTTTTTTTGATACCATCTATCAACGTTGCAAGTGATTTTTTTTTTTTTAAATTAAGTTCATTGCAATGTTATTTATATTAGATGCTATGACGTCCTTTTTATATGAGAACTTTGATACAGTGCATCTGGATGTAGATATACAAAGTTACAGAACTGCGTTTCAATGCATGAGCATCAGTATATGCATTGGAATAAGTATGAACCATTTTAAGAATGCATTTTTCTTTGCCGGCGTGATCCCAAGGTTGATGCTGGTCCCTTTTGTTCCATTATTTGACCTGACTTGATATTTTTATCAAATAAGCTTGTTAATTAGAGAGTACACATTTGATATTCCTTGGCTAATTTTTTACCCTTCTATTGGGCATGAATTTAAAAATAAAATGATGATTTGTGTTTTTTTCAAAATTTTACCTTATAAAAAATGTTATGTGCTCTCATCCTAGAGTGCCTTTATTGCATCTATAATCCTTGTTCTTAGTTATTTGAGGCCTGCCTCATTTTAAAGAAGTTCGATAAAAAAAATGCTAGCAACTCCTTGGTGATCATTGTGCTTTTGAGATAACCTTTGTATCAGCCGTTGAGTCTTAAGAGGGCATGGATACTCAGAAAAACCAACACGAGAAGCAGACTTCATCAGCTGCCACTGCCTCGCCTGTTACCTCATGTCGAAAGAAGAAGAATGAGGAAGCTACGTTTTTGGAGGATTTGAAGGATCATGTTGATGAGTTTATCCATGCTTCTATGGATGAACACAAAACTTGCTTTAAGAAAACCATTCAAAAGGTTTGACTCTAGAAAGCTTTCCCTGGAGAACTCTTGATATTTGTATCGCCCTTTGGCTTTGCCTTTGTACTGTCTTCTAATATAATATGGTTTTGGATCGTTCCAGATGTTTGGTTTGTCCAAAGTTGTTGCAGAAAGGAACTCTGATACTACCAAAGAAGTTGTAAGCTCTCTGCCTCTTCGGACAACCGTACAGGAGTAGAATCCCAAGACTTTTGACCCAGTCGTTTTGTAATACACCATATTTATGTAGGTAAAATGCAGAGCTGTTGCTTGAAACGGGAAAAATATTATTCGAGAAACTTCATCCCTGGGTTATTTCATGTCAGCCATGCCCAACCCCCCCCCCCCCCTTTTTTTTTTTATTTCCCGATATATTGAGTGTTGAATTTGGTAGTAGTTGAATTCCATCAATGGACTTTTTGTCTTTCTCACAATGAGCAATTTCATAACTCGGTACTTTATGATTATTTGTTCGCTCGGTTCTTATGAAGGTGCTAAATAATGCTATGTCGAATCCAGCTTCGTAGGTTTAAAGAAAAGAAACTAATTGTTGCGGGAAGGTGAAGAAAGAATGATATAATGAAAGACAGGCGTGTGATGGCAACTTGTCTATCAAAAGAAGAGAATTTTATGCAAATGAAAGGAGTACAGAGAAACAAAATGATTTCTTATTCAAGGAAGAGACGGAAACTCCAGTACCAAATTCCCCCGTGCTCATTCTGCAATACCTTTTTTCTGTTTATATTTTGCTTAAGCTCTTGTAACCCGTCGCTGCCCACTTCTGTGGCACAAGAATATTTGAACAGTGCAACAACTTGCTCTGACATAGCTAACTTCACTCCTGCTATACCAGATGAAAATCCTCCTATAATGTTGTCTCCTCTGCTTGCGTATCATATTTCTATCAGTTTTTTCTTCTTTTTTTTTTTGGGAAGAAAGATACATGGTTTGATGGTTCAATTGATAAACTCATACAGCTACTTCTTTGGGCCATATGACGTCAGTGAATCAATAAGTTGATTGCGCCAATTGGCTCAAAAGAAGACTGGTAATCATTGGAAGATCCACTTCCAAAAACAAAAAAAGAAAATACCAACAACCAAATCCAAAATCTGAGTTGAAGTCAAAGAGGTAAGTGAGTGGGAGTCAATGAATAAAAATTTGAGTTGATGCTGCAAAATTTGAGTCAATGAAGAGGCAATTGTGGCTTGGAGAAATGAAGCAATCTATTTTTACAAATTAAGTGGACCAAATATGAAGAATAGCGAGGCACACATGCTTGGTTGTGATAGGTGAGAAGAGGTTGTTCAACTAAACAGACCCAGCGGCATCCCAATCATCCAATGGAGTCTCATTTGCTTACTTTGCTTTAAGCTGGGCGACCATCCCATTCCTAGTCACTTTTTTAGATACTATTACTAGCTTTCTGTGTCCCAGAAAAATAATGTCTACCAAAAAAATCGAAATGTTTCAAACAACTTTACAGTATAAGCACGTGAATATTTTTATAACATTCATTGAAAGACTCATTAAGGATAGAACAGTACAGTACAGGATGCAGTAGCATAATTATTAGGCTCATCTAGGGCAGAGGAAAAACAATTACGTGTCTTTTTCTTTATAGTATAATGGATAAGCTTTCGGGTTTAAGGAACTTAATTTAGCTTGATTGCCATCCTAAATTTGCTTATACCAAGGGTTTCCATATTAGTTTGTTTATTATATGCTTATGTTTGGCATGTCAATATTTAATGTCATAATGGAATTGGAATACTACTGTCTCCTGTACCCAAAAAAAATATATATATATATATATATACTACTATCATGACACACTCATAGGTGTAATTTTTTCATTTCAATACTGAAGAGATAACGAAATGCCTCTTTAAAACTTTAAATAACAATTTACTAATTACATTTCGCTATTTCTTAGTTTAAGCTTTGAAGTATCTAAAATTTTAGTATTTTTAAAATCTCGTGTATATTAATTTTAAATATTTTTTTTATAAGCACAAAAAATCTATTTTTTTTATACATTGAGATGACGATAAGTTATATTATATATTGGCATGAAAATATTAATTTTTTCCTTTTTTTTTTGGTGCGAATAAAGATATCAATCTACTAAACACATACTAAATGACTTATTCAGATATATGTTTTATTAGATTAAACATGTCGTTACTTTTGAAGAGCTTGTAAAAATATGAGATCCATGACTCAGCTTAGGGAGAACTGGAAAGTGAAAAGGCCCGTGGTATAGTTAAGCTGCTTTAATGAAGCAATAGTTGCTTGTGCAAAGTTTCTGCAGCACCTAATATTTCAAACATTGTCTTTAACTCTTAAAGAATAAAGAGAATGAAGGGGAAAAAGAAAAAGAAGAGAAAGCGAATAAAGAACAAATATGATTGAAGAGCAGTCAATGGAAGTAGGTAGCTAGCAACTATGTTTCCATGTGGCAAGCTAAGGAATCCAGAGTCTTTTCAACATTCAAAGCAAAATTTCCCGCCTCTTGTCAGTTTCGGTCCCAACCCAATGGATCCTTCCGTATAAAGTTAAATTAGCTATGAGGTATTTCAGTTCTTTAATGTTTCTGTTACAGGGGATTCACCACCAAGATTATTTCCAAATGACCAGGTAGTTAAAGGTTTTGTAGTTTCTGTCTCTTTATATCATTTCACCGCTAGTGACTAGTAAACTCCATGATTGAGATTTGATTGTTCTCTGTAGTACTCAAGAGTCAAGACATCTGATACACTTAGACGACAACATAAAATGACAACTTTATTATGAATAGAAATCAGAAACATACTAGGAATTGAAACAGAATCGTAGATTCTTCTTGGTAGCTTCATGAATATGAAAGTACAACGTGGAATCATAGGCTATGATTCTTATGACTAGTAGTCTAATGTTACTGCATTAACTCTACATATCAAATAACACCATGCACTATCATGCGAAGCTGCAGGATGTTGAAAATCTTTATTGTTGTTGATACTAGTTGGTTCACTGGAGCTTCATGTTCCTCAGCCTGCAATAGGATCGGATTCAGAAAGGGCAAATAAAAAGGTTAATAAGAAAGTTAGTACATGTAATTAACTAGTGCAACTTTTGCTTGCTAGTTGAGAGATAAATATTTAATGGGTGTTTAGCAGCATGGAGGAATCATATGTTGTGATCATATAGTTTGATGGATGGTGTTAGATTAGAATACCTTTTTTCCTCGTCAGAGCCTCCAGTTTTCTTGTAATTAGGGAAGGGCACTTGTCCTGACTCAATATGCTTAACGTCCTCCACAAGGAGATCATAGTGCCTCTTTACTTCCTCAGGGGTTTTCCCACCAACGGCCTTGGCAACATTGTACCAACGGTCAGGGGTGTCCTTGTCATAAATTGCTAGAGCCCTTTCAAAGGCCTTATTGTCCTTAGCAGACCAGGACCCTGAGGATGACATTGAGCTCGATGCCATTTCTTAACACTAACTTGTAGTTTGACAAGACAAAGGGAGGGAACACTATAACTTCACTAAAGAGAATGGTGGAAGGTGAAAAGGCCAAGGAAATTAAGTGAAAAAGCAACGGAGCAAAGGATGATGTTTAAGAATTTGAAAGAAGAGGTAACTAGATGATATGTGCAGAGAGATGGCTATCCCTGCTCCTTTTATAAGCAGAAGTGGAGGGTGTAAGGTGGGTCAGTGCCAGTTGGCATGAATATCTCGCCAAAATGAAGTCGAATTTTAATGATTTGTCTGCTTAAGAACCACGGAATAGAGCAGGACCAAGAAGTTGAGCAGCAATATGGGAGAATCAGTATCTTCATACAGTAAAATAAGTGAATGAATAGATAGGGGACTTACCTAAACTTTTTCTTTTCTCCTTCCTTCTTTATATAAAAATGATGTCAAGTTAAAAATTCACTTTGTTGAGCTTCGAGCTTTGTGGATTTAATCCATAAAAAACACATTGCACGTTGTTAAACAGTTGAACATATAAAACCTGTACAGCAGTTTCCGAGAATAATATATTTTTTAGCACAACACATCACGTGGTTAGGCAAATAAGACATAATCAAATCCTTCGGATTAAAGGGTAAATTTTCCAATGTGGTTGAGAGTTGAGATCCTAAGAACAAACATCTGCATAGAGAAGAAAACTAAACTGAGTAAAATAGGGGTATGTAAGCTCCCTATTGCATGCCAGGTCAGCTAATGTTCCCTTCATTTTATAATCCTGCTTGCAGAGTTTCCATGTGGGACCAAGCACAAACCCAGTGAATCCGCTGCAGCTACAATAGCTTTCACGTGTGCCTCACACAACCAAAAGCTTTTATTCAAAAAGCTTGAGACTGCAAAGAAAGCCCTTCGTGTTCATCATCATTGCAGATGATCTTTCTAAGCGTACTTCGTCCTCCACAACATTCCGACATCTAGCTGGCCAGTTTTCTCCGTACAATGATTCTAGTTTGTTTTTCACTCCCAAGGAAAGGTCATATAGGTCACCCAGTACTCTTGTAGCTGCAGGAAATCCACCCTCCCAATGGTCTTTTTAAAACAAAAAACAAAAAAAACACCCACTAGTAACTACTGGGTTTCTGATAGAGTTTGTGCTTAATGTTTTTTACTTTGTGCATTTCAGTATGTATAACTTGTTTTTCATCCCTGAAATATCTGTTACGATGTAATTTGAAAAGGGAATAACCAATAATACTTGATCATATTTTATTATTCCAATGTCTCAAATAATTTCAGAGAATGCATCCAGGTCCAACTAGTACAGTACCAGATGTATATGTATATGTAAAGAATATCCTGATTCCTGATAAGATCTTTTGTTTTGTCTTTTGCTGTTACCTCAGGCCAGTGCGGTGGAGGATAACTGTAGGATTCAGGGCTTGCCCATTGGTTTTTAACCAGTAAATATAGCATAGGGTTCATCATCTTTAGCTGCTGCGTTTGGCTATGCCTCAGGCAAATTGGGTAACTCTGTGGAGTTTACCCCTCCTGTTTCAACACATGGGTTGAGTCTAGCTGTCCCATTGTTTTTTTCTCGGCCATTATTACCTGTAAATGTGGAAAAGCCACCATCATATCTTAACTGATATCTGTTTGTCATAGGCATGAGAGAGGCAATAAAGTGATGACAGAAACCCTCATTAGCTTGATCACTTCCAGAATTTTGTTGCTGAAAAGGATAATTTGTAATTACAGGAGGATGGTGTTACTGGAAAATAAAGCTTTCCACATATTTTAAGAGCATTGTCTTTTGATAAATTTACAAGGAACTAGATTTTTGCCATTTCTTTTTCTACAGCTTTATGAGCAATAGCTCAGCTTAATTTTTCTTCAATCATCTGAATTAAGTTACCTTTGCTTGTTCCTGTTGTATTGTTTGCCTTGAACTTTTCTTTTTGTTCTTCTGATTTATTATTTTGCAAGTTCAACGACTTCATGCTGACATGTAGAAAATTACAATAAATCTAAACTTTTCCAAGAAAATGGTTTGAAACCATGAGCATTCTAGACCACAGGTTCTTGTGTGTCGTCATACATGTAGTGGATGTGTCCAGTACTGATTCTTGGGTTAATGTTGTTAAATGAACCATATCCATACTTCAGTGGATTTTATTACAAAATTAAAATGACCCAACAATAGGGAAAGGCTAAATATCTGTCTGGATTTCGGAATAAGGCTCAATCTTTCAAGAGCATCATACTTCAGAGGTCGGTGTAGTGACGCCATGGCTTTAGGTAGCAACTTGGTTTAGGTTGCCCGCTCTTTATGGACCTATTGTTTCCAATATCTAGCAAGTAGGCTTCAGTGTAGTCTATTCTTCTAATTAGTGAAAATCAATGCTTACTACTCATGGTATAACATTGTTTAATGGCTTGTATATATGAAGACTTTAGACAACTATGTATAGTCCATAACTTGAAATTTAAAAAGAGAATACTTTTAGGCGTCCATGTTCCTTTAATACAATCTTTGATATTTTATAAAGTTATGAAGCCTTTTAGTAGACTTACATCTAAAATTCTTGAGTATCTTAAATGCTTAGATGTTTATGCTTAATACACAGACATAAAATTACAATATATACTGTCATCGAAAACACTTGGGTGACATAGGATTCCATCAATTGTCAGTCTTTGGTATCTTCCTTAAAGGTTGAGATTGAGAATATCACATTTTTGAGTAAATTTTTTTACTAACTTTCACAAATTACCAATTGTGGCATTTCCTTGACGTTCATAAATACAAAATCTTAAATATTCACATATCTTATCACTCACTACGTTATACTCAAAATTAAACACATCAGTATACTGAGTTGGAACGAGAGATGTAATGGACAAGTACAAATTTCGTTGAGACATTAGGTTTCGTTTTTGTTGGCGTATGTTTAAGTATTGTTCCTTGTAACTTGTGGAGTCCTGTTGTCAACATCATCCTTTCTATGCAGGAATTCTGTAGTCATAAGTTTTTGCTACAAGGTTTATACTAATTTAAAGTGAATTTAAGAGTCTCGTTGCCAAGTTGCATCTGGGCCACAATATATGGTAATGCGGGAGCCTGATCATTGTTTGAAAATTTCTCCAACAACTTTGATGGAATCTTAATGAGAGAAAGTGATAGGTGACGATCTAACCCCTCCCACCAATATCCAGAATCCTTATCAGTTATCCCAAGTACAAAGTAACATATGGACTCTTCCACCATTACTGGAAGATTCTTTTCCACTGGTCCATCATTACCTAGTTGAGACTTGAGAAGTTCAACACTAGTAGATCTGTTAATAAATATTTGGATGATTTTCGAGGATTGAAAATTTAAAACAAGACTAAGGGGTTTTGACACTATTGCAGTTAAAGGAAACAGGAATCTGCTTCTTCATAGGAGAAGGAAAGGAAAAAAGTGAAGCATCTAGGCGGGTCTTAAAACGGCCGCCAGAGCAAAAAGAGAAAGCTTTATCAGGAATATTTGGTTAATATGCTAAGTCATAGGCTTCATTTTAAGGCTTAATTATTTTTTCATTAGAACTATGCAGATAACACAGAAGGGTTAATGAAGAGTGTTAAAATTAAGGTTAAGAAAAAAGCTGCATGTCATACATTGAACTGCAAAATGAAATAATGTGGAGGGTGTTCATATTGGAATTCTGGGGTTAGAACTAAGACGAGAGACATAAAACCTTAATTTCGTTTTGGTGCAGAGGATAGTAGCGGGCTTACGATGATGATAGCGTTGATTCAGTGGGATGGCAGGGCACCAAGATATTGTGGGCCGTTTGATTCTCTGATGCTCATCCTATTGTCCTTCTTGCTGAAGTGCTGTGCGAGCCAACAATTTTGTCTTCTCTCTCCTTGGTGATTCCCCATATTGTGTGGTGCTGTCCAAATTTACTGCTTCTTCATTTTTTTATATGGACAATATTTCCCAGCTATTTTCAATTTTTTTCTTCTTTGGCTGTTGTTGGCTGGGGATATCCTTCGTATGTTAAAATGTTGATTTGCTAATCCCATTGAGCAACTTGTATTTCTCAGAAGCATCTGGTTTCCTGATTATGCATTGCACGGAAGTTTGAATTTTAGCTCAAAACCATCCTCAGTGACCCCTTCCCTCTATTGAGTTTCTCGTCAGAGCTAGGTTGGTTATAGCTATCAGAGCAGGCAACTTTAGTTTCCCGTCATCCCATTAATGTGTAAAATTACATAGGCTTATGGCTTAAAACGAGACAAAATATCTCCCTCTACTCTAGTGATGCAAATATCCTGCGACTTGTGCTCGTTGTGATGCTCATGCCCTTGATAGACCTCCATAATCATTCGCTTCTACATTATTTTGACTCGACACTCCTGCATCTTTCTGTCATGAGTTCGAGAATTTTTGTTTGGAATCTGTAGGGTGGCTTTTGGCTTGTGCTTTCAAGTTTCAACAATAATCTCACTGAACTGACATAATGTCTTTCTCCCTCTATGTAAGTACATGCATGATGCAGCAGGATTAGACACTGTAAAGGGGATATTTACTAATAAGAATTTGCGAAAAGAAAATATCATTTATTGTAAATGACTCATCAACTATTTAGTTTAAGTAGGTCAAGCTAAAAGTATAATCTCTCTGATAGCTAAGTTGAAGTAAATTGCAACTACTTTCTAAATTTTTGAAATCTACAAAATACTTCCTATAGTTTTTACAGTTAATTTTTCGGGAGAAGCGTGTCTTAAGAGAGTATAAACATGATACATGTGTAAAGAAGATCTTAAAAAGAAGAAATATTTGTATGATGAGAGTTTATAAAATTAGGATTCTTTGTATTGGGAGTTTTGTTTAACTTGGAGACAAGTCTGTGATTTACTCCTTAATAATAATCCCATAACCGGACCTTCCAACCCAATAACCAACCAAAATGTTGCTACTAAGTCCTTAAGTATAATAAATTCAATTTGCTTTATTTTTAATTTTTCATACCATACTCCACAGGTTATGGGATTTTACATTTCCTTAATACTGCGAGTCAAACTGTGATAATGGTGACGTTTGAGCCGAGCGAATGAAGAAAATGATAGGATCATGGGCTGTCGCCGAAGATTGGTCCAAAAGGGAACGCTCACACGTCACAAGATCAAGATCAAGCCATGTTGTACTTCCAAACTTCAGCAATCGCAAATATCTACAAACCATTGATTAGGATCTATTCCGAACACAATATCATGACTCATAAAGAAGCTAGATTGCATAATATTTTCGTAAAACACAATCCACATTTCTTTAACCGGGAAATCAATCACAAAAAATTAAGGGGAAAAACTATAAGTACACATGTTAAAATTTTGTGCCTTAAATGTGTAGACATTTGCAACTACATATATATTGCAAGATCCACACTTTTTTTTTTGGGGGGGGGGGGGGGGGGGGGGGGGGGGGGGGGAAGAGGCACTAAAACAATATCCATATATCAAACTATCAATTATCAAATGAAAACATACAAAAGAACAAGCAATGCATACACACAATTTCAATAATCCAAACTAGACAATATACAATATAGCTGGCCTGAAAAAGTCAAGCATGCATAGATAGAAAGGGTATCCCAACAAAAAACCCATTTAGGACACAAATGATGGAGTTGCAGGCAGCAAAGATGATGATGGGGGGTTTCACTCTACTCAGTTCCTTGTTTTTCTTTTGGCCACCTCTCTACTCAGTTCCTTGACAACAGCTGCAAGTGCCTCCGGATTGACACCCAGGTCACAAAGAGCAATAAGAACAGAAAGTGTGTGACGGTCCAGACCCGTGTCTAGTACATTTGACATATGAAATGCAAGGTCCAAAGATTCTCGTGCACTTCGCGCAACTTCAGGATCCATCGTAAATACTTACGCCTTAAAATGAGCCGATTTTGTTTAATTCAACAATTTCTCAAGAATGGAAACCGCAGCCTGTGACTTAACACTGTTTGTTTACATGGAGATCACCGAATCAGATAGAGTTACATAACAAATAAATTCTCCAAACATAGATTGAATCATTGAATCTTCCATGGAAAACTGTTCCTAGTTTCGTGCACTGTACATTGAACAGAGAAACTCAGGAAGCCCATATTATTTCCTTAACTTTTCCTTGTAAAATAAACATAATAAGAACAGGCCATCCAGTACTCCAAAGTAAAGCTTTTCACACTAGCCATTAGAATTTAAATCAGAGCACATCGTGAAAGAGAAAAGAAGAAATGGACACCTTGAATAGCTACAACTTGCAACTACCAAGAGATGCATTATCAGAGCGTGTAAACCGACTTCTCTTATGAACAAGTTACTGAAAGAACTGAAAATTAACAGTAAAACCCTAGATCATGATTCCTCAAATCAGTGTCTTGAATTACCAATTTCTTCAGCTAATTTACTTGTTTAACCAAGTATTTCACTCCTATACAAATGACAATTTTGGGCAGCAATTGAATTCAAGGAAGGGCCAAGTTCATGAAAATATTACAGCAACCAATCAATATGATTACAAATTACTTACGAAATGAGAATAGATTAAGGGAAAAGAAAAAGAGTGAACAATAAACCGAGAAACTATCAGAAGAAATGAAGCACAAGACAAACTTCAATTTACAAAAATAATAAGTGTAAACCCTTGCACACAGACCAGCAATAGAGAAATAGGGGTACTTCGTAATGGTCCAAGAAGACGTGTAAGAGAGGAGACTGAAGAGGGGAGACTGGGGAGAAGGGCTAACTGGAACAAAAACTAAATTTAGAATATAAAATTTGATTGAGGGGAGAAAAAGTTCTTCATGGAAAACCTAGATCATATCTACGACATCATTCCCAAGGATCCAACTTAAGGGTGTGTGATCAGAAGCGGATACAGCAATAATAAACGATAATCCAACTCAGAACAGGGAGGTCGAGCAATTACATACCTCCGCTATAGGATCAAGCTAAATGCCTCTCCGAAAACGCCAAATCGAAGCTCCGCCGCCTTACCCGAGACTGTTGAGCAATTTCTCAATCTAGCACGCGTTTAACGATTTGGCGAATCAATGAAGGTATACACCTGATTTTGAGAATATTGACGCTTTCAGAGAGCCAAATGGTTGCGATTATGGCTGCAAACCAAGCTGAAGCTGACGGAAAGGGCAAACAACAATAGCATTACTGATAGAGTCTACTCGAAGCGACGCAGCGTTTGATCAAATACCGTTTAAATTTGTTCTCAAAAAATGACCTAGGTGGGTGAGTAATTTCTTAAAATTGAATTATTTAGATTTAATTTAGATGTTTTATATTTAATATTTTATTCTTTTAATTTTTTACTTAAAATTATTATTATTTAAAAAATTAATAATTCAAATATTTTTTATTTTATATCTTGTATTTTTTAAAATAAAAAAGTAAAATATAAAAATTAAAAATCTTTATTTTACATCTTAATTAAATTTGATCATACAATTTATATTAAAATGAGTTGGGATTGAATAAAAAATAAATCAATAATCCAATTTAAAGTTAAAATAGTGTTTTGTTTTGTTAATTTTATTTATTGTTTTAAATTGATTTTTCGAATTTGAAATATTTTAAAATAATTTATTAAATTTTAGTTTTATAAAAAACTTTACGAATTGAATTCTGTTAAAGTCTGCAACACCTGTCTATTCCCATATTAACGTGGAAGCTATGTGTATATTTTTCTTAAATTTTAAACAATGAAATAGCATCTAATGAAAAAAGGAAAAAAAAAAGTTCCACAATAAAACGAAACCCAAGGTGACGGTGTTTATCGTCGAGGCTCCTTTCTTCTCCGGTGGAGGCTGTCGACCCGGTGACAGCGTTTGACAGTAGCATTCTTCATTCTCGAGCACCCTCCCTCTCCAGACTGCTGCTTGTAGATCTCGCACACACCGTCTTTCTCCTGCATTTCAGAGGGTATGAATGCTTCTGCCCTCTGTCACTTATTCTAATCTTTGCAGAGTCCTTATACGGATTTGGATCCCTGAATACTTCAAGGGTGAAGTGAGGAGAGAGACTCTCACCTTTCTCTTGTTGTCTTTTTTTTAATTTCATCTAAAGTACTTCAAGTAATCTTGACTTATTCTTACACAATAACAAAATATGATGATTTATTTTTATAGTATACATGTCAGTTAGTGGGTAAAAAACAATTTTTTGTTAAAAATTTTTTTATGTCATATTAAAATATTTATATTTTTATAACATATTATTTATCATTTAAACTCTTAGATTAAATTAAATAGTATTAACTCATCAATAATATTTTAAATTTTTTATTAAATTTAAAAATAAATTTAAATTTAAATGAGTAATGTCCAATTACACTTTACATTAATGCTAATAACTACACTACATCATATAATTTTATATCTACTCGTCTAATATATAATAAGAATTTACTAAAAATACACATTATTACTTAATAATTTTATAAATTTAATGAAAAAGTTTAGAAGATCATTTTGAAGAAAAAATATATATAATGAATTATAAAAATTTATGATTATTAATTTACAAAAATCTATATCTACAAATTACAAAAAACACTATTTTATCAATAATATTTTAAAAAGTTTTATAGTATTTTTAAAGATAACTATTTTAAATTCAACTAAAAGTAATATATTGGTATTTAAAATTTGTTATATATTGTAGAATTATTATTTAAAAAAATGCATCCAAGGTACTTAAACATTCAATATAGAATAAAAAATTAAAAAATGAACAAAGGACAATTCGAAAAGAGGAAAAAATTGTGTAAAGTTTAATTAAACCAACATGCAAGTATTGAAATTCAATTTAACAATCAACATGAATGACATAAGTGTTAATTAAATTCTTGATTAGTACTTGTTTTGCTAACAAATTATGACAATTGTACCTTACGAAGATATTCTCTGATTGAAACACGTTGCTTTATACATTAAATATAGAATGTTCTTTTCCGAATATGTTGGAATTGTTAGTTGGGCAAACTTACACGCAAGAGTGATGAACGAGTCCACATGCCAAAACAAGGCAAAAGAAAGCAGAAAAAAGTCAAACAAACACATGGAACGCAATACAATCGATTTATTATTTTATTTAGTTTTATTTTATTTTATTTTAAATACTAGAGTATGACCTATGCCATACACGATTTTTTTAATTTATTAATATTATTAAAATTATATTAGTCTAAGATGTTAAAAATAATATATATATATACACACACATATATATTCTTCAAAACAAATTAAAAAAAATTATTTTAAAAGGCCTCAAAGATTAAAAAAATAATTATAAAGAGCTATTTCTTAAATAACAGTAAATAAGAATGGAAGAGAAAATGAAATAAATAATAAAAAGGACTTAAGTTTTATAATATAAAGTGTCATTTTTTTTAGTTAAAATTTTTATTTTTATTATTAAAATTTTATTCCTCAATTACAATTTTTAATTTTATCTTTAAAAAAAACGCATGACAAGTAAAGAATGATAAAGGGCTTATTGCACCTCATTCAGTCATTATTACGAATGGATGTGCGTCCCTCCAATAATGTTGGGTTCCTTTCCTAGTAAAGTGGAAGTACTCTTGCTATTTAAGAATGTGTCACAAGTGTTTGGTTAATTACCTAAGCACCAATATCCAGTGGCAAGATTAAAATATCACAATTCTATATATGAAAAGCATAAATACCACTTGATCGCTAGACTAGGAATCCATTAAGATCAGATGCAATATTGTCATTTAACATACCGGCTTATTATTGATAAATAAATACACCGAGAAAGAAATAAATAAGTATGTAATGTACAAAGTAAAAAAATAATTACAAATAATTACAAATTTAAGTTAAAGTAAAATTGAAAAGATATTAAATTGAGTTTGATGAAGTTTTTGTTAACATTCTAGATGTAAGAGTGACACGACCAAGTGCATGATAGTATATGAAATATAAGTTGAGTGTATATTGTAAGTTAAGTTAAGTTAAGTTTGATAAAAACACAAATAAAAAATTAAAGAGAGAGATAACATATGACAATCTATCATGATTTAGCCCCTCTAGCTTGTGTATAGTCCTTTTAAATATTAAAGATTTCTTTTTCACTCAAATTAACAAATCACTATATAAATTGACCTTAGATTCAACTTGTCTAAAAGTTTTTACAAGTTTATTCTTAACTTATTTACTCAAGTTTTACATAAAGCTTATTTTTAACTTTACTTTCACATGTGGTTTTGTACAAATTTACCCTTAATTTACTTATACACTCAAAGAGTTACAACAAAGGTTAAGGAAATGAAATATTACCTCCCAATACAAAATTACAAAATCACTCAATAAATACTTCTTTGAAAGTTGATAAACTAAAAATTCAAAATATTCTTAGAGAAGCAAATACTATTGAATGCTAAAATTATTTCTAATAGTTTTTTTTCATGGTTTATGTTTTAACCTTCAATATATTTATACTTTTTCACCAATTTATAGTTATAACTAATTATGTCTCTTTTTTTGCAAAATAAAATGCTAAACATAAGAACTTTTCGACTGGAATAAGAGATGCTTGTCTTTAATATTCATATCTTCTTTTTCAACAGCATCATATCATGAGACAGTTTGTCCCTTTTCCATTAATTTTCTTTAAAGCTTACTTCATAGGTTAGACAAACTATATATATATATATATATATACATACATACATAAAATGGTTAGTTATAAAAGAGAGATAATAAAATTGGTAACAATATATATCGTTTCATTTGTATTGTCTGAAAAACAGAGGTAATTAAAATTTGTCAATTAGCTCCTTTATGAAATTCAAACAAATTTTAAGAGACAAAATTTTAACAAGCTAAGTTTTGATTGGACTTTTTCATATATCAAGAATTTTATTTGTTATCATCAAAGTCATAGGTCAAACAGGATATTATGTGAAATTAAGTACAACCAGCATACAAAGTTAAATTAAGCGCAACTACCAATAAACAGATATTCTCCCCTTTTATGATAGAATTAAGTTTAACTAGCAAGCAAATATTCAAAGTTAAGCACAAACAAGATAATTTTGCACACATAGATATTTTTCCCCCTTTTTGTAAACACCAAAAGAGGCAAGCATAGAAAAGAAAATGTAGGTAAGAATTATCAACAATCAAAAAGTAGTTAAACAAAATTAGCAAGAATTATATTAGCATTAAATAAAAAGTTCAAAGCACACATGAAGAAAATGTCTAAACACACCAAGAAAATGCTTTAAAAAATTAGCCATCACAAGCACTTTAGAAAGCTAGAGGATCATAAGACTAAAGATTATCAATTTGCTATCATATTCCTCAAAAGTTGATCGACTAGGACCTTAAAGATTTGAGTCACCACTTGAGTCTCTTAAGTGAGTGAATCTTTGAAGGATTGTAGACTCTATTACAAATTTTCTATTCTAGCTTGAACTACTTCTTTACTTTCCCTCCATTTATTAAAGAGGCAATCAAACTTATACATAATCTTCTAGAAAGAATGTGTTAAGGAGCCAAATTATCATTAGAATACCTCAATAATGGATGATTTAACAATGGGGAAAGTAAAGTTAATTGATGGGGAATGACTTGATGGTGGAATTGATTGACTCTTAGAAGGAAGTTAAGGTAGGTTATTCAAGAGACATGGAGGTAAAGCAAAGGGAATGAAAAGGTACATGAGATAAAGAGGATCCCATATTTTAGATGGGGAACACTTTATCATCTAAGTTAGCATGCTTAAGAGATGAAAAAGCTAAAGCCCTGATGACAATTGTTTTTGCCAAGGGAATGGGCTCTACCTTAAATGACTCAAATTTATTGTCCATCTCCTGAACTTCATCTTTAGGCTTTTGAACATTAACTTCTTCAGCATGTTCTTCCGCAATGTCTTCCTTAATTTCTTCAATGCTAGTTACTATAGCATATCCATCCTCAACTTCTACGACATTTTCTTCCATAATGTTAAGAAGTTAAGTAGAGGTGCCTTCATTTACAATTGCTTTAATAGCCTTAAGTAGAGGAATAATGGCAATATTATTAATCTAAAGGTTGTTCTAGAACATAGTCATTTATGACCTTAGCACAATTTAAGGGAGATCCATCAATTTCAGTAGTTAAAGTTACCTCCTTTTGTTCGTCTACCTTAAGGATGATTATCAACACTTGGGTAGAAGTAGGTGTCAGTGGCATTGCTCCTTGCATATTTACTCAAGATAAGTGAAGGGCAAACTTATTTACTTGCTTAGTTACCTAGAATTCATCATCTTTTGCTTTAGAAGATGATTCCGCTTTAGGAAAAAAGGCATTCTAAACAATATATTCTAAATAAGATCTAAAGTCAAATAAAGGTCATTTGGAAGACCCAGCTTCTCTTCGAGGTCTAACAGAAAAAAAGACTCGAGGATGCATCACCTTAATCTTGAATGCTGTAAGATCTGTCATATACTCTACCATATCGCATTGATGAATCTATTCTCCATCAATGTACACATAGTTCATATGCTTAAATGATATAGTATTGTAGGTGGATTTTATCATTTTTGAAGCAAACTCGTCAAAATTTACTCCTTGTTTGTTGAAGATCATTGTCAGCAACATCCTATCCAATAAACCAGTTGTTTAGAGCTTGAACTTATATGCTTCTTTTATAAAATTGATCACGTAGAAAAATACATCAGTTTTTATCTTTCTTCTTAAAACAATAGGTCTATAACATATCTCATTGGGTCAAAATATCAATTGTTTTATTCTTGAGAAACAAAGTGGCACCAATAATATGAATAAACCACTTTGTTTTCAAAGGACAGGGCTTGAGTGTTTACCTTTGAACCTTTCAACAAATTTGATCTGTCAATTAAATAGTCTAGTATATCATTATATTTGACCTTTAGCTTTTTAAACTAAGAGTAGCCACCAAAATAATAATTTTTGGATCTAAAAAAAAATAAATCAAATAGTCGCTCTAAAGTGGTAGTTCTAATGGCAATATGCTTTCCATTTGCCATTGATCTTATGGCTTTTCTAATCTTAACTACCACGAGTTTTGCACAAAATATATATATATGAGATATTTATAAACTGGCTCATTAATAGAGATAAAGGAAAATGAATTTAGAGTTTTAAACACTATCTTAATGTTGCAATTGAGTTAGTATAGGATTTCAAAATCTACACACCTGCCTGAGGCAATTTATTGATAGGCAAATTCTAAAAGGTACCTATCATAGGCCTCACTCAACCATAACAGCGACAATAAATCCTCTTATGGTTGAAGGTGGGGTCAAGGTTTAGTACATTTAACATTTTGTTTCCCCTTTTTCTAGAGGTACCGCCTTTTTGGCTAAAAACGATTTTGCTACTTTAGAAATCTTGACTTTGGTTCACAACCATGGCTCCTTCTTAAAAGACTCTTCGTAACTTTCTTTAAAATTTCTTTCTTTTAGGGTTTTAAATCCTTCAAAATCTATCATTGATCCTTTGCCATTTTCTTTAATCAATCTTTTGTATAAGCTTTTTTTTCCTTTATATCTTATTTGTCAATGTCAATAATGCCTAGTATTGGGATAAACTTCCTTTGTCTATAAGATCATCTTCAATGGAAAGTGAAATGATTGAATTCTTTGTTCATATACCTTTAGGGATAAGTTATTTGTAATACTATAAGAGAGAAAGAGAGAGAGAGAGAGAGAGAGAGAGAGAGAGATTGAATAACTTGATATTATAAAGATGTTATTTCATTTCTGCAAAAGCTTAAATGGATTGTTCAACAAGATTGTAATTACCAAAATTTAAATTTGATAGCACGTGTCATTCAAATAGTCCATTAAGATTTTGAATTTTTATGCCTCAAGAAATTTTGTGAATTAATTCATAGATAACATTTATGCACGTGACATGCATAGTTAACTTAACTACCATACAAGTGAACATGGTCAAGTGAACAAAGGTTAAGCGAATACAAATAACAAACAAAGTTAAATGAATATAAATAATAGTCAAACTGAATGAATGCAAACAAGTTGAGCATAGAAGTAAGTTAAGTGAAGACAAACAATTTCATCGTGAAAAAACATAAAGAAATTTTTAGATGTTTTCAATTATTCTTAATTCCTTCCTTAATTATACAAATCAATTTTTAAGCAAAGGTTTTGTGAAAATATCAACAAGTTGATGTTCAACTTGAACATATGATACATTTACGTCACCTCTTTAAATATGATCCCTTATAAAGTGATGCTTTATTTCTATGCTTTATTCATAAGTAGTGAACAGGATTTTTGGAAAGGCAGATTATCGTAGAATAAGGGAATGTAGTCGTAATACAGTGAGTAGTCTTCAAACTGTATCTTCTAATAGCCACATATTCTATTTTAGCTGTTGAACAGGTTATTGAACTTTACTTCTTGTTGAACTAGGACATTAGTGCATTTTTAAAGAACTGGCAACGGCCATTAATGTTTTTCTTGTCTAATTTCTCATTTGCAAAACCTGCATTTGCATGTCTTACTAGATCAAAAGAATTATGCCGAAGATATCATGACTTATAATTTTGAATATTTAAAAGATATCTAAATATTCATTTAAGTGTTGTAAAATGTGACTCTTTTGGATTAGCTTGAAATTTAACACACTTATAAATATCAAATATTATATTTAATCTACTTATAATCAAGCATAGTAGTGAGCCAATTTTACTTCTATTATGCTTCTTATCAAAATCCTTACTTTGTTCATCTTTATCTAAACTTAAAGGAAAGGTGCATCAGAGTACCCACTGGTTTTAAATTTTCAAACTTGTACATTTTAATAAGTTCCTTTATGTATTTAGCTTAATCATTAAAATTTCTTTCTTTAGTCTACTTAATTTGAAATCCAAGAAAAAAGTTTATCTCATCTATTTTACTCATTTCAAATTCTCATTTCATTAGATCAAAAATATCTTTGTACAAAGGCTCATTAATGCTACCAAATATAATGTTATCTGCATATATTTGTATAAGTAAAAAATTCATTTTAATTCGCTTTATGAAGAGAGTGATGTCAACTTTTTTTCTTGAAAACTCATTTTCAAAAAGAGCTATGCTCAACCTTTCACATTAAGCTCTAAGAACTTGTTTCAAGCCATAAAGAGTCTTAGAGAGTTTGTAAACATTGTTAGTTAAATTATCATATTCAAATTAAGGGGTTGCTAACATACATTTCCTTATTATAAAACCATTAAGAAATGGACTTTTTACATATATTTAATATAGCTTAAATTTCATATATGAGACATGGCCAAGCAACATCCTAACCAATTCAAGTCTAACAATAGAGGTATAAGTTTCATCAAAATTTATTCCCTTTTGTCAAGTTTGCTTATGCAGATTATTATGAAAGACCCATTTTGTGCCAATGATTAAAGCTCATTTAAGTAGTTCTATCAATTCCCACACTTGAGTTCTTTCAAATTGGTTTAATTCTTCTTGCATTGCCAAACTCTAGCCTTCATCACTAAAAGCTTCTTCAATTGTTTTAGGCTTTATTAAGGAGAGTAGAGTGAGATTGTTGCAACTTTGCATAAATCTTGTATGTCGTCCTTCTCTTAGGTCTCTATGATTGTACTATATTAGGTAAGATGTAAGGTGCTTCCATTCTTGTGACATCTTGGCGCCTCTAGGATCTTGACTTGTATTTTGAGTTGAGGATAAGGGCTCAGTATATAGATTAGTTGTAGGATTTTGTGTTTTTGCTTCTTTTTTTAAAAATTTACAGTTGGCTAATTCCTTGAGTTGGTTGCATACTCCAACCTTTATTGGCAATTTAAGGTTCATTTTCTTAAGGGTTAAGTTCACTTATAGTTGAGTTGAGTTTACTCCAATTTTTATTTGTAATCTTGAGCAGACTTACAGGGGGTCATCACTTCTCTCCTTAACTCTAGTAATTTGCCTTTGATTAATTATTCCTACTAATTCTTTATCTTCATATAATTTTACACATCTTCTCAAGAGGGGATTAAATTAATTAAAAATATCATGCATAGATTTTTTAACTACCATAGTTCTTTTATTGTAGACTCTATATGCTTTGATAATGGTGGAGTAACCTAACAAAATACTTTTATCACCATATGTATCAAAATCTACTCAAGTTATCTTTACTATTATTATAAATAAATTATTTATAACCAAAAGTATGAAAATAACTAACATTAAGCTTCCTTACCTTCCATAATTCATATAAAGTTTTATTAAGAATGTGTCTGATGAGACATTGATCCAGGATATGGTAAGTAATATTTATGGATTCAATGCAAAAGTATTTGGGAGAATTATTGTCAATAAATATAATTATAGCCATATCTTGAACAGTGTAATTCTTCTTTTCAATCATTCTATTTTGCGAAAAAGCTCTAAAGGCTAAATAGTTATGGGTAAAACCCTATTTATTACAAATTTTTTTGAATAATTTATTCTCATATTTCCCACTATGATGACTTTAAATATTTGAGATTAAATACTCTTATTCTCTTTGAACTTTCTATAAAAAATTTTAAAATTCTTAAATGCTTTATCTTTATGGACAAAAAAGAGAACTTATGTGAATCTAGAATAGTTATCAATGATAATAAATGCATATTTCTTACCACCATAGCTTTCGAGTTTATGTAGAGCTAAAGAGATGCATTTGTAATAATTGAATATGCCAAATTGAGGACACGACTTCCTTTGCTTTAAAGCAAGATCTCATTTGCTTTTCCATTTGACATGTATCATATAAATAATCTTTTTCAAAATTTAGCTTGAAGAGTCATCTCACGAGGTCAAGCTTAGATAATTTAGATATAGTATACAAACTTGCATGCCCAAATTTTTTGTGCCATAACCATAGATCATTGCAAATGGAAGAGAAACATGTCACATTCTTTGAACTCAAGGAATTAAGTTTAAGAATATAAATGTTCTCAAGTCTTTATCGTACAAATGTTATCATGATAAACTATGCATTATATGAACTCAAACATTACTTAATAGCTTTTGTCACATAATTAACTTATGCTAAATAAATTATATTTTAGATCATTAACTAAGTAAAATTATCAATGCATTAATTGTCACTTAACTTAAATTCATCACTCCTAATAGTTTTACCTTTATCGCCATCATTAAATGTTATTGATTCTTTATTTTTACGAGTAATGGAAAGAAATTTTAAGAGATCTCCAGTCATGTATTAAGAATAACCTCTGTTTAAAAATCACTTATATTTTGATATCCTTTCCTTTTACCATACCGGTAGATAGTTCAGTCTTTCTTAGGTATGTAAATCTTTTTTAGTGTTTTAGGATTAGTTTTAGATACAAAAATACCTTTTGGAATCCAAACCATTTTTTCTTTCTTAAATGTTCACTTATAACAACAATAGACAAGTTGATTACAGATAATGAAGATTTAAGAAATAAATTTTTATATAATTTGGCATTGTCTTTATAACCAATTTTTGTTTTATCAAATATACATTTTTGTTTTTCTAAGAGCATATTTAAATTTTTGTTGCCTTTCACAAAGTTAGCTAAATCTATAACTAAGGTGTTAACTTACTGTTTTAGAGTTTTGTTTTCTTCAAGAGCTAATATCAACTTATTTTTAAGAATTTGAATATTTTCTTCAAGTTTAGAGTTCACTTTGAGTTAATCCTCATACTTAAAGAACAACTTTTTAAAGTCAACAAAAAGATCATTAAAGGTTTCATTAATTTCATCATAATATAAGGAGAGTTCAGCTTATATTTCATTATTTTCAAAAGCCAATAAGTGCATATTCACTATATCTTATTCCAGCTCCTTGTCTTTATCATTATCTTCACTCCATGCTATCACTACTTTATTCTTCTCATAGGATTTAGCTAACTTCTTCTTCAAGTAGGGGCATTTAGATCTAATGTACGTGTTCTTTTCACTTTCATAGTATATTACTATCCCTTTTCTTGGCTTTTCTTTCTTGATGGTACATTTTGATGTGTTTCCATTATTCTTAAAGTGTAGTCTTCTTTTTTTTTAATATATTTTTCTAATTTCTTTGCAAAAAGAGCTAAGTCTTCATCATCTATATCACTATCATCTTTATCAATTAATTATTCTTTAACAGCTAAAGCCTTTAATCCAACTGTTGTTTGCCTTTTTTTGTTCATGCCTCTTGATATGGTTCTTTTAATAAGCAATAAGGATGCCTCGCATCTCTTCATAAGTCATAGTATTAAGATGTCCATTGCTTTAATAGATTATGCTTTGGATTGCTACTTCACCAATGGCATAGACTTTATCAAAAAATTTTAGTTATTCTACTAATTTAATAAATCTTGTATAAATTTCTTCAATGCCCTCATTATCTTTCATATGGAACATATCATACTCATATGTGAGAGTGTTGAGATTGTTATCCATTATGTTTGAGGTTCCCTTACAAGTGATCTTAAGTTTCCTCTATATTTGTTTGACTGTTTTACAGTTGGATATTTTATTGTATTCTTCATCACTGACAGCACAAAAGAAAATATTAATAGCATGCTCATTGCATTAAACTATCTTGATGTCATCTTCTATTCACTTTTCTCTAGGTTTGTCCATGACTTCTCCTATTATAAATTTACAAATTAGGCATTCTAAGGCTATTTTTTTTATCACTTTCTAGGTCAGGTAGTTAGTTGGGCAAATATATATTTTGATTCTTGTTTTCCAATAAGAATAATATTTGCCATTGAAGTATGGTGGCCTACTTGTGGAGAATCTTCTTGAAAGTAAGCTCTTCAAGTGTATGTAAAGTTATCTTTCTGCAAAATAGGATATTTTCTCCAAGTTGTTAAGTGTTAAATAAGTGAAACCCATTTTGATACCAATTAATAAACATACCTCAAAAAGATGAATAGGTGTGTAGTTTAGAAAGTGAAAAATAATTGAAAATAATCATAAATTTAAGTTAATGTATAGTTAAGGAGACAATAAATCAAGTCAAGCGAAGTTTTCATAAATGGTCCTCACTTAGATGTAAAGGATAATACAAGAAATATAAGTTGAGCATACATTATAAGTTAGTTTGTACGAAAACACAAAAAAAGAGTTGAGAACAATAACACATAACAATTTATCTTGATTTAGCCTCTTTGGTCTAAATCTAGTCTTTTCAAATATTAAGGGTGTAGACACCATATTTTGTTCGGGCATACTCCAAAAATAATGATAAAATTAAGCCAATAAAAACAAATAAATAAAAAAAAGAAGAAAGAAAAAAAAATCAAACAAGTCCTCTTAATTTAATAAGCTTTAAAAAAAAAAATATATATATATATATATAAAAAAAGAAGCAAGCAAAAAGCAAAAAAAAAAAAAAACCATTAATCTAAAATTAAAACAAAAGAAAAATCAAAGAAGGAATAACAAAAATGAAATCATAAGGAAAAGGAAATAAATAAAGGAAGATAATAATATAAAAAAAATAAAAGCCTAAAAAAAAAGGAAAAGAAGAAAAGAAATTTAATTAAAATTATCAAAAAGGGTATAAGAAGAGAATATAAGAAAATAAAATAATAATAGAAATAAAAATAGGTACAAAAATCTTGAAGCATAGTTTAGGAAAAGCCCAAATCAGAACAAAAAAAAAATCAATCAAAAAAGGGAGTTCAACCCAAAATAAAGTTGGAATTGGGCCAGAAAATAAGAAAAAAAGAGGAATGCAACCCAGAATCAGTCCAGATATTGGCCCAAAAGGAAAAGGAGTCAAAAAAAAGTGGGCTGAGCTAAATTGAGGCCCACCAGAAGAAATAATTAAGAAATTGAAGGCCCGTCTCGCTCAGCCCACTATTCCCGGATCCTCCGCCCCATGAACCCGAAAGGAAATAAACCGAAGGAGACCGAAAAACCCTAAACACTGCTGGTCCCCTCCCCTTTTGCTCTGGCTCTCCCCGATGGTCCCCTCCCCTTCTGCTCTGGCTCTCTCCCGCAGATGTTTCGAATGGAGTTGTACGAGGGGAGTGCGTGAGCCGGGATAGTGGAGCAGAGGGGGTACGAAGATGGGATTGGGACCACCTGGAATCGCTTATAAAAGCGAAAAAGGGGGATTGAGAGCAGGGAGGAGGTGTTGGAGGAAGGGAGAGTGAAACCAGAGGAGGAAGAAATTTTCAGATTCGGAAAGAGAAGGGGCTTTCGAGCCAAAAACAAAGAGGGGAAGGACTGAGAGAAACGGAGAAATGGAGCGAGGAAGTTGAGAGAAGAGGTTTTTTGTTTTTTCTGAAAGAAGATCGAAGGCGGACGAGGGTGAAACAAGCCAGAAAATCAAACGTTTTCGGAAGAGGTAAAGGAGAGGACAACAATCAGAAGGTCGAATCGAATCGGGAGCGGGTAGCAGCGGCGTTTCAATCTAAGAAGGTCTTTATTCGATCCCTCAAACTCCGAAGGTATATTTCCTCCGTCCTTTTCATTTATTCCGGGGTTCAGGGATGTGGGTTGTTCTGATTCTGGATACTGAATTTGGAGATCTTCCTGTTTTGAATGTAATCTAAGTCGTTACCTATTATGGTGGATCAGTCGAGTTTTTCTAGGTAACCAGTCTTTAGCTCATTTCTTTTTCTGCTGTGTGATTCTGTTTCTCTATGCTGCAAATGCGTTGATGTATTCTGTATTGAAATATTGAGGGGCGAGTTCATTTTAGCCGTCAGATTAAGTTAATGGAATCGAGTTACCCAATTCTTGGGGATTTTCACTTAATGGGTAGTCTCTGGTGACGGTGTCTTTGAATGAATTTCTGTATAATTTCTGAATACAAAGTCAGAGTTAGAATCCCCTAAGAATCGTGTATAGCTATATGCATACGAATTAGCCTCTGTATGGAAATAGAGATAATGTTGGTGGATGGCTGCTGCTTATCATGCTGCTATGTGTATTGGACATCACTTGATTTCTATTCTGTTTTCTCACACAAGTTATGCAATTAAGATGTTGTCATATTGTGTGCATAGAGTTGCCTATTGAGATACTGATAGTCCGATTGATTGGCTGCTACCCATTTTTTCTGTTGTGTGACATTGCTAGGCATACTATTATCATAACGGTATGTGAGTTTGTTTCTTATTCTGTCTTCCGTATTAAATATGAGATTTGGATGCTTAACCGATTTAGAATATAGGGTTCTATCTCTTTTGTTCATATTGGTTTCAAAAAAAAAAAGGAAAAAGTTCTGTTGCTACTCTCTTTGTTCCCTTAACACTTGGATTTACTGAGTTCCCTTTTTGAAAGGACTTAAGCTTCCAATATATGTGGATGGGTTATTCCTTAATATCATGGGAAAGAAGAGGCGGCCATTTCATAATGTCGAGGGAAGGAAGGAGCGAGGAGCAATTGGAATCAAATCGTACACTGTATAATTAATTGTTTTTTTTTCTTTCCTTCTCGTTTTTTTTTTTTGTCTATTCTTGTAAATTTATTCAAGAATGATGTAATGAGTATAGCTAAACACTTAGCACACACATGCAAACTATCATTTTTTTTCTCTTTTTCTTTCTTTTTTTCTTTTCTTTTTTGGTTGTTTAGTCGTTCTTGGGTTGATTTTCGTGAATTTTTACGTTAGAATACCTATGTGGGATCTCATATCCCCTTAGGTACATAGGAACATTCCAAAGGCCATGTGAGGCAATAAGCCTTTTTGATGCCTTTTGAGCCATGGATTATGTTTAATGCTTTGGGGTTTCAATGGCCCCGTTCAAAAAAACCTTTAAAGAAAATTTTCAAAATAAAGAGATTAAAAATAGAAGAAGACCTTTTCTATTTAAAAAAAAATTATTTTGAGGCCTGAAAATGTATCTTTTCTTACGAAAAGTGAAAAATAATCTTCCAAAATATGGAGTCAATTTTAGAGTTTGTCCTTTTCAAAAGATGTTAAGAACAAAATAAGATAAATCAAGTAAAAGCCGGAAAGATATAGAAAGAAAAATGGGAGAAAACAAATGACGAAAAAAAGAGGGGAAAAAGATTGGAAATACAAGAATAAAATAAAATTATAAAATTTGCTAAAAGGAAAAAGAGAATGTTATTTGTCTTTTCAAAAAAAATAATAAACAAAACACAAACAAATAAGGAAAAAAAGGAAGGAAAAATCACAATAACACAAACTAAAACGCAAAAAAATAATATAATAATAATAAAAATAAAAAATAATAATCATAAAAAAATGATAAATAGATAAAACAAAATAAAATTCGAAAATGAAAATAACATATAAAATAAAACAGAAAACAAAATAAAGATAAGCTAGAAAGGAGAAAAAATCAAACAAGACAAAACATAAAAAAAAAAAAATCAAAATCAAAAGTTTTAAAAAAAAAAGACAAACAAACACCAAAATAAGAAAATGCAAAAACCCACAAAAAATAATAATAATAAAACCAAACAAAATAAGAAATAAGGAAAAGAGAAAGAATGAAAAAAAAAATGAAAGGAAAAACAGTAAAAAAAATGAAAAAAAAACACCAAAAACCAAAATACCAAAAACTTAGAAATAAAACAGAATAGGACAAAGATTAAACTAAACAATAATAAAAGAGAAAACAAAAAAAAAGGGAAAATGATAGAAAAATAAAAAATGACAAGTAAAAGAAAAAAAATGCAAAGAAAATTAAATTAAACATTTTTAACAAATTAAAACACATTAACCAATTTCAAAACTTGTTTTATTTGTTAAAGGAAAAATTAATTTATTTTCTTTGTTTTCTCACAAAAAATATAATACCCAAACGACAAAATTAAATATAAGGAAAAAAAATAAAGAACATGCAAAAAGAGAAAAAACAAAAACAAGGAAAAAGACACAATAAAAAAAAGAGAGAAAACAAACCAAAGAAAAAGAATGGTAAGAAAAAGAGAGGAAAATTGAAAAGACAAAAGGAAAGTAAAATTATCTTTACTTTTAACAAACTAAAATACAATCAATCAATTTTAAAATCGTTTTATTTGTTAAAAGGAAAGGTAAGTTTTAATTTCTTAGTCTTTTCGAAAAACAAAACAAAACAAAATAAATAAATAAAAGCAATAAGAGAAAAAACAAACCAACCAAAAAATAATAATAATTAAAAAGAATGAAAAATTAACAAAAGACAAAACAATAAAAACAAACAAACACAAGACGAAACAAAACAAAAACAAAGAAAAAACCAAAGACAACAACCAAAATAAAAAGACAAAACAATAAAAAAAAGAAAAAAACGAAACAAAACAAAAACAAAAACAAAACAAAACACAAAAGAAAACAAAAGGAAAACAAAACAAAAACAAAAACAAAAACAAACAAAACAAAATATCAATCAAATCCAAATCTCCAATCAAACTACGTGGACTTTGATCCTTCCTGAAGGGTACGTAGGCCCTAGGCTTTCATCCTAGGTCAAGTCCGCTCTTGTAAATAAAATGTTTTTCTTTAAATTTCTTTTTTTTTTTTCAATTATCAAATTTCTTTGCGTTTTATTTTAGTATTGATTTTCTTTTCTACTTTTAACTTTATTTCCTTCAATTTCTTTATTCCTATTTCGCACGTGATTTGTTAGGGAGAATTGAAATAAAATTAAGGTCATTTTTATTTTTGCACAACTGATTTAGGGTAACCGTTCTAGGTAACGGGTGTAGTGGGGTGCCTAATACCTTCCCCACTCACAAATGACTCCCGGACCCATTTTCTGGTTCGTAGACCATTTTTCAAATAAAAAAGCTTTTCCAAAGTTTTGCCTTTTAAAAATTAAAATTTTGGTGGCGACTCCTTATCTATTATTTTATCTCATTTCAACTTTGAATTTCGGTTTTCGATTTCATTTGAAAATCGAATTTTTCGAATTTCTTTAAGAAAAAAACGCCACGCGGTCGCATTTTCGGGTGTGACAAAGGGACTTTCTTCACTCAAATTAGTTAATTACGATACAAGCTAAAGTTGAACTTAACTTGCTTAAAGTTTTTCATAAACTTACCATCAACCTACTTACTTAGAGTTTTACACAAGCTTATCCTTGGCTTTACTCTCACATAGAGTTTTATACAAACTTATTCTCAACTTACTCTTATACACAGAGAATTACAACAAAGGTTAAGAAGAGGAAATATTACACTCTAATATGGAATTATGAAATCACTTGGTAAATGCTTCTTTGAAAGCTGATGGATCGAAAATTTAAAATATTCTTAAAGAAATAAATGTTATTAAATGCTTAAATGATTTCTAATAATTTTTTTTCGTGATTTGTTCTTCAACTTCAAAGCATTTATAATTCTTCACCAACTTGTAACTGTTACTAATGGTGTCTTTTTTTTTTTTGCAAAATGAAGTGTTAAGCATAGGAACTTTTTAGCTAGAATAAGGGATGCATATTTTCAACGTTCTTTGTTTTTTTTTCTCAATAGCATTATGTTATACAGAGAGTTTGTCTCTTTTTCATTAATGCTTTTTAAAACTTGCTTTATAAGTTAGACAAACTATATACTCTTTTACACAAAATGGTTAGTTACAGAAGAGAGATAATAAAATTGGCATGCTAATATATCTTGTTTTATTTATATTAATATGAAAAACAAAGGTAGATGAAATTTGTTGATTAGCTGAGTAATGAAATTCAAACAAATTTAAGAGATAAAATTTTAATAGATCAAGTTTTAATTGGGGTTTTTGCATATGTCAAAAATTTTGTTTTATTATCATCAAAATCACAACCAAGTAACATAATTAGGCCTTGTAAACCTTGGACGAACAATTATCACTGAAGGGTTTCATTAAAATTACGTAGTTCTAGCTAGCTTATGCTTCACTCTACATATGCAAGTGTAATTGCCTACCAATAGCTCTGAGAGATAAATTAATTAATTTGGAACCACATTGATTTTTTCTTTTCTTTTTAACTAAAAGTAAGATCACATAGAACCAAATTTTGTCTCTTGCTCATTAACCACACAAGCAATTTTCTGCTTAAGCAGGCAGCATAAACCTACTTATAGCAACCTTCTTTTTTTTCAAAACGTTAGCTTTGTTCTTACTCCATACAAGAAACTGATAATCATATACTATTAAAGCATACAAATTAAAGTATGTCTTTTCCCTTTCATTCCTTTCAAATGATCAGTTACTTTAAAGAATACATATAAGAAGAAACTCTTCATTGTGGTGGGTACCTTTCTTTTCAATATTCCAATTATATGTATATACTATTGTGGAATCCACCTCAATAGACTGACATCATCACACGAATAGTGAAAAAGTGTTGGTGGGTTACTTACATCTATGTCATTATATGGTGGCCTGCATATCATATAAACGACTCAGATATGGGTGGGAGGGCATCAAAATAAAATTGGTTTTCTTGCTTAACACGTTCTCTTATTTGACCCGGATTCTTCCAATTATGGGGTCCCCCAGCAAGTCCTAGACTATGTTACAAATCCATTTCATCCGACATATTTTTCTTATTCGAGAAAGTAGGGTATCGCATCTTTTTAAAGTTTGCTACCAAGTACCAACCTTTTCCCATGAAAGATGGGCAAGAGAAAGTGTCATATTATTGTTAGGGTAGTTGCTCCATGTAAATGCTAGAGAAAATACATTTAGTTGAGGTCTGTTACCGTTCAACAAGATGCCACCTACTCAAGCTATTTGAAATAAATGAGTGAATAAATAAATGGATAATCTCTTCTTAAAAGTTCCTTCTTTCTCAAATCTTTTTTTTTGTTTTGTCGCACCTTTCTATTTCGGTCAAAATTCATGAGTAACATCATAATTATAGACTAAAAAAATCATTCTATTTTTCAAATAAATGGACGTGACTCTAGCCCCTTATTCCATGCTGCGGGTAGAGCTGATCTGCATGACACTGAAATATATGCATTATGGGATGTTACATGAGCATCCAATGATCTCCATATTAAGGAATTTAAAAACGAGAAGTTAGAGAGTTAAAGCAATATTAATTATTATACTTAATGCAGTGAAAAACAAGGTGAAAGGACATTGGAAGCACCATATTACAAATACAAGGCCGAGGAAGAGGTCCCTACCCCATGTCCTTTTCACGGACTCGGTAATAAATGGCTGATATTACTCCCTCCGTCTTATTTATAAAAAACAAAAAACTGTTTCATTGATATTAAGAAAAACAGTTAATATTAGTTTAACTCATTAATTAGATTCAAATTTGATAATTATTTTTTATTTTACCCATCTTTATTTTGCATGAAAAAACATTATGCATTGTTAAGTGTATTAGATGTAACAATAAATGAAGGGTAAAAAAAAAATTTATTATTTAGTGAAATAAAAAAATATACCATGTTTCTTATATTTTGGAACCAACAAAATCTTTTCAAATTTTCTTATAAACAGGACTGGGGGTAATATTATACTATAAACGTCGCGATCAATTCAATGTAATTGGGTTCGCCAGTAGGGATTGATTAATACTGGGAATTTCATGGCCTGGGTGTGTGTGTGGTGATGGAGTTTGGTAGAAGTTAGGAAAAGGAACGGGTACACTGTATAATGGCACTGTGACAAATTACAATGACACGCAACAACTGAAGGTACCCTGCGATTATTTAAACCCATCATTTATTCTGATAGTAGTCCCTTTCTTCCTTCCCTTCTTCACACTAGCAAGCCGCCCAGATTCACACGAGGCGAGCATTCATAAAAGGTTGAGATCCAATCCACTTGGCATTTCATTGTCATCTACACTTTTTAATAATTTTTCTGCTAGCTTTTTTGGTGTATTTATTTGGATTCGTGGGTGCATTAAGACGATTATTGGTGTCTAATTCAAACTTACCAGGTTGGTTTCTCCTCATCTCCTAGATTATAGCTTGCTAATTGGGGTTTTGATCCCCCTCCCATGTCCTTTTCGGGTCATAATTCATCAGTGTAGTATAGGCCGATAGTTTAGTTTCTTCCTCTCGAAATCTCCCTATCAAGCCGTGACAGCTGCCTCCCACTCCCCGTACAATATTGGTTCTCTCATTGGGGATTCACTGTATAGAGATACTAATGCATTAAAGAAGCATGCTTGATGTTTGTTCTGTGTTCTCAATAGAGTTACTTTAGCTCCCAGCTGTGAAAAGTTTGTCGGTTGTGGAGTCTACACAAGTCCTTCTCCCTTAGCAATGTATCAAAGCAAGCACTGAGCTCGACAAAACTGTCGGTTTCGCCAAACCACCACTCTCTTCGTCCATTGGTGGGTCTTCTTCCTCCCTGAAAAGAGAAGGAAAAAAAAAGAAAAAGAAAAGAAAGCATTTTCACTCTGTTTATTAACACATAGTTGTTGTTGATGAAAAACCAAGCACTTGTCATGTCCTCGTTTGCAATGAGATCTAGCTTTGCTACCTCCGCCAACCTCAACTAGAGAACCATTTGATAATTCTTCTATTACAATGCTTTACATTTTATTATCTTTCTTCTCCTTTGTCATCATCCTTTCCAAATCATTTACCAGTAAGCCAATTGGGTTTTGGGAGAACTTATCAAGTTTACTAATTTCTCAGCGCAAGAAAAGTGACGTTCCTTTTAGTTTCATTGAGGTTCCTCCAACTATGTCATTGAAAAAGAATAATTTAGTACTTAAAGTGGAGAATGAGGTAGAGGAAGGCAAATTTTCTCTCTTGGATTTACCTGATTTGGCATTGGACTGTGTCCTTGAGAAACTTTCACCAGCTGACTTGTGTAATATGGCAGCAGTGTGCCCATCTCTTAGGGATAGATGCCGAAGTGACTATTTATGGCAGAAACACATAGGGCGGAAGTGGGGTAAAGTGATTGGTGCTTCTGCTTATAGGCAATGGCGATGGCATATAGCTTCCAGAAACAGGGAAAAAATCTCCCATCGATGCAATCAGAAAGGAATATTTGCTTCCATTCAAAGTTTTAGTCCCCTTCAATGGATTAAAACAATATCAAGAAATGGTAGGCAATCCAGGAGCTTATTACCCGATGATTCATTCATGGCTTTGTATCTTTCTCTTGAGAATGGGAAGTTTTGGTTCCCAGCTCAAGTCTATAACCGAGAGGTAAATGGTTTCAGCTTATGAGTTGTCACTTTAGTAAGTTGCTTTTCTTATTGAATTGTTATGTTTAGAACCCAATTATGTTCTGCACAGCAAATCTACTTGTCGATTTTATATTAAGTGTGACACACTTCAATGATATGTTACGTTCTCCCATTTTCAGAATGGTCATGCTGGGTTCATGCTCTCATGTTATGACGCCCAACTATGCTATGATTCTCGAACTGACACCTTTCAGGCAAGGTATGTGGAACGGTTGACTCCTTCAAAAAAGGGCTTACTAAACAACTGGTTAGATGATGATCAGCCTATACAGAAAAATGTAATTTGACCTTGTTAATCCTTTCTAGTATGAAGTTTTGCCAAAACTTGAAATCAACCTTTGACAGTATCTCTTATTGTCATGATCATATTTCTTATGGTTGATAAGCTCATTCCATGCATATCTCTGGAGCTCAAAATGGAGATGCTTTCTGCAGATACTCACCTCATGGGCGATGGTCAATTGAGGAAAATATACATTGGGACAGGCTGAGAATGCCACCCATTGACATTTCTTCTCATGTTCTTCATACCTCTGACTGTTTGGATGACTTAAGACCAGGAGATCACATTGAGATTCAGTGGAGAAGAAACAAAGATTATCCTTATGGTATGTTTAAGGCTGGGCAAGTTTTCTGAATTGTTAACAACGCTTTGGACTAACTTCTCAACTCTCTGCCATCAATGTCATACTTATGTCAATTGGAAGGAATATCTGTATAAATTTGGTCAATATGCATTCCGTTACCTGCATGGAATAATTTATTAACTCTGTACTATTATAGGTTGGTGGTATGGTGTCATTGGTCACTTGGAATCAAGCCAAGAGCATGGGAATCATTGCCATTGTCACTATAGTGGTAAGAGAATCAAACTGTTCCATTTTATCCTGGTCGTTAGTTGAGTATCCGATGTTCTGCATCCTGTAACAAACAAAATTAATCGATGGTCTTACTTTTATTCCTTTCTGAAGTTCAAATCATAGGTACCATGGAATTTGGACTTTTGCCACTTGAAAAAAGAAGATCGAAATTTTTTTTCATAAAATAATCTTGGGGAATGTTAAGCCTAAAGCCTATTTGCAGATGAAGTGAAAAATGAAAATATAAGCTATTATAGCATGTGAAAGTTTTAACACTCCCCCATCTAGTAGAAACAAAGCTTTAGATAATTGGCTCACGAAAAGGGGTGTTGCTGACAGACATGGTGGTTTTGGAGTTCAACCAGTATGCCCCTGGATGCAGATGGAGACAAGCAATGATAGACAGGAAGCACCATACAGAGCAAGGCGATCAAGTGGATGGATTTTACGGGGGAATCAGGAAGCTACATAATGAGGAGGAGGTCACAAGATGGAGGAACTTGTGGCCAACCAAAATTGTGGAATAGCACGATTGATAGCTTGGAACTTTGTAAATCAATGAATCAATCCATTGGATGAGCAAAACGCAAACACTGTAAGATATGTAACATAACATATGCTAGATGTTACTTTTAGCCTTCTGACAATCATTTGGCTCTTTTGTATGGTATTGCTTCTAGAGCATGCCTATCTTAATTAATGGAAGAACATAATTAAGAAGAGGAAGATTCGTTTGAATGTGGCAGAAATCCTTGCCGGGCCAGTTTGGCTCGTTATTAAGAATGGAGGGAGGAAAAAATGGTGGGAGGAGGGGCATAGGGAGCAAAATGTGTCACCGGTCAACTTGCTAAGCTTCTAAATAACTCTCACAGCTTCTTCTCCTTCTACATAAACAGAATTCTAACTTTTGAAAATGGACCTTTCTGCTCCCGGGTTCAATGCAGTGGCTTTTTGTTATTTCTGCGGAAGAATCGAATGAATAAGGGACACTGCTAACAAGAATGTCCTTAACTCCGTCCCCTTTTAAGACAGCCACTGCACCACAGCCTATGTTAATTACTTGATAAAAGTCCATTATAATTTAAGAGGAGATTTCAGCAAAATTTTATAGATGTTTGCTATATATCATCAAGTTTTTTTAGCAGAGAAATTTTTTATAAAACACTTAATTATTTGTTATTATATTATAACAAATATTCACTTATTAAGTGATTAAGTTTTTAATAAATAATCTGATATGAATAACCCCACGCAGCTTATTTATGAGAACCTGGAAAATTCCTCTAGAACCCATGTGCATAAAAGGTCAACAATTCTTCCTCGTTTAGTTTGCTAATTTTGGGAGAAAAGGATAATTGGGAGGAGGGCCACAAAAAACAAAAAGCCTAAGTCGGATATTGTTTTTCATCCACAAGAAAATTACATTAAACGTTGAGTTTTACTGTCATGAATATAAGGAAAAATTAATTTAAAGAATGAGCATTACAGTTTCTGGATAAGGCTAAATGATTTTGAGAAATAAAAATTAAAAAACATTATGTCATCTTATTTTAAATGTAAAAATATCTGAAGAATGAAAAGGAAGCGTATTTTCACTCAAACTCTACTTAATATTAATCCCTTAAAATTAGAGGTAACGAAAAAAAAGAAGAAAACGTGTAAAGATAACTTTTAAAATATTATTTGGACAAAAACTAATTATATATTGATATAATTCTAAATTTATTTTAAATTATTTTTTTCTCAAGCTTAATTTAATTTTTTGTTTTGAATAAAGGGCTTTGAGTTTTGAACAAGTGAGATGTTTTAAAATAAAACATTAATAGACGAAGAGGTTGACACGGAAGTTTCTAAGGATGTCAAGCACTTTTTATATTTTATCCGAATATATATACGTCAATTGAATATAGAAAATGTAATTTTCGTAACTGCGAAAAACACAGAAAAAGTAGGGGAGCAAGAAAAAGTTGCGAGGGGAGGACCCGGAGACTCTGAACCTGAGACGAAGCAATTTACACAGACCAGGTCGTTACTTTCTGCTTCACTGCGAAGATGAACGGCGGCCCTTCTGGTTTTAGTGCGTACTCTCTCTCTAAAATCTTCTGGGTGTGTTTGTCACACCCTTTTAATAGAATTTTTGTGGCAAAGGTTTTCGCTTTAATTGATTACTAAATGCTTATCGTCTTGAGTGTCACAGCTAATGCTCCCGTCACAAGGAATTTCATCATCTTCTCGGCGCTTTTTTCAATCTTCTTCGGGATCCAAGGCCGTTTGAACAGTCTGGGAATATCCTATCAGGTGCCCTTCCTTGTTCGTTTGTTGTCTTTTATTTCTTGTAATTAGGTCAATAGTGGCGGATAATGGAAATGGATTTTGCGATATTTTTTGATGGATTGCATTAATCATTCCTATTTTAAAGATTGAGTTTGATCCATAGTATTATTTAATTACTCCTTAGATGCGATGTTAATCATAATTTGGATTTCTTTCAAACTGGGTCAGTGTCAATCCTCACAACCTTTATCAGTTGCCAGATTATCTGGCATTTTTGTCAATTTTTATTGTATAATATCATACAATTAATCTCACTAATAATTTTTTTCCAATGGTATAATATTAAACTTAGGATTTCTACATGATTCTTTCTTAGTATTTTTTTAGAGAGATTCATGCTATCAATAAACAGGGCCGAAGGAAAAATAAATAAGATTTTGCTAACTCTTGCTCATGATTTTCATTTTGTAGTGTACTATATAAAGTATAGACACTTAAGAAACTGCCACTCTGTTGTCAATTGTAACACCCCCTCCTAATAATATAAAGGCTTCCACACATTTTTTGTTTAGTGTGTATTCTTACTACATTTTGTTGGCTCCATGGCAGGATGTTTTTGGAAAGCTTCGTTTTTGGAAATTGATTGTGTCCACCTTTGCCTTTTCATCAACACCGGAGTTGATTTTTGGGCTGTATCTGCTATACTATTTTAGGGTCTTCGAGAGACAGATAGGTTCCAATAAATACTCAGTAAGTAACTTGTAAGCTTGTATTGGGGAATTTTGAAGCAATTTCTAGAGATATATTTAGAAAGAGATCTGCCTAATTATAAATTGAAAACTAGATTAATGTATGTCTTGTTATGGTTGATTTACATTGCCCTCTAACACAATTGCTGGATAACTATTATGTTGCTGCTGCTACAGCCATTATTTCCTCTTAAAAACAGTCACTAGCCCATCATCAAGTATTTTATTTTGTATGATACATTGTCAATACCATCAGCTCCATAATAGTACTGCTATAATATTTAGTTAACTAATGTGACAACAACTTAAGTTGGTCTATCTTCTCAAACACCAATTTTTTTCTCTTACCACCATTTTTGCCAATGTAGACATTTGAACCATAGTTGCCAGCCCTACATTATAATTTACAAGAGGAAGAATATGTTTTGCCCTAATTGTATCCTGTGTGTGGCTTTGAATTATCTGCACTTTTTATGCAGCTCTTTGTCATGTTCTCCATGTTAGTTTCACTGCTGTTTGAGGTCCTTGCTGTAACGCTCATAAAAGGTATTCACTTCCAATTGTAAGACTGTCATGCCTTTCATTTGCAACTAATTCCTTTTATAATCTTTTTTCTTGAATTTCTTGATGGTACCTTTTACTTCATATTATTTCTGCATGGCACCTCTGTTCATGTGCTTGGCTTTCTTTGTTGAATGTCATTGCCCCTTCAGTTCACTTTTTTGCACATGGGGTAAATTTTCAAATATCGATATGACCAGGATTGTATGTGGCAAGATATATGGTTATAGTATTATGAGGAGCCTCAATTCTTTCATAAGAAGTGTAATTGGGATTTTGCTTTATCTATATGAGCTAATTTTGGGCTTAAGTTAGGTTTCATTTGGAGCCTTAAGCACCAAGTACCAACTGCTTAATGTCATTTAATTATTTCCAACTGAATTGTTTGACATGGTGTTTAGCAAATAAATTGATAAGCAAGTAGTTGACAATGTCCAATAGGAATTTTTATCTACGTGGGGTTAACATATTAAGTTTTCATGCTAGTGAAATAATAATTCTGCCACTTGATCTCAAAATAATGATATAAAGCTTATTTAGAGTCAACCTTATATTAGCTATTAAAAGATTGTTTACATATAATTGCAGCAACATCTTATTTCTTATCTTGTCCTGATGCGTTGGATATGATTTTAAACTAGTCACCCCTGGTCTGGACCTCTGTCTTATATTAAGAGATGTTTACATATAAAGCCTTGGTACACTTTTGCAGATCCTGTGGCGGACCGAGTCTCCCCTGGACCTTATGGTCTCATATTTGCTTCATTTGTACCCTTTTTCCTTGATATTCCAGTTTCAACACGGCTCCGTGTAGTTGGTTTCCCCTTCTCTGATAAGTCATTCATATATCTAGCTGGTATTCAGGTAATTTACAGCTGAATTATGTATGCTTATGTATAAGGTTTTTTAACTATATATATATTTATGTCTTAAACCATTCAACCTTGATAGCTATTTGTTTTTTGCAGCTTCTTTTATCATCATGGAAAAGGTCAATCTTACCAGGACTGTGTGGCATCCTTGCTGGTTCCTTGTACCGTTTGAATGTCTTCTATATCCGCAAAGCAAAAGTAATTTTTAATCAGAAGTTTGAGGTTTTTTTATTGTTATATTTTAGCAATTCTTATATAAGCATGTTCAGCTACGTTTCTTGTTCACTGTACTATGTTGAGTGAACGTGTCTACCAGGATCCTTTGGTGAGCTTGGCATGAAACTGTAGAATTCTGCACTTATGCATTGCTATTTATAGTTTTACATGTCCATCTTGACAGTTATGTGATTTACAGACTAAATGCTGCCCTTGCTGTAAACTGAATGCTAGCAGCTAGCTGAGGCCTATGTTCCTGTTAGATATTTGTGCTGATAGCATTAGGGTTGTGTCTAATAATCAATTTTGATCCTCTGAAGTACTATAGACTGCCTTCCTTTTCAAGGAAGAAGATATTTGTGCTCATGCATGTTGGCTGAATATGGTGCAATTTGTCTTCTTATCTTCCTTGTATTACCTTATTCAACCTGTGCTTGGAAATGTAACTACTTTTTTTAAAAAAAGTCAGTGGTACATGAGAGTATAGATTATTGTGTTTTTCCTTTTCATTTTACTTTATTCTCCCTATAACCTCAACATGTCACTTTTGACTTTCTGGGATAGAGCTATTCAAAGGCTGCAAATTTGATTGTTTGACTGCAGTTATTTGATTGCTGGGGATGTATTGTCATGACAAGAATGTGCTTATGCTATATGCTTTATTACAGTTCCCACAGTTCATTGTGTCACTCTTTTCGCGGAATTTTTTGCCATCTATGAGGAGTTCACGTGCTCCATCAACAAGGAATGTTGTGGGAAATAGACCATCCTATCCAGCTCGCCAAATGGAGGCAAGTCTTACTTCATAGTTTTGACTTTTAACTGTTTTATTGTTTGGGTTCTGTAATTTAGGCATCTCTGCATTTACAATTTTATAAACTCAAATATTCTTTCGGTTAGGAGTCGGGTTTATATGCAACTAGCTTTCCTACGGGACTAACACCTGACACCATTTAAGCATGATGCAGTTAATATTCATTTTCTTATGATGCTTTTAATGTTCATAGGCATGTAAGTTTACAGCTTCTGTTTAATTCTATTAAATCACCGTCTTATTAGTATTTTATTCACCATAGATATACCTTGGTGCTGTATTGTAACACAGTATACAATCTCATTTCCACCAGACTTTTGATAACCCTGGTTGTTTTTTCTTGTGAAATTGTGATTTTAAATTATTGTAAAGAAATAGAACATAAATTCGAGAACTTGTATTCTATTTTTTAATAGTGTTGTCTGTTGCAGCTCCTATTTATGATTATACCATAAATACATGAACCTTAAATTTGCTCAGGCTGCCTAGCCATGATATTTATTTTATTTTTCGAAGGTAATTAAAAAAAAAAGTTCAAAGAAAGAAGAATACAAATTCAAGCCTTTTATCTCAATTTTTTCTATGGTTGTAAACAAGTGGTTGAAGTCTCAGAAAACAAGATATCCAATGATTTTAGAAAGTCTCGTAGAGTTGACTAATTTTTGCTTATGTTTAAAATTCTTCAGTTACCTGGATAAGATAAAAAATACGCTGTCGCTGCAATTATAAGTGGACATTTTTAATAGCTAATATAATATATGCTCCTTTATGTTAATATATGATCTTTTATGTTCATTGTGACAATTATTATCATCATTATTTTGGCTGACTGAAGTGTTGGTTCCAGAGAAACTACCCTGCTCCAATACAATCTATGGCGGAGCCCCCAGAGGACTCAATTGCTACGCTTGTTTCCATGGGCTTTGATAGGAACTCAGCCAGACAAGCACTAGTGCATGCCAGAAACGATGTCAATGTGGCCACAAATATTCTACTGGAAGCACAGTCCCACTAATTTCTTCAGAACTGAAAGCCCATTCATGAAGTATTGCAATTTTGCTGATTCTGACATGAGGATGGTTATCATTGTGGGGAACTCTAGGTGCTCTAGGTATCATTGTCAAGGGTTCCTCCTTTTTCTTCCCCCTCTCCTTTTCAAGGTTCAGTTTTTTCCCCACCTTAACTTTAATCTTGTAGCTATTGATAGATTAATGAGAATTGGCAGCCTGTACAAATCACCTACACCGTATGCTGAGCACTCATATTTTTGTTTAATTTGAATCACGTATCGGTAGCGGGAGGTTTCAGTATACGGGTTGCTGTAGGTAATTAAGCCCTCTTCCATTTGCATACAATTGCTGTAGCTGTTTTAAGTATCATCTTCACTTTCTGTAATCCCCGACTAACATAATGAACAATGAGACCGCAAAATAGATAGGTGCCGAGTGTCAAATGAAAACTTGCTAGAAAATATGGAGGCAATTTTAATTTGCACTAAATAACTCTTAATCTGCCTCGTAATGTAATGGCTTAGGGAAGGTTGGATCTCAGCAATATTACAATCATAATTATTACGCACTATATTTTCTCAGCTAAAAATCAAGTAAAATTAGTTTATGCCTTTTGTGCATAATTAAAACTGTTAGTATTTTGTATTGAACATTACTTAAAGCATTACGGATGTCATGTACTCATGTAAAATCTACGTACATAATACACATTTTCAGATAAACACTCAGCACAAAACAGTCAGTGCCTAGTGCCTTTTCAACTTTACTGCGAATATATATATATATATATATAGTTGATAAATCAAGGTAATTTTGATTGCCACTCATCACAATTTACACCATAATGGTTCTATTTTTGGGGCTACGATTTCTTTCTAAAGATTCCACGTATGCAAATATTTTAGAGTAACTTATACAAATTCCCTTGAATTTTGCTAAAATTATATAATTTTTTATTTTTAAAATATATACTTTAATCTAATTTTAATTTTTAATCAAAATATCCTTCATAAAAAAAATATGTAAGAGTGGTAATAGAGAGTATCTTAGTCTAAAAAATATATAAAATTGAATTAAAGTATACTTTAGCTTTTTGTTTGAGAGGAAAATATTTTTAAAATATAGAAAAAAAATATGTATCATTTTAACAAAAAGCAAGAAAAATTTATATAATTTACTCAATATTTTATCAGGTATACAGAACTAGTACAGAAGTGTGGGTGTCAGCATGTGTCTTGATCCGCTGTGTAGACTGGTATCTGCCAATCTTTAGTGTTCTTCTTGGGATCATCAGTAAGGCTGAGGCCTGTCTCATCTTCCTTGAATGTTCTAATGAACGTTTTAGCACCCGTCATTATAAGCCTCTCGATCATGAATAATTGGTAATTGTTCTCAATCAACGGATCCAGAATCTTGCTATAATTTGACGAATATGCCAATTTATACCTGCTAACATGTATTACCCTGGACATATTAGCAAAGTTTCCTTCAAAAAATAAAGCACATCAAAGACATTGTTCCTTGAATTTTATATGGTAGACGGGTTAGGTATCATCAAGGGACCAAACCTTACCCAAAATAATAGATAAATAGTATGGTTATATCGAATTTGCAGATTACGAGTGCAGGGCACCTTAAAAATTACCAACAGATGCACACGAGAAGGGTTACCTGACAGAAAGTGGTGAAAAAAATCCTGGAGTCCTTTCATTCGAAGCAATAAACAAGGTTCTTCCGGAAGGGACCCACTTTGCAATTCTGCAGAGAATAAACTCAGGTCGGGTATCCCTATCAAGGTGAGGATGCAAGCTCCTTGTAACACCAAATCTGTCCTTCCTGGTCTTTACTTTATCACCACGACGAACATGGATGGCATCATAATCACCAAGGAGTGCTTTGATCTGTGGACAAGAGTATTGCCATAATTAAATAGTGTATAATAGATATCTTTGAAATGTAAACCTTAAAGTACTCAGCATATAAAAATCAGAAAGGAAAGACAGACTTACCCCCTCTAACTTTGAGTAATTTGCAGACAGTTTACTTTCAAAACCGGAAACCCCCCCCCCCCCCCCCCAACAAAAAACAAAAAAACAAAGGAAAAAAAAAACTATCACTCTTAAAGGATTTAGGTCCTTTTGTCCAGTTCTCGTTCACTGTTAACTGAGATGCTATTTCAAAGTTCCCATTCATCATTTTGACCCCTCCATGTGATGCACAAGCTGTTGAATTTAACATTAAATTTTTCCTCTGCTTCCCTCAACAACCACTTGAAAAGGATCAACCCAAAAAAAAAAAAAAACTATAAAGCAGAAAGGGTGTAACCAGGTGTGGCTAGAGCAATTATTTGTCCCATAGTCAGTTTTCATATGACATGACCACATTGCTATAAGATGCAATCTTAAATGCGGAAAACATACATAGAATCAACTGTCTCCTGTTCGGCCTCCATCTTGTTATACTATCAATCTTGTCCTCGCCTGTCTACTTTGCATGTCATCAATGAGCTGATAAACATTCCGTAGACACGCATAATGAGGGTATGGTGACATTTTAATCCACTCAATAACATTTTCCTAAAATCTGTAGGATCTCTCCCTCTTCTTCTTCTTCTTCTTCTCTATTTCCTTAATTCTTTTTTCTTGTTTTTTTAAACTTTCTTTTGGCTAAGGACTATCTACCTTCTCACGTAGTAGGGTTCCATCCATCCACTGCACTATTATCCGATCAATTTTGTCTTCACAATAATTTAGGGAGATGAACTTGATCGAACAGCCTGTATGTAATTATATTGCAACTAAAAATATACACGATGCACCAGAAAGGTTCATGAATGGCCCATAATTAGTCACTGGCAATGCAAGCGGGTTCTCCTCCCCCAACCCCCCCCCCCCCCAACCAAAAAAAAAAAAGGCTTTAAAAGCCTAAAAACATGTTATTCTAAACATAGATATAGTCCATTAAGTTCAGAAGAGATTTATGTGCCTGGCTCCACAATCTGGTCTGACGGGTTCCCTTGACATAACTTATCCAGGTTCTTGTCAATGCAACATCATCAAGTCCAGTATTAATTGAAAAAAAAAGTTACTTACATTCTAAAATCTATATGCTCCAACGAGTTAATTTAAATTCATTCATAGAAATAAACACAAATTAAATATCCAATTTATCCTGCTTGTGAAAATTATAAACTTCAAAAGAAAACTTAAAAGAGATTGCGTATCAAATGGACCTTTTCTGCTGCATCTCTCAGTTTCTCTGCGGCCATTGAAGGCAGAAATGAATACGGCAACATTATAGCACTACGGTTGTTTCGATCTTTGCATTCCATAAACCTAGAAGATCATCACCACTAGTATCTCAGCAGAAAGCTCAAAATTTCAAAACAGTCTATTTCTACTTACAAGAGATAATAGTAATACTCATGACATATAACAACCTATTTCAAGGGGAGTCCTTTATATCATAGCATTAAGCTATGCTAAAGTATATTCATGGGCTAACGAGAAATTTCAAGGCAAGATTTACAACTGAACTTGGTTGTGATACAAACTTCATACTCAACCACATAGAAGCATCTTTTAATATCTCATACTTCTAAACAAAATTATCCCCACCATATAATAACTTCTGAGATTCTACAGGTTCCAACTGAACTCCTTTAAAAAAGTATAGTTCAATACCAATGGGCATGAATCCCAAGACAATTTAAGGATAAAAATGTCTTAGAAAGTTTAGCCCTAGTGCAAAAATAGTCATGATGATATGGGTAGCTTCTCAAGTTTCACATACAGTCACATTAAATACAAGTGGAAAAATTGTAATTTTTATTCCCAATCTAACACCAATATTAGACCCCTGCATAAATTGGATGGAAGCCAGATATTCTTCAATTTTAATACAAATATGCACTGCGTTCTATCCTAAAGTCAAGCTTGATTTGCAGTATAATTTAAAAAAAAAATACAGTTAATTATACTTGAATCTGAATCTAAGAAGAAAAAGAAACCAAAAAAAAAAAAAAAGAGGGGTAAGATAGACTGATCTACCAAGAAAGAGGGCTAGCAGTTCTGTTTATGAGCAAGAGATTAGAGTAGCGATTATTATCTTTAAGGTCAACACGACTAACACCTTCCACATGGGCAACGCCTCTGGCTCCCAACTTCATGCTTGTTGATAGAACCTGATACCATTCTTCTGAATTGTCCAGAATTACAGGGATGGTCTCCGATATGAGGTCTATATCATATAAAGAGTCCATGGCACAAGAACTTGCTTCCCACCTCTCATAGAATACAAAGCTAGTCAAATCAGTAAAACATTCTGCTATCATAAATTATAAAATTGCCTATATCAGTACGAATAGAAACTCCTCACAGGGAAGCCTAAAAGCAACTAACCTTTCCTCTGAACTAGCCTCACTGGACCGATGAAGGATTCCCTTCTTATTATGTATTGGGTTAATGCACATTCTTGATGGCATGACGAAAGTTCTGCAGCAAGCAAGAGTGATCAAATACATGAGAAGGCTATGCAGAAGTACTCGGTCAGTATATACGATGCCTACGAAATCCAAAAATTAGGAAGCCCAGAATTTCCATTTACAAGAAAATGAACGTGCATAGCTATCTCGCTCGGACTCGGAGTGAAACGGTTTGTGCTTAAAGACAGTTTCTCTGTTAGTTCAATAGCCAGAGATTGACTGATTTAACTGAATTAAGCTCGATAATTGCATCAAAACCAAACAGGTGAAGGAAAGGATCTGTGATCCAAATGTGAAATGAAAAGAAACTTTAACCTTTCGTATTCCTTATTTTTCTAAGTAACCTTAAAAGTACATTAACTCCAAGAAAGGCTGAAGAAGAAGAAGTAAACAGATTCAAAATGAAATCTCTACCAGACCCAGTGCGGAGAACACGAAGCCAGTAACGCATTTAAGTGGGTACCTCCGAAGATACATGGCCTCTTCAAGGGCACACCTGAGGCTCGATTCCTGGTGGCCCAAACCCTCGCAAGATTCACAGTGCTTTCCAGGACAGTCAATTCTTCTGCCCCAGTACAAGTACTTCTCATGGCCAGTCTGTTGGTGCCTCCGTTTCACCACAATTTCAAGGGATTTTGAGGAGGGCGATGAAAACCCATCTGTAGAAACCAGAGAGGAAAACAGCAACAAGAGCGTTATCGCAGTGATTGCTACGACAAGCAGAAGAATTAAAGATCTGGATTTTAGTTTAGGCTTCGGGGTTCTTTGAAAAGCCATTGAAGTCACAGAAAAAATAAGAGAAGACCATTTTTGGAGGGCTTAAGTACTTTATTAATACACTCGAGGGTTGCAGTCGCAGTCCCTCATACATCATCCAGATCTCTCCAACACACTGAACATGGGCCAATGCTTGACGTGGCGTTAAATGCCATGGCATCCTCTTCCTCGTGTTCAGGATCCATTCCCTCCCCAAAAAAAAAATTAAGTTTGTAAATAATATGAGAAAAAATAAAAGTCTTTATGAGGGGATCCAAATCCCTCTTGCTGTCCTGATCAAAAGAGAAAAATAGACATGAAAGAGCTTCAGTGAAACTTATTCATATAAATTTTATTTTATATCTTTTATTCCTTTTTATAAGATTTTTCTATGGATATGAGAGGATTTTGGTTTACATTAAATGAGATATATGTTTTTATCTTTGGAAGACTTAGGCTTGGACTGTAACTGTTTGATGAAGGACTTGGAAACAATTTAGTATATTTTATTGTTAGTTTTCTAATAAAATTATATAATATATATATCTTTTTTAAAAATTTAATCATATGATAATTTTAAAAATTATATATTTATCATGTTATTTTTAAAAAAATTAATTTCAATTTTTTTTTCTTTGATAAAATGCAAAAATGAAAGTTGGTGCGAACCATTTTTTTTGGTTTTGGGCAGAAAGAGTCAACTATCTTGCAATGGTTTTGAGAGAATTAGGTAAGCAGAAGAGAGGTAAAGTTCTTATAAAAGTCTGTTATTAAATTATTTAAGATTTGTTTATTTTATTAAATTGTCACTTATGTAATTATAAAAAATATATATATAATGAATAAAATCTTTTTATTATATTTGATATGATGTCAATTAAAATAAAAATGCCTTGTTTGATTAGAAGAATACAGTACATAGCCAATAAAATGACTCACATGCCCTTGAACATTAAAGTAAAACATTTTAAAACAAAATTCAAATTGTGATATTCTATCTTCCCGGAGATTCATCAAAATGCGGGGCCAAGGCGTGTCTGTCGAACCGTTCCTCCCTGAACGCTTCCGGCGAAACCCTCAACCCCAAAACTGGTCCAGAGTGTTGAATGTCTACCTAATCCCAACCTTCACCCCTGAAATCATGTAAATGCTAATCGAATCAAGCATTGAAAAGGCAAATAGATGTCGTTTGTGCGTCGAAGATAGATAGATCAAGAAGACAGATGGAAAAAGCACAAAATTTACACATAGAGACGGCGACTGTGCAAAGGAACCTATGTCGAAGTATGCGACGAGGGTGGGTTTGACGATGACAGCGGAGGAAAGCTAGAACCGATGGGCAGAAACCATGCTGCGATGGGATCGAACGGTTTCAGAGGGTCTAGCTATGGTGGATCCCAACCTGTTTGGCTTCGCTTCTTGAATGAAGATGGGCTCCTCAGAATAAAGTCAATAAGGGGCAAAAGAGACATTTTACCCATTTTGGCTCCAAACCCCCACCATTCCTGCCGTCAGACTTGATTTGGTTGGTGGAAGAGTTGAGGGATAGAGACGGAGAGGAGTGGGATCGAAAGAAAAGATATGTTTGGTAAGCAAAAATTTTTTTTTTTTATTTTTGCTGGGGTGAGTTGTCTAATATACGGAGGATCTATTGATGAGAGAGAATTTTATTAAATAAGAGAAGGTTTTATTGAGTGGGAGAATAAAAATTAATGTTATTTTATTTTTTTAAAATAATTTTTTATTAAAAATAAATTTTTAAATTAAAATATTATTTTTTATTATTATTGATAATTAAAAATAAAATATTTTATTATTATTAAAAATAGTTTAATTTTTTAATTTAATTTATTTTATTTTTATATTATTTTTATTTAATTAAATATAAAAAATAAAAAATATTTTTTTTATCATACTAAATATAATTATAAGATATAAGATTTATTTTTATTCTCATTTTATTTTTTATTCCTATTCCATCAAAACTTAATTTTTTATAGCAAACGACGCCTCAGTGTTTGCAGAGACTTTCCCTCCATCCCAGTGTTACAGGCAACAGCGTACCAAACGCGTTTTGTCAAGGAATACATCAATGTCTGCATTTCCGTCACTAAACCAAACGGGCCGTTAATCAACAGTATAACATGTGAAAATAAAAATCTTAAATGACCAAATTATTTGAGATTAGTTGCAAATTTTTTTCATTTATTATTAATTTTTTTTACTTTTATTGAAAAACTAATGGGTTTTGCGCTGGCTGGTATAGCCAAAAGGGTATAGGAGACCCAGTGTAATGGAGCTACTCAGTAGTAAAATAGTGCATTTTACGTTCATGAGTTTAGTTGGCCTAGACTCTGCATGAGTTCAATCGTTGAGTTTCATAGGACAAAGATTATGCAAGATGCATTAAACTCAAGCTAGTCTCTTCAATGGTTGAAGTCATGGAAATACGAGAGTTGACACGCAGAATATAATAAGAATGTAATTGCAAAGAAAATAAATAATAATAATTTTGAAAATTAAATTAAATTTTTAAAAAATAATAATAAATAATAAAATATTATTAAGAAATAATTACAAAATTATAATAATATTACATTACATAGAGATTCCCAAATTACGTGTTAGTAGGTATCACAGCTCACTTAATACAGAGCATTAGGAAATATACTTCTACAAATCTAGAATGAACCACTTACTGAAATTGTTGATGAAAAGAGTGTTGATGGCAGCAATGTGACACAAAATCATACGCCTCAATCTTTAAAGGAAGCAACTTATTACACAGTTCGGAAAAGAAAAAGGAGAGCAACTGCTTCCTATGATCTGGGTCTGAAACTTTTCTTGTTTCTTGTCTTTTTCCACTACCAAAAAGAGAGGAATGTCTATGAGACACTGCACAACATGAATATTGTGCAATTATCATTATTCACTACTCAAGAACATATAAGGTACAGGTACTCGTATAAATATCTAGAATCAACTCAAGCGCTCAAGCGTTTGAAAATTGAAACTTCGGATCATATTGATATCAGTGGTATTAACTGAAGATGTTGTCGAGAGATTTTTCACCAACGAAATGCCAGACTGCCATACTTGGATATATCACCCTGAATAATAAAATTAAGAAAATAAAGAGAAAGCAAAAATACTGTCAACTACAGGGAGTTACAGGACTGGGAAGAGTTTATTGATAGTGCCATTGGCAGACAAGGGATAACCCTGAAAACACAACTCAGTTTTGAGCAGTTCTGCTAATCGTAAGTGCAATCTGTGATCTACGATCATCTGTACAATCCTCTAATTTCAGCACCACCAACCTTAAGAGAGTAAGAACAAGGTTGGGGAAAGGATTTCTCGTGTATGAAAAACGTGGAAAAGGTGAGCTTAATATCAGGAGATATTGCAAATAGCTTCATCTGCATTAATTTCCATCACCTAGCTTTTAGCATGCTAAAGCCATCTTTGCTATAAAGATGAACTGATGGAGTTTGCTCAAGCATTCAAATCCCACTTAGAAATAGATGGTCAATAAGGCCTATAAAAAGCTAATAGTACCACGGTGTTCTCTCAAGCCTTCTGAAATATGCGGGAAGAAACCCCATGCAGAAGCCTGACAAACCCCAAGAAACTAAGCTTCCCATCTGCGTGTCTTATCCAATCTTGCAGTACCACATGAACAGGTACTGATGGGCTAAGCCCAAGTTCCTGGATGAACGAACCAAATTACAACAGCTTAGTACCACTATGCAGAGGAGAAGTATGTTCCTAATCAAGAATCTCATGAGTCAAGTTCATAATATGCAGAAGAGAGTGAGAGCGAAAGAACATACAAGGTAAGAGCATACAAGAGGTCTAAACGGCTATTGAGTTCATAGACAAAATTGATTAGCAATAGAATTTTAATGCAACAAACTGGTATGTGCACAAGAGGGTACCGAGGCAAGCTCTTCAATCATAATTGGTCTATTTCCACGCTTTTCAAACAGCTCATAGGCTCGCCTAGCATGTTGCTCCCAGGTCTCCATTCCCTCTAGTTGGTGCACGCTTATAGCAGCAGCACAAAATTCCTCAAAATCCAATTTCCTATATTGGATAGAACTAACCTGCAACATGCATATAGTAATGGACTCACTTTCGAGGGAAGCAAATTTCTAGGGAAGTAATGCTCTCTCAATGACTTACCATGTTCACATAATCTAAGACCCGTGAATCCTTTAAGGCATCAGTGGAGCTCTTCAAAAAGGCCTGCTTATACAAATGTTAATGGCTTGAAAAATACTTCAAAAAGAAACCATAACTTTGAATATGTGCTAACCGTCTTAAAGTTCTGCACTGAGATAAATCCACTTTTATTTGGCCCTAACTGTGTAAATTGTCCTCTGAGATAAGCTAGCTGAGCCACAGTTAATGTCTTTGCAAGAGCCTGCCAAGTTAACCAAACTCAATATTTATCCATGACTCCAACAGCAAATACAAAAGTTAAATCAAGAAACTTGAGTAATTAATAACACATGATGATGGACTAGTATACTATCCTGACTACACTCATGCTCGACCTGCCTTTCAGCTTGAGTATACTCATGCTCAAATAGTCAATAAATTATTTAACTTACAAATTTTGATTATTGTGTTCAAGTTACCATGTTTCAAGTTAAAATTTTGACCTATATGTTTTAACTTATTTTAGTTTCAAGTTGAAAGTTTATTCATAAATAACACATGAGTAAAGTTGAAAATTTGACCTAGCCCTAACAAATGGTTATGCAACGACACAAGGTACTGCAAGTTATATTTGTCTGAACCAGAAAAGACAATGATAACAAGAGACAGTTGATCCCTCTGTAAACATTTTAAAAATCTGTTCCCGGATCAACTAGACATATTGAGAATCAATATTGAGATAAAACAAGGAAAAGGAGGGTGGGGGAATAATGATCAGGTACCAAGTACCACTACATACCCCTAGTGCTGATTTGCGTAAAGAAGACGAGCATGTGTAAGCTCTAACAAACTTGGGGATGATCATATCCAAAGGTATCTTCATATCATCATAATGATTTGCCAGCCATGGATGACCTAAGCATAAAATCAGGCTATAAGCAAGAGAATTCATAAAAATACTACAACAAGAACGTAATTACCATTTACACTGCCAATGGAAAATGGAAAACATACAAGTATGGTTTTACCTCCCTCCCTCATTATTAATTGTATTTTAGTCAAAATTCAAACAACTAGGAACTCTATTAGATTTAAAACTGAATACATTGAATTGATTTTTGTTCCCACAGGTAACCCAGCCGATTCCATAGTGGATGATAAAATTATCTAACTTCAGTGACTTACAAAGAGCCTGAGCTGCAGTTAATCTCTTACGATAATCCTTATTCAATAGTCTCTTTACAAAATCTATTGCATCAACTGATAAAGAAGGCCAAGGAGCTTCATCAAAACTCGGATCTGCCTTCAGGACAGTTCTAAATATGCCAGATTCTGTCCGGGCCCAAAAAGGTCGGCTTCCACATAAAAGAATATAAGCAATTACACCAATGCTCCACATGTCTGCTTCAGTCCCATAAGATCTATGCAAAACTTCAGGAGCCACATAGTATGCACTTCCCACAATATCATTCAACCTTTCGTCTGCAAAAACTTATAATTGTCTCATGTGTTACTTTCTGTTCAAAGTTTGAAGGAAAAAAATGAAAGCAGGCAATAGGCCTGACCTGGCTTTACATAGTCAGAGAGTCCAAAATCAATGGCCTTCAATGTGGAGTTTTCATCCTTAGATGTAAAAAGAAAATTCTGCAGCAGAAAAACAATCTTCAAGGTTAGGAGAACTGCAAACATGCCAAAATGGAAGAGTATATATAAGTAGGTACAGAAATATACAACTGCACACATTATTTTATTCATGATCAACTTCAGTGAAAACTGATTCCATTAAGAATGATCATTAATCTGCAAAAGAATGGAAGACCCTAGAAAAGAAATTCCAACTTATGTCATGCATGCATTCTCAGCAATTCATTTCCACCCTGACACGGCAGTGGTGCAAAACCATTGCTTTCTTTGTGAAGTGTCTCAGGTTTTCAGTTTGAAAATATTAAACATCTTTAAAGGAGAGCAAGCAAAAACAAACAATAATTAACTTCATCACAAGGGTCACTAAAGAGCCCAAGCTCGTCAAATCACCTTAGCTGGATTAGGATGAAGCCAAAACTAGATGAATTTCTAGCATTGAACGTTTGAGAAGCATTTCAAAAACTTGTAAAACATCCCAAAGAGAAGATGACAACAATATCCTTTTAATTATAAAAGCCATAATGGAGTGTAAATGCTATTGAATAATTAATAAAAAAATACCAATTTGAGGGTAAAGCCAGAGGATTGTGCAGCAGGAATTATCATATTAGGTTTTCAATTATTATCTAGAAACTTGAGAATTGTTCCTTTCTCTGTAATGTAACAGCGCTGCAGAGAACTTTCCCAGCCTTGCTAGTGCCATAAAGTATGAAGAGCATTTAACAAGGAGATTTCATTGTAGGCAGTCCATTGAAACACACAAAGTTAGAATGCATATTTCATTCTCAACTACAAATAAACACCAGTAAGCTTTATGAGCTTATCACCTCTGGCTTGAGATCTCGATGAACCACACCCTGAAGATGACAGAAAGCCACCACACTCAATATCTGAATCATAACAACCTTGGCGTCCTCTTCAGAGTACTTTCCACCCCTATGGATTACAATTTAACTTGAGCTGATTAGCATGTCATTAATATTTAATAAGAGCAATACCACAATGAAACCAATTGGAAAACATTGTTACCTGGAAAGTATTCTGTCTAGGAGTTCACCTCCTTTGCATAACCTGAATAGCATGAGATATAGTAGAATGTAAGTTCTTAATTTGGAGACTTCATTTAATAACTTCCAATATTTTGCTTGATTTATCCTATATATTGAAACAAGCAACATAACTCCTTTACTGCTTCGGAAGTAAATTTTAAATGTAAGGAAAGTCATGTCTGTTTATACAGGTAATAAAACATCTTTAAAAGTTTCGTTTTGTTCCCCGGAAAGCTTATTAAGATTGACATTATATTACCAATTGAGCAGCATCATCAAAGACTGTAAGAGGGATCCCTAACAAGAAGAGAAAGAAAAAAGTAATAAGTAATTTGAACTTACTCCATAACTATATAAACATTGTCGTCATCTTCATAGGCCTCATAGAATTGCACCAGGTTCTTATGTCCCGTTAAAGCCCGCAATATCTTCACTTCTCTCCTTACATCCTCTATAGCAATAGCTGTTGTCATCTGACAATCATCACCCATTTTCATAAGAAAAAAAGTACGTCTCTACAGGTTTTCAAAATCACTAGCCAAAACAACAAACACTGATAATAAATTCATAACCGTGATTCTTGTACTTGAGCCTGATAGTTCTTTGATAAGAAAATGGTGTTATTCATATAAAACGAAGCTGGTAGAGTCTCTTGAAATATCATGGATGGGATTCAGAACCCAGCATCACATATACAATTTTCCAAGAAAAAATGGTAGAAATTCAATGATGCAAGCATTAGAATGGAGACCTTGGATTTTGGGATGACTTTGACAGCCACATCCTGCCCCTTCAAGCTGCCTTTCCTTCCCTTGGCGGAGCAAGTATACCCAAAATGGCCACGTCCCACTTCTTCTCCAAGCTCGTAATGAGCTAGGAACTGCTTCGAAAACCCGAAACTCTTATCGAGTCCAACCTCGCACTCGCTCCCTTCGGGGATGGAGGCCTCGTTTGGCTTCACAGAACCATGCCTTCGAGCAAGCAATGACCGAATGTGCTTGGCCGGCGAAGGAGGAGGAAATGGACGCTTGAAGATGCGCAAAGGAGTTGAGCTCACGCTCGAGTTTGCAGGTGAGTTCTTGAAGAGGCTCGGTAGGGGACTTGGGCTGTAAAATGGAAAGTTTGTGGATTTCCTGCCCTGAGAATTTGGAAGTCCATCTTTGTCATCACAAAATATTGGGTTTTCTGCACCTTGCGTTTGTGGGATTTCATTAGGTTTTCCATGACACAGTCCCATCAAATCAGAAACCCAATTACACAGCACGTACGAATAGTCAAATGGTGAACAAGTTCCAGAACTGAGATCAGCTACTTAACAGTAATTGTAAATCCAATAGAAAGGAGAGATCGACAGAGTGAGAAACTTAATTGAGAGCTTTTTGAAGCTCAAAGAAGAAATTCAGATAAAGTTGTCATACTCAATGGGAGATCGGATAACTCAATTTTTTTCCAGAAAAATAAATTTTAAAAAAAAAAGGATCAAAGACAGAATCACCTGAAATGTAATCAGGGAAATTTGCAGCAAGAGTAAAAAATCCAGGAGGGGGAATGATTCATGTAAATTATTAAGGAAAGCAAGTGCGTCAACAAACAATGCCAGTCTAGAACAGGAAATGAAATGATGATGGCAGAATCCAAAGCAAGAAAACTTGGTAAAATTACCCAAGAAGAATGAAGGAGGGGTGGGAGGAAAAAGAGAAAAGTGAGGCAAAGATGCTTAGCAGAGGCTGCAAGAAAAAGAAAACCAAGCCTCCTTTTTCCTGCTTTTCGTAAGCTTTTTTTTTTTAATTTTTATTTCCTGGTTAATAGTTTCATGTGGAAATACTATCACTTTACTAGAGAGGGTGTGTAGTTTCTTCTTGTCTAATAATAATGGTGAGTGGGGTTGGGTTTGGATCCTTCCAGCCTGTCCTTATTGATCGCAGAAAACTAAGATGTATCCATTTCATATGAGAACAGAGGCATGTTATAGGGAGCTGAGAGCTACAAAAACAGCTTCTGTTGTCTGTCTGTGTATTATAGCTTTGACCTCCCTTTGTTGGACTCTCGAAGACTGTCGTTTTCAGCTTTTTCTTTATTTATTTTCTCTGTTTTTTCTTTGGGGATCTATTTTTGAGATTTAATAACATTTCAGTTTTGACACAACACCAAAGCTAAGAAGACACGTCAATCTGATCATTGTTTTTTTGCTGCATATAGTACTTTTCTGCTGTTATATCATGGGTTGATCGAGTGAGAGCTTTCTTATAGACCAACATTACTTAAGCCTGTTCTAATTTGTGATGGTCCAGCCGGCTGAATTATTTTTCCTTAAATCTAAATTATATGTTAACCAAATTTAACTTGGCTAATTTAATCAATTTAGTTGAGTTCTTGAATATCCCTAATTTGAACTTCAGGCATTATTCTATCAGACAAATGAAAATTAACTTATATCTGCGATCAATTATTATTACACACAAAATTTAGTTTAAAGTTGCATGAGAAATACGTTGCCACATGGAGGGTCCCTGTGAAGGCTGAAAGGATGAACATGGTTGGAATTGGAGTGGACATATAACTCAAAGTGAAAACAGCTTAATTGGTCTAAATTAAAAAAAAAACAAAAAACAAAAAAACAACAACAATATTTTGTGCTTATTTTCCTAGAACTTCCAGATTCATAGGCTCACTTTTCATCTAATTTTTGTCATGGACAAAAGGAGCAAAAAGCAAAAGACTACACCTGAGACATGATCACCTCCATCTAATTTAATGCATCCCTCTGTTTATTTGGCTTATATTTGCTGCCAAAAAAGAAAAGAAAAAGAAGGTATGTACAGTTAGACTTTAAAAAAAAAAAAGACATACAAATACTTTAAGTTGTGGAAAGTGATATGCATATATATATATATATTTGAATTTTTTTACAACAGTGAGCAATTCGTCAAACTCACTTATTTTTGTGATAATGAGATCCGCATTTGATCTTGGGGGAAACTAATTATGTATACAAGAAAGGTTAATTGATTAATTATGTAGATGGCCTCAACATGTGGCACAAATAACCTTGTAGGCTAGGCTTCCTTTGATCCGAATTAGATTTTGCTTTAAAGATGATGCAGCTACTTATAAAGACATCATTTCAGTTGATAAAAGAATTAACCAAAAAAGCAAGTTATAATCATCTTCTTTCACAAGCATTGAGCACATCCCTACTCTATTGTTACGGACTTTAGTTTACTTCTACGAACAATTGCTAGCAGTTAAGGCTGTTTCTTTTTCCCTAATTTACTCCTGCGACCAGTTGTTAATGTCGTATACTCCATATCCATGATCGAGTACTTCATTAACCTTTTTTTTTTTTTGGGTGTCCCTCAAACATCATTAATGCACTTTCTTTTTATTTTATTATTATTATTATTAAGATTTTGGGTAGGTGTTTAGGAGTAGCCCAAGCCTTTTGATGACATTTGAATCGTGCGTTCGCATATCTTGCCACCGCAATCTCACAAAAAGAAGGTTAAGGGGTGGAGTGTACATATCACATGATGCTTTTTTTTTTTAAGCTCTCAAGTTTTTATTTGTATTATAATGATTTCGTCTCATGAAATTAGTATTTCCTATTGAAAATTGATTTTTCAACATATTAAAAAGAATATTGTAGTAAGAAGAAAGAAAGAAAGAAACAAGGGGATGAGGCCTACTTAAATAAATTTTATTAATTTTTACTTATTTTTCTCCTTTTTTCCCCTTCAACTCGAGATGATCAAATCTATGTTTAAGGTATAGTATTGAATATACTTTAGGTGGTTAAGTCTATGAATATAATATTATAAATATAGACACAAAATGACAGAGGGCTTGATGGTGGTAAAAATATTCGGAGCATTATGATTAGGAGAGGTTGGCATTTTGCAACCCATCCTATGATTGTTGCTAATATATATTATAGAAGATAACTAATGTATCCCTTAAAACACTTCAGTCGAGACACACAAGCTCTCCATCTACCCAAGGTCTTTATAGATTGAAAAAGTAACTTTTTTTTTTTAATAATAAACATGTTAAAGCACTTAAGAATGCTTGGCACATAAGCAATTAAAATTTAATATGCCATTAATATTGAATATATTATCTCATATATTTTCATTTTCTATCTATTTAACCATGAATGAAGTAGAGTTTAATAAATGGGAGAGTGAGGAACACACTTCCACAACCTGCATCAAGAAAAAAAAAGGGTAAAAAAATATTTTTAATCACTTAATTTTATTTAAATTTTTACTTTTATATTTTAATTTCATTTAATTTTACTTTTATATTTTTAATCACTTCATTTAGTTTGATCTCTTAATATTATTTTAAATTTTACTTTTATCATTTAACTTCATTTGTTTTTAATTTATTCTCTTAATTTTATTTTAAATTTTATTTTTGTCTCTTATATTCATCTAGTTATAGTTTGATCCATTAACTTTACTTAAAACTTCACTTTCATCATTTAATTTTATTTTATTTTAGTTTGACCCTTAATTAAAAAAATACTCAAATATTTTTCTCCTCTCTAATACCATCAAATTAAAAGGCTTTAAATATTTTAGGCTTTCTATGAATTAAAAGTTAAAATCACTAAAAAAACAAATTGGACTAGTAACACCAAAATGAAGAAAGCAAAGATAAAAAGAAATTCAACTATTGAAATACCAATCAATTTAATTCGTTGAAAAATAAGACGTAAGATTGAATTTTCAAATAAAAAATACCATATTTCCTAGTGCTTACTTATATTAATAAACAAATGAGAAAAATAAAAAAAAAATGAAAGGAAACAAAATATTTGAGTAATTTTTAAAAATTAAGGGCCAAACTAGAATAAAATAAAATTAAACTACAAAAATAAAATTCAAGATAAAGTTAAGAGACTAAATTGGAATTACTGAAATTAAGAATGAAAGTAAAACTTAAAGCAAAATTAAAAGATCAATTTTAAACCAAAAAAAAATTAGAGATAAAAGTGAAATCTAAAATTAATGAGCTAAGTTAGAATTAAATAAAATTAAGGAAGTAGAGTGAAATTTAAAATAAATTTAAGAGACAAAAACTGTATGTTTGCCTTAAAAAAAATAAATTATATCCTCTTCTAAAAGATAATTAAATGATATATTCTGTTTTCTATTATGAAAATATATACAAATATTTCTTAAAGTCAAAAGATAGTCAAAATAGATATTCTCAAAAATAATATTGATTTTAAAAAAATATAAAATATTTACAAAATATTTTCTCAACTTTTATTTTATTTTCATTTATTTTGTGTTTAAAATTTTGAATTTAATATCTTTTAAAATTTAAGAAAGTTAATATTTTATTTGTGTCAAATATATACTTAATATTTATTATATTATATGATATTAGTATAAAAATATTTTAATCAAGATACATATAAGTATAACTTATCTTTTGTTATACTAAAAGTTAGTATAATACATTTTTTTATATTTAAAAAGAAAGAAGTATAATTTTTCCAAGTTAAAATATATAGAATTTAAATATTTCTTAAAAAATATAATTTACAGTTAAAAAGAAAAAAGGAACTCTTTATCTGTTTCTATTAAAGATTGTATATTTATCTAAAAAGGCTGCATCCTTTCTTTGTAGGCTGTATATGAATCTAACCATGAGAAGCCTTGAGTATTGTTCCATTTTAAAATAATTGATGTTTTAGAGATGATTTTTTAAAAAATCATAATTTAGAATCCCAAATTAAACATGTTTATATTAAAGAATCTTATATTTTGAAATTATTTTAAAAGTACCATAAAACAAAATGTTTTAACGTAAGGTTTTGAACCATAATTTTTTTCACACAATTTAAATTTTTAGTTTTAAATTTTTTAAGACTAATTTTAAAATTTAAAATATTTTAATATAAATATTTTTAATTTGGTGTCATGAACAATAATTTTTTTTTTTCAAAATAATCTTCAATTTAGAATTTTAAGATAATATTAATGAGCTTTTTTTAATAATAATTTTACCCTTAATAAGAGTAAAGAAAGTATGTAGGTAAATGAGAAGATATATAGTTAGAGGATTAATAGGAAGAAAGAGCAAGTTTAATATTTTACATATTTGAAAAAAAGATATTTTAGTTAAATGCACATTATAATTTAGGCTATTTAATAGCTTTATTTAAACCTTACGCAATTACCTTAAATATTAATTATTATAATAAATAGGGAGTAAGAGGATATATTGATTGTACATATAGGTATGCTTCACATTGAGTTTGGATTGTTTGCAATAAATAAATTTACTATATATAATATAATTAAATATAAGAAAAAATTTAGTACAATTACATTGCCATAATGGATTCAAACTAGCTTTTATTTCAAAGTGGTCAACTTTGACTATGCCCTTGGTAAACAAGGGAATGATACTAATTAATGCTTTCTTCCAATTTTGTTCCTAGTATTAAGTACAGATATTTGAAGTTAAGGTAGTCTTTAATCTCGTCTGCGTTATCGGTTTTCGCATCATTGACCAATTGAGGAGTCATAATTGCACCACAGAACAGATTGTTTGGCGCTTTGCAAGGGGGATCGATGGGAAAGTTTGTTTTGGTCTTTTTCTCCTTGTCCTTGGGGTTCTTAATTTATATTTGACCCTTCTTTGAAGACAAACCAAGGCGGTAACCTAGAATACAGAAAACCTAATCCAAAACCCTAATGTGGCCGTGATTATTTCTGACTGTAGTGACAAATATATGTTGAAAGCAATATATATTCTCTGAAATCTGAACCATAAGAATATAAACTAGATTTAGCAATCTCTTTTCTTGGGCCACTATATATATATATATATATATATATATATGATGATGATGATGATGATGCTCCAAGCGCAGGGAAAGGTGAAACAAGGACTACAATAATTAATACCTACTTTTATCTTAGAGTGGAAAATTTATTGCATTTACAAAAAGAAATTCTTATTCTTTGATGCCCTCCTCCTACCTTACCCTTAACCCTTTTCTATTTTATATTTTGATGGTAATAGAATAAACCTGGGATATAAAAATGGGAAGGTAGGAGAGAATAGAAGTTATTAAATTAGTTCTTCCACCCCATGCACACATTTAACAATACTCACTGTCTATAAGCATGTGAACGTGGAAGAAGATGGGATACAGATGGGGGAAGGCACAGGGTGAAAACTCTGAGGAAGAATACTGTACTAACCAAAATGGTCAAATGTTTGTTAAAAGCCACTTGGAGTTTTCAGAATCCAATGGTTCTGCGCGCTAATCACGACGATAGGATAATCTCTCTCGCTCTAACTTGGCAAGCAAAATAATGAATAATAAGGGCGTCAAACTTTTGCATTTGAATTTGTTGGAAGAAGGACAAATTAAAAGGGGGAGAATGCCTAGGGGATTGTTTTTAATTTAATCAACTTATGCTAGTTTAATGTGCTTCTCTAAGTTGCGTCTAAAATGAGGTGTTCAAAGTTGGATAGTACGCACTCTTTTTTCATAAATGAGGAAGTAGGCTTGGGAACACAATTTTACTTGAAGAAGGAGGATAATGGTAACTGGGTAATCTACTCTAAGGTGATGAAACTTTAAGCTTAATTAATAGATCAATATCTTAACAGAAAGTCAATGACAATTAAGTCAATAATGTTATATTTGCGGTAGAGAGGACCCACTTTATCTTCATCATGATAGGTAGTAGTAGGTGACCCACCACAAGAGAGTTTTGATTTTGTTAGATTGGAAATGCTCTGAACGGCGACCACTGAGCATAGCAGAGAGTCGGAGAAGAAAGGGACAGCCATTTGGTAGCTTTTTCTTTTTTATCGTTCAGGATTTGTCACATTGACCCACTTGTTAACGGGAAGACCATGGCCTGAATTTTTCTTTCATGCCACTGTATATGTACTCTTTTCATCATCTTCTTATTTTCTAAAACCCAAGATGTCAGAGATAGAGATTGGCGAAGGGAATCTCTGACAATTTCTTGTACAAACGATTATGCTTTGCAGAGATGCCATAGCGATTAGAGAATCTATGGCAATCCCTTCCTAATTAAAGTGTAACTTTGAGTTTCACTTTTTTAGTTTATTCTGTTGTCATCTTCTACATATATGATGCTAAATTATATTCTCTTCTTTCAAGTTAAAATTTCGTTACGTTGAATTTTCCAATAATAAAAGATAAATTATATTTTTTATTTATTTTAATTAAAATATTTTTATATTTATTACTTTTATAATATAATATATATCTATTTAATAGAGAATATTATTTTTTTAAAATTTAAAATAAATTAAATTTATGCTTTTTAACATAAATTATGTTTTTCATAAAAAATATTGTTCTTAAATGTATTATGTTCATTTTTTCTCTTAGTAAAAATTTGTATATATTATGCTTAATTTAAACATCTTTTAAAAAGATAAAATAAACAAAAATTACCACTGAAAAATATGCCATGGCCTCTGGACCAAGGACCAATGTTGCGAGAGGCCAGCCCAACCTAAATCTAAAGTGGGCCCCTAAATCCCCTACAATTTAATATTGGGGCCAAAAAAAGAGGCCTCCTACGTTTTTTGGTATGGGCTCGCCAAGAAGCCCTTTGTTATAAAGGTGCTTCTTTATATGATTATCTCAAAAATATGAAATATTTATTTACTTTTAATTTTTTAATTATTATTTTTTTGTAACTTACAATTGTGCCTTTTTTTGTTAACTAAAATTGTGACAATAATTTTCATATGTTTCTGGATTTTGACAAAAACTTTGTAATAGCTTTCTTAATGCAAAGTTGCACTGTCAAATTTTAAAAGAAAATTGAATGGAAGTTTTAAAATAGAAAAGTTGTTTTATTTCTGAAAAATTAGTAAATTACAGAGAATTCCTTCATACCATACTAGAACGTAATTCTTTTTTTTTTTTTAATGTCTTCGGTTAGTTCAAAATTTTGAACGTAGATAAATGTGTTTTTCTTCACAGATCAAACTCACCCTTTGAATGAGAGTGAAAATCTTGGAATTACGAAGCCTCATTACCGGGAGCAACAGCAAGAGCCTTCCGGAGGCAACACCCATCTTCACCTGTCAGCCGCAAAGCTACAATCGGATCATCTCATCGTTGTTGCTCTCAATTATATTTCGTTATTGCTGTAGTTCATCACCCACGGTGAGACCCCCACTTCCCTTTGCTTTTTCATTCTTAATCTCTTGGTCGATTGCTGCTATTACCGAATCCATTAAGCAAATTTATCCCTTAAACTCGTTATTTGTTTGTTTATTTTTCTGGCACTTGGAACTCCCCCTGCTTTAAACTTATTTGATTCACTTTACGACTATGTTTGTTGCTGTCAAGTGTGGGGCTTTTATGTGAATATTGTTTGTACTTGTAGTTAAGTTGTTTTTTTTTTTATTTCTGAATGAGTGATATGGCTGAAAATTTAAGGTACATACATCAAACACTTACAGGATCAGCAACCTGCACCACGAAGTTTTTTTTTTTTAAAGGACTTGTGGTTATTAAGCTTGATAGTTCACTTCACTCTATTTCCTGATCAGCTTATCTTGACGTGGCTATATTCTGTTTACTTTAGCATTGTCCCTTTGAAACCGTGCTCTCTGATTTTTTTTTTCTTTGGGGTATGTGTCTCTATTGCAAAACAATGTTACCCCCTAGATACATAGTTTGTGTGGTGGCTGCTGCTGCTGCCTTTAACTAATTAACCATTGCTTTTTTTTGGTTCAGAAAATATGAATAATAATGCTGAAAGACCACTTAATGGAGAGGTAGAAGAAGATGATGATGAGGATGAAGTAAATGGTAGAGGCCTTGATGCTTGGGAGAGAACTTATGCAGAGGATAGATCATGGGAGTCTTTGCAAGAGGATGAATCTGGACTGCTTCGTCCCATAGATAACAAGGCAATTTACCATGCTCAGTATCGCAGGCGTCTTCGTGCCCTGGTTTCGACAGCAGCTGCAGCTCGGATTCAGAAGGGTCTTATTCGCTATCTATACATTGTTATTGACCTGTCTAAGGTAGTCTATTTATTACTCAATATTCCCATGTGAATATTGTATTTTATACCGATATTTGCAGCTTAACCATTTGTCAAGATGGAACAATGCTTTCATCATCCCTGATCTCAAAATTGGGTTTTAATAAGAGGACATGGTGCTTATATGAGAACATTTAGGTCAATAAATTTCTAAAAGTTAAGTTTATTTAATTTTGTTGGCTGGCATCATTTTCAATCTGTGTAAATACTTTTTCCATATGCCTTAGATACTTGTTTGTCTAGTATTTTTATGTCTTTGTTCTTGTTCTTTTGTTTTTTATTAGCTTATATCTCCTTTGTGAATACATCTATGATATTCTTCATCAGATTCGTACTTTAGAGTTATAAATTTTGATATTTACTATATTATTCATAAACACATCAAATTCATATTAGATTTTTCATATTGTGCAATACTTATGCCTGAAAGGACATTAGGAATTGTCTATGGCCGCCCCTAATATTTAATTTAACTTACAGTTGAGGTAATAACAATAGCAGTAGAAGACTTTTAGAGAGAAGTACATAATAAGATATTATATTTAGAGTTAAAAAAAAAAGAGAGAAAAATTATAGCATTGTGGTTACATAAAGGTGCTGTTAATCCTAATTCTCCTCCCTCCAATCTCTAATACAGAACTTCGTTTTTCTCATTATGTGAAGGCAGCTGCAGAGACAGACTTTAGACCATGTAGGATGGCTGTGATTGGAAAACAAGTTGAGGCATTTATCAGGGAATTTTTTGATCAGAATCCACTTAGTCATGTTGGTCTTGTGACTGTAAAGGATGGAGTTGCTCATTGCTTAACAGAACTTGGTGGCAGTCCTGAATCCCATATTAAAGCTTTGATGTGTAAAATGGAATGCTCAGGTGACGCCTCCCTACAAAATGCATTAGAGCTTGTTCATGGCTATCTAAATCAAATTCCATCATATGGTCATCGAGAGGTTCTGATTTTATATTCGGCTCTTAGTACATGTGATCCTGGTGATATCATGGAAACCATCCAGAAATGCAAAATGGGTAAAATAAGGTGCTCGGTCATTGGTCTTGCTGCTGAAATGTTTATATGTAAACATCTCTGTCAGGAAACTGGAGGAACATACACTGTTGCACTGGATGAGGTTAGTTTAACTAGTTGGTTTTAATGGGCCCCACATATCACAAACAAGTCCCCTCTATAAAAGTGATTAAGTTTTTTATACCCAGGAAAAGCCTTGGTCTAAAGACTCTATACAAGAATTTAGAATCTCACAAGTTTTCTTTCTAGCATTGCAAAATATGATTCACATTTTTCATATGTTAGTTTTGAAAATTTTTTTAATATATATTCATGAATTTTTTCTTTGATACAGTTACTTACATCTCATGCAGGCCCACTTGAAAGAGTTAGTACTGGAGCATGCACCGCCACCTCCAGCAATAGCAGAGTATGCTACTGCCAGTTTAATTAAGATGGGTTTTCCACAAAGAGCAGCTGAGGGTTCCATTGCAATTTGTACATGTCATGAAGAGGCTAAGGAAGGAGGGGGATACACTTGTCCAAGATGCAAAGTACGTGTCTGTGAGCTTCCCACTGAATGTCGAATCTGTGGATTGACCCTTATCTCATCACCCCATTTGGCAAGGTCATATCATCATCTCTTTCCAATAGTGCCTTTTGATGAGGTGTCTCCATCATCTCGAAATGACCCACATCAGAAGTTTTCCAACACTTGTTTTGGCTGTCAACAAAGTCTTCTTAGTGCGGGTAAGTTTTACAGAAAGGCAAGTTAAGCTTGAGTTTCTTCAATGTGTATGATGATAAACAATCATCTGTGCAAGATATAAAGCTTAGCATTCTTGTCATCACGGTGATGCATCTGTGGTTTGATGATAAATTTATGTGAGTGAACCTGAAATTGAAGGAAATTTTGGTTGCTTTAGGTACACTTGGACGAGGTTGTTGAGTTTAGCTATCAATTGGGGGATTTCTGAAAATGTTGCAGTATGCATACGCTAAATTACAACTGATGAAAATTTCAAAGTCTGAAGGAACTTGAATTTTAGAGGCCTCGGTCGTGTCTGATTATCTGGGAGAAAAATTTGACTCCTTTTGGTCTAGGGTATTTATGCTTTGTGTTAGTAGCATTTAACAACACAGGCTAACTGCTGGGAATCTACAGAAATTTCTGTTAACAGTAATAACAAGATTGTAAAGTTCCATGCCATTTCTGTTTTCTTCCAAATGGTTTGCTATTGTATGTAAAATATGTGACAAATAACTATGCCCTTGTTGCTCAATTTTTTAACACCGTCTCTGCCATACTGGCTGTGGCACAGGAAACAAGCCCGGACTTTCTGTCATTTGCCCAAAATGCAAACAGCACTTCTGCCTTGATTGTGACATCTATATTCATGAGAGCTTGCATAACTGCCCAGGCTGCGAGAGCTTCAGGCATTCTAAGATGGTGGCTGCAGAATGATTGCTAACCTCCTCTCTCGCCATAGCAGTGCTATCTGAAAGATGCTTTACTGTCTTGTTCTCATGGCCTTGTTGCATGGACTTAAAAGACTCGAGGATAGGTGCTGATACAAAACTGACAGATTAAAACTATCCTTATGCTCTTTGATCAGTCATTTGGCATTGATGCAAGGCCCTGAACACCATATACCTTTCAGGCAAGAAGTAGAAGGGAGATAATTTTTACTAGCATAACAGTTATTCATCATTTTAGACCATCACATCTTCCAATCTCTTTCCCTTCTTCCTCCCGTGAGGAATTCTGTGTCATATTCAGAGGATGGTGGTATTGCCTTGCCGGCATTTTATGTTTGAGCCGATGAAACCGTTCTTGCTATCTGATAGATTTTGATCATTAAATTATCTCTGTCGACTTTGTATAACATATTTACGTTTGTTTTGCTTTTGGCGATTGCTGTTGTGGACTTCCAACTTCAGCTCTACATGTCTCATTAAATTTAGCATGATTTTCGCTGGACTTGCTTGCTTACGAACTTGGCATAGGTATTACAAATTTCACCGTCCAATGCTCGCGAACGTATTTTGTTTAGAGTACATGTTGTTTGGGCTGATGGTTACTTGAAATTACCTTATCTTCAAAAAGTTGAAGCCATAATCAGGTATAATCAGATGATTTCCCCAAATATAAACCACCTCTTCAAAACTGATCTTAACTAGAACTAGTCGTTCACTTAATTTCGAGTTTTGTTCTTAGAAATTTGTTGGGTGCAGACTTGTGTTCTTCAGAATGTGGCAGAAGTTAAGCTCGCAGCCAAGCCGTGATCATGTTTAATCTTTATTTAAGAATTTAAATAGAGTCTTTGTAGAAATGTAAAAGTTGAAGGACTCTTATAATTGATCTGAATGAGTGTATGTGTAATTTACAGTTTACACAAACCTGGAGGATCTGTGTAACTTACTGTTGAGAAAGAATTGTGGGGTTACCTTACTCTTTTGAGCTACCGCCTACATTCTTCATTGGTGGAGTTTTGATCAGCATCGATCAAAATACAGTATTTAATTATTCATAAAGGGACACCATTAGTTAATGGCCTCTGTCTCTGCACTTACATAGAGCGCATCATCATCACTTTGGGAGCTAGTCACATACAGCCGAATTGAGGGTTAGGTATTTTTGGGTATATCAAATCTGAGATTGGACTCTGTTAACTTTTCATTTCTGTTGCGAAGAAATTAACTTTATCTTTTTTGTGTTTCTTTCGTGATTAGATGGAGAAACAAATTAAAATTTTCTCTTAAACCTCGAAAACCTAAAAGTCGGTATTTTGTTGTGGCCAACGCAATTCATTCTTGTTCTTAGATTCATAATTCATCATTCTTATTTTGTCAATATTGAGATGCACTTTCAAATAATGATCAAACCCCACTTTAGCCTAACCAATTATTAATGCCTTGATTATCACATTAGCACAAGCGCCTACCTCACCAAGCATGCATCTTCTTTCCACTGAAATCAACTAATATTTTCCTGAACATAGCTTTTCCCTGTCAGTTTTTCTTCATGGTCTCCCAGTTTTACCTTTGACTTTACAGCTGCTATAAACATTATTCTAATAACTAAAACAAGAAATGGCTGGTGTGCTTCAGCCGACTATTACCAATGGATGGGGTACACTTAAACTCAACAAAGTAACAACATTTTAAACAAAAAATTGTTCAATTTTGAAAAGGCAAAAGCAGCAGTGCGTGAGTACTGACTAATTAAGTGGCACACGCATGTGCAGCACATTCATTGAAACATCAATAGAAAAAGATGAAAAATGAAACTTGCTTGTCTGCTTTGATTGAGATTGGTAACACGCATAAAAAAAGCACTTTCTTAGTTGATCACTTTCAGCTATCATTGACAATATTTGCTGTCCTCTCTAATATGTCATTATTGTTGTTTCATAAATTCAGCTTTTGCTTTTCATAGAAAATTCGGGCTTTTAGAATGAGTGAAATGATGCAACATCATTAAAGTGGCTTTGGTGACTTGTAGGTATTATTACTGAAGAACAAAGCGAGGCAGATTCCACAACCCCCCCCCCCCCCAACCAAAAAAAAAAAGGGGATGAAATAATGGTAATGAAAATTCTCAACAAGTTTGAAATAGTTATGCTAGGTATATGCGTAATCTGAGATGACAAAGGAAAATGACTTTAGTAACGTTGAAAGTTCTGCTTTTGAACCTTGATTTCCATTACCATTGTATAAGAAGTGTATATGTTCCTATCCTAGCTTGTACTATTTTCATTATATGACCACTATCTCATAAATAATTAAATATTCAGATCATGTCAAGACTGATGTTAGTTTAAGCGAAATAATTATATGTAACCCAATGTTTAAAGTAGCATAGAAAGGTCGCAACTTGATGCTGTATGTCTAAACTTGAGCTTTCTAGAGCTAGAATAAGTGGAGGTTGGAATTATCCTAAAGAATAATCGTCTTTAGTTTCCTTAAAACCAGAAATTAAGGCTTTCCTTTGAGAGTTTCAGCTTGATTACCATCCGTTCTATCAAACTTTTCTGTTTTTTTTTTTTTAAAATGTCTTCATCCATTGGGATTTTGATTTATAACATTACAAACCCATCATACCTAAGTAGCTAGCAGTATCAGCTGCAATAACTTGAAATTATGTGATTTAGTATTAGATAGAAGAGAATCAAGTCCACCTTTGAATTTGATAATATAGAGAGGTGGGGTTAATGAGAATGTTAACAAGGATATTGGCATTGACACGAGGAAAATTGAATGCCCAAGTTGTCATCGCAGTAGCCAACACCACCAGCACGCGTAGAAGCACACTTATCAGCACAGCATTTCTGATTGCAAAATTGGCTGCACCTACCCAAACCCATGTTGCATTTTTTCATATTGGGATTTGGGACACTCGAAAAAGCATTTGCATGTGTTTTGCTCGCTCGTGGCTTTGCCATTAGGATGCGTATGAATACAAACTGAATAGCAGTTGGGTTCACAATCACCCACACCCACCACTTCAGAACAAACCTGTGCCTCCCCCAGCACCACCATTGTTGCAACTGCATCATCACCCATATCATGAATCTAATAACAAACCAATACATGTAGGTTTTCTAAGTAAACCGAAGGAAGAAGGGGATAGTTATTTGCAGAACCAGAGAAACATATACCTAGCGCCAGAAGGAGATAGCGATATGGGAGTGGTTGCTGGCTGATCTTCATAGCTTGTAATGATCCAAAAGATCAAGTCAACCTTTTCTTTTTCTTGTAAAATACTAATCCCCATTCTCTAATATATAAGACTACAGTCTGTATAATTTGTGATTTGGTCACATAAATGTATTTTGTTTGTTGCCTTAATTACTTTACTTGCTTTTATCTGTAGAGATATTACATTAATGGCATTCATTACGAGAAACCCATTAATTTATTGATTGCATTTATTATGAGACTAATTTTATCTTTATCAAGCATAGCCTTAAGCTTTTTGGGTATTTGTGTTAAATGTCTGATTTCTTAAATATTTTAATATGTTCGATTATCCTGAAAATTTTCGTTTAAATTTTTAATTAACAAAATAAATTATAAAATAGATTTAATATTTCTCATAGAACCACTAAACTTTTTTAACCACCCTCCGTCGGAGATCAAACTGTTTGACTTTAATGTTTTCAAATTAGTTTAACTCCGGAGTCTTCAACCAGACGTAGATGACGTGATGCCGTAATGGTAGGTCTGTTTCATAGTAAATGTTGTCGTCTTGTCGAACCATGTCCGGGGAAGAAAAAAAAAAAAGAATTTGATGGGATGGAATTCCTTTAAAATGACCAAAATATCTTTATCTAAAAGAATTTCCCTTTATTATGTTAATAATTCAAAATAATTTTCAATAAATTAAAAATTAAAGTTAAACTTCTTCCTAGTTTTAATTAAGAGTAATTAAAAATATTTCTTTTCAAATTACAAAAATAAATAAATAAATACATATATTTTTTTACATTAGTAATATTTTAGTATTTTATCAACTTTTATTTTTATTTTTTCAATCTTCACTTAAAAATAAAAATAAAACAACATTTTTATTTTTTTAATATCAAACATAATTATAAATTACAAAATTATATTCCATCAATTTTTATTCTCTCTCGTTAAAATTATTTCATTCACCCAATCATAAGGCAAACAAATGAACAAAAACCGCTACCCCAAGTTCAAGAAGTAGATGGGCGAGGAAAGCTTCCATTCTCAAACGAGAGAGAGAGAGAGAGAGGAAAGCTTCCATTCTCAAACACAGGCTGAGGGAGACTGAAACAGAGTTGGCATTTGCTATTACAAGGCTATGCTTCATTACCAGCAATAGCCCCAGTGCTGGTTTTCAAGGCAAAGAAAATTAAGTACGAGGAGGACAGCTAGTGGCCCTCAAACGCTCTGTAAATACGAAATAGCAGACAACCCAGAAAAAAAGTCGTGTCTGCTTGCCTACTTTTTCTCTATAAAATCCACTTTTTGCTGATCTTTGTTGCATTTGCAATGAGATTCCCAATTGCCTTCAAAAACCTTTTGGCCTTGAAAGGCACTGCCACTAGTTAAATCAGACTTGTCGACATCTACAAACAAGCTTCACTTTCTTCATGATTAAAAATAGTGGGGTTCACAGATTAAAATAGTAAAAAGAAAAAGGCAACATCAGATTTTCAGCCAGACCTAAACTAATTTAGCTAGAGCATCTCCCTCAGTGTTTCCACCATCTCTCATCCTTGTGGGAAGGGGAACCAACTTTACTTTGCTTCCCACTACTAACTTCCAAATTCTACATTGTTAGATGCCAAAAAAAATTAACCCCCACGCCAAAGGGGTGTTTATGTAATCCCCGGCAATTAGTCTTCCCATGACAGTTCTTCCTTTGGCCTCGACTTGCTTCAAAGCCCCAGCAAAATGTAGTAAACTAGTGTAATAGGAAGAGCAATTAGCATCCCAAATATAACCCTGCAGCACAATGAATGTTTAACTGTTCAGTAAATGTTGTATAAGTGCGTGTTTAGAAACCCGTAGCTTCTTCCAAGACCATGTTTTCTCTGAAGCAACAAATTATTGTTTTTACACAAAGGTGGTTTGCCATCGTGATTCCAAACACACCCCAAGTCATAGCAGAAACTAATAAATCATAAAGGAATTTCAAGTTCGAACCCAGTGCTTAGTATGTCAGGATGAACGTTGTATTCCTTAGCAAACACAAAGGGAACAATCCCCTGAGGAAGAGCAGCCTGAAAACACGAGGGAACTATTTCAACGACAAATAGAGGATTTATTACAACTTTAGCAATCTTTGGATAACTGTTTTACCTGTACAATCGCAATGTGCAATAAAACTCCCTTTAGTCCAACTGCGACTGAAGCAGCAGCCATAACTGCAGGACCCGTGAGAAAACGAACAGCCATAGCAAAGGCAGCAACTGAATTCCCACATGCAATAATCTTTGGTTGCAATGCCATGAACAATCCTGCAAACCAGTCCGGTAAGCAGCTAGTGTTACTATAATCGTAAGGGCTAACAAAAGCAAATGAAACTCGTAATTGACATACCAAGGCTAAACATGGCCATCCCAAGGCCTGCATCAGATAAAATTGAAATTGAACGAGCAACAATTGCAGGCATAGTAACATTCCACCTACAACATAAAACATGTATAATCTTGAAACGATAGCAGCACAAAGACTACAAAAACTGAGTCCTTTATTGCAAAGGTAGCAACAACATACTTGAATGAAACCAAAGACCACGTGAGACCAAAAAGGCTGGAGTAAGTGTTGGGATTCCTAATAAGCTTCCGCCACACCATTATCAAAATGAGTCTGGTCATTACACTAGTAGGTGGCATGGCCGAGGATTTAGATTCACCTTGAGCTCCAGTTTTTGGGTGGAGCTCTGCCGTGGAGCTTGAACCGAGCTTAGACAGCACAGGACCCTCCTTGTCAAACCCATTTGTAACAGTTCTGTTCCCGAAGCTAAACTCATCGCGGCCAAATTCGTCATAATCTGACCAACAAAATTGGAAACAATGAACAGCCAATTAGAACACTAGAAAATGACTTGACAGAAACGATAAAGTGACATTATTGCACACAATAATGGGATTTGTTAGTCAAACAGAGAAAACAGAGATCATACCTAAAAAGAGATGTGAATGGGAAAGGCAATACAAACAAAATTTAACAAACCCCACTTCATTACCAATATATAAAGAAACTTTAGTCTCAAGATGTAGCAACACCGGGACCAGACAAGAATGGTACCAGACTTGCTTAAAAGCCAGAAAAGGCCAAGAATGATACAAATGCAAATCATGCCAATATATCTTTGAAACATCAACATTCAACGATAATAACCAAACTAATTGACCAATAGAGTCAAGGTTTAAAGTTTCAAACCTTTCTGGTGAGCTACCCCTCCAAGCTCGTTGCCATAGTCCCCACCTCTGAAAACATGAATTCCACCTTCGGAAACTGGTGATGCACTCGAACTCCAAACGAACATCTGAAGGTCCTTTCCAGCATCAGCTCCGTTCGCCTTCTTTGCTCCTGCCGCACCAGTCACCGGCGAGAATATTCCAGCATTCGGCGGCGCCGGATAACCACTTCCCTGCGAATATACTCCATTTGCCCTAGATGGGTTACCACCGTACGCACCAACCCCACTCTCCTCATCAAAACCCAAGCTTCCGAAATTGGATTGCCTTGGGCTCACACTGCTCGCGTTCTTCCCATTAACCATGGAATAAAAATCAGTGTGATTAAAGCTCGAGCCCCTCGGCGTTGGGTTCCTCGAAGATTGAAGAGAAAAAATCTCAACATTGGTCAAGTTTGACGGACGAGGAGTTAACGAAACACCAGAGTTTGGGCCATGAGATCGGCGAGAGTAGACTTCAGAACGTGAACTCGTGGATTTTCTAACGGTAACATGAAGCTTCCCGTCTTCACCAACCTCGGCTTCTGTCTGTAACGGCTCTTTCCCGTCCAAGGAAAGAATATCAGAGTCAACTTTGAAGGAAATAATCGACCCAGCAGTGTCCGGGAATTGCTCAACGATAAGAAGCCTAGCTCCCCTATATTCGAATAAGAAGAGCATTAAGGTGTACCATATGATGCATTGAAGAACAACGATTTGGACCATTAGACTGCCTGAGAAATCTCCGTACATGCCCTTTAGCAATGGGATACCCATGACAAGTGTGTTCGGAAGAGTCGAGAGAGAAAAAAGGGTAATGGACCACTCGAGGGATCCTCTTGAGCTGACCCTTGACCATATTGCTAAGATCACCAAGACAATGACTTTCTGAAGTGTGTCAGCAGCTATGAACCTGAAGTTCATAGCGTATGGGTTGTTGGTAGAGATGAAATGGAAGGAGAGCAATGGAACCGCGAACAGAGCGACAAAGCGGTTGATGCCCGAACACTGATCGGGGCTGAAGATTTTCCACCATTTCACTGAGCCATAAGCTAAGATCATGGCCACGTAAAGTGGCACAACGGCCGCAAGAACATGGTATAAGTCTGTAAGAGTTATCATCTTTATTTACTGCTCTTCTTTCCCTTTCGCTTGATAGGTTTAGTGGGTTTAAAAAGAATACCCGGATACAGAGTGAGGTGAATCAGAAAGATAAACCAGTGTTTCAGTGACTTCAACAGACTTTCCCTGCAGCCTGTGCTCAAGTATATATAGTCAAAGAAATAAGCTCTATAAGTCAAGAGGCATTGATTGTGAGAAAGCCCAAACAGAACACGAAACGTACCCCATAACTTGGAAGCAGGTGAGAAAGAAATGAGAAGGAAGGGTAACAAACAATCTCAAAACTGGGAGTTGATTCCCGACGAGAAAGGACAGAAAGAGAAGGGGAATAGGAGGGATGAGAAGGGGTTTATTTATGGCATTTTAATGGCAGACAAAGAATTAAAAGCTTAGGCCTTTTGAGTCTCTTTTATAAGTCTTTTCCGGTTACTGGAAAGACAGAAAAAACCTCCTCGCCCCTTCGATTATTATTATTATTTATTTTTCTCTCTGTTCAACGGGTGAGAGAGAGAGAGAGAGATCTTTCTCAAGAGGCGTAAAAGGAATTCCGTGGGAGGGAATCGACGAAACACAGCATCACAGAAAAAGAAGAAAAAGTAAAGAGGAAAAGGAAAAAACCCAGATGAGCTTCTAAAGATTCTCTTCCTCTTTCTGCACTTTACATACCGTCACCTGCCATATGAGATTGAAAATAAGCAAAAACGAAGAAATGAAAAAAATAAATAAATATTCATTGCTGATAATTTCTTTTGCTTTCAATCTTTAAACTTTTATGAGACTTCACATATTTTCAGTCCTCCAAGCTAGTTTAGTCAAGGTCTTGTCGGAGTTTTTGAACTTGCGGTGCGGCGTACTTCAAACTTCAACTATCTTCTGAAAGATTCCAACGTGTTCGTTTTCGTTCACAAGAATTAAGAAAATGAATCGGGAAAATATATTTTTCTTATATTTGGGGAGACATCAGAAACTTTGTGATTAAGGGTGGTGTTTATACAAACTCAAGTTCGTGCATATTAATATAAAACCTGCACTAGTAGTGACACGTGCCGCGTTCATGCTAATAATAAACACGAACCGAGATTTTAAGGTCACCACCCCGTGATTAATGATGTGACATGAACATTGGGTATTAATGCATATTATTCTTCCACGCCCGCCTGATAAATTCAAACTTTTGGTTCTATCAGTCCCATTTGGAATAGGTCTGACCATGGATTCAAACATAGGTCGGACTTATAAAAAGTTCTGTAAATTTTTTTAGATGCAGTCCAAACCCTGTTAAAAGAAGCTCAAGTCGACTACATTTGTTTTTAAAAAATAATTTTTTTAATTTTTAATTTTTAATTTTAAATATTAGATATATTTATTTTATTATTTATTATACTTATTTTTTTAATATTATTTCCTCTAGTCTCATATATAAAAAATAAATAATTAATTTACGAGTATTAAAAAAATTAATTAAAAGTAATTAATCTTTTTCATTTTGTCTCAAATAAAAATTATTTTTTAAAAATATCCCTATTTATATGTGCATTTTCTTATTGAAATTAATGACTACCACTATTTATAATTTGAACAACTTACTTCTTCCGATCCAAAATGTAAGTCACTTAAGTAAAAAAATTTTGGTCCAAAATGTAAATCACTTGATAATAATTATTACTTTTTTCTCATAATACCTTTCATTTAATGGTAATAGCTGTGTTAAAAATCTCTCATTTAATAGCAACATTTGTATTGATTACAAAAGTAAGACTGTAAAGATATAATAATATTTAAAAAGTTTAAGAATATAACTAATTTTTTTTAAGAAATGTAAATCTATTAAAAGTTATTTATATTTTGAATCAGAGACAGTATTTAATAAAGGATATAATTAGAATATTATAATTAATATGGTAGTTTGTTTCTTATATATAAGACCAAATCAAATCTAAAAAAAAAATTTTATATATGATACCAAAGGGAGTAAATAACTCAAAAAAAATATTACAAGAAATTTAAATAACTTAATATATATATATATATATATATATACAAGATAAAATAATAATTTTTTAATAATATTATTGATTAATAATTTATTTTATTTGAATTATAATTTTTTTAAAAAATATATTATGCAACAAGTAAGAGTAGAAAAATATAATAATCATATATGTTATATAATTCTTTTTTATTTATATTTATAATTATAAATAAATTTTTTAATAATATTATTTATTAATAATATATAAAAAATTGGTGGACTTGAGCTCAAATTCGAATCGAGCTTTAAAATAAATCTAAATTTGGCTTATTTTATTTTTTTAAAATGAATTTATTTTTTATTAGATTTTTTTTCTAAGTTCATATCATTTTTTTTTAGTTGGAGGACTTTTCAACCTATGATCAGATTTAATTTCAAACAATCGTAATTGTGGAAATCAAAATGCTCGTGCTTTCAAATTCAATTTTCTATTATTATAATTATTATAACAACGATATATAGATTCAAACTTATATATATATATATATATATATATATATTATATTACCATATATTAAGGAAACTATTAAGCATCCGTGCAGCGAAAGAGGGAGAACCTTTTTCCCCGAGGGTCCAAAACTAATGATATAATATACAATATTTTTTAAATAAAAATTAGATTATTATTGTACAATATATTGACTTATATAATTTTTTACATATGTGATATTAGGTGTTTCAATAAAATTATAATATGTATAAATAATTTTTTAAAATATTTGATTATTTGTTGAGTTATAAAAATTATATATTTATTTATGAAAAAATAAATATTTGTCATACTTTTGTTAAATAATAATATAAAAATTATACCTAAAACTTTTTTTATACATATAATGTATAAGAGTAGAGATCTAACATTTAATATATAGTTATTATTAAAAAAGAGATAAGATATGTTAAGAGGCTGTTTGATATATAAAATTATTAGGTACAATAGAAAAAAATAAATAGATAAATAAAAACAACCTACATATTGCTATTAAAAAAATAATGAGATGAGATAATTTTTTTAAATAATAATAATAAATATTATATAAATTAAATAATCTCATCTTTTATATTTTTTTTCTTTCGTTTTCTTGTGCCAACCAAACATCTTCGGGGCATGATGCTGAAGTATAACTGTTCATACAACACCAGAATGCACAACAAAAAGTGAGTATATTTCCTAAATAAAGCTTCTTCGTCTTATCCAACATATTGGCCAACTTTATATAATTTATAAAATTAATTTCAATCAACGACAAATAAAACATATTGAATTTAATGACACAGAGGAAGATTCCAAATGATGTGATGTGAATTCAGTCCACACTACAATTTTTTTTTTTTTTCAAATACATGGGAGGCAAGGTCCAGAACAAGAAACAAAAAAGGAGACCCCTACGTACATAGCTACAGAACAAGATAAGAGGATTCCGTAAATGTTGTCTAATAAGAGTTGCCCTACACCAAGAGGGGTCTCGTGATTTTATGAAATTTAAGTAGAAGAACGTGGGCGAAATTTGCCAACCAATCAACACAACAGTTTGCTTTGCAAAAGGTATGCTCCATCCTCATGCACCACTGGCTACAATGTAAGAAACTTTGAATTTCAGCAACCAGATTGAAACATTGATGCACGTCATCGCATCCATTCCACACTAATCTTAGGGCAACTATAAAGTCAAGGTGTATCACTTTTAATGACACACAGAAATATTTCAAACTAAGTGGTATGAATTCATTCTACACTGCAATTTTCAAATCACTTTAAAATGGGGTGGTTTAAGTTTTTTATGATGTTTCATTTATTTATTTTTTGCTTTTAATTTTCTCAATTTTATTTTTTAATAATTAATATTATAAAAATAATATTAAAAATTTCAAACTTTAAACCTACCATACTCAATAATAATATTGTAACACTTAATCAATAGAAAGTGAAATACCATTCATTTCTAAATCAATCTTTCAATCAACAAATTATCTTTTCTACTTCACTCGACCGCAGTTTATTACATTTTATTAATGACTATCCTACAATCCCTTCAAATTCCTAGTTAAGTCTGAAGGCAATTTAACAAATTTGTAAGTTAGGAGAAACTAAATACTTGTAGAGATAGAGTGAATGCAACAACAACAAAAAAAAAAGATAAAAAATATATGAGAGTTAAGAAACCTTATTAAAAGTTGAAAAATTATTCATTGGTCATAACAAATTAATAGTAGTTTATTGATTAAAGTAATTGAAAGATCATATAAAAATTTTAATTCCTTGGATAGACATATATAAACTCTCAATTATATTTGAGAGGGCACAAATATTTATGATATATTTGGTTGGAATATATAATGACAAAAGAAATATAAAAAGTAAGTAGGTGAAGATATGTTAGATAAAAATAATTATTTTATTTTTTTTTAAAAATTTGATGAATAAAAAAATAAATATAAAAATAAAATAAATATTATATAAATTACATTTACAATGCCGTGAATTAAACTAAACGGAGGCTTCCAATCTCTTCAACCTCAGTGAAATGGCGAAGTAGAAAACTTGCAGTTAAGGAGTGGAATTTGGAGGGAAGGGAAGGGAAATGCAGAAGAAAAAAATGCTTGTAACATAGATTACACGTGGCCCGAGAAAGATTATAGATGAGAGATACAAAGTAGTGTCAGAGGTTAGGAGGTAACAGGAACACACTCAGACAGGTGACAAAGGAAAACGAGAATTGAGAGAAGGAGACAATTGAGGGAGAGGGAAGAATCCAAGGAGAAGAAACAATACAATATGGGGCGTGTGTGGGAGGGCATGTTTCACAGGAAGAGCAAAGGACCATGAAAAGCCCTCCTATGCTGGAGTGGAATGATTAATGCGGCATCCCAATGGGAATCTCACACGTCTCTCTATTATAAGAAACTTTTACGAATATGGAGTTAGGTTGGATGTAGATAGAAAAGAGAGTGCTGGAAAATTGAGGGTGTTGATTAGAGAAGGATGAAAAGAAAAAAGAAATTTTATGTATTGTTTATTTTATTTTTATAATTATTAATTAATTAATTATTTATTTATAAAAAATAAAGATATTAAAATTATTTTTTTTATTTTTAAAATTATATTGTATATTTTTATTTTTAATTTTTTATATACCGAGTTTAATTAATTCAGGGGCATGGCGACAGAATCCGCAGGCTGCGTGAAACGAACAAGGAAGAGACTGTGTTGGGGATAGTCAATAGTAGGTGCTGTAAAAGAAAGAGAGAGGGGGGGGGGGTGAAGTGCTCTGTAGTCACTCGCAGCCCAAGTCTGCAATTGCGTATGGAACGTGCCTGCTTTCTAACAATCCCGTCGTTTTCACTGTCTCCCGTAGGCAAGCCATTGCTGCAAACACATTCTGACAACGCTACACATAAACTAGACTGTCTTTTCTCTCTACTTATTTATTATAATAAAATATACTATATTTTCTTTTATAATTTATTATTTTCAGAATGATAATGAACTTTTTTATAATTTATTTTTATTTAATTAAATTAAAAGTATTTATTTAATTTATTAAAAAATAAAATTACAGTGTTCATAATCATATAGTTTCCTAGTCAAACGCAGGAGTGTAGGATTCGGAAATAAATGAAATCATAAAAATGGAGGAGGGGAAACGGCGGAACCGATTTCCTGCACTTCCCAAGAAGTGTATAGGGAGGTGCACTTTTTATCTCGTTGTTCAGATCTGATTTAAACAGCTCAAATTTATTATTAATTTTTTAAAAAATTTAAATATTTTTATTATTTTAAAAAATATAAAATATTAAATAAAATTAATTTTTTAATTATATAATTTTTTAAAAATAATAATTAAAATAAAAAAATTAAAATTTAAACCGTTCAGAACGACCTGCATTTCGTTGAGAAGTGTAGAAAAATCGGACGGGGGAAACGGAGGGGCAGAAGCAAGCGACCTTGGATGAAAGCGTGAGGGGTATCAATATGACGTAATGGTAAAAATATTGGCACAAGCAAAGATTGATAGATTTGCGCAGAAAGCCGGAATTCCTGGCATTGGGAAGCCCCACTTCCTGCACTTTCAACTTCACTTTTGCTTTTCCACAAATCATAAATACTTAAAAAGAAAAAAAAAAAAAAAGAGGTTTTGGAGGAAGAGGGAAGAGAAGGAGCATACTTACTGCACTGCTTGAAAATGGTCTTGGTCACCCCATTTAAGATCTCTGTCAAAAACACCAAAAGAAGGTACCCCACTTCATACCCCAAGGACGGGGCAATTTGTCTCTGGTCTAACAAGTAAGCCCAATCTAATGAATTCTTTGTGATCCAGGTTACTTTCATAACAAGCCCATAATATCGACGTTACAATAGACCTCTTCCACTCCTCAAATCTTTCCTATCCATGCTTACCTTCTCAAATATAAATAATTATTTCTATGGGAAGTAAGATGGATTAGTACTTTCAAATAACTAGTTGTGACTCCATACCCATCGATAGCAAAATTTGGTTCCCTCCTATAAGACCAAAAATGGTAATAGTGAAGGTTAAAGTTACGATAAACCAAGATGGTGATTTGAATTGGTAAAATTTTATCTCAATTTATAATCGAGCTACGGCTAATTCAATCTCTACACGTGGAGGCATGGATAGAATTCTATGGAATGGTAGTAGATCGAAAGTCTGTCAAGTCAAGGACACGTATTGGAATATGCTAATTCAAGAGTCAAAAGGATTCAAAGGAGTTTGAACTAGGAGGAAATTTGGAAATTAAAACTCCCTGTGAGAATCCTTAGTTTCTGCCAAAAAACCTTGCCACATTTCTCTTCTATTCGGTGCAACTCTTCTAAAAAAGAGGTTTCAAGTCCCACGGTAATGTCCTTTCGCATGTGACCATATTGAAACTTTAGATCATCGCTTCTTATCTTACCTTTCTGCCTACTCCATATGGTTTGGTACCAAATATGTAATCAGACTAGAGAGCATGAACCCCAGTTGATACGTGCGTATATATATATATATATATATATATATATAAAGAGTTTCCTACACCTTTGAAAATGAGTTAATAGATGTGCCCACATGTCTTAGGTACTGATTTTTGTTGTAGCATTTACTTCAATAACAAGAAAGTGTTTTTGGAAGTGATAAATGTCAAGACCTTAAAAATTTTGGAAATTGAGTTTAGATTGTCTGAATTAATAGAAAGAAAATAATTTGTTTTAAGTAAATTTTGATCATTCAGATCATCTAAGAAATAAATAAATTGCATTTAAAAAAACAAATAAACCTTTTCAAATGATCTTACAGTGTGTTTGGATACGCGTTGCATCTTTCCCAAACCACGTTTGATACGAAGCAAGAAATAAAAACTTTCACATAAACGTGATTCTATAACGTACCGCCAAACATGCATTTAACCATTATGATTTACTTAAAAATTTCAACAAATGGAAATAATTCAGAATCTAAAAGCTACTAGAAAAGTCATTGATGATATAACTAACTCTAGGTTTTATTTTTGGTTAACCTTAACAATTCTCTCTGCTATAATAAAGGAATGACTAAGATCAACTAAGTTAAGGGTCATAAAAGAATAGATGAAAATAATTATCCTGTGAAAACAATATAGGGTTTAGGGCAATCTAATTCTTAGAGCATTCTCTAGAATTGGCATGACTTCCCTTAGTATTATTTGATGGTCTTCTTGAAGGACTTGAAAGGTGCTTGGAAATTACTCAAACTTTGTCCAGAAAGATTATCCCTGTTGAAATTCTTAACTAGCATTAATGTTGGTTTCAACAAAGAGTTTAAGACCATAGGTCTTGACGTAAGCCTTTATAAAACGTCCTTTGAAGAGTTTATTTGCACTTATTTGACGCATCAATCATAAATTTATAATTATCTCTTTAACAATCTTATTTTTCTTTTGGTGAACGTAGCTCCTATCCCTCATGTACTTTTTGGTTAAAAAAATGCCTTATGTATTTGTTTAACATTAATAGGGAAAGAAAAGCCACATAGGCATGTTATATCTTCTTACAACCAATCAATCCAATGTTTCTTTAACAGCTCAGTCATTTCTTATGTGAAGTTGAAGTTAGCTCTGTTGATTTAGGTTTTGGTCGAATTCTTTTTTGTCCTATGTGGTGCCTCAAAAAGAATCCATTGAAAATCAAGTACTTGTAGATTAAAATTCCCCTCGCTTTCAGAGCTTGTCAGAAACTATTTACTCAATCAAGAAAGGGCATTTTTGTGAAATAATGAGAAAAGATAAACCCAGCCTTTATGTCTCTAACTAAACAAATGGAGCTTGTTGAATGAGATATTTGGTTGAATGGAGTGTTGAAAAGAAAAGTAATGTTTGAGGAAATAGGATGATAAGTTATATATGATTTTATTATTTAAAAATTTAATAAGCATAAAAAGAAAGTTATTTATAAAATGAAATGATTTATACATTCTTTAAAAATATTACTTTTTATAATTATAATATAATTATCCTTATCTATTTTATTTCATCCTTGGCCTGCAATTTGCAATTGGATGGTAAGGAGTAATATTAGAAGTCTTTCATTGTGGTTGACTTCTTAAAAAAATTATAAAACAATGACGTAACTCACATTTACTGTTCAATTTCATGGCCTGTCATTCATCGAAACACTCTTTTAAATTTTAAGATTCGAGTACAATTATATTCTCTGAGATATTAATATTTAATAAAAAAACATTTTTCGGGAGCAAAAATAAGTAAAGACCACGGCAACTAGAGAGCGGTGACTTGCTCGCGACGCGTGACCGTATTCCTCGTTGATTCCCCGTGCTTTCTCAGCACCGCGCCCCCCTCGTGAGTTCTTCTTCTGCCACTATTGCATCACTCTTTCTCTATCTTCTTTCCTTTCAATTTCCATGTTTGTTACCACCAACCCACCCAATTTTATATTGTTATCGATTATGCCTTTTTCTGTCCATAAATATCACCCTTTCCCTTATCTGATTGATTTGAAGCCCAACATCAATGGCTGCTCAAGTCGACAACCACTTGGAGCCATGGCACAGCCTGCATGGCAAAGTGGTCATGGTCACCGGCGCTTCCTCGGGTCTGGGCCGAGACTTCTGTCTCGACCTCGCTAAAGCCGGCTGCAAGATCGTTGCTGTGGCTCGGCGGCTCGATCGGCTTAAGTCCCTCTGCGACGAAATCAATCAGTTCAGATCTTCCGAGGCCAAGACAGTAAGCCTTCTTGCAGTGGCGGTGGAACTCGACGTGTGTGCCGATGGCCCCACCATCGACAAGTCCGTGCAGAAAGCCTGGGACGCATTTGGCCATATTGATGCCTTGATTAACAACGCCGGTGTTAGAGGTAATTAAGTCAACTACTTGAATCAACTTTTGTTTGGAAAATTCGAAGATTAAATATTTGGACGAAACTGTCAAGGGTTCTCAGGAAATTTGATTATCCAAGCCATTTTTAAGTTTTGTTATAGTATTAGCTTGCATTATTTGTTGAATGTGGAGCTATTTGTTTTACATTTTACTTTGATGGTCAATCGTGCAGACAACTTTTGTTTCGACCTTCGGGTTCAAAACTATTGGTAGCAGATCTCTGCCACTCCAAGGGGAGCAGATCAGATTTGATTTGATTTGATTTTTATTTTAAAAGAAGCAAACTAATATAATTGTTTGAATGATTGTCTCATTGAAAATAAAAAAAAAATCAAAATTTAAAATAAATGATTTAAATTCAAAAATAAAAATTTTAAATTTAAATTGTCTTGATCAAATTTAAATAGTTTAAATCTACCTTCCCAAAGCCATTAGGTTAAATTTTAAATTTGTCTGGGTCACGACGCCTGATTTATGTTAAGGATCAGATTTAGTATAGTTATTTATATATTTATTATCATTTTTTTAAATAAAAATATTATATGTCTAAATTTTTTTAAAAAAATCTAATCATATAATGTTAGACGGTGAAAATTATGTATTTATTTATAAAAATTTATATATTTGTTATATTATTATTGGAGAATTATTTAAATTTTCTCCTTATGAGTTAATAAGTAACTTCCAACAGTAAGGTGTAAGGACTTCCCTTTTCTTTTTCAGAAATGAATAACAATTGTTATCCACATTGGGTCATCTTCCAGTTTAATTATGAGAATTGGGAATGTTAATTTACTTTTTTCTAATAAAAATATTACATTATAAAGTATAACTTGAAGATGGATGCAGGGGCTCTATTGTTTAATAAACATTGATAGAACAGAAGCTGGTATTTCTAAATTGTCTATGTCTCCTGTTTCTTGTGCTGTGTAGGAAATGTTAAATCACCCTTGGAGTTGTCTGAGGAGGAATGGCATCATGTTTTCAAAACAAACTTAACAGGATGCTGGCTGGTGTCAAAATCTGTATGCATACGCATGCGTGATGCACAGATAAAAGGCTCAATTATCAATATTTCTTCAATCGCTGGTTTAAACCGTGGACAATTGCCTGGAGCTACTGCCTATGCAACTTCAAAAGCGGGAGTAAATATGCTGACAAAGGTAATATAATTTGACATGCAACTGTTTTCAAAGCAAAGTAACCGCATAAAACCCCCAAGTTTCCCTCTTTTTTCTCTGTCTTTTTTTCATTTTGGATCTGACAGTAATGCATACTAGATAATTAAAAGAAACAAGACTTGGGTAGGCGTTTATTGTATTAGGATAAAGATATAGAAGTTTGATTTTGATAAAAACAATGGCTGGCAGTATGATTTAGATGATAGTTTAAGTAGAAGGTGATGTAGCCTAGCTTCGTCACATGCAGTGTCAACTTCCTTTTTAAGTCTGCTAGCCTGATAGCTGAAGCTAGTGTACAACGATAATATCTGCTGTAGTTTAGCAAAGTTTGGAATAGCCGAACTAGGAAATGAAGGGTTGGAGCCAACCTGTTTTCTGCACAAGACCAAAACTTAGGCCCGAGTTTGGTATTAATCTAAAATAGACAATTTGGTTGGCTTCGGTCCAGATGCTGGCAAACATAACGAATTTGCATGGCTTTTTTCTTTTCAATCGAATTTTCAGTTTAATGCCATAAAAGAAAAGAGAAAATTGTTTTGAATCTAGTGACGTTGTCAAATGCATCATTATTAACTTCCATAGAAGAAAATGACAATTACGAGCAGAAAATAAATGGAATTCCATATCATATATGCAATTTGTTGGTAACAAGAATGGTAAAGCAGATAGGTCATTCCAACATTATTGGCTGGGGTGCCCATGGCATGTTTGGGATCTCTTTTCGTCCCCACACCTACACATGTCAATCCCACAGCATCAGTGTCTTGTACTCTTGGCATAAGAACCAATGTGATATTTTCTGCAATTTTATATAGCTAAATTTCACTTGAGGAAAGCACATCAAAATTAAATTTATGGGTTTTCTTGCTTTAATTACATTGTTTAGAAGTATAAATGCCACTTTATTTATTTATTTATTAAAAAATATTGAAGGCGAAAGCCCAACTCTGAATTATTGATATTGTTTCTTGCTTCATAGACTTGTTGACTTCTGGACAGCATTTTATTGACATGTTAAGAAGGATGGTCAGGAGTAGAAGCTTTGAATGATGGGAAAGAAAATCCCAATCTTTTACTAATTAAGCTAAAGAGAAGGGAACTTTCACGTTTCTGCCCTTCAGATTCCTCCAAGATAAGAGTAATGAAATAGCATTTCCAGGACATCTTCATTATCTATCTAATCCCGCATATTGTGAAGTATTAATAATGATTCAACTATCGTAAATTTTTCTCCTATTAGCTGCATCAATAGGTGTAGCATATACATAAGGAAAATGCTCAATCTGCTCTTATTTTATCTACGACATTTTTAACGACTCACAAATTTAAAAGCTTTTGAACAATGTCAGACTTTATTGTTTCTGTTCATAATGACTAAAGAAGGGCATATTGATATCATTTTTTGTATGATCATATTTGACAGGTGATGGCCATGGAATTGGGGGTATATAAAATCAGAGTGAATTCCATATCGCCCGGACTTTTCAAATCTGAAATCACTGAAAAGTTGATGGAAAAGGATTGGTTGAATAATGTGGCCCAGAAAACAGTGCCTCTGAGAAGATATGGAACTTCAGATCCAGCATTAACTTCGCTGGCTCGTTACTTAATTCATGATTCTTCTGAATATGTCTCAGGCAACAATTTTATCGCTGATGCTGGTGCCACCTTACCTGGTGTGCCTATTTTTTCCTCTCTATGAATAATGCGTCATTCAGCACTCGGCTAAAATGACATTATGAAATTGTTGGTTTTACACGCCTTCGGGCAGTAAGTTAGTCAATACCACATCTGTGATAATATGTAGAATGGCAATCACACTGTTCTTGTCATATGATATATATGTACATTGCCGGTCACATTGTTCTTGTCTCTAGAAAATATGTTCATCTTCTCCAAATGATCAATAAGACAGATGTGGTGAAGTTTTAAGATTACCTGTATCCTGACCTTACGTAGTTAAGGTGTAAATTTCCGTCGTTTCTTTCAAAAGGTGCCTTAATTCATGGCTTTTTTCGCAATGTCGCAGTTAGTGGTCTAAAAGGGACCTGAGTTGTTGCACAATATCAGCATATAAATTCAAATTTAACAGAAATTGTGGAATACAATAGGATACCGATTGAGAGGTTTGTTTAATTAATTTATGGTGGCTGGGACGGGGCTTGAACTTTTCAAAGGGATGCTCTCAGAGCCCATTCAGCAGCTTCATATTTTAATTAATAAAATGGGCTAATTTCATATCGGAGTGGACCAAGTTGCTAACTGGCTTCCAAACCATATGGCCACAACCCAATTTGAACACAATATGAGTTAAAAGATGACTTTGGAAGAGATTCAATTTTAAGACGCGTAATGGATGCTTTTAAAATGTTCCCCCATAAAAATCCTAAAGGAGCACTCTTCCCTTGTGTCCTTTGTGGTTATATAGCTTGGTCAAATTGTAATTATCTCTAAGGTTATATTATGTGATTTCATATCAAAATCAAATTATGAATGAGCTTTGGTTTAATGTTACTAAAATAATATAAAAGATTCGATTTTAGATCTTAGTCAGAATTAAATAAGTGCTAAAAATGATCAAAATCTAATTTATTGCAGTCAATTATTTGGTTAAAAGAAAATTGTCTTTGTTGAGATTAAGAAATTTGTAAAAAAATTCCAAGTGACCTAGTAATATTAGAGTTGGGCTTTTATCTCCAAATAACATGTTTACGGCGTTAATACATCCATGGAGAGCCCAAGGAAGTTCACGTCGTAGGTTAATCTGTTCACAATTTATTGTTTTCTTGTATTCCTGGGATGCCCCATTTGTCTCGTGTCAACCTGACATATAAAGGTTTCCTTTAAAAAGGAGACAACCTCGTAGTTCCTTCCTTCGTCGTCATCCTCACCAAATTAAAAAAAAAAAATTGGAGTATACTAGGTATACTTACATCGAATAGCTAAGATTTAATTTCTATATGTAAAATTTGCCATACTAAGCAAATTCTAACTTTTACATCTATATTTATCTAATACACGTAAGAATTTCTTCAACAAATAGACATTGACTCACACTAAAATATAAGAAGACGAAAAGTAAGAAGCTCATTCTATTTATTTTCAATGCTAATTAATTGCTCGTTACGATCGTGTGGGCGGGGCTTGGTAGAACTCACTTGTATAGATTCTCAATTCTCTTTTTAACGTAAGAGACTCTTGAAACATGAGAAAATTTGGCCTCTATTCGAAGATAGACACAGGCTTGCAGTGTCAATGCAAAACGCCAAATTTTGCCACTTTCATCTCATGTTATACGTAAAACCTAAAGATTGTTAATTAGAGTGTTACTTAGTTGAAGCATTCTGATCGTTAGAGGAAAAACAGAACCTAAACAAACACCTAAGAACACTTGTGTATCCTGCTGATTCTTTTTTTATTTCTCCTTTCTATTGTAACGACAAGGTAGAATTAGAAACAATTTTACTTCTACAGCTTATACCTTCTAATTGCGTACATTGAAAACGCTGCAATTCTTACGAACTTCTCCAGCATTTTCAACCAGGACTTCAATATTTCCCATCTTAATCATTGCATCTGCGAATCTCTTTCTGAAGTTGTCAGCATCTGATGCAAAACCAGAGACGAAACCTCTCGTAGAATTGTCCACAGCAAGTTGCTGGTCAATCTGCAGTATGCCTCTCTTCAGAAGTATCTGCTTATAGAACTCATTATCAAACAGGAACGATGTCCCTTGGTCCAAAAATGCAGCTGGCTCTTCTTTCCCTGTAGTAGAGTTACACAAATTGACCAACTTATCATCTAAGGCAGGGTCCATTGTAGGATCAGGCTTCCCCCTTGAGCTCGAAAGTCTACCTGAGAAGAAATGACAGTGTGCAACACCAACGGTGTGTGCACCCAAAAGGGTCACCATTTCTTGCCTTGTGATTCCCTTTACAACGAAAAGTTGCGATGCTGCTGAAACGTCTATTCCTGGTCCTGGCAAATTCACTTCACTAGCCTTAGACACAAGCCCGTCACGTCTTCCAGTGGGAACCTCGTACTTGGGTCCTCCAGATAAGGCCACGGCGTCTCTGGTGGCAAGTGTAATGATATCTGCACATGATACTGTTGAAGGACAAGCAGCTTCAAGGCTTTCCTTCACCTCATCAATCAGATCGAATCCTCGAACACTCTCATTTTCACCCGTGTCTTTTTCTGAGGTGTTATTCCCAGTGGAGTCTATAAGTATGGATGCATCACAACCCTTTATAAATAAACAAACAAGAATAATATGATCACGTGAGAAAATGTTCATTAATTAATTGGAGAAGCATGGTTTAAAAATGGATGATTTTACATCTTACTCTGACAAAACAGTCGTGAAAATGCATGCGAAGCAAGGCTGCAGTTATGGAGTTATCGTTGCTGAATCGCTTCTGCACCACTTGTTGCACAATGGACTCTGCTCGTGGGCAGGTGGAGTTATAGAACCCAACTTGAAGATCACCAAATGCAAAGGGAACAAGAACAAAGAAGCAGACTAAGATCGATGATATCTTCATTTTGAGTGTTCTATGTTTTCTTGATTGGTTGTTCAATCCGTGAACGTGTGTGTTCGTTTCTCGGGGATGGGATTTGGATGGCTATATATAGTTGGAAAGAGCGAAGACGGGATATGGTGGAAGTTGCCGCCTGATGACTTGGAAGCTACATCGGAGTAGCCGATGCAGTCAAAACTAGATATGACTTTGAATGAGATACAACGACGGTAAATACTTAAATTTGTATGATTCTGTTTGTTTAGGACGGTAGCTTCGAAAATGTTCACAATAAAAATGCAAATGATAGTAAACAATTTCTTACAATGATGCAAACACTCGGCATTTGTCGATGTTGAAAGTTTCCATTAGTATGCTATGTTCTATAATTAAAAATCTACCCCATACATCGCAATCTCAAAACCTTGAAGGATCCGCTTGAATGCAAAGAGTGATACAGGGAAAGCCCAGCTGCAAATCAAGGAATCTTCCAAATAATCCAGCTGGGTTAGCTGTTTGCCAGTAAATTTAATGTCCCATTCCTCTCATATTAGCTTATATCAGATACAACGAAAATTAAGCATATAGTTGAGTCAACGAGATCGACAGAGCTCTAGAGCCTCAGGAATATCGTCATTTTATTTAAAAAAAAAAAAAAGCAAGCCTTGCACATAGTTTTTAAGATAATATGTATTAGTAAAATAGAAATGCTGGATACATAATTGGAAGTCAAGCCCAAAAACTGACACTGAGAATCAGACAGGTCAAACAAAACAAGAGAAGGAATTATAATATGGAAACGCGAAGGAGTGTCCCACTTTTGTTTTTTTCTTCATGCAATTTAGTGTTTTTAACGATGAAATGTCGATTGGCTATTTTCACATCAATTAAAATGTAGAGTGGTTTTCTCACAAACATGAGTTGGTGATAATTATCACCAGTTCTTCAGCTGCCAAATGCTTGATTTCCCCTGCCTCCATTAAATCTTCTTCAATTCGCGTCAGTGCAGGCCTGCCATGTTGCCTTGATGATTACAAACTGAACATAAAGGAAAAGTATTTTACCAATAATCTAGTTCTACCTATAATGCAATCTTCACTTTCCCCTATCTTTGTTTTCTGTCTCAAAGATGAGTGAATTCTGGTTATAGAACAAAATAATATGCTAGTCCAATGCGCATTAATGCTTTCTTCATTAAATACTCAAATGGGGCTCTCACAAATGTGTGAAACATACTTTGATCGCTTGCCATGACATTGTGTGGTCGGAAAATGACTTGACATGCACGTGCGAGTATCCTTTTGGGATTGTGAGACTTTGCATATATCATACACTCATGAGTAGCAAACCTTTCAATATATATTTTTTTTCAGTATGATTAACTAAATATAAATATATAATTTTATGTCTGTTTTAAAAAATATGGGGAAAAAAATATAACAGTGCAAGAACTATTATTACTTTATAAGTTCTCAGCTCTCCTCATAATCAATAAGCGTTTAGCATGTTCTATTTCCACACCCATCTCGAGATCCATGTCCTGTATGTGGATGTTTACCACAGTCATCGATCTGAGTTTGAACTTTGAAATGTCCTTTTTAGACAGAGAGGAGGAGGTCTAATATATTGGCTTTGAAGTTGAGGGACATCCGAGACAGGCAAACAGACAGACACGGCTAAGGTTGAGAAGTGAGGATACACTAACATGCATGTAACAGAAGACCAGGAAAAGGAAAAAAAAAAAAAATTTCTTTCTCAATAATTTGCTCCTAAAAAGATGATTTCTTTAAGTACATACATTTAATGTCATTTTGGCTGTTTCTGGAGTCTCCATAATTGTGATGCATTTGCAGCCACACAGAATCGTTCACACTGCACAAAAACAGTTTTATTGACAGAGTAGAAAATATCTGCATGTTCTCCGTATAAATTGTATGTTCCAAACCCAAATCCATAATCCAATTGAGTCAATGTGTACTGGAATCTAAAATAAAAACCCTGTTTGCTCTGTGTTTAAATACTCCTTGGAAAACCCCATTTTATTTACAATTCCTTGTTAGTTATCTCTTTTAGCCCTTCAAATTATGTTGTATTACACTGTCATACCAAAATTTCAAAGGAAAGTTGGTTTTGTAGAGCGAGCAAGATGCCGAACTAAGTGGAAGCGTGGCTGGCAAAAGCAGAATAAGAAATGAAACTCACAGTGGGACCTGCCTCATAATCACCATAGAGAAATAAGATGAGTGGGTACATATGATTCTTACTATGCTTCATGATTAAAAGTGTAGATGGAGGTTGAAAAATTTTATGCACATCAATGGCTCACAATTAATCTTAGGACACCCCTCGATTTCACAGGAATTACTACATGACAAACCCTTTTCAGATTATAGACGAGGCTGCATCTACCCCTAAAAGACAAATGTACATTAGCCTAGCACTTTTAGCAGAGATTTCTGAGCCTTTGTGCTGCAGAAATCCAAGTTTCACTGGGATGGGTGTGGTGTTTGCTCAGAGATAGAACTATTCTCGCTCTACAACTCAAAATTAAAATAATAATAATAAAATGAAGATGAACTCAAACTTGTGAATAATTGTATTGAGCATCCTAGAACTAAATAAAATATTATGTATGTACTATAAATGAACATACTTTTTCTTTTAGACAAGAGCTTGTAAAAAGAAAGACCATCATTTTCGGAACTCATATTACGTTATATTTTATATTTTATACATTATTGTCATTTTTTTTTTCGGGGGAGGGAGGAAGACACATTATTGGCGCCATTTACATGCGTGCTATTCATACAGACTTTCTTGTTAAAGACAGTGAAGGTTAGCTAGATATAGAAAACCTGATGATGTGTTTGAGAATCTTGGAAAAAACCAGGACAAAGGAAGCATGCAAGCAAACACGCATCAGCTAAATTAAAGCAAAAGCAGGCCAATATTCACTCACACCAACCACCCCATTTATAACTAGCAAAAGCATTCATCTTCCAAAAAAAATAAAATCTTTCAAAAAATAATTTTACTATGTTCTCTCATCATCACCAGGATCATCTCAAATCTCAAACCTAATTTTGCATATACATCTGTAAATAACTTACCGGAAAAGTCTCGCGGAGCATAAAAAATGCTCTTCGAAATATGAAATATGAAAGAAGGAAAGAAATAGAGGAAGAGAAAGGAACTTGGATTGAGGACACAAATGGAGCTGGACTGGCTGTGTCTGCTAACTCATCTGTTGTGTAGTGGATTGGGACCTGTGTAGACTTTTCTCTTGTCAGCACCAAAAATTTCATCTCCATCTCCATCTTGATGTTCATTCCCTTGGAGGCCACCATGAAAATGAAAGGGTTTGAACTCAGAATTAGGAGACCCACCACCTTTGAATCTGTGAAATCTGGCTCTCCCAGCAGCCTTACATGGAGTGCTCAGTAGTAACATGGTCAGGAGGAGCAGAGATAGGATCACCAAACCCATTTGCTTCTTAATCTTTGCAAAAATCATCGCATTGGATAGATACGCAGACTACTTCCTCTTCTTCTCTATTTTCTTTATGACTGATGAGTGTGGGCTTGTGACTGATGAAGGTGTAGCTATAGAAAAGAGAGAATTGGTTATAATATCAAGAAAGAAGGCTTTTTGGGATAGTTTCTTTATAGGAGGAGCAGCCTAGGAGTTTGAAGAGGAGGAATGTCAATGAAAGGGCCAAAGTCAAAATGCATAGAACTTGCTGCCCTTTCCTTAATTTATAATATCTGCTACTAATTTCAGAGCCGAGTTTTTTCTTTCACGAGCTCAGCTATAGAGACAAACACTTGGAACACACACACACACAGAGTCACAGAGTAGAGCTCAGCGAGCAAGGGAGGGGAGAGAGAGAGAGAGAATGGTACGGTGGTGGGGAGAGACTAGCTAGGGAGAGAGAGAGAGAGAGAGAGAGAGAAGGGTTTTGAGTTTCTTAGACTGAAAGTTTCGCAAGGTCCCTTTCTCAATCTTAATTGATCGGTGTCAGGGTGTGTCAAGACAAATGAATCATTTTGTTAATCTTTTTCCCCATTTGGTTGCTCTAAGAAACCGTGCTTTCTCTATTCAGATTAATTTCTTTTGTACTATTCTTACACCCTTACAATTAGATATACTCGTAAAAGGGAAATTTGCTTTGACCCCTTCCTGATCAACATGTGAAGATCTGGGGTCACCTACTTCTATATACATAAATGGTTTTATATCAAAATGTGATGAATTTCTACTTCTTTCATATAATTTTACGTTTGAACGCGATCTTTCTTTCATATACACTTCAACTACGTACTGAGCATTTGCAGTTCTATATATGTATATAGAAGCAAAAAAATCAATTGGGAATGCAATCCTAAAGTTTTGATGCCAAATGAAACATTAACTAATTTAAAAGCTGCCATTGATAGAGAATACCGTATAGTCACACACACATCTAATAACAGTTCCACTTGAAACCATAGTTGATCCTCTTTTGAATTTTTTCATAGGTACTGGTGTACCCACGAACAGTCCCACATGAAACCCATAGGACATATTTATCTCAAAGAAAAAGGTGATTGATCACAATGTCATCTGACTTGAGTCCTAAAAATTACAAATCAACTCAGAGTCTTTGTTCTTTTCTCTTTCCCTTCAGTTTTAGGATGCAGCCCTCGCACAACCTTACCAAAAGGGTTTTTCCTTCTTTTTTTTTTCACTAACACTTTTTTCTCTGACCGGGGCAGGAAAGGGATGCATATTATCAATATCAATATTCAGTAGTTTCCTTTGCTTTCTTTTTCATCTTAAAACTCCCCCTCTATTTATGTGAGAGGTAATGGCTTAGATATAGGCTCGCTTAGTTCCCTTTAACAACTTCATCTTTTATCGCTTGTGCCAAAACTTTTGGTGAACACTATTTCGCCCACCAATTACAGAGAAAAGATAAGTGCCGTTACTGGTTACGTCTTTGATAATTTCTTGATGAAACTTTCAAATTCAAACTAATAATGAAAGCATATAGAATTTTAAGCAGACAACGTATTTGATTTCAGCCATCGTAGGAAGGCTAATTTGATTGACAATGTCCTTTCCTTGGCAATAAATAAGCATTATTAGACCCTCAGATGGTAAGTCGTGGCTTATTATGTATTCTGCCTTTTTTCTTGCTTTTACATATATAGCAACAAGCTGCAGCTACGAAATTGACTGCTGCATAATATAGATTGCCAGAATCCCCTCCCAAAGGAAGAAGAAGAAAAAGGAAATATTAATCAATCAAAGAAATAATTGAGTCAAAAAGGAGGAATAAACGTGTATATTGCATACGTTAGTCAATAACATCAATCATGCCAATAAAATGAAATCACTATATCACACTCACACACACATATTTAATTGAAGTTTATTTCATCATATTGCTGGCTTGACTTGGAATATAGTTAATTGTAGCCATAGAGACTCATATGCAATACAATGAGGTATTAAAAAAAAATAGGGTTTGCATGTAATCATTTCAACAAAAAAGAAACGAGAAAGAAATAATGAAAAGAAAAACGGAGGGGGAGGGAGGTGGTGTGGGTCATGCATGAGAGAGGTGAGAGGTGAATTTCAGAATGGATGTAGTGGGTACTTTCTCACTAGAAATGATTATGTTGTTGGCCACTTTAATTTTTTAGAAGGATCAGTACATGAGAGTCATGGAGAGTTGTTTAATTTTTGCTCACAAATAATATTAGAAATGATATTAGACAAATTATTATTAAAGACCATGAAACAAAATTTTTTAATTTAAAATTATTTTAAATGACCTAGAGACCAAATATTTGAAATATTAGAATAAAAATATCCATAATTACAATAGTGACTTGGGCAACAAACATTCCATTCTTTTGTGTTTCTCTTAATCTCTAGTTTTGATTTCTTCTTTATAAAAAAAAGTCATGTGAAATAAAAAATAGCTAAATGAGAGTAGACTTTACATAAATGAGTCATACTAGATCTCACACACTCAATTACTTTTTCTCCCATAAAATCTCCTCCTATACAAAAGAGGATCCAAAATCCTCAGTTTTGACAATGTCTCAGTTCTATCCAAAGAAATCCTCTCATATGCAAGATCTTAGATTTTTTGAAATAAATTTAAAACAAAACATTGCAAAATAATTTTGTTTTATGGTCCTTAATTATAATTTTCCCAACATATAAAGGGTTACTCGAAGAACAATTTCACATTCTAATACAAATATACGAAGCTACTAACATGTTCTTTGTTCTGTCCCTACCTTTATCAAGGGAATACCACTAATATTGATCTTTGGATCTCCAATTAATATATAGCAACACCATTCTAAAATTTGGGATATATGTTGTATGTAGAACTGTGAAAGTGGGCCAACTTGACCAGTATGAATAACCTGTTTAACTCACTTATTTTAAATAGGATAATAAATTTCAATCTAAGCCACTAGATAGATTAAAGGAGCCATTTTATCAACTCACCAAAAAAAATAGCATTCATTATAATAATAAGTATTTTTCAAAATCTAAATAATAAAATTTAAATATTTAAATATTTAAATAACTCTTTTAAATTTCAACAATTAAACAAAAATAACTAACTAACTAGTTCAAATTTTATAAAACAAAATAAAATAAATAATAAAATTTCTTTAAATTGTTTTATTAAGAACATTTGAATCTTGTTTTGAAACGTTAATTTTTATAACAAGGGTTGAAATATTATTCAAAATTTTTAAATTATTAACACCAATAAAAAAAAAGTCAAGCTAAGTGTGTTAGCCTACCTAACCTGTCATAAACCTGAAAGTATATAAGTTGACAAAATTTAAACATGAATCACCAAAATGATAGATTAAATGAGTAGTTGAACCCATTTTGATAGCTTGACTTGTATGAGCTAAGGAATGGAAAAAGAAAGAGTGCTTCAAAGGGAGACCTTTTTGTGTTTAAGAGAGATGTCATTGGAAATAAAATAGATCCTTTGGGTTGAGATAGACGGGAGGAGCTAGGCTGGTAGGTACCTTTTTGTGTGAACATCAAAGGAGGAATGTCCGTAGGTTTGAATCTGCTGCTTCGTATGTAACCATTTTTTTCCAAAAAAAAAAAACGAGGTACAAGACTTGGGAATTAAAGAATGAAACAAAAGATAAATAAAGGATAAAATTCACGTATATATAGAGCCCGTGCCATTCATGTTTAAGAGAGATGTCATTGGAGATAAAATGTATTCTTTTAAGCACTAATTAGAAATATTAAAATTTCAGTTGAGGTATAATAATTTATGCTTATTAGTTGTTGTTAAACAGAATAGGGTTTATGAGTTTGTGTGTCTATGTTTCATTTGGGTTGCAATTCTTATGCTTTTTCTCCAATAATTTCTCTGTTTTATTAGGTGCTAATTAATTAAGAGCCACCCCACCTGAAAGAGGGTTGAGCATAAGAGAAATTAGATGAGAAATGGAAAGCAACAAGCAAAGAGATGGGGAATGTGGTTATGAGTGGAAGCAACATGATTAGGGGCAAAGAATTCTTTGTCATGCAAGCAATTAGGATTTCCTCTCTTTTTGTTGGTTTTGCCTTTTTATTTTTTTGTCTGTTTTTCCTCTCTCTCTCTCTCTCTCTTTTGGCCTGACCTCTTCAGTCAAACCCCAGGCCCTTTGGTCGTATATATATATATCATCATTGGCACATAACTGCTGCATGAAACTCCTCATCATGGGCTTCAAATACCCATCCCTGTTAATCAATGATCATCCTTAATGGACCCTATGTTGTCTGCCTTTTAACATCTCAAGTATTTACTTTCCAACATCAAATATCATCATCTTAAACAGCTCTTCAGCCATGGCTATATGTATGAAAACCATATAAGGCCCCTTCTTCATTCTACTATTTTTTTAGGAGAATTTAATGTTTATTGGTTTTTCAATAAAAAGCTAAATTTCGATTAAGAATATACACTTCACAAGTAAGTACATGTGCAAAATTTTTTGCTGCTGGTTGAAAACTGTAAAAAATAAATAATTACTATTTATTTTCCCTGCATGAGGCAACAACAACCAACGTATAAACTAGATATGATATGATGAGAATCATCGAAAACTTATTTGATTAGGATAAACTATAGTTAGGTTCAAGGTGGTCAAACAGCCATGATTATTGCCAAGCTGTCTGTGATTAATACAACTTGGTCCTTTCCTATGGGTTTTCTTTCTGGTCCCTTTGGCCTCTTTCTATATAACATAATCATTATTAGGAGTTTTATTATTATTTTATTACGTGAGAGTGACTCAATTGATATCGCAGGTTATAAATGAACATTATGTTTATAACTAATTTTAAACATAATGTTCATTTAGTAATTGTTTGTGATAAATACAAGGAAGGAGAAGCAATTACACTGACTTTTGTAATGCAATCTCAAACCATGAACTAAACAAAATTTTGAAGATGGAATCCTTCAACGTCTATGTTGTAGCTGTTTAACCAAACACAACCTTAATAATTTTAAAATTTTTGTAGGAGAGAAAAAGACTAAGGCGCATCTCTTCTTCTTTTTTTTTTTTTTTTGCTTTTCTTTTTAATAGATCCTCTTCTAAATAAAAAAAAAAAAAGATTTTTCTGTGTAATTTTATTGATAAGAAAATTTTTGATGCAAAATAAATAAGAAAAAAGCATAATTTTTGGTTCATTTAATCATTTAATTTTTGAATCTACTCTAACCTAATTAATCTTTAAAATTTTTTAACTTACTACTAATTATTTTTAGAACATATTCATTTGTCTTTATTTTTGACTCATGCCAGAGTAACTAATAGCATATAAAAAATATTTAAGAATTAAATAATGCAAAATAAAATTGGAAAGCCAAATAATTAAAATTTAGTAACCAAAGAAATTGGAAGGCATGTATTATTTTTTTTGTTGTAAAAATTTTAATTTTGTCTTTAATAATTTTTTTTGTGTCAATTTCTTTTAGCAAAAATTTTTAATGATTTTGAGCAAAGATGCACGACCAATCTAGATAAAAAGGTAAGAAAAATACACCTACAACTAAAAAGTGAATCTCAATTAGATTACGTTAAAGATGGAATAATTAAAAAAATAATATTCAAGGCTAAGACAATAATATTAGACAATGTAATAACCACATACGCATTTTCTAATGAAAGTCTAATCACATGGGCAACAAAATCATGTAATTTTGTTAACCAATTAAATGTTGGTAGTATCTAAGAAAAATATTAAAATTATTATTATTTAAAAAAAAAAGCCCTTTTTGCCAAATTGGCAAAGCGTTGTTCAGTCGCTCAATAGGCTCGTAAATATTGACAGGGCAAAGTAAAACCCCTGTAAAACCCTAGCCGAGTCAGATTTCTCTAGGAGGTCTTCTGAAGTTTGATATATTTCTTCGTAGCCCCTGGCTTCCATCTTGCTTCTCCTGGTTTTGTCTACTAAATGGCGAGGCGCTTGGTTCCGTTGCTTAATCGTGTTTTGGTGGAGAAAATTGTTCCTCCATCCAAAACTAACGCTGGGATTTTGTTACCAGAGAAATCCACTAAGGTGAATCTCCTACTTCATTCGCACCCATTTCATTTCTTGCTTCTGGTTGTTGTCTTATCATCTTAAAACTTCAGCTTCCTTCTCATTGTTCATCATGCGTTATGATATATAATGTTACATTTATTTCTTAGCAGCCGTAGAAAGTATCAGTTTCTGTTCTCTGATTTTCTAGAAAAATTTAGATGGTCCATTTTTTATATGTGATGTCAAATCTGACCAGGTATATTAGCTAATCGATGCTTTCTTCTCTTAGTAATTGTTTGTGTTCATACTATATCTTCCAAGCATCTGTAAGGAATGAAGTAGTATACTGTAGGAAATGTCATATCATTACGGTCCCTTTGACATAACAATTAAACAGGTTAAAGAAATTCAGACTTATAATGCTGTAACTTGCATGGATGGCATCGTGCTCAACTTAATTCTCTTCTAATGTGGTTAGAAATTACACTAGTGATTAATGGACTGTTACAAATTTAAAGAGACATATAGAACATATCGTTATATACTCATCATCTCACTAGCTCTCATTATATATGCGTTGACCTTGACCACGGCATTGGAAATGTTTCCCATCATATCACCCCTAGGATGAAATACAGCTGCTAGGGCTTTTTCGAGATTGTGATTGGATTGCAATACTATGGTGCAAGATAGTGTAAATGTTTTGCTGTATTGTTAAAGGTACTAAACTTTGAAAAAAGACTTGAATCTCAGTCTAGTATCGCTGGCAAAACAAAAAAATTTGAGTTTTTGCTTTGTTGGAGTACATTTGATGAGCTGGTAATTATTTGTTTGTGTTACTTTAGCTGAACTCTGGAAAAGTTATTGCTATGGGCCCTGGCATTCATAATAAAGAGGGAAGGCTTATTCCTGTAGCTGTAAAGGAGGGTGACACTGTCCTTTTGCCTGAATATGGAGGAACTGAGGTGAAGCTTGGTGACAAAGAGTACGTACATGTTTTTCATCGGTTATATTTCTATTATTATTATTATTATTATTATTATTCTTACCCCCTAACAATCCTTGAATTCCATCATTCTAATTCCTTCTATACCATGTCTGATGTGAGTGACATTTTTTTTTTTTGGAAAAACTTATCTTTAGTGCATTTTCTTTATTGAAAATGCCAATGTTGCAAGAGCGATCTCTCATTGAAAGTCTTGTCAGCCCTCCTCCTCTTCCCCACCAAAACTTCTCCCTGTTTGCTTGTGTCATTCCTTTGTCTAAGAGCATGCACAGGAAGAGCTATCTTGTTGGCCTACATCTTTTATATAAAATTGAATCATGGAAGTACTTGGCCGTTCATTTTAGTTGCAATAGATGCTGTTAGCCAAGTCTTAGCTAATTAGATTATAATACCATTAATCTCCTATGGCAGGTATCATCTTTATCGGGATGAGGATCTACTGGGGACGTTGCATGATTGATGTACTTCTCGCCTTTGACCAATTAGTGGACTCAACCCCTGCTGTAAAATTGCAATTATATTAAGGTGTTCTGCTGTTTTGAGCATTTTCATTCTGTTACTAAATTTGATAGATGCAATGCAGACCCCTGCTGTAGAATTTCGTTGCTCACTTGAACAGATTTGTTGATAATTTGGAAAGGTCAAACTTCATCCATGTTTACAAATTGAACCAATAAATTAGTTGTTCTATTCTGTTGACGTCATATCATTTTGTTTTTGTTAACAATAGATTGCAAATTTGAATATTATTATCCTAATTATCTAACTCTTCTCATCAAAATGTTCAATTGAGACTACTTATGTCGTTGTGTGAAAGAAAGAATTTTTACTCTTTTTGGTGGGTGGGATTTTTTTCGGGGAGGGGGATTGGGAGAAGAAACAGAGAGAGAAAGGAGACCAACTTGTGAGAGCATGTTATAGCAATAGTCAGTTTCTGCAGTGGTTCATTATGAAATTCTAGTTTATTGAATATGTGAAATGGGTGCGCCTGGTGATTTATTTAGATTGAAGGGGCTGCTTCTGGAAGTGGCTTTCCTTCAAGCAATGCTTTGAGCAGCACGAATGATCTCTCTGGCTGTGAAAATGGAGCTTCATGAGCTGCCCCTCTTATGGTGGCAAATGATAAGATGTCACCGTAAACCTGTGTCCATCCAGCAACCTGAAAAAATTGCAAGGTTGAGTGGAATGGCAGAGCATAGAATTCTTAAAGTTTTCAGGATCTCTTAAATTCCAAGCAGCTAACCTGTTTCCCCCCAAACCAGGCTCTGTAGGCCACAGTTGTATCCAGTCCTAACTCCTTGGCTAAGTTATTCACCAGAGAACGCGTCCCAGTTAATGGGACCACTGAATCTTGATCTCCACTGCACAGAAACAACTTTGCTTGCAGTAAATATGTAGACATGTTGTGGTGTATAATATGAAAAAACAATATACGGAAGAGAAAAAGAAAATTACCAACCTGTACACAAAAACCTGTATGCCAGACTTAACAAGTTCTCCTAGGATAGGAATTGTTGGTATCTCTAGATTCTGCATGTTATATCTGAGTACCCTGTAACGGTAATGGTAATGGTGTTAGCAGAAATGCAAATTTCAGAACAAAGCAGAAAAACTATGAGCGTGAAAAAAAAGTTGGGATATGCCTTATTTACTTACTCGCTGCAAACTGACCAGCTGTTGACTCCTACAAGCTTAGCGTGGAGAGCTTCTTGTACTTCTTTCCTGTTCAAATATGTAGATGTTTCATCTTCCAAACAAACATCTATCTTTGCTGTCTCTTGCTGCATCAGAAACGAAAGCAAACAGAGAAAGGGATTGGTATAATAACAGGGGAACAATAAAACTTAAGATGGCGAGACAAAGGTAAACTTTACCAGTTGATTTAGCATCTCAGCCTGCTGGTCTATTGATGACAAACAGACATCGAGAGTGACATCATATGTATTAACAAATTTACCAATCTCCCTTGTTACTAGTTTACTCACTTCTGCACAAACGGCAGTCGGAGTCCCACTATGATATTGTCTCCAAATCTCGGAATAATTGCAGACTGTAGTGAAGCTCTTGTAGGTTGAATCTGATATTAGTCCGTGAGACCAGAAGAACTCCGCTCTGGAGTTTAGATCTGTATTAAATTCCAGAAGAGGATTCCCAATCTGCAAATATCAACATTTGGACGAGTTGTAACAAGCAAATTAACCAAAGCTTCTCTTATAAAATATTTCTCCTTTGCACTTACAGCTACCCCCTTGAGATTGAACTTCGGCTTGGTTTGAACAATGAGCTGTGCAAGTTGGGGAACATAGTGACCTGAAAACTAGTATGCTTACAGTACTGTAGTTTTGAGACGAAAATACTATTTAATAGACAAATAAATGACCTACCTGCATAGCTCTCCCCTGTGATGAAGAAATCATTGTTTTTGTACTCTGGGAATCTAGTGAACCAACGCTGTAGGAAAACAAGATTGTCTCTTGCTGTACAAGAACAATTAACTTCTGATGAATGTATTGTTAGGGAGAAAATATCTCAGAATCTTAATGCGGACTAAGTTAAAACCTAAATTAGTTCTGAAGATCTTAAGGAAAGCCAGGTCACCAATCACTAACAGTGATCATTATGGTACTACTTGAGTGGTATAATGCATAAAATGAAGTGAAAGAACCTGTGATTTCATCGGTCACAAATCCATAGAAAGATTCATTGGCAGAGTAGGAGAAACCAACACCAGCTGGTGACTCCACATATAGCATATTCGCCTCTGGAACAAGGAGGTAAATCAACAAAGTGATCATGATAGAAAACAGCATACTTGTAGGATTCAAAGGGCTTTAACTTTTTCACTACCTCTGTTCCAACTATATTCATTTTTCACGAGAACGTTTTCACTTGGTTTGAAAGGTCCATGCTCAACGAAAGCTCCAGCTCCCACAGACGAACAACCAGGCCCTTCATAACCCACAGAACGCCTCAATTGCTTCGTTCTCTTCCCTTAAAACTAAAATGTATGTATTTGGTATATAAATAAAAGCATACCCCCATTTAACCAGAGAACTAATGGCTTGGAAGCAGGGTCTGATTCTGCTTCGGCAAAATAGTAAAACAGAGCCCTGTGCGACTTCTCATCAACAGTAATATAACCAGCATATTGCTGAAACTTAACTGGTGGCTGCCCAGGCAAACTGGTAATCTTTTCAGCCTCGGAAAGTGAAGTCACTGACGCAAATATTTGTGCAAGAATCACAAATACTAATGTTGCAGCCATAGCAGACGGCTGAGATATCATGGTAAGATACCAAGATCTGAAGACTTAGCTGTTTTGGGTTATTGGGAACAGGCTGTGGTAACCAGAGATGGGAATACAGCCTTGAAAGAAAGCGATACTATTATAAGAGGTGTGAATGATTGTCACATTGCCAAACGTGTGTAGAGGTGGAAATTTTGAGTGCTAGCTTAATAGCGAAATGTGGTGTTGACCCAAAGTCTTCAATGGGAATGCTTTTGTCTTGCTTTTATTTATCCTTGCGTCATATTTGGGTAAATAGAGCCTTTCATTTTTAGATTTCTTGCCCAATCACCATCTCAAGTCTTCAATGGGAATGCTTTTGTCTTGCTTTTATTTATCCTTGCGTCATATTTGGGTAAATAGAGCCTTTCATTTTTAGATTTCTTGCCCAATCACCATCTCAAATTCCTTGAGCGATCTCCACTAGCTGATTTGGTTCTCGCTTGCTGTGGTCATGACGGTCTTTCTTGTTTTCTTGCGATGTGTGATTCTGCTAGATGCGAATCATATGCACATTGTTTAGAAATGCAAAGCAAAAGTATAAAGCATTTTAAGAGATGCTAAAATCTAGTCAATATTTCTGTAGGACAAACTAATGAACGTTGGGATGTGTTTACTGTTTGTCTTCCATCATTAGTTTCTTTTTATATTAAATAGATAATAATAGTAACTTTGTGCTTTCTTTATTGTTGTTATGACGACAAATTCTACTTTTGAAAAAGAAAAATAGCATGTCTTTATTATCATGTTCATAATAAAATATTGCTGATCTAATGCAGTGCAATAAGAAAGTGGATGTGAACAAGTTTACAGCCAGAGTTTCACCAAAACTTGCATTTTTTTTTCTTGGATTTATTCTCAACCGAAGTTGACCAATCCGCAACGAAATTTGACGACTCACGGGCACATTCAGGAGGATAGGCCTAGAGGGCGACCGTATAACAAATTTGAATACAACAGTGGGTCATTGGGAGGAATTTCACTGTATACCAAGTTCACACGACTACCCAGGAAATGTCACTTTCCAATAAGCTTGACAAAAACTAAATTGAAATTTTGAGATAAATAAATTTTATTTGTATCCTAGTTTCCGATCAGTATGTAGAATTTCAAATAGAACTGAGTCCACTTCATTTTTTGTTTTTTTAATAATCAAGCCGTTTGAAATCAGTGTTTGATAAATCAGTGGCTTCTTTTTCAAATTTTCCTCCATGTAAAGTGAGGGTGAGTGTAGTTTCCCGGTTTAGGACAATCATATGCCCCGAAGTTATAATGATCATTTTCCAAATGATAAAACTAAATCCAGAGGAAGGTATCTGGAAATTCCAATATCAGTAAATTCACTCCAAAATATACAAGCAGCTTATTTTAGGCAAGAGAAAGTCTTTCAAGACTTTACAAGGCAATATATTATTATATATTGCCTTACAGTAAAAGTTACTGCCTCTGCAGTAGAAATTACTGACTCCGATCTCTATTTGCCTCTGCTCTCGCTGGAAGCAAAATGCCCAAAGGAGCAAGTTTTCTTATCTTCTAGCTCATCCACTCAAATACAAAGTAATTCTAGGACATACTACGTGAAATCATGGAAATTCAAGTTCCAAGTGGCAATGACATAGTTGCATCTCTTGTTGGAAGCTCTTATAATGCAATGAGAGGAGGAAAGAAAAAAAGTGGCTAAATTTCACATTTTTTTTTTAATAGACAGCTGTGTGCAAATGCTTTTTGATATTTTTCTTGTTCACGGTAAGCATATTCAAAAGCATCTGAATAATTTTGTCTCCGCTTTTGCAGAAAATGTACCATTACTTTATTACCGCTTGTTAGCATGACTGATTTTCTTATGTTTGTTTCATTGTCGAAAAGGAACTTGGACCCTCTTTTTTTTTCTTTTCCCTCCTTTGTTCTGTAGAAGAGAGAAAGATATAATAGTTAAGACCAAATGAACCACACCCATATAAATCTTACACTCAATATGTCTTTCTTTCTCCACCATAATAAAAACAAAACTTTTGCGTCGAGAACCTGTCCTTGAAGCCATACCTAGCCATGGTCTATGAATTTATCGGACAGACTAGGCTGAGGCGATATAAGATGTGTTATTTTCTTGTATGCTTTATAATGTTAACCGTCCTTTACCCTTTATACCATTTCGGTGCCAAGAGATCCATTTAGTATTTATTCAATGTTTTCGTAACATACTTACAGGGTCACGGATTAAAATATTATTTTAAACACTTAAATTCGGACCTTGGGTCCAAATTATCTAAACCAGTTTTATATGAATTACAAAATAAAATTTGAGATTCAACTACAAAAATTTCCACAACATTAACTAGTTTCTGTCTACCAGGAAACTCCCACCAACTGCCAAGAGTCGATGTGTCTGACATCAAAGCATACTGCCAAATATGCGTAAAACAAACTACTAATAAAATCCTCCAGGGGATGGAAGTGTAATACTCAGCATAGGGCATATCAAACGATGAAAAAAATCTCAATTGAATGTTTAAAGACCTAATCCAACTGTACGGCCATCTCTTCGACGAAGACCTGCAGTGTACTGCTTCTCCAGATCCAGCTGGAGTTGTTCCCTCTTCTCCGCACTTTCGTCGTTGAATTTTTGCTCCACCTTGGGTTCGCCCTTCACACCCTACAATTGGCCATAGGCACCAATGCAACCTCAGACTCTAAAACTGTGTTAGTAAGTGGAAAACTCCAATGGAGCCAGCCAGTCATTCAGGAACAAGTGAAAAAGAAATAAGATCAGATGTTATTATCTGGTCAAATAGACCAGTCATTCAATCAAGACTTACCATGAGTTTGTTGAACTTCTCTTGCCGTTCCCTATCAGAAAACAGTGCCGTATCCCAGCGGTGACCAGACTTTAATATTTGGCGTGTGCATTTTTTTGAGCAGCAAATGAATTGTAAGTAGCAGCTTACAGCAAATGTAAACCAAATGTAATATATAAACAATTACCACGGCATATAACAGGAACAACAGTATCATAACAGATATAGCACTTAATAATCCAAAACCATAACTACCCACCCCACATTCTCTAGACTTGTGAATATGTCAAGTTGGGGCTCAACTTGTAAGACTTAATAAGAGAAAAGGATTTTGCTATGTAGAGCTCAACTAAGGTTGAGCTCTTCCACCATCAGATTACATTGAGATCTGTGTGTATGATAATAGAAAATTACTTTTACACAAATCTCAAGAACATCTTACAGTAAAAAACTCGACCTCTTGAGAGGTTGAGCTCTCGTCGGAAAACCCAAAGAGAAAATCTGTATACTAGGAAATCCTCTCTGCACTTAACATATGCAACCTTGCACAGAAAAGTATCACCTTTGGGCAATACATACAAGTTTTATATATTTATATACAAGAGTTAGCTTTTATTTAAAAATCACAATTCACTAAGAGGACTTGAAATGAGGGCAAGACCCTTGCATAAATTCATAAGCCACGACTGCACTCGTCAAGTTTTGGATACAACAACCAAATGTTAAAAGACCATTTGGCCAAAGGTAATATAGCACCACCAAATGAACCCTACCTTAACAAAGCAACTCAGATCAGATAAGTGTTTCTAACTTTATTGAATTGATACTTCAACATCCACATTCCAATTTTTTTAAACATATGGTGCTCAGTCCATCTAGTTGGGAAGGTTACATAGGCAGGTCAGGACAGCTGCAGTACCCTAACCGTGCTCCAAATGCTCATCTCACAGAAAAAACTTAGAAAACACAAATTAAGTTAATTTGCTGAACCCATCTCATATCAAAATTATAATTATGCAGATGAGTTCATCCTTCTCATCCATTAATTGAGTATCAACACCCAAGAGAAAAGCATTGCATGTTATACCATGTTAGATCCAAAAGTAAGAGTACTGTGTACCGTGAACATAATTTCCAGAAAACAATCATCCCAAAAAAATTGGAAAATGTATTAAAAAGTTAAAGATACCTCTTCTACTGTTGCATTCTTCTTGTTGCCCCACAAGAGCTTCTTCTTTTGGTCAGTAGTCAAGCAACCAACCCCCACTAGGTTTTTATTAACTGTCATTCAACAAAGCTTCCAGTTGAGTATAACATGGCATCTAAAAGAATTAGAAGAAAAATTAAGTGATTTTAGACTGAAACTAGACTTGCCACAAGTTGAGGACATAACATATGAAAAACAGATACCACAGTTATGCAGTGAAAAAGGGCTAGTCATAGCAGACTTTCACAACCACTTCTATCTTGTGCAACTGGCTTAAAAATTGTAATCATGACCAACCCCCCAAACTCTCAGAATCAAATCAATCATTGGAGATCAAGGAGTTGACCATGTTCCCCCCCCCCCCCCCCCAAAAAAAAAGAAAAAAAAGGTCAATTGCAAAGGAAAAGAAGTGCATACCTAATTCAGCTGCTTTCATGGCTGCAACCTTTGCAGTATTTAGATCATTGACACCCTCTGAACCACTGGCCTGGGCAGTCCCTAGATTCACATTACTCTCCTGAGGATGCTTTGAACTTAAAGTCTGGCTTTCATCTGCTTTTAGTTCAGGAAAACTTTAAGAGTTACAAAAAAAAAAAATTGTATCACAAAAAGGGTGAAAATTATAAGTATAAATTATATTTTAAAAACACACCACATTTTCCATAATTATCTTCCTTCTCAACACCAAACTTCAGTTTTTTGGCAGAAGATTCTTTATCTTCATTACTGATTTGCTCCCCTACTTTTCTGGTGTTTCTATCCATGTCTCTACCAATCTCTGAGTCCCTGCCAAATCTTTTACCATCCAGCTCCTTCTGTTCACTCTCATAAGCTTCTTTTAGACGGTATTTAGTACTGTCTCTCCGTGAGCCTGAGTCATCTCTTTGGCTCCTTGACTCTGAATAGGAGACTGCCCAATCACTTCTGTAATCTCTAGAACTTCTGTGTGAATCTCTTCTTTCATCTCGACCATCACCATCCCTTGTACGCCTCTCCCTTTCCACATCATCATATGAAGCATGCTTCCTTCCAGATCCAGATCTGTCATATAAAGAATCCTTCCCTTTATATTTTGAATGCTCCGAAAAGGTTTCTCTATCCTTTTCCTTGCTTCTATAATCTGACCTATCATACTTGTCATGGGAATATTTGTCCACAGTGCGTACGGAGTCTTTTGACCTATTATCACTCCCTTCTCTCATATGATCACCCCTTGACTCATGTCCAGAACGAGAAGATAGCCTCTCATGGTATCTATCTTCATCTGCATACTTGTCGTGTCTAATGTAATCTTCATTCCTAGAGTGACCATATGAACTTCTAGACATTGGTCGATCAGAGTGTCTAGAAGAATTACTGCTTCTGCCATAGTGACTCTTGCCATGATCTCTGACTTCTTCCCTATCATCATCCCTCCTTGAATGATAGTCAGAGACTCTTACAGAACCTGCCCTTGATGGATTTGGACTTGGGCTGTGTTCACGCTTGGGACTTCCTGCATGTGAATAAAAGTATCAAACCCTACTCCCATTAGCAGAGCTCAGCATTAATAATGGTAACACCACTATCAGTCCCAATTAAATATAAACAGCCAATATCAGAAACATAGTGTAGTAACCTTAAAAACACCTACTTGAATATGGACAGCCACAACAACTCACCTCCCATTTTTCTAAATTTACTCCAAGAGCCCACAAATTTCTTTTATTTGGCAATGAAAGATACAGATGTCCCTAAGGGCTAGGATCATCATTCATCAAGTTTAGCATCAGTGTACATTTTGGAGGCATCATCAGAAGACACCATATTTTAGAATTCTTCAAAACTCCATTGAGTTCATCATAACATAAAAAAGCCTACCGGCATCATTACCCAACTTATTTACAGCATACAAAGAACCACAAATCAACAACACGAAACAAATATATATACTTGGAACTTTAAACACCAACACAGATTGCAGAATGCAAACATATCTAACATCAGGAAATTATAGTGATTTACTAAAAGACCATTGTAATTGCTAAAAGAAATATGAGAAAGAGTTTAAAGATTCCAACCATCAGATGATGGCAATCCATCAGCTGGAGAATGACGCCGATAATTCCTATGAGCTGCATCGCCAGAAGGCTTGCGAAATGCACTTTTTGTATCAGTATTGTCATGTGTCGAGGACTGCAAGTTCAAGTCCATCATGCCAAGCCTAATAAAGCGCCAAAACAGGGGATTATGATGCAAGATAATCCAAGACCTTAGTGGAACTAACAATGAAGATAAGAAAAATAGTTGACAGGTACATGCTCAAAGTAATAGACAAGCAAAAGAGGGCCTGGTATGGAGCTAGGAAAGAATATTTATAAGAGTACAAGTGCTGGTAAAACTCATAAACTCTAAATATTTCAACCAAGGAGAGGCTAATATTTTACAATGAAGGTTAGCAACTTAGGCAGTTTCCAGCTATTAATATAACAATAAAAAAATACTTAAAACATTTTATCGACTTAAAAATTATGCGCATTTCAATATTTTAAAGAACATTGTTTAACCGTCATGCAAAGCCATATCATACAAGGTTGTTAAGGTGATACAGTCAATGAAATTAATACACTCAACTGCATAAAAGAATTCAAAATGCCAAGAACTAGAACAAGAAAATCCTGTAATGTAAATTTCGAATGCTGAACAAACATTTTTCAAACCCCAATTTCCCGTTAACACAACTAGAGGATATTGGTAATATGTTAACCAAGTATCACTGGTATCTTGAACAAAATGTTGAGCTCCCATTCTCCCAGAATGAACATGTATTTATATTTACCAAACTTTAGAGAGTTAAACAAAGGGCCAGAAAGAGTGAAAAGGAAAAAGGTTCTTTACTTCTTTTCCTCTTCTTCTGCTCCACGGTTAGTAAAATGAACGCCCAAAAAAAACTCAAAGATTTTAAAGGCTTCAAAAGACCCCAACATCAAATATGCAGAAATCCAGCATCGTTTGGGTTCCCGAAAACAGTTTGACATAAAGCATCCGTTGATCAAAACCTTTTTTTTTTTCTCACTAAATTACAAAGCGCTCGCCTCAGCAAGGCCAGGTAATAGCGTAAGATAAAATCTTTTTGTGTTTCCTCCTCCGCGTCCTCAGCGATCAAACGAACAAGTATAACGCAAACTAAAAAAATCAAATAATTCAACATATTCTAACGAGATAAACAAAGCAGATGCGCAAAGCCCAGAAATTATTCATCGAACTAGTATATGGAACCGAATACGGAAAAAGAAAATAGATGAAGGAAATAAACCTGCAAGCTTCCGCACTTCAAAGGGCAGACAATTGTTTCATTTGATTGTGGGGATAGGTGATGTGAGAAACCCTCGCTTCCGCACAAAGTCGTTTGGCTGCACAACTCGGCTATTTGGGCCTTCAAACCAAACTCTTGGGGAATCACGAGAACAGGACGCATATGTCCGGAGCAGCTGCGCGCACGCAGATATTTTAATGAGAGTACGTGGCACTAGTACAAAACGCTTCTTTATATTTTTATTATTAAATGTCCATTTGATTTATAAATTTTTTTGATAAAAATAAAATAAAATAAAATAAAATTAATTATAATTAGTATAATAGAAAAAGAATACTTTGTTTTAAGTTGTTCAAATAAAATATAATAAATATTATGATTACAAAAATTAAAACATAATAAATATATTATTATTTAATAATGATATAATAAATAGATATTTTTTATAAATAATTGTATAATTTTAATTAAATTATATATTTATCATTTTATTATTAAAAATTATACTTTTATTATATTTTAATTAATAAATTTGATAACAAAGATATAAAGAATTATATTTAATTTTAATTTACTTTAAAAATAAAAACCAACATGAACATAAAAAAAAAATATATATATATATATATATATATTTCTTTTTATAATTAAAAAAAAAGCCTTAAATTTACAATTACATGAACAATTCACTAAATGAAAATATTCTGTACTTACAATAATTTAAAAGAAATCAAGTCTGATAATAAAAAAATTATTTAAATTTTCTTTTTGGTTTAAAGGATGGTTAAAAATCTTACCAATTCACTTATTAGAATAAAAATTTATCAACAATATCATTATTAAGAACACATAGCAAAATTTTACCACATTTTATTATTTTGAATAAATTAATTGCACAATAACAACACCGTATAATCTAAGGCAACAATTTTAAAATAAAAAATTTAGTGGAACTGTTTTTAATGGTTAAATTAAATATTCGTAATATTAAATCACCTCTGAACTCGTTATTTTCCAATAACCATCCAAAATGACAAATATATATTTGTTTTCATAAATAAAGTTTTCATTACACTTTATAATGTAATTTTTAAATTTGTAAAATGGATATTAGTTTTAGAAAAAGGAAGTGAACTTACTTTCCTATTTAGTATTCTTTTTGAGATAGTTTATACATAAATCAAAATTAAATTTTTTATGAATGATCTTAAGGGTACATTTCTTATATTGGTCAAGTGTATTTAAAAAAATAGCTTTTTTTAAGTGCTAGCCTTGCAGTTTGAAATTAAATAATTTAGATAAAAAAGACACCTTTCTAATCACTATATTATCCTCTTAATGTTAAATTAACTTACTTAAAAAGTAAATACTTAAGCTTAAAAATTATAAGGCACCTATATTGATGTCAATCATATGTTGATTTAAGTCACATGCAAATGCTAAGTCTAAAGACTGTTAAGCCACCAATCAACATGGTTAGTCTAGGAGAGGGAGTGAATAGTCATGGAAAGATGCTCAAACTTCTATTCTATTACACACACATGGCGCCATTAAGTAATTTGACTTTAAGAAGTTTGATATTTATTTGCTTACATTTTTTTTATTACAAATAAGGCACAAAAATTAAAGAGTTGAGAATGAAATTTAAATAAAAACCAAAAATACATCATGTTCTTTTTTCGCGAGTCACCCCTCACCAATAATAAATGGCCTAATGAAGGCAATCTTACTAGTTGTATCCACTGCAGTCTTTTCTTCTTCTTTTTTTCACTTGACCAAAACATGCTGGAGTCATTTTGGACAAAAATATCTAAAACATGCAAATGTATATAGGCTTTTTTTTTTTTTTAAGTAAACCCAATTTGTTTTGACAAATAGTAAACCCAAATTAAGTAAGTAATCGTCACGAGTTGAACTTATACAGTACCATTATGTAAATTTTGATCAGAGTCAAACTCAAGTAGTTGGTTATTTAAATTTCAAGCATTTATACACAAAATCCTTTAGATAGAAACAGTTTTGCGTCGCAAACAGCCAAAAATAATCAATGATTTAACGCAATTGAAGGACGATGCGTCATCTGTTCAAAACTAACATATTAGTTCAGTTTGTTAACATAATGAAACCTTCGCCAATATGTCTGCATTTGTATCCAACAACTTGCTTCTCTCTTGCCCATTGTTCTTATGAAAGCTTTTCTAGCATTTTATTATCCTCTTGTGCATAATCTTTGCTTTTAAATTTCTCAAATAATTAATGGATCAAGCAGAAGTCCGACGGGTATTTCAAATGTTTGATAAAAATGGGGATGGTAAGATCACAAAGAAAGAGCTCAGCGACTCTTTAGAAAACCTGGGAATTCGCATCTCAGAACCAGATCTAATCCAAATGATCGAGAAGATTGACATAAACGGAGATGGGTGTGTTGATATTGACGAATTTGGAGAATTATACAAATCGATAATGGATGACAAAGACGAAGAAGAGGATATGAAGGAGGCATTCAATGTGTTTGATCAAAACGGAGATGGGTTCATAACAGAAGAAGAATTGAGCACAGTTTTAGCTTCTCTGGGGCTAAAGCATGGGAAGGCACTGGAAGAGTGCAAGCGAATGATTAAGAAAGTGGATGCAGATGGTGATGGAATGGTCAATTTCATTGAATTTAAGCGAATGATGAAGGCAGGTGGCTTTGCCGCTACCTCATTAAGTTGATACATAGAGAGAGGGTGTAACTCTAAATTTATTATCTCAGTTTATGCATAGATGGTGAATATACGCAGATGCTAATGAAGAAATTAGATGCCTTTAATTTCTACAGTATTTCATGTATTATGTTTCAATCAAATATACAAAAGCCTGGCTTCCTGATTCATGAATATATTGATTCAATTTTTTCCCCTTTCCTTTTGTTGTTGATTTCTTATTCTTTAACTTTTGTCTTTATACATGTGGTATAAGAGAAACTCTTAAGTTGCACACCACATGCTCGTTTACCCAACCGTTTGAAACAAAGGCAACCTTGATCGATCCAATTACAAAATTTACCTTTTGAGATGGAGGAAACCATGAGATATTGTTACCATCTATTGTGATATTGAGAGAGCACATATTTGAGATGGTTTGTGAAATTTTCATTAGTCCAACCATAAAGTGATAATCTCATTATTGTACTTTTAGGTTAAAAAAAAAGTTACACTAAATTATTTTATTTCTGAAAAATGACTTAATTACCCGATCCTATCTATTTTTCAAGTGGAACAAAATCCAAATCAATATTGCAGATTAGACGGAATTCTAGTTCCTCATCCGTACTTTTTGCAAATTGTATGAAATGTAAAGTCCACAACAGAAAACGAGGCCTTGAGAAAATGCTAAACAAATTAATTGTCCTGCAATGTCCATAAAACAAATGCAAGAACTATACTCCTTGAAGAAAATTTTTCAGCCAAACGCGCTCTAGGTTGGATGCGCTGGGTTCCATCTTTTTGTATATTTGGATCAACCGTTTCATAATCCTTAAGAATTTAAGACCTGTAAACTGGGGTAATAAATAAATTATATCACAATCAAATAATCAAATACAAAAAATTTTATTCTTAATAAATATAAACAAGACACTTAGCCACTCAAAAAAGAATTTTTTTTTATTTTGATTTTGATCCTACAAAATTTTTAACACTTCCAATTTTATCAACAACCTTCCTAAATTTCTTGGAAAAAACACTGCCCAAAAAAAAAGTGAAGGAAAATTTTCTTCCCATTCTATCACAATAGTACTTTAGCGAGGGCACAGTGAAGGAACAATGAAAAAAATTCCTTCGTTATACAAGATTTGCTAATTGAGTCGAGAAGATTTTCCTCCCGATCCCTCACTGAAGAAAATGGTGACTGCAATTCACTAGAGAAATTTTCATCACTATAATTAGATCAGTCATTTGCAATTACCTTGATAAATAGTAAGGGAATGGTTAAGAAATTTTGCTTGCTAATTTTCCTTGCACTTCCAACACTAGTCCCTCATTATTCTCTCTCAATTCTCTCGTTGTTTCCTATTGTTAATCCCCCCTTTCATTTCCCTCACTACATTTCTTTGCTAATCTCTTTCGATTCCCTCGTTATTTATCCTTGCTAATCCTTCACTATTTGGCTATAGGTAACAAAAAATTGCAATGTTTTACTTGTTGTATATCCATTCTCAAATTTAACATGCAATGAAACAATGCTCCATACAAGCAGTTAGGCAATAATTGAAACAAATAAATACAGATTACAAATTTGAACCTTATATTATAGAAGTCCATAACTATAAAAAAAATGTTGATAGAAAACCTCTAACTATTGTTATTTAAGCCTTCTTTTTTTTTTTGTGAAATAAGTCTTGCCTACATATAGGAATGTTTCATATCATCAACGTACACAACCACTTGCTAACATTAGTATACTTGAAAAAAGTGATGCTGACGTTAGTAAAATCATGTTATAATAATGATGCAGTATAAATGAAAAGACAACCTCTTCAAGATGTGTAATATGAAAAAAAAGGGAATAAGAACTTCAACCTACCTTATAATTAAGAACTACTAAAATCTATATCATCTAGGCAAGCCTCATTCTTTTCCTCCTTAAAAACCTCAATACCATCAGTATCTTTATTGCCATTAATAAAGTTATTGTTGAAGTGAATATCCAAGGGGTTATGTATTTCATTAATGGTAACTTCTTTCATCGAAGCATGTTCATTGAACAACGCAATTACCATTTCATCATCCCTAGTAGAGACATATTGCATATCTCTTAGAGACATGTATTTCTAGTAGTAATCAATGGCTTTGACTTCATTGTAGATTTCACTCCCTTCATTGAACGTTTCAATTGCAAAGAGTTTAGGCTAACCTTACAAGTTGCTCATCATTCATCATTATATCTACTACCACTATGTAGGTATCTTATGTGATATATCTATTGTGCTTGTTTAGCTAACACAAACACATCATAAGTTTGGAAGGTTGTTTTTTTTTCCCAACCAATGCAAACTTGTCATTTAACTTAATACTGTTGCTCAGGTCAAACCAATAACATTAGAACAAAATTACCTTATTATGCACTTATATATATATGGTAACTCTATGATTACTTTAAGAATGCCATAATAATCTAATTCACCTTCACCATACATACTATTCCTTATCTAAACACTACTATTCATAATTATTTTATTTTGGCTATATTATTTTGTATGGAATATATCTGTTGACTATCGTGCCATGATAGCACTTCACCTACTTCAATGGATTACAGATTAAGTTTTGAATCATTAAATCATCAACTTCACCAATATGGATAAACATTGACTATAAGTATCATACTTGCCATTGTTATAGTGAGGCAAAAACAAGCAAAATGGACACTCAACTATGAAGCTTTGCAAAATGAAATACACTTAAACACAACTAACAACAATCATAGCAACAAAGGCACCAAATATAAATTTAAAAAAAAATAAGAAAAAAACCAAAAAAAAAAGAAAAAAAGGAGACCCTTGTTGTGCAACAAGGGCTAATAAAAGAGAAAGGGAAGGAAAGAAAGCACCTGAGTGATAGAGAGAGAGTGAGCAAGCTAGAAGAGGAAAATAAGAAGGGGATATAACTGTAGATAAATGAGAAAAATTTCTAGTAAAGGAGATATCTCTCTTTAATCTCTCGTTCAATGCTATCAACAAGGAATATTAATGTCCTTGTTGATCCCTAGCAACTTAAGAAAGAAATGTGTTATTGTTAATTAATTAATGAGGGAGTTTTTTTAGCAACAAAATAGAGATTTGCTAATCTCTCACTACTTCATTGCGAAGACTATTGTTAATGTTCTTACATATTTTTTTTCTTATGATCAAGAAGGTTAATAAATTTATTGGCCTTGCTATTCCCTCACTATAAATGAGAAATGACATAATCTCTTATATTTTAGTGGGGACTTTTCTCTCATTGAATCATTGTTAAGCTATTGCCAATTTTTGCGTGTTTTTCTTTATACATTGTGAAACTTAGTGAGGAATGGCTCTTTTCCCAATAAACCCTCAATATTCAGCGAAGGAACATTTCTCTTGCTATTTCCCCTTTCTTTTATTGTGAAATCATACTATCATATTTTATATCAAAAACATTCTACACAAAAATTAAAACACATTTAACTATTTAAAGGGAAAAAACAAGTATTATTAGTCTTACTTTTAATTTGAAAGATTTTTCCTCTTGTTCTAATTAATAATAAATGATAATGTTATGAACAAAGTATATTTATAACAATGAAAAGCAGGCAATGAGAACAAAGCTAGAGCCATGATCATAACTATCCCAATGCTATTACCATGAGATTTTGTTATAAAATGAAAGCAATTGTTGTAGTCCTTGTAATTTGTTCTCCTTTTATGGGTTCTTCATTTCTGATAATAGTTATAGCTTTGAAAATTGTAACGAGCAAGAAAAAGGTAGGACAAAAAAACACTTTGCTATAAATGCACTGCTCACAAGCCTTGCTTTCACCTCCCGACCTCATTTCTATAGTCATATATCCACCTAGTGCATGCTATTACTAAGTTTACACAAGTGATCCATCAAATACTCTCTTTTCTATTTCAATAGTATTAGGCACAAGCAGAAGAGTTTACAAAAACAAAGGAATTAATGCTAAGATAAAAGGTGGCTCTAGAGCAAATTAGACAAAGTGCATAAAAAGGGGAGAGAAAAGATGAAAGAATGGGCGGTACATGTAAGATTTTATTAATAAATCTGTTTAAATAAATTAAAATAATATTTTATTAATAATTATTTTTAATTATATGGCACTTGTGATATTGTAAATTAAATAAATAAATAATTCATTATTACTAATTTTAATTGATTAATTATTAATTAATGAAAAAGCAATTACCACCTTATGGATAGTGAATAATTAAAATTAATATTAAAAATAAAGAAAAGGCTCTTTCTCTTTGCTAATATATATGTTTACATTAAAATTGTCATCAAACGAGTTTTAACATTCTAAAAAAAGAAAAAGGAAAGAGAAAGAAAATTCTTTTTTTGCAAGTTAAACAGAAAAAATTCAAGAAGACAATTTTCACATTAATAGATAAAGGTTGGTAAATTATTATTTCCCTTCTTATGCTCTATGTAAAAAGTTCTTTAATAAAGTGATGTGATGTTTTTTCGTAAAATTTGCAAAATCTTAGGGCATAAGGATGAAATTATCTGGAATGGGATAAATAGATGAAATTAAGAGGTTAAATTATGTAATTTAAACTAAACTAACATGTGATATCAAATTATGGTTAAGGAAATCCATAACATTTATGAATGAACAACTCTAATGAAGAGTCCTAATTTTATACTCTCTCTGGTCTCATATATAAGAAACAAATAACTAATTTACGAGTATTAAGAAAGTCAGTTAAAAGCAATTAATCTTGTCTCAAATAAAAATTATTTTTCAAAAATACCCCTATTTAATATGTACACTTTCTCCTTGAAATTAATGATCAACACTATTTATAATTTAAATGAATTATTTAATGAAGGGTATAATTGGAATACTGTAATTAATATGGTAGTTTGTTTCTTATATATAAGACCAAATCAAATTTCAAAAAAGTTTCTTATATATGAGACCAAAGAGAGTAAATTATAATAGAACCTTATCTATAAAATTAGGGATTGGAGTTAATTGAAGAATGAAACCTAAATTTATTCTAAGATTCATAAATAGATTAGGAAAAGATCATCATAAAGAACCCTAGGTTTCATTAAAGAGGAAAAATTTGGGGATTTGTTATTATTGACAAATTAAGTAATTTTAATTGGCCAAATTATGTTATTCGATCTCATAATTGATCACTGTGAATTAATAATTGATTAAAGAGGCTTAGAGTTGGATTACTATTTAAAATTTTAATGTTTAGTAATTTGGAATATGTTACCTATTAATTACTAAAATGGTTAGATATTTAAGTTATTTTTTATTTCAAATTATATAATAAATTTTATTTATTTAAAATTTTGATGTTTAGTAATTTAGAACATATTAATGTATGTCTATTAATCATCAAAGTAGTCAAATATTTAAGTTATTTTTATTCTAAATTACTTACTGAATTTTATTTTAGTTACTTATAAATTTTGATGCTATAAATGATTTGTTATTTATGAGTACATTGATAAGTTCAAAATTATAATACATTTATGGATTGCCAAAAAATATATTAATTGTTGTTATAATTATTGAACATAAATATTGATAATATATATGTATTATTAGTTTTATCTATATATCCAAAGATAATATATCTTTTTAATAAGTACATGTATGTTATCAAATAAAATTGAGACTTAATAGCATCATTATTTTTAGTTATAATTCATGCATCACTTAAAGGAGAACATTAATATGTATATGATAGTTAAATGAATGATTTATAAATCATAATATTTTAGTATGACTTATAGTATTAATGTTAAGCATAATTATTTTTTTGCAGTTTCATTTGTTCCAATTTTTAATGGGCTAAATTTTTTAAAATGGAACGAACAAGTCTAATTTCATCTTGGTGTTTTGGATTTTGATTTGGCACTCATAACTGAAAAGCTTATTGTTATTGTTGCATCTAGCAGCAACAAATAGATAGCTCATTTCAAGAATTGAGAAAAGTAAAATAAATTAAGCGTGATGTTTAAATGAATAAATATAGCTACTGCTTTTCCTAAAATTAAGAGTGCAAAGGAATTTATGAAATTTGTAAAAGAACACTCTCAAACAATTGAAAAGTATTTTGCTAGGACATTAATTGGTACATTGACCACCATAAAATTTGATGATTCACATACCATATACGAATATGTCATAAAAATAACAAATATTGCAACAAAACTTAAGTCTTTAGGTATGACTATGGATAAAAAATTGTTAGTTCAATTTATTTTGAATTCATTACTTTTTAAATATGGCCATTTTCTAAATGAACTATAGTACCATAGAGGATAAATGGAATGCACCTGAATTGCATAGTATGTTAGTTCAAGAGGAAATAAGACTAAAAAATCTAGAAAATCATTCAATTCATTATGTTACCCACTAAGAAGGTGGAAAGAAAGCACGAAAAAAACATGTTAAGAGTAAAAAATCACTAAAACAAAACGAGTCCTCTTATCAAATCCATAAAAAGGAATAAAAAAATGCTATTCCTATAAAAAGTTGGGATATTTCCAAAATAAATGCTCGAAATGAAAGGCTTAGGTCGAACAGAAAGATAAGTTTAATGTTTATGTGTGTTTTGAATCAAATTTAATTAAAGTTCTTTATAATACATAGTGGATTGACTCCATATGTACTACTCATGTTTTTAATATGATGCAAGGATTACTTACAATCTAAACCATAAACTTAAATAAGAAGTTTATCTTCATAGGGAATAAGACGAGAGTTTCAATGGAAGGTGTTGGGACTTATCATTTGATCCTAAACACTGGACATTATTTAAATTTATCAAAAACTTTTCATGGACTTAGTATATATAGGAATTTAATTTTATTATCTAAACTTGATATTACTGCATATTTATATAATTTTTGTAACATATTTTTAAATTTGTTTAAGTATAATTATTTGATTGGTATCAGTATACTCTGTGATAGATTATACGAATTGAATTTAGATAATGTTTATGATAAAATACTTTTGATCTTGCATTAGAATGTTGGAACTAAACGTAGTTTAGTGAATAAATGATCTGTTAATTTATGGCATAGATGTTTAGGTCATTTTTTCTAAAGAAAGACTAAAAAGAGTGATAAAGAATGAAATCCTCTTAGAATTGAAATTTATTGACCTAAATAATTGTGTGAATTATATTAAAAGAAAACAAACAAAGTACACAAAGAAATGTGCCACAAGAAGTAGTTAACTTATTAAAATAATACACACCAATGTTTATGGATCATTTGATATTAATTATTTTAATAAAGAAAAATATTTTATCACCTTCATTGATGACTATTTATGCTATGGATATGTATATTTGTTGTATGAAAAGCCTCAAACAATAAATGCATTAAAAATATTCATAATTGATGTTAAAAGATAATTGGATAAAAAAATAAAAATAGTCCAATTGGATAAATGTGGTAAATACTATAGAAGATATGATAAAGCTAGGCAATGGCTTTTTCACTGACATCCTATATAATTAGTTAAATTTGACTTAAATCCTGATTCCGATTTTGAAAATTTTATTTTATTTTATAATATAAATATGAAAGTTGGATTTGATAGTTTTGGCTTTCTTATTAAAAAAAAAAAGAATTGTGAAAGTTATAAAAACATAAGGGTAATAAATAATTGGGGCCTACATGTGATTCTTCTTACAGTAGCATGCACTTGTAGCATCTAACAATATTTCTGCATGTGTAACAAAATTTTAAACATGATTAATTGAATGATTATTTAGGAAGGATCTACAAACCTGATAAATTTAAAAAATAATAATATTGTTTGATATACATAAAGATAAAAATAAAAATAAATAATTTTATGAGTAAAAATTATTTTCATCTTTTTTAAAAATAATAAAATTAATATTATTAAATAATAATTATAATTTTTTTATTTTTTTATTATTGATTTTTTATTAGTAAATAATGATTATTTGTAAAAATAATATTTATTTTTTATTATTTTATTAAATAATTATTATTGTATGAATAAAAATTACTTTCATAATTTTATAAAAATTTCTTATTTATTGAAACTAGCTCCCTATTTATGATTGGCCCCACCTCAACCAAATTCATTCATTATAAATTTAGAGATAAGGTAAAAAATAGAAGGAAAGAAATTATACATAAACATTTAAATTTTACTAAAAATTTTAAAAATTCAAATTATATTTCAAGAACTTAATTTTATGTCATTATAGGCTTCAGGCCTATAAAAATTAATTTTTTATTAATTGTGGCCACTGAGAATTTTAGCACATAAAGTGCATATAATCAATTTAGTAGTTTTCATAAGTTAATGCTAATTAAAGTTATATTAAAATTATTAATTATTTTCATATTTAAATAACATTTGTTAAAATATAACTAAATTATGTTATACACAGAGGAAGGGATGTAAAGATAGTATAACTCTTTTTTATTAAAATAAAGTTACAAGCATTACTATTTTAAATAATGAATTTAGCTTTATTTATAACAAGTCGAGCTCGAACTGTTCCTTGTGTAGGACATGCAAGCCTTGCCTGCACATGGGCTGCATGCATTGCAGTAAGATTAAAAAAAAAATTTAACTTTTAGATGTTATGATTCCAATATCCAAAAGATTTATAAAAAAAAAAAATTAAAAAGAAATAAGAGTATATAATCTACAAGAAAATAAATTAGATGATAGAATAGTTATTGGATATTTTATTAGTTATTTAGAAAAAATCAAGAAGGTATATATTTTATTATCTTAATCATAGTACAAGAATAATTGAAATTGAAAATGCAAGGTTCACTGAGAATTGTGAAACTAATAGAGGTAAAACTCCACATAATGTGGAAATTAAAGAAATAAAAATGCAAGTTCATCTAGCTTGTAATTCTTGTAAGGAAGTTACCTCTCAAATTATTTAACAAAAAAACAGTGAAGAAGAGTAACAAGTTGATAATCCCACAATTCAAAATGAACATGTAGTAGAAGAACTATAAAAGATAGTATTAAGGATATCTAAAAGAGAAAGAAAATTTGTTATCTCAAATGAATATGGGGTTTATTTACAAAAGTCAGAAATTAATTTAGGAATAGATGATGATTTTGTTTCATTTTCATAGGCCATTAAAATTGTTAATGCTGATAAGTGGTTAGATGTTGTGAAGAAAAAGATTTTAATCTATAGAACAAAATGAGATTTGGGGTCTTGTAGAATTGCCTAAAAGTTGCAAAAAAGGCAGATATAAATGGGTTTTTAAGACCAAATGAGACTCATGGTAATCTAGAATGCCACAAGGCTCGATTAGTTGCTAAATATTTTATTTAGAAAGATAGTATTGATTATAAAAAAAAAAAACTTTTTTACCAATCCCTAAAAATGATTCATTCAAAATTATTATAGCATTGATAGAGTATAATAATTTAGAGTTACACTAAATGGTTAAACTACATTTCTTAATGAGAATTTAGAATAAAAGGTCTATATGGACCAATCAATGGGCTTTACAGTTGAAGGAAAATAATATATGGTGTGTAAGTTAAAGAAATCAATATATGGACTTAAACAAACTTCTAGATAATGGTATCTTAAATTCAATAATACTATTGTTTCCTTTAGATTTAAGGCAAACATAGTTAATAAGTATATATATCTAAAATTCAGTAGGAGCAAGTTTATATTTCTAATTTTATATGTTAATGACATCTTGCTAGCAAGTAACGCTCTTTGTCTATTATATAAGTCTAAGCATTTTCTCTTTAATAACTTTGAAATGAAAGATATCGCAAAGGCAAACTATGTAATTAGAATAGGAATATTCTAGGATAAATCATAAGGATTATTAAATTTGTTTTAGAAAAGATATATTAGTAAAGTATTAAAGAGATATAAAATGGAGAATTGTTCAACATCCCCTGTTTTAAATCAAGAAGGAGATAAGTTTAGTCTCATGTAATATTAAAAGAATAACTTGAAATGGAAATAGATGGAAACATTTCTTTATTCATTTGTTGTTGGGAGTTTGATGTGTGCCTAGACATACATATTATGTTAGACATTAGTTTTGCAGTTAGAATGCTAGGTAGATCTCGAAAAAACCTAAGGATATATTACTGGAAAGTTATAAAGAAATTTTTAATATATTTGTAAGAAACAAAAGAACTTATGCTTACTTACCTTAAGGTGATTGGATATTTAGATTTAGATTTCATAGGATGTGTAGATACAAGAAAATCTACTTTTTACTATTTATATCTTTTAGCCAAGAATAGCCATTTCATAGAAAAGTATAAAGTAATCAATAATAGCTACATCTACTATGAAAGCTAAATTTATGGCATGCTTTGAGGCCATGGTTCAATGTAAATGGCTGTAAAACTTTATTTCAATACTTGGGATTATTAACATAATTATTAGGCCATTAAAAATTTATTGTGACAATTCCATGGCTATCTTATTCTCTAAAGATGATAAGTAGTCCAAATGTGCTAAACATATAGAATTGAAATGCTTTGTCATTAAAGAGCAAGTTTAGAAACATGTAGTGTCAATAAAATATATTATTACTAACTTTATGATTGTTGATCTTTTGACAAAAGGATTATCGCCCAAAATATTTAATGATTATGTTTTAAATATGGGTATCATTGTAAGGACTACAAAATGACATTATGAATGTTATTATTGATTATGTATTGTCGCTTGAGCTCTTTAGTAAAATGTCTTTAATTTTTCTATTATTTAAAAAATTATATACATAATTGTTTCAAAATGATGATAACAGATTCAATCTTGTAAAAAGATATTTTGTAAATCAATTAAGTGCTTTTTAATTACATATTATAATAAAAATAAAGAGTTATTATGTAATATATTAAAAGAAGTATGTTGAATAAATAATGTAAAACTGTTATAACTCATATTAGTTCTTATTTTTATTGGTGATGAATATTGTAATTAATGTATGGTAAAATTAACATTATTTATGAACATTAAGTTAAATCATTAACTGATTATTTATCATTAAGTATGACAGCATCAAATGTGTCAATAGGGATAATGTAAGATTTTATTAATAAATTTGTATAAAGAAAATAAAATAAGATATTATTAATACTTATTTCTAATTATGTGGCACAAGTGAGATTGTAAATTAAATAAACAAGTCATTATTACTAACTTTAATTGATTAATTATTAATTAATAAACAAACAGTTATCACATGATGAGGAGTGGATAATTAAAAGTAATATTAAAAAATAAAAAATGCTCCCTTTCTTTGTAAATATATATGTTTACATTAAATTACTATCAAAAGACTTTTAACATTTTGAAAAAGAAAAGAAAAGAGAGAAAAGATTCTTTTTTGCAATTCATGAATAAAAAACTTTTAAAAAATAATTTTTGTATTAATAGATCAATGTCAATAAATTATTTTTTTCCTTCTTGTGTTCTATGTATAAAGTTTTTTTTAATAAAGTGATATTATCTCTTTTCCTAAAATCTTATGGCATAAGAATGAATTTATCTGAAATTAGATAGATAGATGAAATTAAAATTTTAAATTATGTAATTTAAACTAAACTAGCAATGTCAACTTAGCTGCCTATATGACAAATAAAAATGGTCTATTTTAGAGTTGATACATGTATATTTTGTCAGCCAATTCAATCTTAATTTGATAATGTTATAACAAATTTTGATAAGGTGAGCTTATTTGAAAACGGAATGAAAATGTAGGTGAAAAAAAAAGTATAGAGATTAAATTAAAATTTTAAACAAATTATAAAGACTAAATAATTAATTATATCTCAAAATTTTCAATTTATAGAAAGAGTCCAAAAGACAGTTCCTTTCAACTAATCAAGAAAATTAGCAAATAAGTTTTTTATAGTAATTTTTTTCTAATCTATTTATGTTCATAGAGATTTTTTTAAATTATTTTATTTAGGCTACACCTTTCATATTGAGCTAATGCATTTGAAAAAATAAAATTCATAAACATTTTCACTGCACGCAAAAATTGTTGACCTAATTATATACCATTTCAACAATTTATCTGTAAACAATGAATCCCCAAGAAAGGAAATATATTTATCAATAAATATGATAATTAATATGACAATACATTTTATATTTAAAACTAAGGTGGAACTTAATCGATACTTGTCTTTTTCCGACTGATTGCTAAAGGATCTCGTATGTAATAATATATAGAAAATAGAAAACTAAAGGAAGTTTTAATACAATTACGTGAAACCTTAGGGTTAGACGGAAAATATTTTATATATAGGGTTCCTTCACTAAGAGGGTTTTTACAATCTAGGGTTTAAGCGTGCAGCTTCCCATCTCAACGAAAGTGCTCTGTTAACATGTGGGCTCTTCGTCGAGCTTCGATTCCCCTAAGGTAAGTTCCCACAGCATCAGTTTCTTCTGGAAATGGAGAAAAAGTTGAATGGTGGATAGGCACGGGTCACCTATTTGTGTTTTATTTAAAATGCAAGTCCACTTTTTCATTTCTTCAGTGGTCGTTGAGGAAGCTGGGCAAAATTGAACGCATAGTTAAATGCTTGCTGTTCCCCTGTTCCCTCCTATATAGTTGTTGACATGTTTCTGTGTTTACGTCTTCTTCTTCGTTAACGATTGTGATGGATGCAGTCTGTCTCTTCACATAACAATGCCGAGTGGGCTTATAGAAAACACTAACAGTGATTTAATATTAGTAAGGGATATGGAAAATTTATTACTGGTTTTTTATTTTATTTGTGGTTTATATCAACCGATCCCCTCGTATCTGTGCTTTCTAATATTAATATTGCACAACTTTCTCATATCGAGTGCTTCAATATTAGTTATCTTTAAATATCTCCTCCTTGTAATGTTGTGACTTCCGTAGAATCCAGAGAGACTATTGTTTATTTTTTGGACTATATTTGGTTTGCTTTTATATCTGTAGCAGTTTGTGGCGGTAATTTATTGCAATATGTTTGTAGGAGCCGAGGATTCAAAGTAGGAACAGCTCGTGCTTGTCTCAAATTAGCACCAACTGCTTGTGTGGAAAATGAGGCTGATATCTTTGAGTGTTCTCCAATAATCTATAATAGATCTCTGTCATCGAACACTGTTCAATACCACTCAGGATATGCTTCCCTGAAATTTACTGTGAGTAGACGTGAACTTTCGTCACAAGCTGACCCAAGAAACACGAAAGAGGAGGATGATTTGGAAGATGGGTTTTCTGAATTGGAGACACCTGCGGGGGAAAATCATGATGAATTAATTTCTAAATCAGATCCATCTGATGACAATGAGGATGTTGAGGAACCACAAAATGAGCTGGAGTTATCAGATACTGAGATTGAACCAACTGAGAAAAAGTCACCGAAGGGGAGGAGGGCTCAATCAGAACTACTCAAAGCAATCTTAGATACCCCAGGTTTGTCTATCCATTCTACTCTGGAAAAGTGGGTTGAAGAAGGGAAAGAAGTAAGTAGGTCAGAGATCTCATTGGTCATGCTTATGCTTCGCAAGCGTCGAATGTATGGGAGGGCTTTGCAGGTATACGGGTTAGATTTATTTTTGCACAATTGAAGTTTTGAATAATTTGGCAAATAATTAATTTAAAGCCATTGCTTCACTTTATGGCTGTTTGATATCATTTTGCTAATCTGTTTAGCTATGCTATTTGCTTGCTATTGTTCCTTTAATAAAATCTCTTATATGGAACTGTCACTCTATAGCAAAATAATGCTATGTTGAATTTTATTATTTGGACTCAATGTCATAGTAGTTAGGGCTGTGAGGGGATTAGCGACAGGCATTCGTGGCATAGTAGTGATCAGGTACAATTGCTTAATGAGCAGGAATAGTTCTTCTATTGTGTTAAGAGCTATTAATAAAAGAAATCTTGGGCATTCAACTAACATTTTAATATTTTGGGATGAGTGTTCCTTGATATGGTATTAGAGCCTCTACCACCAAGTGGTTAGAAGTTTGATCCTTGCTGCCCCCATTCTTAATAATTAATTTGAATTTTAGCACAAAGGATGGTGGGAATGTGCTTTATCAATGCCTCAAGCCTAAAGGGCTTTCATGTAAATGAGTGTGTTAGAGCTATTAACAAAACCTGAATTTTCACGTAACAGCATAAGCCTTTTTGGGATGAAGTGGTTCTCAACACGTTGAAAACACATGCATATATGCTTTGAGCATGTTTTCATCATTTACTTGATACAACAAGTCTCATACCTATTATTGTTCTAGAAAGGCATTATGTGTATATTCAAGAGCTATTAATATTCAGTCATTTTATTGGTTTAAGTATATATTGACCTTGTTTAAGTTTCCTGTTTTACAAATGGATGTTTTGTAGCGTAACTTCATGTATATTAATTCTTTGTTGGTTCTGTAGCTCTCAGAGTGGCTTGAGGAAAAAAAGCACTTGGAATTTATTGAGAGGGATTATGCATCTCGACTTGATTTGATTGCCAAATTGCATGGCCTCCAGAAGGCAGAGAACTATATACAAAGTATTCCAGAATCTTTTAGAGGGGAGCTTATGTACCGAACTTTACTGGCTAACTGCGTTAGTCAGACCAATGTGAAAAAGGCAGAGCAAGTATTCAATAAAATGAAGGATTTAGAGTTCCCTCTTTCAGCATTTGCTTGCAACCAATTGCTTCTTTTGTATCAGAAGATTGACAAGAAGAAAATTGCGGATGTGTTATTGTTAATGGAAAAAGAGAATGTTAAACCTTCTCCTTTCACTTATCAAATCTTGATAACTGCAAAAGGCCAGGCCAATGATATTGCTGGAATGGATCAAATTGTTGAGACAATGAAGGCTGAAGGCATTGAACCAGACATCCAAACAAAGGCAATCTTGGCTAAGCATTATGCCTCATCTGGGCTTAAAGAAAAAGCTGAAGATGTTTTGAGAGAGATGGAAGGGGAAAACTTAACAGAAAATCGTTGGGTATGCCGGTTTTTGCTTCCCCTCTATGCAGACCTGGGAAAGCCTGATGAAGTTGGGAGGATTTGGAAGGTCTGTGAGTCAAATCCTCGGGTTGATGAGTGTCTGGCTGCAATTGAAGCTTGGGGAAGGTTGAAGAAAATTGAAGAAGCAGAGGAAGTTTTTGAGATAATGGTGAATAAATGGAAGAAACTTTCTTCCAAGCACTATTCGGTACTTCTGAAGGTTTATGCCAATAACAAGATGCTAATGAAGGGTAAGGATCTTATTAGGCAAATGGCAGATAGTGGGTGCCGAATAGGCCCATTGACCTGGGATGCAATTGTGAAACTTTATGTGCAAGCAGGGGAGGTGGAGAAGGCAGACTCTGTTTTGCAGAAGGCAGTCCAGCAGAACTACATGAAGCCAATGTTTAGTACCTACATTCTTCTTTTAAATCAGTATGCTCGGAGGGGTGACATCCATAATTCAGAAAAGATTTTCTATAGAATGAGGCAAGCTGGTTATACCTCTCGTTTGAGCCATTTCCAAGGTCTAATCCAGGCCTATATAAATGCCAAGCAACCAGCGTATGGGATGAGGGAGAGGATGAAAGCTGATGATGTATTCCCAAATAAGGGTGTGGCAAGCCAGTTGGCTCAAATTGATGCGTTTAAGAAGACGGCAGTTTCCGATTTGCTTGATTAAGGAAATCAACTGATCCTTCCAGTAGGATAGCTACTTCTTTTTCTCAACTTTCTTTGCATGCAACTATCACTAGATAGATAGTAGGTTGAGCATCTTGGATTTGAATAGTTGTCTTACCAATTGCCGTCTAATGGTGAAAAAGACTTGCCTTTAAGCATATTTTATGTCATGTTATTGCATAGCCGTAGATACTGTTCTTGTATGTTTCTTGACTTGCATGGATCGTTGGCGACACGTGTTTGCAAAGAAAGTGAATTCAAATTTGTGTGTTGAAGCTGGCATTTCTTTCCGTTCTCAACTATTATTACATGCTAGTAATCTTGTTACTACATGTCTATTTTGAACAATTTAGGGGATTGCTCATTGCTAAAACATAATTACCGTCGGGGAAGGGTGCGTTCACAGAATAGTTTAATATGAACGACAACTGTTATATAATTAGTCACGTTGATGACAGGTACTGGCCTTTCCTCGAGGACCATCTTTCATTGCGAATATTCACAAGAGAAAACTCGGGAGGCAACATATTGGATGTAAGATTTCATCGAACACACTGACCGCAAGCAATGCATTGAATATAAGTATGATTCCCCCACTAATATCTATTACGACTAAATGTAAACAGGCAAGTGGAGATAGCCAAGAAATGTAATTTTTCAATCAAGGTAGCTGACCATGATCTCATGTAAGTATGATTCCTCAGACTAAATACTTCCACAAAATAGATGGTTGCTTGGTTTCCGTCAGAAAAGAATTGGCATTGGATAAATAAGTGATGTGCTTTCACGCTCACCACTACAGAGAACCCACTGAGTGGCAAGCTAAATTCAGACAGGTGACAAAGAAAAAGCAGGCATGCATAATTGTATAAATGACTTATTTATATGGTTCTAAATGAGCTATTTTCGTTAGTATTATATTAGTTTGAAAACATTTATGTTTACCATAGCAATTCAAAATAATTATAAGGTTACGCAGTAAAAATTAAGAATGTAAAAATCTTGAATTTATTAATACTTAGCATTTGAATGACTAGCACTCTATGTATAGACATTGAAAATATCAAATATTATATTGGGTACCATGCCCAGACATTTTTAGCAGTTTGATGCGAAATTTTCTTCGGCCAGGATTCCTTAAGTCACAGTATGAATTATGAAGATCAAGCTTGTTTAACCAGGCTTCCCTATTCTTAAATTTTGGACGTATAGATCTATCAGAATTTATTGCATAGAATAGGATGCCCCAACGGCTTGGCTTGTTCCACACACACAAAATTTTCTTTACGAAGAAAGTATACAAGGCATGGTTTGCCGGAAATGTGATCCATGTCCAAGTTTTTCAATAAAAATTGATTAAAAAAAGAAAAAAGACACTTCATAAAAATGTAGCAACTACAATTTTATAAATAAAAAAATCGGCAGCTCCAATCTAGGAAAATGAAAAGATTCACAAAGCTATTCAATACACAAAATTGTCAAGATAAAAATGAAAATAAAAAAGAGAAAAATAATTTTATAAATAAAAAATAATTTTCATATCCTTATTTTAAAAAAATAATAATAAATAAATATTATTAAATAAAGCCTCACTATAGGTACTCTTCAATCCCCTTTTTTTTTGGGGTCCCTTTTTATGAGTAGGTTGATTATGCTAAAAATAAATTAGTGATCATAGTGGATGACAGGTGTGCCAACTAAGGATGGAATATCACTTTTCACATATAAGCATGATGTCCAACATTATTGTCATTCAATCTTTCATTATACCTAACCTCCAATCGCAGGACAAATATGAACGCAAAATTACTAGCAACATATACTTTACACAAGACAAAACTCCGTTGCTCATCATAAGTGTGGAGAAAACAACCCATCACACACGTACAAGGAGGGTTTTATCTGCATATGTGCAACCACAAACCATTAAAATACATAAGAAACGAAAGAGAATAACTTTTCTCCCCCCATATAATCTAATTTATGGAATACAATGAACAGACGTAGCCTGAAGTACAAATGCTATCCCATTTCTTTTCTACTCAACCCTATCTATCACATATCTACATAAACAACTTATTTGAGACTATTTTCAGAGTAAAGGTGAAAAAACAGAAAGAATAAAAGAAAGGTGTACCACACCTGCAGTACGTTAAGAGATAGATTACATTAAAAATGGAGACTTGATCAAATCTAACAACACCACAGCCAAGCTTCAAGAGGAACTCACTTGGTGCACAAGAGTCAATGCTCATGTTGATGATATGATCAGTCTTGAGGGGTCAGGCTTTGGAAATACCTCAATAGATGGGGCATTCAGATACTTCATTCCCTTGGCCGGGCGAGCCACAGCGAACTTAGCGCTCGTAACCGAGAGAAATAATCAGTTATTGCAAGAAGAGCCCGAGCTGATTGCCTGGTGGTTAATATTCGCAGCATTTGTTGTAATGTTTGCTGCCGCAGATTATCAGCCTAGTACAATGAAAAAAGGAACATGTGTAAATATGCTGACAACCATTATTTTTTTTTTCAGAAAACTAAATACCTATGTTTATGCAAATTATTAATCTAAGCTACCACTTAAATTTTCAAGATCACCTGTTCTTTAGTTCCAAGCTCCTGATTTCTTCTCAAGTTCAATTGGATGGAAGTTTTTACTTTTGAGACAAGCGGAATAAGACTGGAAAACAAGCAAGAAATGAATTACCTGGCGAAGAAACCCCTCAAGAGTGCCAAGCTTTCCCATGGCCATAGCCATTTGCCCCATATAATTTGCCACGTTTCCCGATGACCCTGACGGGTTGGGCGAATTATTAGCAAGTGTCTCAGCCAGTGATTGCTGCAATGCATCCATTCCTTGGGACAGAGCATCTTCAGCCTGCTGGGAAGACTGCTGCAAGTTGTAGATGCCCATCATTTGTTGCTCGGTTAAAGGCTCCAATTGACTTACGAGAAGCTGCACCAGTATCAATTCAGTTTAGACAGCATATTATGAACAATGCCAAGATAAAAACTGTCTTAACTTTTTATCTCATCAACTAGCGAAACATGTATTCAATCCATCGTTGCTTTCTTTCACTTTTTTTTTTCGCCGCGGGGGGGGGGGGGGGGGGGGGGGCGCATGTATTTGTGACACAATTTTCAAGTGTCAATGAAATAATAACCAAGGAAAGTCGAGCTAAAATAGTTTCTACCTTCAGATATTATTATTACAGATTAAAAAGATTAATAAAATACCCAAAAGGAAATCCTCACCATGTCTCGTCTAATCTTCAAAAGAATAGCAGAGCACAAAAAGATACAATACACTTTATTTTCCCTTTCCAAGGTAGAAAAAATAAGCAAGTGACTTTATTTGTTTATATCATGTTTAAGAAGGAACTCATTGAACAATTCCCAATGTTTCTTGTTATTTTAACTACATAATATTTTCCTCCTCTGGCAGAATAAATTCCATTTTATTAGGTGGCAGTACCAAGTTATGGCTGATAAAGTTGGAAAGTTATTGCATGCATTGGGTGTTGTGCACAACAGCTACTTGCGCACCAGACTAATAGGAATGAGCAGTTGATTTGGCATTTTCGGATTTTGATCCCACCATGCCTTGATAGTCAAACCAAGCAAGCAACCGCTTGTGTCCATGTTAAGTGCACAATTGACATGGTGCACCCAGTGCATGCAAGAGTTTATCCACACAGTTGCATAGAACTAATCACAGCGGTGAGCATTATTGGTGCAAGGAAATAACTATATTGACACTGAAAACACTATTACCACCCAGATATGTCTGCCAAGAAATATGACTGGAAATGAACCACAAATATTTTTAGCAAATATTTTATGACACCTCCCTACTAAGGTTGTTTGAGAGAAAACTGAATCATATGATGCTAAAGCCATCCTAAGATAGTTATGAAAATTTAAAAAAGGAAAAGATTATTCTAAAAGAGAAACAAATTACACTGCCAAGTGCAAGAATCAGAGACTAGAAATTTTTTTCATTAGATGGACACTGCACATGCACGAGTTGTCACTAAATCAAAACAAATGTATTACCACGCTTCTACTTCTGTACACCATAAACCCTAGGAAAAGCAGACAAGAATAGAGCATCCATAAAAGAGATATTCTCACCTTGAGAAGCTCAGATGAGCGGAAGCCTCCAATCCACATGAAACACCTTTCAGCTGGAGTCTTCCACAATCCTGACAGAATGTGGAAAACATCAGCTTTTGCTGCAACACCTTTCAGCCTGAAAATCTCATCAAAGTGTGTCATGACATTGTCGACAATTGTACGTAGCTCAATGTCTCCAGCATGAGAATTGACTGCAGCCCTTAGCTCATTGATTTGCTTATTCTGCTCTTCTAACCATCGTGCATACTCTACATCAAATGCCATAGCACCTGCATAGCAAGCCAATTAACACAATTGTTTACAATTTAGGATCTGAATTACATAAAGCAACTAACTTTCACTTGCCCGTAGGGCTGCCAAGTACCATGGTTTCCCAGTAAGAAAGCAAGTAACAGACATGCACTTCTCTAAGTGCATACAATACAATGCAATTAAAGTGCATTGCACCCAATAGATATGTTTGTCAATGGAAATAGTAATCACTGTAAGCTCAATCCGAGTAGGGTAGGCTCCATATCCTCTAATCTGAAAACTTTTGTTTCATGGAAACCATGTCATGGAATACTTTATGGAGCACCCACTACAGGGGGACACCTAAAAGAACATATAGCCAAATTTAACTCTTAGCCCTTGGGACAAACGAAAGCTAAATTCAAGCATACCAGAATGTTAAAGGAACATCCCTTTTAAGTAAGTTCCAGAAGGAGGAGGCTCTGTAGTCTGGTTTAGAGCCCAGGTTATAAATCTTAGGAAAAAAAGAAGAAGAAGCATGAACAGCTAGGCTTGTTTAGAAATCTCAGGTTAGAAAGTCAATAATAGCATTAGATCTGCTTGTGGTCAATGTAACCATGCATGGATAAACTGATTTTGGAACAACCTATTCTTAATTGGATGTCAAGCTAATTGTTAATGACTTTTGTATCGGCAATAGTTACAGCTTTGAATTTGATATCAATGAACCCAACACCCAAAACATCTCAGAATACTGTTCCAAGAAGGGGCATTAATGTGATAATAAAGTTCCCAAGTTTAAGGCACATGGTTAATACCATTTGCACTCACTGAATGAGATTGGTCTCCTGCGCTTGAAATGAAAATGCCCTACAAAAAAATTAAAACCCTGTTTAAGATGCATGTAATAAAGTAGCCACATTAAGCTAAGTTGGCCTTAAAAAAATGTGACTTCAGAGAAGAAAAGTGCCAAATTTGAACAGGGACAGAAAGAAAACATAAGTAAACCTGTTGGCGGGCACGTTGGAGCTCCTGCTCAAGTTGGGTCAGTTTCAGCCTGCTACTCTCTAATTGTTGTACATATGCCTGAATGAATTGAAAGGAATAAAATTAAAAGGAGGATGAGGAGGAGGAGAAGAAGAATACACGGGCAATATGGTCAATTATGACAAGTTACTGCCTACACAATGTAAAAATGACATTTTGACAAAGCTCCATCCAGCAACAAGCTAATTATTTCATTAAACTTATAACAGAAAGAACAATGTTACTATAACACTTGCAATTAATACAAAAAGAGCCTACCTTTTTCCTTAGTCTGCTTTTTCTGGCAGCCTCACGATTTTGAGCTAGCCGACGTAATGTCTGCATGATTATTAAATTAGTACATAGTAACGACAAGCTTATGTTATGTGAACACAATTAATTTATATGACCTTTTGATCTGATTTATCTTTCGATCTATCACTAGAATCAGAGACTGCAATAGAGGATTGACCCCTTTCAGGCTGCAAAACAACATTGAAACACCTTATTTCATATAAGCATATTTTTATCAGCTTGAATGTGCAGAACAATTAGCCAAAAATGTTAGTTCAAGAGTAAAATCATAACTCCATTGAATTGATGCATGAATTAAATTCCAGATGTAATATAATGAAAGCAAAAGAATCACCCCTTGATTTTTATAATCTGTGTCATCTGTTGAAGTATCAGTCCTTGGGCTTGCATCTGCAATGTTGGACTCCCCCCAGTTCTCACGATGGCCAGCAGATGTAGAAGCCAGATTTGGTTGCGAGTCTTTTTGTAATGGCAATGTCTGAGATGCCACCATTGCAGCAGAGAGATTCATATCTGAGGTTGCTATTGACTGTATCTTCCATAGGAGAGAAGAGTGTGAAAAGCAGGATTTCCAGCTATATTTTAAGACTTATTACTTCTTTAACATATGAATGAATTGAGAAAATTAGAACTTACCTTACTCAATGCACCAAATTGAACATCACCACCAAGAGCTTGGCTATTTGACTTCATTTGACTGAATATTGGATCTAACAGATAATTTTATTTAATAAACAAAGTTACTAGAGATAAAATGAGGTACGAACTAGAGGGGATGATGATACATCTAAGACCATGCATTTCCATGATTATTTGTATAGGTTAAAGGGCGGCTCAGTGCATGAGGCTCCCACTAGGTGAGGTCTGGGGAAGGTAGATGTACGCAGCCTTATCCCTATTTTTTACAGAGAGGTTGTTTCCAGTTCGAACCCGTGACCTCCAGGTCACTCAGCGGCAACTTTACCGTTGCGCCAAGGCTCGCTCTCAATTATTTGTATAGGTTAAAAGACCAATTTTTTATGTGAAGTGAATCAAACTATTTGTTCCCAATCCATCTATTCCAACATTCATACATATCTTAATTATGTTTGAAGGATAATAGTGGAGGAAACAAACATCTTTCTTCCAAAAAAAGGATGAACATAAAGATTTCACACAAGGTAGAAATAAATTGAAAAGCTAATGTTGATAGCAAGTTAACCACATGTGAGAACAATTTGAGAGAATAAGATTGATTAGGTTTCCAATATAACACAATATTACAAGGCATGGAAGTGTAGCAAAAGAATACTAAAATGTGGTTAATTCACGAACTCATACTAAGAAAAACACTTTCCAACAGGAAAATCAAGGAAACAAAATTTCCCCACAAGTTAGAAATAAACTGACAGGGTTATGCTCAAATCATTAGACCAGCATACAAAAACAGCTGGATAGAATATGATTCTTCAGTTTATATACAACAATCTAGCTAGGCACAGAACCCTCACAAAAGAAAACAAAATTGGGGATTTCACAAAGTAATACATAGAAAAACAGTGTCTTTCAAGAAAAAGGATGTAAGACAGTGATCAAAATGTAACCAACATACTTCTGCTAAGATTGATAGCATCCTCTACATGAAATCCAAAAGATTGCTCAAGGGCTCCAAATTCAGAAATTTGAGAATGATGAACAGCAGATCCTTCTATGCCCCTGAAAATTAAAATCACAATAACCCCTTGTCAAAGGCAATGTATGTATATCCATGCGAGATTCAGAAAGCCAAGCAGCCATTGAAATCCATATTTCCAAGCTTAAGAGGAAAATCCCATATTGCACACTCACAGTATGCCAACACATCCATGAAAAAATCTCAACACTAAAACTCATAATAATCTACTAGGCAAAGCCTGAAGACACCAAAATTTGCAAGAATGTATAGTTTCAAGAATTTGAAAAACTTCGACACTCCTTTCCAGTGAGGATCACTGAAACAGCAGCAAATGAAGTTGAAAGGCGGATTTGTTTCCTAAATCCCAAATTAAGGGTGAAATTGCAGTAAAATGCACAGTTCAACCAACTGCCCCCAACAACATCAGTTCTCTAATAACTTGACTACTTATTCAGTTATAAGGTATGAGTTATATAGTATATCCACCGGCTGCCTATATGCGAATAACCAAAACAGAAGCAGGATTTAGAGCGAGGGGGATTTTTTTTTTAATTAATAATATGAAAAGGGAAAGTTTAAAAGCTGCAGTTCGTTGGCAAAACCTATGAGAATGACCAAAAGTGAAATAAATATTAAAGAGAAGAGTCGTCTGAATGATTTACATGGAATTAGAGGATTGAGGAGCGTAGCTCGGCATCCCGTTCACAACGTTGTTAGCGTCCTGAATGCTAATGTTTACGGTTCTACTACCCATGAATAACCATCCAAAGCACGACCATCTTATCTCCCACAAATCGCAATCCGAGAAGGTCCTGACCTGAGCCCGTTTCATAAAACATTTTAAAACACAGCTCGAAAGAATCCTTAAATTCACAAGTTATTTTCAATTTTTTTTCAAAGGAGACACCATTTGACAGCTTCTAAAAGGCGAATTTCCAGAGAACTCCCCCGCTCTAAAAACAGCAATCAAACAAAACGCTACAATCTCGTGTTATAACACAAGAAGCAAAAAAAGTTCTTGGATTAAAAATAACCGGCCGGGTATGAACTCATACCACCACTAGGATCAAGGCCAAAACTATCGAAACTCAAATCTTTGCAGCACTAAAACGTCAAAAAAAAAAAAGGCCCACCTTCTAAAAACAACGTGCACAAAGATAAACTTCAGTAAACAAGCTCCCCAAAATTTTAGTAAGAGAAAGTCTCTAATAAATTTAGCGGAGAAAACCATAAAACATCAATTATCCACGGATTGAGCAATACCCAGAAGAAGCAACTGAAGGAATAGCCCCGAAACCCTAACCAATGTGAAGTTGACGATAAATACCGGGCCTCCTTGACTTTTTTGATTCAATAAAATGGTACTTTAATATTTAATTAATTTTAAACAGTATGTTTTGTTCTCTAACCCTGAAATTTTTTGTCCTTTTCTCTTTGCTAATTGAAACTTTTGTTTGTGGCCATTTGTAAAAATTTAAAGGGTTTCATTATTCCATATATTAAAAGAGAAGAATCAAGTCATCAAGTTATTTTTTTGATCCTTCTGATGTTGTTAAAGGGTGAGAGAGAGAGTGAGTGGATGAAGCGTGACGTTCAGGCCATTCCAATTCTCTCATACGTCCTTTTCGTCTGAAACTGTCCTCCATTTTCAAAAAACTAACCTTTCCTCGCATTCTCATTTCAGTTAACTTTACCGCTTTTTGTGATTGTCTTTTCCCCTTTGTGTTATGGTCAAAACCGCCCTATAACTTTATCTTAATCTCATGTTTGCACCCTCTAGCTTTTCTTCTTAACATTCATCTCGTACTACTCACTGACCTTTTCTGCTCACAATTAGCGCACTGGAAAAAAAAAATCCATGTGCTCCATTGCAATGTTATGGATGCTCAATTTCCATAATATCAATTTTCCTCAGATTTTTTTGTTCATTCATAACAGGACTAACTGACTCTAACAATATTTCCTAATAAAGGGTTTCTAATTTAAATTTTATCCATGAAGAGATTATTTGTTTCATCTCAAAGTTCATATAATATTGACAGTACGTGGTGTTTTGTATTTTGAAATCTAGCAATTGTGATATTTTGAATTCCTTTTTAAATCTTCGATGCCAAAATATATATATATATATATATATATATAGGTATGCCGTATGCGCAATGATTCGGTACTCAATCATAGGAATCCCGTCGAAAGCAAGCCCTGCCATGCACGTAAAATCACAATATAACCATTCATCGTCATCAGTAGCCAGGTAACGGGAACTTGGAAGTGGTTATTACGTAATTTCCACTAAAAGGGGCTCTTCGTTCTAACTTAGCAAAACTCTGAAATAAATTATACCATTTGTTTTTTAGTCTCAGAAATATTAATATTAAATATATATATATATATATATATAAAAGAAAAAGAAATAAATGGGTTGTCTGCAATGCGCAGCAGCGCAGTGTTGCTTTTCGACCGTGCAGCTGCCGCCTGCTGGGATAAGAACAGGAAGTTAATGGAAAAATTACGTTTAAGGGTTAAAAAATAAAAAAACTTATTTTTAAGAATTTTTATCATTAAATTTAATTAATTGTTGTTAAACTTAATAATAATTATTTTAAAATAAATGATAATAAATTTTTAAAAATAATTTTTTTTATATTTTTTAATCTTTTATTATAATTTTCCCAATGACCATCATGCCTGTGTGCCAAAGTCAAACAGAGAACTTGGACTCGAAGGAATTGGATTCAACTAAAACCAATCAACAAACCCACCTGCTACTAACAGTTACCAATTTCCCATTCTCTCTTTATTCTCGCGTCCAATTATCCATACCCTTATTATTTTATCTGCGATTAGTCAAAAAAGCCAACTCATTTCCCTTTTTGTTTTTTAATCACTTTCTCCCTCACCCACAACCTTATGCTTGCTCCCATTCAAAATTAAATCATATATAACTGCCAGCAAATTAAATTAGGGGTTGGTTGTCAATTCTCAAGATTATTCCATATTTATATATATTTTTGACAACGTCTCACTGCCAACTTTTGCATCCTCATATTTAACTGCTAGCGGATTTAAATATCCTTTAGAAGAATATCTTAATTTTGTTCTCACAATGGGAGGATACAAGTTTCAATAAAATTACCTAACATGGGATGAGATGTTCTTGTTTAATCAATGGTATCTATTTTGTTAGCCGACCCCAACGTGATAGTATAGATATAAAAGGAAAAGTTATAATTTCCATTTAATTTGGTAATCACAAGTTTAGGCAATGAATTTGGAGTAATACATGGCATAAAAGGACTATTATTAACACTTTTTTTTTTTTTGGCAATATGAGAAGGGTTGGTTTTTCTTTTTAGGCAGCAACGAATTCTAAACTCTTATTTATATCTACTAAATGTGAGAGTCATTTATTAAAGGAATTATTGTCACTTATTAGTAGGTTTACCAATAAATCTTCAAGTTTTGGAGTAAGATATTAGAAATTTGCGCACAAGATTTTTTTTTTCCTTCTAAAATTGTACTTATTCCACAATATCCGAGACGAGTGCTTTAGTTCATCGTATTTCAATGTTTATATAAAAAGAAATTATTATTAGTTCCTGAGGTGTAACTGGTTGCGCTTTGTAAACAGTACAATAATTTTATACTTTTTTGTTCTTTTAAGATACTATGTTTCTTACTCTTTTTTTCCTATAAACAAAATCATATATAATTAATGTTATTCTTGCACATTACTTTTACTTGATCTTCTACTTCTCTTCTTGTCTTACACCTATACTTGAATTTTATTTTGGTGCTTCCGCCACCCCAAATTTAAATTTATTTATATAACATTGTCAATTTGAACACTCAAAATTTCAAAATTAATTAAAGTCATTTTCGCTGACTTCTGATCAAACTTAATCACGATTTAATTCCTCTCTGTTGGTACTTTGAAATATTCCTAAAACTGTCTCTTTATTAATGAGTATTATTTATATATAGTTGGTAAAAGGAAAATGGGCTAAAATATATTTTTAGTTTCTTAATTTTATTTCAAATTTCATCTTTATTCTTTAATCTCATTTTGTTTTAATTTAATCTCTTAATTTTATCTTAAATTTTTATTTTTATCCCTTAATTTCATTTCAAACTTTCTTTTTATCCTTAAATTTCATTTTGTTTTTAGGCTCTTTTAACATATAAAAATCCCTCAATTGTTTCTTTCTTTCTAATGGCTCAATTGTTATCTTAGATTTATAAAACACTGTAAGTAGTAATAGAAAGGGTATTATAACATGGCAATTTAAATTAGTAAAAGGTTATCAAAATTGTCGAGTCACACAAAATTTTTACATTAAGTATTATAATTTGATAGTGTTAAAGAGGGGGAAAAATATATGAGTAGTTTTTGAAAGTTAAAATAACTAAATTAGGACAAAATAAAATAAAGGAATAAAAGTAAATTTTAAAATTAAATTAATAAATTAAATTAAAATCAAATAAAATAAAAGATGGAAGTGAAATTTGAAGTAAAATTGAAAGACTAAAATAAATCAAATAAATTTAAATGATTAAATTAAAATTAAATAATATTAATATTAAATTGAAAATTTAAAATATAAAATAAAATTAAAGAATAAAAATAAAATTACAAATAAAATTATGAGATTAAAAATAATCTCTTTGGAAAAAAAAGAAAGTGTATATAATGATCGCTTTTAATTATTCGTGCTTGGTTATCTAACGAAAAAGAATCCATCCATCAGTTTAAATATAATTCATTAATTGCTTGAAGAATACCGTTTATTCACATTTAAATATGTTTTTAAAAAATAGTGCAATCATCCACATAATCATACTTATTATTACAATGGCAAAACGGGCAGAGTTCAGCCTTTGCGACGGGCCTTCACAGCTAGAATTCTGAATTCCCAATCAAACCAAACAATTTTTTTCCTTTTCCTTTTTCGAGAATTTGTGGAACCATATTTCATTGTTCAATGGGTAGAATATGGCATGAGAGATGTTTAAATTAAATGGTTCTCCCTTCAATTTTAAAAGTTTATACTTTTTTCTTTTTAAAATTAAAAGATGCATATATTAATGTTCATTTGCAACAAAAATTACAATTATACTTATTTTGATTAAAACATCTTTATATTTATTATTTATAATATTACCAATATATAAATAGTTAATTTTTAAATTTAAAATAAATTAAATTTATAGTTTTTAATACTAAATAAAAGCTTAAAAATATTTTTTAATAAGTTATAATCTTTAAGAAAAATAAATCAATATTGTTTTTTATAATATTTTGGCATATTTTAACTTTATGAAAGTTTATATATACCTTCATAATAAAAGAAATAATTGTGTAATTTAAGCAATTTTCCCTCATTGAATTCATTTACATGATTTTGAGCTTTGACCCTAGCTAGGAAAAGCAGGGGCTGTTGAATAATCAATGATTGCCGATTAGTGGGCTTGAAATATCTTAGAGGCCCAAAAGCTGGTATATATGGGCTACTGGGCTCCCGTGCAGAGATGTATCTCAGTTTTGTTTATGCCACACATGACAGAACACAGCCTTGGCTAATCCAAAAAAATCCCTTGTCATGTTTAAGAAGGAAGATGTCATATTGAATCCCACTTTCACTAGAGATTTTCATGGAATTAATAAATCCAATGTCATATTGAATCCCACTTTCACTAGAGATTTTCATGGAATTAATAAATCCATGATGATAATCTAAAACAATCTTTATCAACCAAGGATGTGAACTTTAAAAGTGAAAGAAGCACATGGCTGGCATGCTAGAAATGACACTTTATATAAAATTGGCAAAGCAATCATGACATTGAGCAAGAGAATTATTGGTATTAAGCTTTTTGTTGATCATGGTGTTAATATTCTATAATTTAGTGGATAGCTATGATGCGAAGTGGTGGTGTGTTTAGTGGAAAGCCACGTTCAATAATATGTATAAAACTTGTGATAATTATGTATGTTTAGCGTAAATTAATTGGAGGAGGCATGATTGATTATGTTGACTATTAGAGACCCTTGAAAAGCCCAGCTCATAGAGTGGGTGATCCAGTCCACCACGTCTGTTGTTGTTGTCCACATCCCTAGCTTGATTAAGCCCTATTAACCTAGATTGCGTTGTTATCTATTTAGGCTAATGGATAATAAGCAAATTAAAAAAAAACAATAATAAACATCATATTCAAAAAAAAAAAAAATTGATAAACTTGTTGAATCAAGTGTTTAAACTACGTCAAAAATTATAGTGATTAGTTATGATGTAACTTCTTCTATTTAATGGCACTTAATCAAAACATGACATTTTAATTATGATTTGGCTCCACGTTTAGACGTATGTCATGAGATAATTATCGTCACAGACAAATAAAACAAAGCTAATAATAAGAGATATACAGACATGATTCAAAAAATTAAATAATGTCTGCATATGATTTTTTTTATTCAATTTATTTATTAAAATGTGATAAATCAAATCTGTATTAAAAAAAAAATTTAAAACTTGAATATCGAAAAAGTGATATTGGAGGCAATCTTGCTAACTAGGCTGCTGAGAATCTTGAATTTCAATAATATCGCAAATGGCAATGGATACTTAATAATTATTGGGGAGTTGGTGTAGAGGATGAAGTTTTCAACGTTTTGGATTTTCTACTAATTAATGATAGGCATAGACACGGTGAATTGGCAATGCTTGGATCTAATAAGCTTTTTCAAAGTTCGTTAGCATCTTTTGGGTGTCATAGATGGACATGCACCTATGAAAATGTGTCAGAGTCTATAGGTCTTGAGCTAAGTACTTAGACCTAATCATCCACGTGTCGTCAATATTTAATGTGATGTGTTTTGTTTACGTTTAATCATATCATTTTCTTTCAAATTTTATTTTGTTATATTATGCCACCTCGCCTGTTCATCAAGTTATCTCTTCAATCTTGCGTATCTATATCAGTTACGTAAAGGAAGATAATTTTCTCACCTTTGTCCAAACCCTTGATTTCGATTTAATGTTAATTATGCTATGTATAAAAGAAACTAGGGCGGACATAAATATTTGAAAATTCAACATATTCGCCTGGAGGAAAGTATTATAATTTTCTTAAAAAATCATAACTATAGGGGTAGCAGGGGTTGATGCTGAAACGAATGAAAAAAGAGATCAATTTATTGAGAGAGAAAATAATTAAATGTAATTTGTAAGATTGATTCAACGTTACTTAGTAAACATGATAAGTCACATATATATGCAGAAATAGAAATAGAAAGAAAAAAAATAATTTTGTTGATAAAAAATAATTTTAATACTCCTAATTAGATAATAATTAATAAATAATATTAAATAATAATTACAGAAATAAAATAAACATTATAAAAAGTCTTCCCTCTTGCTCTCCCTTCCCAGGAAACTACCAAACGGGCTTTATTGTCTCTTCTGCTAATGAGTTGAACCATTTACCAAAGTTTCTTTCTTTAATTCCTAGCGGAAGATTTAATGTCCACTATAAAAATCATAAAGGAAGATACCTTTATGCTTCTTTTTAAATCTCTTTTTGTTTACAAAGATGACATATATATATATATATATATATTAAATATCCTATACTTATAGGGTATTTAATTTGAGAGGTGGAAATTTGGAAGTTGGAGGAAGAAATCGCCATCATTATCTAGCTTGTGGTAACGATCTTCAGCCATTAAAAATCTACATACCCTCCAGTCCTGATTATCCTTACTTTTTCTTTTTCATTATTGAGGATGGTCCATGTGTACGTCTAGTTGAAGCCAATTGCGAGTGGTGGGTAGTGGCCCTGGCACACTTATATAGCAAGTTGGGGAAGATGTGGCCTAGAGAGAGAGGAAACGCTGTTTTGGCCTTTTGCTTGGATTGAAGATGACATGAATTTGAAACGGACGCAACTCCACATGGAAAATTATAGGAGTCTCGAGTTTCTTGTTTTTCATCAGTCCGAGGATAATTGATAGCTGTTGGAAATAAAATCATTTTCTGACTTTCACATGTTAAAATCATCTCCCAACATGGGCTGTGTTAGATGTTTTTCTTACAACAAATGTTTAGATGTTTTTCAGTAGCAAAACTACAAACAATTTTTCACAACTCAAGGGTTGTGCAATTTTTTTTTTAAAAGGTTCATTATAGACTCTTCAAATCTTTAATTTTATGCGACACACACCTTCTGATATTATTTTCATCCGAAGCCCTAATGATACTTGTTTACAAAATGTTAATAGAGAGGATATGTAACATAAAACTAGAATTATATAAGAATTTATGTTAACTTTTGAAGTTAAAGTGAATAAATCACACAATTCTTAAACTCTCGACTTAATAACTTTTTATTGATGTAAACAAGTATTATTAACATTTTTTTTTGTTTGAGACTGTTGATATCTGGGAGCTGCTTGAGCCCCCAACTAATTTGAATCGAGTCGAGTGAACCTATTGAGAGGGACAAAACTCACCTTGTGGTTGTTTTTTCTATCCACTAGGTTCAAATTTGAGACTTTATTTAAGGGAAATTGAGCACTTAGCTACTTTGACCAATAGGCGTTGATAATATTATTTATCTTTGATATAAAAGTGAAAGTTGAAAAAAATTTTAATTTTAATTTTATAATTATGATTTAATATTATTTATTAATCATTATTCTATCATTAAAAATAAAAATATTATAAATATTTTTTATTTACAAAATTATTAGTATTATTTTATTTTTATACCTAACTTTCTATATACTAAACAGGCTCTTAGTATTTTGGATAGATATATCAATTGAAGAAATATTGTGCAAAATTAAGAGTTTAGAAAGTACATGGTGAACTTTTAAAGTTGAAGGTAATAAATAACACAAATTCTTATTTTAAAAAAATTCTTTGTATTTTGACCATTTTAATTTAGCTACTCTTTTCATAAACTTTTTTCTTTTTAGATAATTTATCATCATTTTATCTTGTCTTTTTAGATAAAATATAGATATATAGCCTAAAGTTATACAGTTAGTTTCCTGCTTAATTTTTTTAATATTTTTTTGCGAAAAACCACAAGCAACAAGAACGGCAGGCTTGACTTAACGGGCTTTTCTTCTAGTCAAAAAGTATAGTATAGGTTTGGTCATAAATAAAGTACAAGTTTCGGATTAGTGAGTAATTAAAATGCATTCTAAACTTTATTGTATGTGTCTATATATATATTATCACTTTGGTTTCACCTTTTCAGTTTTTCATTATCTGTAATTATCGCAATTTGTTTTGAAGTCGTACGTAAATATCTAGTTAAAAATATTTATAAATCATTTCCTCGGAACAACTGAAAGGTTTAGGGGATGTAGCTAGGCGGGCCTAAACTGTGGAAAAGTGAGTCTTCAACAACGATATTGCTTCTGAAAAGACATTATAGAGGTCTGAATTGTTGAGTGTCTGGGGAATCTCTTCAATCAATTTCTATATATATATATATATATATATAATTTTTTAAAAGAGCAGTTACTGTTATCAATTTTAAAATAATATCAATTTTCTTTTACCTTAAATTTCATGTCAGCTCTTTTTTTTTTGTTATAGTATTTTTTTTAAAAATTATACTTTTATCTTGTCTGCACTGCCCTCGCAGTGCACGGACACATTTCGCTAGTTTAGGTCAAATGTCTTTTCTTGGTGGTTATGTTAATACAGTAGGGTTTCATTAATATTTACACAAAAATTTCGATATGCGAAAGAATGGTTTAAATTCACTGGCTCATCGAGTCCTTTTGTCATAAAAAGATAACTCGCAAACAGATATGCAGGCGGAAGCTTTCTTCTTTAGTTTTGAGAGCTTAATAATTTTCCTAGTACGGAAGCAGCTTTGATTCTGTTGTTCATTTATTTCCTGGTCTGGGTCAATAAAAAATACTACTTCCAGTCTTATTTATAAGAAAATTTAAAAAAAATTTTTAGTTTCAAAATATAAAAAATATGATATATTTTTTTATTTTACTAAATAATAATTTTTTTTTACTCTTCATTTATTGTTACATCTAATACACTTAACAATGCATAACGTTTTCCCATGCAAAATAAAGATGGATAAAATAGAAAACAATTATCAAATTTAAACCTAATTAATGAATTAAACTAATATTAACTGTTTTTCTTAATACCAGTAAAATAATTTTTTGTTTCTTATAAATAGGACCGGAGGGAGTAATTACCATGCCGATAGAAGGGTAGCAATTAATAAGAGAATTAATAGTTGTGGATGGGAAAAGTTTGGCATGAAATAATGATATTAAAAAGAAAGATGAATATACATCCGTAATGGGAAGACAGAGACGTTGTTTGTTCAGTGTATGTAGTGCGTGCGTGCATGTGTCGGTGGCTGCAACTTGGCAAATCGATAGAGAGAAGCAGCTAAAGAGCTTGTGGGGTTATTGGGTTAGCTTAGCCACACAGCATGCATGCATCTTCTATTCTGTGTATTTAATTAATTATTTTATAATTTAGGGATAAATAAATAAATGGGAGTAAGCACGTGGCAGGCCCCACTTGCGTGTGTTGCCAATCCCCTTTAACTCGCCCTGTTAATTGCTTCCATTGCAGGGCAGATCACAGCTTGTCGGCCTCACAACTCACTCCAGCAAAGTCTCCTCACTTCGGCGGGAGATAAGGTGCACACAGTACATAGCAGAGGGTCCATTCTCCTCTCTCCCTCCTCCCTACTCTCCCATTGTGTAATTAATTTAGTGTTGGTAAAAATTCTCAACATACATTAATTATATTAATTACGAGAGATAATTGACATCCCTGTAAGATTTTATACAATTACATTGTTTAATGCCTTATTATATGAAATGATTTTTATTAAAATTTACCTATTGAATCAAAACATCATGTGTATTAAATTAAAAAAATTAATAACAATAACTATATAATAATTTGTTAATAGTCTCTTTATATTTGAAAATTATATTGTACGTTAATTTATTCATCTGTTAATAGAGTACAAAAATAATATTAGATTGATGTAAAATTTCTGTAGGCATGATGTCACTTGATCACCCATATATATATATATATATATATATGTATGTGCCTCAATTAAATGTTTGAATATGGGTCAGAGATATAAAAATACATAGTAGCTGTTAAGAAATTAAGCAATGAGGGACTAAGGGAAGCATAATAGAATTTGATTCAATAAACATAGAAGAAGGCTTTGAAACATGTGTTAGGTGCATTGTCTCTAAAGTAATATTTGTCATCATTAGTTTCTATAGGGTTTAGGCAAATTGGTTTTTAAAAGTTGTTTGAAATACCATAAAAAATTGCACTTAGCAATGATAGAATTCCCTTTTCAAGAATACTAGTAAATGTTTAAGAGAAAGTTATCTTTTTTTTTTTCTCTGTGTTCAGAATCAATTATTTATAATATTAATTTTGAATTATCATGTCTTTATTTAAAATTCAAAGGAACCTTCATTCCTTTCTATTAAATTCAAAGTTTGATTTGTAATCATGTTTGTACATATTTTCTACGCACTTTAATAGTTATCTAATTGTTAATTAGTGAAAACACATTATAGTTCAACCTAAAAGGTTACCAAAACCATTAAGAGTTCTGAATTTGCTAATGTTTATTTGTCAACCAATTGACTACCCTCGAACACCATTTAACAAGTATCTTGTTGAATCCTTCAAAATCCCTTCTGCATTGGACCAGTCGACTGGCAATTGGTTTCTAGTCAAATGGTTACTAATGTAAACTAATTGGTCACTTCTAAATGTGATTCTTTTTACTTTTGTGTGTTAAAGCAACCAATTGGTCATTGCCAGACATGATTTTTTTAATAGTTTTTCAAACTATCTTTAATAATCCAACACTTAATTTGAAAAAGTAAGTAATTTTTCTTCTTATAGAATTATGCATAAGAAAAGTATCTTTCAATTTGGTCCTTCTATTAGTATAGATAATTTAAGGTTTTAACAAATTATTAGTAATATTTTTCCTTTGAACCATAATTCATCAATTGAAACTTGAACTATCACACACATGACCCTCAACACCTTTAACAAGGCTCAAAGATATCTAGCATGTATTTGGCCATGCACTACTTCTTAGATTATATGAACATGTTTCTAGAAATTTAATTTCAATTTCTATGAATGGAACTCCACTCTTTGATATTCATATATAGAGGTGAAGTTCATTAAAACCTTATAAGTTTACCCTAGCATCATTAAGAGTATGACAATCACCCTCTTAACCTTGTTTATGCACTATTTTTGGATTAATTAATAATTCCTTAGTGTCCTCAGCCACTTATTAATAAATCATTATTACCACGTTGAACTTCTTAATTAGATTTAGTCTAAGAAGAATTTGGATTTCTATTACTAGTAACTCTATGTTATGTGTTTCAATCCCATTCCTTTCAAACTTCTCTTATAGTTTATTTTGTGAGTCCCTTTGAAAACACATCTACCAAGTTATTTTTTGGTTTAGGTGTAGAATTGTGATTTTAATATCATAAAATGTGATATATTGCAAGCTATTACATCTAAATATTTGTTAAAATTCACAATATATTAGACATATAGCTTTATAGACACAACATAAAGAAATAATTGGCTTTGATTGTAGCCACAACTTTTTTTTTTTATTTTCAAACATTTTTCTCTTTGTCTATTATTTTACATTTACTAACTCATTTTCTGTGGAGGCATTAGTTAAGCAGATCTTTTTATCTAAGAGTAATTTTTCTTTTAACCATGGAAAAACACTAACAAGAAATAGACTTAATTAATTTCAAATACATTAGTTGTCCAACTAGTCAAAGTTTGTGACTACAAAAATAAAAAATTTATCCTAGTCACGGTCATTTTGAAGCTTAACTACGATTTTGGAAACCACAATAAATTTATTCGTATTAATAAGTATAACTGTGATTTCCAAAATCACAATTATCATTTGGTTTAACTGAGGTTTTAAATAGTAGCTAAATTATGGTTTAGTGGTGGCTTTAAACTGTGATTAAGTTACATAGCTAAACTATAATTTTTAGCAACGATTTAAACTACTACTAAATAATAATAATTTTTAATCTAATAACTAAATTCAAGTAATAACTTTCAAGTAAAATCAAATCATTGAAAAGAGATCTAAAGCATCATCAAACAACTGAATTCAAGAATCATATAAGCAATTTAAAGGAAGAAAAGAATAAACCAATTAAAAGTAAATTATATTTTGCATATATTATAATGTTGGAGTGCTTTATGATGCTCTACAAGCTTTGTTATCTTGCTTGCCAGAAGTCCTTAGTGTTCCTACAGGAAAGGCATAGTCTTCTCAATTTGAACTGAGTGAAACAAATGTAATGCAATAAAAGAATTCCAAATATTATCTTATAATTAGCATCTAAATAGAGCAATTCAAGCTAATAGGAAGGTCTAAATTTGATATAGTAAGTGACCATGATGATGCATACTATAATAAAGAGAACAAACTTGATTATCCATCATTATTGAAAAATCCTTGAGCATATGCCGATGATCTTGTGTTCCAAGTTGAAGTTGTTAAGCATATTGTTAAAATGGTTAAAATGCATGCATATGAAACCAAATTATATTAATGTGGATTATGGACTAATATATGCCTTGGAACTTGTAACTCTCAACACACATACAATGATACAACATACAAACATACCCTTGCCATTATTCAATTCATCTTTCTTTCAACTTTTTCCTAAATGCAACCATTTCTCTATGGCATGAATATTAATACATAGATATCAAATAATACATAGCCATAGCAATCAAAAGAAATTTCATAAACATAAATTGTTAACCTTGAACATGTTGACAAACCCAACAAGCTCATGGATATAGTATTTTTAAGAACATACTTTCACAATAAAAAGAAAAAAGTGCCAAAGACAAACAACAAATTGATACTAGTTATGTTAGCAAAAGAAAAAAAAAAGGCACTAGTTATATATAAAAGAAACATTGAATACAATAAGAATAAAAAGTGGAAGAAACTTGATATGAACTTATGGCATCCAATAATCATAAGATAAACACCTTTTATGTTCAATATAGACGGATGAAAACCCATCTAAAATATTTTGTAATGCGCATAAAATTTAAGGAAAGCTAGATGACAATTTAAGAGAACCTTGTGCAGTAGGATTTTGAACAATTAGCTTAATAGTTGAATTCCAAGAAATTTTGTATGTGAAAATGCATTGGAACCTTTAGAAGCAACGGCTACATGGTTGTAGAATGATGATATTGGAACCTTTTAACTCTATTTCTTCATTTCATACAACCATTTGATAGGCTCAATTCATTAGACCATGACCTAATATTCATAATTTTATTTATCACTTACTTTTTCTCGTAGCTAGAATCTTTAGAAATAACCTTTTTCTTTCCCCTAATGCCATTAGGTATCATTAAAAATTTGGAAAAAAAGAAACAAGAATACTGATATCATTAACTGCATAATTAGAGTCATAGGAATATAAACCAAACTAAAAAGGATGAGCACTCAACGACTGAAAGTTCAATTTCATTAAGCCTTATGAGACTAAACATATTTATGTGAATATATATATTTTGAAATTTTATTTTCTCAAAAACTAGGTAAAAAGCATTAGAAATGGAGAAATTGCTAGTAAAATTTGTTGAACTTTAACCTTCATTTCCTAACCAAACAAAAAAAAAATCAAAGGCACTACTAACCAAGGATTTCATCATAAATGAACAATTTTTAAACTAACAAACAAGTAATAAATCTAAAAAAAATGGAACAAAATAAAAGAAAATACCTCAAAATGCTTAAAAATGGTAAAGAAAGGTGAAAATGGTGGAGTAGTAGCAACAAGGCTTTTAGACAGCAGATCAATGGCAATTATTCAGTGAACAGTGTGATAATCGATGAGCGGTGCTTCTGACTACAGATCTAGCTAACGATGAAGCTTGAAAGGTGAAAGGGCTCAAATGAGGGTGGAGGGGAGTTTAAGGGTGCCAATTGCATAACTCATTCACAGCTAGTTGAATGGTAGAACTCATTCACAAAAGGTGACTATTCATAAACTCGTTGCCAGTTACCATTTGAAGGTTAAGGGCTATTAAGTTAGGGAGCAAAAGGGTCAAGGGTTTTAAGGGGAAGAATGAAGGTTGCGTTTGAGGGGTTTAAGAAAGAAGCAATAGGCTTATTTGTGGGTTCTAAAACTCGCAACTAGGCCTAATGATTAAATTGTGATTTTTAACAAACCATAGCTTGGCCTTTTAACAAAACCATAGCTAAGCCAAAAGTCTTAGGTGCATTTTTTAAAGATTGTTGCTAGGACTACAATTCAACTATAGTTTTTGGTATAAGCATGAATGTTGTGCTTGAAACAAAATGTTTTCTTATTTCTAAATTTGACAAGATATGGATGGAACAAGTGTAATTTTAGGTGTTAAGATTATAAGGAAAGGTGATAGTATATTACTATTATAAGAATATTATATTGAGAAATTTCTTAAGAAATTTAATCATTTTGATGATAAACCTATGAGTACTCCTTATGATGTTAACAGTCAATTAATAAAAAATAGAGATGATACTATGACTCAATCTAAACATGCGTAGATCATTAAATGTCTATTGCATTTAATGAACTTCACCTGACCTCATATAGCATATGTTGTGTGCAGATTGAGTAGGTACACACACTATCCAAATAATGATCATTAGTTTGCATTGGTGAGACTAATGATATATATGAAAGGTACTAAAGATTATGGTATCATGTATAGTATATTTTCCGCTATACTTGAAGGGCATAGTGATGTTAATTGGATATCAAATTTAGATAAGACAAAACCTATAAGTGGTTATGTATTCAACCTACAAGTCAGCCAAACAAACTATTATAGCTAGATCAACCATGGAGTTAGAGTTCATTACTCTAGAGTTGGCTAGCAATGAGGCTGAATGACTGAAAAACTTCTTAATAAATACTCCTTTTGAAGTAAAACCTACACCATTAGTATCTATACATTATGATTGTTAGATGGTAATCACCATTACAAAAAATAAAATTTTCAATAGTAAAAATAGACACATTTGATTAAGATATGATGTGATTAAGTAGTTGCTGAAAGATGGTAATCACCATTATATCGATTGATTTTACAAGGTCAAAAGTAAATTTAGTAGATCCCCTGACGAAACACTTGGGTAGAAAATTAATTTTTGAAACAATGAAAGGAATGAGACTCAAGCTAATTCAAAATTAACAGTGATGATAACCTAACTTTTGTAATTGGAGATGTCATTAAGGATATTTATATGGGTAATAACAAGTCATTATTAGTTCTACTAGCACTTAATTTTCAGTCCCTTCATAGAGTGTGAGAAAAGTGCTAAAATACATTAATAGAGAGGATGAACACAAAGCTTTTAATAATTTTCATAGCCCTTATAGGTAGTGTATTAAATGCAGATGTACTTGATGAAATCACTCATATAAGTATGAAGTGGGGTTGCTCTTATGAGATCATAACAAAATCTTTAGAGCACTAATTAAAACTAGGGGTGAGGATGGCCTGTTAAAGCAAATAACAATAACTATAAGAATCATCGGGGTGTAAATTGATTAATAATACATCAACATACAATAAAAAGTTATTGGTTCATAAAAGCTATGAGCTTCACTAATAGCTTTGTGTGTTAAGTTTTATTAGTTAAGGTTTGGTTCATAGTCCAAAAAACACCAAATTTAAAATGCTTACATCCATACTTGCAACCCAAACATTATTTCTTTCCTTCTTACCTTTTTGAAATATGTGGGGGATTGTTGAGTGTAGAAGTAAAAGGAGACTATTTCAAAAGGGTTAAGTCCTACATTACTCAAATTAAGAGAGTTTTGAGTGTATATATTTTATGATATGTTATTGGGCTGGTAAAAGAGCCAAGAAAGGGGGTGGATTTATGCACACAAGAGTGGGTTAAGTTAGGCTTAACTTAGTTGAAATCCACTGATTTCTCCTCTACCACAAGATAATACATGATAGAAAAAATTTTACACAGATTTATTTAATTGAATGAGCTTCCAAAAGAAGTTGAAAATTTTCCTTTATAAAATAAGCAAAATGGTTTTTGGTTTTACCATTGATTTTCAAAATTTTTCAATTGAAAATTATGTAACAACTTTCGTTAATACTGTTAATTTTGTAACTTTCTCTCATAAACCTTCTTTAATCTCCAATGTCCTTCTCATTAAATTACCAATGTTCTTCTTATTTTGAGTCCCCAATGTTCAGCTTCTCATCAATATATATAGGTTTATTTACTCATTTGCTATATATATGTATATATAAACACATGTCTACACTCCTTCTTCTTCTCCCTATCTAGGTTGCATCCTTATTTCTTGTAGTTCTGTGTCCTTGAACCTATATTAGGAAGGATTTGTTTAATCTTGGAGGATATCTGTAAAGGTGAAATAATTATTAAGGATAGCGTCTTATATCGTGACTCAAATTTTCAACAATATTATTCCATTTACAATTCAAAATCAATTATTTATAATATTGATTCTAAACTATCATGTCTTTCTTTAAAATTCAAATGAATCATCATGCCTTTCTATATATTAAATTCACAATTTGATTTCCAATCATGTTTATATGTAATTTCTATGCACTTTAGTAGTTATTTGACAGTTAATTAATGAAAACACATGATTGTTCAACTCAAAAGACACCAAATTGTCAAAAGTTTTGAATTTTTTAGTATCTATTTGCCAACTAGTGACTGTTTTTAAAGATTAGTCGATTGGTGTCTCACAGAATGTTCCAAGATCTCTTTTGCATTGGATTAATGGACTAAGAATTATTTTTAATCTAGTGCAATTGGACTAGTCAACTGGTCACTTCTAGAGGTAATTTTGTTTGCTTCAATATTAGATTAGACGAGTGGTCTCTTGCCTAAATAGTTAATCATTACTAAACATAATTTTTCTTATAGTATTTTAAACTCTATATCTTCAACATTAAACTCATTGTTTATTGACTTTGCATGCTTAGCTTATTTATTTATTTATTTAAATATTTTTTGTATGATGTTCATGATCTATTGCTTGACCTGATTATGTTATTGGAGTTTGTTAGCCAGCATGCACCATTTATATGGAATATGTTGTTGTCTGTTTAGTCAAGATGCGTTTGTTGAATTTATCGCGCGCGCGTGTGTATTCAAAACATGTGATCCTTTTTGCTTCGGTTGGGATTCAAAAGGCCATGAATTGGTTTTATTTTAGAGGATATTTGCTTTTCAGCAACCATTTACATTTCTTTGTTTATAGAATAAAACTTCCTCAGTTTGACAAATTTGGTTATCGTAATAGACTAGCACTGTTTATTTATTGTTCTCTTCGCCTCCAAGTTTCCCTGTACCAACCAACAATTTCGAACTCAGATGTGCGTGCGTTGATTTAGCCTTTGATCAAAATGTAGACAATTGATAGACGCACCAACATCTTAACATGGCGGTTGTAATAATTCAAAAGACGTTGCATCGGATGCGTTTTCCTCCATTGTCTTCATTAATTTGACAAAAGTCAAGGCACGTGCAATGGAAAAACTTTCACGATATATATGGGTGATGATGCTAGAAATTCTCACCACCACGTCGTTCGGAAGCTTTGAAACTTTAACACATTTCAGATATTTGAGTTTCAATGATTGAAAAAACGATGTTGACCACATTAGCCAAAGTATGTAGTTTCTTAATTAATTTATTCCTTCTCAACACAAATCCACTACCCAATAATCAATAATTCAGTTTAATATTTGCTAATTGATTAATCGAATCAAGTGTCTCTCTTTCCAAATCCAAGCTATGGGGAGGAACGCCATTATTTTCAAGAGAAAGCAGCTTATCAATGACTTTACATTCATTTGTTTGTGTTTGCTCAAATTCCTAGCTTCTTATTCTATGTACGTATAGGTACAACGCGGAATATTTAAAAATTTTAATTATATTAATATAATTTAATTATACAAGATAAATAATTTCATTATTTTTATAATTTTTTAAAGTTATGTATTCAATTTATTTAATGTTCAAACAATATAAATTTTTAATTGTTATTCATGACTTATTCAGCCATAAAGTAGTAAAATAGCATAGCAGACTGAATCATTAAAAAAACACATTCGTATATAATTCTTCATTTGTTATCTATAACTTTTAAATTAATGGTTTTTCTATGAAGACTCGAATTTTTTATTGCTTATTTTTTAAAATTTTATATAAAATATTATTATTATATATATCTCAAAATAATTTAACGATAAAAAAATTCAACTGTCTGCAGCAAAATTCCATTATTGTTCTTAATTGGATAGTTAATTTATCCAAGTATGGAGTATGAGCTGAGCACCGAGAAGCAGTGGATCACTCCCGGGAGCCAACTTTAGTACCCATGACGTCATCACGAATCAACCCTATACGTCACAACATCTAATTGGACCTTCTGCACGCTACGTGGCAGAATTATTGATGCATTCATGGCATCAGAAATCTGCCATTCTCCCTCATCCCCATTCGCCCCGTCGGTGCGTGCGCGACACTCACACCAGACTTTCGTATCGTAAAATTTTCCATTTCCAGATAAATTGCTGTGCCGCTTGACCCCTTCGCATTCAATGCTCACCTCACCTTCCCTCCCCTTCCTTTCCTGTTAACTTCCGTTTCCTCCATCATTACGTCCGAAATATCGTTTCCCTTGGATTTTCTCTATTAAATCTTTACCACAAATTCGCCCGAAGAGAATCAAAACCCTTTTTACCCATTTCATGTAAAGTTGTAATCTTGAAGAGCAATGGAGAGCAGTGTGCAACAGAGGACACCAACCAAAAGAAGCAACAAATCTAAGAAGAAACCCATCAAGGTAGTGTACATATCCAACCCCATGAAGGTGAAGGTCACTGCATCGGGTTTCAGGGCCTTAGTGCAAGAGCTTACCGGTCAAGACGCCGAATTGCCGACGGATCTTTCCAGGTTCCAGAAGCCCGACAGCGACAGTGGGCATCAGACGGATTCTGATAATTGGGTCACAAAGAGTAGCAGCGGTCACGAAATTAATCACACACTTGTGATGCCTCAAGTGGACCCTAATTATAATAATTGTAAAAGACAACTTGGAGGCTCAATGGAGGGATTTGATCCATTTGATCATCATGTTTTCGCTCCTGATCAGATGATGGACGACATTTCAGCTTTCCTACCACCAGGTGTATTCTACGAATCTGCTCAAGTTGATGAGGTGCTGCCCAGGCTTGATGCAGTGTAATTACTAATTACTCAGTAAGCTCAATTGTTCTCTCCAGACGAGTTCTATTTATGGGAAATTTGTTAATTTTGGACTTGCCTTTGTCTATATATAGTATAATTACTGTATGTCACTGAACATATTTATTGATTGACTGTAACCTTGACGATAACTTGGTTCAATTTGAATTTAATGTTCAATTTGGGTGTCATATAGAAATACCTAGCAGCTAGGAATGAGCTCTTAGTCGTAATTTTTTGAAGAAGATTGGCAGAAGCAGAATGTGTTTTTCTCTTAGCAGTAGTTTCGGGATGGAAGGAAACCTAGTCCTTGTTTCCAAACGTCCTTCTAATCATTATTAATTAGTTGAATTGAAGATGGAGGGGCAGTCAGTTTTGAAAGTTTGATTAATAAAGAGTAAAGATTAGTAGTTCAAATTGATTTTGTGTTCCCTACGCGGACATGACGATTACGCCTACCGTTCAGGAGCGCGGATAATTAGGGCAGTGTCAAAACGGAGAATGTGATAGCGCTTAAGGTTCTAGTAATTAATGAGTCTTTGAGGTGATTGAAGTCAGAAACCTGCTTCTAAAGCTTCGTTTGATTGGATGCGTTGTGAAAATATTTTTTTTATATAATTTATATAATATTTATTATATCTTTGTATTTATTATTTTATTTATTAAATTATTTTTAAAAAATAAAAATAAAATAATTATTTTTTACCATTTATTTATATTTTACATTCTTTTTGCCGTTACATCTTTTAAACAGAGCAGAAGGGTCTTCTTTAGTTCTTATTGAGTAACTCTAAACTAAAGATCTTTTTCTAGCATGGAGAGGCCTTATCAAGAGCAGTATAAACATTCTGGCACATATATAGTAAATAATGATCAGAAAAATATTCATTCAAAGACAAGAACTCTGGTTTTTTGAATTTTATTTTTTCTAATAAGATAAAAATTATATGGGTTGTAATAGATATAGAGTGCGCTGCTTGGGTCAAGATAATTAAGCTTGGACTTAGCTATATTTGGACGGAGGGATGATTCTAGAGAAATTAATTTAGTATATATGATCTTTAATTACAACTTTAGTTGTTGAAGGCTGGTGTGGGGCTTTCCCCCTTGCAGAGGTATAGAGTGAAATTTACTTGTCTTTTGTTAGCTATTTGTAGGGTTTCACTTTCCATATGTTTGGCTTGTTATGATTTCATAATTGTGATCAAAAGAAATATAGATCTAGGAAAGGGATCTTTATCAACCTTCTTGTCTCATTATCTATAGTGGCGGTTTCATCCTGTGCCATAGCAAAACTACAAAGCCCAACTTGGTACTGCCTGCTATTTCTGCCCAAACAGCATATATATATATAATATATATATATATATATATATATCAATGGTAATAAAGACTATTTCTCATATATCAATGAGAAATCTATGACAACCAAGTTGCAGAACTTTGCTTATTAGTTATTTTGCGTTCAAAATATATTAGTAATTAATTAAAGAGATATCTATTATATTGGTTCCTAAAATATTTTAATAATATTAATTTAAATTTTATTGTCATTAATTGAGTTTTAATATTTTATAAGCATATTATTTTAGCCCTGATATCTCAATTAAAATTAAATTGATGGTAATGTAGACTCCTGGGTCAGAAAGAAATTGATAGAGACAATATCTTTTCAGAAACCAATTCTAAAACTTTCAAACTCTGTGATATAAAATTCATCAACGTAAATTAACAAATTATTGATCAGCAAAATATATATTGACATGCCTGTGTGTGTGTGTGTGTGTGTGCAGTAAACATATAGAAAAAATGTAAAAATAGAAGCGTACAAATTTATTATTGATCCAAATTACGCGATGATAATGATTGTATATAGTCAATGCAAGATTGAAATCGTATTACTTTAATCTGAATTAGGATCAAATCAAGTGGTATTTTTGTAATGTATATTGATTTCGTTTCATTTAACTTTACTGAGAAAGGATGTATAAATGTTGGGTAGCTATATACAGAGATTAGCACTTGAGCTCGGTCAAAGAAAACATGTTAATTGATTTCAGTTGTATCATTTGGTGCGCTGTAGTGCCAATCTTTCTTTTGGAGCGCTTATTTATTCTTTCGCAGCTTCGCTTTTATGATAGCAAGCAAGCCTTGAAGCCCTTTGTTCAAAGTGTCAGGGAAAAGCATATATATCAGACTGGAAAGACGAAATATATATGAACTATATATTAGGTTCTGCCACAACTTGCCGTGAAAGCCAAACTAGCTAAAAAGTAAACATGAAAAGAAACGCTGTCTAAAAACAATTTATATGCACTTTGAAAAAAAAAAAGGAAAGCAAATGGATAACGACATGCAATTTGCAAACAATTTAGCAACTTGCTATTTGATCCCTAAAAAGGGGAAAAAAAAAACGCTTCATATATGGTGGTATCTACTGAACTACGTTAATGATCAATTGATTTTTTAAGAGCCTAAGCCCTTAACTGTGCGTTTGGATGAGGTGAAAAGTAGAGAGAAGAGAGGGGAGAGAGAGGAAAACAAAGTTTTTTTTAGTTTGGCTCGAGAAGAAAACTAGAAAGAAGAGAAAATATGGAGAGAAAAGTATGATGGGGCCCATCGATTTTTTTCCTCCAAAAATGAAGAGATTTGGAGGAGAAAATTGACTGACGTTTATATTCGACTGCTATTTAGTCAGAATGTATAAAAATCAATGTTGTGAAAATCAGATCGAACAGATCGGTTCGACCAATTGGACTGGGAACTGATCTGTGGTCTAGTCCTGATGGCTCTCAAAAACTGGCTGAGTTGATAACTGGTCAAAAACCGATGGGTCACTGGTTGAACCAGTCCATAATTTATTTAGCAAAAATGGCATTAGTGTAAGCTCGAACTTGGATCCTCTTGACATATAATCACAATCTTGCCATTGAGCTAGTATGCATCTTTAGTTATAATATGTAATATTTAATATAAAACTTTTATTATGGTTCTATTTTAAAATATTTTATCATGGTTCTATTTTAAAATATCAAAATGGCTAATAGTTGAATCAAATCTTGACTATTAGCATGATGAATAATATATTTTTCATTACACCATTATTATTATCTTGTCTATAATTTAAAATTTTAATATAATAGATGAGAAATAAAAATAAAATTCATATGATTTTTATTAAAATTATGCAAGTATATTTTAAACAAATTAAAAATTAAAAATTATGTTATGTATGATTTATTTTTATTTACAATTAGTCATAACATTTTAAAATTTATTAAAATTTATTTGTTATTATGTATTATCTTAAATTTTTAATATATATAAATATATATTTAATTATCACCAGTTCGACTACGGTTGAATCAATGAACCGTGAATCGGTGGCTTCACCAATTTAATGATCCGTCTAATTTTTTTTTATAACAATGTAAATTAAGCTAGGGTTATACGAGTAGTCATCACTCAATAGTTATAATAAAATCTCTAATTTTTGGAATTTGCATTCATTGTTAAATATCGACAGGATTGGAGGTCCATATTTAAAAGGGTTGGGAAAAAATGATTGTAACGAGGAAACAAATAGGACCAATCAATCAAATTTTAAATATAAATTCGCTGATATTTCTGGCTAAAACTACTTATACATATAATGTACACAGACACGGAAAGCTTGCAACTCGCATCTTCTCATTGACCTCTCTCCTGAGAGAGGAAGCAACTTTTTCTTCTCTTTCTCTCAAGTTGCTGGGTGTGGGCTCGATAATTTCTCTTTCAGTTTATTTATAACTTAAGTTAATAAAAGAACTTGTGTTGTCAATTTATTGGGTGCCTCTTTCTTTTTTTTCCCCATTCTGAATATGCCATGCGACTAAACAGCTTTATGTCTCACAAATTTAATGTACAATGAATGTATCAGATTCTTTTAAATATCAAAAGATGAAATATAGGATCTACCTGCAGGCAACTTTTTGAAGTTTGAAAATAAGATCAGAAGTAATAATAGGGTCTGTAGAAATTTCTTAGAAATATAATATTAAGCTTTTTAATAAAAGTATAATATGTAGAAATTTTTTTAAAAACATCTATTCATATAATGTTGATCTATAAAAGAGGGGGAAAAATCATTTATGATGCTTTTATTAAAAAATCTCATAAACATTTAAAAATTATACTTTAGTTTTTTAAAAGAAGAAAAAAGAAAATTTGATAAAGTTATATACATATAGTGACCAGCAGAAAGTATGATTGCTTTATTATGAAATTTAGGATTTATGTTAAGTGTCATTGATTAATAAAGTGTTTGTGTGGCCAGCGTGGGGGCGCGTTTTATATATTTGTTAGTTTTTTGGATCTGCACAAGTGAGTGACGTACTGCCGAAAGCAAACATATTTAATGCGTTAAAAATGTGGTTATTAAAGTAAAATGATCGAATGCCTCTTTGAGCATGTAATGTTGCGAATTAGAACAGAAACTGTTTTTTCCCGATAAAGCTGAACAGTGATCACTCCATTGCTAGTTTCATTTGCTCCTTTCATATCTCTATGATATCTAATTAAAGACTAAAAACAATATTGATTTAATCATACAACTTATTAGACAAAAAAAATCTCTACGGCACACTCAATACTTTAAAAAAAATTTATGAAAAACCTACTTTAATCACGAAAATCGATAACTTGTTCTTCATGCCACTAAACAACAATTATATACATTTTAGGTCACATTTGGTATGTGACGTTATAGAAAATGAAAATTTTTTAACAAAAATTAAAAAATACCTATTATGTATTTATTATTATTGTTCAACAGTATTATTTTCTATTATTTGTTTAAAATATGAATATGAACGTTATTTTTTATCTTTTTTTTTCACTTTTTTTATTACATTATACTCTATTTCTTTCTCATATATATATATATATATATATATATCAAATGTGACATTATAAAACTGTCTAAATTAACGATGCATACGTTTGGAATAAAATAAGAAAAGGATTAGTTTAAATTATACACATCAAGATATAGATCATGTTAATGCATTGATATATATACCAGTGGCCTGACATTTCTAACGGACATGTCGATTCATCTTTCTATTCTTCTAATATAAATAATTTATTATTTGTTATTTTTCTTTAAAATTCAAATGTATCAACAAGGAGAGTGATGATATATAAACACTAAAAATGATGAGATGATTTGATAGGGTGGTGGGTGAGTTAAGGGCCCGGCGTAGTAGTGGGATTATGGCAGGGCAATGAACTGAAAGCTGAGACGCAATTTTTAATTCTACTTGAATTTTTGATCGATGCAATTTTCAGTTTTACTATTAAGTTTTGAGACGCAAACTCCTTTAACTGTTTGATGCATGCAATATATATATATATATATATATATAACAAGTTTAAGTTATGATATACAATATAGTAAATCACCTCTACCTCCACTGGTGGCGTGGGACTGCTACATTTTTCAATTAAATATAATATAAATTAAATTATATAATTTAATCTTACGTTTTGTTAATACTAAAATATAATTTTGAGACCAAAAATACCAAAAAGTTCTAAAGCCATTTAAAATGTTAAAATACGATAAGACTCGCGATTCTTTAATATTAAAGTGAATAGAAAAGTTGTGTATTAATAATAAATTAAACAATGAGACGGGAAGCAGAGAAATTAAAGGGGGAAAAATCTAGAGATAACAACAAGAGAGAATTTGAATTGCACAAAATCAGGAGTGCTTAGGGCATGCTTGTTATTTATTTATCTCTAAATTTCAGGGTTTAATCTCTCTTTTTTTTTTTGGGCAAGAATTAGGGTTTAATCTTTATTGAGAAAGCGTGTACATTTCATAATAATGTTATTTATATGATATATCTTTATCAAATATAGGCTAAATTAAAATGCAATATATCCATCTCTTTTAAAATGTTTTTGGACAAAAAAAAAACTACAATATATCTTGAAGACATTAATTAGAATAAAAAAATATAGATGGAGGCAGAGGCACAGTACACCCACTTGTTTGTAACAGTTGTAGTTGTACTGTTGTAGAATGGAAAAAGACGAAGGCTATGTATCAACATCGGTCTTTCTCTTTCAAAGGCTCTGCATTCTTTGATTCTTTCCAACAATCACATATATAATCACGGGCATTGATTATATAAGCCCCACATAAACCGACCATTTAATGTTTTTAACATTTTATACAAAGTTTGTAACCTTTGTAAGAATTTTTCTTATAAACAAATATTAAGGTGATAAGAAATTTGGAGTGGGGACAAGAAATCATTGAATAGCAGGAGCACAAGAAGCATCTATGGGCAACAACTAGTTGGATGCATGCTTTAGAATTTCCTTTTAGCAACCAAAGGAAGAGCAATGTTTCAAAAAGTAAAATAAAGGAGGGGTGATGGATGTGTAACATCTAATTTTGTCGCATTTGTTAGTGATGAGAGATGAGTGATGAGTTTGGAGGCTGCTGCTATTACCAGTTGATCTTCTCAGCAGATGTGGATATGTATGAAGATTAATACTGGGAGTAACATCAAGAATATTACTGCAGAAAGAAACAGACCCCATTCAGATGACCTATAGTTATACTCCCTCTCACAAATTAAGCCCTTACTTCATAGCATCCATCAAAAGACAGAATTACAGTTTATGCTTGCTACATGGAATCTCATTTTTTCATGACATTTATTCCCTGTCTGAATCTGAACCCACAATGTAAATATTCTTCCCCCATCATATTCACTCGTTCTTGTGATCTTAAATGATCTTCGGCACTCTCCAAATCAACCATGGTTCTAGATTTACTTTTAGATCGGTCCAGGAACATCGTATTGACTTGCTGATTAATCACAACCTCATCCTCAGAATCCTAGCCACTGTTACTGTCCCCCTTTATTTCCTTCGCACAAGAAGCTAAGCTAGCTTGTTTGGCCAAGCTTTTTGATAGAAGAAGCTACTTAGTTTTTAAAAAAGTATTTATTTTAGTTTTTGAGGTGTTTAGTCAAACTTATATAAACATGCTAAATAGGCTTAAATATATTTTTAGTCATTCTACTTTTATAAAATTTTCAATCTGATCCCCCTAATTTAGAGACAGAAAATGTTATTCGCTAATTTTTTTTAAAAAATAATCTAATTTTGATTTTCTATCAAATACAAGCTGTTGCTCTCTCACTCACGGCACTTTTTTGAAATTTCATCTGAAAAAGATTATTTTAGAATAAGTAAAAATTCATAATAATCCCAAAGGAACTGGCCATAACATGCCCAGAATATCAGAGGGGGAAGCATTAATGGGTAAAGTGGTCCCACAGCGCACCCAGAACGAATTCATGCAAATCCAATGTATGAGTATCTATTGATCAGGGCCCAAGTCTGCAAATGATGAACATGGTATTACCCCAGTAGCCAATAATAGTATGTTAAGTCAACATATAATTAAGCTCAGTAACATTGTCATTTTTTTCACTTTTTTATTCTTTATCTTTTCCATTCTCAATCATTTCAAGCACACATAGAGAAATGATAATAATAGTAAAAGAAGAAAGAAAAAAAAAAGAAAAAAAAAAGAGGCAAGGCTTGCGAAATAGCCAAAGTTCTCAATACTTCTGACAAAATGAAACAGCATCCGGACTGTCTGCACACAGTGCGCTGCATATGAAATGCGCTTTTGGTGCGCTTCATGTGGGTTTTATTTTTATTTTTTAAATGAGGTCAAATATTAACCGTTTGTTTGAAGACTAAATCCCAACCGTCCACCTCCGAGCATTACTTCCTATACGCTGCGTTCCCTCTTCCTCCTTTGTTCAACCATGAAACACAGCGTGCGATTGCCATTTGTTCTGTTCCATGGCTTTTTGAGTGAAATCTTATTGTTGATTCGAGAATTTGTCCAAATCTATACTCAACAAAAGTAACACTCATATCCTATAATTTTGATGAAAGTTGAATTCTATAAATCCAATTTTAGTTATTCTTTTTAAATAAATTTTCATCAAAGCCGAACTGTATAGTCACGATTTGCATGGTTGTGAGTCTGTCACCATGACAAGTGACAAATAACTTGGGGATTGGTGTATGAAAATCGGACAAACTTTCATACGTGTTAAAAATCTTATGGGGCTTTGTAATAGAAGCGAGTTTAAAAGGACAAAGACAGTAAAGGTAGGCTCTTTCATTTACAGGGATGTGTAGGATTTTTGTGTGATGTGATAGCATGACTGCACGCTCGCTCTGTCCTATTAATTAATAACCAATACTTCGACACAATATCCTCCTCCACTTATTGATATTGTTTCTTTTTGTACTTCCTTTTCATGCTTCTTTTACTAACACCATATGTAATTTTGTTTCAATCTCATATATTAATTATAATTTCGTTAATTGAATAAAGAGACAGTACTACTTTCTTTGCATCATTTTTTCTTACAAAATTTGTGAAATAAAGAATATTTTTTTTTACTTAATTCATCACGTAAACATTTTTACTTATTTGGACCCTTTTTTGTTAAAACTTGTTTTGAATAAAAGTATAATAAATATATTTTTTTTTCTTTACCAAATTTAAAGGAATCAAATTTTTAAGATGAAATTAAAATTTGTATTAATTAAAATCAATGAATTTTATATTAATCTAAGTTTAATAATAAATAAATGCCTTGTTAAACATTGCCATGTTCAACATGTTCTTTTATAAGGTCATATTAAGGAAGGCTTGTACACTTTTGGTAACATTTAGCTTCTTGGTCAATTGCCTAAATTACCTCCTTAACCCGATACATCTCAACCTTAGATTTTAACACTTGCTTAAATCAATTTTGCAAAAGCCAAGAAGCCTATTGAATTTTTCATGTGGCATTGTTGTTTGAGTCATCCTTCTAATCTTCTTGTAAACAAAGTGTTGACATCTTGTAATGTCATAACTTTGAATAAAAATAATGTCTTTATTTGTACATCTTGTTGTATGGGCAAATCCCACAAACTTCCCTTCTCTTTTTCTCTCATATAGTACACATAATCATTAGAATTGATTTATTCTGATATTTAAGGTCTGTCACCAATGCTCTTTACCAATGGTTATCACTACTATGTCCATTTTATAGATGCTTTCTCCAAATTCATATGGCTTTACCCTATCTTGAAAAAAAAAATCTAAGGCTATTTTCATGTTTAAAAACTTCAAAACCATGATAGCGCTACAACTTGGCCATAAAATCAAAGTTCTTTAAACAAATGATGGATTAGAATATAAAACTCTCACTCCCTTTCTCAAAGAATATGGCATAATTTGTAAGGTGAGTTGCCTCTATACATATGAACAAAATAGGAATGCAGAGAGGAAGTACAGACATGTAATAGAAGTTAGCCTTACATTTTAGTTCAAGCTTTTCTTCGTATGAAATTTTGGGATGATGCCTTTTTTACTACTGCATACCTGATCAACAGGTTACCAATATTAACTGTATAAAGTCAAACATCTCTAAAAGTTCTCTTTCATACTAAACTGGATTACTCCTTCCTCAAAACCTTTGATTGGGCTTATTTTCCTTATACTAGACCACACAACCCTTATAAAGTTGATTTTAAGTCCAATATGTGTATTTTTCTTAGTTATAGCCTACTACAGAAAGGATACAAATGCCTTTCCCCTACTAGCAAAATATACATCTCATAGCATGTCATTTTTTATGAGAATCTTTTTCCTTACAACTCTTTATTTTTTTCATTTTAAAGAAATTACAACCTTAAACTCTCAACCTATGACATCACCTCTTTCCATCTCTTTAATAAACCTTCCCACATCCTAAATTTCTTTATCTCTAAATTCACATTCAAATGTTCCACATGATGCTAATTCTCATAATCATTATCCTTTATGTTTTGATAATACTTTACCTCTCACTCTAATTGATGTAAGTTTAACCAATCTAGTAAAGGTTCATGTGATACTTGATCCAACTCTAAGCTAACCTATTGATCTAGGTATCACGTGACCTAAGGTAGGCATTTTTAAGCCTAAAGCTTACATGATAACAACTGAACCAACTTTAGTAGTTGCTGCTTTTGCTCATGTTCAATGGAAATAGGCAATGAATGATAAATTTCAAGCACTTTGTTGCAGTGCTACAGGGAGTTTAGTACACTTCCAGCTAAAAGGACTCTTATTGGGTGTAAATGGGTCTTCAAGTTGAAATAAAATCCAGATGGTAGCATTAATAAGTAAAAAGCCCACCTTGTAACAAAGGAATTTCATCAATAAGATGGCTATGATTATACAAAAACCTTTGGTCCTATAGTGAAACAGGTGACTCTAAGAGCTGTTCTTACTTTAACTTTATCCAAGGAATGGCTTGTACATTAACTAGATGTAAAATAATGCCTTTCTAATTGGCACTCTTTGTGAAGAAGTCTATATGTCTCAACTTTTGGGATTTGAAAGCTTAGAAAGCAATCTAACATGCTGACTCCATAAGGCTCTTTATGGTCTCAAACAAACTCCTTGAGCTTAGCTTGAGAGATTAGCCATTACACTCAGAAGTTTGGGGTTCAATTCAACGTGCAATTTGTCACTATTTGGTCAAAGCAATGCAAAAGTTACTACATTGGTGCTAGTCTATGTTGATGATATTTTAATCACTAGCAGTTATAAATCCACAATAATAACTTATTTTAGATTTGAATAGAGCATTTATATTTCAGGACCTCGATGAAGTCAACTACTTCTTGGGGATACAAGTAAAGGAAACAAAAGGTGGTGGAATGCATTTGCCTTAAACAAAATATGTTACAGATTTGCTTACCAAGGCTAGAATGAATGAAGCAAAGCCAATGAGAACTCCCATAGTAATAGGAACAAAGTTATCAACTTATGCTAGTGATGAAATGAATGATCCTAGCCTTTATAGGTTAGCTGTAGGAGCCCTCCAAGTAATGACTATTACCAAACCTGATATTGCCTTTTGTGTTAACGTTGTCAATTTATGCATAAACCTCTAGTAAGTCATTGGGTTGTCGTGAAACGAATCCTCAAGCATCTTGAGGGCACACTTGATTATGGGCTACACTTAAAAAAAAGTCATACTAATCTAGAATTAATAGCAAATAGTGATGTTAACTAGGGATGTGATGTAAATGATAGAAGGTCGACATCAAGTGGTTTTGTATTTTTTGATCCAAATGTGGCTGCATGGTCCTTTAGGAAGCAGGCAGTAGTGTCTTATTCCTCTACCAACGCAAAGAAGTCTATCTAATGTAATAGTTAAGTTATGTTGGGTCAAGTCACTGTTAGGAGAGCTTAGAATTCTTATAACAGGACCACTTATAATCTTCTATGATAATCAAAGTGTTGTGTTACTAACTGCTAATCCTATGCTACATTCATAAACAAAGCATGTTGAGTTAGACATTCATTTTGTTCGAGAAAAGGTTTAGAATAAAGAAATAGATGTTGAACATATTCCTTCAAAGGAACAGCTAGTTGATATTCTAAAAAAAGCAGTTTTTAGTTCTCAATTTGTTTACTTCAAAGAAGACAAACTTAGTGTAAAATCATCTCCCCGTTAAGTTTGTAAGGGCATGTAAAGAAATAATGTAGTTAACATATAATTAAATAAATTTAGTATTATGTTGCTATTACATAAGTCACATTAATGTGTGTATGTGTATATATATATATATTGAACCATCTCTCTACTATAATAATCAAGAATTATCACTCTCATTCATCATCTTTCATCTCTTACTCTTCTTTGCTCTAAATCCTTTTAGTAGCTAACACAACTTCCTTATATGAATTGAAAATTCTTATTGTTGCTAATTTCTTTTTGAGATGTATTAGTCATAAACTAGAAATTGCTTCTACCTCATTTTTGTTTAGGTAACTGCTAAAGAATTGTGACACCAAAATATCCATCCAAATTTCCAACCTAGGATAGAAATAACTAAATAAATTGGATGCATTTCTAAGCAAACCAACTAGCTACAATTTATCTAACTTAATCATAATACAACCATTTAGACTAATTCTTTATGTATTGAATGATGAAAATAAGTAATGGCACCAGTAGAAAATAATATTCACCAACATGATAAATAAAATTACTAGAAAATAATATTTTCCATATCATTAAAATTCTACTAACATTTTGGACAAACTTCCATCAGATGCAACAATGAGCTAGCTCAGTGAGTGCTAGGAAGTGATCTTAAACTTAGTTAAATTTCTACCTTTTCCTTTTACTTTTGAGTATAGACATCCCCACAAAAGAAAAAAGAAAAAAAGGGAGAGGGAGAGAGAGAGAGAGAGAGAGAGAGAGAGAAGAAATCAAAACCTAAATTCACAAAATCCTATGTACTAACAACCTAGTACTTCAACCTTAAACAAAGAAAGGGTCTATAACGAGAGAAAAGTGCTCAAATTAACTACAGGCAACTACCCACTTCATAAACTTTTGTGAGGTGATGAATTTGGCAATATTAGATGGTTCTCCTCCTCCTTTGAGTTGCTTACCACCTGATCTTTATGCCATTTCAGAAAACCTTCCTCAAGAGCACTTCTCAATCATTGATGTCGGCAAGAATGTACAGCTTCAAGGATGGTTAGCTAACTTCTCTTGTGAGTGCGTTGTTTTGGCCAGATCTAGAATTCCTCTTTCACAAGCAAAGCAAAAATAGCAGCTTTGCATAGACCCTCAGGACAGCACTTGTCTTGCAGGGTCTTACTCTTGAATTCATAATACCCTAGAAATTCCTGGAATAAAGACTTGTCTTAAACTATCACCAAGGATAAGGTACCATAATGTTCAAAATTTGACCAAAAAGCAAGGTAATCCTCTCCATTTTTTCCCTCAAAATTGTGAAGAAAAAGACACATCAAATTTAAGATCCCTACAACAACCAGAGGGCAAGAGGCAACGAAACAAAGAAACTTAAAAATTCCACATGCCAACTATTACCATGGTTAATTGGAGGACAAATGCTAGCATTCTTTTAAAATTTAATTTGAACAATTAAAACAATGAAAACCAAGGAGATTTAAGAGACGAAAGTGTTCAACTTCATACAACTTAATAAGCCTATTTATTTCATTGTTGTGAAGCGCACACACTTTAAAATAGGAGTTTGTCCGTCATGGGGGAAAATATAATTAGACACAAATTTGAATGTGACACATCACATGGTACTTGGACTCTTCAGATTTTATCATGTCATGGTCTTCTTGTCCATGCTTCCTAGTTTCATTGAAGTGGACATCAAGAAATAGTGCTTTGCACACTTTTCAAAGGGCTTCATATTGAACCACTAGGTTAACATTTACCACTCTAATCAAAACTATTAACCACATCCATTGGTGGAACAAGAAAATCTAGTTTCTAGGAGCTAAAACATATGCAGAGTATAACGTATACATGGACAAATTGTCAAATCATTATGTTCTAAGTTATGTTGAAAACAAAATCAGGGGAAGAAATTAAAGGAAACGAAAATAAGAAATTTTAAAAGTTATTTTCCTTTGCATTATAGGATGTCATGTAAATGAAGGGATGAATATAAAAGAAAAGCATGAACGAAGAAAGAATGAGGAGAAAGCGATAAAATACAATTTCATCTATTAGGTTTAGTTCAGATGGTACTTATAGAAGTATAATTAGATTCAGAAGTATTGTGAGATTTTTTTTTTTCATGTTTCATTCTTTTCTCCTACCTTTCTCCACCCTTAGATATGACATTTAAAGAGAACATTATTATAAAGTATAATTGAATATTTTTCATTATTTCTTATAAACATACAAATCAATATCTTTATAAGAGTATTTAAGCAAATCTTTATTGTTATAAGAGCTTCGAAATATTACTTTCATGAAATAGGAAGAAGTATTTTCATCCAATCATCCTTAAAGGGGGGCGCGCGCGCACGCGTGTGGAGCGTATCAAGTGAGAAGAATGATCTTATATGAGAGATGTGAAAAGAAAATAATCACCTTTTAGATCACGGATTAATAATTGTGATTAATGTAAAAGCAATTAATCCGAAAATCAAGAAAAACATCTATGACAATTTTTGCATTAATCTCAATAATTTATTTGTGAATTAAGAGTGATTATTTCCTTCTCTCCCATAAAATTACTCCTCTCACTTGTTACACCTGTGTGTGTCTATGTGTGTGGCTAGGAGGGGTAAAGGATGACCTTTAACATAGTTGACCCATATTTAGGACATTTAAAAACCTCATTATCAGCAGAGGCCTCAAGTACTCCAATGATACTACAACGTATCTGAGTTGTGATATTTTCAACTAAATTCTAGCCTTATCATTATCTTTGAAAACAAAGTCTAACACTGCTAGGCATGGATGTAGAGAAAGAAAAACTTTCAATACTTCAATTATCCACAAAATACTGTGCCCATGAGCAGGGACTAAATGATACAACTTACAAATATTTTATTCTCGAGCAATTTTAAGAGATCATAATGGTATCATATTCAAATCATGGATGTGCAGGAAAGTACACACAGACAAACCCGCTCAAACACGAGACTAGTACATCTAAAGTTCATTCAGCCTCTGATCACCGACAATAAAAAACTGCATAGTACAATAAAGATTTCGGAAAAAATTTAAAACGATTTATCTTTACCAATAGTTCTCCTCGAACTCCTGCCTCTTCTACAGCTTCTCGAACTGCTGCCTCCTCAACAGTCTCATCATTTTGCCATCCCCCATTCATCATGCAAATAATATAAATATCATAATGAGTACACGCAGGACTCAACTATCCATAGGAAAGTTTTATTTTGCGCAATAAAGTAGTAAACACAGTTGCAGTATAAGCTATATTTGATAGCAATTGATTTGGAGTCAACCAAAATAAATAATAAGGTATATATTTACTCCCTCACATACCTTTGGAAACACAATACCAGGTCCACTAGCTGAGCTGATCAACAAAACCTCCAAAATCTTTTCAGATGCACCATCACTCCTTTTGGGAGGACTTCTATACTTAAAGGGAATGCACCTGTTAATCACTTCGTAGATCAGAATTAATAGTACTTCTCAGATTTTGAAGGCCTGTTAGGTCGAACTTCAGCAATATAACATCATTGTCACTATTAGCAATCACCTACAAGTGGATACATACTAAAAAATACGCCTATCTTAGGATTAATATTTCACAAGTGTTTGTTTGAGAAATCAATTTGCCTGGTTCCGACTCAAAGTTGGAAAGTGAATTCTCTGTTACCTTCTTTTTTTTTTTAATCTCAGTCATCCATTTTTCATTTTAATTTTTTTATTTTGAAAGAAGCAAAGCGTAAGATAAAATATTATCTTCATCTTGTATTTTGTTTTCTTTAAAATAAAAAAAAAGTTGATATCGCAAAAAAAAAAAAAGAAGAATATAGAGAGTCCAGATCTACGTAGCTTGAGCAACATACAGAGAATCCGTTCTCTTGAAACTAGTTAAAGTTATCCCTGATTTCATACAAATGGTGCAACTCATGAATAGTCAACGTTGCACGGGAACGGCAAAATGGGAGGCGTACCCGTACCGGATATGTATCCGGTACGGATACGCGTATCGTACGGGTACAAACGTACCCAGTACGTTTCGTTTTTTTCCGTACGTTTCGAAACGTTTCTTTCCGTACAGAAACGTTTCGAAACGACTTCAAAACGGCTCCAAAACGGCTTCGAAACGCTGGGATTAAAACGCGGCGTTTTGGTCGAGCATTAGGATCCGTTTTTGCCTTGTTTTGTCGTCCGGATCTGGTCGAGCTTCAGGACTCCTCCCTCGTCTCTTGCTGCCGCTGCGTCTCGCTGTGGGTCTCTCCTCCGTCCTTCAGTGTTTCCGTCGTCTTCTCCGGCAGTTGCAGGTGCTTCTCCTCCTTCCGTCAGCTTCTCCATCTTCTTCTTCGGTGGCTGTTAGGACGAGCTGCCGAGTTTCGTGGTGCGTCGTGCGTCTTCTTCCTCCAGTAAATCCACTGCACTTTCTCCGGTAAATGTTGGTGTTGAGCTGGTCTTCCTCCGTCTTCCTCTGTGTGTTCGATCTTATGAATTTATGTTTATGTATTTTTTCTTCTTTGCTTGTGTGGTGTCTGGTGTGTGCTGTATTTTTTACGTCTTCCTCTGTGTTGCTTGTTTGCTTTGCTATTTTTTCTACTCTGCTTGCGTGCTGTTGTTGTTGTTATGGTATTGATTTTCTTTAACCAAAGAATCAGTGCTTTGCTATTAGGACGAGCTGAGCTGCTGCAAAAATGAGGGAAAAAAATAGTAATTGAATTTATTATACAGTGATTCATTCTTTCAATTTCTCAAGGATGTCTACAAGTGTTTGTGAAAGGACTTGAATGTCCACAAGGCCATATGAATTGGTTTCAGTTATTTTCTCTATTTTGTTTTTGCAAAGACTCAAACTAAATGATCTTCTTGAGCTGGGAATTTTATTTAACCAAAGAATCAGTGCTTTGCTATTAGGACGAGCTGAGCTGCTGCAAAAATGAGAGAAAAAAATAGTAATTGAATTTATGTATTTTTCCTCCTCCCATTTTTCAAACCAAAAAATTTAATTTAATGTCATTGGTACACAAGAGTTTAACTGTTAAAAGTACTGTCTCGGGCTGCTCTTGGTGTATCTTTGGCTCTGATAATGTTGACAGTTGTATCTTAGGCTCTTGGTTTATGAGAAAATACTGTTACTCTATCTTTACTTTCTATTATATTGAAAATAATGTTAATTTATATGCACTAGTTTAAATTTAGTTTTTATGTTGCTTCTCCATCATAGGTATCATGGCAACTGGAAGTTCTAGTTCTGCTAGTAATCCTAGGTCCTCTGCTTCTACTGAATATTGTTCTAGTAATATTCTCCAAAAAGAGGGGACTCCTTTGTGGACTTATGTAACTTTAATTGTTAGAAGTAGAGAAGGAGAAACTGCTAATTCTGGTGGAAACAAGCATTGGAAGTGTAATTATTGTAACCATGAATTCCAAGGATCTTATTCTAGAGTTAAGTGTCATTTGTTGAGGATATCTGGTAAAGGAATTTCTACGTGTCCCAAAGTCGATACTCACTGTTTAGCGGAGATGAAAAATTTGCAAGAGGAGGCTGAGAATAAATTAAAACTAAAAGAAGTTCCATTACCACCCCCAGCTAGAGGTTTATCTCCTTTAGGTGTTCAAAGTGAGTATAATCAAGGAAAAAAGAGAGCAATTGGTGCTTTGGAAAAAGCCTTCAACCAAACAGTAAGGGAAAATTTGTGTGCAAAAATTGCTAGAATGTTCTATTCAGGTGGCTTATCTTTTAATTTGGCACGCAATCCATATTACATTAGCTCTTATCAATATGCTGCAAATAATATGATTTCTGGTTTTAAACCTCCTGGTTATAATGCACTAAGAGGTCCTTTGTTGCAACAAGAAAGGGCAAATGTTGAAAGGTTGCTTGAGCCAATAAAAGGGACTTGGAGTGAGAAGGGAGTGAGTCTTGTAACGGATGGGTGGACTGATGTACAACGAAGGCCGTTAATTAATTTTATGGCTGTATCTGATGGGGGTCCTATTTTTTTAAAGGCAATTGATGGGACTAAAGAATACAAGGACAAATTCTACATAGCTGAGTTGATGAAGCAGGTAATTGAAGAGGTAAAACCTCAAAATGTGGTTCAAATTATTACTGACAATACCCCTGTTTGTAAAGCTGCTGGCAAGATTATTGAAGGTGAGTATCCTCACATTTTTTGGACACCATGTGTTGTCCATACGCTCAATCTCGCGTTGAAAAATATATGTGCAGCTAAAAACACTGAGGCAAATGAATTAATATATGAAGAATGTCATTGGATTACTCAAATAAGGGATGATGTAATTTTTATTAGAACTTTCATCATGAATCACTCCATGAGGTGGGCCATTTTCAATGAATTTGTGCCCTTGAAATTGCTTGCCATTGCTGATACTAGGTTTGCTTCAACCATTGTGATGCTAAAGAGGCTCAGACTCATTAAAATGTCTCTTTGCACAATGGTAATTAGTGAAGAATGGAATACATATAAAGAGGATGATGTTGGAAAGGCTAATACTGTTAAAGAGTTAATTCTTGATGACTCTTGGTGGGATAAGATTAATTATATCCTCTCTTTTACAAAGCCTATTTATGAAATGCTTAGATTTTGTGAAACAGATAAGCCTTCTCTTCACTTGATTTATGATATGTGGGATTTAATGATAGAACAAGTGAAAATATCAATATACAAACATGAGAAAAAGGAACTTTCTGAGCATTCAAGATTTTATGAAGTTGTGTACGGAATTATAATTAATCGTTGGACAAAAAGTTGTACACCACTTCATTGTCTTGCTCATTCATTGAATCCTAGGTAAGTTCTATTAATATTCCATATTTATATTGTTGATATTCTTTTCACATTTAATTTTATGTTAAACAAGTCTAATTCTCATTATTTTTATTGCATACTATATAGGTATTACACTCCTCAATGGCTTGATGTGTCACCAAATAGAGTTCCTCCACATTTAGATGCTGAAATTTCAACTGAGAGGACCAAGTGCTTTAGTATGTATTTTAAAGATCCTAAGGAGAGAAAATTGGTCCTTCAAGAATTTTCAATGTTTTGTGGAGCTTCAGATGCGTATTCATTATTTGATTCATTACAATATAGATGGAATTTGGAACCTAAAGATTGGTGGTTAAATTATGGTTCTTCAACCCCAATGCTCCAACGGCTTGCATTAAAGCTTCTTCGTCAACCATGTTCATCATCTTGTTGTGAACGAAATTGGAGTACTTACTCTTTCATTCACTCATTGAAAAGGAACAAATTGAATCCAAAAAGGGCTGAAGACTTGGTTTATGTTCATACCAATCTTCGTCTTTTATCAAGAAAGAGTGAAAAGTATTCTAGTGGAGTGACGAGGATGTGTGATGTTAATGGAGACCATTGGGAGCCATTTGATGGGGCAGGAGGTCTTGAAGTTGCAAATTTATCTTTAGATGAACCAGATTTAGAACAAGAACTCATAGGGAATGTTACTAATGTGGATGTAGATGAAGATGAAGATTAACTTGGATTGGAAATTTTAATATTAATGCATGCATGGAATGTAAACTTGTTATGAACATTTTATTTATGTTTGTAATTTGTGATATTATTTATGCTATGGTAGTTTATTTGTATTTTGTTTTATTTTTTAATGTCTTAGATTTTTGAATATATATATATAATTATATTATATATAAATATATATATATATATATATTCCCGTACCCGTATCTTAAAATTTCAGAAATTACCGTATCTTACGTATCGTGTCGTGTCGTACCCGATACGCGTACCCGTATCGGTGCTTCTTATACCTTAATACATTAACAAGCAATCAAACTTAAATGGGGTTAAATTAACTTTCCCATAATTAGAAATTTATTTAAACATGGAATAGATGGATGCTGTAAGCTAAAGTAATAGGATCCTACAGAGCACATCCAACTAGACTACAACTGAATCTTTTGTTATCTTTCCTGTCAATCCACACATTAAAGACACTGCTGAACCAACCAATCAAATATTTCCTAATATCAACCTGACCGCTGACTATATCAGATGGATACCACCTTAGAAAATCGCTATTCTCTTCAAAAATCAAGCAACATGTATCCAAAAAGGGAAAAAAATCTAAACTGGCCACGATAATTTTAAAATTAACTAGTGTTTCATCGCAACGGGATCTCTTAGATATGCTGAGAATAAAGCAATTATCATTTTCTTCTTGATGCTGCGTTCCTTGGAGCAGGACACTGATACTAAGCAAATCCAGAAAAAGAGACGATCGAATTTCTGGAAAAGATTGAGCAATAAGCAGGCAATGTCAATGGTACTGAATACAAATTCTGAAGAAAAAAGGTTAAGAGAAATGTATAAACACCTCGTAAACATGATTCTGTGCCTAAGAACAAATCAATTTGAGAGAAACTGAGAAAAGAACTCAGTACCCAGCGATAAGGCGGCAGCTGGCCTCATAACGCTGCCGCTGACGACCGGTACGAGCCACCAATTCAGACATTCCTGGATTTGTATATTCGTTCCTGGCACAAACACTAAATCCTTCCGATTCCAAAACAATAACGTGAATCACAGTCATTACACCCATTGGAAATCGAATCCAAATTTTATCAAAGAATTTTTTTTTTAACCCCGTTACCAGTTTTTCTTGCAGTCGCTGCTACTTCTCATTCGCGAATCTGCATTCTCGAAAACCCGCAACGCCATGCACTGCCAGGAAACAACAGAAGGGGCGGGTGATGGTGACCCAGAAGAGCCAAGCTCTGTTTCCAAGACGCGCACAGAGAAAGAGATGGAAGGAGGAGGCAGAAATGAATGAAACGGAACGGGGTTGTAGTTAGGGGTTGTTTGGTTGTAGTTATGGTTGTATAAAGTTGTGGAAGAAGTCAAGTCAGAAAGGGGCAGAAGAACAGAAGCTGGAGACTGGGGTCACAAATCTACAAATTTGCAGGCGAGGTCGGTTGTATTTGTTAAAAGTGGGTTACCACCATCCTTCTTTTTCAGTAGCCCTGCCCTTTTTACTGTTTACTGACTATGCCCCTGCCTCTTTTATTTTCAAACCTCATATACTTTTTTCTCAGAAATTTAATCCATTTTGATCAATCAATGATTTTTAAAAGAATCAAATTTACAATTCAGATATCTTCCTTCTAATCTTGCTTGTGAAATAAGGCGATAAGAGATTTCCAACAAGATAGAAATGTCTTTTTTATCCTGATCAGAATGATAAATGGAAAGATATGTCAACTTTTGTTTGTTTTGTCGTTGTTTTTGTTGTAAAAGTTACATTAAGTCTGTAGGTCCCCCAACAGTTATAGTTTCCTTTCTTACCATTTAAGGGAGTTATGCGAGTCTGAATATGTATCTAAAATTAAATTGGTTGTAATTATTTTGTGACATAATAAAAAGGCTTGTTTGAGAATATTGTGATTGTTCATAAGTTATTGTACTACAAATATTGTAAAAAAATTATTTAGATAGGACAAAAATAATATTTTGTAAAAATCTTATAAAAATCGTTTTTAAAAGTAAAATTGGTCAATAAAATGTTTGATGTGTTGAAACATTTTTTTTTTTACTATACTAAAATTTCAAAAAACTTTAGTAGCCCAGGTGGCAAGAATGAAGGGAATATGAATAATGTAAAGGTTTAAACCTCTCTGTGTAGTGTGTACAATAAATAAAACTTTATATCAAATTGTTAAATAACTTAGATTAGTTTAATGTTAAATTGAAATAAATAATATAAGGATGAAAATTAATAACCTCTAAGATAGAAATTATAGAATTACGAATAGAAATTTGACTTGAAAAATATATTTTATGCTGATAATTGAAGAAACATGTGAGATTTGTGTATATGGCATGGCATTTATATAAAGATAGATAAACTAATGAAAACTTAATAATATATATAAGCAACAGTATTAATGTAATATTAATAGATTTACAATGCGAATATATTTAAAATTCAGTAAAATAGGAATATCCTTCTCTTAAATTTATAATAATCACATTTACTTTTAAAAGCATCTCCTAAGATGCTTCTAAAAAGCATTTGTGACTTTTAAAATACTAGAAGAAACACTATAAAAAATAAGAGTAAATTATATAAATATTACCTAAATTTTGTTAATATTATGCGAAACTCTTAGTTATTTTTAAATTAAAATATTCTTCATTAATGTCCATACACGCACATACACACATATATACTAAATACTTTTTTAAGATTTAACAATTCAAGATAGTAGATTTCGTCATGAGAAAATTTAATTCTTGAAATAAAAAACTAATAAGTATTTAGATTAATAGATAATATTTTATTAAAAATTTAAAAAATAAAAATAAAGTTTATATTTTAAAAATAAAAAAGAGATATGTATAATTTTAATAAAATAACATAATTTTATAACTTTTAATATAAAAAATACTAGAAGCAAAAGCTGTAACTCCCAAAAGTCCTAAAAATGGTTTGGTCCATTAATATTTTCTATATATTTTTAATATTTTGAATACATATTTAGCTGTAAAATTAAAAATTGTCAAAAGAAGTAATATATTTAATATTTTGTAGAATTTGTAAGAAAAAAAATTAATAAATGAGAAGTCATTATAAAATTTTAATGATATAAGATACTAACATATAAATAACAATATAACAAATAACCTAATCTTAGGCCACTATATTTTTCATATAAATTTAAGAGTGAGTGGCATTAAATGACCTTAAGTAGGAATGTACAAATGGTTTGACAATTTGGCTAGCCCAATAATTTTAGACTAGGTTGGGTTAACTTAAAAACACAAAAATAAGTAAACTAGGTTGAATTAAGTGACTAAATTAGACTGGATATTAAGTCAACCATATTAGTTAGTTTGAACTAACCCTTTATATATATATATATATAAATATATATCTCTCTCTTTAAAAAAAAAAATTATAAGGACTTACATAAAGATTTTATATTTTTCAATAGCAAAATATAATTTTACAAAAATTTATATAAAAATTTTATTTTGTATGAGGTTATTTATAATTTTTATTAAAAATTTTGACTTAAAAAAATGGTATATTCATTTGCCCCAACTCAATGCTAAACTAAATTAAGTCAAATTTGGACACTAAATCTAAAAATATTGACTCAATATTAAATTAAGTCAAATATCAAACTAAACCAAAATCTGAATGTGAAAAAATTGTAAGTCTATAATTGCCAATAGGACGTTGGCAACATGAAGGACTTCCAGGGACATCCACGTTTCAAAATATTTTGGCCGTGATGTCTCATGTTAACTCTTAGTTAGTCAGTTATGAGTGTTACAGCTTATAAAAATAAGGCGATATTCTTCTTGTTGCTTTAACTTTTGTAATATCTTTTATATTGACCAACACCGTGTATAATTTAAATAATTTTTTGATAAAAAAATAAAATATCAATATCATATTTCTGATGAAATGGCATTGTTTATGAATTCACTTATTGTTTAGCGCAGTTTCGTGTTGTCATGTATCCGATCTTACTTTATATGACGGGGATGGTGTTAGCTGTGTCATTTACCAACGTCGCCATTATTGAACACACTCCCTCTAGTTTCCCTTCATTTCCAACTGAACCTCAACTTTCCCTCCGCTGTTCTTTCGACGCACTTCTTCTGTTATTTTTTAGTGCTTTTCGATCCCTTGCTGCCCAAGAAGGGCGACATACCAGCACTTTTGAGTTGTGATCCCTTTCTTCATACTACCTTGGAGATAGTTTGGTAATTTTTATGTAAAAATAATTTATTTATATATATCTTTAATATGATATTTGTATAATTAGTATTCAGTAACATCTCATTGTCTTTATTATTTTTTTAAATTAAAACACAAAAATTAATTTTATTATCAAAATCACTTTTCTTATTGTTTTTTACGATTGTACTTTTTAAAAAAATATTTTACATATTAAATGAGTCTTTTATTATATTCATTATCATAGTCTTGGTTGGCTTTATACTAGTACGTTACGCTCAGTATAAGCTCAAATTCTGACTTTTTGAAATGAGAGTGTAACAAAAAGTGTTTAGTAAATCCTTCAAAAATTACTATTTAAAATGGCGAGTGAATTTAGAAACATATTAGTAAGATGCTTTTAAAATCTACTTGTCCTTTTTCTCGTTAAACAGTAAAAAGCGAAGCACTTATACGAGACTGGGGCAATAAAATTAAAATCTCACTGAAACGTTTATTTGTTGCGACTTTTTTTTTTCAATTCACTTTTTTAAAAGCGGGTGGACAAACTGAGCCTAAACAATGAATATTGAAGGGGTGTGCATTTTTCATCATGTATTGATAATATGCGTTTAGTCCAAGAATGGCTGTCTTGTAGAAAAAAAAAAGAAGCCCATTCTAAGCCTTAATCTCAGGCCATTCTCGGTAAAGAAGAATGACAAACGTACTAATAGGATATAAGGTCTATATATCATCGCAATAGTCAGAAGGGGGTGGGGGTGTCATGAAGAAATCAAGATTGGTGAGTGGGGGGAAATTGCTCATAATCATATTTAACAAGCGCTGGAAGACTCAAGGTCTTAGTAACTATCCACAATCCTTGACATAGAAGAATATGTTCCAAGGATTGCACTAGCGATTCCCATTGTAATAACCGCAACACTCAGAACAACCTGATGGTGTCAGAGAAAAAAGGGGGAGGGGGGGGGGGGGGGGGGGGGAAGAAAAAGATCAGCTGTTAGAAATTTAACCTTAATAGAAAATGAGAGCAAACAAGTCAGCAGGCACCATTACCTGGGTTTTTGTAGCTCTTTTCCCCACAATTTTCAGAAAACATGAAGCTGGCACTACCACAGACTGAAAAATGTAGCATTCCCATATTACACCCAAGTTTCTTGTGAAATCCTTATTCCTTAACAATAAACTGAGCCATAGTGGGGGAAAAAGGGCGATAGAAGAGCCTATCGATACAGGGGCTGAGGGAGAAATTTTTATAGGGGCAGAAATTGTAAGTTATAATGTATAATTTTTTTAGTTAAAAAAATATAATTATTCATATATATATATTATATATATATATACATATATAACACAACATAGAGGGAAGGAGAGGGGGCCAATTACCCCCCCTTACTCGGCCTTTGTTTTGTTAAGACCTCCAATTGGTAATTACTGTCAAGAATTAAGCTCGATTGGGATTATATGAAGTTTTTAAATGGAGTTTTATAAAAACACGGCAAAAAAAAAAGAATATTCATAAATTTATTTGATCAACACTTTTATCAATATTATTATATTCGGCCAATCTATAATTGTTTTAATTGTCTAATTACTAAGAGCATATGCAAATTCAGTTTTGTAATTAATATTATTTGAAAGGATCAATAATTTTAAATATTTATTTCAGTTAGTTTAAATTAAATTTCTCATTTTTAATTAAATTATACAAATAAAATCACAATAAATATATAAAAACTTTTTAATCAAAAGAAATATAAATAATATATGAAAGTAAAATAAATATAGTCGGTGGCTTTGCCCCCTTTTTTTTATTAATTGGAGGCACGATATCTCATGCCACCAAGTTTGGCAAAAAATATGGCATTTTTTATTTATATTTTTAGAACTAGAAGGTGATGCTATTATATTAAAAAATAATAATATATAGTGTAAATATTTTTGACACTATAATATTTTACCTAAATTTTATTTTTATATCAAATAAAAAAAATTCATATTCAAAATTAGGGTTGTTTATGGGTAGAGCCGAGTCGGACATTTAATATGCCCAATGCCTTGTCTGATTAAGACATTGAATTTATTTTTATGCCCGTGAATCGGCCTTGCTCGACCCGAGCAAGCCCGATTTTATATTGAGTTAGAGCGGTTTAGGATCGCCCGAGTCATTTTTAAAAAAAAATTAATACTTGTAATATAAAAATATTTTTTATTAGACTCATAAGCATATATTTCAAAATAATGAATTTTTAGAACCCCTTATATTTTTATCAATAATAAAAAAATAGGTTGGTATTATCAAGTAAAAATATATGCTATACTAACATAATTAGTCTTAGGTAAATATGTATATTTTTGTTATTCAACAGAAAAAAAATGTTAATAAGCATGCACATCAATAATAAAAATAATTAAGAAGTAGGAAAAGTTTAGGTAGATAATAAATGTTGCAACATGTAAAAAAAAATCAGATGACAAGATATGATAACTAAAAGAAAAGCAACTGCTAGGATGGATTAGGCAGAACATATTTTCGCCCGTGACCCGACCCGACCCGACATAATTCTATTTTAAAAGTTCTGCCCCATTTATATTTTTGGCCAACTTAGCCCAACCCAACCAAATTAAACCGAATTAGGGGCCAGCCTTCAGGACTCAGTGGATAAATGAACACCCCTACTCAAAATACATCCATCACTAAATATTAAAAAATTCCCCCGAAAAAGATGTAAATGTTTGTAACGAAGTGATGATACGAAAGGATGAAAGATATGCGGCAAGTTTGTCATCAGGCATTTTGAAGAAAAAAGTAAATTTTTGTCTTTAAAAAAACTATTTCTCTGCAACTTTAAAAAGAAAAGTTCTAACGCTTTCTCTTCGCAAAAGAGAAACTGTTTTTGCTGCCATTAAATGCAGGATTGGATTTTGGCCGAACATAACAGAAAATTAAAATAAATAATTTTTTAAAAGAATAAGCTGCTTATTTTTTAAAATAAACAATTACAAACAGACTATTCGTCTTCTGCCCCTTTTTTTTTTTCGCTAAAGCATTTTTTCTTCCCATTAACTTAGAATTACGAATGCCTGATTTCCTCCCATGCCAATGAAGCTTTTATAATGTAAACATCGCCAGACATATGACTACAATATTTATTTAACTGAAAGATTGAGCTTAACCACAAGTATACTGAGGAGAGAACCAATCAAAGCCATCACAAGCCCTGAGATTATAAAAACGATATTTTAGGAGTCAATTCAGTCCATCGGTACACATTTTACCCCTTAAATAGACAGAAATGCTATAATAAAACTCAAAAAGCAAAACTACTAAAAACCTTTGCCGAGAAAAAAATTATAGTTAAATCAGAAGTAAAATGTTGCCTCTCTTGCCTGTACTTCATATTTGCCCTCAGGTATTAAATAAAACTTTTCTATCTTGAATTGTCTAAGTCATCTGTGAATCTGAATAGAACAGAATAGAAGGTAACATATTATTAAGACAAAGTGTTAAGACTTACCAAAAAAAAAGGAATCAGAAAGCGACACAAATTGTAGATATAACAAGTGATGTTCTGAGAAGCACGAAACACCAATAAGTACTTGAAATTTCAGTAGGCAGCAACTCCTCTAGACTCCTTGCGAGTGGGTTCATCAATAAAGCATACTTGTCCACTATTAAGGAAAAGAAAGACTAAAATAACATCTGATTGATCAAGCCATGTCTATTTATTTGACTTTCATGTATAAACAAGTAATTTGTGGGCCAAAAAAGGATATTTTTGTGAAATGGGTTAATCACCTGAAAGAGCAAGAAACACAAATATTAGAAACCACAGAATAGTTCACGAGAAGGCAACTGTTAGCTCGCAAAGACCTCAAAATTCTCATACTCACCGTTGTCCACAAGGCAACTTCGGAAGCAAAAGCATGTGTTGGCATATTCAATGTTATCTGAGACAAAGTGTCTTGACCAAATATGAGAAATCCAATAACTGCAACGCTTCCATATATTAAAAAGCACAAAAGAAAACTGCACAGAAAGAAATGAATGAGGTACCCAAAAAGAAGAAATCAAATGTTTCTCCAGTGGCAATTAGGAAGTTGTGTTACCATATTATTAAGGCCTTGGTAAATTTTGTTTTGTCAGCCATAGGACCTGATAAATGTTCGGAAAAACAGTAATGTCCAGAATAGCAAAACCCATAGATACCGATAGCATATGGAATTCCACCCCAATTCACTAACTGACCAGTGTGATGGAATCCAATACCATCTGTTGTCCCAACAAAAAAAACACACAGACAACAATTATAATTGTCGCAAGAACCCCTCCAGCTGCAGAGTCATAATAAAGGGTACAGTAAGTGCATGCTAGGCTTGAAAAATTAATAGCAAAGGAACTTCCTTTAGAGATTGGAGAACCTGAAAGATAGGAGATTACGCGAAGATCCCTCCAACAAAACAGTAGGGAGAACAATAAGTGCAGTCAAAACTCCAAACAAGTGCATGGAGTCCAACTGAATACTGCCCCCAATCCAAGGATGTTCCGGGAAACAACCTAGTAAGGGTTATCTCCTTCCAAGATAATAAATTCCACACAATATGTCTACACCCATAAAAAACATCTCATACATTTATTAACATTACAGAACATTTTTTTTTCCCTAGAAAGGAAAAAAGATCAAATAGGAACATATGCATGCAGCACTTACATATAATTCAGTGTACAGGAAGATCTGCAACAAAGATAAAAAAGGAATGATATAAGTAAACATTGAGTATTAAAAACCAGTGGTTGTGCAAGGGTGAAAAACAATCATATGTCAACATTCTTTCTCACCCCTACGATAAAGAATTTAGACTAAACACCATCCCAATGAAACACTATAAATTGCCAAGAAACAAGCATTACACAACCATTTGAACTTATTTTAGATACAGAAAGAAACAAACTCACTGATACTGCAAGGACGGGCCATATCTTCCAAAAGCAGCTTCTCCAATATCTGGATAGGTTTTGATTCCTTCTCTGCTTTCAAAGCAGTGCTTCATAAGCTGCGCAGTATAACAACATACAACTGCGAAAAGTAACAACACCACCATACTCGCCCCACCCACCTTCTTTCACTGTACTAGGCGCAGACAGAAAGGGCCAACTCCAGCCAAGACATTAACCCCTGTGCAGGTTCATTAAATCATGAAATGACCAGCAATAAAATTATATTTCTCTTAGGGCGGTGATACAGAGAGGTTCAAGTTCTCTAAGTAGTTGAATCATGTCTTCAAGATTTGCAATAAAACATGTATTACAGATCTTTATAACAATCCAACAAAACTCGAATTCTTCGTGGCCTAGCCCAATATATATATATATATATATATATATTAACAATCTTTTAAAACCAAAAACCAAGCTATATAGTAAAGTATATTTAATAGTAACTCCTCGTTTTATCTGTTGAAGTGATATTTTATGCAAATTAAGGTATTGGAAATGGTTGTTATATGCCCACTGCCATAGCATTGGAAAAGCATGAATTTAGAATCTTGCCTCTTAACTTCTAGGAGGGGAAGAAAACCTTTCAGTAAGCTTAAAAACCCCTTGTGTCACGAATGACATGTAGACTTCCCGTTCTCATTTTTTCATGTCCCTGCGGCACTCCTTTATCAGTTCTCACGTCAACAAATAAAGACTTGGGAAAATTATCGTTGAAGATTATAGATTAAAAGATTTTAAAATTTAAAATTATTTTTAAAAACTCAAAAATAAAATTTTTTTACTTAAAAGCCTTTAATTATAATTTTTTTTTACATAATTTTAAATTTTTAATTATTAGATTGTTTAAAATAATTTTAAAATTTAAAATCTTTCAATATAAATATTTTTTACTTAACTTTGCTCATCTCCATTCCAACATTATCACACCATTAAATTGAGGAAACAATAAGTTCTCTAAAAATAAAACGGTAAGGCTTTGTTTGGTTTGAAGGATTTGGAGGGAAGGGGAGGGGAGGGGGAGGATGTTTTCTTGTTTGGGTTTGAAAATAATGGAGGGGAGCCCTCCCCTCCCCTCCAAATCCTCCCCTCCAAAAGTGGGGGTTTTTGGAGGGGAGAGAAATTTTTTTTTAAATTTTGACTAAATTACCCCTCACTTAAAATATAATATGGATCTTATTTTTTTTAAATAGGGGTTTAAGATAATTTTTTATGAAAATAAAAAATATTTTTTAAATAAAAATAAAAAAAATTATTTTTTATAATAAAAAAATAATAAAAAAATCTTTTTTATATAAAAATATTCTTAAAAATAAAAAAAAAATTAATTCTAATATCATAAGGGCATAATTATCCATTAATCTCTCCCCTCTCCTCCCTAACCAAAACAACATATCATTAGGATCCCCTCCCCTCCCCTCCCCTCCCCTCCTTTGAACCAAACACTACGGATAGGGCATCAGAACACTAATTCGCTGAGGTGAGAGAATCAAAGAGCTAACCATTAAAAACTGTTTGAGTGAAGCTACAAACAGAACCAAACGGGTGATTCTCCTGTATGTTGTTTATGAAATGAAGCTTTCTCCCTCGTTGATGATTGCCTTGTCGAGATCCTTCCCGGGTCCAACATTCTGAAATTGATTGGTGCCTTCCTGACCAGATAGAAAGGGAGTCTTTTCCGTCAAGGTCTAAGTTGCTTTTTGAACTATTGGTGAAACTTGAATATATCAAACTTGGTGATTGCAGAAGCGCTCCAAAATTTTGGTGATGCAGCAGATTGTGTAAGAATCAATAGTCCTCTCTGTCATAATAAATAAATAATGCTCAGGTTACCGGGGAAAGAAGAAAGAAAAGGAAGAGTCATAAAAAGCCACATAACACGCGATGCTAGCTATGCTTACAAAGTAAGTCAAAACAACCTTGGTCAGAGGAGAGATGATATGGCATCTTCACCAGGAGATAATGTAACAAAAGCGCTAATTATATGGAATTTTGATGGAAGATTTTGGCATATACATATAGAGATACCCTTAATTGACCAAATTTTCCTCTAAAAACTTACTAATCCCTAACGATGGAAAAGCAGAAACTTGAAAGAAACATTTCGTGAAATTGCTTTTAAAACAGCAGTGGGGCCACTCAACGGGAATTAACCACTAAGTTTCAATAGGGAAAATTCCATGAACACCACTATGCTAAAGTTAGATTTTTGAACTAGAAAAAAAAAAAAATGCCCAATTGTACTTGTAACTTTGAGGCCATTGATGAGAAGAGAAAGCCTCAGGCGGTGCTTTAGGATTTTCCTCATCGTCGCTGCCGCTCCCACTGAAGACTTCAGTAGCTCCAATGTCCTGTCCTCCTTCGTTAACATCCTCGTCGTTCTGATCCAAGAAATACTCATAGCTTTTCTCGTTGTCTTTTGTTAAGCCATTTGAATCCCCTCCTTTGTAAACCCAACACCCCTCTTACCGCCCGTAAACACTAAACGGGGATGACGGAGAGCCAAAAGCTGCGTTTGTGATTCAGGTTATCCAGCTCTTATCTATCAAATATAACCTCAAAAAAAAAAAAAGTTTTCTACGACTAACGACTTATTGGAGTCCTGAGTGGCTCTGGCTGTACAACAGTACTAGAAGGTTGGATTGGAGGCTACGGAATGCCACAACATAAGTAGCATTTATAAGCAACTAGTATATTTTTTTAAAAAATATTTTTGTTTCTTAAACTTTATAATAAATATATAATACGTATAATAAATATTTTAAAAAATTCATATAATATTTAAATTTGAAAAAAATATGCATTTGTGAAAAAAAATTATATTTTATTTAAAATTTCAATAATAAAAATATAAGATTTGTATTTTTTTTTTAATCTAACGAAGCTGACAGTGTCGAACTGTCAATGTTTTGTTTTAGATTGAGACTCATCAATTTCGTACTACACACGCGATTATCTGCCCGATATCGTGCTCACGGGGATACATTTATGTATTTATTAGAATAAATGATAATTAATTTGCTTTAATGAAATCATATTATTAAATGTGGTCCTAGATTTATTAAGTTTGATGATATTGATATAACCAGAACAATTACATATTTTGGTGTACATGGAAATTTTATGAAAACATTTATAATTTTGATATGATGTATATACAAAGCCAAAATTTATCATGATGAGTAAGAATTGCAGTGACACTAACTTTTTTTTTTTGGGCTACCAAAAAAAAATATAATAAGATAATATAATAAGAGTAAGCGTTGATCATTGGTCATAGTCTTTTTATTTAATTAAAGATATATTTAATTATCAAATAACTTTAAAGATTGGAAATAAGCAGAATATTTCACCAAAAAAATAAATAAGGAGAAATGCTAATCTCATATTAGTGCTGTAAAAATTTTATATATTTGTGTTTTGAATTAAACAAGTTTTCATCTTTAATCAAAAATAAAATAAGTACAAAAAATATAAGTTATTTTTTAAAAAATATATAATTAATGCATGAGTATTTAAGTTATTTTTTAATATATATATATATATATATATTTGTTAAGAAATGACTTGAATATTTATATATTTAATTTATTTTTTAATCAAATTGAAAATTATTAACCTGTATAAAAGCGAATATTCTGTTGCAGTAATAGCATTGTCCATGCGTTGAAAATGATAATAAGGTAATTAAAAAAAGTGAGAAATAAAATGGAGCTAAGGTGAGCGAACAGTTCAAATGCAGGGGTGAATCGTGAGGGAGGCGGACTGGCAAAGAATTGATTACACAGGGTACTGGCACGTGTGTGCCTGCGGGGCTCGGGTTTCGTCGTCTTTCGTTTCCTACCTCGCTTCTGCGTGATACTCCCGACTCGCATGAACCACAAAAGACAAATGAAGCAGCGCCTTATCTATAGAGAGCCGCATTCACACCACCCTGCTCCTGTTCAATCATTTTGAGCCGTCCAATTCGAGGAAACGCTGCCCATATTTTAATTTTTTTAAATATACCATTAAAAATTTATTTTTATTTTTATTTTATGTTTTATTATTTTAAAATAAAAATATATTAAAAATCACATTTTAAAATCTAATTTAATTTGAGTGGTTCAAATTAAGAGCACAGTCCCTCTGACCTTCCCTTTAAAGCAAAGACGATTCGGTCTAATTTTATTCTCAATTGCAAAATTATACGAACAAAAAATTTAAAAAGAAAAATTTATGTTTAGTTATATTTTTTTTAATTTATAAAAATTATGATTGATTCTTCATTTATTAATTTTATTATAATATAGTATATTGTTTTAATTTTTGTTTATATAAAAATATCAAAATATTTTTTTATTGTTTAATACTTATTTTACTTTATCTTTATCTCTTTTTCTCTCATTTTTATTATTGTTAAAATCCTTTGCATCTATTTTCGGAAATAACTTTCCAAAACTTAGGAGTATAATACTGAATTGGATCTGCTGCAATCAGGAAGAGAGAAATGGATGGATCTCTTTTTTCTTTTTTTCTTTTTTTTAATCTCTTACTAAATTTATATACTGTGTAGTTAGTTTTAAAAATGCAGAATATCTAAGTCAGTATAATACAAGAAGAATTAGAATAAAAAGAAACGTTCGAAAGCACTGTAGCGATAATATGTTCTTACTTGACAATAACGGAGAACCTAAAATCAAGCCCCAAAAAACTCAAAAAAGAGGAAAAGTTTTAATCAAAATCTTTGACCTCTACATGGAGAAAAAAGAAGATTGAGAATTTCCTAACTTATAGTTCCACTAGAAGACCGGATAATGACCCAGAATTGGAAATCTCCGAAAAATAGGCAAAGAAAATGAAAAAATTTTGAAAGAGAAGGAAGAATCGAAGGGATTCACAGTAAAGCTAGTGAAGAAGGTGAAGAGAAAGTGAAATAGACATTAAATGGGTAAAAATGTTCTTTTAGTCCATTTAATTCAAGGTTTTATTTTGTCATTTAACTTTATTTAATTACAATTTAATCTCCCAACTTTATCTTAAATTTTACTTTTGTCTTTTAAACTTTATTTAATATCAATTTGGTTCTTTAATTTTATTTTAAATTGTACTTTTGTCTCTTAATTTTAATTTGATTCTAATTTGATCCATTAACTTTCTATTATATTTTACTTTCATCCTTTAATTTTATTTTGTTCTATTTTTGGTTATTAATTTTCAAAAATTATTCAAATAATTTTTCCTCTAATACTATTAAATTAAAATGCTTAACAAAAAGGTTCTATGTGAGTCATTGATAAAATAAAATGAAATCATTAGTTAGATTAGAGCAAATTAGACAAAAAAATAAGATTAAAAGATAAAAATTAGGTGATAAAATTGGAATCAAATGAAATTAAGATACAAAAGTGGAATCTAAGATAAAATTAAAGGACTAAATTAAAATAAAAAAGATTAAAGGATAAAAGTGAAATCTAAGAAAATATTAAGACATCAAATTGAAATTAAATAAAGTTTAATGAATGACAATGAAATTTAAGATAAAGTTAAGAAATAAAAGTGTATTTTAGCCTATTAAGTAATATGAAAGATATTTTAATTAATTTTATATAACAAAAGTAAGGACTTGGGCCAATAGATAAAAAAGTCATTTATAATTTTTTTATAGGTTATAACAAATATTATAATTGAGTGTAAAAAATTAAGTTAAATAAATACTATTTTTTTGTAAAAATTTTAAAAATGCTAGCCTTGCCCTCCTCTTTATAATGCTAGCTTGCCCTCCTCTTTATAAAATCATATTAGTAAATTAAACAAAATTTTCTTGAAATTTAGCTTTACTCCTGAGCTCTTTTAATTTATTTTTTATTAATAAAATTAATTTTTTATACAATACATGTACTTTCAGAAATAAAATTATTTAATTATTTTTATTATCATATTAAAAATAAAATTAATCTCATTTTAAAACTTGACAATAACTTAACTATCATTATTATTATAATAAAAATAAAATTTTACAATCTCATATTTTGCAGAAAAATAATTTATTTGACACAAAATAAATTAAAATAAAAAATTTTACAATATATATTAAACTGTGAAAGAGCCAAGTATAATTTTTTTAAAAATAAAAAAATATATTAAAATAATTTAACTAAACATAAAAAATATAATTTACTCAATTCATATTGTTCAGAGTTTGACCAAGAAAAGAAAAGTGATAAGTTAATTGATATGTAATTGCCAAATCAAAATCTCACAAGGTGGTCATAAATCTTAAAGAATGAGCCGATACTTTTTCAAATTTGAATTGGTTAAATTTGATTTAAACTGTCTAAATTTGATATTTAATTTTTTTTTAATTTAAATTATTATTATTTTTTAAATTAACAGTTAAAAAATTGTTTTTATTTCATATTTTGTATCTTTTTAAATAAAAAAGTTATATTCATTTCTTATCCTCAACGACTGCCTATGCTTACTCATTTTCAAGTTTTATATGAATATATGGCCTATCAGGTGCCAAAAAAATAAAGTCTTCGTCTATTGTCTTCTTCGTGAAAGTGTGTCATCTAAATTAAAAAATGCTGTAAGTTATACTTTTAGTGTTTTTTTAATACTTTTCTTATGTGATATATAAATTTTCGAATCTTTTAAAACTCTTTTCTTAAACAAAATTTAAGTTTTATTTTATTTTATTTTTTATCAATATTCATATGTGCTTCTAAGCTGTTCTTCCCTCTCAGGTACAAAATTTGCTTTCCAATGTATAGATACGAAATCACTGATTTTTCCTCTTTCACCTAGCTATAAATCATCCATACATAAAAAAAAAAAAAAAAAAGATAATGATTTCATGGGGCTCTATACACAAGATTTCAACTTTCATGTTTTATTCTGGAGAAAAGCAGGAGCAAAAGAGAAGCATGCAATGAATGAATAAAAGAAAGTTGTTGACAGACACACACATGGTGGATTAATTATGGAAAGTCATGAGACCAACAAGGGACGTGTACTGAGTCATCGTATGGCTATCATTAGGACGAATCTTACAATTGGCTAAAATACGGCATGGACGTATTGATTAATCCCGTAAGAATGTGCGAAAATAACAAACAGAATTATTCATGTTCAAACTGGTGATAGCTACATGAGTAGATCTGTACACGTCTCTTGTTGGTTTCATGGACTTCATTAATCCACCATGAGTGTCTGTGTCTGTTAAAGATTCTATTTTTATCGTTCATTTTATTCTTCTCTTTATTTTGTTCTTATTTTTCTGTAGAATAAAAGTGACAGTTGAAATCTTTGTATATATAAAGCCCCAAGAAATGATTATCAGTTATTTATTATGAATGATATAGCTAGCTAGGTGAAACAGGCATACGATGAATCATGAAAATTGGATCTCACAGAAAGTTGTCGACATCCGCATCCACGTGGAATGAAAGATGAGATTTGGGTTTTTTTCATTCTTTTTTAAATTGATAATGTGATTTAAAAAAAATAAATTTAAAGTGTAAAATCCATTAGGAGAATGAGTTCTATTATATTTTGTATTTTTTAAAATTAATTCTACTAATTAAAAAAATAAAAATTAGTTCATAAAACCAACCAGGGACATGTGCTCATACATTTATTGACTTATAACTTTTAAAAATTATTCATCATAAAAAAAATTACAATTCAAGATTCAAATTTTGTAAAATTTATAATAAACAATATTTCTAAAAACCAAAATTACTATTAAATTTTAAAATACTTACTACTAAATCTAAAAAGACTACTATTATATTTTAAGAAAGTTATAATTTAAGTAACTTTGGTGATATTTTTTGTGAAATATAGTAGTAACTTTTTAAAACTTTAGTAGTAAATGGTGATAATTTTGATTTTAGAAATAATTTTAATTTTATAGTCTTTTATTATAAATTTTATAAAAATTGAGTTCTTAAAGGTAATTTTTCCTTGATTATAATTAGTTGTGTATCCATGTTGCACATAAAATATTTAAAATACAAATTATTTTAAGACAATTTTATAATAAAAATAAATAATTCCATTATCTATATGATTTTTTAAAATTATATATTTTATTTATTTAAAGTTTAAACAATAAATCCCTTATAGATAAATTATGAAATCATCAAATTTTGGTTTAATTTCCATCTAAAAAATCATAACTATTCTGTTTCCAACCGACTCCCATGAGCAAATTGAGGGCAAATTATGAGTTCATTAAAGCTAAAGAAAAATAAATTTTTTTTATTTGAATGAGAAATTTTTCTCTACAAATTATCTTTTAAAATTGAATTTTCAAATTTTAATATTTTTATGAATATTTTTTTTCAAAGTAAAATAAAATGAAATGTTGATGTCAATTAAAGACTAATATTCAAATTAAGATAATTAAAATTCGTATACAGGTTGTGAGAATTTGTATGACATGGGATGTCTAGTTATTGTCATATTATTATCTTATATAAATTTGTTAAAATTTTAATAATTTATAGAAAATAATTCGTTCACAAAAAAGGTTTTTGGAGAAAAAAGTGTATGACATGGCATGGGTAGTAATGTTTTTTTTAGTGAATAATCGAGTAAAAAAGAAAACTTGGAAATACCCTTCGGGAGGGGATATGCCAAAATTTCAACTTGAGTGCAACCTATGCATATTTTTTGTTCGGCCAAAGCAAACCCATGCCTATTAATTAATTAACCAATATGTGTATCTATTACTTTTCCTAAATACGTAGTCGATGAACACTTTGTAATTAACCAATATGTGTATCTTTTACTTTTCCTATTAATTAACCAATATGTTGCTTATAATAGTAGTTTAAACAAAATTTTTTAAATCATTGGATAAAATTAGAATATGCAACAATTTACAAATCATTTTTTATAATATATAGTAGTTTATGTAATGAAAGGTAGAAAATTCTCTGGCCCCATGTACTTGCACGGGACGTGGTGCAAGCTTTTTTAAAAAAAGAAAAAGAAAAAGGATTTTAAGAAAGATAATAATGACATGCAATCCAAGGTGATTAGTTGTATTGTTCATAACTTAGCTTAGCTTATAAACCGTGCAACTAATAATAAAAATATATTATATATTGATTCCTTATAAACTGTAGCGTAAAATCAAAAGATACAACAATCTACAAAATTGATCCCTACACCAATAGTTTAAGCAATGGAAATTTAGACTAAAACTATAGCATAATTTCAAAGTATACTATAATGTCTTAGACGGTTAGTTACACTAGTAATTTATGTAACAAAATTTAAACAACATTCTTTTAACCATTACATAAGATCAAAATATGCAATGATTTTATAAATTCGGTGTTTACATTAATATTTTCAGCAACATAATCTAGACAATAATCTAAAAATTATTGCATAAAATCAAAATATACAATAATATACAAATTTATGCTTATAATAATAATTTAAATAATAAAATTTGGACATCCCTCGGAACATTTGTTTGGGTCCAAAGATAAAGTTCTACTCTCAATTGACACATGAATTCAGTTTTTATGAATATAGATTTTTGGCTTGTTTGATTAGATGATATAAAGAATAAAAAATAAAAAATGAATAGATAAAATAAAAAATAATATATTATAAACAATTTAATAAAAGAATCCATTTCCCTTGCGCAAAAACAAACCCGAGGGCTCCATAAAAACGGGCTTCTTCTTTCTCATCTCACAAATTTTTGCTTTTATCTTTAATATTTTGACTAAAGATCATTTAGCATGAATCCTTTTTCTTTTGGCAGCAAAATAAATACGTGCTTAACCTGTTATCCTTAAACAAGTCAAACTTTTTTTTTTTCAAAGAAAAAGAAAATTTATGAGATGCTATAATTTTGAATTTTTGAAAACTATTTAATGAGTTCTTGCCTAGTATATAAATCAGTCTTACATGCGTCTATAAGATGAAATTTTGAGATGAAGAAATGAATGACTAAAATTCCTTTCTTTGGGCATATATTGAAGCTGCCTCTTCTGTATAATATAATGTCCGATGCTTCTTTAAGCTTTTGCTTATAGCCCAAGAGAATGAATGTTCTCTGCCCACCAAGCAAGTTTTATTGTATCTTTTGTTCTATAAAGGTCCCGTCATTTTCTTTCAGTTTCTTTACACCTGAGCCTTCTACCTCATTGTCAGAAATCATAACTCTTTCAAATTAAAAGAGAAAAGAAGAAGATGGGTCAGTCTCTGAAGAAGCCAAGCACTGGTACCATGTCTCCCTCTCTCTTGTCCTGTTATATTACTTCAATATTTCACGTTTGCGATTGATTCTAACGTGGTATATATGTTTTTTTTTTTTAATTTCATGCATGGAAGTGCTGCCCATGTGTTTTTTGGTTATAAGATTGGATATTGATAAAACCAACTTGTTTTCAAAACACGAATCACTATGTCTAGTAGATGCTGCACAGCACTAAACCTGACAACCTCCAGGAGCTGCCAAAAGGACATCTGAATTTGTGAATAAAATTCTTCAGTAGTTCAGCTACACGTACACATATATAAACACAATCCACGTCTAATTTTCTAGAAACAAAACATAGTACTCAGAACGATTCTTCATGAAAATTTGCTGCAGTAACCATAGTTGTCAAAATCGTAGAAATTATGATTTGAATCTTACCATTTATAATGAGTTATAAAATCAGTGATATAAATCAATGATTGAATTAGGAACAGTTTTAAATGGGTCATAAATCATGTGATTTGAGCCAATACAATAGAATTGCAACTTGAATAGGATGAGCCTATGACTTAAAAATGTGTGAAAATAATGAACTGGTATAATAATGTTATTACATCGTTATTAAATATTGTTTATGCCTCTTATAAAACAATAAAAATGGATATTATTTGAGATTATTTTAAAAATTAATTACTTATAAATATATGACTAATGAATTTATCTAAGACTTATATTTAAATACTTTTCTTAACTTTTGAGCTAGAATTATTATCTTAAAAGACTCAATTTATGCACATTATAAGGATCTACATATGTCATTTTTTATATTTTAAGTAATTTTTCATTTGTTATTAAATTTTATAATTCTACACATTTTATGATTTATGATATAAAAATATGCTTTTTAATTTATAATACATATTACGATTTGAAATTATGACAGGGAATTATGAGACAATAAAGCAGGAGGGAATAAAAAAAATTGTAGAAGATCTTAATATTGGCGAAAGTGAAAGTGAATTCTACGGAGCAATATATGAGGCAGTGGAGTAATTACTTTGCTGATCACCTCAAATTTTGTTCTTATGCAATGAGAAAAGTTCATTAATTTTGATCCTACTTTCACAGGAAAATCAATAAGAAGCTTGGATACACGCAGGTCAAAGCCCCAGCAAAGGAAACCCTCGAAAAACTATACAAAGTAGGTACACAAATGTATTTGTGAGATAATTAATGAATGGATTCCTCAGTTACCCAAAAGTGAATGGCATCGATCTGATCTGCAGAAATATCACAAGGCGGGATCGCCACTGGAGAGGGATGAGTTCCAGAAGATTATGGAAGAAGTAATCAAGGGAACAGAGTTTACTGGTTTAGGATCGAAGGATATAGTCTTGTATATCTTCGGTGTGCCGGCGTCTACTCTGTTAATCAAGAATGCAGTCATGCCTAACGTAGTTTCTAATGAAGTTTTCATCCCCGGCGTCACTTCACTCACTGCCTTCGTTCTTGCTCTGCTTAACAAGATCTGACTCTTCCCACTTTGCGTTTCTTGTGGTTTTGGCCCACATTCCACTACATGACAATAATAAATGTATATATGTACCAGTTTATGTGATTTCTTCCATGAACTCAAACCCCCACATTCAATAAAGCTAAGTACCTAATTGCATTCATGGTTCTATAGATTTATACTATAACTTCATTGACACAAATTAATGCTGACATAATTCAAGCGGATACTTTCTACTTTAATTGAAGAAATAATTGTGAATATCCCTTCATCGTCGATAGAGTATCCAAACCAAAATTTCATTTACACGCGAGGAGATGAAAGGTTTTGTTTAATAAGCGGAGACAGAGCAATACTTTGAAGGGAAAATAATAATAATAATAATAATAATAATAATAATAATAATAATAATTAGGTTTATCATGTGATTATATAATAGATTTATCAATATAAAAAAAAGTGAATGTGTCAACAGATTTTAGTCTATCGTGTGTAACATTTATTTTGATAGATATTTATTGATTTAATGTACAATTATAAGTTACCTTATATATAATTAAGTAATTTTTTAAAAGAAAATTTGAATTGTAAGATGTTCTTGTTTATTGGCATTTTACTAGCACTTTTCACTGATATCATGTTGTTATTTTTCGTTGGAAGTGTATTAAAAGTAATACATAAAATTTTGTCCGTAAACCAAATAAAGAAAAAAGTTGAGTCTTAAACTTACCATCGCATCCCGTGCTCTTATTCTCTTACTTTTTTTTCCCATTGTTTTTACTTCTTTAGTCTAAACAAAATAAAACAGGGGGAAAAGCAAATTATGAGACTGGCAATTTTTTTTTTCATGATCATCTGCGTTAATCAAGAATGCTTTTTCCTTTTGGTTATCTCCTCGCTTACCCTATGAAAAATTTGTTAAAACCTAAGATTAGTAAACAAAACACTTGGATTCAGCGTTTGTCTCCACATGTAACGGTTCTTAGAGGCTATAGGGATGAACGGTTCTCGCTCTCAATCACAAAACACAATCAAACATCGGAGGAAAAACTGCACCTCTGACCTTTACGGGCATGAATTTTCAAAGTTTATTCAAAGTATCATATAACAAAATTAATTAATTTGGATAACAAGTCACATCAAATTAAGAACAGGTCCTACAGCTAGTCTGCCAGTGACAGTTGTCATATTTTAACTCAATTTAACGGATAATATGCTTCGCCTGTGAGATTAGCACGTGCCCAAACTATTTGGAAAAACGAGAAACTGAAAATCTTACACTCATTTTGGTTCCTCGGAGAGAGGATTAAAAAAAGAAGGGCAATCTTTTTTTCAATAGCTGTTTTTCACCAAAACGAAGAAAGCTTCATGGCATAAAGAAATACAACGAGAAAGCGAGCATTTGAATTTAAACTCATATTCTTCGGCATGTTCCTCTATTGATAAAACATTTTTTTATGAAAAAAAAAAGGTATAATTTTTCTCCTTAACCGTTTGTTTTTGTTCTATGGGATGACAGAAACATTATTCAAATTCAATTTTATCATTTGGGTATAATGGTTTCCCTTAAACAAGCTTAAATCTGAGTGGCAAAGCGTTTCCAGATGTGAAAATAAGAAAAACAAAACAAAACAAAACAAAAAGGAAAGAAAGCAGAAATCGAAATGATGGGTAAAGAAAGCGGCGTTATGAAAGCATGGGAGGCAACGGTCCGGAGGACGCACGCAGTTGCTAAAAAGCGTGCCCAGAGCATATTTGGGACTTCCTCCGACACGCATGCAAATGAAGTCCTGACTATCGAGGAAAATGGAAGCGAAGTCCAATACGAAACATACCACGCAGAGAAGGTTTTCCCAAATGGGGATTACTATAACGGTCAGTGCGCAGATAATTTCACTCACGGACAGGGCAAATACTTGTGGACCGATGGGTGCATGTACGTGGGAGAATGGTGTAAAGGCAAAACCATGGGAAGGGGAACATTCAGTTGGCCTTCAGGGGCTACATATGAAGGTCATTTCACAAATGGTTACATACACGGCACGGGTACGTACACGGGGTCCAATGGAGATACTTATAAGGGAAAATGGGTTATGAATTTCAAGCACGGCTATGGCGTGAAAACTTTTGCGAATGGAGATTGGTATGAAGGGGAATGGCGACGAGGGTGTCAGAACGGACAGGGGAAATATCAATGGGACAATGGGAACCATTATATTGGGGAATGGAGGAATGGGTCTATTTGGGGCGAAGGGTCATTTGTGTGGGCTAATGGGAATAGGTATGACGGCATGTGGGAAGATGGTTTGCCTAAAGGGAATGGTACTTACAAGTGGTTTGATGGTAGTTTCTATGTGGGTAATTGGAGTAAGGATCCAAGAGATCAGCATGGAACATACTATCCGTCTGAGTCAACCCAGGGGGCCCATCTTGATTGGGATCCTCAACTAGTGTATAATGAGTTAAATAAATGCAAATTATGTCCAGGGGAGAAATTTTCAGTTCTGCCATCCCAGAAGAAACCTGCAGTTTGGAAGTCCACAAAGGCCGGGAGAATGACAGTGGATGTGAGGGTGGGCGAAAAGGGAAGCGACGCAGCGGTTTCACGGGATGGTACTGCGGAGGGTGAAGTTAGTAGTGATGGAACTTCGATTCCGGGCAATGAATTGTTAGAAGAGTTGTTGGGTTTACATATAGATGATATTATTGAAGATGGCGAGACCCAACTCCAGATTCTAAAAGCACCAAGGACAACAAAGAGGCAGGGAGAGACCATATCCCCAGGCCACAAAAATTACGAGCTCATGCTCAATTTACAGTTGGGGATTAGGTATTTCACATTTTAGCACAAACTGCTCTGTTTCAATAATCAAGTCTTGTGTTGTTTTTAGTTTTATATGGTTTTATTAATTGCTCTATGGTTTGCCTTTGTTTATGGCACGTATTATTTACTTGTCTGTCAAAAAGGAAAACATTATTAAGTGAAAATAATCCTACAACTAAGGGCCTAATAAGCCAGAGAGGAGAGAGAGTTGATAAGGTTACCTTTGTCCTACATCCTTCTCCTAGAAGCCTTCAGTTTATTGCTGTATTTTTACCTCCATCTTGTTGCCCGGTAAAGCTCTAGTTTTTTTTCTTTGTACATGTCAATCAATTCTGATGTACCATCTGTCTAGTATTAGTTTTTCTAACTCATCTTCGAATGAAGATGTGGTGCACCACTTAATAAGGGAGGAAAATTCTCTCCGCGGTTCACCCTGTTTGCTTCAAGAATAAAATATCCTTTTTCTTTTATTCATTTAAACTTATTATGTAGTTCCAGCCAACATAATTCTTCAAAACTTTCTGTATTTTGCACATCGAATTTTTTAAAAGCAATGCATGTAGTTGCTTGCTTGTAAAATATCATTCATTAGAATTTCACAGGCATTCCGTTGCAAGACCTGGTCCCGCGGCAAATTTTGATCTGAATCCTTCAGCTTTTGATCCCAAGGATAAAGTATGGACAAGATTTCCCCCGGAAGGATCCAAACAAACTCCACCACATGGATCCGCTGGGTTTAAGTGGAAGGACTATTGCCCAGTTGTTTTTAGGTCAGCCCTTTTAATACTTCTTTTATATGTCGCTGCCGCTAATTGCCTATTATTAGTGTCTTCCATGAATAATCCTTTTGTCATCAAGTTAATTGTGAAAAGTTGTTGTCAATAGGACTTTAAGGAGTTTATTCAAAGTGGATGCAGCGGATTACATGTTATCCATATGTGGAGATGAAGCCCTTCGTGAACTTTCCTCTCCTGGGAAAAGTGGCAGCTTCTTTTACTTGACCAATGATGACCGTTACATGATTAAGACAATAAAGAAAGCTGAAGTCAAAGTTAGTTTCTTCCACCCCTCCCCCCACTTTGAAATTTCTTACAAGTCAATCCAGGATTTTACTAATTTTGTTATGCCGGATCTCTCTTACAGGTGCTCTTGAGAATGCTTCCAGTCTATTACAACCATTTTCGATCCTTTGAAAATACTCTAGTCACCAAATTTTATGGCCTACATTGTGTAAAGTTTATTGGACCTGCCCAGAGAAAGGTATATTTTCACTACTAGTCCTTTTGTTATACAATATATTAAATTGCTTGTTTGATTCAAATTACGAAATATGAATCGTTAGTGTGAGGGTTATAAGCTTCACAATATGTTTGGTCTTCTAGGTTCGATTTATCGTAATGGGGAACCTCTTCTGTTCTGAGTATGCTATCCATAGACGCTTTGATTTGAAGGGTTCTTCACTTGGCCGCATGACAGATAAGCCTAAGACAGAGATTGATGCAAACACCATTTTGAAAGATCTTGATCTCAATTTTATATTTCGTCTGCAAAAGTTTTGGTTTCAGGAGTTTACCAGGTAATAAACGACTTCAGTAACTTAATCCTTTCTTGTATTGCTCATCCTTTTGCTATTTAACCTGCTAAGCTGAACGATTGCAAAGCCAAATTATGTGTTGCAGTTTTATTTCTTTTCTTTTCTGTCATCTTTTACTCAATTGAATTGAGAATGTCAAGAATGCTTTTGTTCTCTCAGGCAAATTGATAGGGACTGTGAGCTCTTGGAAGTGGAGGGAATTATGGACTATAGTCTGCTGGTGGGCATTCATTTCAAAGATATATCGGAAGATGGGGATATCCTTCCCATGACTGCAGGATCTCGGACTCCTACTGGTAATTTTCATGTCCTTGCACCAAGTATTACTCTTACAAACTCAATTTCATAAACATATTCTGCTAACCCAATCAGAATCTGTTTGCCCTTCTTTTTAATTAAAAACTTTTAATTATTCTTATTTTTTTATCTCAGGTGATTCTGATTGTGAAGGAACTCCCCATATTTCAAAAGTAGACGTGGATCAACTTCTCTCAGACCCTTCCAGGTGAAATATCTGCTTAAAATGAATCTTAATTTAATATAATTTCAATTTGTTGTTTTAGCATATATAGAGATTAACTAAGCAGTGATTACTATTTCCCCATAAAAGATGTTATTTTTTTTTTGGGGCCGATGCCCTAATGACATTGTTAAATGAAAAACTATTTGGCTTATACAAATTGGGTATTTGAAGGTGGGAGGGTGCCAAACTGGGTGTGAACACGCCAGCAAGGGTTGAAAGGACAGTGCGAACTGGTAAATGTGAATTGCAGCTTGTAGGAGAACCAATTGGAGAGTTCTATGAGGTTGTGTTGTTCTTTGGTGTTATAGACGTACTTCAAGACTATGACATTAGCAAGAAGCTTGAGCATGCCTACAAGTCCATTCAATATGATTCAACCTCCATATCAGCTGTTGATCCTAGACTATACTCTAGGCGTTTTCGTGACTTCATTTTTAGAATATTCCCCGAAGACTCTGGAGAGGCATAAATGATTTTGCATTTCTTTTCTGGTCATATGGCACCCTTGCACTCTATAGTGCCTTGTATCAGTTTGCTAGGTTGCTGCAACTTGCAGGTTGAGGTTGAAACAAACTAGCCTACCTTCGTAGCCATATTTTTCAATACTAGGGAGGCCATATGTGTTTTTTTTTTTAAATACTTAATGATCATCAAACTATGTATAAAGCAGTAGCTGCATAATTTATGTGAACGGATCAAGGAAATTGCTTGGAAAGCAAGAGCCTCTGTGTGTATGTATAATTGTACACATGCTACGATATTCTCTCTCCCTGATCAATTCTTTACTTTTCGGGGATTAAGAAAGGATTACAGGGAGTTTTATCATTTTTGTATAGGATAAAGTTGTATATAGGAAATGGGAAATGAATTAATGTATATATTCAGTTTTTGCTCCTTCGCTTCTTTCAGTTTCTGTCTGTTATATCATTAGAGCTATATTATCTATCTCATGATGTAAAGAGAAGGGTTCCATTCAAAGAACAAAGCTTTTTTCAACAGGATCAAGTTTGGGCTTGTAAACCATCCTAATTTTTCTGAGAGGCCTAATCCAATCAAGGATTCAGATTTTGATTTCGATTTTTTTATTTGTCATATTGTTTGATGTGAAAGAATTTATTTGTAGAGATGAATATGCCTATGGGCTAAACTTATAACAACGCCTATCTCATACAGATAATTAATTAATTACACAAGAATATCCCTGAAAGACTATCTGCTGGAGGTTGCTTATACTCAATATTCTGCCTATAGGGTCGGTGGCCTTTAGAATCGTGGAAAAGCCAAATACAAACTGCAACTAAACTTGATTGTCAACTCCCTTTAATATATTTTTTATTGTTTAGCATTTTCGTAATGAGTTAAATAAAAGTGTAAGATTTAATTACTTATTCGTTCTTTATAATTTTAGTCAATTTCTAAACAAGTCCTTATAATTTAAAAATTTTTAATTAAATATGCAGATTTTGGTTGAATTAATCAAAGTCAATTTTCTCGCAGGCCTCTTCTTTTATTTTTATTGATTAAAATGGGTTATAAAGGATAAAAATGGGCTTAGCCCATTAATAGTCTAAATACACCAAGCAACATAAAAATTAAATATGAACTAATCCTAAAATAAATAAAGCACAAAAAGGAAACACAATAAAACATAGAGCACCCAAACAGAAGTGAAAAAAAGCCCAAATAGGAACAAAAAGCAACAATCACAGAAAAAAATTTGATTACTAACACTCTCCCTCAATTTGAAGAGTAAAGATTTTGCATTCCTAACTTGCTAGTCAAATTCTCAAATTTAATGCATGGCACAACTGTATTAAAGAATTAGCTACTTGAAATTGAGCAGGTGTGTAACAAAGTTCAAAAATCCCATTTTTTAGTTTTTCCTTGATAAAATTTCAGTCAAGTTTGACATGCATTGTGTCATGATATGCATGGTTCTTTATTATACTGATTGTGATCATATTATCATATAATACTTTTATAGGTGTTTCAATAGAAATTCTCAATTCACCTAGTAAAAAATGTTTTAATTACAACCCTTTACAAATCCCTTGTGATAATGCCCTACACTTAGCTTCTACAATACTCCTTATAATCATTGATTGCTTTTTGTTTCTTTAAATAACTAAATTACCCCACATATCAGTACAATGCCTTAAGGTAGATCTCTTTATTAATAATAGAGCTTGCCTAATTAGTATCAATATATAATACCACAATTCTTTTAATTTCCTTCTTAAAATAAATGTCTTTTCTTAATATCATCTTTAAGTACCTTAAGATTCTTAAAAAAACAGACATGTGCTCCTTTGTAGGCCCATTCATAAATTTGCTAACCACACTTACTAGGAAACTAATTTCAAGTTGGGTATGAGACAAATAAATTAGTTTCTATATACGTCTTTGGTATCCCTCAATATCCATTGGCGGATTGTTCTTTTCAACCCCATCTCATAGGTGGTTTTTATGGGAGTCTTTGCTGGCTTACAACCAAGCATACTGATCTCTTCTAAAAGGTCAAGAGTATACTATTTTTATGTGACTACAATTCTTTTTTTTTTTTTTTGAACAAGAAACTTCTATAGTTGATAAATATTTTAAATTACCTAGCAACTTGATTTCAAACTCTTTTGCTTAAGCATCTTTTAGCCACTTGATTTCTTTTTCAAAATCACTAGTTACTATTATATCATTCACATAGATAACCAAAATAGATATTTTACCTTTAGGAGAGAACTTGGTGAATAGGATAAGATTAAATTGACTTTGATTATAATCATAGCTTTTAATAGCCTCTATGAACTTGTCAAATCAAGCTCCTAGAGACTGCTTAAGGCTATAAAGAGATTTGTGTAGCTTACACACCCTTGTTTTTCTCCCATTTTCAACATTAAAACCATGTGATATTTCCATATACACCTTTTCATCTATATTCCCATTGAGGAAAATGTTCTTCACATTCAATTAGTAAAGTGAGTAATCTAAATTTATAGCCAATGAAAGGAGAATTTTAATAAAACTTGGCTATAATGGCAAAAGTTTCCTAATAATTCACTCCATGGGTTTGAGTCAACCTTTTTGCTACTAGTTATGCCTTGGGGCAATTAATGATCCCATTAGCATTATACTTAATTGTAAACACCCACTTGCACTTTATTGGTTTCTTTCCTTTAGAGAAATTTTCTATCTTCCAAGTTCCATTATTCTTAAGTGCATTAACCTCCTTTTGAATAGCCACCCTCCGTTTAGATTGTTGCAAGGCTTTTACCAATAGTTTATGGTCATTTCTCTTGTAAGAGATTAGCAACAAAAATAGCATTTTGAAAGACAACTTGTCATAAGCAACATAATTTCCAATAAGATAAAGGGTACAAAATCTAATCCTTTTTCTCAATGCAATGGGAACATTTAACTTATCATTTATATTACTTGTACTTTGAGATGACTCATAATGTTGTCCTTTAAGTGTATAAGGTTTTAGCTTTTATTTTCTTCCTCCTTGAGTAAACATGTAGCTCTTTCTATTTGGGACTTTCATTCTCCTTATTTGTCTTAGATTCAAGGTGTGAAATAGGCTTAAGGGCTGTAATGGTGGAAGAAAGTGGTTTAAAAGGATCGTCGTGGTGTGTATGAGCAATACCAAAAGGTTTAGGGGTTGGAAGAGGGAAATTATGATAGATTTAAGAGTATTCAAGGCTATAAATGGCTAGTTAAAGGTTTATGTAAAGTTAAATGTACATGAAGAAAAGCACATTCATCTTAACTTTCCCTTTTAATGGGTATTTTGTGAAAATAAGGTTAAGTTTTAAGAAAAGTCATATTAATGGTGTTAAAAAAACTATTTAGTGGTGGGGGAATAACATTGATACCTTTTTTTAGTTAGAGAATAATCAAGGAAGACACATTTAATAAAAGTTGGATCAAGTTTCCCTCTATAGTAGATATGCATAAATGTTATGCAACAAAAAATTTTTGGAGGCAAAGAGTGAAAGGTTTGAGTGCTTAGTAGGAATTTAAGAGTTGATTATAAGGAATGATATAATTTAAGGTTTTGATGGGGAGCTTGTGTATAATGTAAGTGGCTGTGAGAATAGCTTTCATCCAATAGGGTTTACACATATGGGAGGCAATTATTAAGAATTTGGTGATCTCTAAAAGGTACTTATTTTTCTTTTTTAAAACTCTATTTTGTCGAGGGCTATTAACACACGAACTTTAGTGTAAAATACTTTATTCTCTTAAAAAAAAACCATAAACATTAGTAAAAAAAAATCTCTTCCATTATCAATTCAAAATACCTCAATGTTAGTATGAAACTAATTTTTAATTAAAAAAGTAAAAACCCTTAAGCAAGGTAGATACTTCTTATTTCTATTTCATAAGATAAGTTTAGGTGATACGAGTATGGTCATGAAAATATGTGACAAACCCTTTGACCCTTGAAATAGTTTTAATTCTAGATGGGCCCCATATGTCACTATGAATTAGAATGAAAGGTTTAAAGGGAATGTAGGCATGGGATGGCTAAGAAGATCTAACATGTTTAAACAAATGGCACACTTCACATTGAAAATAAAGAGAATTTTTGTTAAATAATTTTGGGTACAATCTTTTGATATATTCAAAATTGGGATGACCCAAAGATAATGTAAAATCATCACATCATTGACATTGGTCTTAACAGAAATAACTATAGAATTATTCTTGATATTGTCATGAAAAAAAAATAGAGAATCATATACTTTTCAACATTGCCAGTCATTCTCATGAAGCCAAGTCTTAAAATTTACAACCACCAGAGAAAAAAATTAGCAACACAATTTAAGACCTTGGAAAGCTTATTAATTAAAAGTAGGTTACAAGTAAACCTGAAGACAAGGAAAACCCTTTTTAAGACAATAAAATCACTCAATTGAACTATACCAACTCCAGGAACTTTTGTGAAAGAGCCATTGGTAATTATTACAACTAGCTTTTCATTATATGATTCAAAATTGTTAAGGTATGAAGAATTACTAGTCCTAGATCAATGGCACTAAAATCTGCCACCCAAGTATTACCTTGCTGAGCTCATATGTTTAGTGTAATGGAGTAATTACCTGACTAAGGTACAATACCTACTTTTATTATTTGGTTAGGTTGAGTTTGTTGCCTAGCACACTCATGTAACAACTTAACAAGTTCTTCATTGAGTGATGGACAGTTGAATGGCTTTTGATCTTCACTAGCCATAACATACCCTCTCACCTCTTACTTCTATTTCCTTTTAAAATTATTAAATTTGTCATGTAATTTTCAATACTTGTCCTTAGAATGTTCAACTTTGTGGCAATGTTCACACCAAAGTTTATTTTGATTTTTCTACCAAAAATCACTTAAGCCCCTAGCTATTAAGGTAGAACTGGTAACAGTCTCAACTGGTTACTTTGAAGTGCCAAATATTAGTTTTTTTCTACTTCTTCTATTTTGATCATATGAAAGACTTCTTTAAGAGATGACCAAGGATTAAGGCTTAAAATTCTACTCCTAACTTTATCAAATGTGTCATTCAAACTAAGAAGGACTTTATAAATCCTTCTCTCTTTCTTTAACTTCTAAAAATAGACAACATTAACATTTCATGACCACATGTATGTCTCATAAGGATCAAGTTACTGACAAAGTTTAATAGTAGTGGTAATACTAAGTAATACTATGCTATCCTTGCTTGAACTCTTAAAGAGAACTGTTTACCTCAAAAATGATAGCCTTGTTCTTATTAAAAAGGTAGCTTTCTTTTATTGAATCCCATATTTCTTTGGCAGATTTGTAAAGTAGGTAAGTCTCCCCATTCTCAAGTGTTATTAGTTAATCAATTAGGCTATCATTATATTGTTGTCAGCCACCCAATTCTTGTGTGTTGGATCACTCATCTTTGGACGCACAACAACACTAGTTAGGTAGCCTTTCTTTCCTCTACCTTTGATGTACATCATGACATTAGAAGACCATTGGAGACAATGGTAGATTCATGAGCAATAGTAGGAATAGAGATACCAGAATTAGAAGGAGAAGGAAAGGATGTAGGATAAAGAAGGCCAAAGATAGATGAAGCTTTTTATTAACTCTTAGTGTTTAGCTTTCTCAAATAGTCAAATTGAATTTGTGAAGGATTGGCCATCAAAGCTTTCATCTTTTATACTTTCACTATTTGTTCAAAGATATTTTGGTCTCTGATACCACGCTAATTTTAGCTAAATTAGTTAAAGTTAATTTTCTTTATAACCTTCTCTTTTATTTTTATTGACTAAACTAGGTCACAAAAGATAAAAGTGGGCTTAACCCATTAGCAGTCTAAATATAGTTTGAAATATATAAATTAAAATATTTAATTAATTGTAAATTAAATAAAAAACTAAAAAACACATTAAAAATAAAAGAGCTCTTAAACAACAATGGAAAAAAGCCAAATAGGAAAAGAAAACAACAATTATAAAGAAAAACATGATCATTAACAAAATATCATACTTGTGCTTTTTTTTCTTTTTCAATTGGTCCCTATTATTAAAGTTTCATCCAAATTATTAAGAAATACTAACATGACCAACTATTAGTACATATGGGAACACATAAAGTGCCAACTAAGTTGCCATGTACCCTATCATCCATGTGACTAGCATGTGATCCTTTTTTCCCTTCTCTTTTATTTGGTCTAGTAGATGCAAGATACATTTGTGTCCCTCTGGTTTACTTTTTATAACATAGATCATAATTTTTTTTATAATATTAATTATGCCCTTATAATTATTGTTTAATAGTGCTTATCTTTTTCTTTTTTCTATTTTTTCAAAATTAAGAATGCAAATATCATTTCCTATCACATATATTCACTTTTTATATTTTCTTTTCTTTTACACACCTCATCCAACCAAATGGATTGAAAATGTATATGGCCTTCAATCTCTACAATTTAACTCAAGTCTGATCTTACTTAGTTTTACTCTCTCCAACTTAATAACTTCTTCCATTTCATTGGAGTAGATAAAAAATGATTTCAATTTAAATGGGATTTTTATACCTTTGCATCTTTTACATTTAGTTTTCTTACACTTAATTTAAAGTTAGATAAATAAAGAAAGAAGAGGAGAGAAGAGAATGAGTGGCTTTCAGAATTACATTTATCTCTTTCTTTATCTAACTATAAACTAAATACAAAAGATTTAGATAAAAAAGATCCAAATCCAATTTTTTCCCTTTCTAACAAGGAACAGAAATCAACCTCAAGGTGAGTTTTTACCCCTTTTCAACACCTTTCTATTGCTTTTGTTGTCAATTTGAATTAATGTTGATTATCGTAGTTTTTTTTTATGGATTTTGTTTTGGATCTTTAAGTGCCGTTTGGGTAAAGTACAATTGATGTCTCAGAAAATTAATATTTTTCTAATTGATTTTATCGATGGAGATGGCCATATATGGTAAAATGGCAAAGATGAATTGGAGACATAAAGGGCCATCAGGACTTGGGAAAGAGGGAGGGAAGAAGGAAGAGGAAGCAAATGGGTGGCAGTGCAAATATTAATTTGCCACGTCAATAACAATCAGGACTTAATTGACAAAAGTCAAATTTATGAGGACTTACTTAAACATTTTTAAATTATAAAGACCTATTTAGAATTTAATGAAACTATAAGAGCAAATAAATAATTAACAAAAATATAAACCGAGGGCGTCAACATCAACTCAAAGAGCGGGTTGGTAGTGTTTGACTAAAACGGAAGCCCGAGTGGCACTTTCACATGCATCAGCAGTATGTCGCGAATACTTGATTTGACGAAATGGCAAACTACGAATTTACTTTCTTGCATGAATACATCAAACAAGTTGTAGTTATAATATTTTAATGTTACAATTTCAGTCCTATTAATTTTAAATTTAAAATTATTTCGAATATTTGATTTTTTTTTTTACGATATTAAGAAGTAACTTGCTGATGACCGTTGCGCTTCTACCCCCAAAAAAAAAAAATTAATGACCATTGCGTGGATCTCACGTTTCCGCTCCCCCGCTTCCACAGAGGCGGCAACGGTACGGCATCATCTTTTTGGCCCGTTGAACGATGATAAGAGAAGCGGGCACAGCATATAGCCGAACACCGCCTACACAGAAGGGAATAACCCTGTGAGTAAGTGGGGATTGTGAAGGACGCCGAAGAAGAGAAGTCGACGGCAGATGTGCGTTACGGGAGCTGGTGGAGTGTGGGGGGCAGGCGCTTCCTGACCTCTCTTCGTTTTAGCTTCATTCGCACCCTTCGTCTCTTCTCCACACGATCGTCCCTCTTTTCCCCCCTCTCTATGGCACTACGTCCAGTGTCTTCCGTTTCTCAGCTTCTCCATACTAATGGCCGCTCAGAGCCTTTTCCCTCCATCCTTGCATCCACCAACGCTCATTTACTCCTCGACTTCACCACTTTGCCCTGTGAATCCAAGCAACGCAAGCGCAATTTGGGAGCGTCTGCCTCTCGAAGAGGCTTTCACCATTACGTCACCAAGACATCGTCCTCCTGCAAAGCTGTTCTTGAACTTGAGCGTCGCAATAAGGCCTTCCATGACTCAGCCATTTCTTCCTCTGATTTGAAACCGCAGGTCCGTTTTTAAGGAACACTAAAATTCTTGTTTCAATCATTACTCCTATATATTGGGAAATTCTTTCAAGAACACATGCGAGCTATTTTTGTTTCACTATGTAATCTGATAGAATGGTGGATTATAAGGCAGAGGAAAACGTCCAATCACGTGATTTTCGTAGTCGGACGTGGGCGGGGCATGAATTGATAGCTGCTTTGTCGGTCACCTCGCTCTGCTTCGCTACTTTCACCAATCATCAATGTCACGGGCGGCAATGCCCATAGATAAGCTGTTTTGGTTGTCTCTTAAAATTATTTTAGTACATCCAAAAGTTAATTAGAGAAAAAAAAAAGAAAAAAACTAATAGTGACACTATAGTAATGTGGCGTTAACCAATAATGGTGGTAGGAAAGGGTAATATTCTCAGTGGCGAAAAGAATTTCATGGAGATGATGGTAATATAGGCTAGTATTAGTTGGTTGATGCTAGTGAAAAGTGAAAACGATGATATAAGGACTGAGGGGATGACAAGCATTACAACATTAGACAAGTTGATTACTAATGTCCACTTTCAGGGAAAACTAATCCAACCTCTCGTGAATGTAGTTGAGAATATACACACAACTTCCCTTCATTTTCAAGAAATATAGAAGCTACCCATACCATTTAAAAAAGGCATTACATAATAACCCAATTAGTACTTTTCTCTTTCAGAAACTATAATAGAGGGCATAAAATATTGAAAAAATACAAAATTAGTTTGTCAATTATCATAACTGAATATGTGTTGGTGGATGATTTAGCTCGGAAAAGGTTTAAGTGGATTAAAACTCCATCATCCAATGCTTTTTGCTAAGAAAATCTATTTGATTGTTTTTACTCAATTGGATTATTCCTGAGCCAATTTATGACATTTGATCAAAATTTGATGGCTTTGTTATTATTTTTATTAAGAAAAGAACTAAATGGGTTATTGCATAGTGCTTTTTTATTCAATTATCAAGGGAGGCTTTTAAGGATATAAAGATAGATTTCTGTCATGGTCTGTGAGTTTATAGTTTTTAAGAGCAGTTTCTTATTCTCAATTTTTAAAAAGCTTTTTATCCTTGATTTAGAAAAAAACTGTTTTCTACTTTCTGCATTTTAGAACAGAAACCGCTTTGAGCAATTTTCTGTAATCTGATCTCTTCATTTTAGAACAAAACAACTTTGAGCTATTTTTAAAAAAAAAATGCTTTTGATTCAAACAACTTTGAACAAAATAACTTTGCATAGTGACTTCTTTGGATGCTTAAAGTGATCAACATTTCATTGCTTGTGACATAAAATCTACATGAACAATATGTTGAATAGTCCTAATTGCTTGTTGTTCAGGTTGCAAACTTGGAGGACATAATGTCAGAAAGAGGAGCTTGCGGTGTTGGATATATTGCCAATTTGGAAAATAAATCATCACGAGATTGTCAAGGATGCTCTTACTGCACTTGGCTGTATGGAGCATCGTGGTGGTTGCAGAGCAGATAATGACTCTGGTGATGGTTCAGGACTGATGACTTCTATTCCATGGGATCTTTTTGACAATTGGGCCAAAAGTTGCATACTGGGGTTGGAATGGTTTTGCTACCCAAGAATGAAGGACTTCTGAACGAAGCCAAAAGAGGTAACAGGTTGTTGCTTTGTAATTGCTTTATTCAGCTGGGCTCCTATGTTGTCCTTGTCTTTTCTCACTCCACTGAGACAATCACGTCTATGTATCGGTGAATAATTTTACGACTTCTTTTGCATAGTACATTTTGTAAAATTCTCTCTCTTTTTGCTAATATTAGGGTGTTTATTTATTGATCAAATGTGCAATGCTCTCTTTTTCCTTGTCTTTTCATTCTCTTATGTTTGACTTGTGGCATGTTGACAAAGCTTTGGTGAACATTTTGCTTTAACTTAGATTTCATTATAGGTTATATGATTATAGGTTATATGTAATTCATCAAGAGCAATACAATTTAAGTATAAACGTGACAGAACTCACTTTCCATGTAGACTGATACTGCATGTTGTTGTCCACATGAAACTTCCATTTAATTAGGCCCTATTCTTTCATTCTTTCTGTCTGCCTATCTGTTAGTCTTAAAAAATGCATGTGTTAAATGAAGCTTTGTGTCATCATATTCTAATTAAATTATTTCTGAGAAGTCGGTTTGTCTAGCATCTGAGGAGAATTTCCTCTACTCTTTTGTTCTATTATCCTCCTTCTTGGTACTTCTCTGGCTTGTCTTAGTGAATTCTTTTTTTGATAATAAACAGATATTTACATTACCTCATACAACAATGTTCTGTGACATCTTAGTGGTGTATGTTCATGTCTTCATAAATATTTAATATGCATGACAAACAATTGACTCTGATTATTTCATAAATTCTTTTAAATGGGTCAAAATGAATCAACATTCTGTAACTGATATTTGAATTCTGACATGTAATTTTGATATCTTCTGTAGTTATTGTAAATATTTTTAGACAAGAAGGCCTTGAGGTGCTTGGGTGGAGGCCTGTCCCTGTAAATACTTCTGTTGTAGGTTATTTTGCTAAGGAGACCATGCGCAACATACAGCAGGTATTTGTTAAGATTGTTAAAGAAGAGAATGTTGATGACATTGAAAGAGAACTGTACATCTGCAGGAAATTGATTGAAAAGGAAGTAAGCTCCAAAAGTTGGGGAAACGAGCTCTATTTCTGTTCATCTCCAATCAAACCGTTGTTTACAAAGGAATGCTTTGCTCAGAAGTTCTTGGCTTGTGTTATTCTGACCTTCAGAATGATCTTTGTAAGTCCCCCTTTGCCATTTATCATCGAAGGTATAGCATGAATACTAGTCCCAGATGGCCACTTGCACAACCAATGAGGCTTCTTGGTCATAACGGGGAGATAAATTCCATACAGGTTGAAGTTTATTTCACATTAGGAATTTGTCCATAATATTTTACTCCGGCTGGACTTAACAAATTGCAACACATTTCTGCAGGGGAACTTGAATTGGATGCAATCTCAAGAGACATCATTGAAGTCACCAGCATGGTGTGGTCGAGAAAATGAAATCTGTCCATATGGAAATCCAAAGGCCTCGGATTCATCAAATCTTGACAGTGCTGCAGAAGTATGTCAAATTGTCAATAACTCCATTTAACTTAAATTAGTAGTTCCTTCTACTGTAGGATTTTGATGGCAATGATTTGTGTGGAATAATTGTTCAAAAGAAAAATGTGAACTGCAAAATAGTGATGACGGTCCATTTGTATATTACGACTCTGAACCCGATGATAGATCATAGATGTTATTATGATTGTTTATTGTTTATTTCCATGTGCTCTCTTAAACTTGTATTTCTCACTTAAGAAATATATATTTAATTTTTTTCTCAGCTCTTTGTTCTGTTTTTGTCTGTGTGTGAAACTGATCTTGTGTTGATAGTGATATTTGTCTTTTCTAATTTGAATGGTCTCTTATGGATCAGTTACTAATAAGAAGTCGTCGCAGTCCTTTGGAAGCTTTGATGATTCTTGTTCCAGGGCCATACAAAAATCATCCAACTCTAACGCATAAATACCCTGAGGTAATTTGTGTTCCAGATGACTGAGACATTTTCTTCCTTTTGTTTTCTTTTATTTATATTTCATTTGGCTCCTTAGGCTTCTCTTTGTGGATTGCTGCTTTAAATGGATTTTTTCCTTTGTCTTTTAGTTTTTTTTAATAATGGTGAAAGAAGGTCAAAAAAAAAAAAAAAAAGAAGAGAAAGAAGCACAAAGAGATCGAAGTCTGTGCTTTAACTTAAGAAGCACAAAGTTAAGGTAAGGATTTGACTTCTAGGACCTCCTTTGTGTTATCATTTATGTCCTGAATGGGATTTTCCATCAAGTTTTGACAGAATCTCATACATTTTGACTTTGCCCCTTGAAACTTAACAAATTCTCTTGCTATATATATATATATTTAATCAAACTTTAGCTGAAACTGAAACTACTAGAAAATATGTCAAATGATGATGTGTGTAGCAAGAAAATAGTGATGAAAGTCAAACTGCTGGAAGCTAAAGAAATTTGGGCCCTACCACCGTGAATGTTAAGTGACCCAAAAAACAAAAAAAGAATTGTTACATAAATAGCTTATCTAGAGTGGTCCTTCGGCTCCATTTTAAGATTAAATCATAATCCTGACATTCCTTTTTTAAGCTCGTTATGTCAAATGAAAACTCTGTTGTGAGTTACTGTTTATTTCTGGCAATGTTCTAAAATCTGAACCATACTTACCAATTTATTGATGGTAGTGACCCTACCTGCAATATGTTTCTTAGGTGGTTGACTTTTGTGACTACCATAAGGGGCAGATGGAGGCTTGGGGTGGACCTGCCCTGCTTTTATTCAGGTAAAGTCCAACGAAATCTAAAGGAACTTGATTAGCTTGTTGGTATCTCCTCAATTGTTAGGACAATAGAGCAAAGTAGTAGAGAGAAAAGCAAGGGAGAAGACATTCATATTCTTTGAATGACTCACACATATCATGATTCCTACAAGCCTGTATTTCTACGGGTACTATGATAATTTTGGCCAAAAAGGGAAATATAGGCACTATGACAACATAGTGACATATATATCCTTTAATTAGAGTGCGCTGCAAGTAAGTACTTTTTTAAATAGTTAATTCTTCCCTAAATTCCTCAGTTCCTCTCAAGCTGAAGGCTAAATAAGCTTCAGCTTTTTAAACTCAACTTATCAAATGAAAAACTTTCCATGAACCGTAGCTTACAATGAGCTCAACCAACAATTTGCAGTGGGATCAACGAACTAAACTTGGATAGTTCAATTGAACAATGGTGAGCTCAGCCAACAAACAACTTTCTATCAATGAACGATGACTTACAGAAAACTTCAACTACCAATGAACAACTTATCACAAACTCAAAGGACTTCTTAAGCAACTAGTCCTAACACCCCCTAAACAACAAGCACTATGTAGAACCAACCACAATACATTTGAATCCCCTCCTTTTCCTTAGTTGTGCTGGGGGCCTCACAATACAAAAGGCAGGTGGGCCCATTGTTTGTCTGTCTCACTATAACAGGTTCCCTCCTGACTCTGGCCTATCAAATCCTCACCATAACCCAATTGAATGATTGGATGACAAAACAAACCATCAAGAGGAATGATTTTGGTACGGTGATCTCTTACATTATTAGAACATTTATTTTTGTCTTTGCTATTATTTACAGAAAAATAATTAATTATGGAATGCATATTTTTTATACGAACAACTTCATTTTTTTTTCAGTAAGAATATAATTAACTATATTTTATATGTTCTTCCAACGTTGTCATTTTTTTTTTCTAATGGTTTGTAATCCAATTTATGTGGCACAGTGATGGAAAAACTATTAGTGCATGTCTTGATTGTAATGGACTTTGCCCTGCTAGGTATTGGAGAACATCAGACAATATAGTCTATGTTGCCGCTGAGGTGAGTTCCCTATCTCTTATTTTTTGGATTTAATATATGGTTGATTCAATGTCATATTAACTTCACTGTTAGATGACAGTTCTTCATTTTCTGGTTCTAGAATCTATAGGATATTGTTGTTTTGGCTGGATTTGGGCTTTAAAGAGTCCAATATCTGGTGAAAAGTCCACTTTGCTGGATCATGTCATCTTGGATTCTGTCATTTTTTATACGCGAAAGACTGTGAAGGTCCTTTCATTATTTGCTTTTTGATATTGAAAAGCACACTTACGGATGATATTTTAGCAATTAGTATGCTGTTCTTTTGGCACCTTCTATAGTTCCTTGTGCATATCCTGTCTATGTGCGTCTTGCTTTGAACCTTCAGAGACTTTTTTATGGTCTTTACTTATAAAAATGTATGTAATTATTTGGTTATAGAAATAAACTATTTGAAACTCTGCGAGCCAAATTCGTAAGTGCAACGATACTAGTAATGATTTTGAAGCCATTGATTCTGGTTCATGACTTATAATCATCGGAATTATGTCTTGTCTTGTGCCGATGGATGAATCAAAGGTTATCAAGAAAGGTCAATTAGGACTAGGGATGATGATAATGGTTGATTTACCCGGTGGCCAGGTTTGCATTGTAACATTCATCTATTTTGCTTTCTAACTGGCACATTTTCCGTAAGGGTTACTATTTCCCTCAAATAATGATACTGATTTACTGAGTAGTAGTTTGTCTAACTTAGTTTTGCTTCTTAGTTGATGAAATGTATCGTGGCCCAAGAGTAGCACTAAGCATTATTTGGCTGTTTTCTCATTAATCAGTGAGTTTGAAAGAATATCCCAACAGCTTTCCATGAACAGCTTGAGCATATCTGCAGCTTATTGCTATCATTCATTAACAAAGCATTACTACTACAAAGTACAAAGGATTTAAGTTAGCAGTTATATTTTGTTCTTGATTTAATGAATGAATTTTTTTAAGTCATGATGAAACTAGATTTGTGCAAAACTTAACCCCATCAATTTATATGTGAGTTATATAAAGTCACTTATAGCACTTGTTATGTGTTTTCTCATGACAATACATGGTGAGGCCTTCCAATATGCATCCACCACGTCTTCTTAAGGTGAGGATTGCTTTTATGGTCTCTCTGTGGGTTTTGACGAATTATTTTTTAGGGGCTTGTCCCTTGTGGATCTTCATAGGGATTGGAAAGCTCTTTTAATTTAAAGAGTCTTGGCTTTTTTCTCTGTTCTTTATTACCCACCCCCCCCCCCCCCCCCAACAAAAAGAAAAGGTATAAATTTCTGGTTACCTTAGCATGGTCGTCTTGTAATGTAATCTCCATTATCTAATTAGTGTTTGTAAAAAGCAGTAATATATGCTTTCTCAAGGAATTATTTTAGATATTAAATATTCCACACGGCAAGTGTATGAAAACACAGAGGTTAAAAAGCGAGTGGCCTTATCAAATCCATATAGGAAATGGGTCATGGAAAACATGCGATCTTTGAAGCCTGGGAACTTCCTTTCAGCAACTGTCATGGACAATGACGCAATTTTAAGACACCAACAGTGAGAATTCTATCTTGTTCTCAGTTTTATAGACTATTTGTTCTTGAGTATTTCCATCCGTGAATGCTATTACGGACACTTTGCTTTGCCCATGTCTATAGCTGAAACATATTCGATATAATTCTTTATTCAATTTCTTCGTAATTCTGGGAATATGAATAATGATTTTGGAGTTTGGACATAAGTTTTTCAATCATAACAATAACAATGCTCTTTCTAGAGAAAAAAGAAAGAAATCTTCCCCGGGAAGCAGGAATAACTTCTTTAGTTTCTTACTTTATTATGGCTGGTTCTGTGACTGCGTCTGAACTATAAGATACCTAAGGTGAACTCAAAGTTGGTTTGTTATTGTGTACAGTAACATTGTGACGATCATGTGTGTTAGATTTGATTGCAGCTTATACCATCTTATATAACGCTCACTATACCATTCTTTGGTGAGAACACGCGTTTCAGTACTCTAGTGAAGATGTACAAATGGTGATTGAGACTATGGCTTTTCAAGGAAAGGGGCCTACATTTTGCATGGGAGATGATATTCCATTGGCAGCGTTGTCACAGAAACCTCACGTGCTTTTTGATTATTTCAAGCAACGATTTGCACAGGTAAGCCAAAGTACTTTCCTATAATTAATCATGGAGTTATACAATGTAATTTCCCATGGTCATTGATTATATCTATCACATCATCATAGTTAGAAATCCGTTCTTCGATTGCATTTATGATCAAGTGTTACCACCAAATGCATCATAGTTTTTTTCTAATATCATAAGATATTTAATATTGCTGTTGTTTGTATATTACTCATTGTACGCCATTGCTTAAATTTGTTGCATGTTATTCTCTCTCCTTATCTATTTGTCTGCCTGTCTATTTATCTGTCACTCTGGGTATCTTTTGGGATTGAATTTAAGGCTTCTATTTGGTGCTCCTCACATGCTTCTTTCATGAAACTCCCTTGCTATAAACGTCATGCAGGAAAAGGGAAGAGAGGGAATTTGGGGGACGGAGATTTTTTTTTTTTTGGGGGCGGGGGGAGTTTGGAGAGATAAAGGGGGAGATTATAAACTCAATAACAATCTTAACTCTGATTCAAGTACCTAAATTAAATTACAAAACAACCTTAGATAGAAAAATTTAACTTATTAGATAATTATTATCCTAAGATATGATAAACTTAATTAATCCTAATTTATTAATGTACTCTAATATGCCCACTTGTCAACTAATTATGATTTATATCTTGAATCCTTTTTTTTTTTTTAATTACAGATAGATACACATATCTGAATTATACATAAAACTCCTAATTTTCTTATCCCATTCCTGATCAGCATGCTATAATATCTATATATTATATAAAAGTATAGAAAGTTTATTATTCTGTATGTTTTGTTATGTGGGTTCCACTTTTTTTTATTTAAATCCCATGCATTAGTACAGGATACAAGGCTAATTTATATTAATATGCCATTGGGGTTATTTGCTATCTTCGGTCCAATAACTAATATAAAAATAAAGCAGTATTTTTTTAAAAAAATAAATATAGGTTGTGACATAGGAGAATGAGAAGTCAAAGTGATATGAGAAAGTGAGAAATTATTTAACTTCCCACTACTTCATTTTATTATTTTTAAAGTATAAAAAATTAATTACAATTTAATTTTGTATTCAAAAAATTTATTTAAAAATAAAATTTTTATGCACTTTAATGCATGTCAAGCCACTTGTGTGTCTGTGTGAGATAGAAAAAGAAACTCGATCAACATGCTAAGATATTGGAATATTTTTTATGTTTTAATGGTTGTTTTTTTTGGGGGGGGGCCTTGTTTTGTTCTTTTTCATTTTCATTGAGGAGGTTAAGCGTTTTTCCCTCAATTTTTTTCCTTCTAATAATATTCTTCTTTTACTTCCAAAAAAAAAAAAAAAGCATGGTGACTTGCTTTTCATGTTATTCTGCCTTCGCATTCCAAATCCAATCCATCCCTAAAGTTCAAACATGTACACATATAGAAGACATGAACAGAATCTGTATGCCCCCTAGACCTAGAAAGTGTCAAATTCAGTGAGCAAGGTTGATCAGGCCTAAAATATGTCTCTCGTGTATCCTAGCTGATGTAGGAGGACTTATATGAAATATAGCACTATATGATTCGGTATTCAGAACCTTAAATTTTCTCTTTTTTTAAGCTGTATTTTATAATTTTTTAGTTTTTATTAATTTATTTTATTGACATTTTCTCGTAATAGATATTTAAAATGCTTTTAGAAGTTACTTTTATATGCAGTTATTTCAATTTACTCATTTGCAAAAGTATAGGTCACAAATCCTGGTATTGAGCCCCTTCGAGAACGATTAGTAATGTCTCTTGAAGTCAATATATTCTGTGAAGTCATTTTTGGTTAGTCTTTATCCTTAAAAATTGACTGCAAAATTTTGTTGCTTTTTCATCCTGACAGGCTTATGTTGTTGTTTCGGGTGTTGAATGAAGGTGATCTTCAGTTATTTCTAAAAGATCCCCACTTAAAACCACAAGTATTACCAACATTTTTTGATATAAGTAAGGGGATTGATGGTTCCTTGAAGAAGGAATTAAATAAGCTTTGTGAAGCTGCTGATGAAGCTATTAGAAATGGTTCCCAGCTGCTTATTCTCTCAGACCGTCCAGATTCACTGGTAAGAACCATCTGTAGCTTTCTACACTGGTGTATTTTTCAAGAGATTATTATGTTACAGATACTGGAACTTTTACTTTATATGTAGTAGTTCTCAAGGATAGAAAGGATTGGTAAATTTATTTCAATAAACGATCACTAAAATCTTTATGCTATTGCTTGTGTTGGTCACAGATAATCTTTCATTTCTCAATTGCTGTTTGGTGTCCTCCTTTGCTTTAACAGTCTATCTGTTATACTATCTATCAGATGTCTGTTCGAAAAACTTCTAAGTTGTATACAAATTTGTTGAATGCGTGAACTGCCCTGCCATCTGGGACTTGATGAGTGTCTACTACCTTGCCTTAAGGGAAACATTAGATAGTACTTTATTATATCATTAATGTGCTTAATAACTGCATGCATTTTATTGCATAATTCACGCATTAATGATGATGTGAGAAGTTTGGTGTTAGTCTTGTGAATATCTGCACATTTTCAATATTTTATTTTTTCTTAAAATCTAGGCTAATGCATTTCCTTTTTCCTTTGGTCCTAGCAACCAACTCATCCAGCAATCCCAATACTTCTTGCTGTTGGTTCTGTTCATCAACATCTAATTCAGATGGCTTACGGATGTCAGCTTCGGTTCTTGCTGTTGGTTCTGTTCATCAACATCTAATTCAGATGGCTTACGGATGTCAGCTTCGGTTGTAGCTGATACTACTCAGTGCTTTAGCACTCATCATTTTGCTTGTTTGATAGGATATGGTTCAAGGTTTGTTTCTATACCTCCACGTAAGCCTCTGTATACAATGGTTTTATTTCTTGTTGCCCATTTATTTTTAATCTTATATTTTGAATATTGTATTTTTTGGATTATAGGTCATTATTTTCTATAATCTAAGATTCATTTGCTTCGTCTCTTATGTTGAGCTTTGGTATAAAGGGAAGAAAATTCCTGTTACATTGTTTATTTGCCTATACATTGTATCGCTGTGTTCACTATATTATTTATACTTTTAATGTTATTGATAACAATCCAATAGACTTGTAGCATGGGAAAAAAAAGTTGTGATACATGCAGAAAATGTTCCTTGACAACTGATGATTAAAAAAAAAAATTGTCAGAAAGAACAGAGGTTTATTATGGAGACATGTAGTTTCTTTTCTTTATTATTTAGTTGATTAAAGTCTTAAATGGTGATCCTATTAAGTGACATTAATAATCATACCTAAAGGGAACTAAATAGGTATAGTGTGCAAAAATAGTAAATAAATTAAAATTATTGCAAACACAAAAGTGGAGCGAGTAAAGGTGGAGCAACTTTCAAGATAAGTTTCCTACAAAAGTGGAGGGGGGGGGGGGGGGCAATATGACAAGAAGTAAAAAATAAGAAGTTAGGGAAAGAAAAGCCATAATACCAATTTATTCTAGTTCAACTTCTGAGGTTTACGTTTAGTCCTCTTAAATCTTAAGAGATTTTTTTCAATCAAAACACCAATAACTATAAGTGGTAGGTTTTACATGTTCACTTCTAATATAAGTTTTCTTAATTTCACCTTAAATTTATACACTTAGGACTTTTTACAACTTACCTAGAGCTTACTCTCATATGCAGAAAGTTACAAATCAAGATGGTAATAAGATTCTCACACCCTTTTATTGAAGGTTACAATTAAGCTTAGTAAATGCTCTATGAAACTAATGACAATCAAATCAGAATATTCTTCCAAAAAAAAATGTTCTTGAATGCTTAAATGATTTTTTCGATAATTTGCTCTTGAATCTTCAACACATTTATATCTCTTTGTCAACTTCTAGCCATCAGAGATGAAGCATGGAGTACAATGGCTTTTTAGCTAGAATAGAGGAAGTAGGTCTTCAATGTTCAACTCTTCTTCAACAGTGACTAATTACTCAGCGTGTTTTTCTTGAGCAACCCATTCTATCTAATTTTTATAAATACTCTTAAATGTTTGCTTTATGGGTTAGATAAAAAGTGTTCATTTTATTTTATATAAAAAGAGATAATTGCAAAAGAGAGATATAGAAAGGACAATACATTTATTCCGTTGTTCCAATTGCATATCCAAAAAATAGAGACAGTTGATTTTTGTGTTTTGCTCATTAATGATTTTCTCTGACAAATTAAGGGCAAAATTTTGATGGGTCAAGATAAATGGACTTTTACATAAGATTAAATTTTAGTTTTTGTTATTATCAAAGTCACAGGGAAGTGAGACTTTAAGAACCTATTTAACCTTAAGCCAACAATCTCCCTCTTTTGATAATGACAAAACCCAATCATGCAAAATTAAGCTATATAACAAAATACACAGTTCCCCTGAATATTTGCGTCCCATGAGAAGAAGTTTGCAAGAGGAATATTCAGTGGAGTGAGCCATATATAAACATATGAACACACATAAAAATTTTGCAAGAGTATTTTCTCTTTTTTTATCAATAACAAAAGGATGAAGAATTAAGCAATAAAAAAGCACAAAATGATGTTGTAGCAAAAGCAGAAAAAGAATTTCGAAATGATGCAAAGTACAAATTCAAAGCAATTCAATCAAATAACTTGAGTTATGTGCAAACAAAACAAATAACTATCACTAGCTAGTCAAAAGTTAAATGGATTGTTAAAATCAAAGTGCTTCTTGGAGTTTTTTATCCAACCAATGGAAAGCTTGACTCATTTGATCTGTAAGACGAAGAAGTGTAGAGTTATCATGAAAGCACTCTAGCAACTCAACTCAATCACCTTGAAAACAAACTTTCATGTCATGTAATTTAGTGGCCACAAAATCAAGTTGCCGTCGGGTAACTCCACTACTATTGACTCACAAATGATTCCACTGTCAGGGGATAGGTGACCAAAGTCATCGCATAGCTCCTAAACATTTCCATTAAAAGAGCGAAGAAGTTGAAAGATTTTAGCGTTGGAGGTGGTGTTAGGAACTATTAGAGGAGTTGTAAGTGTAGGAGGATGAATGGTAGGAGGAAAGCCTTTTGGAGTATGAGGGCTAAATGGAGAAAAGGGAAGAGGAGGGGAGAGTGTTGGAGGTGTTATCGTAAGTGGAGGTGATGGAGGGGTAATATGTTGTGGGGATGGAGGAGGTTTATGTAGGGGAAAGGACACTAGTGAAGGAGTCATAGATGGAGGAAGGAAATTCGGAATGGATAATAGATGAAAGTCAGGTTTGATGAATGGAGGAAGGGACACATCTTCTTCTTTCGAATTAAAAGGAAAAGACAACATAAACTTCCTTCTTTTTTAAAGTAAGGAGGGAGTGAAGGAGGGAGTGGTCAAAAAAGTTTGCTTCTCAAATGCTGGAGGAGAAACTTGAAAGTTGGAAGAGCCTTCTAGAGTGTAAAGAGCACTAACATCAACAATTGGAGGAGCATCTTGTGAATAATTTTAGGACTCCAACATTGTATCAACTCTAGCATATTCTTCAATAGGAATTTAGATGTCCTCGGTTGAATATTGTACATATCTTAGTCTAGATTCGCAGTGTCTAGATTCATTGTATCTGCATTTGTTTTGCCTATAAATAAAGCACAGTGTAAGGGGTCAAATACACCTTACAATTGATTCTCTCATCTTTTCTCTCAATTTCACATGGTATCAGAGCCTCTGTGATTCTTTCCAGAAGTTCTCTTTCTCTTTTAGGCTGTGTTTTCCTTCCATCCTTCACCACAAAAAAAAAAACCTTTTTTTTTCCTATGCTTCTTTCTGAGCCAGAACACCACTACCCACGCCTGATCTCGAGCAATGGACCCTGTCATCACCTTCAGATCGCCCAGAATGGCCAAACCCCAATGACCGGTCATTGGACGACGCCGCAAGCGCCAGACGAAGCTGTAACGTTTTGACATCACGCGCCGGTGCGTGAGAGCTCCTTTTCCGACGCCACTTGGACAGACTTGGTCGACTCCCTTTCCTCTGTCTAAATCTGAGGTTGATTCGTTGATTCCGTGACGTTTGGATACTGTTTCAGCCCTTAGAGCTTTCTTCCTCGTCGATTCCGTGACATTTAAACACTGTTTCCACTCTTAGAGCTCTCTTCCATCCAAATTACGATGTCTTCATCCTTTGATAAGCCTAAATCAAATAGATCGGAATGGGTCAAGATTGATGCTTAGCTTTGTGCCTTGTTATGACACTCTCTTGATCCTCACTTACTTCGGTCATACCAGTCTTATGAGACATGTTATGAGGTTTGGCATAAGACTGCTTTGGTATATTCTAATAATATTCGTTGATACTATGATATTTTGTTTGCTCTCGTGAATCTTAAGCACCAGGATATGGATACCACCACTTATGTATCCAATATTGAAGCACTTCGGCATGAGTTTCGTTCCTTGATGCCAGCTACCTCTTCCAGCAAGGATCAAGAAGCTCAATGGGGGTAAGTTCTTCTTTATGGTCATGACTCTCATCAATCTCCGTCTTGACCTTGATTCTATTCAGGATCAGATTCTTGGTGGTTCCAATATCCCTACTCTTTACTCTGGATGATGTTCTCACACGCTTGGTGCGAATCTTTTCTGCCAGTGTACCTGTTTCAGGCAACTCTAGTGCCCTTGCTCCAGATACTTCTATCTTGGTCTCTCACATTGGTGATAAAAGGGAATCAAGGTGGAGGGAGTCGCAACACTCATCGCAAACATCCTCAGTGCACTTATTGCAACAGGCTTGGTCATTCAAAAGATCGTTGTTGGTCCTTGGATGGTCGTTCCCTCCGCACTGCAAATATTGCGCAAGCAACTGTTGAGCCTCTATGGACCGGGCACCACAAACCATTACTTTGATGGGTGATAACTATGCTAAAGATTTGCGTTACCAAGCAGCCAAACAATCTTCCACCATTGCTTCCGTCGTCCAAACTGGTAATTCCATGGCTTGCCTTGCTCATTTCTCTCTTGGACCATGGATGCTTGACTCTGGTGCCTCTGATCACATTTCTGGTAACAAAGATCTCTTCTCTTACATTTCTACTTCTAGTCTTCTTCCTCCTGTTACTCTCGACAATGGTACTCAAACAATTGCCAAAGGCATTGGTCAAGCTACAATTTTTCCTTTCCTCACTTTAGATTCTGTCTTTTATGTTCCTGAGTGTCCTTTTAACCTTATTTCTGTCGGCAAGTTAACTCGTACTCTTGATTGCTCCATAACCTTTATTGACAAATGTGTTTCCTTACAGGATCGGAGGACGGGTTGGATGATTGGCGTCGAGTATGAGTCACAGGGCCTTTACCATATTACTACATCACCCATAGCATGCACAACTGCTTCACCACACCTTATCCACAGTCGCTTTGGCCATCCGAGTCTTTCCAAGCTTCAGAAAATGTTTCCTTTATTTTCTACTTTGAAGTCATTTGAATGTGAGTCCTGTCAACTGGATAAACAAGTTCGTACTTCGTTTCCCAATCATGTTAACAATAGGGCTACGTCCCCTTTTAAACTTGTCTATTCTTATGTTTGGGGCCCATGTCGTGTTCCATCTACCTTTGGATTTCAATATTTTGTTACTTTTATTGATGATTATTCTCGTTGCACTTGGTTATATTTAATGAAAAATCGCTCTAAAGTATTTTTCATTTTTCAATCTTTTTGTGCTGAAATACAAACTCAATTTGGTTGTTTTATGTTTATTTTGTGGAATGATAATGCATGTGAATATTTTTTTGCTCCTTTCCAAACCTTTCTGTCTACATAGGGCATTCCATCTATCTTTGGATTTCAATATGTTGTTACTTTTATTGATGATTATTCTCGTTGCACTTGGTTATATTTAATGAAAAACCGCTCTAAAGTATTTTTCATTTTTCAATCTTTTTGTGCTGAAATACAAACTTAATTTGGTTGTTTTATGTTTATTTTGCGGAATGATAATGCATGTGAATATTTTTCTGCTTCTTTCCAAACCTTTATGTCTACATAGGGCATTCTTCACCAGACTTCATATGCACATACTCTACATCAGAACAGAGTAGCCGAACGTAAAAATTGACCCCTCATTGAAAGCGCTTGTACTTTGTTTCTCCATTCCAATGTACCTCTTCGGTTTTGGGGTGATGCTATTCTTACTGCTTGTTACTTGATTAATCGTATGCCTTCTTCTGTGTTACAAAATCAAGTTCCTCACTCTATTTTGTTTCCCTCTAAATCTCCCTTTCACCTTCCACCTTGTATTTTTTGTTGTACTTGTTTTGTTCATGATCTAACTCCTGGGAAGGATAAACTTGTAGCCAAGTCCATCAAATGTATCTTCCTTAGCTACTCTCGACTTCAGAAGGGTTATCAGTGTTATTCTCCCGACAGTAATAAATGTTTCATATCTGCTGACGTAACCTTCTTTGAAACAACTCCCTTCTTTTCCACTCCCACAGTTGAACCTCAGTCCATGTCGAGTGTTCTTCCATCCACTTACATTGACCCTCCAGCCACCACTCCCTCTCTCCATCCTCTCTAAACTTATCATCATCGTCCTTGACCACAACTTCCTGTAAGCTCTGCTAATGTAGTTGTTGACTCACCTCCTTCTCCAATACTGGCTACTACTTCGGTTCAACCTTTCTCGGAGGATCTTCTTATTGCTCTTTGTAAAGGTACTCGTTCCATTCGTAATCCTCATCCCCTTTATAATTTTTTAAGTTATCATCATTTGTCTATTCCCTATTTTGCTTTTGTGTCTTCTTCGGATTCTGTTTCTATTCCTAAAACAGTCAATGAGGCACTCTCTCATCCTAAGTGGCGGCAAGCAATGCTCGGAGAAATGGGTGCGTTGCATTCTAATGATACTTGGGACCTAGTTCCTTTTCCTACAGGCAAATCTCCTGTTGGTTGTTGGTGGGTGTATACTGTTAAGGTTGGTCTTGATGGCAAGATTGATCGTCTTAAGGCTTAGTTGGTTGCTAAAGGTTACACTCAAATTTTTGGCTTGGATTATGGTGACACTTTTTCTCCCATAGCTAAGATTGCTTCTGTTTGGTTACTGCTTTCTATGGCTGCTATGCATCATTGGCATCTTCATCAACTTGATATTAAGAATGTCTTCCTCTATGGCGAACTCGAGGAAGAGGTTTATATGGACCAACCGCCTGGCTTTGTTGCTCAAGGGAAGCATGGCAAGGTTTGTCGGCTACGTTGATCACTTTATGGATTAAAACAATCTCCTCGGGCTTGGTTTGACAGGTTCAGTTCTGTTGTTCAGAAGTTTGGGATGGTCTGTAGTGAAGCAGATCATTATGTGTTCTATCGGCATACACCATCTAATCAGTGTATCTACTTAGTTGTCTACGTAGATGATATCGTCATTACTGGGGATGATGAACAGGGTATTGATAAACTCAAACAACATCTATTCAAATCTTTTTAAACTAAGGATTTGAGAAAGTTAAAATATTTTTTGGATATTGAGGTGGCCCAATCCTACACTAGAATTGCCATATCCTAGAGAAAATATGCTCTGATATACTAAATGACACAGGTTTGTCCAATTGCAAACCAGTTGATACTCTTATGGATCAAAATGTCAAACTCCTACTAGGACAGGGGGAGCCTCTTACAGATCCTGGCAGATATCAGAGGTTGGTCGGAAAACTTAACTACCTCACCATTACTCGTCTGGATATCTTTTTAGTAGTGAGTGTAGTTAGTCAATTTTTACAATCTCCCTATGATAGTCATTGGAATGCTGTGATTCGCATCCTTCGTTATATCAAAGGAGCCCCAGGTCCAGGTCTGTTATATGAAGACAAGGATAATTCTCAGGTGATTGGCTATAGTGATGCAGACTGGGCTGGGTCACCTGTTGATAGACGATCCACTTCAGGGTTCTACTCCTTATTGGATGCAATTTAGTCTTTTGGAAAAGCAAGAAACAAAATGTTGTTGCAAGATCTAGTGTAGAGGCTGAGTATCGTGCTATGACTTTAGTAACGTGTGAACTTTTATGGCTTAAGCAGCTCCTCTAGGAATTAAGATTTGGAAGCATCGGCCAAATGGAGTTGATTTGTGATAACCAAGCTGCAATGCATATCGCTTCCAATCCCGTATTTCATGAGAGGACCAAGCATATTGAGATCGATTATCACTTCATCAGAGAGAAAATCCAATTCGGGTGTCTTGCTACCAAGTTTGTCGATTCCAATGATCAACTAGCAGATATTCTTACTAAGTCTCTTAGAGGTCCTCGAATTAACTACATATGTAACAAGCTAGGTGCATATGATTTATATGCTCCAACTTGAGGGGGAGTGTTGAATATTGTACATATCTTAGTCTAGATTCGTAGTGTCTAGATTCATTGTATCTGCATTTGTTTTGCCTATAAATAAAGCACAGTGTAAGGGGTTAAATACACCTTACAACTGATTCTCTCATCTTTTCTCTCAATTTCACATCCTCATTAAGTACTTCATCTATCACAATGTTAGCTTTTGTATCTTGAACATCGGGTTCCTTCATAGCAACTTCAACAAATTTACCTACACCTTTATGAACTTGTTGATAAGAGGAGGTTCCTTCAACTTGAAAAGAAGGATGAGCAGTTAAGGTTCCCTTTATAGTTTTTGCATGAAAAACTAGAAGATCGGCCAGGTACTTTACAACGTCACAATTGCAAATCCATTCTCAATTTAGTGGAGTGTATTTCATAAATTTTAGAATGGCTACATCATAAGTGACAAAGATGATCTTGGGAGAGTGGCCTTTGTCACACCCTAATTCCGAAAGATTCTGGCCAACATCATGCTATATGGAAGACTTGTGGATTGAACTCTACTTATTGCAGCTTCCACCATATTCAACATCTAATAATAGACGTTTATGCTTTCCTGGGCCATGAAGTTATATACCCAGAAGATGTC